>JAUMIR010000002.1:408008385-409480885 GCA_030847615.1 Gambelia wislizenii
TCTTTTATAGAGTTCTAGCTCTGTAGTTCAGAGGATTTAATAGTAGAGACATAAGTATATGTGCCTGTGTGCCTTCAAGTCACCTGTCAACTTATGGGGAGTTTTCTTAGGCAAGGAGCACTCAGAGGTGATTTTGCCCATTCCTTCTTCTGAAGTACAACCTACAATGCTTGGTCTTCATTGGCAATCTTCCATCCAAGTACTAACCAGAGCTGACCCTGCTTAACTTCCAAGATCAGACAGGATGTGGTGTTTTCAGGGTATTTAGGCTACAGAGCCATACGTACCTTACTAAAATAAAAAGCCTATGATCCCTTAAGATGGAGCAATGGCAATTGAGACTACTATAACCATGTAGTGTATACATTCACTGTCTGAATCCAGCTCTGTTAGTAAGTATGTGTTAGTACAGCCTTCTAATTAGGAACTTGCCTACCCATGGCAGACAACTGGGCAGCCACTTGTCTCCAGGCAATGAGATACAACGCCACCAAAGAAGAAGCTGCACACGTCCATGTGGAAGGAGAGATTGTGCAACTAGACACAGCCATAATAGTGGCACACAGAAGAAAAACAGCCCTTTGGCTGCTGTCTTTCTTCTCTCTTGTTTTCTGCAAGAATGGAGGGTAGAGAAAGAGCAAGCATGCAGAAGTTCAACAAACAAAACAATCAACTGTGTCTCCTAAATAATAATAATAATAATAATAATAATAAAATTTATTTATACCCCGCCTCTCTGTTAAAACAATCGGGGCGGCTTACAAAAATTAAAATACAATACAGATAAAAATCCCCAAACACCCCCCACCCCACCCTCCCCCATAAAAAAAATTAAACCATTATAAATTAAAACCAACTGATATAAAATCACAATTAAAAACAATAAATACTATAAAATACTATAAATGGCCAGCGTACTAAAAGAAGCCAGGATCCCCTGAGGCCGGGATCTAATTAGGAAAGGAAACTGGAGAATTGTTTTCAGTTGCTCTGTCTGTTGCCCTGGCAGAGGCGTGGAGAACTCTTGCACAGTGGTGACAGGGAGGAGGCAAGGATGGGAAGAAGTAGAGGAGTCATTGTTGCCACATAATACTTTTTTGGGGGGGGTAACTTTCTTTGTAAATTTAGACTGTTCAGAAAATTCCAAGGCACATGGATGAGTAGGCCAGAGTTTGGGCCTTTATGGGGGAGGATTTATTATGAGTTGGGAGCTAGAATTCACATCCTATTTATCCCTGAGTCACGCTGTTGCTTATTAATCTCAATGTTTAAGTCCTGGTTTTTAACACGTGTACTGTACCTTATTTTTTCCTGGAACTAAATCCTTTTTTCTTTCCTTTTTTTATTATTATTTTTACAGTAATATGTCCAGATAATGCTGGTCAGGACGTGCCAGGAAACAAAACTTCTTTCTTTCTTTCTACCAGTGGTGAAGGATTTGAGGAATTTGAAGAGTGGTGGAACAAATCAAAAACTGTCCCATTTTATTTGAGTATCATTCTTCTGCTATTGAATTTTAAGTCTCCGTCTTTCTTTGCCAAATTTAACATCTTAGGTAGGCAATAGCATTCCTGGAGAATATATATGTAATGTATATGTAACACTCACCAAAACACCTGAAATGTTTTTCGCTTTAGAAATCTTGACTTAACTTTTAAATACTGTAGTTTCATTAAACTGGTGGTGGTGGTGGTGGTGGTGGTGGAGAGGGCAAACCATGCATTGCATAAGAGGTTTGCACTAGATGATCCAATATCTTTCATGATGCTGCCAAGTTTATTGGGGTGGGAGTTGAGATTCAATGCCAGATTGAATTGAGTTGGGAAAGCAGCACTGAGGGAGAGGTCTCAATCCTGTGACTCTTCCCGGTCCAGAAGACTGAAGTGCTAATACTTTTACTGTGTGGAAAAAGACATACATTATTAGCTATGGTGGAAGAGGAGGATTCACCACCAGAGGCACTGTCTTGCCTGTTCCAAGCTCCCTGGCCTCAGCTAAAGCTTCTGCATGGAGGAAGGAACCAAGAGGCTCTGAAAGGGAAGACCTGAAGGGCAGAAGCTGTAAAACATTAGAAAGGATGCAGGGGTTGCATGCTTCTATACTGAACTTGAGTTGCAAGGGAATGAAGGGCAGTCACCCAGGCCTTGTGTAGCATTTCTCTGAACCGTTTTCTGATCACTAAAATTGGGAAGATACATCCGAGAGATGTAAACAGAGAGCAACTTGGTGGGAACTGATAAATGAGCTACTCTACAAAACAGAAAGGCCAGGCAAGTTGGCAAAGCAAAGAGAAACCTTTGTGCTGATGTGCAGCACCCTTTCCAATCTTCTCAGACACCTCTTCATTGGATTGTTTGTGTTTTGCTTGCTCCTTGGGACTCTAAATTTCTCAGTCTTATCCTCTCTTCGGTTGCTCATCCTTCAGCTACCTACCAGTGTCCAACCAAGGTCCTTATCCTGTGATCACTTATCTGCCTACCACAGAAAGTCACCCTGCAGCTACTTTCACTGGTGCATTTCCCAATTTCCTATATGGGGACTCTAAAGTTAAAATAAACTCTTCTCCCTATGTGAGTGGCACTGGGCTTAACTGAAAGGGCATGTAAGCTGAGAGGTTTGGTATACTCCATCTCTCGGAGTCCCTATGACTTCCATGACAGCTATCTTATATCATTTGCCCCTTTTCCCCTCCTCCAACAATGCTACCAGGATTTTCAGGGTTGGCAAAGTGATCCAGGAACTTATACTTTAGTGCTGCTGCTTCAAGCCAGCTGCCAACTCCTATGGATATATTTTTTTAAGGAATATGGGATTACAGAAATATTGTTTGGTCCTGTGAGAGGAAGAGCCAAATATTTATTGCCATGCTTGCTATACATTGGATTACCCTTTAACAATTTTTGGTAATGATGGGGAAAGTGTTGCCTTCCAGATATTTTTGAACTGCAGTTCCCACAATCCTTCATCAAGTTTGGTGGGCTGGCCAGACCAACAACATCTGGAGGGCTATACATTTTTGCCCAAGATCTTTGTGTTTCTCTTGGTAGAATTCTGAGAATCTTAAAAAGAAAGGAAGAAAGGAAAAAAGAAGTTTCTAGTTCTCTTACATGTTTTCAGAAGTAATAGTAAAATATTAAAGGATCAGAACAGATTGACATATAGACTTAAAATATCATGGGGTTTTTAAAAAATTCAACTGTTGAGCCCATTTTCCACATACCGCCTTTCTGTTGCAACGTATAGATAAGTTCCCCAAAATAGCAGTATTTATTTCTTTATTAAAACATTTCTATATCACTTCAAAAATTCCAAAGTGGTTTATAGTATAAAGAGAAACCTTTAAAACAAGGATATGTAGTAAATTTAACATGATCTACTGCCTGTTCATGTATATGAAAATGTTGACCTGGGGTTGCTAAATATGTGAATTGGCTACAGTGCTCCTGCTTTAAAAAAACATTTCTGATACTAGTGCTCCACAGTTATTTGACAAAAGTCATTTGGTGCATCTCTATATAGACATTCATTTATCAGATATACTACTCGGATATGTCACCTTTTCAGAAATACAGCTCCCCAAATTCCCCAACTAGAATGGCCCCTGAGCATTCTGGCTGGGGATTCTTGGAATTGTAGTTTAAAAAGTAACTTTTCCAAGGTCTTCAATTTTCTCTCTATGAAGTACAAATGATTGTTGTGGGGAAAGCTTTAAAGGACTCAACATGGTGTTAACATAATTTTCTCAACGGCCCTGTACACCATCCTGTGTGCCTTCCTCTTGTTTGTACCTGATTATGTTGTAAAGCAGGAATGGGGAATGTTTGTACCCCTCTAGATGTTGTTGAAATCTAGCCACTGTCATCCCTTCAGAATTGGCTAAGGCTGATGGGGGCTGCTGTCTGATAACATCTGGAGGGACCAATATTCTACCTCCTGGATAAAAAGTGACTTCATAACAAGAGCAGTTATCTCCAAATTTTATATGTATGTGGAAAACCATGAAAAAGGGAAAGGAAGAGGAGGGGAGGTGTGATGAGTGGGGAGACTGTAATAAGTACTTATCTACTTTCTGTGGGCTAGCAACAGCTAATGTACAAGGTCTGCTGGAGATCAGAGAACAACTTTTTTTGTGCTTATCACTCTTAAGTATACTAGGGTGACATCTCTCTCTCTGCCCACTTTACAGGTACTGTTTCAGTCATTTACCTAGTTATCATTGTTACGGTGAAAGCAGCACGTTTGGGATTTCATTTAGAATTTGAGTGGTCTAACACAAGTGCATATTTTGTGCCAGGTAAGCTTTATTTTATTAAAAGATCAGTCGTTCTGGAAAGTTCCCTCTTTATTTTATTAAAAGATCAATCTTTCTGGAAAGTTTCCTCATTATTGATTTAATCAGATATTGAGGCTGAATTCTGTACTCTCTAGGATGTTCTTCCTGCAAGCCAGGAGAAGTTGGAAATCCTACTCAGAGATCTGATCTCACCTTTCCAAGTCTCCTTGCCTCTGGGGATCTTTTCAGTTGTCATTTCACTCTACATTGCTAACACTGGAAAGGAGCATACTGGGGACCTGGATGAGGAATGCTCTATAGTATCCAAACTCCTCCCAGCCCTTTGCCCTTGCATCTAGCTTAGAAAAAAAATACAGCTTAGGTCTAAATATCCCCCCCCCTCTCTCCATTGCTTACACTGGAAGCAAAATACCGTATCTGTTTTGAAAGAGGGGGAAAAGAGGAAAGAAGTAGCAAACACTGATTCTTTCCTTCAGTCCTGCCCCCAGGATTCTGGAAATAATTAGGAAATGTTGGAGCATGGTGGCCTTCGAGCATTCCAGCTTAGTCATAGGATTGCCCTGTTAGCTAGAGGCTTTGAAAATGCCCTCCTGTCCTTCCTTTTTCTGTTCTCAGGCTACTCATTCAGAGATGTAATTTTAAAGCAATATGTACAATGTCACTGGACTATTGACAACTATAAATGGCAAGGGAGTAGCATTTGATGGACAATATTCATGCTCATTTCAACCCTAGGCAGTGAAACAAGATGCTTAAGCAGGTTGTACAATCACTGTCATTGAGTGTTTTTTAAAAAGGATGAACATTGTGGTGCAAAGGTTATTTGTGTATTAGGCTAACCTGTTGCACAGGGTCATTGTCAAGATTCCTGAAACAAGAAACACTTTGAACACTTGATATTTATAATGTTGTTGGCTGTAAGTAGTCTGGCTTTTCTTCGTAAATGAAGATTCAGGAAGGACTCATCCCGCGCTTTCTGCAAGCGTGCTGATGACTGAAAAGGCCAGTCCGAGATAAACAAGTCCGGGTGCAGAAAGCACAGCAGAAGGTCTCTTTGAGTGCTGATTCCGGGTTGTGATTCTTTCTGCGTTTTCATTTCTCTTTAAGATTTGTTCGGTGTGAGTTCTCAAATAAAGTTGCACCATTGTGGATAGTGCATCTCCATGCCTCCCGATGTGAAGCCAGGGTGGACCATTGTTGCTATTATACTGTCAAATGCTAGAATTAGGATTATCCACGTTTTGAATTAGGTTTATCCATGCTTCCAACTCTAGTCTGACCGAGTAAGGCTAAAGGGAGATAAAGGCCAGCTATGGGAGAGAATAGTCATTCCCTTTTACCCTGATTTTTCCATATACCATAAACTTGAATGTCCTACCATGATCATAGCTATGCTAGACTGAAGAGGGCCATGTGCCCCTGGGCCTGAGCCAGTGGGGATTGCCTGACATTGCTTGCCCCAGCTCTACTCCTTTCTCAGGTATGCTTCCACCAACATTGCCCCATTCTATGCATTCCTGGCACTTTACTGTCCCAGATGCAGCCTCAATGACCTCCTTCCTGCCACTTCTCCCATTCAAGGAGCAGCAGGTGATTTCCTCTTGTCCTAGGGGTGTCTGGTCAGTCCAGAGGAATGGCCTGTGAAGCAAAGAGGGACCACTACTTACCCATGGAAACTATTACAGTCCTGAGTGCCTTCAGGGAGATCAAATGCTTGTTAATCTCTAGCATTTGACAGTATAATACTACTTACAGCCAACAACATTATATAAATATCAAGTGTTCAAAGTGTTTCTTGTTTCAGAAATCTTGACAATGACTCTGTAAAATGGGCCAGTATAATGATTATAATAATTACAAAAGCCAGCATGGTGTAATCATTTGAGTGTTGGACTAGGATCCCAGGAGACTAATGTTCAAGTCTCCATTTTGGCTATGGAAACCCACTGGGTGCTCCTGGGCAAGTCACACGCTGTCAGTCTCAGAGGAAGGCAAAGGCAAACCCCCTTTGAACAAATCTTGCTGAAAAAACACTGTGGTAGGTTCATCTTCGGGTTGCCAGAACTTGGAAAGTGAAGGTGCACAGCAACAGTGATGGTTACCCCCAATCACAGGTGGGGAAACAGTGGGAAATAGACTTAAGGCCACCCAGGAAGCTTGTGGCTTGAGCTAATTTAACTGCACAGCTTATGTTCTTAAGCAACATGTTGAAAAAGCCCTCTGGATTACAGATCATTAGAACTCTCTAAGTGTGTCTCTTCCACCCCTGCCAATACCCCCATCCTGCTTTATTTCCACTCCTACTTTCTGCTTTCCATCTCCTTCAGTTTCTGAACTCCACCAGAGAGTTTCTCCAGAAAGTGAATGATCTAGGCATATAAGTAAATAGAGAAAGAATACTGTTGAGGGGAAATCATTTGCAAACAAACTTTCCCAAGCCACAGAGTTTTAGTGTTTCAGGGCCTTTTCACACTACACAATTCTTTCTCTCTCTCTGGCTTTTCTTCGCAAAGGAAGATTCAGGAAGGACTCATCCCATGCTTTCTGCAAGCGCGCTGATGACTAAAAAGGCCAATCCGAGATAAACAAGTCCGGTTGCAGAAAGCACAGCAGAAGGTCTCCTTGAGTGATGTTTCCAGGTTGTGATTCTTTCTGCATTGAATTAAAGCAGTATGATTCCACTAACTGCCATAGAAACATATTCTAGAATCCTGGAATTTGCCGTTTAGTCTGGGGAGTTTAGAATTCTCAACTAGAAAGCTGTACAGTAGGACCCCTGTATCCACTGATTCATTATCTACTGATTCAATTATCCACAGGACACAAAACAGCACACCTACCATAGAGTCTTCCTAGAAAATGTGTCCTCTCTAGCCATTTTCTAGGTCCTCCAAGGCAACTCTATGATATTTTAAACCAGAAGTCCCATTATTTTCAATGGTGTTAGCTATTATCCACGGTTTTTGGTATCCACTGGCATCTCCAGAACCAGTCCCCAGTGGCTACAGGGGTCCTACTGTAGTACTTAACCATACTACAAACCCTAGGATTTCATAGGATGTTGCTGTGCTGGTTAAAGCAGAATGACAGTGCTGTAATTGTGTAGTGTGAAAGGGATCCTAGAGTTGAGCACCAGGTGACAGATGGGTTTTCTGACTTGCCTAAGGTTACCCAGTAGGTTTCCATGGCCAAACGTGGATTCGAGCTCTGGTCTCCCAGAATTGTAATCCAACACTGAAACCACTACACCACAGTGGCTAAAAAGTGATATATGTGTTGTTATCATAGGGTTTCCTTAGCAAGGTTTATTCAGAGGCAGTTTGCTGTTGCCTTTCCTTAAGGCTGTGAGAACGTGCCTTGCCCAAGGTCACCCAGAGGATTTTGATGGCTGAGTGGGCATTAAAACCCTGCTCTCCTGGGGGGCGTTTACACGATGAAAATGTCCTGGGAAGAATTCGTGTCAATCCCTGGCAGTTTACACGTACATCGGGTCGGGTATGTGATTTTCGGAAGGGGGGCCACCTTTTATCCCTCAACCTGCAGGACTTCCAGTCCCGCAGGTTGTGCCGGTTTTTTAAAAAGTCACTGGAGGATTCGGAAAATCGGAAATGTAAACAGCGTGGGACAAAAAGTCTCGGTACTGGGATGACCGGAAATGGTGACTGGGGGCGGGCTTAGAGCTCAGGGACCAGAAAAGGAGGGGTCAGTCACCCGTTCAACAGATCCAGCCTCACCAGCCGAAAACAAAGGCATCCCTTCCAGCTGCACGACGGCTGATGTGTGTGTGTGCGCGCGCGTGAATGTACTCAATCACCTTTTTAAATGGATTTCTACACTGCATGCTACAGAGAGATCGTGGTGGGCAGATCCTCCCTGGTTCTGAACAGAGAGATCGTGGTGGACGGGCACAGTAAAATATTCCAGCCTCCCTTAAATTTCCCCTCTATGTCTGTGTGTTTCAAAACAGCCTGTTTGTAGCTGGTTTGAAGCATGAACTCTGCAGCTAATCTGTGTTGTAAGGGTTAACATTTTACAGAGGCAAGGGGAATAGATGCCTCCCCTCCCCTCCCATGGCTTGATTTCAAATGGAAAGCACTCTTTCGTTCCTGCGTCTGAGCGAAAGATCTCAGTCTGGATCTTTAAAAATGCTTTCTGCCTCTTCTGAAGGGGTTAAAATGTTCAAGCAGCAAGGGGGGATAACAAACCTCTGCCCCCCTCTCTCCCCCCCCAGCCAGCCAATAGCATCGCTCGTGGCACGGAACTCTAAGGAAGTGCCTCACCGAGGTTGTGAAAACACGAGTAATCGCATCTTTGATTGACAGCCAAAAAAAAAAATTTAAAACCTAAACAAAACCGGAACTATGGACGTGTAAATATCAGTCACGGGACCACACGGGATATCCATATCAGAGACATAAATCGTATAAACAGCGAGGGGCGGATTCGTTATCACTTTTTCCCAGTAGGCAACGCGACAATTTCTGTCGTGTGACTGGCACCCTGGAGTCCTATTCCAACACTCAACCCACTATATGTATGATACTGGCTCTCTCCACTGTCCATTCAGGCAAGGAAGTAGTAGGGCTTGCTTGCCCTGTAACAGTAGCAGCAACCTGAATGGCAAGATGGTGATAATTGGTTTGAGGGCCCTGGGCAAAGTGGTCTGTGGTTGGGCCCCCTTCATTGTTTGTTGAGCCTGTCTATGTGCAGTGACACTACTAGTGGCTGGGTCTGGTAGGCCTTTTAATTTCAGAATGCTCTGTTGTGGCACTAGGTTATAGGCATTCTCGGAAACGAAAATGCTGGGTAGGAGCCTTTGGAGTCCAAAAAAGTAACTTTTCCAAGGTCCAGCCTATATCAAACTGTCTAGAGTGCAGGATCAGGGTGAAAACTTAAAGGAAACTAGGAAAGTCAGCAGCATAGGGCTCTGCCAGTGGTGCTGGGCCATGGCAGCTGCACCAAGAGGTCAAATGCTGACTGTAAAAAAGAGCCCTTAACCACTCTGTGAGAAAAGGAAAAAATATATCTTTGCTTGCTTGTATTCCCTGACCTTTGTTCTTCCCTCCTATCCCATCCATACACATTCTTCAGTGCTCTAGCTAAATCCAGAAGCTGAAGGAGACAGAAAGCAGGATACGAGGTCCCACAAGATATGCTCTAAAGTCCACCCACTCTCAGTTTATTTGGATTGCTGGCCAAAACAGAAGTAGCTTCGCCAGTTCCCTGATGGCCATGGAGGTGGCTGCAGCTGTTGAGGGGAAGAAACATTGTTTTGCTAATACTGTACTTCATTACAGCTTTCATAATTGAAACAATCCTGAACACTTTCTTCTGTGTGATGTGAGAGAAAATAAGAACAGTGAACATTTACCAGAGAGGATTTTTTTTTCAACAGACCCCATCCATGCAGATAAATTTTGTCATAGGAATCTGGTTGCAAGTTATCTGTGTCACTTAGTTCTCCAGGCACTTTATCATTATACCAACACAACTGTTTCCTTGCTGTGGTTTCAGTGATATGGAGACAATGCTAAAATTCAAGTGTTCTAGCTTATGTATTTTGGATCCCCATCTTTGCTAGGCTGTGTGCTTCCAAGAACTGTTGTAAGGCCATGGCTATGTGTTTAAATTCTCAGTTCACATAACATCTTGGTGGTGAACTAGCTAGGTAGCCCATACTATCACAGACTTGCATTTTAAAACTGATGGCAACATTTGCAGTCTGCGTGGAACTATGTCCTATATAAAGCTCAAAGTTGAAAGATTTGGTCTACAGCAGGGATGGCGAACATATGTCCCTCCAGATATTGTTTGATTGCAGCTCCAGCTATCCGAATACCTCACTATTGTCTGTGCTAGTTAGAACTGATGGGAGTTGCAGTAAAACAGGATCTGGTGGGTCACGTGTTTCTCATCACTGTGCACAGTGTGCATTAACCCAGTGGTCTTCAAATATAAAACTTTTGTAGGTCAGTAAAATGAGTACCCGGCTTGTGGGGGCCATTAGCTAACACACATTGGAAACTACTTAGTGCCTAGTATGCTATAAAGCAGTGTAGATATGTAAAATGCTGTTGCTTAACAATTTGTAAGGCACTCTGAGAGCCTTTATGGCTGAAGAGTGGGGTATAAATACCTAAAAATAAATTTAAAATGAATAAAATTAAAACTCCCATAATCTCTGATTGTTGGCCATGCTGGATGGGGATTATGGATTCAGCACATCTGGAAGGCACTAGGTTGGGAAGGCTGGATTACCTATAAGAAAATAATGTTGAAGCTCTCCTTGGATGGAGAACCTGAATTTCCAACATGTTGTGCTTTCCATGAAGTGACAGGTAAAATGATGAAGAGAAACTGAGTATTTAGAAAGTGAGTCTGATGCCGCCCCTCTGCAATTCAATGCTGTGTGTTGAAGCTTCAGATTATTTTTATAAAGATTGCAGAGCCTAGTATGGTTTTATATTATTCTTTTGGAGATTTTTATAGGTGCTTGATGAATTTTTTAAACTAAGGGCATTTTGATTAAACAGAAAAAGTTTTGCCCTTTGCTGTAACAAAAAGCACATGTCTTTCTGAGGAATTTGTTAGGAGTCCACACCAAGATTCAAGATTTGTGGTTTGGAAAACATTTTCCCTATGCTCTTTTAACCACTATAATAGTGTAAATAGCAGTGCTAAAAAGTTTCCTTGTCAATTACTGACTTTGTGGTAAACATTTCAATTCCAAATGATGAAACAGAGCGTGATTTTCACTTTGGCTTGACAGCAGGGGGATGGAACAAATGTTTGTGTTATCCATTTGTTTTGAGTGGCTTAAGAGATGGAGGTTTTCCTTAATTCTTCTTGGTAAATTGAAAGAGTTTCTTGGGACCAGAGTGAACATTATAGCAGTCATAGGCAAATTAGTGGCCCAGGCCATAGTCTGCTGGCATGCTAACCATACCTGTGAATAGGCCAGTACATGAAGCAAGAATATTCTTACGTGACAGGGTGCAGATAGAGTGTTTACATGGGCAATCACTTTATATGTTGCTGCCCATTATATCCATTTTCAGTTCTCCCTTGGCTCAAACTAACGCACCAGGCGGAGCTGTTCCATGACAGTCCTCCAGATGGCCTTCGTCAGGAAACACTGCTCAGATTTTTACTGTTTACTGGCACACTTAATCTGCGAATGTTTATAGTCTGCATGGTTATCCAAACAGAGCAGGAGGGGAAAGAGGGTGGTAGAGAATTAGGTGACTTTGATGAATTGTTTGTGAATTTGAACAGATGTCATGCAGCAGCATCTGGGTGAATCAAGATTTTAACTGTAATCAAACCAGACCCACAAATGCTAGAAGCTCAGCTCTGGCATATTAGGTTGTGGGTGGGCAACTGACTTGCCCTTCAAGAGCTGTCTTTAAATGAAGTAGGCAGTCACACCATGTGGTTACTTATATTTTTGAGATGAAATTTATATATGATCTGCTTGACAGTATGCAGACAACAGTAAAAAAGCTGTAGATGTTCTAGGATAGCAACTGAGATAAAACTCTTTCCACTTCACATTTGTGCTGTACTGTTTTCTACCTCTCAAGAGTGGGTTGTAAAATAGTCTTGCTGGTAGGGCAGGAGTGGACACCCAACTTTTATTGGACTGTAGTTCTCACATTCCTTCATTACTGAATATTCTGGCTAGAACTGATGGCAGTTGCAGTCTGGTAACATGTGGAGAGCTACAAATTTCCCATTCCTGTTGACTTCCTAGAATTTTAAAATATGGCCAGACAGGAGTTGTGCCGCAGTGTACAGTGTGGAATCTTTAAAAAGATCTTTATATAAATTCAGTTTTGTTGAAGGAGTTAGTTGAGCATGCCTGTGTTTTGACTGGTATACCAAAAAAAGACTTGAAAAGTCCTTTTGTGAAGGATGTTTAAGACTGCAGTCCTATTAATTTCAATGAGCCTTCCTTCTAAGTCAACATATATACAGTTGCATTGTAAAGCCAATAAAGCTGTTGCATCTTTCATCCAACAATTGTTTTTATTTTGTTTTTTTGTCTTTAGCACTGGTCGCTGCTAACTGAAAGGCCCTTAATGTAGCCAGATTCTCCACAATACTCACAGTCAGATTTAAAAACTTGTAGCAGGCATGTCCCATGCACCAGTGAAAATTGTATCATTTTGGGGAAATAGTTCCTGTGGTAAAAATACTACAGTTGGTCCTCCACATTAATGGATGTAATCTTTGTGGATTTTATTCACAGATTGTGCCCTCCTTCCTTCCTTCTTTCTGCTATATTTTTTACCTGAGAGAACACTTCTCTAGGCATTTCTAGGTCCTCCAGTGAGATTCTATGATCAACTTAGAAGTTGACCATAGAATCATGCTGAAGGACCTAGAAATGCCTAGAGACAACGTATTTTTTTGGTCGCATACATAGGTAGCCACCGCCCCCCCCTCCATATCCATGGGGGACTTACCATGTTCCTGGACTTACTATGCTCAAACAAGAGACAGATAATAGCAAATTCTATTAAAATAAAGGACTTCCTGTACAAACATACCATAGAGTTGTTGGAATACCTAGCAATTCCTAGAGAGGACACCTCTCTAGGCATTTTCCAGTGCAACTCTATGGTATGTTTTCCCTATTTTGTGTCCCTTGGTTAATTGAAACCGAAGATATTGGTTACATGGATAGAGGGGGTGCGACCTGTAACTGAAATTATTCAATAAACCTGTGTTAAATGGGGTCCTATGGTTTTGAGGGGCTTAAGATATTTGCAGCTTTTCCACTTTTGTGGGAATCTTGTGCCCCTAATCCCCACAAAAGCTGAGGGCTGACTGTACTTTGAAGGAGTGATGGGATAATCTCATTCTACCCAGTGTAAGAGGACCTTAATGCTTGATCCTAAACAAAGTTCTAGATAACTAGATGAGATTTATTCCAAATAAAATGTGATGAAGTTATCATAGAATCATAGAATTGTAGAGTTGGAAGAGACCACGAGGGCCATCCAGTCCAACCCCCTGCCATGCAGGAATACACAAACAAAGCATCCCTGACAGATGGCCATCCAGCCTCTGTTTAAAGACCTCCAAGGAAGGAGACCCCACCACGCTCCAAGGGAGTGTGTTCCACTGCCGAACAGCTCTTACTATCAGCGATTTGTCTTTGCCTCCCAGTTTCTGAACTTTAAGTTCAGAAGTTTGAATTCGTTCAGTTTTGCAGAGAATTATACAATGCAGAAAGTAATACAATATAGGATGTAATTGATGGTTGTAAAGCCACTGCAGATAATTTTTAGTTAGGACAGACCGTTAAAATGAACATGGGCTAAATGAGACACATTTTTCCATCATCTGTTTGTTAGTAATCAAGAAAGAGAGAGAATCTCCAAAGGCAGTTACAAATACAACGTCCTGGGAACAGGAATGTGTTTATTTTCTAAGACAACAGCTTGGAAACATTTATGTTAATGCTGTTAACATTAATTTAGAAACTTGGTGCATTAATGTTAGCCATTTTTGTGAAAATTATATAGTTAGTTCTTTAATCTTTGGTTTCATTGACACATTAGTAATACATTTGTTTTAAATTTAACAAATAAATTAAAATGGCCCACAGCACCCCAAATTAACCTCTGAAGTAACATATGAAAGTAATGTAAGCAGTTCATCATTACTCAATCATTTAATGTTGTTGTCATTTAACCATTTAAATAATAACTTTTAAAATCCGAGTAACAAATTTGGAGTAACACATGGCCCTGAATCTTATTGGTTAGTCCCAAATAGAGTAAACCTGTTAAATGGGAAGACAACATGTCATTGCCATTGATTCAGTGGGTCTACTCTAGCTGGGAATGCCAGTATGAGTTTGTCTAATTTCCACACTCTGTTTAAGACTAGTTACCTAGTAATGAGTACCAAGACAATGTTTCATTGTATTTGAGCAAAGACAGCAACATAGCCATAGCAACATAGCCACAGCTCCAGGACAATTATCTTCTGCTAGCCACATCAAAAGCAGCAGGCTAATCCTATTACAAGGCAAAGAACCCGAAAAATTCTCAGAATTGATCATACCTGTGAAGACTGGCCTTGCAACTATGATGCTGAATTGTGCTTTGATGTTTGGGTGTGAAGCAATTCGAGGGGATAACAAAAGGCAGCCAATCCCAACACAGAGAATACTGTGATGGGAAGGAGGGCCTCTGTGAGTGAGAGGGTTTTTTTTGTTTTGTTTTGTTTTTTAAAGAGACAGGTTGAGAGTTATCAGTTGAGAGTTGACTGTTGAGAGAGACAGTTGGATGAGTCAGTTGTGAGAGTCAGCGGGGAGTGAATGTGTACTGGGTGTCTGAAGTGACTAAAGGGAAAGGACAGCTTAGGTGGAATATTATTGTATAGTTATAAACAAGTACTGGGACTTGTTAAAGCTTTTACAATTCTACTGGATATCATAAATAACCTTAACTTGTTTGTCAATTCGTTAACTCTGACTCAGACTGGCTTTATTCATAAGGGGTGATCATGCTTACCATTAAAGAAACCACTTTTAAACAGATTGGTACCATGCTAAGGTCACTTAGAGGTCCAGGACCCAAATCTGAAAAGGGGGACCATAGGGCAAGGTGAGTGGCAGGGAGCCAGGGCTAGGAACTGCGGGGTCAACCTTGTTAGGCCAACGTCACAATATCCCACCCTGAAGCTGGTAGCTCCATCTTGTTGATTAAATGGAGAGATCAAAAGGAGGCTTCTGTGAGAAACAGAACAAAAATTGGGAAGGCTATGTTTCCATTTCCATAAAGTTTCCATTTTTATATTATGTGCTTTGGCCTATGTATTGGAAGAATCATCTGAGTTAAATGTTCAACAAATAAATTAATACTGATTTTTCAAAAAAGTCCATCTCACTTTATCAGATTTGAGAACTTTATCTGAATTGGCACTTAATAACTTCCTATATCCTCTCTCTCTCTCTCTCTCTCTCTCTCTCTCTCTCTCTCTCTCTCTCTCTCTCTCTCTCTCTGGCTTCTCTTCGCAAACGAAGATTCAGGAAGGACTCATCTCGCGCTTTCTGCAAGCGCACTGATGACTAAAAAGGCCAATCCGAGATAGACAAGTCCAGTTGCAGAAAGCACAGCAGAAGGTTTCCTTGGGTGATGTTTCCGGGTTGTGATTCTTTCTGCGTTGTCGTTTCTCTTCAAGACTTGTTCGGCGTGATTTCTCAAATAAGGCTGCAGCATTGTGGATAGTGTGTCTCCATGCCTCCCGATGTGAGGCCAGGGCGGACCATTGTTGGTGATCAATTTGGCTGAGCCTGAGGTGTTGTTTCAGGGAGTCCTTCTATCGCTTTTTGGAGCGCCCCTCTTACGCTGACCCGTGGTGAGTTCACCATAGAGTAGTATTTTGGGGAGGCGATGGTCCTCCATCCTAGAAACGTGCCCTGCCCAGCACAGCTGTGTTCTCAATATCATGGCCTCAATGCTGATGATCCCTGCTTGCTCAAGGACAGCAACATTCGTCACATAGTCAGTCCAGTGTATATTTAGGATTATGCGTAAACAGCGCTGATGGAAGCGTTCAAGGAGTCGTAAGTGGTGGCGATAGGTGACCCATGTTTCAGACTCATAAAGGAGAATAGACAGTACAATGGCTCTATACACACTGATTTTTGTGTTTCACCTCAGGTGTTTATTACTCCAGACTCTTTTGTAAAGTCTTCCAAATGTGCTATGTGCCTTTGCTAATCTGTGATCAATCTCTTTGTCCTACTGATTTGTAAAAATGCTTGTTTGAGATGTTGTTTATCTAAGATCTCTTTACTCATCCTGTTTCCTTGGTCTTCTGTTTAGTCAGTTAAAATGAGTGAAGTTTCTCCAATCTGAACTCTCAGCCTTGATTTATGGTGACTCTATGAATTTCATAGGATTTCTTAGACGAAGAATACTCAGAAGTGGTATGCCATTGCCTTTCTCTGAAATATTTCTATCCCCCCATAGAGGTGACCACAGGATCAATATAGAAATCAATAAAGCATGGATGACTCCTGATATGTATTATAGCACTTTAATAATAATTCTTTTATTTTTGTTTCTCTAGAATTCAGACTTCTGTTTCCTCAGCTTACAGGGGTGCTGACCCTGGCCTTCTTTATTCATAACTGTGTCATTACGTTGCTTAAGAATAACAAGAACCAGGAAAACAATGTAAGTATCAGCATGAGAAAATCTGCAGGTATGAGCCACCCATTTCTGAGCTGCTTTTTGAAACTAGTAGTGACACACAGAGATGTAAAAAAAATTCATGCCCTTGCTTCTTTCCCCAAAACTGTACTCCCTAGTTCCCCAGGGTGCACTGCTTGTGCATATCCTGTTTCTTATCACTGGGCAACTGTGGCCTATTAGTTGATGATGTACTCTAGTTCCCATCAGCCTCACCCACCCTAGCCAGTAGTGAGGGATGATGGGAGTAGTAGTTAATCAGTATGTGGAAGACCACATATTCCCCAGTCCTGTTATAACTCTTGGCTCTGTGTATTTGTAGGGAGCCATCAGCAGGCACAATCTATGCATACCGCAGGTGTGTTCTGTGAGGATCAGGTACTTAGTAACTTTCAACATCCTATCGATTTGTAAACCTGCTTGTGGATGCTTCATTGCAGTATAATAGCTGTGGGAACTGCCCTAAGGAAAGTGAGCAGTGCAACCATATAGAGTGTTTGGGATATCAATGCCATAAATTTATGAACTTGAAATATAAATGGACAGACTCCGCACATTGTATCCCAAGTTAACAAAATTGCACCACCACCACCAAAACACAGGAAACACGTAATAAATTATTATCGTAGAGTGTCACTATACAGGAAACCATTATAGTATAACAGATGGCACCTTCAGGCAGTGTTTTTGCATATAATTGAATTTACTTATCCTTTCCACGGGCATGCTCAATAACTCATCTTCAATTTATGGACCTGTATCCTGCAGGCACATTCTTCTCATTCTGCAATTATAACATACAAATATAGGAGAGTTGGAGTCATATTTAATAAAAGGTGGAGTGTGTTTTTTTTAAAGGACATTTCAAGTTTCATTCCCAAACTTCAACATGTTGTGCTATTATCTTATTAGGTGGGGGGTTAGATCTGGAGGTCAAATTAAAATCTAGAAGATGTGTAGGAATCTAGAAGATGCATAAACATATTTCAGAAACTCCATATAACATGCAGTAATAGATATATTCACATTGTATTTGAGCTGAAATCCCTGAATCACTGTGTGGCTTTAGACAAGTAACTCCCCAATTGGTAATCTGGACTGATGATACTGCATGGTCTTGGCATAGTACTTAAGACTTCTGATCTTGGAGTCCTGGATCTAAGAGTCATTTTAATTATGAGCAAGTTACCCTAATGTAGTCTTACATTTCTTAATAGCATGCTTGTCCACCTTGCTCACACAATCATGGTGATGTAAGGTTGTGAAGTTAACTGATAATTGACACATATATGGAGAATTTGGAAGAAGAATTATTGAGCAATAATCAGCCTTGAGAGCCAGCATGGTGTAGTGGCTTGAGCATTGGACTGCGACTCCTCGAGACCCCGCTTCACGATGGAAACCCACTGGGTTACCTTGGGCAAGTCACACAAAGTAAGGGAAGCGGACATGCAGCCAGATAATAGCACCTTCCATTACATCATATTTCATCAGTAGTTCTTCAGTTCTGGTTCTGTGGGAGACAGCTGTAAAAGCAAGTCTTTTTCTAACAGATTTTTTTCAATTAGAAAAAAGACTCTCTTTTACAGTTGTTTCCCATGGGACCAGAGATGAAGAACTACTGAAGAAATATGACAATATGTTGCAAGGCAGAATGGGAGGCACTGTTATCCAGCTGCACTTCCGCTTCCCTTCCCTCGTGCAATCAGCCTCCTTCTGAGCCTCAGAGGATGGAAAAGGCAAGCCCCCTATGAGCAAATCTTGCCAAGAAAACCCCATGATAGGGGTTTATGGCCTTAGTGTTGCCAAAAGTCAGAAATGACTCGAAGGCACAGGATCCCAACACAACCAGGCTGGATTCCTTACTCTCACTTGATAAGTGTGCTTGGATTTTGCTATTTAACTTCTATATCTAAACCTGTTCTGATAACTTCAGTCATTGGGTACGCAAGTTTATATTTTGTTTTGATTATGCCATGTTCCAATTACGGTTGTCCCACCGTATCCACGGATTTGGTATCCATGGCTTGAAGTATTCACGGCTTCAAAATATTCTTTAATAATAATCCAAAAAGCAAACCTTGATTTTGCCATCTTATATCATCCCCACGTTGCCGTCAGCAAATCTGTGCTTAAGTCCATTCAGCAGTTCACCTAGCTGGGAAGCATCATCTCCTCAGATGCCAAGATTGACAAAGAGATTGATCACAAATTAGCAAAGGCATATAGCGCATTTGGAAGACTTTACAAAAGAGTCTGGAGTAATAAACACCTGAGGCGAAGCACAAAAATCAATGTGTATGGAGCCATTGTACTGTCTATTCTCCTTTATAGGTCTGAAACATGGGTCATCTATCGCCACCACTTACGAATCCTCGAACGCTTTCATCAGCGCTGTCTATGCACAATCCTAAATATACACTGGACTGACTATGTGGCGAATGTTGCTGTCCTTGAGCAAGCAGGGATCACCAGCATTGAGGCCATGATATTGAGAACACAGCTGTGCTGGGCAGGGCATGTTTCTAGGATGGAGGACCATCGCCTCCCAAAAATAGTACTCTATGGTGAACTTGCCATGGGTCAGCATAAGAGGGGCGCTCCAAAAAAGCGATACAAGGACTCCTTGAAACAACATCTCAGACTCAGCCAAATTGATCACCAACAATGGTCTGCCATGGCCTCACATCGGGAGGCATGGAGACGCACTATCCACAATGCTGCAGCCTTATTTGAGAACTCATGCCGAACAAGTCTTGAAGAAAAACGACAACGCAGAAAGAATCACAACCCGGAAACATCATCCAAGGAGACCTTCTGCTGTGTTTTCTGCAACCAGACTTGTTTATCTCGGATTGGCCTTTTCAGTGATCAGCGCGCTTGCAGAGTCCTTCCTGAATCTTTGTTTGCGCAGAAAAGCCAGAGAGAGAGAGGGATAAGGAACACCATTTTGCTATGCCATTGCATATAATGGGACTTGAGTATTCATGGATTTTGGTATCCACGGTCAGTCCTGGAACCAAACCCCAGTGAATATGAAAGATATCTGTATACCCCAGCCACAATGAAACAGTGTGCTAGGTCTTCTGTCAAAGAGTGGTTGAAATACAGTACTTAACCTGTGTCTGGACAATACCACTTCACACGATTCACGGGATTTAGATGTTCCTATGCTATGTATGTATTTAAAATTCTGGGTAGAACACTAAATTGCCAGGCAAAAGCCTAGGTCATAACCCTCCTCCTTGGTATCTAACATTCAGCAAGCAAGCATTTTGATTTTATTTGCACAGAAGAGTACAGGACTGTTATACCACACCCCGCCGCCTTTCGACAGCTCATTATCTGACCGCTTGCTCTTCCAACATTTGCAAATTAAGGACAAGTTCCATTCATTCGATGAGGAATCCTCTCTTTCAACAGTTCTTGCATACAGAGGCTTGCTTGGGACTGACTGCTCTTGAACATGCTGCTTGCAAAGTGAGCTGAGACAGGGGGGAGTCAACAAGCCGACTGAGACTTTGCAAGCAGTGTGTGGGCTGGCGCAAGCAGTCCCAAGTGAGCCACCATAATTCCCTCATGCTCCCTACATGGGTTCTGCTTTTTGACCAATTCCAGTTTCAGACACTATTGCAGTTCCTAATCTGTCAAATAAATGGGGGTTTCCTGTATTTACATCATCATCATCATCATTATTATTTCTTTCCCACCTCTCCCTATGAAATGAGGTGAGGAATAACAGATTACAGTACAGAAACAAATAGACACATAACATAGTTAAAAACATGAACACCAGTTAAAAATACATAATCAGTTAAAAGGGCATAACATCAGTTTAAAAAACATACATATTAAAAACAATCCATAATTTTAAATCTCATAATTTAAAAACTATCTGGATATTCCTGCCAGAACAGATTGGCCTTTAATGCTTAAATCATAGAAGTTCATAGAATCATAGAGTTGGAAGAGACCACAAGAGCCATCTAGTCCAGTGATGGGCAACCTTTTGAGCTTAGTGTGTCAAACATCGCCAAAAAACTGAGCATAACTCAGGTGGTGTGTCACTTTGAGGAAAAAAACATTATTTCGTGATATTTATTGTTTAATCAACAATATTATTAATTGTTTATTAATAATTAATGAGTTATCACAAGTTATGTGACAACTGAGTAATCAAAATGTACAGTCATCCCTTCACATTTGTGGGGGTTAGGTTCCGAAGATCCCCGCGGATGTGAAAAATCCACAAATAATAACAGCCCCCCCAGCCTCCCGGAATTGGTGACGGGGCCTCCGGAGGCCCCGTCGCTACTTTCCCCCCACCTCCCCCAGCCTCCCTCTGACCCATGGGTTTATTTGTGGGGGGATACCTCACCCACGAGTGAAGCAGGGAAAGATATAAAAGAGTTATCTGCTGGAGGTAGAGGAAGGCTGGGGGGCACGGTAGCGAGTGTGGGAGCAAGGTGGAGTTGGAGACAAGGAGGCAGCCTGAGTTAGCCATGGAGCAGAGCATGTGTTGCCGGCTAGCCTAGGAGCAATTATGCGAGCAGCTCCTCGGCTCCCAGACCCTCGGCTTCTTCCCTTCATAGCACTTACTCCTCCTTCCCACAATGCCACCCTTCCACTCATCCGCTGCCTTTCCCAGCAGAGTTCCACCTGCCGGCCACCTTACCAGGCCTTTCCAAAACAGGTCTGGGGAAGCACGGCAGGCCTCAGGGGGGCAGGTAGGGGGGAGGCTCCACTCCCCCCGCCTCCCTAAAGTGGCAATCAGGGCTTCATAGCCCCGCCTGCCACTTTCCTCCACCTTCCCACCCTCCTTAAAGTGGTGATCAGGGCTTTGTAGCCCCGCCTGCCACGTTCCTCCCCCCTCCCTAAAGTGAGGCTTTGAAGCCCAAATCGCCACTTTAGGGAGGGTTGTGAGATTGCGGGGGGGGATGGGGAGAGGAGGCCTACAGCCGCGTGTCAGCACAAATGGCTACGCGTGTCAGTGCTGACATGTGTGTCATAGGTTCGCCATCACCGATCTAGACCAACCCCCTGCCAATGGCCATCCCAGACTCTGTTTAAAAACCTCATTCTGGTCTCAAGTCTTTACTGTCTCATCTGCAGTTTGCAAGAACTAGGTCTTCAGTTAAATATTCTGGTTTTCCCAGTTACTTGGTTTTGCCATGTACGGAAGACAGACGAAATCTTGACCAGATTGTATATTGACACCAAGCACCATGACACAGTATACAAGGCCTGTCTATTAAATAAGGAGACTGCGTTTCTACCTTTCAGACAAATCAGGAAGAACTGATTGTGAATGCTTGAATGGTGACTTTTGAACATGTCTGAACCTGCATGGCAAACATCAACACTCTCGGCCATTCAGTTAATTGCTGATCATCATTTAAAGCAGCTGTGTTGTCTATTGTGTGCCGGAAAAATGCTAAGTTTAAAAGTCGAGCAACGTGACATTCTGCAGCAACTTGAGGCGGACCCAAACCTTTTTCAAAAAATCATCACTTGTGATGAAGCCTGGATCTTCCAGTATGATCCTGAGACAAAATGACAATCAATGCACTGGAAAACACCATCAGCACCAAGAATGAAAAAAGCATGTCAAAGCAAGTCCACATTCAAAGCCATGCTCGTTGGGTTTTTTGACATCAAGGACGTAATTTTGGCAGAATGGTTTCCAGAACAAAGCTGAGAGAAAAAGTCAGGGGGGGGGGGGAAGGCCAGAACTGTGGGGAAAAGATTTCATTCTTCATCAAGACAATGTGTCTGCTCACACAGTACTTTCTGTGAAGCAGTTTTTGGCCAGTAAATGCATTACTACACTTGAACATCCTCCATATTCTCCAGATTTGGCACCATGCAACTTTTTTCTTTTCCCTAAAATGAAATTGATGCTTAAAGGAACACGTTTTGAGTCAACTGATGCAGTATGAAGAAAACAGCAGATATGATGACACAGCTGACAGCAACTGATCTGCTCCATGCCTTTGACCAGTGGAAAACAAGACTGCATCAGTGTGTGAGTGTGAATGGGGAGTACATTGAAATTAGAATGTAATACATATAAATAAAGATGGGTTATTGTATCAGTCTCGTTATTTAATAGACAGACCTCATAGAAGGCTGATTTTAGCTAACTGAGCCACAAAATAGTTTTTCTTCCTCAACCTTCTGCTTATGAAATGTGTGTCAAAAAGTTTAGTCAGTGTATATGACAACTAAAAGGAATCCTGTCTTTCAGTCCTCCTGTTGACATGTTTGGGGTTCAGTAAATTGTGTCATGATTATCAAACTTGGGGCTGTAATGTTGTACACTTCCAAAATTTGAAATGCATACAAGTAGATTTTACAACAAAGAATGATTTTGTTCTCTGCAATTTCTATGACATCATAATGCCCCTTGAGGACTGGAACTGGAAAAAGGATTGAACAAGCAACAAAAATCATCAGGGGGATGGAATGCCTTCCATACATGGCGAGGGAAAAGACAGCTGGGGTTCTTGAGCTCAGAAAATGAATTTGTGACTGAGAAGGGATGTGATAAAAGTGTGTAAAATCATGAATGGCTTAGAATAAGTAAATATGGAATACAAAATTACTGCTTTCTTTCATACTGGAGTTAACAAGATTAAAACAAAGGAGAAAACTACAGCCTCAATAATTTATGGAGCTCACCTCCACAGTAGAATTTAGAATTCTTTCTTATTAGGATTACAGCTTTCAAAATCCACCAGCCAAACAACCATTGGCTGTGCTAGTTGGGTGATTATGGGAGCTGTGGTCTAAAAAAATAGCTTTTCCAAGCTCTGCTGCAGAGGTTGTGAAGATGGCCAATGCAGGGATTATTTATGTAATTTAAGGATTCAGAGGTAGCTGTCCTGTGAATTAATTAAGCAAGTTTTCTGTTTCTACATATAAGGAAAATGTAAAGCTTCGCCCAATTTCTCCACTTACAATACTTGTCACAAAGCAACAATCCCCACAACTTTAGCACATACTTAATGTGTCATCCTCTTGCTTGATCATTCATTCCGTTTCCTTCTTACTCGGGAATATGCCTCTTTCCCCTAAGGAGGCTTGCATGTGGGCAAGGCATTAAGTGAGTGTGTTTCATAGCCTCCACAGGGATTATGTGGGAATCTTGGGTTTAAGGCTGCCTGCCTGTCCCTCATATCTTAATTCTGCTGCCCATCCCACCCCAGTTTTCTGGATTCCATCTCTATGTAATGCTTACACAATGTTTTGGACCGCAGCCATCATTTTATGATGTGTTTGTGCAGTTCTTTACATGGTGGGCTGCTGATCTGTGTCTGGCATTCTAGACAGTGACACAATACATTTTAATAACTACAGTCAAAGTCTGGTCAGTCAGCAAATTTGGCTTCTGTTTCCTATATCTTGTTTTCCTCATCCTAATTAAATGGTTGCTGGTTGACTGTGGCAAAACAACAGCCTCCAGAGAAAGCACTATTCCTCTTTCCCCCTTCTCTGTTTCCCCCATTTCCCTCACTGCTGGGGGACAGTGCTGATTTTTGCAAGTTGGAAACACAATGCCAGATGGGAGACCAGCAGTTTGCTGGCAGAATATTCGTGGGGAGAGGAAGTGGAGTGAGTATAGCAAGGGGTGGGCAGTGACATCTTTGACAACAGGTTTGAAATGTCTCCTGGCTAGGTGGGAGGTATACTATCATTGTGTTGCCAAATAATTAAGAAATGTCCATGGGAAGACACTGAATGTCCCATACATCAGTATCAGACCATATGCATTGTACGTAGAAGGATGCAAGTCTGATTCTTGATATCTCCAGTTTAAGGATCTCAAATAGCAGGGCTGGGAGACACCAAAGACCTCAGAGAACCAATAGACAATATTGGGTTGGATGGACCAGTGGTCCAGCTTAGTATGAGGTAGCTTTATAAGTTCATCAGAATGCCTGTATAGACACTGCTGGTAATTAAAATGTATGAGAAGGAAATTTTTGCAAATTTTGCAAGTCTGATTCTTGTTTCTTGTTTCTCAACTTTCTTGTTTATTTGGCTTGCTATATTAAAAAAAAAAAAGCTTCTCCCATAATTATGGAGATACTTTTTTTTAAATGGCAGCTTCTGTGGGTATATCATATCTCCATGCCTTTCTTGTCAAGACTCAAATAGTAACCCTAGACCTGGGTAGGGAATATGTGGGCCTCTAGGTGTTGTTTAATTAGAATTCCCATCATCCCTAAACAACATAGCCAATGGTGGGGGTGATGGGAGTTATAGTCTAACAGTATCTGGAGGGCCATATGCTCCTGTGCTGTTGCTGTGCACCTTCGTGTCATTCATGGTGACCCTAAGATGAACCTATCATGGGGTTTTCTTGGCAAGAATTTTTCTGAGGGGGGTTGCCATTGCCTTCTTCAGAGGCTGAGTGTGACTTGTTCAGTGGGTTTCCATGGCCAAGTGTGGATTCAAACCCTGGTCTCCCAGAATTTTAGTCCAAACCAACCTGCTACATCACACTGGCTCTGTATATTCCCTACCCTTCTTTAAAGCAGAAAGGCCATGTAACTTGCATTACAAAGACTAATTGTTGCATTAGAATTTTGTCCCCTTAGCAAACTCATTACTAGGGAAATAGTCCCAGCACAGGCAAAGTCAAGCTCAGTGGACAACTGTTACTTTCTAGATGTTTATGGCCAACAGCTTCCAGCAGCTGAAGCCAGCATAGCTAATGGTAAGATTCTGCCATTTTAAATAGGTAATCTGCAACTCCACAGAGTAGATTAATAAACATTTGTGGAATATCACGAGTAGATAAGAGAACTGTTCTGTTAGTGTTGCCCACCTCAATACAACACTAACATTTCCAGGTACAACTTTAAAAAAAAATATGTATGCATTCAAAGGGGTTACTTGAGTACTCCTACTGTCTTATAGCCAATATTTTTGGGGTAGATAGACTTTTTCTTATTAAGAAATTTAAAAGTCATCCGCTGATCCTTGGGAGAATATAATGGTTTAATTATCTTTGACCTAGTCCAAATTAAGCTATCTGCTTAATTTTTTAAAAGAACAACCATATTATATTTTAATATTGGCAACATTCAGATCATGCAGTTCCATTTATATAGGGAAAAGGTTAATTTGAATAACGTGTGGCATAAGTCCAAAGTTCAGATAGACTGTGATGCAATATTGTCTTATAGCTCACTATTAATAAATTACGCTTCTGTTATAATTGTGTTTGTTCTTGCTTTTAACTACAGGTCAGAGATCTCTCCATTGCCTATTTTCTGGTAGGCATAACATATCTCTATGTTGGGGTGCTAATCTTTGCTGCTTTTCCATCTCCACCATTGAGCAAAGACTGCATAGAGCAGGTACAGGAGAACTGTGGCCTACTAAACATCCTTTAACAACTTTGAATTTATGCTGTCGCATTCTCTTTTTTCTTATATCTACATTTCTTTTTGACAGTCATCTCCTAAATATATGGCACTGCTTATGCTTGCTTTCCTGTCTTGGCATCAAGCCAGAATTGTGGACAGTGGCACACATAAATAATACTGATTTTGTCTAGCCAAGGGTGTGTTGGCAGCCATTAGGTATTAACTGCAAGTTGGCGTCAATGTGAAATTCCTATCTAATCTTTGTAATGTCTGCACTAAGTTTGGTGGGGGAAAATGTTGGTGTGGAAATTACACTGAGTTTTCCAAAGAGTGGCCTAGTTGTAATGGTTATATATCTTAGCTTAAGGAGTCAAGATATGAATGAGGCTTTTGCCCACATGCGCAGTTCCTTTGTATGAGTTGCAAGAAAAGAAGGGTGTCTCTAATGGACCATAATTTACCATTCCATCCAGGCCAGGTAATCATGATTATGAGTTTCAGAACAAACCAGGATTTTAAACCATGGTTTCATGTTACATGTGGCAAAGCTGATAACCAGTTTTTTGTTTTTTTTAGTTTTGATTAAATTCACATCTATGGTTAATTAGAGTCTCCTTTGACCAACCCAAAAGCTATCTAGTCCACTGAGATGTGTAGCCTGCTGTCTACTAGTTGCCTATGAGAAGGCTCCAATGATGATGATGATGATGATGATGATGATAATTTATTTATTTATTACCCGCCTCTCCCCAAAGCTTGAGGTGGGATACAGCATAAATTAAAATACAATATATGACATAAAATCATTTAAAAACAGTGAAAAAAACACATAGGATAAGAGCAGATTTAAGACTTTTATAGTGCATGCTTTCTTAACCAAAAGGCCGAGAAGCGGTAAACAGCTCTTTAAAAATACACCGACCCACACACATAGGATTAAAACAAACATTAAAATCATTCATAGACTTAAAATACCAATTTAAAATTCATAGTTTAAAATCAACTGGGTAGGCCTGCTGGAAGAGAGAGGTCTTTAGTGCTGTTTTAAATTCCAACAGCATGTTTAACTATCAAATCTCTTTCGGCAAGCCATTCCAGTCTGCGAGTGGCTGATGAAAAGGTCTTCTCGGTGACAGTTGCCAGTCTAGTCCTGGCTGTTTGAAGTAAATGTCCCCCAGAGGACCTGAGTGTATGGGGCAGATTGTATGGGAGTAGACGATCCTGAAGGTAACCGAGACCCAAACCAAGCAGGATAAGATGTCATCCAAAATGTCCAAATTCTCCCTGTAGTTTTATCTGTTTCCATGTTGCTATGTACCCTACATTGATACACAAGTGTGAAATAATAATGCAAAGCTAGAAAAAAAGTAAATAATAATAATAACAGGAGATTCAAAATATCAGGACACATCAGTGGTGGGCTATTGCAAGCCTCAATACAATTTGTAACAAATAGTAACCAGGACAGCACCCTTGCTCTCATTTGAGTGTGAAACTTGATGCTTATTGCCATCAGAGAATAAAGGGACTGAAATCTCCCAGTTCACTTGCATGGCATTAATAAAATATACTTAGATAACAGGGATGGAATCAAATACCAGGAGTTGTTAAATAGCTGAGGAGTCTAGTTTGAATAAGCAACTGTCCCCAACTGATGTCATAAGCTGCCAACCTCCTGGCTTGTGTTTATTTATTATCTATTTATTTAATTTATATCCCGCCATTAACCCAAAAGGAACCAAGGCAGTTTACAGTGTTGAATTAAAACAAAATACAGTTGAGACAATATGTGGTAGAAAAGTTTTTAAAACATTAAATCATGCTAAAATACTTAACACAGTTTAAAATGCATATTAAAAAAATGTATATAAAATGTAAGATGAAGATACAGCACACCCCAAAGAAGTCCCCTTTGCCACCCCCAGTCAAAGACAGAAGGACTGTTTAAATAAAAAGGCCTTTGCCTGATGGCAAAAAGAGATCAAAGAGGGGCCAATTTAGCCTCACATTTGGGCGGTGAGTTCCATCGTGTGGGAGCAGCTACTGAGAAGGGCGTCTCCCCTGGCCTTACCAACCATACCTGTGATGGTGACAGGACAAGGAGAAAGCCTTCTCCCCCAAATCTTAAAAGTTCAACAAGTTTTTTATTAAAAGATACATTCTGTCACACAGTCTATATCCAAAGCTATCGTCACATGTTTAGGAGGAATTTCAAAAATGGCAACTAACTAGGGCAGGGGTAAGGAACATCCGCTTCTTCAGATGTTATTGGACTGCAGTTCTCGTGATCCCTCGTCAGTGGTTATGCCACCTAAGGACTGTAGAAGTTATTGTTCATTTATTTATTTGTTACATAGCTGTCTTCCTCTGTACTTTTACTTCACAACAACATAGATAAGACTGAGGGCACATCTACATGAAGGGGGGGGGGAATCTAAAATACCTCGTAGTATTGGCATCTTGCGGCAGCAGCACATGTCTAAATGTTTTTTCTGGGCTCAGAAGCCCCCATAAGCCTTGCATGCCTGATGGCAGCCGCGAGTGATTTACTTGCATTAGTTCTTCACTGCCGCCATTTTCTTCAAAAAATGTGCTGGTGCAATAGAGAAATTCTCCAATTTTATAAGAAAGCAAAACAGAAAATATTAGTCCTTTTTATACCTTAGCGAGCGATCACTAAGGCGAAAACCCAACATGGCGGCAGTGGGTGCTTGCCTTCCTAGCAAGCCCCGCCCCCGCTCTCACTCAGCCAATCAGCTTTGTGCTTCCCTTTGAGTTTTTTATTGTTTGATAGTCCAAAAAAGCAAAAATGTGTACCCACCTGGCAGTTCGTGAAAAGGTACAGGGAAATCTGCGAAGGCTTTTACCCTGTTGTTTTTGCCGTTTTGAGCCCCCCTCCATCCGAATAGTGTGGATTGGTGCTGGATCCTGTTTAGACAGGTAGGATTCCCAGCAAATTCAATGAGTGGTATTTTCACCGTTTAGATAGGCCCTGAGGCTGCATATGCACTGCAGAAATAATCCAGTTTGACATTGCTTCCATTGCTATGGCATAATACGATGGAATTTGTAGTTTTGTGATATATTTAGTCTTCTCTGTCAGAGAGCTCTGGTGCCACAACAAACTACAAATCTCAGGATTCCATAGCATGGAGCCATGACAGTTATAGCGGTATCAAACTGGATTATTTCTGCAGTGCAGATGTAGCCTGAGAGTGACTGGCTCAGGATCAGCCACTGGGATTCATGGCTCTGTGGGCACGTGGATCTGGATTTCCCAAGTTCTGAACCAATGCTGTTATTGCTATTATTATACTGGTTCTCATATTGTAGTCCAGTGGTATCTAGAGAGCTGCATTTATTCTTACTAACTGTATCCTGCCTTTCTCTCCAAATTGTACTGACCCCCACAAGAGTGGCATTTGCTAAGTCATCATGCTTAGCAAATGTGTTCCCCAATGTATCTATTTTTTAAAAAATCCACCCACCCCACCCCCAAAAATGAAGATGCTGAGACAGTGTATCTTGAGAATGGTTCAATCAGTATATCTATCTGTTGGTTCACATTGGATTCCTGATACGTATTAACGTGTACTAGCATTGCTGCTTGTTGTCTGTGGGCCTTTGAATATGAGTAAGTAAGTGGACATAATATAAGAATCTGTGTTGCACAGTACAGTAGGACTCCCGTATTCACAGGGGATTGGTACCAGATCCCACCGTGGATAGTGAAATCCGCAGATAATAGCAAACACACTTGCCATCACCGCCACCAGACCCCCACACACACTATGGAGAAGGGAGAAAGGAGGCGAGTTTGCCTCCTCCTGCCCTTCCCTCCCATCCCCATCAGCTCTGTGAACCAGCAGACCCCATGCCACCGGAACTGTCCCAGAGAAGGGCGGGGGGAGGAAAGCTCACCTCCTCCTGCCCTCCCCCTCGCATCCCCTGCCACACACCACAGGACCCCACACCACCAGAACTGTCCTGGAGAAGAGATGGGGGAGGCAAGCTCTCCTCCTCCTGCCCTCCCCCTCCTATCCACCCCCAGTGTCGCCATCCATGGATAATTAAATCAGCGGATGCAGGGGTGCTACTGTAATTGAATATAATGCCTTGCTTAGATAAATATTCTCTTTCCATTTTTATAGAAAATTCAGGGACCCAAACTATTATAGGCAATTGGGTCTTATTTCAATTTTCCTTGACTATAGCTGTGTATAAGTCCATACATCATTGTCTCCAACACTGAAAATGCAATATTATGTGGATGAGGAAATTGTAGGGTATTTAGAATCCTTTATACTCTGTATGTATCATGATGCTGATGATGATGATTTTGTTGTTTTAGGAATCCTCTTTTTGTGTGGATTATGGAAGGAGAAGAATATGCACAATGTAACAGAGCTGTCTTTGTATTTGTCTCACTGATCTTTCCTTTGTTAGAATTTTTTAGACAATTTCCCCAGTAATGACATCATGTCATTTCTTGCAAGAATATTCCTGCTGTTCCAGATGATTACTGTGTATCCACTGCTTGGCTACTTGGCACGAGTACAACTTTTAGGACATATCTTTGGAAATGTTTACCCAAGGTAAAGATCACTCTCTCTACATGCCTTCGCACTTACCTTTCCCCCTTACAACAGATTGTTATTGTTTGCTTCTTGATGTCAGGGTAAACATTTAGTAGTGAGTAATGGCAGCTCCCCATTTACAAACCTCTTCCAGCTCAGGTATTGCACGGTGCATTCAGGGAGTCTCAGGGAAGTGCTCAGTACCAGCTTAATCTTAAGAGGAGCTGTACCATGATGGCCCTTTAAGAGTGTCAGGTGATTAGGAAGCAGATAAGGCCGTAGCCTCCCTAGGACCGTAGCCTCTCTAGGACTATAATCAGATGCTGGAGGGTGTAGCACTGTTGTCTCTAAAGCCATTTTGCAGGCTTCTGCCAACCAAAAGGCTAATAGCCCCCTTTTAAAAACATATTACAGGTGCTGCTCTTCTTCTTTTTCATCTCATCCCAGAATTTGTTTGCATTCTTGGGACACCCAAAAAGTTGGACATGCAGGTGTGTACAGAAGCCTCAGTCCATGCTATTGGAAACTGTGTTTTTCCTCTGAAAATGCAAAGGTGGTAGACTTTCCCTCACTAGAGGTTTTTAAACAGAGACTCTCAGGGATGCATTAGCTGTGAATTTCCTGTATCACTAAGTTTTGGGTCCCTTCTATCTCTGCAGTTTTATGGTTTGATGCACAGTATGAAGAGCTCACCTATAAAAAAGACTCTAGCGTTTGGATTTACATTGTCACCTCAGAGGACTTACTGCAGCTGTGTCGTATCAGTCCTCTAATCTTGCAAACTAGTTTTCCCAAAACCTGTGCCGAAAGATTTCCTTTCTGGCTGCTAAGCCCATGTTGGTTATCCTTGCTGTAAGACCTGTAGGTAGGTTTTGTGCACCTCAGTTAAGTTTGTGTGCTTCTTAGGGTTAAACAACGTATCTGTATCTGGATTCCTTTTGCTCAGGATCATTTGCCTATTACAGAATTAAGACATAACAGCAAAAGCCCAGAATAGTCTGGATTCCTCTGTGTTATAGTCTTGACCCACAACATTTAGCTGCTTTAGGTGGAGCAGCCATTAGAATTTCTATTCATCTACCCATTTCAGAGTGAACAGTACCCATAGCAAATTGGATACCTGAAGCAGGAAATTCCACATTCATTTCTCCCCATCTCTGGCAGTACAGTTATGATAGTAATAGATTAACTAGCCATTTGATGCCTTTTCATGAGGACCAAAAATCTGTTGCCTGGGTGGCTGCTTCAGTCTGCCCAATGGGGGGAATCGGAAGGTGCCTTTTGAAAGTGGTGTCCTGTAGTAAGTTGACTCTGTTTCCACTTTATAGCTGAAGGAGTTCAGATATAACTTGGTGATATTTGCAACTAGAAATTAATTGCTGTCACTATTTACATTTATATTCCTCCTTCTTTACATTATGAAAGTATAGTGATAACACATGCCGGCTAAAAGAGTTACCATTCTCCATTTTCACAATCTAATGATGGCTATTGATAAATAGAATTTGTTGGTTGTAACTGGGATGAGAGCAGGTATAGCTCTTACAGGTCTTGTTAGGACTGGACTGTGACTCACTTATGATGGAGGAAGGAGGAATCTTAGGCTTGCAAAATGGCATAGCTAGAAATGGACTTCAGTCATGATCAGTTCAGCTTTTTGACACAGAGAATGGTTTTGATAGGGTTGATCTACCAAGTCCTCTTTAAAAATGTGCATGATATATTTGAAAACAATTGGGCTTCAAACTTAATTTGCTTCTTCAAACTTCATTTGGTTGCTTAAATGTTTCATCGCTCACTGGACTCTGTAGTAAATTTTCCTGTCTTCATCTTTAAACTCCAGCATTCTTCTTATAGCATACTCTACTCTGAATCTCATAATCTTTGAAATTCAATGTCAACATTTTCTTTTAAGACTTAGAACTTAAAGATGTGGAAACTTCTTTTTTTATAGATCCTGGCAACAAGATTCTAGAGAAGATGTATAAAAACCAGATTGTTAGAACATTGGACAAAAAAGGCAAACTAACTGCCACTACTTGGCACCAAATGCAGTACTGTACCAATGTTCACTATATTTAAGGGGAAATGAAGCAATTTATTTTGCACTTTGGTGCTCAGTAGCATTCTCCTCACCACTTAGTTTGTTTCAAACAGGGGTTGCCAATTGCAAACAGGGCAAGGGACACTTTCCCTTCCTGTACACATTCGAAGGGCCACAGCAGTACATTTCAGCACGCCCAGAGTAACATGGTTTTACTTCCAGCTGCCATTTTGGCTGATTTCTGTACTGGATTTGTACAGTATCCTCAGGAGAATGTGTGCTAAATTCTCTTTTAAAAACATTTTCTATTTTTCCAAGTCTACCTCTTCAGTTTGTTAATTTCCAGCCTTTAAAGGTGTGACTATGTCTGTGAGCCAAACCTTTTCACTGGGACTCCTGTGTACCAAACAGTGGCAGTACAAAAGTCCATTAGTAAATTATGTTTGCCAACAAGCTGTCTGTGGAAAGGAAAAATCCCAGGTTTTTTTTTTTAATTATGTCAGTTCTTATCCAGAAAATAATATCTTGTTGGAGCTCTTTTCTACAGAGTTCTATTAACTCATTATTTTATTGGTTAATTTTTCCCCCCTAAGATAGGTCACTAGCTACTAAGTCCAAGGATGAGGGGCATTGACATACCCCCAAGACCACCCAGTAACTCTTGAGTTAGGAATTGAACTGAGTTTTCCTAGTGCCCTCAGTGCTTACATTGGCCTTTACTGAAGTTTTTTCCCCCCCAGAGATATATTATAGTGTACAATCCAGATGTTTTTCCTTTGGGAATTGCTTCAGTTTGAAGAATACTTACTGTATTTTCCTCAGCACTCAAATACCAAATACTGCTATTGTTGTACTTCACTTACAACTTTGAAGTGTCTTAGCATATACTGTATCTGATATTATCAGAGGTGGAAGTTAATTAAGTCAATTTAATGGAGGAAGAGAGTAGAAGATAGATCTGAACCTACTGATTGATCTCTGGATGATTTTCTGCACACAAGCACAGATTTTTGATTTTGAATTAACAAGAACATCAACAAAATTATACTGCCAAAAATTAAGACAGCTTTAAATAGGAGTTGTTTTTTGTGTGGATGGACTGTTGAACATTCAATTCTAGTACTCAAAACAAACTCCTGTGCTCAGAATTCTATCATTCTAGTCAGGATTGGTCACGCACACCCTCACTGGACCTTGGAAGGCCATCCCCTCACACTGCCTGTTCATTTTTTTCTGTGTTATAACTGTTTTTATTTACTCTTCTTTTTTAAAAAATGTTTTGAAGTTATTAACAATATGACATATTTTTTTTAAATCAAAATGTTTTTCTGTATTTTGCCATGCTTCTCCTGGGCAGCTATAGGCCCAGGAAAGGCCTTTTTCTGAACCAGGAATCATGTTGGGCTTTGAAAATGGCCTCTTATAACAGCTGGGGAGAGAAATAGGTTATTCATTGCCCTCTTCTCTCTATAGTGTGCAAGCGGGAGGCACTTTCATTTTTAAAAAATATTGGTGGGCCTTTGTGAGCCACAAACAACTATGGGGGTTGTGTGTGGCCTTTGAACCATACTTTCCCTTTGACTGTTCTAAATTTAAGTGTTATGCTCCTTGCACTAGTTGTTCTAGTAAAAAAGATAATACATCTCACATACCTCAAGTATGTATATCTCCAATTTAATGAATCTAGTATTCCCCGCACTGGAAGAGCTCTCATTTTTATAACCTGTATGGGTGATTAGAAGGTCATTTTGTTTTTGTTTTTAAAGAAAAGGCAAATCGGGGGAAGTTGCATTGCAATCCCCTACATTTGGGGAAAGCATGCTTGTTAATTCTGTGGAAAAGCCACTGCTCCGTTAGGGATCATTTCTGTAGATCCTTTCTTATACTTGTGTCCAGTCATTACAGTATTTTCCACCTTTTCTCAACAAACACTGTGTCAGAAACTTGACTGGCTAGTACTGTACCTGGCTATCCAGTTTAACAAACATTTTTTCTTAGGTCTAATTGCTAAATTCTCTTCCCCCCCCCCATGTTGTAGCTCTAGTATTTGATAGAATTCCTTATTTTCTATTGTAATAATATCTTGGTAAATCGGAGCTCTGAGCTATTCACTTTCACCAAGCATTAGCTGACGCCTTTATTTCACAAATTGCTTTAATTCCATTCCAGCCAGTTGTGCCTAATTTCCTAAGTCATTATAAAAAAGGAAGCTGAACATGGGCCTCAGCATAACATGGTTTCCCACTCCTGTTCTTTATCCATTAAATTCTGCATTATTTCCAGATATAATCAGACACTTTAAGTATTTTAAGAAGAAAGGGTTAAAGGGCCCAGTTCTTTATACAGTTATGTTGCCATAATCAAAAAGCGGAATAAACACCATGGAAGGAAACATTTTTGTTAAAAATGTTTGGGTTTTTTTCTTCTTTGTCAGAGTCTTTCTGATCTTTAGTAACGAAACTAAAGTGACCAAGATTAGCTGTGTGTAACTTCTCTCTTTTATTTAGATATCAAGGCATACTGTCTTTAGATATATGCCCTTCCAGGTTCCCCAGAAGGTTCTGAATTGGTCTTCAAACAAAGCTAATGCTTTGTTTGCATTATGAGATGGGACTTGTTCAGAGTGTGACTATTCCCCAAGGTTTTTTTTTTCTACTTAGAGCATTCAGGAGAGTACAAAACCCTTCCTGTTTATACCACCAAAGTTCTAGTCTAATGAAAGTTATTCCTAGACATGAGTCTTGCAAACCTAAAGATTTATTTAATCTATCAAAATGCTTAAGGTTTGCTTGTATATATATTTAGTGTAATGCTTTCCACTCATCTGAAGATTCTTCTTCTGGTCTTAATTAGTCTGCTTGTGTAGCTCAGATCATTTCCTGGATCCAAAATGCAGTTTTTCGTGTGGGGGCTGTGTTTTAGAGCATGTAACTCTTTGGCTTGTTGTGGGAGGGCATTTCTTTCTCTTTCTTTCTTTCTTTCTTTCTTTCTTTCTTTCTCTCTCTCTCTCTCTCTCTCTCTCTCTCTCCTCACTGCCAAAAAAATCTGGAGGGTAACCTACTCTGCTAGTTACATTGTTTTCAGAAGAATTGCCAAATCATACATACTCTATTGGAGAATTAGCTGAGAGTCCAAACATTCAGGAGAATTTTTTTTCAGGATCTGGCTCTCATGAGTTTCAGTATATGTCAGGCTTTTCATAAGTAAAATTAATTGCCTTTTTAATGGATGAGTCATAGAAATGGAAAGATTTTCACTTGCTTACTGAAACTAGTGAAATGGGTTGTTCTTGTGCCAATACACAATGTGAATGCTTTTTTACTCTCTCTTTCCTCTTACAGTTTTTTACACGTGTTTATATTGAACACAGCCATAGTAGGAGTTGGCATTGCGATGGCCAGATTCTATCCAAATATAGGCGGAATCATAAGGTACTGTTGCCTTTTGAATTAGTTATTGTGGTTGAAATGGCTTACTGAAAGGCAAATACACCATCTGTTGTTTAAATCGTTTTATTTTAACTTTGTAAGAGTTACAGCCGGATTGAGTGTTTGATTAGGGCAAACTAAGAAGATAAATAATTCTCATGTCTAGTCTGCCTGTTGAACAGAATATGGGTAAAAGCCACAGACTAGTAGAGCAGGCTGTATGTACCACTACAATCTCTAATAGCTCCCCACATGAAACAAATTAGCACAGCATGGAGAACAGGTTCTAACTAAGCCCCACTTCCTGTTGTTTGAATTTTTCTACTTTCAGGAAACATTTACATTCAGCAGCATTAAAAAAATGTGATCCCTCTACCTAAAATTAAAAGTAGTACAGTCCATCTTGCCACCTCAAAATTCCATTTTTTTTCTTCTTGGTCTCTGTGACTCACACAAATGGGTTAGCCTGCGCCTGCACAGTGCATCTGTCGGAACCTTCTAGAGTGTTACCTGAGTGTTTTGGCAGTAGCTCCGCCCACCTCCAGTGCCACTGTATAGGGGTCTTTCCTCTGAAACCCCAGTTCCATGGGTGCCGATTCAGCAGTCCACAGGACAGACAAGACACAAGAGGGGGAAGATGGTGGGGTTGTGTGAGTTCACAGGTGAACACTCGAAGAACTACAGTAATGGGTATGCAACCTGCCCTTCTCATACCCACCTCATTCTGCACCACATACTGTATATGCTAGGCCTCACATTAAAGCCACCACACAGAAGAGACTTACAATGAACCTATGCAAACAAATAAGAGTAATTGGAATGAGAGAGCCTTCTTAACCTGGGGCCTTTCACACTGCACAATTATAGTGCTATGATCCCACTTTAACCGCCACAGCTAGATCCGGTGGAGTCCTGGGGACTGTAGTTTGGTAATGCCTTAGAGCTCTCTGGCAGAGAATTCTGAATGCCCCTCCCTTAACAGCAAATCCCAGGATGCCATAAGATGCAGCCATGGCAGTTCAAGTGGAATCATAGCACTATAATTATGTACTGGTAATGTGAAAGGGCCCCTGATGTAACTTGGTGATTCATATTCTCCATCCAAGTAGTCATACATTAATTTTACCATACAATAGCTATGGATGCATAGTAAAGCATGCAGTAAAATGTAACAGTGTATTAATTCATGTACAGACACATGTTAAATCTATATTCTTGGGGGGGGCAGGGGCTGAACTGTTCATTCCCTAACCTCTCCACTGCTCTTCCCTTAACTGGAGTGGGCAAAGCTCAGCCCTGGGGGCCACCTTTGTTCCTCAAAACTGTTTTTTGTGTCACTAACCCTTTCAAGTTGCCCAATTACTTTTTTTTTTGCCAAAAAGAGAGAGGTTGAATTGTCTTTCCTAGAAGCTAGAAGAGTGATAATTCACTTTTTAAATAGGTTGTGGGGGGCGTCTCTAATGTTGTTGTTGTTTTAAATCTGCTTTTCAAAATGAGGAGTATACTTGGGGCCACTTCCAGTTTTTTTTTTTTGTATTTTTGATAATCTGTGCAGCTTCCAGACCAAGGCTGGATTAAGATGGTTGGGGCCCTGGAGCAGTTCCAAAAATACCAACCCCCTTCAGTTTATATATGACTGTTTTACAATACTAGCAATAGTAGAAACATTGGGACATTCAGAAAGTGAATGTAGAAGGAGATGAAGAAATCTATGTTGTGTTCTTTCAGCAGTGGGCCCCTTAGCCTGTGAGGGGCCTGGAGAAATTGCTCCAGTTGAACCACTGATAATCTGGTCCTGCCCCAGATGGTCCCAAGAGCAGAAAACTGGCCCCTCCTACCCACCACAATTGTCCACCCTACCTTAAATGTTGCTTCTTGCATCATGCACCTTGAACCTTCTGTAACAGGTACTCAATGTGAAAGATCTTGGGTCCTGTTTCTTACCCCCTTTTGCATAGTCAAATACATTTCCCCTTTATAATTCTATGAACAGAACAATTGAACTTAGACAGGAGAGCTTTGGCCAAGGGGTAACAAAAGGATGGCCGCATCCCCTCCTAATCAGTCAGAAACATAAAAACACTTTGGGGTTGTCTAAATGGTGAAAATACTCTTTGTGGAATTTGAGGAGAAGATGATGTGTCTTAATGGGATCCAGCAGCATTATGCTGTATTTGGAAGAAGGGGGCCCCAAAATAGCTGAAACTCCAGAGGAAAAGCCTTTGCAGCTTTGCCTGGAGTTTTTCAAAAACAGTGTGGCGAATGCGTATTCCCCCTCATTAGGAGAGTGACTCAATATGAATCACTGTCTGGTAGTACAGGAAGCGCGAACCTGATTGGCTGGACAAGGGCGGGGCTTGATAAGAGGGCAACCACCTGGAGCCACCATTTTTTTTCACCTTAGTGAGCAATCACTAAGGCGATTAAAACAGAGTGTTTTTAGTTTGTCTTCTTGCCGTTAAATTGAAAAAGTGCTCTATGGCTGTAGTGCACTTTGGATATAATATTTTTTTTTAAAGTTCAGTGGCAGCTAAGTACTAACACAAGTAAATAACTCGCAGCCACCATCTTGGATGCGAAGCTTATGAAGGTAAAAACACCATTAAGACAAGTTGCAGCTGCTGCGACTTGCTATTACTGTGGGGCACTATGTTTGGGGGGGGGCTTGTATAGAGGAGCCCTTTGTTTTGTGGTGTGTTCCAGCTTTGGCTTGTTGAAAGAGGAGAGATTAATTTTCTAATGTGCTCCTCCCATGAACTCATTGGGTCACTGTTGTAGAGAGGTGAAGGCCCAGGGGAGAAAATGGGGAAAACTTGCCCCCCTTCTTCCCATCCATATCGCTAGACTACAGACAAGGCATAATTTATAATATCTCCATCTGTAATATGGAAATAACAATATGGCCCTACCCTGCAGGGGTGTTTTAAGGATTATTGTGAAACATTTGAAATCTGTCCCATGCTATATAAATGTAATTTATTAATATTTCTTGCTACAAGGACAAGTGTTCACACCTTACCAAACTGAAGGGTTGCCATTACAAGATGGTTTCCGCAAAATCAAATAAGTAGGACTCCACTGAGCTGTTCCAGGCACACACCTAAGTATTTGCATAGGCTCAGCCACATTTTGAACTTACTCTCCCTCTTGCTATGTCATATCTACTTTTGAAGGCTCCTGAATTTTCAACCCAGTTTGACATGAAACATGGGGAGCAGTTATTCAAGAAATATGTGAACATAGACAAAACTTAATAGAACAGTTCATTGGGTCCTGGCATAGTATGTACAAACTCATATGGAAGGGATTCTTAATTAAATGGTTCTTGCACCAGTGGAGCAGCAGTTTAGGGTTGGCAATCTATCGCATATTAGGTCAGCCCAACACCCTCCAGAGTTGTGTGGATTGCAGTGTCCATCATCCCCATGCAACATATTCTCCTGGTGGCATGCCAGTCCAAATACCTTTGAAGGTTAACTACAGTACTTGTAGAAGGCTGCTGTAAGGGAAGGAGGAGAAAGCTATTTACAGGAAAGGGAAATGTTTACTATATTGCTCTGGCCATAGCAGCATTGTAACATACATTTATTTATTTATTTATTTATTTATTTATTTATACACCGCTCCTCAGCCACAAGACTATCAGAGCGGCTTACAAATTGTTTTAAGCAATAGCAATTTACACATCTACACTGCATTAAGCAGTTTCCAATGTGTATTAGCTATTTTAGCCAGACATTTAGCCAGACTTAAGAACTGCTTCTCCTTTTCTTGGGCAGCTGCCTTTTTCATGTATTAACATTTTTCCAAGGCTGCAGTTCTGCTCCCTCTTACCTGAGAGTAAGCATCATTGAACTGGTTGGGTAGACATGTATCAAATTACACTATAATAAAGTTAAAGTAGAATCTTTGTTTTTCCTCCCCAGATATTCCGGAGCAACTTGTGGCTTGGCGTTTGTATTTGTCTATCCTTCACTCATCTACATTATCTCTTTGCATCAGGAAAATCAGCTGACGTGGTTGGGACTAGTTATTCACATTTTTATAATCTTCCTAGGAGTGGCTAATCTAGTTGCACAGTTCCTAATGTGAATAAATCTTTCTTTGCAAGAGGTACTGGAAGTTGCAAAAGAATGCATTGAGCAACAGTATTTTTAAAGCTGTTGATTTGCCCATCCATTGGTGTTGACTCATACCAAAGAAACACTGTGTTTTAATATAAAAGTAAAAAACAAACAGCCTTTCAAAAACAATGGTGTAGCTTGGAAGATGGTTCACTGTGGCAAACTGAACAAGCAAAATTAGGATTTAATTAACCTTAATTTCTTTCTTAAGTACAGTGGACACTTGGTATCCGCTGGGGTTTGGTTCCAGGCCCCCCTGTGGATACCAAGATCCAGGGATGCTTAAGTCCCATTATATACAATGGCGTATTAAAATGACATCTTTTATATAAAATGGTGAAGAGCAAGATTTGTTTTTGGATTTTATTTTATTTTATTTTATTTTATTTTGAATATTTTCAAGCTGTGGATAGTTGAATCTGTGGATACAGGGGGCCGACTATAAAATTATTTTCATGTGGAAAAGTGACCTAAGAAATTGTATACATAAAAAAATTAAGTTTCAGGTCAATGTAAGCTACATGATTTTCTTGTAGCATACATTAAGAGAGTTTATTGATCTTACAATTCTATGTGTGTTTTACAGTATACTCTAGTGGCATGAAAACTGTATATTGAAAGTGTTATATTTACAGTTGAAATACAACACAGATTAAATCACAGAGCTTTTAGTATTTTTAAAAAAATACCACTCAGAAAATATAATAACACATTTTACTTGAAAACAGACTGAGCAATCTATAATACCTAAATACTTAAGGTTTTGTTTTTTTGTTTTTTGTTTTTGTTTTTGTTTGGTTTTTGGTAGGGTGCTAGTATAAGGGATGGTGGAAGTATGTTTAACCCACTCTACTTGGATGATGTGTGAAAGATAATAGACGTTGCTTGAGAAACCCAGTAATATTTGTATCTTGCAATGTAATTTGAAATAATGATGGAAAATTGGGTTTTAAATGTCAATATTTAAAAAGAAAAATTGGCCATAATGAATGGGAGCAACTGCCTGTTGCTCCCAGCTAATGTAGCTATGAAGCAATGCCTACATCTGGAGGCACAATTAAAAGTACTACTTTGACTTTTAAAGTCTGGGCTGAGCAATAATTCTATGCTTATCTTATGCTACAATAGAGGTTGCTGCTATACCAGTATAGCAACCATCAAATCTTTTATGCATTCAGACAAGGAAGAAAGGGAATTAATAAACAATAAAAAATGTAAAATGTCTTATTTTCAAGGCTTCTATAAAGCAGGTTCATATATTGATAAGATTACAAAAGAGCAGAGATTATGTGTATGATACAACAACAAACACCAGCAAGAGCACTATGGATGAAGTCTAACCAGCACAAATGCCTCAACCTATTAAATACTCTCCAGGTGTACTAAAAGGAGATCAGCTTAAAGAGAGATTACATCCCATACCCCTAAAGAGAGATTACATCTCATACCCCACCATGAACACGCTCCTTACATCCCTAGAATCATTGCAACTAGTTGAGGACTGTGCTGCTAATGTTGACCACAGAGGCAGCAAATCAGGATGATTGCAGCACCAGGGCAATGCCAAAAGTGTGCCCCCACTCCAGGAGTTTGTGGCATAGAGCACAATGTTGTAGGAGATGATACTCGCCTTTTGGATTGCTGGCAAAGAAAGAAAACCAAACCAAATACTAGGGTCAGAGGCAAAATAGAGGAAGCACACACCACAGAGCAGCTTGCTAGCCAGAGCAGCGGACACCAGTTGCCCACAAAAAGAGGTATGTGTCTTTTCACTTGGACCCAGGACCCACTCATAGGTGTTAGAGGCTGTATGTGGAGTTTGGACCAGCTCATGTTTTACATGATGGAAGCCCATAGGGATTACACCCTTAGAAGGGGGATTTCTCCCCTCACACACACAATAGTAGCAGGGGGGGAAGGTTCCCAGTACAGATGAATGAATCAGCAAAAATGCTGCATAGACCAATAGCTTGGGCTCTTCGTAGCCCCACCAGTGTAACTGACCCTCCCCCAACAGTCAATACACCTCCTCCCACGTTTCTGGATAGGCCAGCCATACCAATGAGGCATATCAGCAGAATTAATCTGAGACCCCTTCAAATTCTTCTCTTTGACCTTCACACCCAACTGAGTGCCTCATACATCCTGGCAGCAGCCCCTCTATTCACTCTGAGAAGCTTTCCCCTCATGCAGTCCAGGGAAGCAGAGAGGAAAGGCTATTGGCTTTGAGCCCACCAAACACCATGCATCCCTGAACCCTTCTTCTCATGTTCCCATCCCAAGGGCAGATCACTGCACAACAGAGGTAGACAAATGTGTGCTACTTCCCAGATGTATTGGATTACCAAATTGCACAATCCCTGATCATAGAATCATAGAGTTGGAAGAGACCACAAGGGCCATCCAGAATCCAACAAGCTGGATAGGGTTTATGGAAATTGTAATCTGGAGGAAACCAGGCTGCCAACCCCTTTCTTGCAGAATGATTGGGGTTTTGATGGAGTATAGCAGAGAGTAGCCAATTGACAGGTAGGCCTGGTAAGCCAAGGAAGAGGACCTACCGCTCTTGCCCATACTCTTTGCCACACTGGAATTGTTAACTGTGATCACATAATCTCTGCCAGAAGATATGGTAATGGCTACCAGCAGAAACTGCTTTAAAGCCAGTCACTTGGGGGTGAGGGGGGTGGGGGTGGAACTAAAGAAATCCATGGAAGAGGAGAAATCTATTAAAGGCTATTGATAGCAAGATACCACTTTCAGGTTCAGAGGCAGTATATGGCTAGATTACAAGCCATTGGGGAGCAAGATAAAGAGTTATTATACTCATGTCCTTTGTGTGGGCTCCCAAGAGTGATCTGGTTGACTGTAACAGAAAATGGGATGCTGGATAGCATGGTGCTTTGGTTTGATTCAATAGCACTCATGTTTTTATGACTTGGAAGAAACAAGTAATCTGGTTACTTCCAGATGTGTTGAACTATTTGTATGGATTAAGGCATATCCAAAGTAGAGAGGGAGAGAGTAAAGATAGTGTTTGAGATCCTCCTTACAGATAGTCCATTTTTAAATTTATGTTTCTGGGCTGGGAGATGATTTTTTAAAAATACTATTAATAAATAATAATTGTATTACAGTTGTCCCTTCATATTCGCTGGGGTTTGGTTCCAGGACCCCTGTGGATACCAAAATCCATGAATACTGAAGTCCCATTATATGCAATGGCATAGCAAAATGGTGTCCCTTATATAAGATGGCAAAATCAAGGTTCCTTTTTGGATTATTATTTTTTAAAGAATATTTTCAAGCCGTGAATACTTAAATCTGTCAGATCCGTCAGATGACAAGCCTGAGTAGCTTTTAAAAAGCACTAAAGACGGATCTCTTTCGGCAGGCCTTTCCTAATTAGATCCCGGCCTCAGGGGCTCCTGGCCTCTTTTAGTCTTCTGGCTATTTCTTGTATTTCTTGTTTTTAAATGTTATTTTAGATAGTTGCTTTTAATTTATATTTGTTTACTATCTTTTTATGGGGAAGGGTGGGGGTGGGTGGTGTTTTGGGATTTTTATCTGTATTGTATTTTAATTTTTATAAGCCGCCCCAATTGTTTTAACAGAGAGGCGGGGTATAAATAAAAAAATTTATTATTATTATTATTATTATTATTATTATTAAATCCATGGATACCAAATCCATGGATATGGAGGAACAACTGTACTTCCAAGCCCACAAGGGCTCAGCAGATTAAAAAAAAAATGGAAACATTCTTTTAAAACAGATTAAAACCATTTTAAAAGATCTGTCTTAAAAACACAGTTAAAACAGTCCTAAAAGCCAACCTTGGTTTTAGAGACCTCTCTCCCTCTCTCTCTCTCTCTGTCTTTTCTTCACAAACGAAGATTCAGGAAGGACTCATCCCGTGCTTTCTGCAAGCGCGCTGATGACTAAAAAGGCCAGTCTAAGATAAACAAGTCCAGTTGCAGAAAGCACAGCAGAAGGTCTCATTGGGTGATGTTTCCGGGTTGTGATTCTTTCTGCGTTGTCTTTTCTCTTCAAGACTTGTTCGGTGTGAGTTCTCAAATAAGGCTACAGTATTGTGGATAGTGCATCTCCATGCCTCCTGAAGTGAGGCCAGGGTGGACCATTGCTGGTGATCAATTTGACCGAGCCTGAGATGTTGTTTCAGGGAATCCTTGTATCACTTTCTTGGAGCACCCCTCTTACGCTGACCCGTGGCGAGTTCACCGTAGAGTGCTATTTTTGGGAGGCGATGGTCCTCCATCCTAGAAACGTGCCCTGCCCAGTGCAGCTGTGTTCTCAATATCATGGCCTCAATGCTGGTGATCCCTGCTTGCTCAAGGACAGCAATGTTTGTCACATAGTCAGTCCAGTGTATATTTAGGATTATGCATATACAGCGCTGATGAAAGCTTTCGAGGAGTCATAAGTGTTGGCGATAGGTGACCCATGTTTCAGACCCATAAAGGAAAATAGACAGTACAATGGCTCTATACACATTGATTTTTGTGCTTTGCCGCAGGTGTTTATTACTCCAGACTCTTTTGTAAAGTCTTCCAAAGCTCTGCAGCGCCTAACATCCTGCTTCGCAACAGCTGCAGAGATGTTTGGGCTAGAAGTCAACCTGAAGAAAATGGAAGTTCTTTAAGAGCCTGCACCACAGGACGAACACCATCATCCCCACATTGCCGTCAGCAAATCTGTGTTTAAGTCCATTCAGCAGTTCACCTACCTGGGAAGCATCATCTCCTCAGATGCCAAGATTGACAAAGAGATCAATCACAGATTAAGTAAAGGCATATAGCACATTTGGAAGACTTTACAAAAGAGTCTGGAGTAATAAACACCTGAGGCGAAGCACAAAAATCAATATGTATAGAGCTATTGTACTGTCTATTCTATTCTCCTTTAGAGACCAAAGTTCTTACAAAACAGCACAGCCTTGGCTGCTTGCTGGAAGTTCAGTAGGGGTGGACCCAACTTGATTTCCTTTTACGGGGGAGTTCCACAGTTGAGGTACTGTTGCTGAGCTTTGTCTCATGTGCTCATCAACCCACCTCTCAGGGTGTTGGGACATGCAACAGGACCTTCATTGAGGATCTCAAATTCCTGGCAAGTTCATACATTCTGAAACATTCTTTCAGATACCCTGGCTCCAGACCATTTAGGCTTTGTAGATTAAAACCAGGACCTTGAATAGGGCTAAAAGCTACCACAGATGGTACAATACTGGTAAAATATATTCTCTAAAGCACACCCCAGACAATAACCAAGTTGCCAGGTTCTGCAGTAACTAGCTTTCAAATACTTTTTAAGGGTTGCCCCATGCAGAACACATTATAGTAGATTAACCAGGAGGTAATTAAGCCATGAACAACTGGACCAAATCTGCTTTTTGTAGGCAGGAGTATGGCTGGCACAACAGCCAGACCTGGGGAAAGGCACTTCTGACCACAGCAGCACATGGCCTTCCAGTAGCAATGCAACTCCATCTAGCACTGGGTGCAGTCCAAAATCCAGATGAGCTTTCTTGCTGACTCTCTGAAATTCCATCTTGTCTAGGTTAAGCCACATCCAATCCTTCATTGCATCCAGCCCTGGAATTCTGGGTGACTTCTCCAGATGCTTCATGTAGCTTTTATAAAAAACATAGGGGACAGTATGGCACCTTGCAGAACTACTTAAGCTAATATCAATGAAGATGAGCAGCAGTTTTCTGGAAAGGTTCAGGCAATTACAGACAAATAATATTGGAATTATCACCAAGTGCCTTATCAGCCAAACAGCTCAGAAGGATACCAGGCTCATACTGAATGCCAGTGAGAGGTCCAGCATAACCAACAGGAACTGTAATAGAATCATCAAGTTGGAAGGAGCCTCATGAACCATCGAGTCCAACCCATGCTCAGTGCAGGATCTCTACCTAAAGCATCCCCAGTAGGTAGCTGTCCAGCCTCTTTTTTTGAGGATGTCCAGAGAAGGAGACCCTATCACCTCTCTAGGCAATTGGTTCCATTGCCAAACTGCTCTTACTGTCAAGAAGTTCCTTCTAATGTTCAATCAAAATCTACCCTCCTGTAACTTCAAACCATTAACCCTGCTACTACCCTCTAGGGCAGCAGAGAACTGGTCTGCCCCTCCTCTCTGTAACAGTGCCTGAGATATTTAAAGAGTGTAATCATGTCACCCCTCAGTCTTCTCTTCACCAAGCTCAACATGCCCAGCTCCTTTAACCTCATATGTCCTTGTTGTCCTTCTATGAACCTGCTCCAACTTCTCTATATCCTTCTTAAAATTAAGCACCCAGAACTGAATGCAGTACTCCAGATGAGGCCCAATCAGTGCACAATATAATGGGACTGTTACTTCCCTCAGTTTAAAAATGATGCTTCTATTAATGCAAGCTAAAAAAGCATTTGCCTTCTTTGCTGCAACATTCCACTGCTGACTCATGGTCAACTTATCAACAATAACCCCAAGGTCCTTTTCACATAATACCAACCCGGAAACATCACCCAAGGAGACCTTCTGCTGTGCTCTCTGCAACCGGACTCGGATTGGCCTTTATAGTCATCAGCATGCTTGCAGAAAGCGCGGGATGAGTCCTTCATGAATCTTCATTTGCGAAGAAAAGCCAGAGAGAGGGCTGAGCTATGTGTTCCCTATTTCCTGGTGTAGGCCAACCACCCAAGCAAACAAAACTGTTTCTGTTCCATAAGCTGAACCCAGATTGGAATGGATCCATACAATCAGTTGAATCCAAGAAAGTTTGGAGCTGTGCTGCACTATATATATAAAGGACTCTGTTGGGCAGAGGCCTTGTTTGTTTCAGTTAAATTTATGCTGCCATAGTCCTGTGTAAATCAGTATGCCTGCTAGACTGAATATTAATATGATGTACTTTCACCGAGTTGGACTTTGAAAGGAGTGTGTACCATTGTTGAACACATGTTGCAATATGATAGCATTCCTGGACACCCAGTGATGTGTTCCTTCCTGTGGAATTTGTCAAGCTGGAACTCTCCCAAGATTGGGAAACTATTTCTGTCACTCTTCTGCTCCCTATCTGGATTGTCTATTTAAAACCTGTTCTCAATTGACACTAGTGACAGAAGCTGCCAGAATCGCAGGCAGCATGTCTTAATCCACTGTCACTGCTGCTATGCCCATAGCAGAATGTTACATTGCATAGAAACTCCCCTGTTAAGATATTGCTGCTTTTGGTGGCAGGATCAGTTGTGCCATCCTAAGGGACTAGTTACTGCAACCTGGTACTTTACCAAGCAGCTTGCTTCTTTTCCAGTCACCATGGAGCTCTTAAACCAAAATGGGGGTAAATTGGTGAGATTAGTGCATGGCCTTGTGTAATTCACTAATCTAGGATTCTCATGCAATGCCAGCCATTGGAGACAAGCGATCTAGTGCCACTGGCATTTTGTTCCTTGGGCTGGCTTTGATGTTTCTTTGGAAAATGTGGCTCTTTATGAAACATGAAATGAGAATGTGGGAAACTGTAAAGAAAATGAGAAAAAACAAATAGACTGGTGCTGTTTTAATGTTTTAAAACTGTACTTTTATCTTGCACATGCAATACGGTTTAAGATTTTTGACACTTCAGAATGAAAGATGCATAAGCTGTAGCCTTTGCCACACTGCCATTCATTTAGAAATGTGCATGTCAGAGGGTACAGATAACTGGTTAATCCCTTGTATTTTGCAACTTTTGAAATCTGTTTTTTGTACATGCACTTTAAGAAGCTTCATTTACTAAGCAATGGGAAATAATCAGTTTTGACTGTGAAGACTCCACTGGCAAATTCCAGTTAAACACTATGAGATGCTACATGTTTTAGAATTTGCTTTTCACTCCTTCTACATAGGTTAGCAGTTACTTTCTTATTTTTAAAAAACTTTTTTATTATGAAATGTTCTCACAATAACAAAGTGAAATAAAATACATAACCCAAAAAACTGATTATTGTTGTTGTGTGCTTTCAAGTCATTTCTTACTTATGGTGACCCTAAGGTGAACATATCACAGGGTTTTCTTTGCAAGATTTATTCAGAGGGGGTTTGCCTTCGCCTTCCTTTGAGGCTGAGAAAGTGTGACTTGCCCAAGGTTACCCAGTGGGTTTCCGTGGCTTAGCAGGGATTTGAATGCTGGTTTCCTGAGTCATAGTTCAACCAGTTACTTTCTCAGACACTTCAGTGGGAGAAAACCATCTTGTCTTCAAAATATGTTTTCTTCCCCTACTAAAAATATTTATTGCTGTACAGTATAGCCAAAGTAGAAATGCCTGGAAAGCTAATTTCTTGGAAGTAATTAAGTAGCAGCTTCTAGATACAAGCAAACTAACAGACAGAAATCTGGTATTATCCTCTCTAGATGGTGATTCTACATTCTTGTATCAAACGGTGGTGGTGGTGATAATTTTTCTGTACCACTTCTCATTTGCAGACACCCTGAAGTGGTTAACAAAAACACTGTAAAACAATAAAAACAATCCAATGGAAATACAGTAAATACATCATATGAGAGAGTACCAAACAGCTCAGTTGCTCTTAAGTGTGGGATAAATCTGATCAGTGATGCTTTGAGACTAAAATTACATGTGCATGTTGCTTATTCTTTAGGGCAGAGCTGGAGAACTTTCAGGGCCTAGGGGGCTGCATTGACCCTCAGGGAACCCCACAATGGGAGAGTCACATGCAGCAGATGGGCTGTCCTTTCCCACCCCCTGCTTTAGGAAGTGCCATCAGGTCCTAAATTGCTGTTTCCTTTGTCTCCTCACCTACATTTTTTGGCTGCTGATTTCTCAGACTTGGGTACCAAATATATGGATGCTGCATGTGGAAGAAAGTAATTGACTATAGTAAGCAGAAACGTAATGGCACCTGGTTTTATGCTGCACATCTACTGTATCTGGTGTTGTATAAAAAATGGCAACTGGGTTTAGGAAGCCAGTTGCGAAGATGATGATATATGTGTGAGGTTGGCCCTTATGTTCCTTTTAGGAGCCTGTGATATTGAGAGGAGCATGAGTGCCCAAAAGAAAATAGTGTGTGGAGACTAGAAGGCTGCAGATTCAAATCTGTGTCACAAACAAATGTGTATACTCAAATGATGGAAAAATAGCTGTACCGTGTGTTCTGTCACATTCCCAGTCCCCCACACAACTCCTTATACAATTTTTTGCTCTTGGTAAGAATAACTTGGCTGTGGTAGCTGGCAATTAAATGCAAATATCTGAGCCATAATTCAGAACATATATCTCAGCTTACCTTCTTTTAAGTTAATCAGTGGGGGATATGTAGGCACTGAACTCTTTCAGGGGAGGATGCAAGGGTACACCAGAAGACAGGACTATACTGCCTTCTGTTGTGGTTTACCCTGCTTATGTGTTCCCATATGTAGTACACAGGAAGAAATGGGATCTTTATGAAAGCAAGGAAGTTGAGATTGGAAGCCAGGCTAAAAGATGCAATGAATAGTAGAGAAGAACTGGATCATATATCCATAGCAGCACTCACCAATGATTGGATAATGCTCATTTTTCAGAGGACGTGCATTTTGATGACCAAATTTCATAGGATTTTCTTAGGCAGGGAATACTCAGATGATTTGCCAGTTCCTTCCTCTGAAATACAGCCTACAGCACCTGGTCTTCATTGGCAGTTCCCCCTCCAAGTACTAACTAGGGCAGAGCCTGCTTAGCTTCCAAGACCAGACAGGATCTGGTGCCTTTAGGGTATTTAGGTCTATTTAGGGGAAGTGCTCTTTAAGAATAACATATAGTATGGGGTAGGCAAAGTATGGCCTGAGCCTGTTTTTTACAGCCCTTGATCCCTCGGGACTGCTCTTATTCTTGCTAGAAAGGGTGAATGCCTATCTTATAAACCTCCAGGAACAGATATTCACTTTTAATTAGATTACAGGGACCTCTTTTAATTATTTTTTTTTAATTGAGGGGTCCAAAACAAGAAATGGACTTCAGCCTGGTTCTGGCTTTGTTTTGTTTTTGTTTTTGTTTTTTGTTTTTTTGGCACATTTGGTAGTCCTTGTCATAGCCTTGAAATCTGTGGCCACCTGCTATATGTCTATCCAGACAGATAACACATTCGGCCATTTACTCTGAGCAAATGAAATATGAACTTTATTGTAGGTTTCAATACGAGCAACGAAAAAAAGAAGATACAGAATGGTGAGATGAGTTGTAAGATGGGTGGCTGGATGTATGGAAGGGTGCATTTAAAAAAGAAATGAGAAATCAAGGCCCTTCAGACAGAAATCTTAAGGAAAACAGCCAGACAGAGATCTGTTAGGGGCAACCAATCAAACTCAACAGAAGGATTCAAGCCTGGTCAGTTGATAACAGAACTAGAATAAAAATAGAATTTAGAATAGAAATAGAATCTAGAACAGAAATAGAAACAAATAGAAAAAGAATGAACTCAGAATAGAATTACAGAGTTGAAAGAGACATAAGGGCCATCCAGTCCAACCCCCTGCCTTGCAAGAATACACAATCAAAGTATCCCTGACAGTTGGGCAGACAGCCTTTGTTTAAAAACACCCAAAGAAGGAGATGCCATCACAATCTTAGGCAGTGTGTTCCACTATCAAATAGCTTTTACTATCAGGTAGTTCTTCCTAATATTTAGGTGGAATCTCTTTTCCTGTACAGTAGTTTGAATCCATTACTCTATATCCTAGTCTTTGGAGCAGCAGAAAACAAGCTTGCTCCATCTTCAATATGACATTCTTTCAGATATTTAAACATGGCTATCATGTCACCTCTTAACCTTCCCTTCTCCAGGCTAAACATATCCAGCTCCCTAAGCCACGATGGATAAACTCTCAACTGAGCTAAAACATAAAAAGGACATGTACGAGAAATGAAAAAGGGGGGAAATCACCAAAGAAGAATTCAAACAAATAGCCAGCTCATGTAGGGGGAGAGTCAGAAAAGTCAAAGGTCAGCTGGAGCTCAGGCTTGCTAGAGAGGTTAAAAACAATAAAAAGGGGTATATCTGTAGCAAAAGGAAGAACAAGGAAATGGTAGGGCCGAAGATGGCGAAAGCCTAACGGGACAGAGAAAAGACAGAACTACTTAACACCTTCTTTGCTTCAGTCTTCTCCCAAAGGGGGAACAGTGCTCAACCTGGGGAAGATGGAGCAGATGATGCAGTAGAGGAAATACAGCACAGAATTGGTAAAGAGATAGTTCAGGAATACCTGGCCAGTATAAATAAGTTCAAGTCTCCAGGGCCAGATGAACTTCATCCAAGGGTATTAAAAAAACTGGCAGAAGTAATCTCAGAACCACTGTCAATAATCTTTGAGAATTCCTGGAGAACAGGAGAGGTCCCAGCAGACTGAAGGAGGGCAAATGTCCCCATCTTTTAAAAGGGGGGAAAAGAAGACCCAAATAATTACCGCCCAGTCAGCCTGACATCAATACTAGGAAGGATTCTAGAGCAGATCATTAAACAGTCTGTAACCACTTAGAAAGGAATGCCGTGATCACAAAAAGTCAACATGGATTTCTCAAAAACAAGTCATGCCAGACTAATCTCATCTCTTTTTTTGATAAAGTTACAATCTTGATTTCAGTAAGGCTTTTGACAAGGTCCCCCATGATATACTTGCAAAAAAAGTTAATAACCTATGGGCTAGACAGTGCAACTGTTAGGTGGATTTGTAATTGGTTGACTGACCAAACCTAAAGGGTAGTCACCAATGGCTCCTCTTCATCCTGGAGACAAGTGATCAGTGGGGTGCCACAGGGTTCTGTCCTGGGCCCAGTGCTAGTCAACATCTTTATCAATTACTTGGATGAGGGAATAGAGGGTATGCTTATCAAGTTTGCAGATGACACCAAATTAGGAGGGGTAGCTAATACCCCAGAGGACAGGATCAGAATCCAAAAGGACCTGAACAGATTAGAAAGCATTCATTAACAAAATGAATTTCAACAGGGAGAAATGTAGGATACACAGAAAATGAAAGGCACAGATATAGGATGGGTGACACATGGCTTGAGGGCAATACATGTGAAAAGGATCTAGGAGTCTTAGTGGACCACAAGCTGAACATGAGTCAGCAGTGTGATGCAGCAGCTAAAAAAGCCATTGCAATTCTAGGCTGCATTAATAGGTGCATAGTGTCTAGATCAAGGGAAGTGCCGTAATAGTGCCACTGTATTCTGCTTTGGTCAGACCTGGAATACTGTCTCCAGTTCTGGGCACCACAATTCAGGAAGGATATTGAGAAGCTGGAACGCGTCCAGAGGAGGGCAACCAGGATGGTGGGAGGTCTGGAAGCCATGCCCTATGAGGAGAGGCTTAGAGAGCTGGACATGTTTAGTCTGGAGAAGAGACAGTTGAGAGGTGACATGATAGCCATGTTTAAATATTTGAAGGGATGTCATACTGAGGATGAGCAGGCTTGTTTTCTGCTGCTCCAGAGACTAGAACGTGGAGCAATGGGTTCAAACGACAGGAAAAGAGATTCCACCTAAACATTAGAAAGAACTTCCTGACAGTAAGAGCTGTTCAGAAGTGGAATACACTGCCTCGTAGTGTGGTGGACTCTCCTTCTTTGGAGGTTTTTAAACAGAGGCTGGATGGCCATCTGTCGGAAATGATTTGATTGTGTATTCTTGCATGGCAGGGGGTTGGACTGGATGGCCCTTGAGGTCTCTTCCAATTCTATGATTCTAAGCCGCTCCTTATAGGGCATGGCTTTCAGATGTCCCACCATTTTGATTGTCCTCCTCTGGACACATTCCAGCTTGTCAATATCCTTTTTGAATTGCGGTGCCCAGAACTGGTTACAGTATTCCAGGTGAATTTTGACAAAAGCGGAATAGAGCGGTACTATTTATGTCCCTCAATCTAAACACTATACTCCTGTTGATGCAGCCTAGAATTGCATTGGCTTTTTTAGCTGCCTCATCACATGTTCAGCTTGTGGTCTACTCAGAGTCCTAGATCCCATTCACAGGTACTGTTTTCAAGCCAGGGTGTCATCCATCCTATATCTGTGCATTTCATTTTTTTTTTTTTATCTGCCTAAATGTAGCAATAGATTGGGCCTTTTTTCTGCAAGTGATTTCGGGCATAATTAAGAAAACGAAAATCAGTGGAAAATTTCTTGGCAGAGATTTTCTGCTGCTTGCCTTGTCAGAAGTATTTAAAGAGCTAAAGGCTAAACAGAAAAACACAGTGGAGTATTATTTATATCTGCATGTTAGTTCTTATTTATATCTGTATGTTCTTTCTTAGCTATGCAAAACAGAGAGGTAAAATCCTATACACAATGCCCTAATTCATTAAAACAAGAGTTTGCAACAGATTGCATTCAAGAAAAATCTTGAGCTGGCTGTTGAAATTAAAACAGCTTACCAACTCACACCAGCCAGCCAGTGGATGTTTATTGCTGGGGTCAGCAAGAGTGAGAAGGAGGAAGGCTAGTGGCCCTACTCTCACAGAGGTACATTCTCTTTGCCAAACTGAGTCTGTGCTGCAGTAGAACTATTAAGGGTATGTCCAGAAAGCACAGTTATAGCACTTCAGTAGTCCTATGGAATTAAGGGAATTGTAATGTGGTGAGGGACTTGGAATTCTCTGCCAGAAAGCTCTTGGGGTTGCCTAGACGGTGAAAATACTCCTCATAGAATTTGAGGAAAATACCTTTTGTCCCAATGAGATCCCATGGTGATTCACCATATTTGGAAGGAGCGGGGGCAAAGACTGTGTGGAAAAAACCATCACGACTTTCCCTGAACTTTTTTTTTAACAAATACATGGAAATGTGCATTAATGCTAATTTGTACAACCGATTCACATCGCAGCATGGATAAAAATGGAACTGGAAAACTTATTGGTCAGACTTGCACGGGGATGAAGTGGCACCATTTTGGAGTTTTGTGTTGCTGATTGTGTGCTTTTTCACTGTGCTGAGGCAACCAAACAGCTTTTTAAAGCAGAAAGTCATATTTCTGCACCGTAGTTTTACAGTTAAATAAAAATACTGTGCAGTGGTGACAACTTGTAGAGAATAATAATGTGAATAATTCACTCCTATCCACCATCTTGATTCGCAGGCATGGCTGTGTGTGAACTTAAAACACGGATGGCTTCGCATACCAGCGTTTTTGCCAAAGGACCATGGAGACAAAAGAACACTGCTGCGATTTTGTGTTAATGCACAGCAATCAGCATGGTATCTTCTTGTCTAAACAAGCTTCTAGTGTAGCTGAGGGGAGTGTCCCAGAGAATCCTAAGTATTCAACAGTATAGAAATTCCAGGATTCCATATGATAGAGCCATGGAAAGTCAGGCACTCCAAGTCTGACTGATGATTCTTAAGTAGGACCAGCTGTTTCTCCCACTTAGGAATTTTACCTTTCTGAATGGAGAGGGATGTAACGCAGAGCTGGCCACTAACAGTAGGTTGTATATGTTTTGCATTTGTACATGAGCTCTGGTGAATCCCAGGCAGGAGGCTGGGGGCTGGAGTGCCAGTGGGGTGCTCCATCAGTGTCATCTTGGGCAGAGAGAGGTATGGCACTGGGGGCTGGATGTGCAGAGTAAGGGAGAGATGGGACAAATGTTTGAAACCTGTCCTGCATTTCAGTCAAGATCCAAGTTGCCCTGCTCTGTTGCTGCTATTGAACACCAGGTTGTGATTGTGGATGAAGGGGCTGACCTGGTATGCATTACAGAGACCTAGTGTTGCCAGATTTTCAAAATAGCAATAAGCAACAGTTGAAATTTGTGGCACATGGCATTGACAGTCAGGAAGTGACTACTAAGAAGAACGTGTTCTATTTAAATACTAAATGAAAGTACTGATTTCAGTTAACTTAGCCATATATTTCTTTGTAAAATTAACATATTGTTCACATTCATAAATTACATGATGCACAGTTCTGTCTTTATGAAGGACCCACACCCAAAAATGCATTTATTTATTTATTTATTTATTTATTTTTGGCATCAGTCTACATAAAAGGAAAAGCTTTCCAACCGTGAAATAGGGAACATCCCTTATAATAAAGGACATCTGCCAGTCCTATAAGCAACAAGCTTTCCAGCCCTCAATAAGGGACATACGTTATAATAAAGGAAACCTGGCAACCTTATAGAGATCTGAGCTGTGCTTGGTCGAGTGGACCTACCCTAGCTTTGTCCATCTGGGTATTTGGTGCAGCATTAACCCAGATTAGAGGTTCAGCAGAGAAGAGTTGCCATACTCTATAAGGTTTCCATCTCCCTCACAAGTAAACCCATCTGTCTTAGGATCAGCTTTGAGGGTTTGTATATTGTGTTAGGCCAAAGGGAGAGAACATAGATGCTGCTAGTTTACTGCTTACCCTGCTATGTTTTCCTTTTTGAGTTGGTTTCAGAGGTGTTGCTGGAGAACTGCAGGATGTTGAGTGGGGGGCTTCAGTGTCCATGCTGAGGTTGGTCTTATTGGACCAGATTGGGACTTCATGGCTGCCATGACAACCAGTTGGCAACAATGACAGTGAGAAGTAGAGAAGATGACCCATGGAGGTCCCTCAAAACCTGAAATTGGCACCAAGTGGCTCAGGTCTGGCTCTTTTGAATCAGCTGATACTAGGACTGGAAGGCATCCAGACTATGATTTTAGTGCAGGGGTGGGCAACTGTAGAAAGCTAGGGGGTTTGCTTTAGCCCCCCCCAGGAGATCTTGGAGGTTTGCACTCCCCACCACAAGAAAAGCAAAACAAAATGCACCCGAATGCCCTCTAGGGTATAGACAGATGTCATAAACTGGTGCTGAAAACATCATAATCTTGAGGATAGGCAGGCCTCCTTGATCAGAGAGAATTCCACAAGCAGGGGTCCACAACTGAAAAGACCCCATTCCCTTGTTGGTTTTTGGCCCTAGGGAAGTGGTAGGGATCATGTGGCTTTCCAGATGTTGTACTGCAACTCCCTGCAGCCCTACCCATCATAGCCAATAATGAAGAATGCTGGGAATTGCAGTCCAACAACATCTGGAGGGCCACATGATTCTCACTCTTGCTGTAGAGATTGTGGACTGGTCAGAAAAGTCTGTACCTAGACAAGGGGTTCCCTCCCCCTTTTTTTTCATTTGTTTTGCATTTAGCCCTATTGTAAAGCTGCATTACCACCCTGAAACCATTTTATTTTCTTTCAGAACAGACAGTTTTTGTGCTAGCCTTCTCTGAGCTCACGCACCCAGAAACCATTGGGTTCTTCTTCCTAGCCACGCCCTGCTACTAAGATGACTGATGTCAAGAGTTCACAAACTTAGGATAAATGTCGCCCTACAGGCTCACTTAGCTCAAGGCAAGTTAGTTTGCAGGGATGACTAGAATATGCAAATACATTGGATACCTGTTGAGGTTTTTTTTTTTTTTTTTTAATCTTATGCAGTTACAGCTAGTAACATTTCAAGAAGCTTCCCTGTGGATTTTTGTTTACCCACAATCTGATTTAAAACAACAACGGTAAGGCCTTAACATTCAGCGATGAGTAGTTTAAAATATGTTGATGCTAAATTGGCATCAGTACATAAACAGCAACTGTTCTGAACTCAGAGAAATTGCAAGCTGATTACTGATACTACAAATTGGCTTGAAAACAACTAGATCCCCACCCTACCACTTGTGGTTCTTTCTCTGTTTCACCTCTTTCTTTTCTTTTTTTTTCCCTAGCAGCATCCGTATTAACATATCATCATGACACACAGTGTTCCCAGTTTCTCTTCTGGAAAGTACAGACAGTAAAAGAAAAGAAAAGAAAGGGGGAGGGGAGTGATGTGTGATTCTATTACCATATACTGTACTACATGTTGCCTCTGTTAGCCAAAGATGCATCATTTGAAGTCAGCACAAAGTACTGTGGGACTTGGAAGCAATGTTAGGAGACCAAGGACCATGTGGTCTCCAAAGGCTCCAGACATGGAGCCTGCTATACAGATGGATAGGGATGTGTTATTGAGCATCCGTCTTCTCACTTAAAGGATCCAACACAACATAGGCGCTTGGAATCATTATGAGGATTTGGAAAAATTGTTGGAATATTTGTATTGCCTGAGTGGGGAAAATATTGTTTGACAGTGACACACACAGTCCTGCACTAGTTCCAGGATTTTTTTAAAAAAAATTGGCAATAGAGGAAGTGAGCCCCGCAAAGCCAAAATCTCTCCTGCAAACACTGCTGTTCCTGTTGCAATAGCCAGCCTCCCCCTTCCCACCCACCCTCTTCTGTGTTGTGTGTGTTAGTGTCAGTACTCTTGTGGCTGAGTTATAATCTATTGTTCTTTGGGCTGTAAACTTGTGTGCCTGCCAGGAAATGCTACAGAACAGAGCATTCTTGCCCCCCCCCGCCCCCTCAAGTTTTACTTACTGTTAGGGAGTATTTGCACTGAGATTAGCCACTTGTATGTATTTTATTTATAACCAGACATCGGACCTAAAAGCAGCTTAGAACAAGGTTTAAACAACAGAGTTAAAAACTGATTATAAACTTGCAAAGATGCAATTAAACAAGCTATCTTATTAAACATTTTATTGTACCCCACCTTGAGATCTTTAGATAGAGGGTGGAATATACTTATTTTACATATTTTAATTGATTGATTGATTGATTATTCAGCATCATTCATTTTAAAAGTTTAAATAAGGAAAAACATAAAGATAAAAATGCAGCATCGCCTCATAAAAAAGACTCTCCTGTATTCAATTAATCATCAATTGCCTGTTTAAATAAAAATGCCTTTTCCTGCCATTAAAAGGAGAGGTTGTATGTGTCAGCCTAGCTCCTCTCCCATGTAACAGAAGTCCACAGCCTGGGAGCAGGATTTATCCTTAACCAGATGGGCCTTTGGCACTGTGGGACAGAGAGAAAGGTTGCCATGAGATTCCAGGAATGTGAAATGGGTTTAGGGCTACTTGAAATTGGGCTAGGAGCTTCTGGATATGATGGTTTCTTAACAGGCATTGTTACTTCTTGGTAACTACTTCTGAATGTTATGCCATTCAAGGTGGGCCTAAGGACATTCCTACAGAGATGCTGTTTGGGGCAGCATCCCTATGGCAAGGTAATATTGCTTTTACGTGGGTACATCAACTCTATGTCTCATTAAATGAGAGGTAGGCACAGTGCAATCCTAAGGATCTATGTAGCCCCCTAAGGCTGTTTTTGAAGCCCCAAGCCAACCATCTCCCCTGAGCTGTCCTTTTTCTGACAAAAAAGTAGACAAGTGCCTCTCCTGGAAGCCTTCAGAGGTGACATGTATTGCAGATCCCCAGAGGTGTCACAGTGGGAGGGGGGCAAACTGAGGCCATTGCCCCCAATAAGAATTCTGCCCCCAATTAAATTTTCCTTCAGTCTCCCAATTTCTAACATTGCAGAGAATGAGACACTGAACATTCTTCACACCTACAACTCTCCTATTTGCTGCCTTTGTTTTCCCTTGGTAACTTTGCCTGCCTTTTCTTTGGGGTGCCTAAGCTCTATTTCTAAATACTTAACTGAAGTTCTAAAGTTCCTGCAATGCTAGAGATTAGGGAACTGAAGGAAAATTTAATTGGGGTTCGTGAATCCTCCCTCCTCCATTGCTACACCCCTGGACCTGGACACACACACACTCCAGTTAACATAAAACATACCAATTTCCCAAAATCAGAAGTAGACTTCCAACCCCAAACTCAGTTGCAGGAAATGGGGTTGCTTGTTATGTGGGACTGAAAGCATTCCAGTGTCAGAAAATTTGCCTTTGCACCCATTTAACCTACTTCTAAGTAAATTAGTGTTTGATCAGGCTGCAATTGCCTAAACTGGAGTAGGCATCTGTGGTTCTCCATATATTTTTTTAATGTTACTGCCATAATCCCTGCTTGCTTGTTGTGTGCACTGGGGCTGCTGGGAATTGTAGGGCAAAAAAATTGGAGGGCCACAGTTGCCCTCCACAATATGGCCTCCTGATATTGTTGGCAACAAAGCATCATTCCTGAATGTTGGTCATACAGGCTGGGATTGATTCAAGTTTATCATCCAAGAAATCTGAAGCAGGACACCATGTTGGGGAAGGACATGCTATTTTAATAATTAATTGTTGTTGGCAACAAAGCATCATTCCTGAATATTGCCCATACAAGCTGGGGTTGATTAAAGTTTATCATCCAACACATCTGAAGCCAGGCACGATGTTGGGGAAGGACATGCTATTTTAATAATTAAAGACCCAATTCTCTTCACACTTACCTCATGGGAGTAAGCCTCATGAACACAATGGTACTTTTCAGTAGACACATGTATGATGATGCTATAAAGCTGTCATTCTAGGGGAGTTACCTCCTTGTTGGACATACATAAGGCAGGTACTCAAAGCAGAGTTTAGAGACTAGTAGTATTTCTGTGAAACCAAGCCTTGTAAAAGGACTTTGTCTGAGCAGTGTTGGAGTAGAAGTCTCCTGCTTTCTGGTGAAGAAAACAGAGCATGAAAAGAAAAGAACTTGGCTGCTGAAATGTGACATGTAGTGTTTGGGAGCAACTCCAGCAATGACTTTTTCACCATGAATTTGGATTAGTTGAGTGAAGGTGTTAAGAACATAAAGCAAAGGCAAAGAATTCAATTAGCTAGTGTTAGGGTTGCCACCTTTTTTGGCAAGATACCTCTGCCTTTAACAGTTGTGTGGATAGGCAATTCAACTCATTCCCTCCTCCCAGCATTAATGGTGGTGGTGGTGGTGGGCTTCCATGGCTGAATTTCTGAATGTTGTGTGATATCAGAACCAAAAGAATGTGAGCAGATGATTACTGTGGAATAGCCCTTCCCAATTCAGTGAAATAGATCTCTTGCATACTCACTGAAACTGATCTCCGTAAAACATCAAACTAAAGATTTCCAGAAGTTATGTATGTTCTACGACTTCTGTCGTCTAATTCTTTAAAATAAATGTTAGAAAACACACAAACTCTGAAGTCAAAAGATGACAAATCTGGATGAGGTTGGTTTTGACAGAGAGTGCATGCAGCAGTTAGAGAGCTTGATTAAGGAGCAAAGACACCAACAGCTTGGAGAAACAAACTACAGGCTTTTTTATAGGAACTCCATTCTAAGATAAGAAAGTTACTCAGGGTACTAATCTAATTTAGCTTCATTCTAGGGAAAAGCTGAGATGAAAAACTGGCATGAAGAGAAGAGGTAAAAAACATCCATAAGAGAATCAGTTTACATCACAGAGGAGTCAGGACAGGTAGACAAGAAGGGAGGAGTAACTCAAAGTACCTAACCCTATTATTACTGCCTGCTCTGAGACATTCTTGACTTTTCAGTTCTTAGCATTGTTGTACTTCTAACAGGTTTTTATAGCAGGTATATCACATTTGACTGTATAGATTGTGAGAAACTATGGAACGCTCTTAAAGAAATGGATATATCAACACACTTGATTATCCTGATGTGGAACTTGTACTTAGGACAAGAGGCCACCATAAGAACAGAATATGGAGAAAGAGAATGGTTCCCAATAGGAAAGGGAATTAGACAAGGCTGCATTCTATCACCCTACTTGTTCAACTTGTATGCGGAATATATCATACATAGAGCAGGCTTATGTTTGGAGGAAGGAGAAGATTGGGGGAAAGAACATCAGCAATCTAAGATATGCAGATGACACTACAGTACTAGCAGAAAACACAAAGACTAGATCAACTACTAAAGAAAGTCAAAGAAGAAAGCACAAAAGCAGGCTTAATGCTGAACGTTAAGAAAACAAAAATAATGACCACAGACAATCTACACAAATTCAAAATAAATGATGAATATTTAAGAGATACATTTCTGGCTTCATTTGCATGTTTATTTCCAATATTTCAGTGATCATTTTATGTATTTATTTCCAAAATTGTTTTTGACTTGTTACAGGACCACCATAAATTTTAAAAAGGTACTTTTTGCCTCCTTACATTTTCAGCATTGATTTTTTTTATTTCTGTACATTTTTACAATTCGTGATCTGTACCACAGTTTGCTCCTAGTCTTGTTTTTGAAGAGAGAATGGAACTTCTCCCATTTTCTGCTTCCAATTATGTAGTCTAGTTTATTTTTATATTGGCCATCAGATGGTGGCCATGTATACAGTCACCTCTTTGGTTGCCTGAAGATTGTGTTTGTAATAAACAAACTGTTGGCCTCACAAAATCAATCAGTCACTCTACTGCTGCATTTCTTGATCCTAAGCCAACTTCTCCTACAATCTTTGATTCTGCTCTGTCTCCTGCTTTTGCATTCCAATCACCTATGAGTAGCAACAAGTCCTGTTTTGGTGTGTGGTCAGTTTCCTCCTGGACTCCAGCACAGGATCTTTCAATGTCCTCTTCTTCTGCCTCCATAGTTGGAGCATAAACTTGGATTATGGTTATATTGATGGGGTTCACCCTGAAGCTTTTGACATGATTTGATCAGACTTTGCATTATATCCTTTGACTGATTTTGCTACACCTCTCTTCTCTGTTAATGCCACCCCATTTCTTCTTAGATTTTCATTTCCTGAGGATCCTAATTTAAAATCTAAAGAAAAAACTTCTGATTTACGTGATAACAGCAGCCAGGCTGCACTTTGTACAAAAATGGAAAATAGAAGAAATTCCACAAATAGATGAATGACTATTAAAATTATTGGACATTATGGAGGTGGACAAACTCTCTCATTATGTGAAATATGGACCACTAACCAACTACTATTAATATTGGAAAGAAGTTAAAAAATAATGGAAAAGAAATGGGGTTCCAAAATTATTACATCTTATTGAGAGAAAGACTTTATTTATAAATGAAGGAATGAAATCAATGCTGAGGGAATGTAGTGTATATAAAGTATAACAATCTTTTCTCATAGTGGTGTAGAAGCAAAAGGGTATACACAAACTGTGTTTTCAAGCTGTATTCATGGTTGGAAAAGAATTTTAAACACTTGAATCTCAGTAACTGGGGGTGGGAAGTAAATATAATATAATTTAGTGGTATCATCTTTTGCTCTTTTTTAAAAAGAGCAGTTTAAAAAGAGAATTTGTATGATTTAAGGTACAGTGAGGGAAGACACACAAATGGGCTGTAACAAGTTTATTTAAACAAAGCATTGTATTTTTGTATATAGATACCTGCATTTCTTTGTCACATAACTTTTTCTCTTACTTTATTTGGAATTATTTTTTCATATATATATGAAATGCCTGAATTCTCCCTAGAATTAAATAAAAGCCTGAATTCTCCCTAGAAGCCAAGATGATGGCAATATCATGAGAAGACATGACTCACCAGAAAAGAGAATAATGCTTGGTAAAGTAGAAGGTAGTAGGAAAAGATGGAGACAACATTCCAGATAGCTAGACTCAATCAAGGAAGCCACAGTCCTGAATCTGCAAGGCCTGAGCCATGCTGTTGATGATAAGGTGACTTGGAGGTCTCCCATTCATACAGGCTGCCATAAGTCGAAATCAACTTGATGGCTATTAATAAGCAAGGTTGGAGCTGGTTAGTACTTGGATGAGAGGCCATCAGGAAATATGAGAAATCTCCAGGTAGGGCTAGGAAAGTATCCTACTTGCAACTCTGGACAACTGCTGCCTGTCAGAGTTGAAAATGCTAAGCTAGATGGTCCAATTATCTGATTTAGTATAACATGGCTTCCTATGCAGGGCAGGGCCATTAGACTCTTCCTGTGAGCCAACAGATCCAGGTGTCAGGATCCATCCCAGATGTGATCTTTTCTTGCCACGTTCATTTCTATTGTATCTCTTTGTGGCTAATTATGTTTTCATTCTTTTGTATTTGTTAATGAATATGTAGTCTAACTGAGAAATGGGACTCTGTGCTCTGTTCATGACAGCTCGATAAAACCAGCACCTGGCCTCAGCTATGGGAAAAGTGGGCTAAGCTCAGGTCTGGTGGGAACGTAGTGTGGGGACGATGGATAGCCAATGACTGTACAGCTCGACAGATTTTGTAGACTGTAAAATGCTTCTAGTTTACTGTTTGCTAGTTATGTTTCATTCTGAACAATGATCTTGTAGGGTTAGCTCTTTGGATTACTGTGTAAATAAAATTTTCTAGTTTTTTTTTTAAAACTGCTGTTTAAAGTCTGAAATTGCTGATCACTGAGTCTGAAAAAGACAGTACATGACATCAGGTGGTGGAACAACTTTGCAAGGTAGTTCTTCACTTAGCCTTGTGGCTCCAGTTCCCTATCAAATGAGCTGTAAAGCAGCGTTCCTTCCTAGAAACAGAAACAATTTGCTGTGTTAAATGTGTGCAATTAAATATGGCTGCTTATACTAAAAAAAGAGGAGCCACAATACATTGTGGTGCATGGTTTTCATTGCTGTCTCAGCATCACTGCCATAGTCCCAACAAACACTGCTATTTGGTGCAGAAGGAAAGCTGCCACTGGTTCCAGATGCAAAATGTTGTCAGGATTGCAGCAGGGGGTGGGAGTGATCAGAGAAGAGTAACAACTCTTCCTAGTATGCCACAGTTCCCCACCATAATCACTGCCATTAAAAAAAAATATGTAAATGTAATGTAAAATACGTTATACATTTAATAGAGCATGTACTTTGGTTTCTACTTCTACACAAGAAGACTCAAGAAGAATCAGGCTGGATCAAACCAAAGGCTTCTCTACTCCATCATTCTGTTTACACCATGACCAGTCTATTGCCTATTGGAAAATGGTAGGACAGGACATAAGTATCTAACTCTCATTGAGGAAGATAGCCAGTGTGGTATAGTGTTTTGAGTGCTGGACTAGGACTCTGAGAAACCAGGGTTCAAATCTGCACTAAACAATGGAAAGCCACTGGGTAGCCTTCAAGAAGTCACGTTCTCTCAGCCTAAGAGGAATGTCATGGCAAACCTCCTTTTGAATAAAATTTGCCAAGAAAAACCTAGGATAAGGTCACCACCAGTCAGAGGTGACTTGAAAACACATAACAACAACAACTGTCTCTGGTACTGGGAGGAATATATATATCCATTATGACTACTAGACATTAATAGGCCCACCCATCATGAATGTTGAACTGCACTGAGCACTTAAATGTTTAATAAATGGCATACAGCCTCACAAGTTGGCCTCTGGGGATCTGCAACCTGCTGAAATGTTTATTTAGTACCAGTATATTCTGCTTTCATATTTGTAAATAAAACAGAGACTCCATATGTCTCTGGTGTTTTCCCATCCAAATGAAACTCATACCACTTCCTTTTAAACAATTAAAGAGGGCTTGGGACAAATTGTCATGATCAAAAACTCCTAATTAAATAATACAGACACTTCAGAGAGCCTAGGCTGGCACAACCACATGCATCATGTTTTAGAGATTACTTCTCTAACTTCCCTTTCTTCCAGTGAGCTCTGAGTCGTGCACAATGTCCTCTTCTCTTTTCTTCCACAATTTTATTCTCATATCAAACCTGTGAGGTAGCCTAGGCTGAAAGAGCGAGAGATCTTACCAAGGATCACCAAGTCACCTTCATGGCTGAATCAGTCCTAGTTTCACACTTTACCTCAATGGTTGTCAACCTTTGTCCTCCAGATGTATTATATGATGACTCTCAACAATTCAAGCAGTATATCCCACAGAGATTAGATACATTAAATATAGGTACTTAATGAGGAGTAGCTCAAGATGAATAATGAAATGACAGAAACTGCATGGCACATTAAAATAACCCCATAGAAACGCTGGCTGTTACTCTAAACACACCTTTTCTTGTTTGATTTTGGAAGCTAAGCAAGGCCAGACTTGTTTAGTACTTGTATGGGAGGCTATAGAGATTATCAGAAAGGAATGAAAAAAGCGTTCCTGTCCCACAATCTCTACTCCCACCCCATCCTATCCCTGTCATGCCACAATCACCCTCCCCACCGCACTTACCTCCTCTCCCATCATTCTGGCAGTCCAGGAGTGAACGGAGTTCTAACGGAGCTCCATTCACTTCCTGGATCGAAATCCCATCGATTCTCACGAGAAGATGTGAGTGTGGGAAATTCAAAAAATTAAAATAAAAAGAAGATGAAAAAAATCACAGCAAGCACAAAAACACACTTTAAAAGGTAGAAGTAACCCAGGGAGGGTCATAAAAAGTGTGTCATTTACCGGGATGTCCCGATTTCACCCAGAAGTGTTCTGGCAGGGACCTCCAATTAACACTAGGTTCTCGCCAGCATAACAGGGCACCTTGTCACATGCAGGAACGTCCATGACAGAAACAGAACAGGGGATCTATTGAAGGCTTCTCCCATCGATAAAAAGCAGCGCTGGTGGAATGGATGCATAACAACAGGGGAATGACATCATCTGAAAAGGGAGCCCTTTTGCGATCTCCTGGCGTTCATGTAATGCCACTTTTAACGCATCTGATAATCTCCTCTAAGAGACTATAAAGGCTCTCCAGGTATGACAACATGCTTGTCTATATGAGGCAATAAAATGTGGATTGATGTGCACTAATGCCAATTTGCATCACCTTTCATTTGCTACTCATGAGGAGTTTACCTTTGCTTTGCTACTCATGAGGAGTTCTTCTTTTCTGATTGGTATAGTATTGCTTATCAAAGTCTAAATCTAACCCTCTATCTAGATGCTTCCTACTTTTTTCAATAGTCTGGTATGTGTGCTGGATGAATGAATGTGGTACAAATGCAGTTTAAATCATTTCCAATAAAGATTTTAAGGTTATTTGTTTTCCTTGGCTCGTTGTCTTTCTAGTTAGTACTGGTATTCACGGGCAAAAGATCTTGCAGTTACACAGCCTCTCACATGACAATTTGAGCTCATTTAAATCCCCCAAAGTAAAACCTTGACATGTGTGGAACTTTCCACGGATACTAGCAATTTGCATAAGACTACCTCAAGTGTTGCACAGCTAGAGAGAATCAGAGGAGGATAAGAGCAGTCAGCACAATAGCAGTGGGGGTGGGAGAGAAAGTAAGACTACGTAAGTAAGACTATGTAAAAACACAAGCTCCATAAGATACAGGTAGGTTGGACGCTAAAAAAAAAGGCTTTGCAAAAGTTAGTTTGCTTCTTCTGCTTTCTTTTGTTCTGTGCAAATGAGAAAGACAAAGAGAAAGAGGCAATCAGTATGATGCACTGGTAGGATGGGGGGTGGGTTTCCTTGCCAGACTGCTTGCTCAAAACAACAGGTTGCTCAAAAACATAGGAAATCTGAGAACTCAACAACTGCATCTTTTAGAAAGTGTAGTGAATGGTTCAAGCCAATCCTGGAGGCAGACAAGAGAACCACATCATCTGTATAAAGCAGAAGGGGCACTCTAGTCCTTGCCAGTTTGGAGAAAAGAAAGTCCAATGAAAAGCAGGCCCAAAGCATGGTGAAACTACCCCTAGAAAGCATTTGGAAGCAAAAAATAATATGCATTTTTACAGGGGGGTGCAGCCCTCCAAGGTCTTCTGTGGAGCTGGGGCTAATGCGGACACTGGGAAAACAGGTTAGAATCTCTACTTGGCTATGGAAACCCACTGCACGATCTTAGACAACTCACAATCTCTCAGCCTTAGAAGAAGGCAGTGGCAAACGAGCTCTGAATAACTCTTGTAAACAACAACAACAACACCTAATTTATAGGGTTACCATAAGTTGGAATCAACTTGAAGGTACATAACAACAAGAAATTCTAATAAAGATGAATAATAAGGGAAAGCAAGTCCTTCACAGATAGAAAACCAACTTGGCCTATAATCTGCCACACAGACTTAAATCAGAGGCTGATTTTAGTACTGTGTCTAGTTTTGGGCACCACAATTCAAAAAGGATATTGACAAGCTGGAATGTGTCTAGAGGAGGGTGACCAAAATGGTGTAAGGTCTGGAAACCATGCCCTATGAGGAGCAACTTAGGGAGCTGGGTATGTTTAGCTGGAAAAAAGAAGATTAAGAGGTGAACTGTTTAAATATTTGAAAGGATGTCATATTGAAGATGGAGCAAACTTGTTTTCTGCTGCTCAAGAGACTAGGACACAGAGCAATGGAGTCAAACTGCAGGAAAAGAGATTCCACCTAAACATTAGGAAGAACTTCCCAATGGTAACCTGTTTGGCAATGGAATATGCTGCCTCAGAAGGTGGTGGAGTCTCCCTTTTTGGAGGTTTTTAAACAGAGGCTGGATGGCCATATGTTGGGAGTACTTTGTGTATTCCTGCATGGCAGGGGGTTGGACTGGATGGCTCACATGGTCTCTTCCAACTCTATGATTCTATCAATGAAGACAGCATACAGGTCATTTTCATTTGAACCTATATGTTCCTCCACAACATGGCTCAGAATCAGGTAATAACTGGGTGCTGATTTTACCTTTTCTCAAGCTTGCTTGCTTATTGCCAGCCCACATTCATTCTCAAGCCACAAGCCAAGCTTCTATCTCCAAACTCGATTGTGTGATGGGGTTGTAACCCAAGGTATTTGGTTGAGAAGAAAGTGATAGGGAAGGCTTGCTTTATAATGCCTTTTGAATTTTTCTCACAATTTCCAAGGTGCTATATCTGAAATAGCCACTTGGGTGAACCATAGATTTTTTAAATGCATTTTTCTCTACTTCATGTATGTTTCAATGGCACAATAGCAACACCACCAGTAACTCTTATATTTCTTAAAGAGTTACTGGTGTTGTTATTGTGCCACTTACCTTTCTGATCTGCAGTAGAAGTAATAAGTAATGACCTCTTGGATGAGCAGAGTAATGACTAAATAGCAAGTTCCTTTTACAAAATTACATTCTAAGCTCCAATAGTGTGAATTTTAGTGAATTACAAGGATGCTATAATTTATATTGATTTCTGAAGAACACTTCACAAATCCCCCCCCATTATGTTTTGTCCAGAGCTTGAAAAAAAGCTACTTTTTCAGATTACAACTTCCAGATTCCTGCTAGCCAACGTGGCTAGTAACAATTCTGTCAGCAAAATTCTGGAAACTATAATCCAATTTCCCCCAAAACTCTGATTTGTTTAAGCCAGCTTCTTAAATGCTGAGTGTATGCTGTCAGTTTATTGGGAGACCATTCTCAAGCAGTGCTCATCAATACTTCTTCATCAAATTTGACAGTGGATTTGAGCAGATGTTGCATGACACTGCCTTTGGCCCTGTACTCTTCAACATTTAAAAAATCAATAACACGTATGAATGGCTGGCAGGAATCTTTATCAAAGTTGCAAATTATACAAAACTGGAAGGGATGCCGAATACTGCATGAAACAGAGTAAGTATTCAAAGTGACAGAGACAGAATAGGAAAGTGGGCTGAAACCAAAGCTCAGAGATGTTACTTTTTGGAGTACAACCTACAGTTGTTGTAGATACTACTGGCTGGGGGATTCTTGGAAGTGTAATTTTAAACAGCAGTGCTTCCAAGCTCTGGATGAAACAAACAAAATGAAATTCAGGAGAGAAGAATGCAAAATTCTGCTTCTGCTGAGTAAAATAAGATTCACAGGCATAGGATGGAGACTACTTGGCTTGGCAGCAGTGTATGTTGAAAGGATTTGGGGAAATACTCATTCACAAGTTGAGCATAAACAGAATAGTTTCCAAGTCATGTGAAGTAACAGTTCCACTCTAGCTCTTTAGTAGTCCAACCTCAAAATGAGTATTGTGCCCAGTTCTGGATGCCACATTTCATTAAAAAAAAAGAGATATACCAGAAAAGGTTCAGAGGAAGGCATCAAGGGCCAAATCCACACTACACAAAGAATCCAGTTTGAAACTGGATTGTTTGCCATGGCTCCTTCCTATGGAATCCTGGGATTTGTAGTTTGGTGATTTGTAGTGTAGTGTGGATTTGGCCAAGGAGGGTCAGCAGTTAAGGGGAAAAGTCATATGAGGAAGGATTGAAGGAAGTCAGTATATACTGGAGAAGAGAAGATTGAGAGGAGACATGATAGCAGCCTTCAGACACCACAGGAACACCAATTACAAGATCATATGCCAGAGCTTACGTTACAGTAGGACAAATATTGGATGAATGTTAGGAAATGCTTTATCAAACAGTTCTTACTATTACAAAGTTGCCAATGATCTAATTAGACAATGTGTTCTCCCTTGCTGGGGGTCTTCAAGCTAAGTCTAGACAGCCATCTGCGGATGCTCTAGCTTTGAATTTCCTTTCAAGGGATGATAGGACACTCAATCCCCAGCAGAAGCCAAAAACTATCTCAGCAGACTTAGTAGCAACCTGTTCCCAAGAATACTCATACACAGAGTGTTTGATGTCCAAATAAGCAGGAGGCACTTTTATCATCAAAGTCAAGCAGTTGCAATATGCACAAATATTTACAATTGAAGGACAAACTGCTTCACCAGGCATCAGCATTCACAAGAAGAAGAAGTGAGCTTTCTTCTGAGCTCTCTTATATATACACCGTTACAGGGCATTGGCTTACTCAATCACATGATCTTACACACCAATAAGAACCCTCCTTCTGTAGCTGTGGCATGACTAGGCAGTTCATGGAGTCAGCCATTATGACTCAGCATGACTCTGCAGTTGTTTGGCCATTTTATAATGGAGTTCAGTCTCTAACTCCTGACATTTCCCATATGGAGCACATGGTTGGACTAGATGGCCTACAAAGCTTCAACTAGCTCTATGACCTGTTATTCAGACCACACCCTGATGAGGAAAAGTTCCTCATGGCCCAAAGGAAATGGCATTATAAGAACCACGAATTCAGTCTGGTTGTGTAGGTAGGTTCCCACAATAATTACATTTGCCTGAAAATAATTTTAGCCTGTGTTATTTAAATGCTTTGTGATGCAGTCCTCATGATACAATTGCCAAATAAAACACAGTGGTTGGTCCAGCAGAAGACTGTGAGAAACAAACTGTGAAATCTGTTTTTAACTTATTTTGTGGGTTTCCTCCTGTACCCCTGGTTTCAGTAGTACAGGGTGTTATGTCCACGTATGAGAAGTTTGAGTTTGGTCCAATGGATTTTTATTAGTCTTCTAAGATGAAGAATGTTATGAACTAATGAAGTCCCTTGGTATAACTGGTGATGAAAGAGAAATCTTCATATGCCTTTGGCATACATAAAACTTTGCTGGCTTTTGTGAACACATATTTTTCTGAAAATCCTGCCCTGTAGAGAGGCTTCCCACGAACCTTTAGGATATATTTAAATACAGTGTAGGCCTGTATCAATACTCTTTGTTGCATTTCCCTAGGAACTTACAATGTTGTTTTGCAATATGTTTATTAAACAAATTTATTGTATACAATCTAGAATATATCCTTTCAGCAAGTCCTTCCAATGTGGGGGAGCAGTTTCTCAGCACCCAATGTTCTAAACTGAGTTTATGAGAAACAAGAATCTACCTATAGTATAGTAATAATCTTACAAATACTGTAATCTGATAAATCAGCATATTGTGGGAAAAGCACTTCACTACCATCATTGCTACCTGTTGGTGTTACTATGTTCTCCAGATACATGTTCTCAGTAGACAAATATAGAAGGGATCTTTGAATCTTGGCACTTTTTGCAAATTGTTTCTAGTGACGCAAACAAAGAGCAATTTCTTAGTGATATTTTATTTAACACACAAGAATCACAATATATACAATAATTGCATTGGGGAACAGCAAATATTACAGTAAAGCTTCTAACAAAGAATCAGTTAGCTCATGAATGAGAAACAGTGTAGTACACACTAGGTAAATCAGCCATATGAATAAAATATAGGTCCACAAATCAGGATTTGCTCAAATTGGGGAAACATTAACTCTAAAGAAGAACATTCACTGTGAGAACTGCATCTGTGATGTTGCTAAGAAACAGGCCATGGATGCAGCCCACAGTGGATTCCAAGAAAGGGCAGATAAATGAATTTGATGTTTGAAGGCTTCTCAAAGATAGGAGACAGAAAAAGCCTTGAAGTAGAGGGTGAGAGGTCAAAGAATATGGAAAGGGGACTAAGGTTTGCTGCAAAGGAAAAGAGGAGCAGATCCTGCAAAAGCTTTTGTATAGTTCTGAAATACATTAATACTGAGATGAAACATTTCACAGACCTCTATGGGCTCTGCAGTCTGGCAACACTGGCTTGTACCTCTGACATAATTGGGACATATGAGTACAAAAAGGAAATAATGCATCCTTGAATGGCACAGAGAAGGTAATCTTTAAAAAATCTGATGAAACATGAAAAAGTGAATACAAGCAACTCCACAATGTTTCTCCAAGTGGAGGACCACATATGCAAAAATTCTTGAGCATCAGTTTTAGCATTTTTATTTTTATCCATAATCACTACTGTATATGCATTTATTTTGTAATGTTTAACCTGTATGTCTATGGTCTCAGACATCTCAGTTGACCACCTTGCCAACTGAGATAAATTTTTGCAGTGTCTGAAGCTATTTTCACAAGTGGCAGTTAAGTCAGTCTTTCCCTTACACTGTACAGTAATTTTAAACTGCAAAACATTGTCTAAAATGGGCATTTGTCATCCAGTATTGTTCTTTTTATGCCTTATATATCTTAGTAAGACTGTCTGATATTGTTCCTGTTTTATACATCTTACAAAGAAGATTCACAAGTGACATATTCTAATTTAGACTAAGGACTTTTCCAGACAAACAAAAAATAACGCTAGCAGCCTCGCCAGGTTGCGAGGCTGCAGCGCTAGAGGGTGTCCGTTTTGCATGACGCCCCTTCCCACGGTACCGCTGGGACATTTGACCATCATATTTTGCATTTGACTGTCATATTTTACTCACGATTGTTGAAACGGACGCCCTCTAGCGCTGCAGCCTCGCAACCTGGCGAGGCTGCTAGCGCTATTTTTTGTTTGTCCGAAAAAGTCCTAAGATATTCCTAGTGATACATTTATGAAAATGTTGTTAAGCAAAACCCTTGTGTCCATGGAAAAGGTCCACACATATACCAATGGGGAATTATAGCAACTCAAACAGCAGTGCAAGATGCTGCATAACATATGAGATCTTTTAACTTATGTATACCAGGGAGTTTAGGAAAAAAATGCAGAGCAAGAGACTAAAAATAACTTGAAGAAACTTTATTGAACTGTTTAAATTGCATTCAGACACACATACATTCGTCAAGCACACACACACACACACACACGACTATCAAAGCAAGGCAGGAAATAGTTAGAAGTGGATTAGATTAAGGTTTTGGGGGCTTTACTGCACCTGATCCTGGAGAGGAGGTGCCTCAGGAGTAACAGCAAGCTGGTGCACTGATGCGGGCAGAACTGGAGCAGGGAGTTAAAGTTATGGGAAGCTGGAAGGAAGCACTTGCTTGGCAGAAGCTGGCCAGGGGTTGGGGAGCATTAGTGGGGTTTGGGGAGAGAGGGGATGGGGAGAAGGCAGTTCAGACTGGCATGTGGGAATTTTTATTTTTTTTTGTAGGGAATTTTTTATTGGAGTAAGACCATTCTACTAAAAAATACACCCGACCGCAAAAGGCCATAACAATAATACAAAAATAATACTAATTATTTTCCTCTTTTCTTACTAATACAAAAGTAAATCTATCCTAACACTAATGTATTTTTCCTTTTAATCTAAACACACTATAATCACATTATATTTACACATTATAATTATACCTACTTAGAAATGAAAAAACAATAAAATATTAATTAAAATTAATAATACAAAATAATACAAAATTAATAAAATATTTATTTAAAATATCATTTTATGTTATTGCTGGGGTCGTCTCACTAAACCACGGCCAAAACTTTTTCCAACGATGGTTTGGCAATTTCTCTTTTTCACTCAGAGCTAAATTTTCAATTACATTCTTCACATAATAGGCAGTGTCTTTTACATCCTGCATATTTTGACTTTTCACCTCCTTTTGTCTCTGGAAAACTAACCCTAACATCACATAGAGGTTTACCAGGCGCACCGTGGACCAGGGCACTTCCCAAAACCTCTCAGCCACGGCGGAACCAGGCTCCTTCCTCTTCCTCTTTTGGCCCACTGACTTTCTGGGTCCCCTGACACCCTCTGGAGGTTCAGTCCCCGAAAGCACTGTCTCCCAAGCCTGCTGTGCCAAATCTGGCCAATCCAGGACCCTAGCCACCTCCTCCCATGTTTCCCGGGCACTTGGGCAGTCCTGGACAAAATGTCTGATCGTCTCCTTTTGTGCCACGCCACTCAAAATCTCAGCCTTTTTACATTTCAGACGCGGACAGGTCTGCTCATCCTCTGCGGTCCATGGTCTCTTTCCCCTCAGATTAAGAACCTGATGGTAGAGCCTCCACCTCAAGTCCCACAACTTTTTGGGGACCCTTTTGTCCATAGATGCAGGGAGGTCTGAACACACTGGACTGATTTTTCCAGGGTGGTTTATAGGAAAAATCTCTTTGAAGCTGCAATCTTGGTAAAAGAAACATTTGTGTTCAGATGCTTCCTAATTATTGAAACAAAGAAATTCTGGGCTAGCTAGGAACTGGGAACTGGGGGTACCTTTGGATCGGGTGATTGACAGACCACCTTCCTTTTGACTTGCAGATTATGTAGGTAAAAAAACAGGTTTAGCATGGCAATGGGAACACCCAACTGTATAGATGGATGTCTGCTTTGTTAGACATGAGGCAGGAAGAATCTTTTCTACATCAAGAGTTGTTGACTAGTTGTGTCAAGGTGTGAATGTTTGGGAGATTTGAGGAGCCCCTTCCTGGCTTAGTACATGCTTATCCCAGTGTTCCTTTGTTTCCCATCAGCCTGTGAAAAGTCCAACTTAGCCAAATTAATATCAAACTATTGCCAATTATAAGTGAATCAAGGTGTGTGTGTGGGTAATAGGTTTTGCAGTTGGGGATGATGGGTATCATTACAATGTTCTGAACTTGAATGCTAAAATATAAGAAGGCCAAAGAAGGAGACCTGAATTAAATATTTATAATTCCATAACTTGTCTGTCTGCTAGATCTTGTTTAGTATTATGCTGTTGTTTTGATTCTAAGAACCCATTAGTCAACCATTTCTTGTAAGTGTGGGTGAAATTATAAGGGCAAATAGTTTGAGCTTGGTGTCTGAATGCATGGAATGTAGCACCAGTAATTTTCTTGTAACATCAGATAACAGAGTGGTATATTTGTAATGCCAATTGCACCCACAGGAATATAGAAGAATGGAAATGTTTGATAATTTTGAACTAAAATTTAAACAGGTGTATCAAGGCATGACAAAAACTGCCTTTATTTTTTTATGTTATTTCCCTCTACAGGTACTTCTAAGTTAGGATTGGCACTCACCCCACAATTATTTCTTTATAGAATCCAAGCTGATTTAGGAATGGAATTTTGCAGTATAATTATCACTTTGTTGTTGCTAAATTGCCTTCAAGTTGACACCAATTTGTGGCGACCCTATGAATAAGAGACCTCCAAGAAAAAAAAATTCCAAGTCATCCTGTCATCAACTGCCCTGCTCAGGCCTTGCAGATTCAGAGCTGTGGCCTCCTTGATTGAGTCTATCCATCTAGTTACAGTATGTGACCTTCCTCTTTTCCTGCTGCCTTCTACTTTCCTAAGCATTATTGTCTTTTCTAATGAATCATATCATCTCATGATATACGATGTGATATGATTTGTTACTTACAGGATTCACAATGGGCCACATATGCTTGTACCTTTGTTTAGCTGGATTAGCTGCTCTGATATCACAGAAAATCTGCATATGTCCCTACTGCTGTAAAAGGTGAAGGGGAAAATATACAGTCTTTTCAGTTTGTATGGCTACTGACTGAAAAATCGCTCAGGGTTTTGAAACAGGAGTGCTGTAGACAGGCAGTTGGGGTAGGGGAAGGGAGGTTTTGAGAAAGGAGGAAAGGAGGCCTAGGAATAAGTCTGAACCAAGTAAGACAGCTAAGAACCATGGGGTAGAGTGGATGATGATGTACACTGAGTAGACAACAATCTGCAAGGGGCAGGGAGGCTGATGAGTGGAAAAGCAAAAGCTGTTTGGAAATTTTACATAGAGCCAATTTTAATGTTATGATGAGGTAGGTTTTCAGATGGGTTATGAGTTAATGGGTGTTATGCTGAGCAGACTATCCAATTGTTCCTGCTACAAGTGGATCAGCTATGGACTACAGTAGCACTCTGCCATCTGCAGGGGATTGGTTCCAGGCCCCACTGTGTATGGTGAAAATTGCAGATAATAGCAAACGCTGCTACGCCGGAACCCTCCTCCTACCTGGCCACTGTGCCAGAGCAACCTCCCAGAGGGTCACCTCCTTCTTTCCTCCCTCCCCCACCCGCTGGCTGCACCAGAACCCCTGCCCCACAGAGAAGGTGCCTGCCAGCTCCGCTGTGCTGGAAACCCCCCCCTGCAGGGTCACTTCCTCCCTCTTTCCCCCACCTGCAAGCTCTGCCATGCTGCAACCCTCCTGCGAGGTTGCTTCCTTCCCCCACCCAGACACCTGCCTGGCCAGTCGCCCACCCCCATTTGGCCGCTCGCTTGCCGTGCCAGAAACCCCTCCAAGGTTGCCTCCTCCCTCCCTCCCCTGCCAGCCAGTTCCACTGTGCCACCACTTCCCACAAGGTCGCTTCCTTCCCTTGCCTGCCCGCCATGCCGGAATCCCCCCCAAAGTAACCTACTTCCTCCCCTCCCTCCCACTGCACTGCAACCCCCCTGCCTACGCTGCCATCACCATCCGTGGATAATTGAATCTGCGGGTGGTGAATCAGCGGATGGCGGGGTGCTACTGTATATCCAATTGTTCCTGCTACAAGTGAACCTGCTACAAGTGAATGGTTCCTGTTAACAAGTGAACCAACTATGGACGTTCCATCTATAATTTATTGTTACAGTATATCCAAATCCAGAAGGAGACGCACTTTGGCTTGTCTCTTTCCCCCAACAAGCCAGAGAAATAAACTTAGAACAAACCATGTGATTTTAAGGATTACAAATATGCTGTTATTTAATACGTAAAGAAGAAATATTTCTTAACATGGTGTAGGCTAGAGAGGAAGCTACATTACTTACTCATCAACATGTGAACTAATCACACTCTATGCAACACCTGATGCCCTTCCTTGATGAAAAACATCTTATTTCCTTGATACAGTCATAGGAATGGAAAGGGCTTCCATGGAGCTACAGTACAACAGAACCATGTTGATTGTGTAATTGTAGACCAGCAAAAAACTGGCAGCCTCTGAGTTCCAAAAATTATTTGCATACTGCCACCTCATGTGTTATAAGAAAGCTATGAAGATAAGTAGTGAGGGAAGCAAAATGTTTTAATCAAGACAATTAGGTCAAATTATTCAAATTTCTACCAAGATTGATTCAGTAAGTTTAACACTTCCTGCATTTTAAAAGTATAATACACTGAATTTGAAATATTATTTCTTGAAATGTTGTACAAAAATTTAGCGCTGAAAAATGTTTTTTCATCTATTTAAACCAACTTCGTCCATGCCCCAAGGTATCAAAGCCATTTTCCAAATATATTTCGTTGTGGGATCTGCAAAAAATAAATTTGTTGAGTGATTCTGATATTGTATTCCAGTTCCTTCTTCTGTGCCACTATTTTTGTTTTAATTTATCCAACCCTGAATATTTTATGGCCACAAAGCTGGCTATGTACTAACTGTGCTATTGTTGTGTTCCTCTCACTATAAACCAACCCCACCCATAATATTTGTTATCTTGCTGTTTTATGGGGATGGTGTTGTTCTGGGTAGGTAAGGACCAGCACTGAATGAATTGAGATTGTGGTATGTATATATAAACCCCAAACAATCCTGTGGTGTCTTAAAGACTAACAAATTTATAATGCCATAAACTTTGAAAAAACCACTCCACCAATATTTATGCCATAGTCAGGCTTTTTGGCATTCAGGATTGCTTAGGGCTGTCATTTCTGATGCAACAGATAGCATATTACCCCCTTGTTATATTATCAGACAAAGCTAAGACATGGTACACTACTCTGAGACATAAATCACACTAGTGTTAACCAATTTGCTTGAGGGCTATATACAGTGATTAAAAGTCAGCCTCTCCCAGATTAAGAATTACCACTGTCTCTTGTGTTATAAATGTGTATCTCCATGTAGAAATAATGGAAAAGAGTAACATTTATAGTGTTTTTATTCTGGTAAAACAGAATTTAAGTTAAATCATGCCTTCTAGTTGGCTTCAACATCTGGCAACTGTATGAACGAGAGACCTCCAAGAATCCTAGCTACAAATAGCTCTGCTCAGGTCTTACAAACATAGGGCTGTGGCTTCCTTGATTGAATCAACCCATTTGTAATGTAGTCCTACTACTACTACTTTCAATGCCACTGAGCTTTATTCCACCTACCCACCCCGCCCAATTAGTCCTGTTGTCCAATTATAGGCTCAAAGTATGCTAGCTTTAGTTTCGTCATTTCAGCTTCAAGGGAGAGCTAAGGCTTGATTTGTTCTCAGGCCCATTTATTTGTCTTTCTGACAGTCTGTGGGATCTGAAGACCTCTCTTTCAGCACTACACTTACAATGAATTATTTTTCTTCCTTTCGTCACTGTTCAGCTTTCACAACTGTACATAGAAATCTGCAATAGTATGACCTAGATGATTCTGACTTTGGTATCTAATGATATCTTTACATTTGAAGATCTTACCTAATTCTTCCATGGCTGCCCCTTCAAAGGATAGGGCAGTCTCCATTGTGATTGATGACTGAGCCAAGGTATAGAAATCTTTAATTGTTTCACTGTCTTCATTATCCACTTTATAAATGTGTAAGTAATCTGTCATCATTATTTTTGTTTACTTAATATTCAACTGTAACCATGCTTTTGTATTTTCTTCTTTGACTTTCATAAGCAGTTGTTTGAATTCTTTGCTATTTTCTGCCAGTAATGTTGTGTCATCTGCATATCTTAAACTGTTGATGTTCTGTCTCTCAATACTTTGGGAACAATAGCAGATTAAAAAAAACAACAACACGGGGATACTATGGCAAGAGGTTAGTCCATCCGGGAAGAGCCTCCTGCAAAAGAAGCACAAAGCCCCCCCCCCGCCACAACTGGGCTCTTTGGGATTTCCCCTGCCAAGGTAAGGAGAGTGGAGGAGGACATGCTTTTTTGGGATTTCCCTGTTCTTCATATATTCTGTTTGAGGAGAACCCAAAGGAAGCACAGGCATCCCCTCCACACACTCTTCCTGCAGCAGCGGCTCTTTGGAATTTCCCTGCCAAGGTGGGGAGAGCAGTCTCTGGTGGCCTTTTGCAATGCCTGGGAGAAAAAATGGCAGTAGCAGTGACTTCTTAATGCTTCCTCACCGTGGCAGACAGAGGTTGCTTCTCTGCTGTGGTGGTGAAGTGTCAAAGAGCTGCCATAGCTGCCATTTTTCTGCCCAAGCATTGTAAAAGGCTGCCAGAGGGCGCAGAGCAGGTAGGTGTTTCTTTTATGTTCTCCGTAGAGAACACAGAGTTAGAAGAGACCACAAGGGCCATCCAGTCCAACCCCCTGCCAAGCAGGTATACACAATCAAATTATTCCCAACAGATAGCCATCCAGCCTCTGTTTAAAAACCTCCAAAGAAGGAGACTCCACCACACTACGAGGCAGTGTATTCCACTTCCAAACAGCTCTTACTGTCAGGAAGTTCTTCCTAATGTTTAGGTGGAATCTCTTTTCATGTAGTTTGAACCCATTGCTCCACGTCCTAGTCTCTGACGCAGCAGAAAACAAGCTTCCTCCATCCTCAGTATGACATCCCTTCAAATATTGAAACATGGCTATCATGTCCCCTCTTAACCTTCTCTTCTCCAGACTAAACATACCCAGCTCCCTAAGATGCTCCTCATAGGGCATGGCTTCCAGACCTCCCACCATCCTGGTCGCCCTCCTCTGGACACTTTCCAGCTTGTCCATATCCTTTTGGAATTGTGGTGCCCAGAACTGGACACAGTATTCCAGGTGAGGTCTGACCAAAGCAAAATCGAGTGGCACTATTACTTCCCTTTCACCACTGTACCAGTATCACCACTGTATCTGTAGTGGCAGCCATTTTGTCTTATTCTTCCTCAGAAAGAAAGACTTTCATTTATCTTATATGTGTGTAATATTGCAATAAATCCAAGCATAAGCCTACCATTTATCCTGTTGTTAATATAGTAGGTACTTTAAAATAGAAAAAATAGTTTTTGCTGTCTGCAAAATGAGTTCTTCAAAGAAAATGAGAGTTTCTTCATGGCATCATTCAAGCTAAAAGTGATTGAATGGGCAAAGGGATCCAATAATTGTCAAGCTGTGAGAGAATTTGGCATCAATGAAAAACTTGTAAGAGAGTGGAGAAAAACAAGAGACTGGAGAAATGCTGATGTCAAAGAAAGCACTGTGTCACAAATCTGTCTTTTTAAAGAAATGGAAAAGGATCTGAATGCCTGGGTCACAGAATACAGACAAAATGGCCATTTCATGACTCTATCTAGCATTTGGATAAGGTAGCTTCAGACGGCAAAAAAAATATATAAAAAAATTAATCAGCTGCCAAAGGCATTGCACAGTTCAAAACATCAGCTGGTTGGTGTATGCAGATCATGAACCACTATGGAATGTGCCTTTGCCAGTGAAGTTATCACAGAAGCTGCCTAAAGAGTTAGATGAAAAGGTCCTTTCACACCATAGATTTATTATAAAGACAAGATTTACTTTGATATGGCTAACATTGGTAATATGGATGAAACCCCTATGACTTTTGGTATGCTGGGGCCCGTCTATACGGTGAAAAAAATACGTACGGCATTCGGAAGATCAATCATCCGTACACACGCCCATTCGGATGCATACATGTCATTCGGAAGGGGGGCTAGCGAATCCCCCGTAAACTACGTGGATTCAGCATTCGGGAGGATTAGCAAATCTCGAGCTAAAATCTGTACAGCCGTTCTATTGTCGATGGTCTGTACACCCTGTTCGCACACATACAAACAGGCAGTGTAATCTGATTGGCTGGCTGAGCACAGGTGGCGGGGCTAGCAAAGAGGGGAATTGGGAGCGGCCACCATGTTGGATTCCTGGCTAAGTGAGAGTCCTGTAAGTCCATAAATTTTACATTTATTCCTTTTTATTTTATTTTGTAAATATGGAAAACCAACTGTCCGCATAACAGGCACCTTTTTAAACTAAAGAAAAAAAGCGGCAGGAGATTTAAAACCGCCGCTTGGATCACTCGCTCCAGCCAGCTGGGCAAGGGGGGGGGTCATATGGAGTTTAGGGGGGGGATAAAAAATCGTTTAGGTGGATAGTATGCATACGAACAGCTGCCTTTTTTGATCTTTTACCCCCCAAATGGATGTTTTTTAAATCGTGTAGACAGGCCCCTGGTAATTGAACTGTAGCAAGTGTTGTAAAAACAGCTGGTCATGGAAAGACACATTTCACAGTTGTCCTATCTTGTCTGTCAGATGGCATAAAGTTGAGCCCAGTGATAATATTCAAAAGGAAAACAATGCAGAAGAACGTAAAAATTCTGGCATGCATAACTGTTCATATTCACCCTAAAGGCTGGATGGATGAGGAGGGCGCTAAATGGTGGCTTCACAATGTGTGCGATAGGTGATCAAGTGCAGGGCAAAAATCATGCCCATCACTATTGGTGTGGGATATGTTCCATCTGCGTATCGCTCAGGATACCAAGGATGAAGCAAAGAAAATGGTGACTACGTTCGCAGTGATTCCAAGCGGCCTAACATCGATGGTGCAGCTGTTGGATGTTTGTCTCAACAAATCTTTCAGGAAGCAACTGTGCTATATGTGGCAACAACTGATGCATTCTGGTCAAACAAAGTTAACAAAAGGAGGGAACCTGATGAAACCAGACATTGACTTGGTAGCGAAATGGGTAGAGAACACTTGGGATTCAATTGGTGAAGAAGTTGTTTCTGAAATGTGGCATTAGCAATGCTATGGATGGCACAGAAGATGATGTCGTCTATGAAGACAAAAACGAATCAGCATCGGATAATGGTTTAATGGATTATGATAGCACAGACAACATTTATGCCAATGATGTCACTGAAGAACAGTTCCACCATTTATTCAGTTATTCTAGCAATGAGGAATCAGGCTTTGCAAGATTTGAATAAGACATTTTGTCTATTTGTCAGCTTTTCTTGGTTAAAATCAGACAAAGTTATACACTTACACAGACATTTTTTTTTAAAAAAAGTAAATGTAGAAAAGCTTCCTGCAAACATATGAACAATAGGCTTTGAAGATCTCTATTCATTTCTTTTGTGAGTGCAACCCTAGTAATTTCAGCAGGGCCAAGCAGTGTGCAAACTTTTGAAACTGTGATAACCCATTCACTGTGAAGCATATGTTATTGGTTTAACTGAAATATATCTTCCAGTTAAAAACTTAATCTGAGGATGTCATAGCATGACCCAATTACATTCTATTCTTTTGTCACACTGTTCCTATCAGTTCAGTGCAAAGACAATTCTTATGATAGACAGAGTGTTAGGATGTTGCTCTGCAATTAATCATGTTTTTTTAAAAATTGTGAGCTGGGTGCTTTGCTACATGACCACACCTATACTCAAAAGATTTGTAAAATATAAAATTTATGGAAAGTTATAAAGGCATTACTCACTGCCAGTTCTTTGGCATTGTTTTCCTTTGCTCAGTCCTTCACATCCTGTGTTACATGTCCTTAAGTAGCACTCTCGGCTTATCCACGGGTCATACAAAAATCCATAATTTTGACCTCAAACCTGCCTTCAACTTATACATGAGGTTGACTTATACATGAGTATATATGGTACACAGGTCTGAGAGCAAAACAAGCCTCAACTCTCCCTAGAAGCCAAGATAACTAAGATTAAAGTGTACTTTGGACATTTGGTGGGAAGACATGACTCATTAGAAAGGACAATGATGCTTTTAAGATAGGAAAAGAGGAAGACCACAATTACAGGTAGATAGCCTCAATCAAGGAGGCCACGGCCCTGAGTTTGCAAGACCTGAGAAAGGCTGTTGATAACAGGGTGACTTGGTTTTCAAAGAAGTAGCCATGTTAGAGCCTGTCTATATGAGCCCCCCAAAAACAGAGTGGCCTGCAGTAAAGACAAGTTGCAGCAGCCTGTGGTTGCACACTGGTGTCAAGAAAGCTAATTTGTTGTGTTGATTGTTCTAGTTGATGGTAGGGTAGAGGTTGTTGATATCCTGATGAAATTTCTCAAGTGATTGCTTTCCACATGACCAGATAATAAAGATGTTATCAATAAACTAGAGGTAGAGGAAAGGCTTTTGGGTGCATTTGCTGAGGATGTGTTGTTCTAGCTTGTCAGTCATGAAGATGTCTGCATAAATCTTCATGACTGAAGTGTGTAGGGAGGTGCCATGTCGGTGCCCATAGCAGGACCATTGATTTGGAAGTACATGTTATTCCTGAGATGTTATTACAGACTTGGAGGTACATGTGACCTGGAGGTCTCTTATTGATAGGGCACCATAAGTTGAAGTCAACTTGGGGGCAGTTAACAACAACGAAGTACCACTGAATACAGTGGTTCTTAAGCTGTGGTCTGGGACCCCCAGGGGTCTGTGATGTCTTTGCAGGGGGTCTGTGGAGGGTTGAAAGTTGCTTGGCCCACCTCCTTCCTGCAGTAGAGTGGCCATGTGACAGGAGCCAAGGCAAAGGCTGGCTGGCTTGGCCTGCACATTGTCATTCAATCTGTTCCAGCCACAAAGTTGCAGGAAGAAGCAGGAGAAAAGTCTTCCCTCCCCCCCAGTGCCTCTGAAGGAAGGTTTAATGGATAGTGTAATTGTATCATTATTATCATTATCATCATCAGGTATTATTACTAGGGTTTTAAATCTTGAGTTAAGTCTTGGGGGTTAACGACAACAATACATATTTATAGGGGTTCCTGGTAAAGAAAAGGTTAGGAGCCACTGCACTTGAGAATTATTTCTGAGTAGAGATGGATAGAACTACATTGTTAAGACTTCTGAAATATCATAAGACCTTTTGCTGTTTAGCTTCAACAGAGAACATGGCCACAGCTAGGCATCACTGTCTTAAAAATGTTTAAGACTGTCCAGTAGAGCAGGAAAAATCTCTATCTCCCTTATTGGCTGCTTAGGAACAATAAAAGGCCACTTAGGAACAATAAAAGGCCTTAAAAAGATCAAGTACAGCAATTTTTCCTCACTTCCCCCCTTCCTTTTATGAAATACGTTATTTTTTGTTTGGTTGAAGAGGGGTATAAATTAATTTTATATTACGTAGCCGGTACTTTGTTAGAGGAGGAAGTCTATATTGTTGTATACTAGCTGTACCAGGCATAACATATGACACTTTTGTAGATTTGAAAGGTTCACATGGTTCAGCTAAGCCTATTATTTTAGGAAAAAAATATTGCATTGTTTTACATGTGGGTGGTGAGTGGCTGAGTGAGTGAGAGGAGGGAGGGGCCCTTGGGAGGTTTGGGGGTGTAGATGCAGATTGAGCGGTAGGTGTAGACTGTGAGGTACAGAGGGAATTTGCATGTGGGTGGTGATTGGCTGAGTGAGTGAGAGGAGGGGGGCTTGTGAGGCTGGAGGTGTAGATGCAGATTGAGTGGCAGGAGTGGATTGTGAGGTGATTTGCATGTGGGTGGTGATTGGCTGAGAGAGTGAGAAGAGGGAGGGGCCCTTGCGAGGCTCGGGGTGTAGATGCAGATTGAGCATGTAGGGATGGATTGTGAGGTGGAGAGGGAATTTGCATGTGAGTGGTGATTGGCTGAGGGACTGAGAGGAGGGAGGGGCCCTTGTGAGGCTGGGGATGTAGATGCAGAAGAGCAGGAAGGAGTGGATTGTGAGGTGGAGAGGGAATTTGCATGCAGGTGGTGATTGGCTGAGAGACTGAGAAGAGGGAGGGGCCCTTGTGAAGCTGGGGGTTTAGATGCAGATTGAGTGGCTGGAGTGGATTGTGAGGTGAATTTGCATGTGGGTGGTGGTTGGCTGAGAGAGTGAGAGGAGGGAGAGGATTGGTTGGGAATTGTTCTTAAGCAGCCAATCAGCACGCTGGGAAAAGAAACATACCCAAGTGTTGTTGTTTATATATATATATATATATATATATAGGCTTGTTATTGATTTAATGTTTATTATAATGCTATTGTCTGTAGGTGCGTGTTGATTGCATTTTGTGTAAAACAATAGTAAAAATATTTTTTAAAAAATCAAGTAAAACACAGCAGCATTAAACCACAGTAAAATTGAAAGAAGCCCGGCGCCCAACATCAACTCTCCTCAACCACATGTGACCATTTCCGGGAAAACAGAAAGGAGTGAGGAGGTGCGCATGCGCGCGGCCGTCGTTACGTCCGGCAGGGAGGACGCTGAAGAACGACTATGAGTCTTCCAGGAGAGGCGTGGCCAAGGCAGACCAACCGAGGCGGGGAGTAAAGGAATGACGTCCTTTGATTGGTTCCGCCGCGTTCTCTGGGAAAGAAAGGAGGCTAGAGAGAGAAGGCGGAGCCAACGGCTTGACAAGCGCTGTGGGCGAGGCCAAAGAGGAGGAGGAGGAGGAGGAGTTTGGGTTGGAACGAGCCCGTTCCCCAACGAGAAGTAGGCGGTGTCTCGCGCCCTCCTTGGCTCCTCCCCTTGGCTTAAAGCGCCGGCCCTGTCTCGCGTGTGAGCCGCATTCGCGGAGGCGCCCGGAGGGTGAGGTGGCGCCGTTAGGCTCCGCGAGGCCGCCTCGGTCGATCTCCTCAGCTCTCCTTCGCCCCCTCGCTTCTCCTCACAGCTGGCCCTGTGGCTGGATGCGGCTGAGCCCGCCCGAGCGCCCAGCCCCTTCCTCCGCCCTGCGTGGTCCAGACGGAGCCCCCGGGCCAGGAGCCGCCGGGCCAGGAGGGCGCCACGATGTTTGACAAGACGCGGCTCCCTTATGTGGCGCTGGACGTGATATGCCTGATCCTGGGTAGGTCAGCCCAAATACGGGGGGCGGAGGGAGGTCTCCGTGCCCGCGGTGCTGCTTGGCTGCTGCTGCTTCCCTTTCCTCACCCTTTGGCCCCCTCTTGTCTTGAGGCTGCAGGAGCTTTGCTATCAACCTGCTGCTAGAAGGAGAGGGGCCATTGCCTATGTATGTACGGTGTGCATAATAGAGGCATAAATATATTTACTGCCTTGGATGTGTGTAGTATTTTAATACACACAAGCACATCTACCATGCCTATGTATATGTACAGTTATCTCTTCATATTCGCTGGGGTTTGGTTCCAGGAAACAACCCCCCCCCCCCGTGGATACCAAAATCCGTGAATATTCAAGTCCCATGATATACAATGGCATAGCAAAATGGTGTCTCTTATATAAGATGGCAAAATCAAGGTTTGCTTTTCAGATTATTATTTTTTAAAGAATATTTTCAAGCCGTGAATATTTAAATCTGTGGATACCAAATCCGTGGATACGGAGGGACAACTGGTACATATCTGATTTTTGTATCTGGGGCAGCTTGACTTTCCTTTGCATGTTGACAGCTGTCATCTCCTGCTTTTTTCCCACCACCCATCACCAAGGCTTTGGGAAGAAGTTGGAAAGGGAGTTGCAAAAAAAAAAAAAAAGTTTTTCACCTTGTGGCTTCTTGCCTTCCGTGCTCTCCATCACATTTTACTATTATTGCTTCTTTCTGTCCATCCATCCATCCACTCACCTTGTGGAAAGGACTTGGAGATAACCCCTACCCCCACCTTTGTCTGGGGAAACTTGGTCACTGTGTTTCTTTTGTCTATAAGAAGATAGTCTGGAGTTGGCTAATGTAAGAATTTGCATCAGTGACTGACTTAAAGTGAGACGTAGTACATTGCGCCTAGATGGAAGGGTCCTAGAAAGGTTTAGTGTCATGAATCTGAGGCCCAGTGGAAAGCTGAGGATCTCATTTTTCTCTCAATCAAGTTTGTGTTTTAAGAATAAGAATGGGTCACCATATTGTTTACTGATATACAGTACAGTTCACTCTCATACTAGGTTTCTTTAATGATTAGTTGTGCAGTTGGTGTTTGTTGTTTCCTAAGGCAGCAAGAGTTAGGTCCTCTGTTTTGGTCCCAGCACATGGAAACTCTACTCTAGCAGTGAACACTAGCCAAAGAAATACTTTTTGGTGATATGTGGAATCATCACATTTTAAATACCAGTAAATGGCTGTCTAAAGTGTGTATGATTCATCAGTGTATTGTACAGTCTTTCATAAGGGATTTGGTTTTTCTTGCCGTAATTTATAATGATAGGTACGGATTGAGTATCCTTATCTAAAATGCTTGGGACTGGGAGTGTTCTGTCTTTGGGATTTTTTCAGATTTTGGAATACTTGCATATGTGTAATGAGATCTTGGAGATGGAACCGAAAGCTATACAAAGAGTTCATTTATGTTTCATATACACCTTTTACACTTAGCCTGCAGGCAATTTTATACACAATGTTTTAAATAATTTTGTGCATGAAACAAAGTTTGTGTACATTGAACCATCAGAAAGCAGATGTGTCAATATCTCAACTGCTGCCCATGTGGACAGTTTTGGATTTTGGAGATTTTTGGATTTCACTATTCCGGATAAGGGATAATCGACCTGTAGTTGTATATTATAGGGGTTTGGAAAGTCTTATTATGACAAAGCATTTGGCTCGAGATGGCTTTGTTTAGTGGGATAGATGTAATGTTGGACTAATGGACTCCTTTATGTGTAGCTAAGTGTCTGTAAGCATTATTTTGGAAAATGGCATCTTATGGATGGTGATCCAGAAGCCTTTGTTATAACTATCTGTTAGTTGCAGGACTTGATTAAGTTCCGTAATTTTTTTTTTTTACCTTTGCTCTGCAACTCACCATTTAATAACTGGGAATATAATCAGTTACTAATAGTTAGCTCTGAATTAAGGTAGCTAATTAACACAGTCGAAAACGTGCCATAGTTTGAAAGAATTTCTTGCAAGAGAAGCTCTATGAGGCAATCTTCCATTATTCAAGGGTAACATAAGACTTAGAGTGAAGTATAGTATTACCTTATCATTTTGGTATCCTTTCTGATTCTGGCAAGTAGAAAATTGTAAGGCAACAAGCCAATCTCAGTATTAAAAAATCCCTATGTAAAAAATTGTTATATATCTTGAATGACTGAAAAATCTGTGTAAGAGAGTTGGGAGGAACCAGTATTCTTTTTGTGGGTTCCTCTTGCAAAACATAGATTCTGAAACTCAGTTAAAAATTGAAGAGCTTTTGACTAGGACTGCTGACACACTGCAGAAATAATGCAGTTTGATACCATGTTAGCTATCGTGGCTCCATCCTGTGGAATCCTGTGATTTGTAGTTTGTTGTGGCACCAGAGTGCTCTGACAGAAGGCTGAATATCTCACAAAGCTACAAATCCCAGAATTCCATAGCATTGAGCCAAGGCAGTTAAGTAGTGTTAAATTGCATTATTTCTGCAATGTGTCAGCAGCCTAAGTGGCCTTAATCTAGTTAGCCTTTGACCTGATTGACATTGTGGAAATATTTATACTGCTTTATTTTACAGGGCTGTTGTAAAGATTACCACAAGATCATGGGTGTGATCTTGAATAAACCAATGTGCTATTTTGATAATATTCCTTTATCCCAAGACAGAATAGTTTCTAGAACCGGCTTCATGTCTATTAACTAATGTGTCTGGACTCCCTGAAACAACATCTCAGGCTCGGCCAAATTGATCACCAACAATGGTGCTCCCTGGCCTCACATCAGGAGGCATGGAGACGCACTATCCATAATGCTGCAGCCTCATTTGAGAACTCACGCTGAGCAAGTCTTGAAGAGAAATGACAATGCAGAAAGAATCACAACCCGGAACCATCACCCAAGGAGACCTTCTGCTGTGCTTTCTGCAACCAGACTTGTTTATCTCGGATTGGCCTTTTTAGTCATCAGCGCGCTTGCAGAAAGCGCGGGATGAGTCCTTCCTGAATCTTCGTTTGCGAAGAAAAGCCAGAGAGAGAGAGAGAGAGAGAGCTTGCTATCTAAAAGTCACTTTTGGTTGTCTGGTTATTTTAACAAAAGTGCTTGGGAAAATAATTCTTGTATATAGTGACATTAATAGATTGACAGTTAACTGGAGAATGGGGCAAAGTATGGTTCTCTCTGAGTACAGTTTTGTTCATTGCCATGGATAATGATGTGAATGATAGTGGATAGTAAATATTTAATTACAACTTTCTTGTGACACACTGAAGACTAATACATCTACTGTGGCATAAGAAAAAAACCCACAATGCATACACACAAAGAGACTTGGGAAGGATTGTAAAAAGGAAAATCAGTGGGAGGTGAAATGTGGAGAGTACCATCAGCACTTTGGTTTATGGTGGCTATTCATTGGTTATTCAGAGGAACACTTCTGGTAACAGTGTAGACATTTGAGTATTCATATGCTAATTATTTTATGTAGCATGCGGATTGACCATCACCTTGATTCTGGTTGAATCTACAGGCAATATGATTGAACTTCTTAATGAGTCGCAGTTCAGTAGTTTCACATTAAAATCTCCATTGCCATTGATCAAAGATGTCAGCAGTAAGGACAAGAAGCAAAACTAGAGTATGTTCTACTGTCACTTGAAATGTTTCTTAGGGCACTCAATCAGCTTTGAATTAGTGCTGTAGTCAAATGGCACTATGTGGCCCAAAAATCTGTAGACATTACAGATTTCTAGATAGTGAGGACTGGATGTATTTAGGGAAAGGCAGAACTATTGAGAGGTAGAAATGTAAAGATGTGTGTATTTTATGATAAACCCTGGTTGAGATGATATTTAAAGGTGAGATGATATTTAAAGAGATTGAAAAATAATTTTGACAAACCTGAACTTGAGAAAATAGGAGACTGCCAAACATTTTTTTTTAAAAAACCTATTTTAAAAAACCTTTTTTAAAAAAGGGACTGCTCTGTCTCTTTCCTCCCATCCCTCTGGTTGCCAAAGCCATCAGAAAGGTGAAGGAGGAGAGGGCACATGCAGTCATAATAGCGTCTCACTGGCCGAGATGACCTGGGTTCTCGGACCTGATGAATCTCACTTAGGAGGACCCCTGGTTCCTCCCACTCAGGGATGATCTCCTTGCCCAGGGATCGCTGGTTCACCCCAACGTGGTCTGGTTCCATCTAGCCGCATTGAGGCTGAATGGAGAGCTCTAAGACTGTGTGACTATGAGGAGGCAGTTATTGACACCCCGCTTTCCTCCCTTAGGCCATCCACAACATGCATCTACAAGGGAACTTTGAACGCCTTTGCAAGGTGGAACATGGCAAAGGGAATTGACCATGCGATGGCAATGGTCAAGCATACTTTAGGGTGCCTGCGGAAAGGTTTGGACCTGGGCCTCAAACCTAACACCTTAAAAAGACAGGTGGCAGCCCTCTCATTGGGGCTGTTGTTGTCAAAGGGCCAGCCATTTCCCTCACATCCTCATGTGCGACAATTCCTCAGGGGGGCGACAGTTCTCTCCCCACCAGTGAGAAACCGTTTCCTGCCTGGGAACTTACTCTGCATGAAGAAGGCCTTCCTGGTGGCCATAACCTCTGCAAGGCGTGTCTCCGAACTAGCAGGTCTCTCAGTTAGGGAGCACCTTTGCTTCTTCAGTGAGGAGCGTGTAACCTTGTGTACTGACCCCTCCTTTCTGCCTAAGGTGCTGTCTCCCTTCCATGTCTCATAGGACCTGATCTTACTTTCCTTCTGCCTAACCCTTCTCACCCTAGGGAAACGCTATGGCCCAGGTTGGATGTGTGCAGAGCACTGAAAATATACCTCAAGAGAACAGAGTCCTTCAGGTGCTGTGATTCCCTCTTTGTAGTCTTCAATCCGGCCACCCTGGGTGTGAAAGCCACCAGGCAGACCGTTACCAGTTGGATTAGGGCATGCATCCTAACGGCTTATGATGCAGCAAAACAGCCATGACCTACCAGGGTACTGGCTCACTCCGTGAGGTCAGCCGCTACCTCCGCGGTTTTCTCCTCCAACACTCCGATCTCAGAGATCTGTCAAGCAGCCACCTGGAGCACACCCTCCTGCTTCATCCGCCATTACAAAATTGATAAGTGCAGGGCTGCAGAAGTCACGTTTGGCAGGAGGGGTCTTCAAGAGGTGATCAGAGACTGATTTCCTGGCAGTCACCCACCCTACTCATACAGAAGCTTGGGTATGTCCCAAGAGTAATGGTTCTCCAGATTCCTCCTCTCACCAACCCAGAGAATGCCACGTTGGTACTTACCATGAAGGTACATTCTGGGGTTGGTTGAGAGGAGGAATCCCCTCCCTTCTGACTTCTACTGTTTCTCTCCTTCTCTCCTATCCTTTCTCTCTTGCACTGGGGTTTGTTAGGCAAACAGCTGGAGTCAGGACGACTGGAGAGAGGGGTTGGAGGCTCCTATTTCTCAGCTATCGCAAGATTTAAATAGGGTGTTCCTGCCTCTTCTCTGGGTGGTGATAGGCACATCCCAAGAGTAATGGTTCTCCGGATTCCTCCTCTCAACCAACCCTAGAATGCACCTTCACGGTAAGTACCAATGTGGCATTTTATACTGTGCGCTTCAGTGATTTCATGTTTAAAAAAGAAAAAAAAAGAGAGCACTCCGTTTTCTTGCCTTAGCGCTCATTCGCTAAGGTGACAATCCAACATGATGGCACCAGGCACTTGCCCTGTTAGCAAGCTCTGCCACCCATCATCCAGCCAATCAGCTTTGCACTTCCCCCTCCTATGGGAAAGCGATTCATATCACTTTGCTTGTCCCAATGAGGGGGAATGTGCATTCCCCATTCAGTATTTAAAAAACTTAACAGAAATCTGCAAAGTCTCCTACTGTATAGTATATGGCAGTTTCCTCCCCCCTGCTTTTTGAATATGAAGAATTAAAGCAGGTTGCCATTAAGATAAAACGTATTCTCGAGTTCTGTGGGGATTATTTTCACCATTTAGACAACTCCTCAGTATGTGCAATTGCTATTGGTAAAAAATTGCTATGAGTAGTTACAGATATGATTGGGCAAATACATTTTGTTGCTTGCAGTACAGGGCAAGATGGATGCCCCCCCCCCCAAGAGGCTGATTTGACTGGCAATTGAATCTTTTTCCTTTTGACAGGTCAACATTACTTTGCTTGAGAGTTCAGGCTAGTTTAGCCTGTCCAGAGTACCTACAGCACATAGCTCTGTACTTCAGTGGAGGCAAATGATAATTGAGGGTGAATGATAGCTGAAGGCTGCAACTGGTAGAGTTTGGTGCTCTGTGTTAGTAGGCCAACTGTGGTGCTAAGTAGAACTGGAGGTGGCCTAAGTGAAGTGAGGCAACTGCCTCAGGTAGGAATTACTGGGGTTGCAGGCAGTGGTGGTAGCTTCCTTGCTGTCCTCATGAACTCTCTATTTCCCTCTGTTGTGGACAGAGCAGCATGTGCCACGCAAGGGTTGAAATCTTGTAATGCAGAGCCTAGTGTAAAACGTTGCACAGATAAAGCAGTGCTGTTTCTCCTCTCAGCCCCCCTCCCCCAGTTTACTGTTTAGTTCTTGCGGCCTCCCCTCATGGCAATTCAGTGGCTGGTTGAAAGTGGTGGTGGGAATCAGAGAAGTGTTTGGCTATAGCTCCATAGCCAGACACTGACCAATTATAGCATCTGCTGAGATCAGTGAGGGTCCTCTGGAGAAGATGTAATAATTCTGTGTCTGGACATTCTCCCAGCTCGTCATTAGGCATGGAATGGCTGGGGAGTGGCTGTAGTGGCTAGGTTGTGAGTCCGTGGGGGTCTTTGATCATTTTTGTGATGAGGGGGAGTGAATACCAAACTCAGTGACAACCAAAAAGACATTGGACTCCAGCTTGTGCATGTCACTAACAGGATGCCAGCCACTGTTTCCTAGGCCCCGTAAACTAGCTTAGGGCCATCTATACAAGGCAACGCTCCCCCACAGTGCCTCTCAGTAATGGTATTTCACAGCAGCAGTGATTTGTCTTAATGCTGTTTTTGCCCCCATAAGCTTCACGTGCAAGATGGTGGCCACGAGTAATTTACTCGCATTTGTACTTGCTTCAATTTGCCACTGCTGAACTTTTTTAAAAAAACACGATGTCTGATGTGAACTAGAGCGATTTTTCGATTTAACAAGAAAGCAAAAAAACCAACAAAAAGCCCTGTTTTATTGCCTTAGCGATTGCTTGCTAAGGTGAAAATCCAACATGGTGGCAGTGGGCACTTGCCCTGTTAGCAAGCCCTGTCCCCTGTGCTCACCTGGTCAATCAAGTTTGTGCTTCGTCTGCTATGGGAAAGCGATTGATATTGAATTGCTTGTCCTAATGAGCAGGAATGTGTACCCCCTCCCTGTTTTTTTAAAACTATGGGAAAAGCCACGAAGGCTTTTCCATCATTGTTTTTGCCATTTTGGGCCCTCCTCCTTCCGAATACAGTAGATTGATGTGGGATCCCATTTAGATAGGTCCTATTCCCAGTGCATTTCATGACGGTTGTTTTTACCATTTAGACAGCCCCTTCGTGTCTTAGGTGTGCTGGAGGTCACTACCCAGTTGCAGGTGTTGAAGTAAGTGCGAGTTGCCATTCCAGGTGGCTTCTATACATTGGCTGGAGAGGGATGCTATCTTATCTTTCATATGAGACAGAGAAGATCTTGGGCCAGCCGTGAGTAGAACTGGGCTTCTTTAAGATGTTCTAAAGTCTGCAGTTTCAGGTGAATGCATGCTGTTTTTTTTTTTAAAAAAAAAGTTAAATGTATTTCTCTATTTTTGGATGCTGACATAATATATGTTTGCTTGTTAGCTATTCTTCTGGGTAAACTATCCTCCTTTCTGGTAGGATTTCCAGACTATAAACTATGGAGTAGATTGTTTTCCACCCTAGGAGGACATTTATTGGGTTTGTGGAAGCTTTTGGGACGGGGGAGGGGGCAGGATTTCCATTTACTTACTTGCAGCACAAACTGTTTTGCTCATGCAGAAAATTTCATCTGTACATGAAATTATTGCTGTTCAGACCAGGCTCTCTTGTTTGTTGCCAACAGAATTCGTATAGGGTGAAATTATTATATGTGCTTTGAACAGCATTCCGAAAGGAAGGCTTTAAATGATAAGATTAGAACGACAATGGGTTTTAATTCAGGATTAAGCCATCTGGGGAATTAAGCGTTCCACAGATTTTCATCTTATATATAAGCTGTAAATATCTGTGCTAACATATTTATTTATGTGTGTATGTGTTCTGCAGTGCACAATTCAAGGTGTACTCACACCTGCTTTTTTTCTGTTTTGAGCAGACTGGTTCAGAGCAGAAGACACCAGAAATTACTCAAGTGCAAGCTCAACTGTAGCTGTGCAACACCGTGATAATACTGACGTTCTCAGTGATTTTTTTTAAGACTTGTGCCACCCCCACCCCCATCCTAGTTTGTTGTGCTCCCAGTTCATAGACTGTACCTCAGCACATGGTACAAACTGTTACCTTTCTAAACACTTTTTTCAAATACAGTCGGGTTTCATTCCCAGGCTTATTGTGGATACTGGAAACAGCGGGTAACAGCGAACCCTATTAAAATAAAGGGCTTCTAGTAAATACATACTATAGGGCTGCATTGGAGGATCTGGAAGATGCCTAGAGAGGACGCCTCTCCAGTGTGACTCTATGGTATGTGTCCCCTGTTTTGTGTTCCATGGATAACTGAAAACTGCAGGTATTGGTTCAGCAGATATGGGGGTCTAACTGTACATTAACATTGTTCAAGCTTGCTCCCATTGACTATAATCCATACAATACTGGTTATCTAGCACAGGGGCAGGCAGAAGTTGGATATGTGAAATCCGTTTCCCCCCCCTTCTAGAACCTCAAGGTGTGTTCACCTGAGCCAGCTGCAAATTCATGCCTTGAGTGGAGTGTGTATATAAGTTTGAAACACATTTAGGATTAAAGGACAAAGTATTTCTAATTGTGTATTGAACCTTAGACATTTTTTGGAACTCCCTGCCAAGGGAGGTTAGACTGGCCCTCTTTCATCCTTTTGCTAGCAGGCCATTTAGTCAGGCCTTTGGCAATTGCCCGACTGCTGTGAGTTGGTCTTTTAATGGAATGGTTCTGTGCTGCTTGTGTGTGTTCTGCTTTTTAATTCAATAGTTTTTTAATGTTCTAGTTTGTTTAATCATATTTTGATTATGTTTGTTCTTTGGTCTGTTTTTAATTTGTGCTTGTTTTTATTTCTGTTCCTTTGTAATCATTTTGTGAGTCACGTTGAGTCCCAGTCCTGAAAGAAAGGTGGCATGTAAGTCAAACAAACAAACAAAATAAAACTAATTCAGATCGCTAAATTTACCTCTAAGCTTTCTTCCATAATGCAGCCTAATTTGTAGGGGAAAGGATGTTTAATTGTTGGTTTTTGCTTTAGGAGTGGGGGTCTTTTCTGATCTGTAGCACCCAGAATTTTCCTAATTTAGGCCATCAAAGCTTCATACTGCATATGTAGATGTGAAATACTTGTGTTTCCAAATAGTATGATCTTACTTTGGAATAGGGAAGCAGCTTATACTATTTATATGTGTACTATCCTTTTGTATTGTTTGCTGATTTAGACGGTAGATCTTACTCGGCTGTCTTCAGCCCCTCTACCATTGAGGATACAGGCAACTGGAAAGAGTTGCATTGGAGACCTAGAAGATGCCTAGAGAGGGTGCCTCTGTAGGCATTTCCAGTGTGACTCTATGGTACATGTCCCTATTTTGTGTCCCCTGGATAACTGAAACCATGGCTATTGGTTCCATGGGGGTCCAACTGTACTAAAAAGGACATGTCTGAAGTGCCATAGTGTATGGCCAGTGTTCACTAAGGAAGTTATGGCCAGCATTCTTTTAGTGACATATGCTTGCCTCTTTTTGGACAGAGAACAGAAGAGTATTCTCTAGCCCTTTGCAGACTGTCAAACAGCTCCCCTCCAGCAGCTGTTAAGGCCTGGGAGGGGCTGCAGCTTACTGAAGAAGGGAGAGGAAATTCAGACAGCAATGTTGCAGCTGATCTGTGCTCCAAGGGGAAGGGAAAAGGGGATGAATTCCATCTGTGAGCACACTTTGCTCCCCCCCAGCTGAGATCAGACAGTATCATTGGAATTGCTTCCCTGTCCCCTCCCCTCCTCATCAGGAAGCAGCAGCAGATGCCTCACCCAGGGTTTAACAGACATTAGAGTAGTGAGAGGACAGAAAACTGTGTGGGTGGACTGTAAATGCTATGCCTGCTTGATGCAGGATCTCACCCTTTGGATCCACAGTTTTGAAGAAGACAATGAATCTTTGTGCATTTTTCTAGAACAAAACATAGATCTTTATTTTTTTAAAATCTTTTTATTCATGATATTTATCAACATTAAAAACACATTATACAAAACAGAAAAGAGAAAATATCAGTATCAACATATTCATCCATCACGTATCTACCTATATACATGTCAGATATTTATCTCATATCTATTTGAATACCATGTACAACATATATATATATCACATCCTTTAGTTAGCTTACTATACATCTCTTATATTTATTCATTTTGTATGTATTTAGTTTCAATCATATTTCCAATCTTCCCTTCTCTCTCATAGTTTTTTTTCCTTCCATCCTCACTTTCTTCTATCTATCTCTATATCACACTATTCATTCAAATATGTCCATTCTTATCCATTCTCTCTTTTTCTCTCGTTCCTTTCCCTATCCCTCTCATTCATGACTTCCTATCTAGTTTCCCCATGAACAAAACATAGATCTTTATGAGCTGTTGGGGTTGTAGTGCAATCCTGTAGAAACTGTTGGCCGAAGATGTAATAAAGCAATGAGGAAATACTTTTTCCCAAGGTCCTGTCAATGACTGTTAACTTACTAGCTTCCTCATGCAGCTGATTCAACTGTTCTGATGTCAGCTGTACATTAGGCATTAATTATGATATTTGCTTCCAAAGCTGTGAGTAATTTAAGTTCCACTACACTTCAAGTTTGCTTCTCTGCTTCCTGTCTGACTGAAACGTTATTATTGGGCCCATACCACACTTCTCACTCAGATGCATGTAATGGTGCCTGATGGCCTATTCTGATGTGAAAAGTCTCTTCCAATAGGGAATATAGAAGCTGTGCCCCAAATAGAGCTCCCTGATGAGCAGCTTCCTTGGCAACCCGGGATATGGTAGAGCAGGAAAGGTTTAAATGTGCCTTTTGTTTCTCACCCACTTTCCTCCAATTGCTTTTCCTTTGCTAGCATTATGCTTGTTTAGATAGTATACTGGTGGGCATTGGGCCCTCCCAAATCACTGGAGGCTACAACCTGCCACCACAGTGCTGAATTTCAACAACAACATAGAGTCTGGGTTTTTTGAACGCGGGTGGGGGTGGTTGCTACAGAATTGCTTCCATGCCACAGAAATTTAGTGGCACAGTGGCTGGAAGAAGCTATGTCTTTCTTTAAGAACAAGATGTAAGCTCCATGTGTGTTTCTTAAAGAAAAATGCAGCACATAAAAGATGTTGCTACCACACCACTAAACTTCAGCATCGGAGATTGAAGTATGAAAAAGAGAATGTGAGGACTGCATAGTGCCCAAATGCTGTATGTTACCCATCCTTACTATACACTTTATTGTACCTTGAGGTACCTTCAGAGTATCTGAAACTCCCAACCAGTTGCTTTCAAATAATGGGGTCTCATCATGTCTTCTAAATGGAACACAGTACACTTTAAAAAGTCCATAAAAGTCTGTGGGGAAAGCACTAAGTATTGGCTTGAGTTATGAAACTTGAAATGTATGGGTAAGATATTGGATCAAATGAAAAATGTGAGGCTGGGTGCAGTCACAGTTGCTCTTTTCACTTCTGTGCATTTTTTTTCTCAATAGTTTGAGTTCTGAGGCTTCTATTCCATATGGCAAAGGTGAACAAACATATTTTGTTGCCTAAGGAAAAGGACAAGAAGGTGCCCTCCCACATTTCTAGACTAGCAGTTGATCCTTACTTCAACACTGACAGTGAGATTAGGTTTCGCACTGCGCTTCAATCATCATCATCATCATCATTATATGCCTTTTGTTCAAGACTGAAACTCAAGGTGGCATTAAAAAGATTGCACTTAAAAAAATAAATAAAAAGCCAACATCAAAACTGAATTAAACTATTAACCATATTAAACATACACTCTATAAAGATTTTTAAAGTTAAACAATACAGACTTTTTGTTAAAAGCCTTCATTTCTAAAAGCTTATGTGAATAAAAAAGTCTTTGCCTGTCAATGGAAGGACAACAAGGACGTGGCCATTTTAGCCTCCCTAGAGAGGAAATTCCAAAGTCTAGGGGCAGCCACTGAGAAGGCCCTCTCTCATGTTCCTACCAACTGTACCTGTGAATGTGATGGGGTTGAGAGAAAGCCCTCTACTGTGGATCTTAGGGTCTGGGCAGGCTTGTATGGGGAAATATGTCCTGTCTCAACCTGTATATGGCTTTAAAGGGCATAACTAGTATCTTGAATTGTGCCTGGAAACAGACTGGCAGCCAGTGGAGTGGTCGGAGCAGGGGAATTGTATGATCCCTGTAACTAGCTCCAGTTAACAGTAGCTGCAGTTCTTTGTACCAACTGATGTTTTCAAACACTCTTCAAAGGCAGCCCCATATAGAATGTATTACAATAGTCTAAATAGGATGTAACCAGGGCATGTTCACTGTGACCTAATCAGACATCTCCAGGAATGGGTACAGTTGACGCACATGCTTTAAGTGTGCAGAAGCACTCCTGGTCACCACAAAAATGCGGGCCTTCACATTCTAGGCTGTACACCAGAACTACGAACCTACATCTTCAACAGGAGTGGAATCCCATCCAGCACAGGCTGAATCCCTATTGCCTGTTCTTCAAGGCAGTAGCTCTACTGTAGTCTGAATTTTAAAGGATCTGTCCAAGGTTCTGGACTTGTTTTGGGGATAAGATTCAACACCTTAGATTATCCTTTTTAATATTTAGATTGAAACCTAGAGTGGATTCATTGTCCTACTAATATGGAAACCAGCAACCACCACAGTGGAATGGAAGGATCTCAGGAGGAACAGCTTCTGTGTGTATATATTTGACATTGGTGGCTTCTAACAACTGCTGCAGAGGCACTTGTCTTGCTTTACCTAATGGTAGGGCTGAGCCTGCTGTTTGTGGTAATACGGGAACTAAGTTTGATGGATTTCTCTGTAGGCTTTGGTAGACTTTGGTCCCATACTGTGTGTGAGTGACAACAACCTCTGTGTTAACTTGTGAATCAAAAATGTATGCATAATACCACTTCTTGTGAAAACGCAAGGAGGATAAACCTCTGAGATAGGAAATGCTGCCTTTTTGAACCTTCATGGGTATTTCAAATGATAGAATTAACAAATCTGCTTACAGAAGGAAAGTTAGTATGAACAGTTACCAGTAGCTAGCTGGGCGAACTTCTTTTGGTTAGGCCAGGAGGCAGAAAGTAAGCTGGCTATTCATAGTGTTGTCATTTATCCTCTGCCCAATGGGCACAAATCCAGCAACTCCAGTATTTTCCACAATTGTGTTTCCATGCTGGGAAAAACTACATCTGTTAAGGCATAGGGTCAATGCCTGGAAGCTAGCAACTTTAGATTTACTGCCACTCCCTTCAGCTCAGTATAACATGGGTGACTCTGTGCCTTTCCTCTTGGGTTGCCAAATGCCAGACCTTGGTGGGGGGGGGGAATCCCAGATTGCTCCAGCCAGCATTACTATTATCTGTGTTGTCTGTAGGATTCTGGGAGTTATGGTTGAAAAAAGGAACTTTTTCAAAGTCCATAAAATTTTCAAAGTCTCCATTGTTCTTTGGATCTGTTCCCAGTTGCTCTGTACTATTTCAGACAAGAGAGAGACCATAAACAATCTTTCCAGGAACACTTTTAAGGAAATAAACAAGAAAGGCTGATTGTTGTACCTTGGGGTTAGGAGTATTCTTGATTTGGAGGAAATGTTTTGTAAATATTTTCTAAATAAGAAGGTATTAGATGCTGACATAATTTCTTACAGAAAGAAACTGAAAGGCCTAAATTGCAAGCCTTAAAAACAACAACACATAACCTTTTTGGTCTAGTGTAAAGTTTTTTGTGTTCAGTCACGCCTGTGATACAGCCCTCCTGCCAAGACCAGCACTGGGAGAGCATTCCCTTTGTGTGGCATAATGGCAGTGTACTCCACTCAGAGACATTTCTTCTTAGTTCCTTAGTATATATATGTTAACAATTTGATTTTGATCCATTTACGAAGCTATGGGTTAACAAGTTGGTGTTCAGTATGTCTCTAATAGTTGCTTTTGGCAAGAAAACATGACTGTTTAACCTGAAGTCATCAAATCTTATTGTATGATCAGCTACTGTAACTCTAGCTTGAAGAGTTACACATTTCAACTTAAATTATGTTTGACGGTGTTCTAGGTTTTATCCCCAGCTGTTGGCGATGCCTTACATTTTGGGGACTTACAACTGGACTCCTGTCTGGTATTACTGGATAGGCATGTGGTTAGAGAGTCATGTTGGTATATAAATACATGTGCACCTCTTATTGAGGTACAGCCAATCAAGGTAGCATGGGGAAAAGAATTGGAGGTAGATGCAACTGAAGCAGATCTTTAAAACAGTGGATAGGTCAGTAGCAGCTGGATTTGGAGTGTTGTTCCATTGGGTTAACCATATGGGGAGTACAAAATTTCTTTGCCTCTGGTTTTATATGCCTTAATTTGTTAGTATGCAGTCTGGTAGGTTTTTTTAAATGACTGTTCTTCCAATTATGCCTATGAAGCTTTGTCTGTGTCCTTACACAAATATGCATTATAAAGTATATGCACACCTGAAAAAGTGTGAAATGCTAAATTATTGTTAACAAAAACAGCTTGTAGGAATTCAGCCCATGTGGACCAAATCTGAGTGTTGTATGATACAAAACAAATTGATGTTATGGACATTGAATATATCATGGAGAACCTTTGAAACAATGTGACTAATTTGTAAAATTGTAAATTCTATAAAGCCCAAGTGGGTTTTTGGCTTGTAGGACCAATATAAGCAGTGGCTATTAAGCAACAAGCTTAATGGTATTCTGAAGAACTATATGATGGTTGATCCAGTGGACTAGTTTTAGCTGAATCAAACTGGAATTTGGTAGTTGTCCTTAGCATGTGTCGATGCATGAATTAATTGTTGCAGACAGGTCAGCTTGTTTGTTTTGTTTTGCTTGTTCCCTAGTAGATGTTCTCAAAATACCAGTTCAGTCAGCAGTAAGTTGAGTTTATGTCAAAGTTCAATGCTGGCATAGGGAATGGTGATTTAAATAGTTCTCCAGTTGGTATAGTGTCATGTTTAGTAACACGATTCACAAATACCGAATGAGAGCTCACTAGTGAGTTACTGCTTTTACAGTCTGTCTTTATGGCTGTTTGTAATGCTGATAGTCCACTTGAGAAATTTCATACCTTACCTTGAAGCAGTATCTTTTAGGCTTGTTGCTTCAGTGAATGTTTTTATTAATAATAGAATGACCCTTACAATATATTACTGTGAGAAAAATAAACTACAAAATGTCCCTTGCATCATTTACTAGACCACACAGATACAGACACAGACACAGACACACAGTATTTGCATATTTAGGTCTGTAGTATTGTTGCTGTGTATAAGCTTCTAATCAACCCATTGCAACTGTAAAATAAAGTTATATTGTTATGAGCCTGATTCCCCCATTATCAGTTTTTCTGCTGTATTAGATACATTGTATTAAATGACATAATTCTTTTTTGTAAGTGAAAATTATGCACAACCTTAATGTTGTGCAAAGAAGAATCCTGCAATTTTTCAATTGTGTAGTTTGGTTAAACCTGCGTATTTACATGGGATAAGCGCTTATTTTGCTTCCAGTAATCATGGAGGGGCAAAGGCCAGTGTATAGTACTGAAATACTTTCCTCCTTTGAAGTCTTGCTTCACTCAGTTTGAGACATATAAGAGTCTTCACACCTTCATCCCCAAAGGATCTAGAAGACTGAAAATCTGTGTTCTTAAGATGTTGTATTTAATAGAAACTGAGATACAAAGCATACTGAAGTTTGCAACCTGTAGAACTATTAGCATTAGGAAGGCATGAATATAGATTTGTTTGTTTACTACTCCTAATGTTCCTGTCCTAAAGGACCTCAAAATTTGACAGAGGAATGCAACAGAAGGAGGAAAGAAGAGGACAGGGAGGGCAATGAAAGGAAGTATGTGTGTTAGTTTTAGTTACATGTACTTAAGCATAGCTACAGTGTAGGGCAGGGATAGAGATCACGTGGGCCTCCAGATATTGGACTGCAACTACAGTTCCCCCTCTTTGGCTGTACTGGCTTGGACTGTTGGTAGTTCAGTCCAAAGACATCTGGAGGGCACAGGATTTCTGCCCTTGCTGTAGGGGATGATAATTGAAAGAATTAATTGAAGAAGGCAGGCATCCCTGATGCTCACTTTGGTCAAATCCACACTACACAAATAATCCAGTTTGAAACTGGATTATTTGCCATGACACCTTCCTATGGAATCCTGGGATTTGGAGTTTTACAGGATCTCACCAAACTACAAATCCCAGGATTCCATAGGAAGGAGCCATGGCAAATAATCTAGTTTCAGACTGGATTATTTGTGTAGTGTGGGTTTGGCCTTTGTGAGAGGTTATTTCAGACGGAAGTGGCAAACTTCAAATTTGTGGGTCTACTTTGTTTGCTTATTTTTTTCATTAGAACTTTGAGATCAAGGTCTGAACTGTGGCGCAAACGATGTACTTAGAATTAAAGAATTCTGAGCTGAATTTTTTATTTTGAGTACCAGAACTGAATAGAGCTCAGTCATCAAACACAAAAGTTCACTTCTGATTTCCCAAACATTACTTCAGTTGAGTAGTATAATTTAAGGCAGGATGAGCATAATCTTTGTGCTCTTGTTATATAACTAAGAGTGAGAATTCCTTGCAGAACTACTGCAAATTTCCCAGGGATCGGCCAGATCTTTACCTGCTTCTGTTTATTCCTGATTTAGGAAGACAACAGTTCTGCTCTAATAGGACTGATTTCTTCACCTTGTTGAAGCATGGAGGAAAATTTGGATGAAATCTTCAACCCACCCAAATGGACTTGTTGTGAAAACTGAACTGCATTTTAATTAATGTGGTCAGGATTTTGAGGGAGTTTCTGTTACTTGGCAAAAGCAAACATACAGTGGGCCCTTGGTATCCACTGGTGTTTGGTTCCAGGACTCCCCTGTGGATTCCAAAATCCATGGATGATCAAGTCCTATTATATACAATGGCATAGTAAAATGGTGTCCCGTGTATAAAATGGCAAAATCAAGATTTGCTGTTTGGATTTTTTTTTGAGGGGGGGGGGAATATTTTCAAGCAGTGGAAGGTAGAATTTGTGGATATAGAGGGATAACTGTATGTACTGTACTTTTTACTCATGTATTCACATTTATTATGGATTTGCCATGATTAAACTCTATAAAGATAATTGCCACTTTATTTCTATGGAGATAGATCTCCTTCCAAGAGTCCCATGCATTTTATTTGGCCCGGATAATTTTTTAAAAAGAAAAACCCTTAATAATTTTTTCAAGGTTTTTTTTGCAAGGAGGAAAGGTTAGGTTTCCATATCCCCACCCAAACTACCCTTTATATTTCTAATACTAACATTTAGGATACCTATTACTGGAGATCTTTGCTTCTTATGAAATATGAATATATAGGTATTTTCTGTTAAAATATTTTCTACTTAAAACACACATTACAATTTGGTTTATGTCCCACAATGTAATAAAAATAACTTAATTTTGAATGGAGCTAGTACCGTAGGTTCTGGAAATGTTTCCAGTATTGCATGCTGTGGAAATTCCAGTGTGCCAAGAGAAGGAATGGTTCCCATTATATCCAGAAGGGTTTTCTCTTTAGTACCTAGTTTCACTCTGTGCTTTGCATACTGCAGAGCGATTCTCTATCAGATAATATTGTGCCAAATGTGCCATTAAGTTATGAACTAATGCTTTTATGAAGCCTGTATTAGTTTTCCCTCACTTAAACAATCATATGTTAGAGCAGCTTCTCTCAACCTTTTTAGCCAGGAGGAACCCTTGAAATATATTTTTGGTCTCAGGGAACCCCTGCATAAAAATTATTACATCTACAGCTAAAAAAAAAAAGGCACTGCTGTATACTATTCCATACTATGCTGTATACTGTAAAATATAATAGTACACGGTTATGTAATAAAAAGTTTCACAGCACATGATGTTGCATTGTAAGGTTATTTATGAACTAATAAACATACTACAGCCGAACCCCTCTATCTGTGGAACCAATATTTGCAGTTTCAGTTATCCACAGGTCACAAAATAGGGGGACACATACCATAGAGTAACACTGAAAAATGCCTAGAGAGGCATCTTCTCTAAGCATCTTCTAGGTCATCCAAGGCAACTCTATGGTATGTTTTTACCGGAAGCCCTTTATTTTAATAGGGATTGCTGTTATCCGTTGTTTCCGGTATCTGCTGTAGGTCTGAGAACTGACCCCCCCCCCGCTCCGAGGATATGGAGGTCCAACTGTATACCAAAAAAGGTGGCTTTTTCCCCCAATCACAATCTCTCGTGGAACCCTGGTTGAGAAACTCTGTGTTAGAGGGTAAGCTTCTGTGTAACCTCCCCCCCCCCCAATCAGTTATTACATACATATGAATTCAAGGTCACTTAATATACAAGAACATAAATGCCATTTATTAGGGCTAAAACTAAAATATCACAAAATACTGAGTAAGCTGCTCAGAGATTCACCTTAGTGTTTTAACTGGTCCTAATAAAAGGTATTACAGTATACCAGTGCTGGATTTTTTCTTAACAGATCAGCATTGCTACCTGTACAGTAGTAGCCCCGTATCCACTGATTCACCAACTGCTGATTCAGTTATCCGGCTTCCAGATGGCTCCAGTGGCTGCATTGGTGATGGGGTGTGTGTGAAAGGAGGGGAGTCTTTTCTCCATCCCTCCCCCCAGGATTGCTCCCATTGACGGTAATGGTGATGGAGGGGAAGGGAGGGGAGGAGAGTTCTCGTCTCCCTTCTTCGCTGGGATTGCCCCCTGGATTGCCCTTGTGGCGGGAATGATGATGAGCGTTTGCTGTTATCTGTGGAATTCATTATCCGCTGGGGCCCCTGGAACCAATCCTCCATGGATATGGGGGTGCTACTTTATTTTATTTTCTTGTTCATTCAGGGTGTACTGTACATGCCATTTAAGAGTAGATACATATTTTAAATAGCTGGTTGAATTCACAGGATTTATGTGGAATGGAAAACTACTAGATGGTTTCCCAGCTGCCCTTTTTAGCTGGAAAACTGTACCTATGCTTGTCAACATTAACAGTAAACTTAGCAATATCATGTAAGTCTCTCAACTGGAAGACTGTATTATCTAGTACAGTATATAGTAGAATGAAAACTTTTAGTGGCACTTTAAAGAATTTGAGTGGCTTTAGTATTCTGGATGGCTTTATAAAGGGACTCCACCCTCCTTTAGTACTGACAGACAGTAATGCTTTCACTGTGGAGCCCTGGTGGCGCAGTGGTTAAATGCCAGTACTGCAGCCACAACGTTGCAAGTTTGATCCTAGAGGGCTCCAAGGTTCACTCAGCCTTCCATAGATCTATAAAATGAGTATGCAGCTTGTTGGGGGCAATTAGCTAACACGTTGTAAACCACTTAGAGAATGATTTGTCACCGATAAGCGGTATAGAAATAAAAGTGCTGTTGCCATTATGCATCCTTGCATCTGATTTCTTCAGGCCCCTAATCTAGAGGCAGCCTTCAGTGAAGCCTTATCAGTCCTGCCTCCCACTGCCTTTTTAGATATGACTTTTTTTTTTTTTTTTGGCATGGTAAAGTTTTAAATAGTGGGGAAATTTCAGTTCAATTTCATGTTAGATAAACATACCTTTCCTCAGCCTATTTGGAATTACAATGAGTTGGCACTTAGAGAACTGGAGATGGAGATTCTGTGGGACATAGTTCAGTGGTTCAGCAGGTGCAAGTCTCAGATTCAGTCCATATTTAGTGACACTGAAGCAGAGGTATAATGCAGCATAGAGTTGAATGGATTTGCCAATCTGAGAGGTTGTCTAAACAGTGAAAAGAACCCTCATGGAATTCGCTGGGAATGCGATCTGTCTAAATGGGGCCCCAACATAATCCACTGTATTCAGAAGGATTGCCAAAATAACAAAAACACCACAGGAAAAAAAAACTTTTATGGTTTTTCCTGGAGATTTTTTAAAAACAGTGAGGAGGGTGCACATTCCTGCTTGTTCGGACAAGCGATTCGATATGGCTTGCTTCCCCATAGGAGAGGAAGCACAAAGCTGATAGTCTGGGCAAGTGCAGGGGGTGAGGCTTGCTAACAGGGCAAGCACCCACTGCCGCTATGTTGGATTTTCACCTTAGTGAGTGATCACTAAGGCAATAAAATGGAGGTTTTTTTTTTTTTTGGCATTCCTGTTACATCAAAAAATCACTCTAGCGCACCTTGGACATCATTTTTTTTTAAAGTTTGGTGGTGGTAAAGTACAACTGTGAGTAAATCACTCATGGCCACCATCTTGCATGCAAAACTAATGGGTGGGGGGGAAACACCATTAATACAAGTTGCTAGTGCTGTGAAATGCGAGGCAATCCAGGTTTTTTTGTTTTTTTGCCTCATATAGACGGGCCCTCAGGCTCACTATGATTTTGGGGTTTTGGATTCTTTGGGTCAGCCTTATTCAGTCTCATTTCTACATAAGTTTGTGACTTCTTAAAAAAGAAAGCTTCATGGAAATGTCTGTATTTTTTTTGGCAATTTTTCCTCATGGATATTTTTTCTGTGGTCTTAATTATATACTTCACACCCCATTACTTTTATTATTAATACAGTGGGCCCTCGGGGTTTGGTTCCAGGACATCCCTTGGATACCATAATCCATGGACGCTCCAGTCCCGTTACTGTATATGCAATGGCATAGTAAAACAGCAAAATAAAGGTTTGTTTTTTTGGAGTTTTAAAGCTATGGTTGGTTGAATCTGTGGATGCAGAATCCAGGGATAAGGTGGGCCAGCTGTGTAATAATGCAAGTCCCATTCAATCAGTGGCACTATTCTAGTGACAAGGAATTGCATTTAGCCTTTTGTGCAGACTTTCCCCTGATATGCTCATTTTTCTGCATATTTTTCTGAGATAAGCTGTATTGCAAAGTATGGATACAGGAAGACAATATCGTTTTAGTTCACATAAGCGTTTGGGAGATATAAATTGGGTAGACCTGGAAGAAACTCCCCACCCCTCAGCTGAATGTATTTATCTCTAATGGATCTACATAATTGCTGTTTTAAATAACCTAGTTTTGAGGAATGAGTGTGAAACCTGTGGCTGATCAGATTAGACTTCAGTATCCATAAACTTCAGCCATTATGGACAGTGATTAGGAATAATGGGAGCTGTAGTCCAACAAATCTGGGGAACCACATGTTTTCTGTCCCTGTTTTGAGCCATGTAGACCTGAGCCTGTATCTCTGTTACTCTTGCAAAGCATTACCTGTTACTTTGACTCCTATAGTAAAAACTGTTCTTTGTCCCTAAAACTGATTTATGTGTTATTTTCCTTTATTTACACAAGATGAGCTTCCTGCTTACTCTAACAGATTGTACAGGATTAAAGTTCTACAATACTTTTAGAAGGTTGGGAAAAAAATGCTTGTTGTTGTATTGGAAGTCTGTGCTAGAGTATTAGCGTTAGCAGAAATTCAGTGCTGCATTGCTGCAGCACAGTATTCTCTTAGGAGGTAATCATTAACTGTGAATGGAACTATTTCTTGCTTAACTGCAGCAAACAGACCTAAACAAAATGACTTTGGTAGTTTGCTTTTTGTAATCAACATGCATGCTGTCTTGTAGTTGGATACAGTTGGCAATTGGGAGGTAAAGGTGCCTGTGTTTTGAACTGCATTTCACTCCTTTCTGAGGTATCCAGCCCACCCATGTAGTCATGTAGATATCAACAGACCTTCATTATAGACTAGTTCTGCATAGTGGAGAAAAACTGAGAAGGCAGCATAATGAACATGAAAGTGCAGCTTCTTGAATTCAGGGTACATTTCAGGGTCCCTTTGAATAAGTTTGATTTTTTCTAAAGAAAGCAACTCCGTAGGTAATAGTGTGTCCACTGTTATGGTAGGTGGAATTATTGCACCTGTGTCCTTTTTATTTCATGTGGCATGTTCTGGGAAGCCATGGTTAGCTACAATTTCCTAGTGCATTGTGTAAACAACAAGTAAAATTATATGCTTTTTGTCATAGTAGAATTTCGTTCACAAGATGTTGATCGTGTTGGAAGAAAGGAGGGTATGTGGTAAGAGGAAAGGAAATATGTAAGATACTGTACATAGTGTATTCGGCTAATGGTCTTACCAACATTGATAAAAGAAAGTAATTTTTAAATGGTTTTATAGATAAATCAGTGAATAGTTGTTAAAGAAGGTAATACACAGGCTGAAACAACTTTGGTTAGTGTCTCATGTATCATCATCATCATCATCATCCCACTTTCCTCTCAAATTTGGGACTCAAAGTGGCTTACAATTTAAAAGAGCAATACAATTAAAAACATACAAAAAGTAAAGGTTTAAAATAGAATTAAACTATTTATAGTATGAAAAGAATACTCTCTCTCTCTGGCTTTTCTTCGCAAATGAAGATTTAGGAAGGATTCATCCCGCACTTTCTGGAAGCACACTGATGACTAAAAAGGCCAATCCGAGATAAACAAGTCCAGTTGCAGAAAGCACAGCAGAAGGTCTCCTTGGGTGATGGTTCTGGGTTGTGATTCTTTCTGCGTTGTCATTTCTCTTCAAGACTTGTTCGGCATGAGTTTTCAAATGAGGCTGCAGCATTGTGGATAGTGCGTCTCCATGCCTTCCGATGTGGGGCCAGGGCGGACCATTGTTGGTGATCAATTTGGCCGAGCCTGAGATGTTGTTTCAGGGAGTCCTTGTATCGCTTTTTTGGAGCGCCCCTCTTACGCTGATCCGTGGCTAGTTCACTGTATAGTACTATTTTTGGGAGGCGATGGTCATCCATCCTACAAATCATGGCCTCAGTGCTGGTGATCCCTGCTTGCTCAAGGACAGCAACATTCATCACATAGTCAGTCCAGTGTATATTTAGGATTGTGCGTATACAGCACTGATGAAAGTGTTCAAGGAGTCATAAGTGTTGGCGATAGGTGACCCATGTTTCAGACATGTAAAGGAGAATAGACCGTACAATGACTCTATACACACTGATTTTTGTGCTTCGCCTCAGGTGTTTGTTACTCCAGACTCTTTTGTAAAGTCTTCCAAATGTGCTATATGCCTTTGCTAATCTGTGATAATTTTATCTTCTATAGGGACTTTTTGTATGACGTGGCGTAGGTCTGTGTAGAATTTGTCTTTCTCTACAGGGTCGGCTTGCATAGTTGGGGCATATATACTAAAGCGAACAACATGTGGGAGGCGTAAGGAAATAATGTGATCAGAGTGTCCTGTTGGCAAGGTTTCAAGTTTGGAGGCAATGGAGTTTTTAATCATCATGGGCTATTAGAGCAAAATGACACTCAGGCCATCCACTATCTGCAGAGTCTCACATGGTTCTGATGTTTCAGCATGCAAATGTCAGTTTATTTACACCTTTGGAGGCCAGTGTGTGCCTTTGTTTCTTTGCCTTGGTTTGACCGCATCAGAAGATGCCCGTTGGCCGCGGCTAGCCAACCAGGTAGTTGGGGATGAGCTTTCGTTAGGCCACCTTTTCTAGGCCCATCGCCATATGGAGCAAGCAGTGCTCTCCTTAAAAAAGGCTGCTTGGCTGTTCAGGATGCTGCCGAACAAGACTGTCATCTCCTGGGTCAGCTTCAAGCGACCAAAGTCCTGAACCACCTGCATGCAGAGTTGGGTCTGCAGCTTCCAGTGCATCTTTACACCTGCCGTTTCGTCCCTCGCCCTCACTACAGGGCTTTTTCAGAATTGGATTTGTCTTTTGAGCCTGTGCAATGGATTTTTCTGGTGGAGCGCAGCATGCACAGAACTGGCCTCACTCTTTAAACCAAAGAGCCTTGCAAGCGTGGACGGTAGCAGCGAGGTCCTCGGGTCGTAGGTTTGATTAGAGTTTCCTTCTCTTAGATGGTTGACCTTACAGGGTTGGACGAGCACCATCTGCCTGGGTTCGGGATTAGAGTTTTCCTTCTCCTAGGATGGTTGCCACAAGGCTAGAGAGCCCATCCTGCCCTTTGACGCTCCTGGAACGGGCCCAATTGGCTCACAAGCTTTAAATGTGCAAAAACACTCCTGGCCACTGCAGAAACCTGGGCCTCCGGGTTCAAAGATGAGTCCAGGAGTACACCCAAACTGCAAACCTGTGTCTTCAGAGGGAGTGTAACCCCATCTAACAAAGATTGAATTCTTATTCCCTGATCTGGCTTCCAACTGACCAGGTGTACCTCAGTTTTGTCTGGATTAAGCTTCAGTTTGTTTGCCCCCATCCAGTCCATTACTAATGACACACAGTGGTTTAGGACCAGGGCAGCCATGTTGGTTTTGAGTGGAAAGGCGTAGTAGAGTTGGGTGTCATCTAAATAGATTAAAATTACCATAGTTTGAGACAGTTCTATTTTTTAGGGAGGAGAGCTTGGCAGCTGATTTACTGAAATCCATTCATCTGTGTCTCTCTGTGGCTTTTCTTCGCAAATGAAGATTCAGGAAGGATTCATCCTGCGCTTTCTGCAAGCGCGCTGATGACTAAAAAGGCCAATCCGAGATAAACAAGTCCAGTTGCAGAATGCACAGCAGAAGGTCTCCTTGGGTGATGGTTCTGGGTTGTGATTCTTTCTGTGTTGTCGTTTCTCTTCAAGACTTGTTCGGTATGAGTTCTCAAATAAGGCTGCAGCATTGTGGATAGTACGTCTCTGTGCCTCCCGATGTGAGGCCAGGGCAGACCATTGTTGGTGGTCAATTTGGCCGAGCCTGAGACGTTCTATGAACTCATGATTTACCGCCAACCTTTAACCTAAGTGAAACATTCAGAAACTAGACAGTATACCGTAGTAATCTAAGTTCCTTCTAAATGATCGGGGCCAGCATCTGATCAGTAGCTACCTGTTCATAGGCATTGTATACTGATATATAATTTGAGAGCTTTGGTCCATAGATTAACCCGTTAAACTTTTAATCATAATTGGAGAATAGCCGCTGTAATTGGTAAGGGTGTTTTACTGTATTAAATGAAAGAAAATAATATACAGTTGTCCCTTCACATTCGCGGGGGTTAGGTTCCACGGACCCCCGCGAATGTGAAAAATCCGCGAATATTGATTGCCCCCCTCCCCCGCCAAAGTGACCACGGGGCCTCCGGAGGCCCCACAGTCGCTTTCCCCCGTCTCCCCACTCCCTTCGTAGGCCTTCCCGGGGCCTCCGGAGACCCTCCCGAGGCCCCGTGGATGCCTCCCCAGTCCTCCCCCCTCCTGCCCAAGCCCTCAATGGGGCCTCCGGAGAGTCTCCGGAGGCCCCGTGGTCGCCTCCCCGGCCCTCCCCTCCCTCCCAAGGCCCTTGCAGGGCCCCGCGGGGGCCTCCCTGGTCCTCCCCCTCCCCCCAAGGCCTTCATGGGGCCTCGCAAGGCCCCGCGGAGGCCTCCCCGGCCCTCCCCCCTCACTTTGCGGGGCCTTGCAAGGCCCCACGGAGGCCTCCCCGCTCCCTCCCAGGGCCTTCATGGAGCTTCCGGAGGCCCCGTGTTGCAGTTTTGGGACGGTGGGGGCCCCCTCCCAAAACCGCGAATAATCAAAACTGCGAATGCTGAGTTCACGAATGTGGAGGGGCAACTGTAATGGCTTTGTTTTCTAAATGAGTAACAGCCTGTGTTGTTACTCTTATGGCTTAGAATTTTAATATATCTCAATATGCAAATTAATAAACTTATAGTTCAATAAAGTTGTCAGCCAACTATTAATTATATCTCATTGTTCCTCTAAGGTGGTCTACATGACTGTTCTCCTTTAGACTTCAGCATCTCAGTAACTTGCCTAATTTGAGTGCTGCTGACTTCTAATATTTTCCATTTTAAGGTTGACTAAAGGCCCGTTCCTTGGCTTCAGTATCAGCTAGCCTTTTTTTCTCCTTTTGTTTTGTTTAACATCTAGCTTAATGAAGAATTCTAGAGAACTTGAGATATTGAACACAATTTTGTGACATCTTTTCTCGGCCTAATAAGCATGTTGCTCTAACATAGATTGTGGATCCCACCCCCCACCCCCCGTGGCCAACATGGCTATCCTTGCTTTTTATTACTTTTTAAAAATCTGCCTCTACCTTATCTATTATAGTCTAACCCCTCCTGTTTTGTTTTCTGATTTGTTTACCAGCAGAATGTTTCTGAAATGAATGTTGTCTTTTTATTCTACCGCAATAAAAGCAAATTTGGACTGTGGTCTGTTTCCAGAGCCTGATGTTGTTCCTGACAGATATCATTTATTGCTTTTGTTTGTTCCTCTAGCCCCAGATCTTTTTAATAGCTCTGGCCTGTCTGCTGGAAACTCATGCAGCTGCATGCAAATTCTTCTGACTCCACTAATACTCCCATTGAGACAAAATCTCTCTGAGCCCTTCCTCATTCTGTGCTCAAAGTGTGAATTAATTTCACCCTTGAAAAAAATGCTAGCTGTCAATCAAACTTGTGATTTCAAAAATTATAGCATGAATCAGTGAGTACTTGTTGCATTTGCAAAAGATTATCAGTGGACGTCCTGTTATTAATCAGTCATGTTGAGCTTTTTTGAAGTGCTTCTTTCATAGCTTAACATTTTTAACTGGAATATTTTCCTAATATAAACAGACTAACGGAAAAAAAATAACTGAACAGACTATATATTTTTTTGTCAAGGGAAGCACATTTTTCACTTCTGCGGATATTAACACGTTGGCACTCCTTTTCCTGTGGACATCCGTGTTCTATACTGAGGATTTCCTCTGGGCTTCCCCTCCCTTCCCTGTAGCCTTTTCAGCCAGAACAATTGCTACTAACCCTGCCTAAGAATGGAAGCAGTATTCTCTTTGCTTAACTGATTGATTAGACAGTATGGCTCTCAATGTCACATGCTGGAGAGCATGACAAGAGGGTGCTGTTTTGTTTATGTCCTGGTTGTGGGTTTCCTCTGGGCATATGGGTGGCTGGCCACTATGGGAACAAGGATGCTGAAGGAGAATGGCATTTGTTCTGATCCTGCACATCTGCTTTTATCCTGTACTCACAGAAATTGCTACAGATTGAAACAGGGATGAACATTAGTATTTGTGTCAGGATTACTATCATCATCATCATCATCATCATCAATTTACATAGCACCATCTATGTACATGGCACTTTACATTAAAACAAGCAATTAAACAATTAAACAAAAGTGCTATGTACATGGCACTTTACATTAAAACAAACAAAACATTGGGTCCTGCCAAATGCTTACAGTCTGAAATAAGTATATACATAAGCACACACAGAGGAAAGGAAGGAATAATAAACATAAAACTATTACATCCAATTGCAAAACGTATTATCCAGATAACTACAGAAACAAGAACAGCAATATAGTATGACACAGCAAGAAAACATAAAAAATAAGAAAACTGACCAATACATGTTATCAAATACAAAACAGCAATCTAATATATATATATAAAATCCTCTTCGGTATGTTGCCATTTTTGGTGTGCTGATTGGCTGCTTAGGAAACTTACCAACCAATCAAAGCTCTCCCTTGGGCAGCCAATCAGCACACTGGGGGCAGAAACATGTTGAAAGTGTCAAGGCCTCTCTAAATATGGTGGTGGCACAGAGACTCTCCAGTGAGAGGTGTGTTATGTGTAGTGGGGTGTGTGTGTAGCGTGGGGGGGGGATAGCCTCTCTCAGGCCACCCTGGTTCCTCTTTTCCCTCTTACTTGTGTGTTGCTCTTGTGCACTTACCTGAGAATCCCCTGCCCATCCCGAGGCAGGTGGGCGATTCACTCCTCCGTGCCCAGAATTTTCAGCCACAAAGCCCGGGCTTCTGGAACTCTGCCTGGCGGGTGGCTGGTGGCCACACCCTCTTCTCCACCCTCTTCTTCCAGAAGGGCCACAACCCGTTCTCTGGCCGATGCAGGAGCCCCCCTCACTTCGGGGCCAAACCTCCTTTGGGTCTTCCTGGGTTTTCAAACCCTCCTCCTCCCCCCCATGGGCAGCCGTTACCCGGGCCCGTCCTGAAGTGGGTGGGCAATCCACTCCAGCACGACCCTTGCACCTGTCCTTTTCACCAGCAAAGCCTGGGCTCCTGGAACTCTGCCCAGCTGGTGGGCAGCAGCCAACATCCCCTTCTCCACTTCTGGATGGCCAAGTCTTGGTCCCATTCGCCGGTGGGGAGGCTCCCTGACCCGCCGGGGTGAAGCCAGGGATCACCATGCATCTCTAGCCCTGTTCCCTCCTGCCGCCACAGAATCATTTCAGTGCCCTTTCTGGTAGGCGGGAGCGTCCATCTACAGTGTCCACCCTCCTAGAGCCCTTCCCCAGACTGAGCTGGTGGCCTCACCCCCTTTCAGACTTCTGGAGCGGCTGCACGGGTCCAGGTCTACTGCCAATCCCCCCAGAACGAATGGACCAGGGACCTCCCTCTCTCTTCCCCAGCCCCAGGGGCATTTAGTTGGGCCTGGGCTGGTCTTCCCTGGGCTCCCAGCCCCATGGACACCTGGAGAGGGAAAACACCATCTCCTCACGAGTAGCTCCCATTTTACTTTCCACCCTTTCATGGAGGCTGTCTCACTTTTTTTCTTACAACATTTCAAAACAGATTTAAATTTTTTCCAGAAAGGCTTTTAAAACTTTTTTTTTTGAATTTTGAATTATTATTGGTTTGTACCCGTTTTCTTTCTCTCTTTTTTTTCCATAAGGAAAAATCTAACTTCAAAAAATAAAACAAAATAAAAGAATAGATTCAGACAGAAAGAAGAGCCCACGGACAGAGTCTGCCAGAGAACGCCAGGCTGGGGCAGGGATCTGAATTTTGGGATTTGAATTTGGGATAACTTTGATCCCACTGTTTCCAAAGGACTTGCCATTTTAAATCCGTTACAACACAACAAAAGAGACCTAAGATACAGACATGCATCACCCAATCCTGTCGACTTCATGTGTCTAGGATACTGTTTTTTAACCTTTTCTTGACCAGAGACCCCCTTTAAATATCTTTTGTTACCATGGACCTCCAAGACTTAAGATTTAAAGCCATAATAATAATAATAATAATAATAATAATATCTGGTAATAATAACAATACAGCTAGCGGTGCCCGGCGTAACATACACCATTATAGTTAACTTGAAAGGTTATATATTAATGCATCAAATGATTGTTCTCTTGACATGTTTTCTAAGTATCCAATCAGCAGAGTGGGAATGGAAACATACTGAAGCGTTTTATATATGTAGATAACGGTGTATGTTACACCAGGTATAGCTAGTATATATAATCTAAAACAAACTGACCAACATGTAATCAAAATATTCAGGATTACAAAACAGTATCAAACTAACATTCCAAAATCTTTGGAAAACAGAAAAGTTTTCAATTGAGATTTCAAAACATCCAGAGAAAGAGCAGACTGCAAATGTTCAGGGAGGGAGTTCTGAGAATACAGGGCAGCGAGTGAGAAAGGACGAAGCCGAGCCAGGGAAGAAGAAACAGAGTGAAACGTATTGAAATTTCTTCACCTAGATGATGATCATGATGATTTAAAAAATCTTGTCACTCTCAGCATTTCTCATTTCTTATTTTTCTTCCACTTGGCAAAAAACCCCTTAGATTCAAAAGGAAAAAAAAATCTTAGAGTGACAAATTCAAAAAAAATACACAAAATTTCAGAACATTTTATCCTAATATAACATGACCTTTTCTTTTCTCAGTCAGTGTGTAACAGTTCTAGTGACTTCAGTTTAAAGGAAGCTATTCAGAATCAGATCAAATACCATTTTACACTTTTGATTACCATTTCTTTTTGAGTGTGTGGCTTATTAAAAAACATTCCATTGGGATATAGGAAATACCATTACACATAGTCTGTATCCCCATCTCCTCTGACAAGGGGAATGATGGCAATTGGCTCTTACTGAATCTAGAAGACATGCTGTCTCACAGTAGTCTGGCATATATTTAGTTAGACTTGCAATCCATGTGATGATTATCCTTCCTCAACCTGTTTTATTCCAGATGTGTTGGACTACAACTCCATCTTTTTGTTTGAAGTTGTCACTTGTTCTGAGAACCGATTAAGTATCAGTTTTGTAACTTCACTTTTGTGAGTAATATAGGCTTCTTTCTGTAGGTCATGTCTCCAAGTAGAACAAGTGGGAATCATGAGCCCTCCAGATATTGGACTGCATCTCCCAGCCTTCTTTACCTTGGGAGTGCTAGGTATGGCTACTGGGACTTGCAATCCAACAAGCATGAATCTCACCCCTAGTATAAAGGGCCTTTTCTGCTTTGAATGACCTATTCTGCAGTTGCTGCAACAGTAGTAGAGATCATTTGTATTCTCAAACAAAATAGAGTACTACACATTTCCATAACCTTTAAAAACATCTGTTGTTGCCTTTTTTTGGCTTTGAATAAGGCATGCTGAATAAATAGATTGTTGGGTAATTTAAAGTTAGGTGTTAATATATTGGGGACTTGAAATAGATTCCTCTCTGTGCTAATATTTTGAGACCGGTTTTTTGTTTCTTAGTCCCATGATTCCATTGTTCAAGTTCTGGTTCCTCAAAGCATAAAGCATGCATTCGTGCCTGTGTTCATTTAATCCACACAGCTTGTCTTTTGGCACCAGCCATATCTTTTCTGCTCTTCCTGTCTTCATACCCTTTAACACTCAGTCTCTGTTCCCTCAATTTCACACCCCTGCAGTTGGTAGATTGGGTGCAAATGTTCAAAGATGCAAACAAGGCACTACTGCTTGTACAAAAGCCCCACAGATTTTCACTGATTCGCACAACAAACTTCCTACATCACTTCCCATGCTGTTCTGGAAGGTCCCCAATCCCAGGGCTTTGTGGGATATATGGAGCTGCCAAGAGAGGTAGGAAAGTACCAGGGGAGATGGGAAAGCCTTTTGAGCTTAACCTGAATTGTGGAAGTTGGACTCAAAGCCATTGTCTTGTGCTAGATTCTCTGGATCATGGATTCCATATATCAGGACCTAATTGGTAAATATAAAATGTGTCAGTATGGGAGGGATAAGTCTTGATTAGAGTACATAATCCATTAGTGTTTGCATTTCAAAGACTGGCTCCTTTACTAGGGTCATTTATAATTTCATCATGTAGCTGTCTGAAAGGACTGGTTCCTGCATATGGCAATTTTCCTTCCCCTCTTCCAGTGTCATGTCACCCTAGTTATAAAAAATTACAATAAATGCAGGCTGTCATGAATGCTTTAGCATCCATATAAACAAAGCTTTAACATGTTACAAAGACTATCTACGCAAAAGTGTGTGAAGTCTAGGTGCAATTGCCGCTCAGGATTGTGAATGCCTTGGATCCCCATGCTAGAACAAATGTAATATTTTAAGTGAGTTTCTACAATTGTGATTTCTCATAGAGAGATGTGTGCAAAGAAAGTGGTGTAGGTCCTGTGAAAACAGTATGAGAAACATGTAAATGCAAGAGGTTAGGGTGGGCTTGGTCTTTACCACCTCACCAAGGCTAACCCAAGTATGACCATGTCTGTGTGGCTGTGTGTACAGAAGGCTTATGAGACTGAGTGAACAAACTGACTTCAAAGCAGATAATTCTCATAGATAAGCCACACAGACAGACTCAGACAAGCAAACAAAACTATAGCCCCCGAATCGAGGACTTCTGGGCACCTTGACTGTAGAGTAAATGGTGTCCTGTTTCCAAATATGATAGTAGTACAGTTGGCCCTCCTTATCCATGGATTCTGCATCCATGGATTCAACCATGGTTCAAAAATATTTTTAAAAAAGTTCCAAAAAGCCATTTTATATAAGGGGCACCATTTTACTATGCCATTGTATATAATGGACTTGAGCATCCATGAATTTTGGTATCCTCAGGAGGTTCTGGAACTACACCCCAGCAGATACTGAGGGCCCACTGTAGTTAAAATAAAACTGAAAGGGAAAATTGATCTGTTAGATTTTACTTCTCCTTAAGATAATTCTTTGGGTGTCATGGAGCAAACCTTGAAAATTTTAAATATGAAGAAGGGAACCCTCAGGTCTGCAAATAATTTTATTTGGAGTTGGGTTACAGCACCCTGCACTCATGAGACTGCAATTGAAGTGTACTACAGTTGCAGAGAGATTTCCTCTTCCCTTTCCTGCTCCAGGGGAGCGGGGCTGGAGCTCAACACTCTTTCCCCAAGAGGAGGGGAAGGCAAGCTTGGGAAGGAGTTCCTAATCACATTAAGTCCCAAGTGGGCCAGTGTAACGTACCTCTTGAAATAATATTTTAATTTTATCAAACTCTTACTTTCTTAAAGGGTGGTGATTCTATGACTGTTCAAGGAACACTATTCCATACTTCTAGTAACTGAAATTCGTTCTTCTAACCTTCAGCTTAGTTGCTTGTGTTCTTGATACTACTTTTCACACATTTCCCCCCAGTGGTGCCTCTCTCCAAACCAGCCTTCCTCAACCTGATGGTACCACAGAGGTGTTAGACTATAGCTTTCATTACTTCCAGCCAACATGGTCAATGGCTGTGCTGTCTGAAAATTATGGGAGTTGTAGCCCAACGCATCTAGAAATCACTGGGTTGGAGAAGGCTGATGTAAGCTGAAGAGATGAGATTTTAAAAACAGCAATAAAAAGAGAGGTCTGGCATTCCCTGCAGACATTCTTGTTACTTATATTCTATTCAAGTTTTAGGGACTTCCCCTTTCTTTATACCTTTTCTGGTGTTATCGATCTGGCATCTAAATAGCTTGTGCCATAACTTGCTTTATGTGTGAAGGATCTTTTTGGATATTTAAGAGCTCTGAATTCAGAAGCATTCTAATTTCTGCAGTTGTTGGCAGGCCTGGTTGCTGGCAAAAGGGACAGGCCGTTTCATGGGGCTTCATGGTGTAGGCAGTTTGTGTGCATTGCATGATACTGAATTCCCTTCCCTGACTTGGAGAAACTCTTGAGTGTTGCATGCTGCTCAGTAGTTTCTTTCATGCTTGATTAAAATACATACACACAAACACACACACATATATTCAGTGTATATATATATATATATATTTAACTCTTTGTATTTTTTCCCTTCCCCCAACAGCTGGCTTACCCCTTGCTGTTCTAAACTTGGCAAAAATAAAGCCGTATCAGAGGGGCTTTTTCTGTAATGATGACAGCATCAAGTATCCGTTCCATGACAGTACCATCACATCCACTGTCCTCTACACTGTGGGCTTCACTGTGCCCGTTTGCTCTGTAAGTAGCTAAATATATAGGCAGCTGTGTGGGGAAGATCTTTAGTGTTCATTGAGAACTCACCATATGACCAAGTCTTTGAGCAGAAAGGCTTGGCTTCAATGTACTTGACTGACTAAATATTTACATTAACTCAGAATCATACATTTCTATAATGTGTTCAAATGATTGCGTTTCTGTCTCAAGTAACACTGCTTTGTTGGAAATGCCTCAGTGATAAGCTCTCTATTTGTTGAAAAATTAACTGACTTAAGTCCAAATTGACAATTGGTACTGTTAAAATATGCATGTAAAGAGCAGGAAACAAATAATGAATATAGTAGTCACTATGGGAAAAGGCTCATTCATAACTGGGGGAAAAACCCTTGTGTTGGCTTTTAAGACTGCAGTCCTATGCCTGCTTACCCGAGTTCAAATCCCATTGAACTCAGTGGGATATAGTTTTTAGCATTCATGTATAGGATTGTACTGTTAAAACTACCTAATTACTACTGAGCTGATAGTTTCTTTCCTAGTCACACAGCATAGACGTGATAATTTTTGGAGCCTTCAGAGCTGGTGATATAGTAACACCTAAGTGCAAGGAGTGAGGGTGTCTACACGAAATAGGGTTGGAGTTGATAAATCATGATTAAACAAGTATTTTGCATAACATAGTTCTAGGTGTTAAAGTAAAAAGTATTTTTGCAGCATTTTTTTGGACAGATAGTCTTAGTCAACCAGCGGATGCATGAAAAACAAAGAAGTTAGAAAGCAACAAACCATTGGAGTAATATCTAGACACATTTTCTTCTGAATTTATCCAGTGTAACATAGCCTTGTTTAGAATTGGATTGAAGTGGCTGATAGGTCAGGAACACAGTTGTAGGTCTTCAGATAGTTCTACAGCAGTTTCTTCCTGTCTATTTCCAAAGTCTAGCCCAAGATAAGCACTTTTAAGGTTCCATTAATTGCTTAGTTCTTTGAAATTAACTCAGTTATTGCTTTTCATATTGCCAAAACATAAGAGCTTATCAACAGTGTTTGTTACACTAACAATAGATAAAATAAAATGTTTCCCAAGTGCATTATTGGGTGAGGGTTGGGGATTGCCTGTTTTATGCTTTGTCCATATAAACGCTCTATGCCTAATTCCAGTACAGAGTTTAAGCATGCTTAAACATATTGAAATCAACTGATTTAATCTTTAGGACCCTTTGTAGGTAAAGCTAGATGTTGGGGAGAACAGTTCTGCCCTACCTTTCTCCTTCCTGTGCTAGTAGATAAATATGAGCAAGTTAAAATTAAGAAAAATATACTTACTGCTCAGTTTAAAATGTGGCCTTTTCATTGCATTAGAAGAGATTTAGAATTAAGCATCCCTATTTAATTCCAATATGCAATTAAACTGAAAATTGAGAAGCCTTAACAGTAATGAAATACAAATCTAAGATGCTTAGCATGAACCTTTGCATGTTTAGATGTAAGGCTGACTAATTTCCCTGTGGGTTATTCTCACACAACAGTGCATGGGATTGTATGCTTGGGGAAGAAGGTGTGAGGAGATACAGTTTCAGTTTCTACTTATCAGCAGCCTTGAATGTTTGATATATTAGGCCACATCTTGAGGAACTGTTTATGAAAGAATCTTGTGAACATTATAACATGTACTAGCAGAATCCTTTTAAGAATTTTGCTCTTAAAAGAAAAGGAAGACCTTTGCTGAAATACTTTGAGCAATCAAATAAACCAAACTGCAAAAATTACAGTAATGTGTTACAGTAAACCTCCGTGGAAATAGTATTTTGTTTTCAGTCTACACTGCCCAAAGTCAATACTGCTCATATGTTTGCTCTTTACTTCAGACACATAACATTACAGTGTTAATACTCGAGATCTCTGTAAAAGCAAATAAAAATCTTGACCCTTAAGCTTGTACATGCTGCTGACACTTAATACCCAAATAGTTACTTCAGCTAAAAAATGCTGTTGGGATACAGGAATGTCATTTGCGTTTTGACAACTCTGAATATGAGAAACGCTGCTTGTACATTAATACATGTCTTGCCAACGCCACTGTGTACAAATGCACACTTTTAAAACCACACTTTCCCTAGTAAAACTAGAAAATTAGAACATGTATTTGTCTCCTCAAAACATAGAAAATGCATTTTATCACAATTTAAATTTCCTAGAAAATGGATGGGAATTTTTTTTTCAGCGTATGGATTCCCCCTACCCACACCTAGTAGTATAAAGCTGTTTCAAACAACGCACTTTGAAAAACAGAAAGCATGAAAAATTAAGTAAAAATCTTTATGCAGTAATAAGATTTTTTTTTTAACGGTAATGGGAAATGATTTGCATTTTGTTGTATGTCTCCTTACCTGATACCCAGTTCAATCCTATACAGTACAATCTTTATTCAGAAGCAAGCTTTACTGTTTCTTCCCTGTAAGTTTGCATACCACTGTATTCCCAGACTAGAGATGGAAATGTTTGCCAGACTATAAATATGTTGGGTCTTCTGTCGAAGATACAATAGTATTGTAGAGCAACAAAGTGATGAACTATTTAGGAAAGTCTGTAATAATGTATTGTTCGAATTCAACACAGATGGAGGAGGAAGTTATTTTGTTTGTTGTTTGTATGTTTTATTCATTTTGTATTATGTATCAGAAATATAAAGTAAAAAAAAATGGTATCAAAGGAAACAACTACACCCAGCCAAGCACCCAGCATTGTTTGATTAAATGGAAAATGATGCAGTTAAAAAAACTACCTTTCCAAAAATTAGTAAATACTTTGCCTTCTGGGTAGGTTTGAACCCAAGACATTCGCAGTAGTTTTATAACCTAGCTACTCTGACCCCTGCATAATGCTAAAATTGTGCTGGTCCTCTAATTATTTAATCTAAAACAATCATATCTGTAAAGGAGTGGTTACAGATTGTTAGCTGTCATTTATTTCACTTTAGGCAGAAAAATAAGCAGTGTTCTCGAATTAGTTCAACCTTCACCAATATGACACCCTACAGACATATTGCACTCCAACTCCTACCATCCCCAGCCAACATGTCCAGTGGTCATGAAGGGATTTTTAGTTGACCGCATCTGAAGGCATTGAGCTGGACAAGATGGAACTAGATTATGTTCCCTAGTTAATTGTTTTTCCAGGAGTAAATATGTCATCATTGTTACCCATAAGTATTCTGTTTTGAAGTTGAAATATGGTCATATTTGTTGAGAAATCAGTTGCACTTTGTCCAGATACGCTTATTCTTAGTATATGTTGGACTGCACATTACTACTTCTGAGGAATACCACACACACACACACACACACACGGCATCCCAGAAAAGATAAATATAAATAGATGTCATATGTTAAAACTAGCATGTCTAAGAATCTGGCTCTGCATCATTGAACCAGTAATCAATTGTTGTTGTTTTTTTCCCCTCTGTGAGTATTGTTAGCTGCAACTGAGCTGGAATCCCCAGTAGGAAGAGTTTTTGTAAAGGTTTCAATTAATGGATAGCGAAATAACATGAAGCTGGTTTTGCTCTGCACATAGAAAAGTGCATGCACAGAGACAAGAGGATGAGTAATTGAGATTTACTTGGGCAGCTCCTCCCTTGACTCTCCTGTAGAACCTGAAATCAGTCAGCTTGTCATTTTTCATTAAAAGTTTGAACAGCTGAAAACAAATTACATATTACAAGCCAGTACAATTTGACAATGACGTCTTGGCAAGTCCTTTTAAAGGTTGTAAACACCCTTCCATTTTCCTGGGTTGACCTATTATATCTGACCTCAGGAGGTACACAATTGCATCTATAAATAAATCAAGGTAAATATTGTTACTCCAGCTACACAGCAGAAACAAACCAAGCCAACATTATGATTTTATTCTTCAGGTGTGTTTTTTATTATGTTTCTTTATTTTAAGAGTATGTTTATTCTCCAAACTCTGTTGTATATGCTTTTTAAGCTTCTGATCTTCATTTTTATGCAAAGCAGACTTCTCTTCCAGGAAATGTGAGCAACTTCAGGTGGGGGAAGTGACTTCCATTGGGTGTTATGGTGCCAGTGTTAACCTCCAGGCTACTGTTATGATCCAAGTCCTCTTTGCCCCACCTTGTGCCTATTTATATCTTCTAAGTTTTACGCATGTTAATTGCTTACATACAGTTAGCATCAAGTCTGGTTTGGCTCTAAACTCAGTACTAGTGGCAGCCAGACATGACCCTCTCGGCAGGTTATTATGTCACACCTAATTACAGTTGCCCCTCCACATTCGCGAACTTAACATTCGCGGTTTTGATTATTTGCGGTTTTCTTCTAAGGCCTCCCTGGGCCTCCCCCTCCCACCCGGGGCCTCCCCCCTCCCTCCCAGAACCACGACAAGGGGCCTCCTGGAGGCCCCATGAAGGCCCGGGTGGGAGGGGGGAGGCCCCGGGTGGGAGGGGGAGGCCCAGGGAGGCCTTAGAAGGCTCCGTGAAGGCCTGGGGAGGGAGGGGGAAGGCCCGGGGTGGGAGGGGGGAGGGACAGGGAGGCCTCCACGGGGCCTCCGGAGACTCTCCAGAGGCCCCGTGAAGACCTTGGGAGGGAGGGGGAGGGCTGGGGAGGCATCCACGGGGCCTCGGGAGGGTCTCTGGAGGCCCTGTGAAGGCCTTGGAAGGGAGTGGGGAGGCGGGGGGAAAGCGACTATGGGGCCTCCGGAGGCCCCATGGTCGCTTTGGCAGGGGAGGGGGAGGGCAGTCATTATTCGCAGAATTTTCACATTCGTGGGCGTCTGGGGAACCTAACCCCCGCGAATGTGAAGGGACAACTGTACTCTCTTCTGTTCCCTTCCATGAAAAGTTTACTTTTTTGGAGTGCAGTTTCTAGAATTCCCCAAATGGTGTGGCTAATTGCCATATGAACTTGGCTGTTTGTGGGTTCTAACTTCTCCAAGCTTTCCCTCTGGCTGAGAACAGTTCTGTGCACAGTCAGTCATCATTCAGCAGTTTTGTTATACAGGGCACCCTCCATATCTGCCGAACCAATATCCATGGTTTCAGTTATCTACGGCTTAAAAAAAAAATAAGGGCATATACCACAGGGTCGCGCTGGAAAATGCCTAGAGAGGTATCCTCTCTAGGAATCGCTAGGTCCTCCAACACAACTCTATGGTATGTTTGTACTGAAACTCCTTTATTTTAATAGAGTTTGCTATTACTTGTGGTTTCACTTATAAATGGTAAGTCCAGGAACATATCCCCTGTGGATATGGGGGTGGGCAACCTGTATATACGTTTTCCCGTACCCCCTGGGGGGGATGAGGAAGAGGTACTTCTGAAAATCTCATGGATTTGCAGGGGAGAAGATACTTTTGCAAATCTCATGGCCCTAGTTAAGGGTAAGATGATAGGCTTTAATCTGTTCAGCAATTAACACTGAGCTGAAATATGAGTTTGACATTCATCTACCATGAGAATGAATGAAGTATTTTGACAGTCTTTGCAAGTGGAGGTATACAATCAAGAAAGAAACAATTTGCTTCGCTGTCCAACCTATGCAGAACATGAGTTCACCCTTCCTCTAGATAGAGAATTGTGAATAAAATTTTGTAGACCATATTGTGGTCTTGACCCCTTTCTTTAAAATATGAACCATCAACCACCACCATTCCCTACAGAGGAGTAAGCTATGACTCCTGTGGCACTGAGCTTTCCTCAAAGCAGCTTGAGAGGAAAATTTTAGCCGTAAATGGCATCCCTTTCCTCCCTTTGACATGCTTAAGAGCTGGAATTTAAATTGCCTGGCAAAACTGACATAATATTTTTGAAGTGTTGCTTTCTCAGAGAAAACCTTGCACATCCTTAAATGCAATGTTTTATTGCAAAGAGCAAACTCAGTGCAAACAAATGTGATTTGCTGAGCCCCAACAGCAGCATCAGTTGAAATTTCAGAAGCCTGTGGCGAGCAAGAAGCAGTGCAACACTTTTATTAATGTTTATGGGCTTTAGTGTCTCTGTTTTTTAACTCCTTACCTGTGACTTGAAGAATTTACTATAACTTTGTTATTCAGGCATGTATTTCCAAATTGGTGTAATGATCCAAGGTTATAGAATAGAGATAATTTTCTTGCAGAATTCAGATTTTTGTATGTGTCTAATCCCTAATTAAAATAGCCCTATATTCACCCATTTGCTTCTGGCCTTAAAATAGTAAAACTTTCAATTATGACAACTGCAAGAAACACCTGATTTTCTCAGGTGATAGACTGGAAGCGGCAGCTTGTCAGTTCTCATAGTGGGTGTTAATCCTGCATCAGAAAGTAGTCTTTGCAAACCTTCCTCATAGTAGTCTTTGCAAACCTTTTAGTGATTTGGGACTTGGTTGTATGATTCTGCATTTTCCTGATAGAGGGATGCTGTGTCTTCCCAGTATCACTTTAGGACAGGGATGGGCAACTGCTATGAGGGTGTGAGCCACTTTTCTGCTTGGACCATTGCTCAAGCACTGCATCTTTTTTTGGTGGGGGATTGATTAAAAAAAGGCTTTTAAAGATACATAAAAAATAGCTATATAAATGTAAAATAGATTTAAAATTAGCTAAAATTAATTAAAAAGCAATTCTTCATTAAAATAATTAAAATCATTAAAATTTCCCCTACTCATTATTGAGAAATGAAATATTCCTACATATGCTAGATTATTATTGAATCTGGATCTGTACAGTGGGCCCTCCGGAACCATGGGGGTTTGGTTCTGGGACCCCACACAGATGCCAAAGGACACAGACACTCAAGCCCCACATTATTCAGTTGTGGAGACATCAATGCGCATGCTTCAGACACCATTGAATAATATGGAGCATGGCAGTCCATGGCCGATATGGAGGGCCCACTGTGCATACATGTACCTTAAATGTAGTTAAGTGGGCTTTAAAGTGATATTGATTATGATATTGATGTTGAATTAAGTGTTTAAATTGACTATGATATTGACTGTATGCTTGGCTGTGGTGCATTGAGTTAATTTTCCCATTAGTAATGCTGGTTAAGTGATGTGCTGACAAATCTCAGTGGCAAACTAAGATGACAGTTTTTAAAAATTAATTTTTGGGGGCCATGGGGGAGGACAGAAAAAGGCTCAGGAGCCTATATGCCATTGTTCTGTAGTACTTCTCTTTATAATGCCTTCTACTTCCTAAGTTCAGAGGAGGTTGTAGCCAAAACTGCATCAACCATGTGTATAGGATGGGAAGTATCAATAGGTATAGCTCAGTAAAGACTGAGCATACTCAGTAGAAGTACAAAAAATGTCGTGGTGAGAAAATGGAAAACCAGAGAATAGGGAGAATGGAGTTATAGTACAACCTCCGTATCTGTGGGACCCATATCTGTGGTTTTACCTACTTGCATCCAAAAAAGGTCTTCTCTAGGCATTTCCTAGGTCCTCCAGTGTGATTCTATGCTTCTGCTGGAAGTTGGGCTGAAATTAATTCATTTCAATAGGGTTCACTATTATCTGTGGTTTCATATTTCTATGGTAAGTCCGGAAATGTATTCCCCATGGGTACAGGGGTTGTATTGTACTTCAAAAATGTTGTAAACTGTTATGGAACTCAGTTTTGGGAGAAAGGCATGTGATGGTAATGGTGATGATGATGGAATATCATGGAATGAGGCATGACTGACTGAACAATGTGTTGCAAGTCCCACTTGAGTTTCAAAATGACCAGCAGTAGGAGCAGGGGAAGCTGAGAAAATTTGGTGGCTATGCATGAGATATAAGCAGTTGCAGAGTAGGATTTAGTGAAGCTGGAAGAGGTCTCCCTGTTGGTGTTTGACAGTCCATGGAGAGCTGGAGACAGTAGGTGTGTCTTATGATTTGGGTGGTCACAAACCTTCATTTGCTCTATTTTCAGTCTTGTTTTGCTTCCATAACCTGTTGAATGAGACAAAAAGACAGCAGTGCTACATGAGAGAGGCAGGTGTGAGTCAGCCATAGGACCTTCTGCTTTATTCCCAAGAGTACCTCAACTCTTGCTCCTATAAATGAAAGTTTGTGTGTATACCAAATTGAATTTGCATGCTAAAAACCTTCCTTGTGCAACCTTTGCCTCAGGAATTTCTGTGCTATATTAAAAACCTGCTTCAGGGCTGTGCCAGGATGAACATTGCTGCTTTCCTAGGAGTAGAAACAGGTTTTGTGGGAGTGGCGAAAGCAGGATGCAAATAGACAATTGTTTCTTAGTACGATGGTTGTCGGCTAAAATATTTCATGGGTTTTTTTCTCTTTACAGCTAGGGTCTGTGGCAGCAGAATAGTCCAGCATATAGAATAATGGTCTCAGGACCAAGAGACCTGCATTCACATTTTCAAGCAGCTGTATACCAACTTGCTTTAGTAATATCAATCTTCGTTTCCTTTACCTTATAAAAAGCAAATCAGGAATTACGCTTTTAGAATGCTGAATATGATTGAAACTGCTTTACACATTACATATGTTTTTGTCTGTACATAAAAGGTGTGGAAAGAATACTTCTAAAAATATAAAGAGTGAATTCAGTAAATATTTGCAAGCATTGTTCATTGGGAAGCTTCGATATGTTGTCAGATCTTGTTACATGTAAGCTTGGTGAAAAACCCAGGTTTGCCTCTGATATGTGAAATGCCCTTTTATTTTAAGGATATCCTGAACAAGTTAGAGTCAGTTATAGATTAAAAGAGCTGTATACATGATCTAAAAATCCTGGTATACATGCTAAGGCAGTGATGCTGAAAAACAAACTTAAAAGGTTCTTAGATAATTATTATGACTAGCTAGATTGATGGCATTGTGCAGTCATTAATGCTGGGTTTTGAGCATGGCACACCTAGGCTCAAACCCCAGATCCATCATACTTGAGTGCCTATAAGGCCATAGCTGTTTTGCCTGACTTGCATCATAGGATTATTTGAGAGGTTAAAACACTGCCTTGAACAAGGTGGAATGCAAATACAGTAAAAAAAAAAAAATCTACTAGTGTTTCCTGTCAAAACATTTCTTAATTAAAGAGTCTGGACTAATGCAAACAGACTTAAGCCTTACGCTTGAACTCCCTTGAAACATATTTGCCAAACTAATTCAATTACTAATTTGATCAGCCTGTTCCTCAAAGGGGCTTCTACAGAACACACAGCAGTCTGAGCTGAAAATAGAGCATATGCAGAACATTGAAATCTAAATAGAAAATGAATTTCTATTTAGAAAATGAATTCAAAGAGACTGGACATTCATCCTTACTGCTGGCCTTATGTATTCTAATACTAATTTCTGAACTAGTGTCCTTCTGTGCTGTTTGCATGAATCTTGGTTCATTCTTCCCTCCAAATGGGCTGAAAGCTATGAACCTTTCAATATCTCATAAGTTGCTAAATGCAAGGAGGGAAATACATAATTTGAAACTGGGTTACAAACTTTGGGCTCATTTATGAACAATTTATTGTGAAGAGCTAAGAACTGGGATGGTAGTGGTTGAGATGGAAAATTCTGGAATGTTGAAGATTTGCACTATCTCTTAGGTTTTGCCAGTTTATAAGAAGCAGGCAGAAGGTTAAAGTTGAAAACAGAAGAAACACTCAACATTACAGTAAAACAAAGAAAGTTATTATGTATTTGAATTTAATCTCCTCCATAAGGTCATGTAGAGGCAGAAAGCCCTCATGTTCAGAAAAAGAGCCGGGGAAATTCCAAGACTCATTGAATATTAATTTTACTTCATGAGGGGTTTGTCTAATCAGTCTTATTTCTTAACTGTTGCTGTGTGTAATTGTTCTGCTGATTCTTCATGTTTATGTTCTTCATGAGCATCTAAAAATAGGGGGCTTATTGAGACATGCTTCTCTCCCCTTTCACATGTCTGTTTATTTCTTGATTTGGTGCAAGTATTTCCAATGGAAACCCTTTCTTTCCCATGTTGATTATAGTGGAGGAATGTGAAGCAGGTGAGCAGCAGAGGAAATCAGAGGGCTAGTCTAGATTAATATTCATTCCTGTGCATTATTGCAAATTCCCAGCAGCATTCTTTTGTCTCCACGGTCTCTCAGCAAAAATGATAGGCTGAGAAGCTATCCCTGTTTGAAGTTCACACACCCATGAATCAAGATGGCAGCTGTAAATTAGCATGTTACATGTTGCCATGGCTGCACAGCATTTTTTTTAACATTAAAGCAAAGGTGTGCAAGTGCAACCTGTTTTTTTTTAAAAAAATTATTTGGTCACCTCAGCACAGCAAAAAAGTGCATGATCGCTAACACGAAAATCTAACAGTTTGCTTCTGGGTGCTGCCTTGCTGGCAAGCCTGCCCCCTACACATGTCCTACCAATCCGATTTTCAGTTCCACCCTCTCTGACAGTGCACAGCAAAGCAAATTGGTTGTCCTAACGAGAGCTAAATCACATTTTCTCACTTTATTTTCTCTCTGGCTTTTCTTCGCAAATGAAGATTCAGGAAGGACTCATCCCGCACTTTCTGCAAGTGCACTGATGACTAAAAAGGCCAATCCGAGATAAACAAGGTCGGTTACAGAAAGCACAGCAGAAGGTCTCCTTGGGTGATATTTCTGGGTTGTGATTCTTTAAGCTGCAAAGGCTCCCCCCCCCCTGTAATTTTTGCAGTTTTGGCCACCCTCCTTCTGAAAATGGCAAATCACTACGGGATCTTGTTGGGACAAAACGTGTTTTCCTCACGTTCTATGAGGAACTTTTTCATTGTCTAGACAACACCAGAGACAGTGTTGTAAAAAGGCTTTGCCACGTTGTTGTTGTTGTTGTTGGGTGCCTTCAAGTAATTTACGACTTATGGTGACCCAAAGGTGACCCTATCACAGATTTGGTTTTGGTCAAGATTTGTTCAGAGGGGGTTTGCCTTTGCCTTACTTTGGGGTTGAGAGAATGTGACTTGCACAAGGTCACCCAGAGAGGTTCTGTGGGTGAATGGGGATTCGAACCCTGGTCTCCAGAGTCATGATCCAATGCTCAGACTGCACAACACTGGGGGTTTGTCTATATGAGGGGGAAAATGTGAATTGATGTGTACTAATGCTAATTCGAAGCAGCTTTGATTTGTCTTAATTTTTTTTTTTTTTTGCAAGATCACAGACATGTGAAGCCATGCATGTTTGTTGTTCAAACGTACATGCCTATGATTCAAGATGGTGGGCATGAATGAATTACTCGTGTTTTTATTGTTGCCAGTTGCAGCCACCGAACAATATTTTTTTAAAAAACGCATATCTAAGATGTGAAAGTGTGATATTCTGCCTAAATAAATATTTTAAAAGGGGGAAAGGGCTGTTTTCGTTGCCTCACCACATGATCGCTTAAGGCAAAAATCCAACATGGTGGTTCCAGGCACTTGCCTTGTTAGCAAGCTCTGTACATCTGAACAATCAGCTTTCCACTTCCGCTCTTATCGGGAATGTGCATCAAAGCGAATTGCTTGTCCCATTATGTAGGAATGCGCATTCCCTGTGGAACATTTTAAATAATACAGGGAAAGCCGCGAAGGCTTTTCCTGTGGAGTTTTTTTTGTGGATTTGGCCCCTTCTGAATACAGTGGATTGATGCGGGATGGCCTTTAGACAAATCGTGTTCTCCTCAAATTCTGTGAGGAGTATGGTATTTTCACAGTTTAGACAACCTGTGGCTCTCACTGCCACTATGTTACAGGACAGATATGCTTGGCAGAATCCCAGATGTTCTGTGTTTGGTAGCATTTTAAAGTTCCTTTCAAACTTCGCCCTTTAATTTCTGTTCAACATTCAGCCGCCCGCATCATAACTTCTGCTCATCGCTTTGACCATCCCCTTTGCTGTTTTCTCTTCACTGGCTTCCCTTCCCTTTCCGTATCCAATATAAGCTTTTGTTGCTAACTTTCAAAGCCCAGCATGGGCTAGCCCCTCTTTATTTATCTGACTTTCTCTCTCCTTACATTCCCACCCATACCCTTCGTTCTAGTACTCAAGGCTTACTGTCCCAACCTAGGATCTCCACTGCTCCATCCTGGATTTGCCCCTTCTTGCTTGCTGCCACTCACTCCTGGAACCTTCTTCCCCCTCAAATATGGGCCATTACTTCTTTGTCCACTTTTAAATCCAAGTTAAAGACTACCTTGTTCAGGGAGGCATTCCCCAGCCTTGTCTGATATACATTTATTTCTTCTGTCACTTGGGTTTACTGTGGATGTTGTATTAATTATTGTAATTATTCTTGTTTTTAATTGATTTTTATTATTTTGCCTATTGCTTTAGATTGTACGCCTTCGGCAGGTTTCATTCTGTTTTATCCTTGATTGTTTTTGTACAGCGCCGTGTACACCGACAGCGCTCTAAGAAATAAACTTTAATCATCATCATCATCCAAGTTTGCTTAGAATTCTTTTACATGAGTCACAGCCAGAAAACAATATACTGTATGAACATTTTATTCATAATTCTAAAATAAAAGTATTTCTTAATCCAAATTTCATGGAAAATATTTTTCTCTCTTTGCATATTTCTGTTTAACTCCCCTTGCTTTTCATATTACTAGGGGAGGGGCACCGTGGGATTTGTATGGATAGGATGTATTCTTTTGCACTGTGCATAGAGTCTTAGTTTTCTTTCACGGCCAAAAGAATCAGAATAGATGTTGCATCTGCAGAATAAACAGAACCTCTCCACATGCTTTAGATAAGCTTTTTCACTGTGTGTGAATGTGATGCACACAAACACACATCTGATCACAGCTTCTTCTGGGAGTTTGAAATATCTAGAGGAACAAAACTTAGACTGGGTCCTGAAAACAGTTATGGTCTACTTCAAGGTATGTTCTATGGAACCACTGCCACACACAAATGTGTATTTTAAACAATATTCAGATACTGTGTCAGTAGGATTAAAAACAGGAAGTGTATTAGTACAGTTGTCCCTCTGTATCCATGGATTTGGTATCCACAAATTTAAGTATTCATGGCTTGAAAATATCCTTAAAAAAAGAATAATCCCAAAAGCAAACCTTGATTTTGCCATCTTATATAAGGGACACCATTTTGCTATGCCATTGCAAATAATGGGACTTAAGTATTCATGGATTTTGGTACCCATGGGAGGTCCTGGAACCAAATCCCAGTGAATATGAAGGGACAACTGTAATTCATATAATATATGTTAAAGACATAACTAAACAGACATCTGTAAACTCATGATATATATTATATAAGAAGTCACTGCAGATTATTGAATATAATCTTTGCCATTATGTTACACAATTAGGTACTTGCAGTTACACAACCAAGTATTCACAATGATTCCAACCAGCAATTAGTAATATATGTGTAGCTATTCTATACAGCATATAAAAATGCAATTACAGCTGTTCCAAACAGAAATATGCAGCTATTCCAAACAGAAGATTAAGGAACTTTATATAGCAAATAACAGTGATTTTACAAAATAACAAATGGGGTTTAAGTATACAACATGGTTAACTATTTTAAATCTCAGAATATTATTGAATACTGTATGTGGCTTTTCAAGACCAACTGTGGCAGTTTTTCAAAACACCAGATGATAGTTGGCAATACAGTACTATATATTTAAAAACTTCAGAAAGACAAAAAGATAATTGCCAACAAGTAAATTCCTCTAGACACGTAAATAATAAACAAAGGTGATCTTTTTTCTAACCTCTTTACAAAGCTACAGTCAGGTGTGAGTAAGGTCAACACTTTCCAAACCCTCAGATAATCACAACTATTCAAAATAGAAAGTACAGTAGAAATAACCGTGCTGTAAAGTACAGTCACGTGATAAATGTTTTCAAAACATTCATAAGCCTCAGTTATGTTGATTTAGTTGTTGTGAGAGTTGCTGCTTTTTCTTTGGACAAAATATCTAGAGGGCCATAGGTTACCCAGCCCTGCTTTGTTGGCTAATGAAGCATTTACTGAAATATTTCAAGGCAAGGCATGGAATTACCACTACAATAGTTCTTCTCCTCTCTTCTGCATAATGTCTAAATTTAGCCCAAAAGTGAGGTGATGGCACAATGACTCTGTGTCCTTTTCTGTCCTGCTTCATCTTATTGGATATCAGGAGAATGTCTAATAAGATGATACCTTGTTCTGTATTGGATTAAATTCCTCTGTGAGGAAGAAAGAAAAATGGGTACTGGTTAAAGCCAAGGGCCGCAGTAAACAGTTAAGGGCTCTTAGCTGCCCGGCTGTCATGTCTTGTGAAAATTCAAATAATACATTTCTGTTGATGATGGAGTCTACTTATGCTCATTGGAAAGCTGTCTTTCAGTTCCTATAATACTTTTGGTAGCTACTTGGAACTGGAAATATGCATGTTGTCTTAACGGCAGAGAGCTTGAAAGCTTAATTGAAAGCTTAATGTAAATTTGTCCCAAGAAATTAAAAAGGACTTGTTATGGTTTGAGTTTCTCTTGTACTAATTTGAAATATGCAAATAACAGCAGGAGAAGAAGATGAAAGATAAACAGCAGAGTAAGGTGATTCTTGCACTGGGAAACTCTGTAGTGTTTTCAGCATGTAGAGTTGTTGTTTGCATTAAAGAGGCTTAAATACCCATTCTTTGGACTTTGCACAGGGTCTGGTGTGTAACATGTAGCTGACTTTCTGAGAACCTTGACATATTCTTTAAAGAATTGTTTAAATCAAATTTTTGATCTTCAGAACTGTTGAACAGTTTCAGAATCTATGAATAGTGTTTTGCTGAAGAACTGTAAACTGTTTAAGGTTTATGTCAGCACAAGACTAGGCTTCTGTGTCTGCTTGTCCCTCTTCCCTAGTGACTGCATTTCATTATATTAGTCTTCCCCAATTTAGATACCTTTAGATGTATTGAACTGCCACCATCTCTAGCCAGCATCAGAGTTGTAGTCCAACACATCTCAAAAGCTCCAGTTTGGGGAAGGTTGTGGTCTCTGTTAGGCCTTCAGCTCCTGGAGTAGTGTGCTGAAATGGGAGGTGGGGAGTTATCTAATATAGTAGTCAAAATAAAATAAGTGTTCAGCATTTTTGGCCCAGATCGTTCTTGCAGAACACACACACACACCTATGTTAAGTGTTTTCTCTGCCTACAATGAGAGTGTTAATATTGGGCAAATGCCTTTAGTTGGCAACCCTTGGTTACCTATTGCTTTGCTTTTTGTGCACAAATTGGTCTTCAATTTCTGAAACATTTTGTTGCCTCTTTAAAAGATTGTTTAGGTCTTGTTGAACAGAAACCACTCCTTTCAGCACCCCCCAGAGAGTTTTTTTTTTAAACATTAATGCATATATATTTCTGGTCTGAAATTATCAACCTTAGAATCCTGTAATGGAGTTTTGTGGGGGTTGATGTGATTTTACTTAATTTCAGGAGAATACCTAATTCCCAACTAAGATTATGTCACTGCAAAACTTTGATGTGTTTTATTTGTTGTTTGTTGTTGTATGCCTTTAAGTTGTCTCTGATCCCAAGGCAAACCTATCACGGGGTTTTCTTGGCAAGATTTGTTCAGAGGGGGTTTGCCATTGCTTTCTTCTGAGGCTGAGAGAGCGTGACTTGCTTATGGTCACCCTGTGGTTTTCCATGGCCAAGTGGGGATTCAAACCCTGGTCTCCAGAGTCCTGGTCCAGTGCTTAAACTACCTCAACATGCTGGTTCTCCAATGTTTGTATTATGACGTGCATATTAGCAATGTCCAGGTTAGTCATATAGTCACACAGCTTTGATGTGCCTATATGTTTCCTTGGGAGTTGTAAAAACAACCTTTGACAAATCTGAAATGGAGTTCTGTGCCTTGAAATCTGAGCACAACTTCTTGGGGGTTTGTGATCCATAGTAATTTTATATGTTATTCACTGGCATTCCTTCATCTTGAAGTTTTGTAGGTGTTTTAAAAATAAATACAGAGTTAGACAATCTTGGGAGATGTCATATTGGTTCAAAGGTAGTTTCCATTATATTTTGTTGCTAAATAGATCTTGCCTGTTCTTTTCTTTCGTATCTCCTGGTTTTTGTTTTGATTTTTGGCTTTTTTTAAAAAGATTTGCTAACTTTACATCATGATCTTTTCTCTTCTACTTATTACATTCTCAGTTTTAGAATTCATTTCACTTCTTCTTATGACATTGCAATAATCTCTAGAAATAGGTTCCCAACCCCATATTAATATAAAGCTTTTGTTAGACCAACCAAAGAGGATTAAAAAATGTGTAAGCGTTCAAGATCTTTTCATCATGCAAGATGTTACTGAAAGATTTTGTGGGGCAGGGCTGCAGATGGGAGAAAACCCTGATATTTGCATGGTCTCACTTTTGAGCTGAAATGGGGGAGAGGAGATCTGCAGACATTCAAATGTAGTTCTAGCGTATGAGACTGTACTGGCACCATGATTTCAAGGTGTTTTCCCCCACTTTACCTTTTGTAACACCTTGCACATACACATCTGCATGTGTGTATGTGCCTTCAAGTTATGGTGACCCCATGGATTTTTTGTAGGGTTTTCTTAGGCAAGGAATACTCAGAGGTGGTTCTGCAAGTTCCTTCCTCTGTAATATAGTCTATAGTCTACACCACCTGGTATTTGTTGGTGCTCTCCCATCCAAGTACTAACTAGGGCCAACCGTGCTTAGCTTCCAAGATCAGACATGGTCTGGTGCCTTTAGGTTATTTAGGCAATGAAGCCATCTAGAGATCTCCCAAGCTTCCATGTTTGGGTTTTTGTGAGTGTGTTTTTTAAAAAATAATGTTGGAACTCAACATTTATGGCGCTTTTGTTTTTGTAGAAATGATTTTCAAGTTTAGATGTGTATAGCTGAATATGCATCACTGCCTGTCAGGTTGTGTCTTCTCTGAAGTTCTTTTTGTAGATGAAGCTTGTTAAAAAGTGCTTCTAATCACTATGAGTTAATCAGATAACAGATGTAGCAATGATGATGCAGCAATGAACTCTTACCTGTAATAAGTGTCTCCACTGTACTTGTTTGCATAGGCTTCTCTTGATTTGTTATTTGGGTTTGAATTTTAGTTTGCTTACTTGCATAGACTCTCCAACTATCATCAGACTGTCCTAAATTCAACAAAAAGATACAGAATTTTAGGCTTTGAAATCCTTCCTTTAAAAATACCTTCTCATAGCGTTTAAGGGAGAAACAAGCCATTTACAGAACAGTGACCAAGTTTTTCCATGTTCCTCTGCATTGTTTCTTCTCTTTTCTTGCTTTGGCACACTTACCGTACTATTTCACAGAACACAAGTGTCTGTCTGGGTTAGGGGCATTGACTAGGGAGGAAAATGCAAATCTGGGTAAGAAACAAATATAGAGGACCTATTAGAATTGCTTTAAGACTCTTTCTAAGAATGCATTTTTTACAAACTGAATGTTAGTTCAGTACACTTGTGTGGGTGGAGAGGTCATTAAAAGTTCTTCCTGTGCCTTTCTTTCAATCTTATTAAAACTCAAAGCTTCAAAGCATATATGAATCAGCACGTATGGGAAAGGAAGCTGAAATGTTCCAGTTATCTGCATGTCTGCTTTATGCTCTTGCTTATTGCTCTGGATGGAAAATGCTTGGGGTTAAAACTTTTTGAAACATCTTGTGTAATATAATTATCTTATTTTTTTTGCTAGCTGGCTTGCCTTTTGCAATTCTGACGGCAAGGCATACTCCCTTCAAACGCGGAGTGTTCTGTAATGATGAATCCATCCAGTACCCTTACAAAGATGACACCATTCCATATGAATTATTAGCGGGGATTATTGTTCCTTTTGATGTAATCGTTGTAAGTTTACACCTCATTTTCTTCCATTACCTTGCATTTGACAAGTTGCCATGCCTTGTTTGCAGTCAGGTAAACATGATGTTAAAGGAGAGTGTTCTTGCTCATCTTGGGGGGAAATGTCCACAATCTTTGAAGAAGGCAGCATTAGCACTTAAAATAGAGTTTCTTCAGGAGTTAGCATCTGGTTCATTTAAGAACAAGGATGAACTGTCATACGTTGAGCAGAATTTACATACATCTTAGAACCTTTACAATGCAGTTGTGTTTTAGTCCTTTTTAACTTATTTGGTTGCATGCTTAGCTTGCTTCATTTAAAAACCTTGGAACAACTACCTCTAATTTTTCTTTTAAAAAGCCACCTACAAAATATTAGGTTGCTCGGTATCTAAATGGAGCAGCTAAAGATCTGAATCTGCTGACTGCTTTTAACTGTAGTTCTTAAAACTCAACCAAAATGGAAAGTTCATGCAGTGTTTTCAAGAGGAAAATTTCTAATCCAGGAAACAAATACAGACATATGATAAAGCATGTTTTATAGTAATTTTGCCTTGAGGATGTAAACAAATGAGACTTACTGAGTCATTATTTTATTGAAAATGTCCATGGCCCTTTGCCCAGTTCCCACCTGGCTAGAGAGGCTTGTTGTCTGTGCTGCAGTATGGCATTCCAGAGGTAGATGAATCTAAGAACAGCCTCAGGTTCTAATCTGTGATTAGGGGAGATTTCCTGCCTTCTTAAACTGAATCTACCCTGGCCTTTATATTTGCTACCCAGCCACCTGTAAGCACAACAAGTAGGACTTACTTTGTATATCATGGAGAAAGGAAAACGGAGTATAATTAGCAGAAGGGACAGAGCAGAAATGTTCCACCTGGTCTGCTGAAAAACCAACTGTCTTTGGCTCCCTTGCAGTTGTCATTTAGTGACTGCCATTCCATCAAATGTCTGTAACTGTTTCTAAGCTAGTTGGTTGTTATGAAAACTATAGCGTTAAGATCCATTCACTGGAGATTATCAGACGGGGACCAAATGAAGCATCCCCGTTCTGCCTTCTAATTCCCACTCTGCTCCATCCCTGTAACAGATTTTTTTAAAAAATACAGACACTTACCTTTTAGCGGAATAAAAGGTCCTCCCCTCCCCTCCGGTACCAAAGCGTGAATGGAGCTCTCAGAGAGCTCCATTCACTTCCTGTAAAGTAAATCCCAGCTGTTCTCACGAGAGAACGCTCGCACGGGAAATTCAAAGGTAAAAGCAAGAATACACACACAAAAGTCAAACCAAGAACATAAATAAAAAACAACAACAAGTAAACAGGGGAGGGTACAAAAAGGCTGTCACTTAACTGGATGTCCCGATTGCCACCTGAAGTGTTCAGCATCGACCTTCCAGGACCTTACAGGGAGGCCAGCATTGCATGGGAAATTTAAAAATATAAACAAAACTAAATGTCAAAAAATAAAGCAAAGTACAGTTGTACCTCTGTATCCATGGATTTGGTATTAATGGATTTAAGTATTTCCACCTTGAAAATATTCTTAAAAAAATAATAATTCAAAAAGCAAATCTTGATTTTGCCATCTTATATAAGGACCTGAGAATAATAGCTTGGAGAAACAATCCTGTAAACGTATTTGTTCAGTTATTATCCTATAGTGGACTGTAAATGTTTGTACAATACCTATTTCATAGTAGACAATAAATATGATAAGTAACTACCAATTCTGTGTGTTTTTGTAAATTTTTGTTATTGATTTTTATAAAGTATTCTAATATTAGTCATATATATGTGAACATACATTGAGTCTCTCTATCTCTTTCTCTCTCTGGCTTTTCTTCGCAAACGAAGATTCAGGAAGGACTCATCCCGTGCTTTCTGCAAGCACGCTGATGACTAAAACGGTCAATCTGAGATAAATAAGTCCCGTTGCAGAAAGCACAGCAGAAGGTCTCATTGGGTGATGTTTCTGGGTTGTGATTCTTTCTGCGAGTAATAAATAGATAAATAGACAACAATAAATAAACAATTCTACATTAATCACAGCATGGAAAATACAAGCACAATACTGCATGAATTAAATTACAATGCATAGTGCCTGAATAGTCCAATAAAGTGCTGGCTTTTCTTCGCTGGAGTAGCTGGATTATAACTGAAGCAACTCTACAGTGGTACTCTTGTTTCTGTCCGCGGGAGTGGCAAAGAGACAGAGCTACTCTTTTTTACTCATAAGGAGAAATCCAACATGGACAGGATTATTACCACTATTACATTTTTATCAGGCATCCCAAAAAGTCAAAAGGATAATTAATAAACATTGGTACCTTTTGGAAGGCTACCAGGCTGCAGCAGACCCCCCTTGATAGCTCTAAGACGCACTAAAAACATGAAAGATATTTTGGTTCCTTCTGATATGTATTCCCTCCCAAATCCTCCATTCACTGTGGAAATTATCAGACATGTAAAATATCCCAGGACAGGGGCGACAGGAGATCATTAAAAGGCTTACCTTTTAGACAAAGTCATCCCTGTCCTGGGATGCTCCTGTTCTGCTCCTGTTCCTCCCCTTTTCCTCTTATTCACGGAAAAATCCATGAATAAGAGGCCCATTCCGTTATTATAATGGAATGACAGGTGAGTGAATAGGAGCCTTGTTGTGCTCCCCAGATGACAACTTGATGTGACGTCACCAGGAGGTCCCTGCCGGACACTTCCGGGTGCGTTCAGGACATAAAGGGTAAGTAAAAAAAAAAAAATCCCTCCCGAGGTAGCTTTTTCTTTTTTATATGTGTTTTACTGCTTCCTTTTGTTTTTGACAGCTAGGTTTTTTTCTTTTTAAATTTCCGCCCCAGCCATTCTCTCGTGAGAATGGCTGGGATTTGAGTTCCCAGTTGTAAAAGCAGCCTTGCGATGGCTGCATTTACGACCGGGCAGGGGAGCCCGTTCCTGTCGCGGAATACAGGTAAGTGTGTGAAAGTTTTTTATTTATTCCGCAGCAGGAATAGGAGAGGGGTGGGTGGGTGGGGGGTAACGGGACAGAAACAGACCCAAGGGGTCCGTCTGATAATCTCCTGTGACAGGACATTTTAAATGTGTCAGATGTACATGTTGTAGTCAAGCAATAAGCACAAAAAGGTATTCTACAAACCATTGTAGTTCCCTATAGGATAATAATTGAACAAATAAGTTTACAGGATTGTTTCTCCAAGCTATCACTCTCAGGTTCTTGGTTGAGTGGAACCCTTCTGGTGTGTGTATCTTATATAAGGGACATCATTTTGCTATGCCATTGCATATCATGGGACTTGGGTATTCACGGATTTTGGTATTCACGGGGGATCCTGGAACCAACCCCCAGTGAATATGAAGGGACAACTGTATAACCTTTACAAAAACCCCAAGAAAACAGGGGAGGGTACAAAAAAAGGCTGTCACTTACCTGGATGTCCTGATCACCACTGGAAGTACTGTATTGGCACAGACCTCCCAGATCGCACCACAGGAACGGGGCACCATTTTGCTCGCCCATGATTCCGTTTCAGAAACAGAACGGGCGATCTATTGATGGCTTTTGGCTGTCAACAACAAAAAAATGGAATGTAACAGAAGCAACATGGGAGTATACTGGGAAAGGGACGATGTCGTCTGAAAAGGAAGCCCTTTCTTGATTCTGTGGCGTCCCTGTCCCGGGGTATTAAGGACGTCTGATTATCTCCACTGTGTTTATTTTCCCCCTTCTTGCCTCCACATCAGTTTTTTTTAAAAAAAATTTGTATCATGTCTTTTCAGTTGCAAGTCTGAGGACAGGCTTTTGTGTTTTATGCTCTTGGAGCTTCTTCAGCTGAAGTTGGATAAAAATGCTTTAAACAAAATAATAAATATTGATCACACTGAACTTGATGTCTGTATCATCTTCATCCAGGATTTCATGTACATGTTTAAAAAATAAGGGCTGCAGCATGAAAGCCCTTGGGAATGGCTTAATTTTCTGTCATAGTTTTGAGTCCCCTTTGATTGAACTGGATCCCAATAAGTAGGACAAGATGGAACATCTAACATGTTGCTCCTTACTTCACATTTGTGGAGCAACTATGAGGTTGAGCTAAATATAACTTTTGTCTTTGCACTTTCCCACTTTCTCCATTTTAATTAAAATATTAATCTTACCCTAGCCTTTTTGTCTACTCAGACAAAAGGAAGATAATTTGGGGACCCTAATGAGCATTAAAAGGCTTAGATGATATCCTTGGCTGTTTGGATGAAGGAGTCATGCACAGGGCTATAAAGTCTTTTTGAGCTAGCTGGGGCCTCCTGCAGAAATCTGGATGCTAAATGTGTTGTGATGCAGTTTTCTGTCAGGTACAACACTCCTCTAGATTTCATAGAATCCTGGAGTCACTTCATGGCTGACAAAAAAATGTAATTCATGAACAACAGTTGTATGGTGCACTAGAGATGGGCAAACATCAACTTTGCATAGACTTAGGGAATGTTTAGAGTTGAAAGGGACCTTAAGCGCCATATTGTCCAACCTCCTGCTATGCAGGAATCCACAGCAAAAGCACTCCTGAAAGATGATCATCCAACCTCTGTTTAAATAACTCAATTGAAGGAGAATCCACCATCCTCTGAGGCAGTGTATTCCACTGTCAGATGACTTGTACTGTCAGGAAATTCTTCCTAAGGTTTAGGTGAAATGTCTTTTCTTGCCATTTGCATCAATTCGTTTGTGTCCTAGTCTTTGGAGCAGCAGAAGACTAGTTAGCTCTATCTTCTATATGGCATCCCTTTATATATTCAAAGACGGCTGTCATATCACCTCTCAAGCTTCTCTTCTTCCAAGCTAAAGATACTCAGATCTCTAAGCTGTTCTTCATAGGGCTTGGTTTGTATACCTTTTACCATCTTGGTCACTCTCCTCAACACATTCCAGCTTGTCACTATACTTTTCAAACTGTTGTGCCCAGAATTGGACATTCCAAGTGATTTAGCATCGCTTTCATCTCAAGGATTGCAGTATCCCCATGAACATACATGATTGTGTCTCATTTCAGAAGCTAAGCCTGGTTGGGTCTTGTTCTTGGATGGGAGGCTACAAGTGAATAGCAGGGATTTCCAAGTGAGGTTAAGAAAGAATATCTTAAATAGACAACAGTGCATGGGAGTGCAACAAGAGAGCAGTTCCCACCCAAAATCATCATCATCATCATCATCATCATCAGTCCCTGGACCTTTCAGAGCCATAGTAAATAATCAGGATTCTTATTAGTAATATACCAATTTGAAATAAGGTTGGCATGTATATCTTTCTTTGTTCTGCATTTATTCATTCTGCCAGTAATGAACACAAGAAAATCTATTTTGGTGGTCTAAGCATGTCAACTGCCAGTGTCATTATCAGGCCCAGAGTAAGTGCTGGCCCATTTGTATCTAGATCATCCAAAGGCAGGGTACTTTAGACAAATTCTTTGGAGTTTAAGAAATATCCTAGGACATTTGTTGACAAGATAGGTTTTTCATACTCATGGGTTGTACCTTCTCACAGGAAACAGATAACCTCCTTTACATAATGACCTCAGTGGATTTTATACCCAGGTAAGCTGCTTGATCTTATGTTTAAGATGGGTGTTGCTGCATTATCATGTTCTGAGTTTCAGGGCATGTGCCTAATTGTTAGCACCACAGGTAGTCTATTGATTTGTGGCCAGTGAAACTCCTCAACACATTGTAATAAGTTAAAATCAATGTCAACCCTTCCAAGGAGGATGACTTTCTTCAACACTACTTTCAGTTTGAAGGGTATCTTAAGACCATTAGCTCCTTCCCAGACATGCTAATATCTCTGACCAATTTATCACTGTCCATTAGGGGTAATCTGATCGTCTCCAGCCAGAGTCATCTCACCTATGCAGGTTTATTTGCTAAAGACAAACACCAACATATTGGTACTTGGTGCTAGCCAGAGATATGACATTTCTAAAGAATTCACAATTTGACAACTGAGTGGTTTGTTTTTTTCAGGAAAAGGTGACTGGTACTAGATTTAAAAAACAACAAACTAATGTTGACAAAGGTGATTGGAGATGCTAATCTGGTTTCAGCCACACCTGCAAAACTTGGAGTCAAACAGCAGAGAAGGATGGTTACACATCTCTGTGAAATATAAGGCGTGGTGTCCCTAAATGTTTTCTTACTGTTCATGTTGCTCAGCATCTTCAGGGGATATCACAGGAAGTAGAGAGCTCAAGTATAATCTACACTATACATAATTTGCATAATTAACCCCAGAAGTTCAATCTCTTCTTTTAGACTGCGTGAAATATATAACTAGCTTAATGAGACAGTGCTTCCTGAAGTATGATGCTGACTGTGAAAAGCAACCAACATGATGATACTTCCATCTCTCTGTACACTGAAAGAATATCAGTTCAGGAATTGTGGCAAGAAATGAATTGTGAAATAATAATTACTCTAGCATATTTGCAACATCTTGGGCATAGATGTAGTGTCATTATTCAGCTGTATCTACATCTCTATATAGCCCAAGCAAATCTCAGTATAGAAACTTAAACACAGCAGTTACAAGACTCAGTTTCTACAAAGCACAATAATCTGGACTTCTTGAAATGCATCTCTTTTACTTCCATCTTGTACAGAATGCAGTAGCCATAATTATGCTGCATTATGCACAACTCTATCTGTCTTATGGAGAGCCAGTATGGTGTAGTGGATTGATTGCTGGACTAGGAGTGTGGGACACCAGGGTTCAAACCTAGCTTAGAAATGACTTTGAGACACACAGCAGCAATCTATATTTTAGCATGCTGCTGGTTTTAAAGCTCAAGAACAGTATCTGGGTAGTGCCCTCTAGATGTTTTGACTCCAGTTCTCCAAAATCCTTATTAACTATTGGCCATGCTGGCCAGGGGGCTATGGGATCCAAAACATCTGGAGGGCACTAGGTAAAGACAATAGCAGTATTTATGGTCCAACTAATGAAACACTCCTCTGGGCATTATTTGTATCATAGCATTACCTGTTGATAGCAGAATCCTGAAAAATGCACTGTAAGCTAGCTGGCAATACGGGTTGAGTCTCCCTTATCCAGAAATATGAAATATTCCAAAATCCATAATTGTCCACATGAGTGGCTTCGTTATACCTTTGCTTTCTGATTGTTCAGTGTACACAAACAAAATTATTTAATTGTGCATAAAATTACGTTTGGGCTAGGTGTATAAGGTGCATATGAAACATAAATGAATTTGTGAAGTTGAAGGCTTTCACAGCTGGCATCCATAGATTTTCCTTGGTTTCTTTCTGGGCTGTGAGGCCGTGTTCTAGAATAGTTTCTTTCTGATGTTTCGCCTGCAGAGAAGATGCCAGCCACAGATGCAGGCAAAACGTCAGAAAGAAACTATTCCAGAACACAGCCTCACAGCCCAGAAAAAACCCAAGGACAATCTATAAATGAATTTCATATCTAGACTTGGTTCCCATCTCTAAGATATCTCATTATGTATATGCAAGTATTCCAAATTCCAAAATTCAAAATACTTCTGGTCCCAAGCATTTTGGATAAGGGAGTCTCAACCTGTACTGCCTTTGCCACGGCAGATCCCTTAATGCAGAATCTGCTCCACTCTAGGTATGGGAGCATTCGGCGTCACCTGCAGGATTTAAAAACTTAAGTAACTAGGTTAGCTGCTACAACTTGTTGCTCAGAATAGTATATCAAAGTATGTCTGATTTTATTGGGGTTAAGAATAAAATTGTCAATTCTGGGCAAGAATCTCAAAATTTCACAACTGGGGTATATGAATGTTTAGAACATAGAGCAAACTATGATTAAAAATAAGAGGTAATCCAAGCTGGAAAAAGTTCTCTATTTTTAAAAAGTCTGTTCACATTAAATAATGTCAGAATGACCTGACTCTGCAAAGGCCCATTCATGTGTTCAACACTATAAATACAGTTGGACCCCCATATTCACAGGGGTTCAGTTTCCAGATTTACTGCCTATACTGAAAACTGAATAACAGCAAACCCCATTAAAATAAAGGACTTCTGATAAAAACATACCATAGTGTTGTGTTGGAGGACCTAGAAGATGCTTAGAGGACATCCCTCTTGGCATTTTCCAGTGAAACTCTATGGTATGTGTACCCTATTTTGGGTCCCATGGATAACTGAAATGGCAGGTATTGGTTCTGTGAATATGGGGATCTGACTGTATACAGTTTTTACTTGATTACTGAGTCGCACAAGGGGAAAAAGTTGTTGGTATGTGCACTAAGCATGTACAGATGTTGAATTAGTTCTAACGCTAACTGCCCATGCAAATGATAATTTCCCATCTCCACTCCAACTCACGTAGTTCACTACAAATCATAAGGTCTGCGGAACTTGAGGGTATACATGAAGGCAGGGGTAGACATCATATTGTCTGTAGGCTACATGTGGCCCACAACATGTCCAGTGCAGACCACACAACTTCTGCTGATCCTCCTAGTCCTCAACACCCCTTGAAAATAATTTGGCCAAAAAACACCAATGCTACCATGTCTGAGGTGCTCTAAAATGCTGTCTCAGCCCCCATCCCAAAGCACTCCATCAAAAAACAGGCTGAAAAATGTGACCAGGAGTGACAATAAGTCATTTTCCATTGCCCCAAAAGGTGGGTGTCCTATACTCCAGTCAGCAAGTGTCCTAGAAATCAGGTGGTTAGAATACAAGAGCTGTTGAGTAGTTAATTCAGTCCATGTCAGTCACAGGGTATCCAGCAGGATGAAGGGAGTAGCAAGAGCGTGGTTGTCAGCTGGTCCAGAAGTTGTTCAGCAAGTCAGTAGTTTAGATAAACAATGCCAGTAAGAAGTAAAACAGAGTCTTAAATCATAGCCAGTCCAGAGTCAGGAAAACATAAATGCTGAGGAATACTGCTAGTCACGAAGGAGGGTTGAAAGCAACAAAGCTGCCAGGGAGTGGCTGGGACATTTATAGGCAGCTGTCTCCAAAATACCAGGTGTCTAATCAGGTCACTGTCTCCTGCTTAATAACTGCTGGGATTGGTTAATGAAATTGCTTGACCTTGATGAAATGTGTAAATTAACTACTTTAGAGAAAAGTCATTGAATAGTTTTAATAGAAGGATTGGGAATTGGTGATGGTCTTTTTGCATGAGGAACAGGGGAAATTAGTAATAGTGGGATTCAATGATTTGAAGGATTCAGTAAGTTGTAGGAGTATTGTACAGTAGCACCCATGTATCTACAGGGGATTGGTTCTGTGCCCCCCTCTGCGGATGGTGAATGCCACAGATAATAGCGAATGCCATCCCAGGGGAAAGAGGGGGAGGTGAGATGTCTCCCTCCTTCCCCCCACCACGGCCCTGCTGCAGCGGTGATCGTGGGGGCAAAGGGGGAAGGGGAGGAGTTGAGATCGTTCCTCCGCTCCTCCCCCCTTCATCCCCGCCATGGCAGCAATCGTGAGGGGGAAAGGGGAGTGATCTGACCTCCTCCCCTTCCCTCTTTGCCCCCGCCATGGCCCTACTGTGGCGGTGATCGCAGGGGGGAAGGAGAGGAGGCAAGATTGCCACTGTGGCGACAGGAGCCCTCCCGGGGGAGGGACAGTGAATGTGAGATCCCTCCTCCCTCCATTCCCCCCCCCATCACCAACCACTGGTAATTGAATCCGTGGTTGGCATATCAGCGGATATGGGGGTGCTACTGTATAGGATGTTTTGTGATAGAGGAAGTAAAACATTGTATCACTTATAACCATCAGTAGGAAAGTTGGAAGTTACTATTTCATTTTGTTCCCCTTTATTTTTGTTGGTATGTGTTAGTAATTCTTTTGTAATTTTGTGTTGTTGTATGTTTTTTTTTCTTTATTCCTTTGTAGCTTTATGATTAAAAAAAACACCTCTTTTAATAAAAATTATTTTGAACAAATAAAAGAAAAAATCTTCCAATTCCAGAGGGTGAGGTATGATACTGGCCACAGTAGCATGCTGTAGCCCTCAAGAGTGGATGAAAATTGTGTCTGATGAAGTATCTGATGAAGTAGACTTAAATCTAAGAAAGCGTATACTACTAGGTTCTTTCTTTCAGTTTCAAACGTGCTGTAAGATCTCTCTGCATACTGATCCAGTCTAACATGAAAATAGGGTGGTGCAGCTGTCTGGGCTCCAGACCATGTCTACCCCTACTTTAAGCAGTCACATGCTATTAATTAAAAATGTTGTTGCACTTTTATACTTATTCTGTAGTCACCTAGATCCCACCTTTCCCCCACAAATGAGTAAATACTTTATCTTGCTTAGAATTTATCTTTTTGTTTTGTTTTTGTTACAATATTAGAAGGTCAGAAATACAGTATTTTTCAGCAACTGGCTTTCTAAAATATAGCTCAGGAAATGCTTTATTTTATTTTATTTTATTTTATTTTATTTTATTTTATTTTATTGTAGAGGTGCCTCAGACTCTTCTCTTTAGATGAGTTGCATTCTTTACTTTTTGGTTAATATTGTCATGGCCTTCAAGCCTTGAAGAACATCCTGGACTGAAAAATGTTTGGAACTGCTTTTATAACAGGCAGCATTAAAAATAGCTAAAGACACTGGAAATGAGTTCCATGAACAAAACAGCACTACAGACAAGTTATTTTTACTTAAGAGTAGAGGGAACTGGAAATCAGGAGAATGGTGAACCTGTTCCCCTTCTCATTTGTTGTAAGGAGCCAGTAATTTCTTTAAATAATTTAGCAGTGGCCGATATACATCCCTTTCAGTGCAATGCTTATCTGAACAAATTATAACATAATAGTTAGCTATAGTATAATCAATTTTCCAGGAGATAGAAAAACTATCAGAAATGGGCTTATAACAAACATGCATGACACACTTGCAGCCTCTATCCAAGAACCCAGCTTAGATTCTGAAATCAGACAAGATCATGTGTGTTCAGGGTGGTATAGTGGTTGGTCCCTGGGTTCTTTCTAATCCAAAGACAACCATGAACAGTCACTAACACAGTGGGAAGCAACCACATTTTACACTCCCTAAAGCTATTTGTTCCATGGAAAGGTACAATACTAGTACAAGTGCTAATCCTGTATTTCCACCCCTCCCTGCAGAGAGAACAGCAGTTTTGTGGCACAACTCAAATCAGGAAAACAACCTGCTGACAGAAGGGTTTGACACTAAATCTCCTAAGCAAATTGATGTCCTCTAAATGTTTTGAGGAAACAAAAACAAAATAAAAAAAAACTTTGTGACATTATCAGAGATTCCCATATCATAGGAAAACAAGATGGTGCCTTATATTGAGTCAGAGTATTCATCCAGCTAGAGTAGCATTCTCAACTCTTGACTGGCAACAACTCTCCAAGGCAGATATTAAATCTTATCAGTGAATGCTTTCTGTAACATCAATTTTTTTAAAAATAAAATGATGTCCTGTGTTATTTATTACCTTATTACTCACCTGCAAAACGCTAATGGTATACTGCTTCTTTGTGTGAATTCTGTAACTCTTGTTCTGAGTGTATGAGACTCAACAGGAAGACTCTGGGCCTGTCTACGTTGCAGAAATATAGCAGGTTGACACCACTTAATCCACCATAGTTCTATCCTGTGTAATCCTGGTATTTGTAGGTTGGGTAGGCACCAGAGTTTTCTGATAGAAAAGGCTAAATACTTCACCAAACTACAAATACCAGGATTCCATAGGAGAGAACTATGGTGGATAAAGTGGTATCAAACTGCTGTATTTCTGCAGTGTAGAGAGGCCCTTAGTGTTTGCTACATTTTAAAGCACATTAATAAAGGTCCCCCCCCCCCGTAAGTGCTGTTAACTTTAACTGGCTTAAGTTTTGCCAGGAAAGGAAAGAATAATGTTTCCTGATAGCAGAAAATGATGACACTCAGACCAGTCTTTACTATGAAATAATGAGTATCAGTGCTCTGCAATTGACTTACCTGAAGGAGGAAGAAAACAAAATAAAACAAGAGACAATTCAAAGAGTACTAAAGTTACATAGGTGTATATTTTCATAATCCCAGATCTCCATCTTTAGGGCCTCTATTATTGTTTTGGTAAAGCTTTGCATCCTGAAGGAAGCCTGCTCTTTTGAAAGGTTAAATTTTGCTGAAGTATGGGAGGTTCTCATATTTAAAAAGTTGGCCTTTAACATCTCTGGCAAGCACGTTCTTGTCTTGCCATTTGACTTGGTTCCTGAATTTCCAGAATGATCACGTTCTTGGCAAAGAAATAATTTCAGCAGAAGGTTAAGAATGAGTGGAAAATTGATGGAGAATGAAATGTGCTATGTGCTAAGGTTGCTACCATTGAGCTTTTGTGAAATAGTGTGGGAAAGGTTGTTATCTCCAGGAAGGAAAGGCGAAGGGTTCCCAGTAGTTGTGTTGTTGATTCATTAAACCTTCACCTTGTAATCAAATGGGGGAAAGAACAGAAGTTCCTGTTTACTTCAGTGATTTTTGGCTTGGTCATTTGAACCTTGAGATGGTTTCCAGAAATCATTTGCTCTTTATAGAACCTTAATTAACTTTTTTAAATTGATGATTGAAAACCCACTTTACAAATGTGCATAATAATGCCTGAGAAGCTCTGATATTCTCCTTTTTACTCTAATAGTATAAAAGTGTTTCCATTTAATTTGTGTCTTTCTGTTTTTTATTCCAGATGATCCTAGGAGAGGCCCTTTCAGTGTATTACAACCGTTTGCACTCCAACTCATTTGTGAGAAACAACTATATTGCTGCTATTTACAAAGCCATTGGGACATTCATTTTTGGTGCAGCTATCAGCCAGTCTCTGACAGACATTGCCAAGTACTCTATAGGTAGACTGAGACCTCATTTTCTAGACATATGTAAGCCAGATTGGCCGCGGATCAACTGCAGCGAAGGTTACATTGAGAACTTCAAATGCCTTGGAGACAAAGCAAAGGTTAATGAGGGAAGGTAAGTGTGGTAACCTAACTTTTTAACACACACACACACACACACACATATATATATATATATATATATATATTAAGATTTTCTGATGAAAGGGTGAATTTAAATACTTTGTAAGTGGAGTTTTGATCCCAGTGGGGTTGATTTTGTAATGATGATGGACAAAGTGCACCTAAGAACAAGTCAGCTTTATCTTGCATGAGCACATAGAATATATTGGATATATTGCTGAGATAGTATGTCCATCATCAGCAACAACAAAAACAAAGATTCTTTTCAGAATTCAGTTTGCTAATTGAGTTAAAATAATTACAAGCTGCTATACTTGCTGTCAATTAATTTATTATATTCCACTTGTGAATCACTCGGCTATGCAAAAGTAGGAAACAAATCTTGTAATATCTGTATGCAATACTCTGGCATTATCTTTTTGATCACCATATTTTACTTTTGATGAATTGGTATATTGATGAGTAGGACTAATGAGATAATTAGTTTGCCTCACTTCTTTATGTGGAATCATTCCTTCTGTTTCCATTGTTCATTTTGTGAGTACTGTTCCTTATAAAGCCAAGATGACACCACCCAGGTGCAAAAGGGGATTTAGTAAGGTTTTCAGAAGTTCAGAAATTGTTGGAACAAACCTACTGTGGAAGAACCCCCAAAACTAACAGAAACAGATCTTGTTCAGTGGCAATGAGATGTTGGCTAGCTGATGGAGGTGTAGAAGGGAAGAGGGATAGAAGAGACTAGGTGGTATCTGGAACAGCTGAACTTTATGTTCTTCTTTGTGGTCTCTGTAAATCCACACATTAAGGGTTAAACCTGCGCCTGCGCAGAGCACTTCGGATAGTCGTTAGGCTTTAAACTGAGTTTTGGCGGTAGCTCCGCCCACCCTCCCTTGGCCTATAAAAGGCCCCTCCCTGCCTGCCTCCTCAGTTCCTTTTTTTTCCCACCGTGAGAGCAGCACTGAGGAACTTTGTTAGGTGATTTGACTGATTTTGGACTGATTTTGTATCGCCAAAAAAATCACCAGAAAAGTGATACAAGGACTCCCTGAAACAACACCTCAGGCTTGGCCAAATTGATCACCATCAATGGTCCGCCGTGGCCTCACATTGGGAGGCATGGAGACACACTATCCACAATGCTGCAGCCTTATTTGAGAACTCACGCCGAACAAGTCTTGAAGAGAAACGACAACGCAGAAAAAAATCACAACCTGGAAACATCACCCAAGGAAACCTTCTGCTGTGCTTTCTGCAACTGGACTTTTCTATCTTAGATTGGCCTTTTTAGTCATCAGCACGCTTGCAGAAAGCACAGGATGAGTCCTTCCTGAATCTTCGTTTGCGAAGAGAAGCCAGAGAGAGAGAGAGGACTGATTTTGACTGATTTTGGACTGGTTCTGGACTGACGGAGAACGGATTACGACTTGGACTTGATGACTTTCTACAGGACAACTTGATAACGACTCGGACTGGATTTGGACTTCCCTTGCCGGATGGTACCGTGCCCCTTCCTTTCTAGAAGATGGCTTCGTCCTCTTCTACAGGTTTCTTCAAACAATGCGTAATCTGCTCGGCTAAAATGCCAGCGTCAGATGGGCACTCAAAATGCTTATTGTGCTTGGGAGAGTCGCATGACACTCATGGGTGCAGACATTGTAAGGCATTTACTCATCAAACCCGATGAAACCGAGACAAACGTCTTAAAGCCCTCCTGTACAAGCATGCCCTGACGGTATCATCGCCGGTGTCTAGAGGACAGAAACCGACGGACACGGTACCGAGACCATCGGGATCAGGGTCTACCCATACCGCCTCTGGATCCAAGACGAAGAAGTCTAAGGAGACTGCCTCTAAGGCGACGCCCGGTACCGAGCCTAAAAAGGACTTGACTCGTACAGAGAAACACCAAGACCCGGGCACATCATCGACCACCTCACCAAAGGCGGCCAAGGGACCATCCAAGGAAAAGCAAAAGACGGTACACCTTACCTCCATCAGACTCATTACGGTGTACGGTCTCGGCTTCAAAGGACAAACAACACAAAAAGAAAAATGGCACATCACAGGATCGTTCACCACGAACCGGTACCGACGATAGAGGAGGACCGTCGGCCAAAGGGAGCAACCACCGAAAAACAAGTGGTGTCCCCTTTGTGACTCAAGATACTGACGCAGAAGTCAAGTGACTCCAGAGACGACCCTCTGTTGACTTGGTCTACGGTGTACGGTACCGCTTCTCTTTTTGAAAGTGAGGTCAGGGAATCCTCACCAGAGATACAGATTGTTCGAATCTCTCCTGAGAAGTCTCGCTCGGCCTCGAGGTCCCTGGTACTGACGAGCCCACCAAGAGGGAGCAGATCACGATGGCTGACACCACCGATGCATAGACGTCTTGCATCTTCACGTTCAAGATCCCACTCCAGGACACCGCCGCAACCCACGGATAGACGGCCCTGTTCCAGGACAGGTTCATGACCCTCGGATAGATAGTCCCGTTCCACCTCTCGGCAATGTCTTGACTGTGGCAGTTCATGGTCCCGACACAGGTCTCAACAGAGATCGAGATCATGCCAGAGGTCTACATCGAGACGTCTCTATCACTCCTCCCAGTCTACTCAATACTCCAGATGCTTGGCTTCTGACTACACCTTCTACTCCTCAGAGGACTCCATCCCGGATGATTATGAATGGTACTGGGACCACGACATCCCCTACCGCCCACACCATGGCTACCAGAGAGAACCACGGTACCGATGGGACAGGGATCCATGATACCATTACTACATGGACGTGTACTCAACTTCATTCAAGCAGCGTCAGTACCGGGATGACAGATGTGATGAGAAACGGGGCCGGGACAGGTACCACCATGAGAAACCAGAGGCTAAGCGTAGACAAGAATACTCACCTGACACGGCCTGGATGTCTCCACATGGGAGGTTGGAAGTCACGAGAAGGGATGAGACCACACGTCGCTCGCTGTCAGAATCCAGGTCTCTGGTATCTATACATCGTACCTCTCCGGTATCGACACCAAGGGCTCAGGAAGATACCCGATCCCCACGGAAAAGACCAACGTCACCAGTAGACTCCCGACATTCAGGACGGTCCCCATCAAGGGGAGCCTCCCCACCCACCAAACGACTTAAAAAGACAAGGGACCCCGAAAAAGAAGTGCCGCATCGTCCGGTACTGAGGGGATGTATTAGAGTACGAAGGTCAAGTTCAACATCTTTTTCTACTACTGACGGCTCTACACATACTAAATCTCCCTCACCAAAAGTCTCACCGACTCTGAGAGGAGCTAATCCAGACCCACCATCACCAACAGATGACATGAAGGCTTTTGTGGATATGATGTTGAGAATGGCAGGCGCCTTGGGCATCCAAGTGAACCAAGATGACACCCATGTAGATGACCCTATCTTTGAGGATCTCCAAAGAAGGTCACCTGTGATACCCTCAATGGCGATTTCCCCATACCTGCTGCAGACACTTAATGCTTCCTGGTCCACTCCATCTTCGGTACCACTGACCTCGAGGGAATTAGGCCACCTATATAGGGTGTCTACACATTCAGCCCCATGCCTCACTTACCACCTGAAACCCAATTCTATAGTGGTGGACGCAGCTCAGACGAGAACCTCCCAGAGATTGCTTACCTCTCCTTCGGATAAAGAGGGCAAGAAGCTTGATGCCATTGGCCGCAGATTTTATTCTTCGGCATGCCTGCTCACCAAGATTGCGGCCTATACGGCATGTATGGGTGCGTACCAGAGGTTTCTTTGGGAAGCATTGGCACCACACCATTGGCCAAGCTTTCAGACCAGGACCAGCGAATCGTCCATTCCTCCAGGGAGGAAGGATTATCCTTAGCAGGATACCAACGGCAGGCAGCCAAACACCTGGCAGATTGCACAGGCAAGATTGTAGCGAGCTCCATCACTGTCCGCCGCCATGCTTGGCTACGCTCATCTGGCCTTTCTCACACAGCAAGAATGCTGATTGAAGATTTGCCATTTGATGAACTTGGCTTGTTGCATGCGGATACTGACTCCAAATTGGAACATACTCAAAAAATGTACACGACAGCCAGGAAGTTCAGCCTCACCACAGTATACCAATCACATCGCTCAAGATTCAATCCAAGGCGCTTCCCATCTTCATATAGAAAGAGATTTAGCCCACCTGCCTCACGATCCCATGCGCCAACATTCAATTATCAGGCACAGAAGAAATTCCCAACAGGCTTCCGCCCCAAGACACAGTACGGGAAGAAAAAGTTGGATCATGTGAAGCAGTGGGTTTGACTACAACTCCTTGGTCATGGCCCCTGCCTCACCAGCTGACCGTCTAACCTCCTCTCTTCCCCGTTGGTGCAAGATCACTTCAGATCGTTGGGTCCTCAGCATTGTTCAAAAAGGTTATTTTATAGAGTTCAACCAGCCTCCACTTCGGGACATGTATCGGAATACACCAACATCCACACCTCCTGCAGAAGAGGTAAATACACTTCTAATGAAAGGTGCCATAGAGCCCATATGACCTCACCTACTTCAGACAGCTTTCCTCTCCCGTTACTTTTTGGTGGACAATGTCCAATACTAGACCTCAGAGATATAAACACATGCATCCAACCAAGAAGGTTCAGAATGGTATCACTCTCCGATATTCTTCCCTTCCTCAGGAAAGGGGACTGGTTCACTACGCTAGACCTGAAGGATGCGTATTTCCATATCCCGATTGCACCAGGTCACAGACACTTCTTGGCATTTGCGGTCAATCACTGTGCCTTCCAGTTCAAAGTTCTACCTTTCGGACTTTGCACAGCCCCGAGGGTCTTTACAAAATGTGTCTCTGTGGTTATTGCATGGCTCCACCAAAGAGGGATTACAGTGTTCCCATACCTAGACGACTGGCTCTTCGCGGCCACCACAGCCAGAAAGTTAAGAAGGGATCTCCACCTTACCCTTATGCTGCTGAGCTCCCTCAGATTCACCATAAACAAAGAAAAATCTCATCTCAAACCCTCGCGCGTGGTACGCTTCATTGGAGCAACTATAGACTCGCGCGACAGCGCAGCCTATCTTCCCGATGACAGATTCCGGACCCTACGTACCATGGTCGCTCGATGCATGAACTATTGCCGAGCATCCATCCACACCATTCAGCGCACACTAGGGCACATGGCTTCAACCACGTCCGTGACTCCACTTGCCAGTCTGAGGATGCGCCCTCTACAGTCCTGGTTCATCACCCACTACGACCCATTCAGAGACGGCCCCAGAAGGATGTTGACCATCCCACGACCGGTCTGCAAAACTCTCAAATGGTGGCTATTACCGCAAATGGTCCAAGCGGGGATGCCTTTCTACCAAGCGAGACCAACGAGATCAATAACCACAGACACTTTGCTGAAGGGATGGGGAGCACATCTCCACAACATGCAGATCAAGGGCCAAATGTCAACTGCAGAAAAGGAGAAACATATAAACGAACTCGAGCTCATAGCAGTTTTCAAAGCGCTAAAGTCCTTCGAACCAGTCATAGTGGGCCACCTAGTGCAGATTGTGTCGGACAACATATCAGTAGTATTCTATATCAACAAGCGAGGGGGGACCAGGTCGCCGATGCTTCTGAACCTGACTCTACAAGTTTGGGACTGGTGTCTTCAAAGAATCATCTACTTAACTGCCATACATCTGCCAGGAGAACAGAACTCAGTCGCAGATGCTCTGAGCCGAACTCAAACATCAGTCCACGAGTGGGCTCTGAACCAGTCGATTGCCTACAGCCTCTTCGAGAGATGGGGTACCCCTTTGATAGACCTATTTGCCACGAAGGAGAACACCAAATGCCTGATGTACTGTTCAAGGGGAAGACCTGTACAAGGAAGCCTGGGGGATGCCTTCTTCTTCCACTGGGGAGGTCCTATCCTGTATGTGTTCCCACCGTTCCCGCTCATACCGAGAGTGATCTCCAAGCTTCAGACAGACAGGAGCCGGTGCATCCTCATCACACCCTGGTGACCAAGACAAGTGTGGTTTGCACCACTCCTTCTGATGTCTAATTGATGGTTCATCAGGCTCCCGAAACAGGAGGATCTCATAACACTACACAATGGACTAATGAATCCATTTCAAGAACAGCAAAAAAATAGTACATGATTTAAGCAGAAAATTAATGCAAACCAGAAGAATCTTTGTACTGAGCTACGGAACAAGCTTAGCACAATACAAAGAACAGACTGAAGGCAAAAGATAGTTGCAGAGAGCAATTTGCTCATTGGTAGAGTATATGCTTTGCTCATGGAAAGTATCTAGTGAAGTTCCTGGTTCTCCAATTTATTGTTTTAATGTTATTTATGTATTTGTTTTATCTATGTACAGTTGTCCCTCCACATTCGCGAACTTGACATTCGCGGTTTCGGTTATTCGCGGTTTTCGGAGGGCCCCCCGGGCCCCCCCAAAACCGCGACACGGGGCCTCCAGAGGCCCCGTGAAAGACCTGGGGAGGGGTGGGGAGGCCTTCGCGGGATGCCCGGAGGCCCTCTGGAGGCCCCGCGAAGGCCTGGGGAGGGGTGGGGAGGCCTTCGCGGGACCCCCGGAGGCCCTCTGGAGGCCCCGCGAAGGCCTCCGGAGGCCCCGCGAAGGCCTGGGGAGAGGTGGGGAGGCCTTCGCGGGACCCCCGGAGGCCCTCCGGAGGCCCCGCGAAGGCCTGGGGAGGGGTGGGGAGGCCTTCGCGGGACCCCCGGAGGCCCTCTGGAGGCCCCGCGAAGGCCTGGGGAGGGGTGGGGAGGCCTTCGCGGGACCCCCGGAGGCCCTCTGGAGGCCCCGCGAAGGCCTGGGGAGGGGTGGGGAGGCCTTCGCAGGACCCCCGGAGGCCCTCCAGAGGCCCCGCGAAGGCCTGGGGAGAGGTGGGGAGGCCTTCGCGGGACCCCCGGAGGCCCTCCGGAGGCCCCGCAAAGGCCTGGGGAGGGGTGGGGAGGCCTTCGCGGGACCCCCGGAGGCCCTCCGGAGGCCCCGCAAAGGCCTGGGGAGGGGTGGGGAGGCCTTCGTGGGACCGCCAGAGGCCCTCCGGAGGCCCCGCGAAGGCCTGGGGAGGGGTGGGGAGGCCTTCGCAGGACCCCCGGAGGCCCCACGAAGGCCTGGGGAGGGAGGGAGGGAGGGCCAGGGAGACCTCCGCGGGGCCTAGCAAGGGCCCGCGAAGGCCTGGGCAGGGAGGGACGAAGGCCTTGGGAGGGAGGGAGGGAGGGCCGGGGAGACCTCCGCGGGGCCTAGCAAGGCCTGGGGAGGGAGGGAGGGAGGGCCAGGGAGACCTCCGCGGGGCCTAGCAAGGCCCCGCGAAGGCCTGGGGAGGGAGGGAGGAAGGGCTGGGGAGGCCTCCGCGGGGCCTAGCAAGGCCCCGCGAAGGCCTGGGGAGGGAGGGAGGGACGGCCGGGGAGGCCTCCGCGGGGCCTAGCAAGGCCCCGCGAAGGCCTTGGGAGGGAGGGAGGGCCGGGGAGACTTCCGCGGGGCCTAGCAAGGCCCCGCGAAGGCCTGGGGAGGGAGGGAGGGAGGGCCGGGGAGACCTCCGCGGGGCCTAGCAAGCCCCCGCGAAGGCCTGGGGAGGGAGGGGGAGGGGTGTTTGTTATTCGCGGATTTTTCACATTCGCGGGGGTCTGCGGAACGGAACCCCCACGAATGTGAAGGGACGACTGTATTTACACATTACCTATCAATGATATCTTGAAGTCTGTTAAAAGAATTAGGCTTAAATGTAATTGCTAGCCCCAACTAGAGAAGACTCTGAATTAATTGGAATTTGGTAAATTAATAATTAATGTAAGTTCCATTGATTCAGTGAATATCATAGTTGGTAATAAGCAACTGGATTTCAGGCTTCAGTTGCAGCTGGAGGGCAGTAACGCCTCTGAAGGCACTGCAGTTCAATAGCCAGCAAAACAGACAACATTGGACTAAGTGACATTAATGGTGTTATTCACCATGAACCAACTTCACCTACAGAATTTCTCTGATATAAAATTTATCCCAGAGTGGTTTGCAATAGTAGTGTTCTTAAAACGCCATATGCATTGTGATGATACTGACTTCACTTTGAAACTAGCGTGAACAATAACTCTTGCCAGTATTGGTCTGTGTAATTGAGTGGTATGCAGGAATCCATTTGTTTACAAAACCTTTGAAACTGTGTGGCTAGACTGTGAGCAAGAAGAAGAATTGAGAAGATTAGAAACCTTCCAAAAACATGCTTTTCTTGGCTACAGCTTGTGTATAGCTTTAGTCTCATTGATATCAGTGGAGTTAAGCATGTGGAATTGGTGTTCTGGATTCCTTGGGAACAGCAAGGGAAATTCAGAATTAGCAAAGAAATTTAATTCATATAATAGGTCTAATGTAAATACTGTACAGCCTCTCAGCCTCTCCAAAAACATGTTAACAACAAAATTTCATTTAGAAATTGAAAACGTAGGCCATTGCAATATCTCTGTGGAGTATTGCTGATAATGTTGCTCAGTGGGGTACTGAACAAACATCTGTATTGGAGATCCAGTAGAGATCTGTTTGGCTTGCTTTCCCTGATGACTTCTGTCCTGGACCTAGCTAGTGTAGGAGTTTTTAGTGGGTTGATTAGGAATGTTGGTGAGAAGTAGGTACAGTGAGCCCTTGGGGTCTGCTGGGGTTTGGTTCCAGAACCTCCCATGGATATCAAAATCCGTGGATTCTCAAGTCTCATTATATACAATGGCATAGTAAAATGGTGTCCCTTATATAAAATGGCAAAATCAAGGTTTGTTTTTTGGAATTCTTTTTGGGGGGGAATATTTCTAAGCCGTGGATACAGAATCCGTGGATATGGAGGGCCAACTGTATACTTGTGTATAAGCTGAGAAAATTTAGTCAAAAATCTGACCCCAAAGCCCTGGGTTGACTCATCCACAGGGCAATGTAAGTACTGTACTTAAACTCTTTTAAAAAACGCAACATCCCCTTCTCTAAATAGAGTAGTGAAAGGTGAGAGCTTAGTCCAGTGTTTCTCAGCCAGGGTTCCCTGGAACCTTGGGGTTCCTCAAGAGATTGCTGGGAGTTCCTCAAGAGATTGTGATTGTGGGGGGAAAGCAATAGCAGTATATAGAATAATGTTCATCCAGGGGTTCCCTGAGACCTGAAAATTATTTCAAGGTTTCCTCCAGGATAAAAAGGTTGAGAAAGGCTGGCTTAGTCCATCCTGGAAGAACCTAAAAGAAACACCAACCTCCTCTTTTCTCTGCGTCACAGTGCCGCTTCTGGCTTTTTAGGATGCCCGGGTGGGAAAATGGTGGCAGCAGCAGCAGCCCTTTGGAGCTTCTCCCTCAAAGGAGAAAGCTTCAAATTATCTTGGCTTTTTTCAGCATCCAGCACTTCCTCTTCTTTTACTTTCATTCCTCCTCAGCCTTTGCTGCCTTGTTAGTCCTGTTATTAGTCCTAGGTGTTATACTGGTCAAAGACCGAATAAATTTATTACTATTACTATTACTAGTCCTAGGTGCAAGTGACACCCAGTTAGTGGCATTTTTCAGGGCATCGTGGAGGGAGGAATTTGAAACCTTCCTCATTGGGTCCCATTGCCTCAGAACTCACCTTCCTCCCATGACTCCTCAATGTGGCCATGTAGTGGCTGAAGAAGAGCAGCGGGCAGAGCAGGAACATCTGACTGTCATTGTGTGTCCATGAAATTAGAGGGAAGACGGTGTAGTTTCTCCTTTAAAGGCGTGGAGGGCTTTTTAAATGTGTTTTTAGCTTTTTCCATTGGATGCCAAAATGCCTAAGACCAACACTGGCATTCTGCACTTTGAACTTGTACTTGTACAAATATGCTTGTAATAGTATGGACAAACAAAACATCACAGATGATGCATCGATGTCTCGATGACTGTAAAGTTCTATATATAGTTTAGTTTGTTGTTTGCCGTCAAGTTGTTTCTGATTTATGAGACTGAAAGATTGTGACTTGTCCAAAGTCACCCTGTGGGTTTCCATGGCTGAGGGGATTTGAACTTGGTCTCCTGAGTTGTACTCCAGCGCTCAAACCCCTAATAAAATGTATGCTCAAATGTTGTTATTTTGGTTCTCTAAGGCTCTGCTGTGCTGTTTATGCACACATATGTTTTCAGTGTTATTGCATAGTCAAAAATTGTATTGCTCTAAATGAGGAGTGTCCTGCTAATGTATTTTTATGGATACTTTGTCTAGGCAATGGTTTTACAGAGAAAAGTTGTCATCTTATTATGTAAAGTCGTCTAAGGTGTAGAGCTGTGGACCTTTAGGCATAAGATTACAAGTCTGTATGTTTGCATGTTTATATCCAAAAACTAAATAAATACATGAAATGGACTTTGGTAATATTTCTGTTTCTTGCAATGTGAATTCCTTTCTTTTTGTAATAGGTGAAATTCCAAACAGATCGCCCCCTTGTATCTTCATTATTCTTTCATACAGCCATCAGAGTCTGAAACCAGTCCACTGGCAACTGTTTTCTTCTCTCCTTATTTTTCTAACTTACTAGGCTTTTCTTACTATAAGGCAACTTATTGTGCAGCCTTGATTTAGTGTACACATGTATATGAAGTGTGACCAGGTTATTTTATGTGAATATGCATCTCAGCAGGGCTATCCAAAGACATATTTCTCCCTAAGGTGAAAGGCAGAATGTTGTCTTTGGTCTTGTTTCTTGTATAAAAACCAATTGGAATTGCAGTTGAATCTTACTTCAACATTTACTGAAGTCCTTAATTACACTTGGGAACAGCAGTCTAAATCAGGAGGCCCAAAGCACAATTTTTAGTGCACTTAGCTCTGTTCTTCAGCACCTTGCCATTGTTCCACAAGCATTGCTGCCTGAGGTATCAGTCCTACCTAATGGTACAGTCAGCTCTATGATAATACTCAGTAAAGTTGAAGGAAATAGGAAAAGAAGAAGACCACATTACAGTGGATTGACTCAGTCAAGGCAACCACAGTCCTGAGTTTCGAAGACTTGAGAAGGGCTGTTGATGACTAGGACTCTTGGAAGTCTCTCATTCATAGGGTCACCATAAGTCAAAGCTGAGATGAAGGCACTTAAGTACAAAAAGGGCCAGTTCTGAAAATTGGGCAGCTGATAATGGAAATTTGATTTTACATAATGGAATGTTGTTGAATATGGAGTCTGCTGATGCACAGAATTTGTATGAATATGGCTTCCATCAGAAAGCATAAATAATTGGTTTCCAATCAAAAGCATTAACAGTAATATTTATGTGGAACTTAGTTACGTAATATACAAAGTGTATTGAGTGCATGACTGCAGCAGGCCTTACGGTGTGTTTTCATACTTGAGTACACTGATGCTTATCAGATGTATTTTCAAAGAGTGTAATCCATATCTATGCACTTTAAAATCCTGATTCTTTTAATGGGAAATATCTGCAAAAGAATACTAAGCATGTTTACTTAGAATTCGCATTGAGTTCGTTGGAACTCCCAAATAAGTCTATTTAGTATTGCATATAGTTAATTCTTTTCCACTGAAACCAGCAGAGAAAGTAATTAACATTGGATTGTGCCCAGGCTTATGATTTATTTGGGAAAAAGTGAATTCTACCAGAGTAGTTAGAAGTTTTATTTGGGCTCTTTGCTTGTGGTGTGTTTTGTAGCTGTATGAGTGCACTGAGTGGCCAGAATATCTTTAAAAGTTTTTTAAAGACAGAAGCTTTTTTAATATCTCAATCATATCTGAACCTTGGTGTCAATTTTGATTTTATTTGCACCATTGGTCTGTTTTAAAATATATGCTAACATGAACTGTTGTACTACAATTAGCTTTCAACTTTACTGACAGACTGATTTCCACAACTGTATATAAATATGAACATCTAATTTTAAATTGCTTTGTTTGGCCTACGGAAGGACACTGGTTATTTTTAAGTGAAAAGAACAAAAACAGCCAGGGAGCAAAATGGAAATAACATGAAATCTGTATTTAAACTTTTTCTTTCTGTTTTGAGATAGTGTTTACAGAACAAAGTTGCTTATTTTTTTTTTCAGTGCATACACATTTTTGAATGCTAAGAGTAGACCCATTTTAACAAGTATGTTCAATCCTGAAATATGAGTTGGAGCTCAAAATCTAATTTCGTTTAAGTGCTGAGTCTTATATTCACCAGTGTTATTTTCACATAATGGAAGATGGAACTCACCCTGGTTGTTGTTTATTGACATTGTTGAGCTGCAGTTTCCATTATCCCTTACCATTACCTATATTGACTGAAACTAATGGGAGTTGCAGTCCAAGCTCTGATCAGCAGAGAGATTGAATCTGAGACCTGTAGCATGCAAAGCATGTGCTCTGCCTGTGAACTATAATCCTTTCCACAGTTTGGTTGGTTTTATGATTTGTGTTTTGATTACAAGCTGTTTTGAAGTCTACCTCTTTAGTGATGAAAAGTGTCTTAAATATTGCAACTACTCTAGTTAATTAGTCCATACAAGGGCTGCTGGCTTTGATGGATTGAAAGAAGCCTTAATCAAAATAAAACTTGACAACTGCATTATTTATATTGGGGTTTTTTTTGAAAAAAGCCAAATGACTTAAAGGTTTTTTGGGAGGGGGTGATTGTGGTCCTCCAAATGTTTTGGTGCTGCTACTGACACAATCCATCTATGTTGGTTATGCTGGGACTTGTAAGTTAAGAGCTTTTAAAAGGGGTATGTGAGTGTTGTGTTTCTATTTTATTATGTTTTAAATGTGTGTTTAAAATTGCTTGTAACTTGTATTTTTAATTTGGTTTTTTAAGTAGAAATTAGTTTTAATTTTGCTGTAATTTTTGTATTAATAGTTTTTTAGTTGTATTGTGCTTTTAAATAGTTGTAAGCCACCTTAAATCCCATGTTGAGAGAAGAGTGGGATATAAAGTTAAATAAATAAATACTAACATCTTGAGGGACATAGGTACCCATCTTGTATATGTGTTAGTACTTTTTAAAAGATTTGCGGTTATGTAGACATCAAAATTGCATTAATTCACTCATTAGAAACATAAGATGATTTTTCCTCCAATCTGTATCCAGAAGTAACAAGTAAGATATATTTCAAATTGATAGTACAGTTGCTTCCATTCTCTCTCTGGCTTTTCTTCGCAAACGAAGATTCAGGAAGGACTCATCCCGCGCCTTCTGCAAGCGCGCTGATGACTAAAAAGGCCAATCCGAGATAAACAAGTCCGGTTGCAAAAAGCGCAGCAGAAGGATTCCTTGGGTGATGTTTTTGGGTTGTGATTCTTTCTGCGTTGTCGTTTCTCTTCAAGACTTGTTCGTCGTGAGTTCTCAAATAAGGCTGCAGCATTGTGGATATTGCGTCTCCATGCCTCCCGATGTGAGGCCAGGGCGGACCACTGTTGGTGATCAATTTGGCCAAGCCTGAGATGTTGTTTCAGGGAGTCTTTGTATCGCTTTTTCCATTATAATACTAAAAACATACAATTGAAACAGAGTAATACATGTACTTTTGAATCCACATCCCCCACAACAATTATAGATTAGAACTTCTTAAGAAGTATTTTGTTTTGCTCTTACTTAATAAGGCATGTGCTACCCTCAAACTGGAGAAAGGAAATGTTAAAACAGTGCATAGTAACATGTATTTTTTTTATGTTGTACGTTGCCTTATTGTTAAAGAAGCTGTTCCTCTCCCCAGCAAGGCAGCTTTATGGAATTGGTTCTGAATGTAAAAATATTGGGTTGTATCCAGTGGTACTTGTCTCTTGAAACAGATTCCCTTACCCTCTGGTATCTCTGAAATCCGCTTCAGAATTTTGAGAGGCCCTCCATATTAGATTTGGGCCTACAGGAGGTGTATACAAGGAGAAAAGGAAGGTGGAGCCCTGTTGTTGGGCAGAAGTCTATTTGTGTGGTGTGGAATGGCATCCATTAAAATTAAGCATTAGACAGTAAATGAAACAAAATATTTAAAGAAGTGTATAGTTGTCCCTCCGTATCCACAGATTTAGTAACCATGGATTTAAGTATTCACAGCTTGAAAACATTATTTAAAAAATAATAATCCAAAAAGCAAACCTTGATTCTTTCATCTTATATAAGGGACACCATTTTGCTGTGCCATTGCATATAATGGGACTTTAGTATTCATGGATTTTGGTATCCATGGGGGGGTCTGGAACCAAACCCCAGCAAATATGAAGGGACAACTGTATTATTAAAATGCCTCCTTATTTTACGTTTGCCTTTTGGAGCAAAATAACCATGGGCTTTTCTTTTCTTTGTTCTCTGTGTCCACATAGAGAAAAGCTATGGGTGAAATGGCCCTAACTGAAGGAAATGACAATTGACATTTTAGCATAGGATGTTTATCTGTTCGTTATGTTCCTTTATGTTATTCCAGTATTACCAAAAGGGGAATAGGAAAGTCTAACTAGAGATCACTTTTCTATTTGTAGGTAAAGACAGAGTGCTAAAATGGACTAGAAGGAAGCTAAATGTAACTCCAGAGTAGATGCCACATATTTTTAGGTTTTAATGTAAGACTTGTATTGCCAGATGCATAATTTTTTTTATAGTGGAAAAGGAATACAGTATATCACAGTTCCTTTGTAGAAAGGTCAGGTACTGTATCTAGAGGTGAGTATTCCAACACTTGCTGGTCTGTTTTCTCAGCATGGTTAGGATAACATTGAAGTAAAGCAGAGCAACAGAACTTGGTCATGACTTTGTTTACTTGCTTTTATTACGAGTACTTTGGAAATTGGCAGGTGTGTGTATTTGTGTAAGAATGAGAGCTAGTTGAATTTTTTTGTAGCATATTTTGTAAATTTAACTTGTTGCAAGCAATGTCTTTCTTTTTAAAGTAATCCATCATTAATTTTGGTAAGTCCTATTATCTATCTAATCATCAAGGACTATTGTTGACCATGTTGCATATGTTGCTGGTACAAATTTCTTAAAGACCAAAGATGATGATGATGATGATGGTGATGAATTTATTATTTTATTATTATTTTATTTCTTACCTGCCTCTCTGAAAGGCTTGAGGCAGGGTACAATATAGATTAAAATAAAATATATAACTAAACACAACTCTCCTCGTGAGTTGGGAAAGCAAACTGGATCAGCTGGCAGGGCTCTCCCAGCCAGCCAGCCGTTACATTCGCCCCTCTCTTTCACCTTCGGTTGCTCCCCAAAGGGGGTGAAGGCAGAGTAGGGGGGTGAATGAACCCGGTTTGCCTCGGCCACCACCCATTCCTTCCGTCTTCATTCCCTTTGCGAAGGGAAGGAAGAGGGAGGGGATGGGCAGCGGCCGTGGCAAACCGCGGCATTCACCCCTCTCTTCCACTTTCCAGTCACCCTTGACTCGAAGGTGGAAGAAAGGGGTGAATATACCTGCTTTGCCTTGGCGGCTGCCCATTTCCTCCATCTTCCTTCCCTTTGCGAAGGGAAGGAAGACGTAGGGAATGGGCAGCCACCAAGGCTAACCGTGGCATTCGCCCCTCTCTTCCACCTTCCAGTCAAACTTGACTCAAAGGTGGAAGAAAGGGGTAAATATACCCAGTTTGCCTCATCCGCCCCCCCTTTCCTCCGTCTTCATTCCCTTTGGAAGGGAATGAAGACGGGGGAAGCAGGGGCGGCCGCAGCAAAGTGCTAGATTTGCCCCTTTCTTCCACTTTCCAGGAAGGTGGAGGAAAGGGGCGAAAATGCCCAGTTTGCCTCGTCCAGCTCCCCTTTCCTCCGTCTTCATTCCCTTTGGAAGGGAATGAAGACGGGGGAAGCGGGGGTGGCTGCGGCAAACTGCAACATTTGCCCCCCTCCTCTGTCTACGGTTGCTCCCCAAAGGGGGAGAAGGCAGAGGAGGGGGGTGAATGAACCGGGAAACACTTTGCTTCACCCCCCCGCCCGATCTCCTGCCTCTTCGCTCTGTTTGCGAAGGGAGCAAAGAGGCAGGAGATCTGACGGTGGGGTGAAGCAAAGTGTATCTGGCATATAAGACAACCCCTGATTTTGGAGGATATTTTTCAGGGCTCAAAGGTCGTCTTATACACCGGAATATAGTAGTTGACACTCAGGTTAAAACACATAATCATAGGTTTAAGACAACAGTTACACGTTAAAAAGTATAATATATTGAAGCAGGGTTTTATGGTCTAAGAGTTTATTTGAGAAATCCAAACCTACTGTATGGGCTAGGACCTGTGCCCCAGGGTGGGGAAAAAGCAGGGTGTGGGGACCTGTTTTGTGTCTCCTGAAGCCCCCAGACTCCCCAATATAAAAAGTTGGCCAAAAAAGGCTTAAAAGAGAACACTTGTCTCACCACAAAACATGGCAGTTTGAGTCCCCTTGCCTCCCACTGTCCACAACCCCCCAAACAGTGAGAATTGGTTATATTTGGGGCATTTTCCAGAACTAGATGTGACATCATGCTACTTCTGGTTATATCAGCTAACTTGCTTGATAGTTTGCCTGTGCCTTCTGTGCAAAGTGGGAGAAAGGTGGAATATACACTAATTCTTTTATTGACACAACAACTATCACGTCCTTTTATGCACTTAGCTCAGGATGGTAGGGGGAAAATGCACAACTCTGAAAATCATAAAACTGCATATCTGCAAAAATGGCAGCCACATCCCCCATATTCGTGGAAACACCACTAAGGCCCATCAGTCAGGTTGTGCTGGTGACATCACTAACAGGCAAAAGATGCCTTATGAGTACATGTCGCCCAGCACACATAACTGCATCATAGACTCATAGAGTTGTAAGAGACCACAAGTGCCATCCCATCCAACCCCCTGCCATGCAGGAATATACAATCAAAGCATTATAGCACATGGCATTAAAACATAATATTGGTGTACTGTATGTTGTTACAGAGCCTTACGTTCTTTCTTTGTTCACCTGTGTGAAGTACCCACTCCATTGCTGGATTGAAGTGCAATTGGAGGTTTGTATCTGGAGTCCCAAGGTGAGGTACCTGCTAGGGCACTAGACAGAGAAGTATTAACAATGTCTTACAGGAATTTGAGGGCAATCTGCTTTGTAGAAATTGTTCCCCTAGCACACAAATAAACTTTCCTCATTGTTTTCCATCTCTAAAGTTCTTCCTTGTTTGCTGTAAATGTGCACAGACAGTGTAGAGAGAGGCTCTTCCCATGTGCTGCCAGTATCTCATCTCTAGCTCCACTCCATTTTAGCCATTAGGCTGTTGCTGCACTGTTGAAGTACTCTTATTACCATATCTGTAGAGTTGTTCTTGTCAGGAAATGACATGGATGTGACCACAAGATGAAGCTGTAAGCTTAGAAATGAAAGTGGTTGAGCTCCAGTGGCAGGTGTGTGTGTGTGTGTGTTAGCATTTGGAAGTATGCACACGTGAGATGCCTGATGTAACAGGCATTGTTTAACTGCCCATAAAAAGGAGATGGGAATTATCTCCAGTGTGGGTTTGTTGTAGATGGTGGTTGGCGAAGCAGTTTGTTGCTGGTTTAAGAGAGATTGTCCTATACTCTGTATATATATTATAAATATACTGCAAACAAAGATTAAAGCCCTCAAGTTGAGTGAAGGCTGGCCTTGTTGCTGTCTTTATTTGGCAAGCCAGAGCTCAAGGCAGTGTGCTGGGGTGAAGGAATTTTTCCTTCTCAGCCTGAAGTCTTTTGCAGAAGTCTCTCCAGAAAACCTTCTCCTTGGCGTCCTGTTGACGTGGAAGAACTCTGCAGGTAGTCGTGGTGGACACAGCGCGTCTTTCTACGCCCCAACAGTTCTGGCTACAGCAATGTGGTTTCATGCTCATGTAGCATGGCTTCTTCTGTTCTTGCTTAGGCATGGGCAACACATGGTCTGTATGCACCCATTTAAGGTGTGTTTTGGTGCTCCAAACTGTACCGATGAAATTCGGGGCAAATTGCTTAAGTCCCTCATTGCACCTTGAAATGAGCTTTACTTCTCACATGTACTCATTTTGGGCAGTGTAGCAAGCTGTTTGTCTACCTTTTAGTGAGGACATGAAGAGAATATTGTCAGACATTTTTCAACTTGCACTCAAAACAGCTGTCTAGCAGCCTAATTCAGTGGAGCCAGGTACCAGATGCTTTGGATAGACATCAGAGGATGGTCACAACCTTCATGTTCTTCTGGTGGGTGTCCAGAAGCATCTGGTTTGCTGTGGTTAAAACAGAGCCAAGTGGGCCTTGGTCTGATGCTAAAGGGCAATTATTCTCAGGATAGTTTACACTACTGTATATAACACAGGGTTGGGCAACTGCAAATAGTTTGGGAACTTCACCAGGCCCTTTCCCCCACCACTCACAGACCTCTGTCTTTCTTTTCCATTTCTAGAGAAGAAAAGGCTATTTTGGGCCCTAAAAAGAGTTGGGGGGAATAGCAATTGCACCTCCTGGTAGTAAGTCCAGCCCAGGAACTTACTGGTCTGTTGGTGTGGCTTTTAGTTCATCATGGTGACCCCAGTGAATAGCAGCTGTGATGAAGGACTGAAGGGACATGAGCTAACTTTGCCTTTAGGTTTTATTGCTGCATCCTCTTAATGCCTTCATGGAACCAATACACCATTGTTTTGGTGCACCTGCGGCATAATTTCATTCTGACAAGTCCTCAACCCTTTGACCTAGGAACTGAGTGGACCCTGGAATTATTACAGCTTCTGTGGGTGCAATTTTCTATTTTAAAACTGATTTTCCCCCCAGTGATGGGGAAATTGGAGGGCAGCACAGTCCCCACCCTTGATCTAATACAAATTTGTATCTTTTATCTGACCTGCTTTACTCTGAGAACTGGAGTTATGTGATGCATACCCCTTCACTATGACTTAGGAGGCTGTCCAGTATGAATGACAAACTGACCACACACTCAGATAATGTTGTTCCTGCCATTCCCTGTTAACCATATTCCTCTAGCTGGCCTGTGAACAGCCTTGATTCAGATACAGGAAGGAAAGTAAAGGATCAGGGAGAGGTCTCCAAGGGGGGAAACTCTAAAATCAAACCACAGGATCCCCCAAACTCAGTAAGGCCAAATCTAAGTGGCCATTTTATTTATTGTGCTTTTAAAACATTGTACACCACCTTGGATCCCATGCTGGAAGAAGGTGGACTATTAAATAAACAAATAAATAAATAAATTTATATTAATGCATTTAGATACATGCTGAATTAGGCCCAGGAAGTCCCGTGTTAAGAAATAAGCACTTGCACATAAGACTGTACAGATTGTTGCACTGATCCATCTACATCCATATTGTTTGTAAGGACAGATAGTGGCTGTTCCGGAGTTTGATGAGAGTCTTTTCCCAGCCTTATCTTGACATGCTGGGGAGTGGACCTGGAGTCTACTACATGCCAAGCATGTATTCTTCTAATAAGCCACATCCTGCCTCCTAATTTATAGTTGGGAGTACACAGTTAATTCTTAATATTAATGACAACTGACACTTTCATAGTGATTTCAACATCTTAGAAGGATTCCTTAAAAAAAAGTCATTAGCCACTTGCCCTCAAAATGTTCATCATCTAGGAATGTTAGTACTTTTTAGATTTATTCTGTTTTGGCTTTGGAGGCAGCTGGAGAGCTGTTTTTAAGCAGAAATCATCTCACTCCTGGCTCACAGTTCTGGGACTCATGCTGCCAAGCTTGCCACATCAGGAGAAAATGCTGTGGGATTTATTTTATTTTGTTGCTTTTTCCAGAGAAGGTTGCATAGATCAATTGGGGCATCAAGTTTCCTGAGTACTGGGGCTCACCTTTGGCATGCCACATCAGAGCAGTTTTCTAACGTCATACTTCCTTTCAAACATTTCCTTGTTTTTTTGCTTATTAAGTGTTTAAAAGAATACTGAGTACTGTACAAAAGTTAAAGGTCAGTCTGCTGAAACAGTTTATGATATGCGGGGGGAGGGGAGAGAGAGAGAGAAAGGAAAGAGATAAAGAAAAACAGACAGACTGCATTCACATGCAACAACCAGCCAAAATTCTTTAAATTTCTTAATTTCTAAGAGTTCTGGCTTATCAGGGACAAGACACTAGGAGCAGCTAGAGAAGCCATGGACCTTTCCTTTGTGGTTTCCGTATTGTGACATTTGAACCCAGCAATCTGGCTGCTTCGTCCACCAAACAGCCAGGGAAATAACCCACAGTTAGTTGCTCTTTTATTTCTCTCATTCCTTGAGGGAAAGACAAGCCAGATTGCCATGTTCGAACATCATGATAAGCCAGCCACAGACTGAAAGACTGTATATTGGTTAACCACTACTGCTTGCATTTAGGCGTCTATTGGTTTTTTTTAAACCCACCTTAGGCCAGCATCTGACAGTATCTCCAGCTCCCTAGTTTCTATCTATTTTCCACCATCGAAGAAGGCCAAAATATGAAATTTTGAGTTTATTCAGCTTGGCTCCCTATTAGAGTTCAGACTTGATTTGCTCTAGAATCCATTTATTTGTTTTTTTAGTTGTCCATAGTGCCCATAGAACTCCTCCTGTGCCACATTTTAATGAGTTGATTTTCTTCCTATCAGTTTTCTTTGCTGTTCAGCTTTCACAACCATACATAGAAATGGGAAATACAATGGCATGGGCAATACTAAGTTTAATATTCAATAATATATCTTGACACTTCAGGATCTTTTCTAGTTCCTTCATAGCTGCCCCTCCAAATCCTAAACAAATTCTTGTTTCTTGACTGCAGTCTCTATTCTGATTAATGACTGAGCCTGGGTATGGAAAATCTTGAACTGTTTCAAGGTCTTCTTCTTCTACTTTAAAGTTATGTAGATCCTCCATGGTCATTATTTTTGTTTTCTTAATGTTCAACAGTAAACCTGCCTTTGTACTTTCTTCTTTGACTTTCTTCAGTAATTGTTTCAAGTCTTTGCTATTTTCTGGTAGTAGTATGTTGTCATCTGCATATCTTAAATTGTTAATGTTCCTTCCTTCAGTTTTCATGCTTCCTTCCTCTAAGTCTAATCCTGCTTTACATATATGTTCAGCATACAAGTTAAACAGGGTGATAAAATGCAGCCTTGCCTGATACTCTTGCCAGTTGAAAATCATTCTGTTTTTCTGTATTCTGTCCTAACGGTAACCTCTTGTCCTGAGTACAAGTTATGCATCAAGACAATCAAATGTTGTGGCACACCCATTTCTTTAAGAGTGATCCATAGTTTTTCATAATCTATACAATCAAAGGCTTTGCTATAATTTATAAAGCATAGGCTGCTTTTCTTTAGAAATTCTTTGGTGTGCTCCATTATCCAATGTATGTTTGCAATATGATCTCTAGTGCCTCTTCCTTTCCTGAACCCATCTTGGACAGATGACATTTCTCACTCCATATATGGTAAAAGTCTTTGCTGTAGAATTTTGAGCATCACTTTGCTTGCATGGGAAATTAATGCAATGGTCCTGTGGTTACTACAACTCCTGGTGTCCCCTTTCTTGGAGGTTGGAATGTATATGGAACATTTCCAATCTGTGGGCCACTGTTTTGTTTTCCATATTTGTTGACAGATTTTAGCTTGCATTCGAGTAGATTCTGTCTCTGTAGATTGAAGCAGTTCTATTGGTATATTTGTTACTCTGTTCATTACTTTAGGAACATAAAATGCATATCTTGCCTTACACATTTTATTCAACATCTTATAAGAAAATCTTATATAATCTAATTTTTTCATTTTTTTTTTGAAAAAGGGACTTTAAAAAAAATGAGAAAAAAACTTCCTGAGACTTCACATCTCTTATCACCACCATCACAAGCACAGTTGGTGGGGACTCTAAAACTCCCTTACCAAGGAAGTTAAAAAGGTCCCTTCCTTGTTTACCTTCTTTCATCAGGCAAAAACTTTTTTATTGTGATAGGCTTTTAAAACAGAAAGTGTTTAAAAAACAGGCTAGGGGGTGCTGTATTGTTTGAACCATTTTTAATAGCCTTTTATCTTTTTCAATTGAATTACTTTAATACTGTGAATAATTTAATTCTATTTTTAATGTTCATTTTTGTAATTGTGAGCTGCTTTGAGTCCCGACTTCGGAGAAAAGTAGGATACAAATAAAATAATAACATTAATCCATACCACCCCCTTTCCCCAAATTGGGTGAGGGCAAGAAATATTGGCTGGACAGTCTCTTTGTCTTTTACATGCTGTGAAAAAGGTGACCTCCCCATCTGAAAGTGTGGCAAAGTGGCCAATAGGGCCTCGCTGAAGTCTTGGGGAGATTATTGGCTATTTTTGGTCTCCCAACTATGTCAGCCACCTAAATTTTGGAGAGGGGTAGGTGGATGAACACAGGACCACTTTCAGGCATTTTGGGGCCCCTTGCAACACTTTATTTTGGGGGGGGGGACATATGTTTATCTCAGGTCAATGTAACCTAACCTAACCTATTCACAACACAGGATATTCAGATTATTACAAATAATGTTTTTGCAGGAGGAGGGTTATGACACCCCACCCACTGTGATGGGGCCCCTAATTACACCATATGGCAGAGGCCTCTTTGTTTAGGCAGGCATTTGCTTGAGTTATGCAATGGTTATGCAATGGTTTCTATGATTATCTTCAACAGCTGTCTTCTTATATTATTCCTCCTTGGAATTTTATTAAATAGTAACATTGGTTTTAATTGACGTTTGCCTCCTTGAGTGGTATGTAAACATAAAGATCTAAGTCTTTTCTATAAATATAATTTTGTTTTTATTTTTGTTGCTTTGTTGTATGCTGGGTATGTCTCTCTTTACTCACGCCGAACAAGTCTTGAAGAGAAACGACAATGCAGAAAGAATCACAACCCGGAAACATCACCCAAGGAGACCTTCAGCTGTGCTTTCTGCAACTGGACTTTTCTATCTCGGATTGGCTTTTTTAGTCATCAGTGCGCTTGCAGAAAGCATGGGATGAGTCCTTCCTGAATCTTCGTTTGCGAAGAAAAGCCAGAGAGAGAGAAATGAAACCAATAATGCACTTTTCTAAATGTGTTTTAGACACATTTGGCAACAAGGCAAACTCCAGAAAAATGGAGATACTGTAGAACTGTATCTATTGGTGTAGGGGGGATTCTGGGAACTGCCATCCAAGTCCCCCCTCCCCAGCCTCTGCTATATGCTCAGAAAAAGAATGTATGAATGTTACACTGAAGAGTCTTATGTTACTGAATGAAGTCAGAGTGTAAGTTATACTATTGTGTCTTTAAAGCACTTCATTTAGAACAAGCTACTATTTTAATTTCTGAAAATTGCCAGTAGCATCTTAAGTGAGATGAAGAAACCTATGCTAACCATTTGTCACAACTGATCTGTGTCTGGAAGAAAGTAAGGGAAGTGCTTGGGCCTTTATGAACTTTGACTGCAAGAATGACTGGAAGTCCGCTCACATCTATCAGGCCTAAGTTTCTGTTTGAACCTGTGAAATGGTTTCCACTGGTATCTCTCTGATTTGATTTATGGTTGAATTTTGTGCCTGGAAGTTGTAGAGGTGAGAGACCCGTATTTATATATCATGGATGTAAGTTCGTATAAGTCTTGTGCAGGATACAATTTCACGGCGTATAGTAGAATAGAACTCTGTCTTTCTCATCAAATGAGCCCTACAAGGAGTTTACTATTGAGGTAATATTTATCTGTATTTTGGAAACTATTTCAGGCACAAGCCAAGAGAGGGATAGAGTTTCAGTTTATATAGAGTTTTGAAATCAAATCTTCAGATATTTTGCAATGAGTTTTCTTTAAGTTGCAAAGCAGAAAACAGGAGTTTAGAAATTAAGTTCTATATGAACAAAAGCCAAACTATCTTAGTAGTAAGAAGCTTGATTAAATATGTGGCGTTTTCTGTGTCTGGTGCAATTGAAACAGCCTTTGGCAATCAGGCATAAAAATAGAGTTTACAGTGCTGACCTTGCCTGACAGGCTCTTAATTGCACTGTGTGTCAAAAGTCTCTTCAGAGACAGCACTATATACTTGATTAACAAGATGTATGTTTCAGTTTTTGCAAGGAAGATGAATTGGTGTGTAGCTTGTAACATTTTGTAAACAATTCAGTTCAATAAAGGGTTTGACTGTAACTTCAGAAGACTTGCTGTGTAGGAAGGAGTACCTTCAGATGGAGAAAAGGCAGCTTTCTTCCAGCCCTCCTGAAATCAGGAATGACCAAAATGGAACACAGTTATTTTTTAAAGAAAGTTGCTGCTTTTAATATAATGTTGGGTATACAAGATGAGCCAGTGCTTCATATCTGTTGCCACTGGGGGTGATAATGCTGCCAAAGGCAAAGATGAGTAATTCCTGGTTCTGTTATAGATGTCTGGTTCTGTTCCTTTTCCCTGTCTCCAGCTCCTGGGCTGCTTATCCATGAACTGACAGGACATTACTATGGTCCCTAATGTGTGTCAGGTTGTTGTGATGGTCTGCACCACTGATAGCTTTGAAAAAGGTCCAAACCATTTGTCTTCATAGGAGACAGAATACTGAACTAGGTAGATCTGTATCTAATCCAACAAGTACTTAAAGTTAATTACTCACAGCATGTATAATGTTTCCTCTTTAAAATAGTAGCAATATGGTGCTCACGTAAGTCAGCTTTCTTAGAAGTTCTTCTTAAATTTCCAAGACTGTTGTTTAGCTTGGATGGTGTTTATGGTTTCCAGAGATAGATCTACAGGTCTGTTCCCAACTTTATGCAATACATTATGTATGGACTAAAGTCCTCTTAATCTATCATGCATATGCTCAGAGGTGCTCTTTCTTGTAGAGCTGTCATTGAAAATAGGTTCCATATGAGCTTTGGTTCACATGTAAAATCCTGAAAATAATACAAACCGTGTTTTATATTAAGTTGCCCCATTGCTGATAAGCTGGAGTACTTCCACTTTAGTCTAGCTGCTGATGGCAGATCTGGTAAAATATGTGCATGATGTATACTGAATTATAAACCCCTTGAGTTCTTACAAATACAAGTTAATCTTACTTTTACTAGAAGAAAATGCAAAAATAACTTTATGCTATGCTTAGCAGGTTGAGAAAATTAGCATTTGTAATCTAGCCCCCTGGCAGCCATCAGAAAACAGCTCCTGGATGTGGCTGACGGAAGACCCTTAAGGGGAGTAATTGTTGCACATACTGTATTTGCTAAAAAAAATCCTTAAAAAGCAGGTGTTCACTTTCCGCTAACAAGAAATAGGAAATCCTCTTGGGTGTCTGAAGCAACTGCATATTGCTGAAACCAAACATCTGAAACATTGTGGCTGAACGTTGACAGTGCTTATGTTAATGTTATATATAAACAGTCCTGTAAAAGCAGTGCTCTTATACTGATGCAAGCCCGTTTTCCTATTCTTGTACAACATTGCATTATTGTGAAGAGCTGTCTTCTGGATTCATTTATCTCTATTCCTCATAGGGGATAAGATGGGGAACGTTGCTGGAAAGCCGTTTATGGGAAGGAAGCTAGCTGCCATTTGGTTCTGAATCTTGGTTCCTTTTCAATTGCTGTGGCAATAACGTTTCTCTTTTACAGAGAATTTTGCACCATTTTGGGTGGCCTGATAAAGGTCTTACTATAATATAGACTTTGGAATTTGTCTTTTAGGTAGATATAAAGAGCGAGTTAGTACTAATATAAAGCTGACATTAAGGCTGCATGTGTACCAGTATTGATCACTTTGCTCCCCTGCCCCCATGCTTCATATTTTAAAGAAAATTGGTATAATGAGATTGCTATGATAAGAACATCAATTTTCTTAGACCACAACTGCATTTATATATTTCAGTTGGTCAGAAAGTGAGGAGGAGAGACCAAGAAACAGAATAATTAGGGTAAAATCAGCTGAATGTATAAAATATACATGCATGCCAATTAGAAACTGGGCTGATTTTGTTCTATTTTTCTTCACATTTCTAGTTTTCTGTTATAAGGGGAAATATCTACATCTCTCCTGAATAGGCAGAAGACTTTTCTCTGAACCATCTATATCTATATCCTATATCTATATCTATATCTATATCTATATCTGACTTGAGTATATTAATATATTAGGGAATAGTGGAAGGTTAGCTTGTTTGCTCTCCATTTAACATACAATATCAATATTAAAAGGAAATATGTACAAATTGTTTACAAATGGAGCATTTAAAGAACTTGTAATGTTCTGGAAACATTCTCAGGAGTTTCTCTGTGTGGTTATTTGTTGAGCATAAGATGGTCTGTTCTAATGATCTAAGAAGAAAATATGCTGTGCAGGTTGTTCCTTTGTAGAATGCATAACTTTTTAAAACATGCTGTGATTGTGAAAAATTTTAAGAATAATAAACACATGTCAGCTTATTTTTTTCCTGCTTCTTTTAAAAGAGTTTATTTCTGATTTATTTCATTAGACTGTTTGGTAGGCTGGTCTGTTGCAGAACTGGTATCTGTCCTGTCCCAGCATAAGGACCTCTTGGACGTAACCACCTAACATGTATGAATAGCCTGGTGGTTGGGTTGGCTATGTTCCAGGAATGTGCAGCTCGATCTGTGTGACATAGGACATATCTAACTAAAGCATAAACTAGGGCCCTACAGATGTTTCTGAACTGCAGCTTCCATAATCTTTCACCATTGGCTATACTGGCTAGGGCTCATAGGTACTATAGGAGAAAAACATCAAGAGGGCTGGACTTGTATGACCATCCCAGCATAAACTGATTAATCTCTTCCTCCACCATTAACTGTAATGGGAGGTTTCTAGGGGGTTAGTAATGTTAATCTTTAGTTTAACAAGTTATGTTCAGCACAATTTTTTTGTGGACTACAGATGCATCTGATAGTCTTTCCAGGTGCCACAAGACTTCCTTTTTATAATATAAAAATAGTTTTAAAAATTAACTTTATTATAACTGTATGGTTTGGGGCAAGGGATCTTAGGAACTATCTTGTAGTTCCATGGGATAGATGGGAAACAGTCACCTAACTACATTTCTCAGGGCTCCTCTCATACTACAGAATTCCAAAGCATGGGAGGAAGCTCTCAGTCAGGACAGAACATTTCAAATAGAGTGTTGCAAATTATTTTGTTGTATAGGTGGCTAAAACTAAAATAACCACATTCTTGAGCATATGTATATTTTAAGCACACGTCATTGCCCCCCACCCCCATATGTGCAGGGCTGGTAGCCACGGTTTCAATTATCTGTCACCTGAAAAAATGTGATCTCTCTAAGCATTTCCTAGGTCCTCCAGGCTGGAGATGCCTAGAGAAGCAGCCTTTCTGGACATTTCCAAGGTCCTCCAGTACGATTTTATGGGATTTGCTATTACCCGTAGTTTGAAGTATTTGTGATAAGTCTGGGAATGTATCCCCCATGGATATGGTGATCCACCTGTATATCCTTTTCCACATTTTTCTAGAACTTTAAGTTTCCCTAATCACAATATGTTCCTTTTTAAAATTATGAGGGCTGCATCTTTTAGTTTGTTGGAGGGTATTTTATTTGTATTGATGGAGATGCAGTATAATGGCATACTTTTTGTGAGTCTAGTGTGAGTTGTTGTTTATAGCAGGAAATGTGAAAAATGTTAACTTGGGTTTCTTTATAACAATGAGTTATACCCTTTTTTGTTGTTGTTGAATATCTAATTCATTCATAATTCATTCAGTAAGGAAAAAGGCACCTAAAGGAATAAACAGAAGACTGGATAGGTTAAAACAGGGGTAGGCAACCTATGGCCCTCCAAATGGTTTAGAATGCTGCCTTCTTCATTGTTGGTTGTGATGGTTAGAGCTGATGGGAGTTGTGGTCCAACAACATAAGGAAGGCTACAGATGGATTACACATGAGATTAAAAGGTGGATGGTTGATTAAATAGAGTTTTTCATTATGTGGCAGACCCACTTAATAATATAAGAGGAATCCTGTTATATCAGAGTGAAAGCTCCTCTGGTATAGCATCTCCTTTTTGTGGAGAACCAGATAAGTCACTGAAAGTGCTAGCTAGCTCTCCTCTGCAACTGGTGATCAGTGACATTTTACTTTAAGCATGGTCAGTCTTTATCAGGGGTGATGAAGATAAATCTCCAAATTTGGACTTTAGTTTCCATAAGAGCTAGCCAGCATGTCAAATGGTCAGGAATTATAGGAGTCAAAGTCCAGAACACGTGGAGATCTACATTTTGCCAAACCCAGCTTTACTTACTCTGTGTGGCTAATAGCTATTGATAGCTCCATCCTCCATTAATTTGTCTGATTTTTAAAAAAATACAATTTAAGCTAGTGCCCGCCAGCATATCTTATAGCAACTAGTTCTATGAAATAATGTATGAATTTGTTGAAGATTTAATTTACTCTTGTCTAGCCTGAATCGATTTTCAATCAGTTTCATTGGGAGATCATGATTTCTAGGAACGAGAAAGGGAAGAAAGTTTATCCACTTTCTCTGTAGCTTTCATTACTTGCCACTGGTTTTTTTCTTTGTTATATTCATTTTGGTTTATGCAATAAGTTTTTGTAAGTACACTCACAGCCTCCGAGGGGGGCAAAGGCAACCCGCCCTCTGAACAAATCTTGCCAAGGTAATACCTATAGGTTCACCTTAGGGTCACCATAAGTTGGAAATGGCTTGAAGGCCCACAACTACAGCAGCAGCAGCAGCAGCAGCAAAAAATTACTAGTATTCTTGATCACTCTTGGATAGGCACTCATAATGTGTGAAATAGGTGTTTCCAATTATGGTCTGGTCTACAGTCATTCTTTTGGTGTCCAAAGATGGAACAATTGCATCTACCCTGTGAGAACCTTCAGTATTGCCTAGAGATGTGAAGGCCTGGAAGAAACCTGGAAAAATTCAGAAAAAAACCCCGTTTTTTCCCCATTTTTTTCCTGAAGCTTTTTTTTCCTCCAAAAAATTGAAAAAAGGAAAATTGATTATGGAATGTCCAGTTCATGCTGCTGCAAATCTGTTGGACCCAAGATTCAAAGGTGGAAATATAAGTGATGATAGCACTGCTACTGCATTTGACTGGATTACAAAACAAGCATCACACTTAGGACTTGATGTTGGGAAGATACTTTCAAATGTTGCAGAATATGGAACATCTTCAGGGATTTGGTCCAGGAATGCAGTCTGGGATTCTGCCAAACATATCCCTCCTGGAACATGGTGGCAAAGTCTTTGCACAACATAGCCTCTGACTCTTCTTGCTCCTCACCTTCTTCACATTCCTCCTTCTTCTGCACTCATACTAAATCAAGAACTAAAGTGACATGGGAAAGGGTAGAGAAGCTTGTTTCAATCTGGGTAAACCTTTGGTTTTTAGAAGTCCATGATAACTGTAATGATGACAAACATAACAAAGCAGAAGCAGAGACTGAAACTGATACTGATAACTATAGCTCAGAAAATGAGTCTGATAAAATTTCATGCCTATTCATTGAATCTTTGTCCCTCCCTCCTCCCTTCCACACACTTCCCCCCCACTCAGTTCTTTTTATGGGAATGGGTGCTTTATGACTATTTGATACTGTGGAAGGGAAATATAAATAATTGTCTTTGTTACTAATGTTGATGGTTTCTTCTGGATTTTTAAAAATTGTTTTCTTTTTTTGCCTGCGCCACATAAACTAGCAAAACCAGAGAGGTTTCATACAGTTCAGGAGATTGTTGCTCCATTTGTTACAAATAAAAATTAAAATAAATAAATAAAAATAAATTCCGTTTGTAATAATCATTTGAATGCACTGTATTTTTAATATACAAGTTGTGATAATTTTATGCCAAATCACATTGCACATAGTCATATTTTATGTTCTTAAGTAACAGAGTGACTTTCACTCTGTAACAAGTGCTTATGTTGCATTTTTTAATTTTTTCCAAAAAATCATTTTTTTTTCCACTTTTTCCATGGCTTCAAAATTTCCAGAAATTTACATCTCTGCCTGTGATTTTCTGGCACGTGTGTTACAGTAGTGCATGCAAGTACCTCCTTAAGGTACTCCCAGCGAGGGATCAGGACCACTTGAGTCTTCTTAAGTCTTCATGCAGTTCTTAATTATGCTTTTTAAAAAATCTTGCAGTGCAGCCCATTTCTCACTGGTTTTAGATCAGCCCTGTTGACTTCATTTGCCTGTGTATGTATCTTGAATTGCAAGGTTGCAGTCTTGTTGATTATAACCACAGAGACTGAATATATACAGTGGGCCCTTGGACTCCCCTGGCGTTTGGTTCCAGCCCCACCCACCCTGTAGATACCAAAATCCGTGGGTGCTCAAGTCCCATTATGTACAATGGCATAGTAAAATGGTGTCCCTTATATAAAATGGCAAAATCAAGGTTTGTTTTTGGATTTAAAAAAAAAAAAATTTCAAGCCGTGGATAGTTGAAGCTGTGGATACAGAGGGCCGACTGTATTGCTCATTTTCCAGAACTCTTTCAATGTCAGCTGGATTTCAGACCATGCTTTGTTAGGTTCACACCTAAATCTTCTTTAAAATATGTACAGGCTTCCCTCGCTTTCTGATGCCTCGCTTTCCGATGACTTGTTCTTTCAATGCTTGCAAATTACAAATAAGTTTCATTAATTTGACAGGGGTTCCACTCTTTCATTAGTTCTTTTTGCCTACGAGGCTTGATTGGGACCACTCATACCCACATTTCTATATATATAGAATCATAGAGTTGGGAGAGACCACAAGGGCCACCCAGTCCAACCCCCTGCCATGCAGGAATAGACAGTCAAAGCATTCCTGACAGATGGCCATTCAGCCTCTGTTTTAAAACCTCCGAAGAAGGAGATACCACCACACTCCCAGGCAGTGCATTCCACTACCAAACAGCTCTTACTGTCAGGAAGTTCTTCCTAATGTTTAGATGGAGTCTATTTTCCTGTAATTTGAGTCCATTGCTCCGTGTCCTAATCTCTAGAGCTGCAAAAAACAAGCTTGCTCCATCCTCAATATGACATCCCTTCAGATATTTAAACATGGCTATCATGTCCCCTCTTAACCTTCTCTTCCCCAGGCTAAACATACCAAGCTCCCTAAGCCACTTCGCATAGGCCATGGCTTCCAGATCTCGCACCATTTTGGTGCCCTCCTCTGGACACATTCCAGCTTGTCCATATCCTTCTGGAATTGTGCTGCCCTGAGCTGGACACAGTATTTCAGGTTAGGTCTGACTAGAGCAGAACAGAGTGGCATTATTACTTCCCTTGATCTAGACATTATACTCTTATTGATGCAGTCTAGAATTGCATTGGCTTTCCACGTCACACTGCTGACTTACATTCGGTTTGTGGTCCACTAAGATCCCTTTCGCATATATGTGTGTGTGCGTGCGCACACGTATGTGTGTATAGTGTGTTAATTTAGCTTTTGTACACATTCAGAAGTGACATATAGTGTGTTATTTGCATTTTTGATGTCAAAATGCATTTGTAAGCTAAAAACAACTGGGTTCCACTTTTCCACCACTTTCTGACAGTCCTCCCCTGCCTAACCAGTCAGATAAGCAGGGGCTTCCTGAATTTGACAAATAGACGTTTGAAAAGACTTATACAGTTGTCCCTCCATATTCACGGATTTGGCATTCAGGGAATAAAGTATTCACAGCTTGAAAATATTCTTAAAAAAATAATAATCCAAAAAGTAAACCTTGATTTTGCTATCTTATATAGGGGACACCATTTTGCTATGCCATTGCATATAATGGGACTTGAGTATTCACCAATTTGGGTATTCACGGGGGTGGGTGGGTCCTGGAACCAAACCCCAGCGAATGTGAAGGGACAACTGTATGACATTTATATACTTGTCAAAGTTGAATTGGCTGTTGCTTCCTGATGGTTTGCTTTTGCATTTTAAAAAACTTTCTAATACTTCAAATGATCTTTTTACTTACTTGCCTTACCTGCCTTCCTGTTTTGGCCACAGTGTGTAAAATCTGCATACTATGTTCCTAATGTTACATGTCCATCCATTCAAGTCATTCTGTGTTTAATCTTTTTCTTCCTGTTCAGAATCCTTCTTAGAGGTAACACAACTGCTGCTCCTTTTTTGTTGTATGGCATACATCTTTGTAGTAACAGGTTGAAATGCTTAACATAATTGGGTCATATTATTACTTGAAACATAAAGCTGTCAAGCAAAGGAACATGCGGCATTATATGGTAAAATTATTATGATGGCTTTGTAAAATCTGTGGAGTGTCTTCAGAGTTTACGAACCGCCTTGGTAAAAAAAGTGGTGTGGCCTACAGATATAAAACCCAGTGTGCAAATTGTGATGAAAAACCATTAAAAAGATTTAATTTCCCACTATTCTGAGAAAGATTTTCAGATGGCTCCCGTATATATTTCAGCAAGTGCTTTGTATGCATGGGGAAAATCCATACCAGAGCCCCCATAATGGGTTTCAGGGCAAGTTATCCTTGCATTAAGAGAGGCTCCTTCCCAGACTTAAATAGCTTATTCTAAGGAGAAGTGGCCACCTAGCCTTCATGGCCTGAATGAGAATTTTAAATAAAATACGCACACTGGATTTGTAGTATCTGAGGTGTTGAAATAAAGCCTTCCAAGAGAAGAATCTGTGAAGCCATTTGTCATGAAATGATAATATACATCCTGACAGTTCTTTGAGGCCTGATATATGAACTGCTACTGGGATAATTTCAATCTTTTAAAAATGTGAAGAGGTTGGGGAAGAATGAAAACAAAACAAGGGTTTGATGTTCCCACCACTGGGGTGTTTTTACATTGGGAAGTGCTTATTTATCCAGTGGGCTGGTGGGTGGGAAAGGTGGCAGGGTGAAGACCAAGAGAGTTTATATGTGCTAACGCTTCAACTGAGTCTGGAACGTTCAATCCCTTGGCTGGCAGGAGAAACGGAATGTTCCGACTCAGAACTGCTATTGGAAGAAGGGGTTTGCTGCCTGCAGAGGAATGTTGAGGGGCCTTTCTATTGTCTCTCTCAGTGTGTCTGCTTCTCTGTTTAAAATATTAACACTGTGGGGCAGGCAGGAGAATGTGTGTGTGTGCGCGTGCGGTGGGACTGACAGATTTAATAAAGGATAGATAATGTTTCCAGCTGTGATTTGGCACCATCATCCATAACTTTTGCCAGGTTGGGCTGACAGACATGGCTTTGGCTGTAGTCTGTGGGCTGGATCTATATGTGATGCATGAAAAGGTAGTTTATATGCTGTAGTCAATGCGTGTTTTTCCCCCCAAAGCAGATTACACTTTCTCATGGTGCAAGGTCAGAAAGTACCAGCTGTGTCTCATGGCAAAAGTTGTATCCAGGAATAGAAAACTAATAATGATAAGTCTGAGCTCAGGGTTTGGAAGTATCCTTTACTGTGAACTCAGTTGTTGCTTGCTCTCTTATCAGCCTCGGACCTTCCATCTTGGAATATAAAGGTATTAAGCCTGATCTGGAGTCTAGAAATGGCACTCCAGAATGCATTATTTTGTCACAGTAGTTCTAGGTTTTATACAGAGCATGGAAAAGTTACTCTTTGGACAACTTCCAGAATCCTCAGTGAATATGTTGGCTTGGGGGTTCCGAAAATTGCAGTTTTAAAAAATAACTTTTCTAAGTTTTGAATGAATCCTAAGACTGTGACAACCATTTATTCAAATGTGCCATAAAATCTATATAATACTCTAGCAATCACAGTTCTTAATTGAATGTTTTACATTGTACTTTAAGAGACCTGCAGTCACATATTAAGAATGATTCTACTGTACTCTCAAGAAAGAAACTGTTGTTATGTGTAACCAAACCAACTTTGATCATCTGCTCACTAAGAGCAAAAGCTCCTCAGTTACTTTGAAAGTACAGTCTAGCTATTCCCATAATAAATGTACTTAGCCATCTGATTAAATCACATATTGTAAATATATTTTCATACACTTCACCTTCAGCTTGCCTATAACTGGCAGTCCCACTTGGCTTCTGTCTGCTACTTAATCTCATGATACAGGTTTTGTCTATAAAAGCTGATGTCCCTTGAATACCTTGAAGATCTGTGCTGTCATTGATGTGGCTTGTTTCTGGGCACATCTCTTTCTTCAACAGAAAATTTGGTACCCGAGGCAGAAATACCATGGGAAGAATAGGTATGGGTTCCTATACTTCCCAAAAGAAGAGCATTTCAACATTTCAGCATTTTTTAAATCCAAAACTAACAATATGCACATATGAAATGAAACAACCAGGTCAGACAAGGCTTGTATAAGTAAACAAAAACCCTTGAAGGTTTCTTCCAAAATGTTTCCAAGGATGACTTTTTAAATTTTATTTTACCAGCCTCCACTTTTCTTATGATCTCTATTTTGGAGGCCAGACTTAAAGGTTTAAGCTTTTTTTTTTTTTTTTAACATGCTGGGGCTTAGCTGGTGAGACAGTCTTATCAGCTGTCCCTTTTTCTCTCTGTTTTGCTGTTCACACATACTGTTTACCTTTCCTGTTATAAACAGGTACACACAAGTACAGTAGGATTAGCTAGAACAGGGTCCTGCTCTTTCCCATCTCAAGCTGTATTGCATTCTTTACTGCAAACACATTATTGCAACCTGACTCTGAAAGTCTGTGTTTCTCCAGCTCTTCACCACCATCCAGTTCAGATGCTGCTAAAAAGCTTCCAGCTAGACAGTGGACAAAGAAGGAAGGGGGGCTGGGGGGCATAAAAAGGAGCTCCTCTGTCAGAGGCTTTGTTAACTGAGGTATGTCTGCATTATTTTTTAAGGTACTGCTTCAATCTTTGTCTACTAAATAAATTATTTAATATAAAAACTTTTTTACACTGATTCACTTGTGTTCCACTCATCTCCAGCAACAACACTTGTTCTAATTTCTTCTAAGCAAGATTATGTGAGAAACAGTAATTTTCCCAAGGGTACCCCATGAGCTTTTGAATGGACCCTGGTTTTGCCACATATCTGGTTTCAGATATGGAGATCACTACTTGCTGTTTGTCTCACACTACTTATTTTCTTTTTTGTTTTTTTAAGGAAAAGGACAGTTGCAAATGATGATGATGACTGCTTAATGTTAATGACTTAATGCAACAAAAAGTAATAAATATGTGCTATTGTTTTTCAGGCTGTCATTTTATTCTGGGCACTCTTCGTTCTCCATGTATTGCATGCTGTTTCTAGCAGTAAGTATATTTTTCAGTCTGTTATGGTGTTAAAAGGGGGGAAATCTGTTTATATCTCATAGCATGAAGCTGAAACATTTGCTGCCTCAGCATTTCATTTGGGCTGTTTGTACAAGAGAAACATGAAATGGAAAAAAAGGTTTGGGTGGAATGTGGATGTTTGCTCTGAGATAATCTGACTCAAGGTTGATATGTTTGGTCACTGCATGTCAATTTATCTTGCTCAGAACTGATCTACATGCTTGTATGTAAAAAAAAATGCATAGTCAAGAAGGTGATAAAGATTGTTGGCCAGCATTTTGGCCTTGTTTGTATTCTGTTCGTCATTTCAGCCTGGATTTGAAAAATAGGCTGCTAAGATGGTAATAGCACATAAGTGAATGATATGGTCAAGTTGGCTGCTGCTGATGATATTATTATTATTATTATTATTATTATTTACCCCACCCCTCTGTTAAAAACAATCGGGGTGGCTTACTACAATCTGCAGCGGAATGATCATGTGACTAAAATCCCTAAGCACCACCACCCCACCTTCCCCCATAAAAAGATATTAAACTAGTATAAAATTAAAAACCACCTAAACTAAAATCACATAAAAAACAAATACAAAAATCAACAGCCAGCAAGACTAAAAGAGGCCAGGAGACGCAGCTCCTGAGGCCGGGATCTAATCAGGAAAGGCCTGCCGAAAGAGATCCGTCTTTAGTGCTTTTTTAAAGCTACTCAGGTTTGTCGTCTGACGGATCTTGTTTGGCAGGTCATTCCACAGTTTGGGGGCGATTACCGAAAAGGCCCTCTGGGAGGTTGCAAACAGCCTAGATTTTTGTGGCTGAAGCAAATTCCTCCCAGAGGACCGGAGTGCGCGAGGAGGATTGTATGGGAGGAGGTGGTTCCAAAGATAAGTTGGACCCAATTTAGGGCTTTAAAGGTAATAACCAGCACCTTATACTGGGCCTGGAAACTGATAGGCAGCCAGTGGAGAGATTTTAATACTGGAGTTTTATGGTCTCGCTGGGATGTTCCCGAGACCACTCTGGCTGCCATATTTTGTACCAACTGAAGTTTCTGGACCAAGCATGAGGGTAGCCCCATGTAGAGCGCGTTGCAGAAATCTAGACGAGAGGTTACCAGTGCGTGCATCACAGTCTCAAGGTCCCTTACTTCCTTACTTAAACATGTTTTGCTGCTGAAATCCCTGCATGACTAGAGAATGCAAACCAGAACTTAACTTGTAACATTTTAGAGCCGTGGTTCTTAACATTTTCTTTACCAGGGACCCCCTTTAAATATCTTTTGTTGCTTTGGTCCCCCAGGACTTAACTCAAGATTTAAAACAACAACAACAACAACACCTGATAATAATACAATTACACCATCGATTAAACTTTCCCTCAGAGGCACTGGATGGGGAGGGAAGACTTTTCTCCTGCTTCTTCCTGCAAGTTGTGGCTGGAGTGGATTGAATGGCAATGCACAGGCCAAGCCAGCCAGCCAACTGGCCTTTGCCTTGGTTTCTGTCACATGATCATTCCGCTGCATGGAGGAGGCGGGCCAAGAAACTTTCATGCCTTTGTGGACCCCCTGTGAGGACATTGCGGACGCCTGAGGGTTCACAGACCCCAGGTTAAGAACCACTGTTTTAGAGGACACTAGGAAGCATTTGGCTATTGTGGCATAAAAAGGAAAAAGGGGGTGAGGAAAGAATCTTGCAGCATCTTTGAGTTTAAATGAATTATTTTATTGTGAGCTTTTGTCGATTTTCAGTCTACTTCTTCAGAGGCACTAAAGAAGTATAACATTAAGCCACAGGTATTTCAAAGCAATTACATAATTGTAGGGATGGGATCAGAGTGTAGCAGGATTCAGAAAGATGCAGATCATGACTCTGCAAATAAATCTGCAAATTGCTGTGTAAGATGATACAGGTGAGCCATGCTAGCAGTGGTATAACAGCATGGTCTCCAAACAGTACACCTGATATGGAGGACATTCTTGGCAGGACATCTAGGCAGTTGCCTGCTCTGCCAGTATAGTTGAGCCAACCCTTGGAAGCAGTTAGCTTGCACACTGTAGCAAATGCCACTTGTCTGAATCTTGGATACACCAATGAAGAACAATAGGGATGGCCAACAATTGAATCAAGCTTCCCTCTATCTCTGGTGATAAACATACCAAACTTGTGCAAAGTAGCAGGGTTGACTTGGGCAGCTTACTTTTGGATGCATGGAAAATGGTATTACTGTTTGCTTTGGCTGAATTGGTTGAGTCTTCTCTCCCAGACTTCATGCTTAGCCTAGGGGATATGGGTATTGATGGTGTCAGTGAGCATGCAGTTAGGCTGAGCATTAAGAAGGGTGGTTTGAGAGAGATGGAGGATGCAGCACAACATACCTCTGTTCTAAACAATCCAAAGAAGGAAAGAGAGAGATTTTGTCCATCATTTTTTAAACAAGCTTCAGCAACATAAATATAAGTATGCAATTGCCAGTCAGACTTGACAGGGTACATTCTAGCTATTGCTTATTGTTTTTTATCAGTCAAGGGATTAATACTTTCCAAAGCAGATCAGGTGAGCTATTCAAAATGGAGACTTCAATTTCATGTCTCTATAATTTAAGCAAATAACAGAAAAACATACCTGGGCCCCATCTATACGAGGCAGCCCCCCCGAGTTTCTGACAGTAATGACATTTTGCAGCAGTAGCGACTTGTCTTAATGGTATTTTTGCCCCCATAAGCTTTGCATGCTAGATGGTGGCTGCAAGTGATTTACTTGTTTGTACTTTGCCACTGCTGAACTTTAAAAAATAACAATGTCCAAGGTGCAATAGAACAATAGAGCGATTTTTCAATTAAACAACAAAACAAAAAGAAACATCCTATCTTATCGTCTTAGCGAATACTTGCTAAGGTGAAAATCCAATATTGCGGAAGCGGGCGCTTGCCCTGTTAGCAAGCACCACCCACTGCATTCATCTGGACAATCAGCTTTGTCCCAGTGAGCAGGAATGTGCACCCCCTCGCTGTTTTTTTTTTTTTAAACTACGGGAAAAGCAACAAAGGTTTTTCCTGTGTTGTTTTTGCCGTTTTGGGCCCTCTCCTTCCAAATATTGTGGATTGATGCGGGATCCCATTTAGACAGGTCATATTCCCAGCAAATTCCATGAGGGGTATTTTCACTATTTAGACAACCCCTAGCATTCTTTTTGTGAGTCATGTAGGAATGGATTTCATAGATTATTCTAAATGTTTCTGTGGACATCTTGTGGATTTAATATATTCTGGAAAACTTAAACATTTTAAAACATTGTGATTTCATTTTCTATAGAAATGCTTCTTGCTGGAGGATTGTTCATGGGAAGAGTGGTTTGGTAAAGATCACTTATTGTACATGTGTTTCAGACGTTCTTTTACTTGTGTTCCTGGCCACAATCTCCACTTGCAGGATTTGTCTCACTCTCTGCGATAAATTTTAAGAGTGTTTCAAGGCCCTGCAGAGTAACAAGTCTGGTCTTCTAGCTTATAGTGACATTTATGATATTCCCTGTTTTGTTGTTGTTGTTGTTGTTTTTGAGTAGAGAGGTCTGATTCATTACCTGAAATTAGATCTCTTGTTTTTGTTCTTGGCTCACACAAACTGTGGATCTAACCACTTTCTATGGAGTGAATGTTTTTGATCATAATCAGCAGTAGTATTAACAACAATGGTGTCTGCTGACCTTGTTTGATTCACCTTGTGTTAAAAGAATTGCAGTATGAAGCTGTCTGACACATCCATGGGCCATCTAGTCTGATATTGGCTCCTCTGCCTGGCAGCTGCTCTCTAAGGCACAGATATTTCCTGGCATTACTACTGTAATATCTTCCAACTGGAGAGGCTTGAGATTGAATTTGGAACCCTTATGCATGCAAAACGTGCTCTAGCTATGAGCTGTTGGTCAGTACCTTCAATGCAAGGAGTGCTATGTGTTTATTCGCTCAGCCTAACTGTGTACTTAATATTTACATAGTAATTCCAAGAAAGAAAAATGCTGTATTGGTCTACAGGAATAACCCCAAATCTGAAATCCACAGGTGGGCAGCAAAATCTTTATCAAATCAACTGTAAACTCACAAAATGTGCATTTTTTTGAGTTCTCTAGAACTCTTCTCTATTCTAGATGGTAAAAAGTGGGTAGGGGGAGAAACACATTGCAGTCCAAAAGTTTTTGGCAAGATGTTCAAAACTGTTGAGGTCTGCAGTTAAAATTAGTCCCAAGAGGGAGGTTAAGGGCTTGAGGAGTCAGACAGTTAGTTGTGCAGGCATCATGATATCCACTGGAAAGAAGACAATATGGTGGTTTGCCTTTTCTGGAAATACTCTTAGTAGTAGTAAGTGAAGTAGCCAGAAGAAAAGCCTTTTCAGATTCAGAAAAGTCCTGAAAGATCTTTGAAATCAAATAAAACTGAAATTCTGAAATGAAGAAAAAAGACCTACCTTGGTATGGCATTGGAAAACCAGCAGTGAAAGGGTAAGAAATCTGTAGTCATTGGTGCCATTGTTGAAATCTGGTGCCATTGTTGAAAAGGACCTGTCCTGGGTATCTGTACCTGCTACCTTATGTTTCATATGCGAAGGATTCCAAAGCAGATTTAAAACTGTAGGATGGGCTCTATATAAAGGAATAACACTTTAGATTCGAGGCCCAGGATCTCTAATCATTTGTTGTACTGAGATGGAGTTGGGTGTAATGCTGTATTGTAAAGCATCCTTCTCCAACCTGTCAAGCTGCAGATTTGTTCCACTACAACTGCCATCAGCATTTGCCAGTATGAGGGTGATCGGTGATGTAGTCCAATAGGCCTGTGTGGCACCTAGTTGAAGAAAGCAGCTGTATAAAGACAATAGAATTAAAACAAACAAGCCTCAAAGTCATCCTGGAATTAGAATCCTGTATAGCTTAAGGCAAGTTTCACTGTGAGATCTTTTACATCTTGCTTGTCTGCTTTCCTCTATCCTCAATCCCTACCCCATTAACCTGTCATCCACCAATGCAGTGAGATTGCCAACTGGCTATACCATGAGCTCCAATGTCTTTTTCTTAGATAAATGTTAGACTTACACTCAGATAGCCATTGATCATTTTACAATGTATTCTAGTGATGGATTAGTAAATGTGCAAACTTCCTACAGGTGGTTCTTTCCTCCGCCTCATGGGTGTTATCCAGGGATGAGCTAGAGGGAACCGTGAAAATATCAGCGTAATTTGTCTCTGTTTTGAACGCTCTTAAGCCATAATGAGTTAGTGGCTGTGTCTCGTGCAGTGAGGAAGGTCTTTGCTCTATGGGTGGTTCTGCCTGTTATAGCAATTTGCTGCTTACAAGATGCAGATGTTCTTGTCTGTCTCCCTGCATAGACATTTCATGGCTCCTAACTTTCCCACGTGGCAACACAGAGTTCTGCTACTGGCCCCAGGTCAAGTCTGATGCATCTGATAACCTGTTTTAAATGTTCTCTCTGACCGGTTTCATCTTGCCTTTTGCACGCTCGACTCCAGCTGCAGTTGTGCAATGCTCTTAACTCCCCAGTTCCTAACATGTGGCATTACTCACACTGTCTGGATTAATCAGAACCAGACGCTTGAAACTTCAGCCTCTTGAGGGCTGGAGGAATCTAATGTATGCTTGTGTGACCAACTGTGCACACATACAAAAACAAAAAAGTCAGGTGAAAAAGGATATGTTAGTGGAACTGGCCACATTGACAACTAGATTACAGCTCTTCAGGGCTGCTGAAGAAACCAATGGAGCCTTAGCCTCCCCTCAATCTGTCTTGGCCTTCAATTCAAACTGTTCTCTTCAACTTCCTCCAGACTAAGAAGGTGAAGCTTGTTTTCAGCCAGGGGTGTTTGCTCTGGCCCACAGGCAGATCCCACAGCTTGTCAGTTACTTACAACAACTTGCTGAGCCACAGACCCAGGACTGTAACGGCCACTGTCTGTGTCAGTGTTGTAATTCCTGTGGTGAATGCTTATTGTTCCTTCTCCCAGAAATACTGATCCTGCTACAGTAGGCAGTGTAGACCTGCTTGGTGGTCTTTAAAAAGATGTACAGTGATGGGAAAATTACTTTTTTGGACTAAAACTCCCAGAATCCCCCAGACAATACAGTGACTGGAGATGCTGGTTAGGGGATTCCGGGAGTTGTAGAAAATCAGACCTTGTTTGACCACCAAGACACAGAGAATGGAGCCAGTCATTGGGACTCTGGGTCACTTTTCTTCAAGAACATGGTTTTGGATGGAATTGTGCCCAAAATTCTCCTCAGGAGTGTTTGCTCAGTTCTTCCCACTAGTACTTGGAGAAGTGTAAATGGAACTTAAGAGGTTTTATTTTTCTGGGGCCTTTTTTAGTGCAATGAACACTTAGGTAAATGTCCAGTGACTACCTTATAACCTCTGCCTGATTCCTACACTCTTTACAGAGTGGGACAGTCGTCCATTCTTCGTCCATTCTTCAGTCTCCTCAACTCTTGGCTGATTTGTTCTAGAACTCTGTATATTTGGCCAAGAAAGCCATTGCTTGCTTGGCTGATGTATTCAAGTATTTCTGTTAATTTTGTAATTTGTACAAAGGAAGTTGCCTTATACTGAGTCAGACCCTTGCTCTATCTACACCAGTAATTGTGGATGTTAACTGACAACAGATCTCCATGGTTTCATGAAGGAAGTTTTCCAGTCCTACCTGGAGATTCCAGGGACATGCACTTACTTCCCTACATGGAAAGTTTCTGGATATTTGGTACAGGAAGCGGGGAGCAGAAATTGTAAAGAATATGGCTATATAGCACTGCAGTTGACATAAGAGTTTTCTATACTAATAGCAGCCTGCCAGTGTGATTAACTCCAGTGTCAGATGGGTATCTCTGTACATTTCAGAGGGCAGATGTTCCCTGCTCAAATACTAGGAAGGCAAGGGATCCACCTGCTTGTCTGACCTGGAGTTAGGACAAAGCTACCAAACAAGAAATCCTCAGTGCCATTCTTGCCTTAAACTAGAATGAGAGTTGTGCAGCCTGCCAGATGTTGTTGGACTGCAGCTACCATCAGTCCTAGCCAACATAGCCAGTGAAGAGTGTTGTGAGTTGCAGTGCAACAATGTCTGGAAATCCTCATTGTTCCCACCCTTGCCTTATACTTAAGAATGGAGAACCTTTTCCAGCATAATGGGGAAGAGGACATGGCCTTCTGGAGAAGCCCAGAGGGCCCTCTTTGACCCCTGGACTCCTGCAAACTGTTTTCTCTCAGCCCTCCATCTGCAATTTGGGAAAATACTGACCTTCATTCCTTCCTAGATTATTGTAAGAATTACAAAGGTTTGTGTATGACATTTGTGAAGACTATAAAACTTTATGGCTGGCATCCTGTTAGTGAATTATGGTGGTGTAAGCCCAATTTACACCATTGTAACTCACCTTTTGTTGTTGTTACGGCTATCAGAATTCTGTATCTGACCATGCAACAAGAAAAACCTCCCCCCAACCCCATATTTTCTCTCCTACAGCCTCTCCTCCTCCCCCTGACCATATCCTAGCTGGTGGAGGGGGGGCAGCAGATAAGTGTCCAGCTGTTTTCCTATAGCGGGATACGCAGCAATGACATCATCCACAGGGATCACAGGTGATTCCAAAGGATGCCTTGTCACTGTTAGTCTCTACCTAATTCCTGTCTTCTGTATAGCAACAGATTGAATTGATTAATTCTTCATTCTTCAGCCCCTTCCACTATTGGCTGGTTTTTCTAGAGCTTTCCTTTGCTTCTTCCCCTTGTTTCCATCAGCCAGGAAGTGGCCATGTTGGGGGACTGTAACAGAGAAAAGGTGAGGTTTGGGGATGGGGTTGGAGGTGGACGGATGTATCACATTCACAATACATCTTAAGATCCAGGATCTTCACTCATATAAATAATTAATGCTTTCTCCAATGTGCTGTCCTGCCTCTTGCACTTAAAGCCTCCTTGACTTCCTGTTTTGCTCCTCAGTACAAAACTTGAGAATATTTATTTTAAATTAAACAGAACTTTAAAATATGTGCATATCCCCAACTCATAATCAAAATGGGTTCATGTGTTAAACCATTACACAGCTGAAACGATTTGTCATATTAAAACCCAGGTATGACAGCATCAGTTTCCACTAACACTTGAAGGAAAGTGCGCATATTTCCATGTCTTTGTTAAATACAGCAAGGATGGGGTTGGGCACATGAAAAGATGTTGGACATTCCAGAAGTGAGGTGTCTTTACAAAAAGCACCCATTTCTCCCCTGCCCCCAATTTTACTTCAGAAAAGCAGGTGGTCTTGACTCAGAGACAACACTGGGTAAGCATAGTTAAAGTCTCAAATATTGCTCAGTCTTAGATTAGAATTGGCACTTTAGAATTTCAGGACACATGAGTGCCACAGTGCAGGAACTGGAAACATGTATATGCAAAGGATCTTATTTTGGCCGTTTAATATTTTTACTGTGTGATACATTCTTTCCAGATAACAGAATATTTATGTGGCTATTCTCATTGAACTGAGCATGGAAAGCATGCCTTGGGAATACTGAAGGTTGCCAAGTAATAAGTGGGGAATGTTTTAACCAAGTGAGCTAATGATAGCACCCTTCCCTCCATTTTGCTTCCTTTCAGGCTGCACCGGGCAAGCTGCAAGGGATTGCTTGTTCTTGGAGGGAGCTGAATGAAGGCATGATTCATATGCATGCACATTCCTCTATGGACGATGGTTGAGGGAATGTTGTCTGTTCTTTGGCCGGCATAACTGGGGCAGTAAATGGCTGAAGAATAGTTTTTTTAAGGTTAAAAAAAATAAAGAAGAGTTTAAGGTTAAAAAGAGGTTTAAGATGTGGATTTTGGTTTCTCCTCTGTTCTTGTTTGGAATTTTAGTTCTGGTTAGCTGGGCAGTGATCCTGAACCTTACTGACTCAGGAATGGAAAGATTTACTTGCTGTGGAAATTGGACATGTCCTTGCTTATGAAAATGCAGCTGCCATCTTTAGCATTTGCTATTTATTGAAAATGGATTGTTTCTCTCCTCTCCCACTTAGAAAAAAATAAAAGTGATGGCTTGTGACTATTTTTTTGTTGGCGGAGTGGGAGAATCACAGGAGTTGGGGCTGTACAGTTTCAGATAGCTGTCCCAAAAACTGCCAGTCAGCAAGTTGTTCCCAGAATAAAGGGCAATTGACTGCTTATGTGTCCTTAGCCCTTTGTTGGGCTGAGACAGGAATACAGATATAATTTGTGCCTGATGCTGAGATGAGATTTAACCATTGTCTGAACTTTTCTCACAGTGTTTGATACAGTCCTTTCTGTTAGCTGGTGGAAAAACAAAATGTCTTATAGAATCAAATTCCCTTAGTCTGCTTTAAGCTTCAAATAAAGGTGCAACTGCTTGCTCTGGGGGCAATATACCAACAATGTGTTATCAGAACGGTTAGTAGGTAACCTTGCTTTTTTCACTGAGATGGATAGTCTATTTGTCTTAAGCTAAAGAGAGCACAACATTCCTCAAGTCTGTTGTTATATCTTGTATGTGCCTTCAAGTCGCCTGTTGACTTATGGTAAGCTCCATGAATTTCATAGAGTTGTCTTAGGCAATGAATACTCAGAGATGCTTTTGCCAGTTCCTTCCTCTGAAATATAGCCTACAGCACCTGGTGCTTGTGTGTGGTCTCCCATCCAAGTACTAACCAGGGCTGACCCACTTAGCTTCCAAGATCTGACAGGATCTGGTGCCTTTAGAGTATTTAGGCTGTCATTACATCTTACCATCCAAATATTCAGGAGAAGGAAGCACAGTTCTTCTTGAGGCCCATGGAAACCAGCAAGTTTGTTTGCCAGAGCAAACACATTGCCATCTCAAGGCTTCCCAGTTTGTATAATTTGGCCTTACCTCCTCGCACAATGTCCAAAAGCTAGTAGCCCACTATTTTTACTAACCTTTCTTCCCATATACACTGATGAAGCAATCTGTGACACATCAACAGCACTGAAGTAGGTGAGGAAAGAGAAATATAAGTAGTTTTCCATATAGACAACCCAGACTTCCTTAGTAGTGCACCTGGCAACAGCTCTTACTTTCTGTATGTGAGAGGCAAGTGACGCTTTACAAACCTGATTGGTTCTCTTTGTAGTGGATGCATGTTGGTGTTGCTACATGTTCTCATGCTGTATGAATAAATCTTTGAAGATAAGTGGGGAATTTGTATGGAGGATAAAAAATGGGGGACAGGATGATTTTTTATTTTAATGATTTCATGAAATGTATAGGAACCACCTGAACACAGGGTGGGTATGTTGAGTATAAGACAAATTCAAAAATCCATAGTAAGATAATATACTTACTAGGCCAAAAAGTCACAAAAATGCATTGCATGTTTTTGAAACCATACGATGCTTCATTTTCAGGCTCCTTTGTAGGACGAGAATAGAGTTCCATAGGTAGTCTCTATGCTGGAGATTAATTTAGGTACTGGATCAGGCAAACTGCACCCATAGAAGACAAATTGAGTGCATCCTTGTGATCCAACATGATACTTTCTGTGTTCTTAGAATGTAGGGATTTGGCTCTAGTAAGCAGCATAAATGCTTCCAAATGCACTAACTCAATGCTGAAGCTCTCTTTTGACAGCAGACAGGCAAGCAACACACAAGGTGCTTTGTTATGGAGCTTGGAGGAGCCAAAATCTATGGGACCATGAGCCCTGATAGCAACTCTTACTTCAAAGGAAGCCTGCATCTGGATTTTACTCAAGAGCTTTAAATTGCCACTTTTTGCCAGAAGGGACATGGAGTCTTCTAATCTCTGTGTAATTATTTCACATTAACTGTAGACTCATGCCAACACAATTTCAGTACACCTCACAGATTTGCATGCATATTCTCTTAAGTTACCTAGAGGAAGGATATTTACAGGACCATGTGTACTGTGCACTTGAAAAGGGAAAAATAAGTTTCTGTATAGAATATAACTAAATCCTCTGAGCTCTATAAATTATGCAAATGTACTTGCTTTTCATAATTTTGTTTTCACTAGTCCTGGGAGAAAGCTAATAGCTATGTAGGGCACTGAAATCTCATCTCCCGGAAGTCTTGACATTTCTCAAGGGCATGATGTTTCATACTTTTGAACATCAATGGTTTTGGAATCTCAGTACTGATAGACTAGCAATCTTTGGGGAATCTTCACTTCTCCAGAGTTTGGGTCTACAGCTGCTGGAAGTCCCAGTCAATGTGACCAATAGTGTTGTGGGTACTAAATTCCAAAACACTGGAGGGCCAAGTGTTCCCTATCTGAGGCTAGAGGAACCAAGATGGAGAGGTCAGGACAGGCTTATATATCCTGGAAAGAAGTAGTAAGAGTAAATGCAGGACCTTTGCTTTTATGATAGCAAATAATCAAACAGGTATGTAAAGTAAGTTTGAGTTACTGCCTTCCTCTGGCTCAAATTTCCATATAGCCTGAAGTTTTAAAGATCTTGTCCAAAATTATATATGCAACTGTTTTTCCCCTTACTGATTTAAGAATATTGAAAAGAAGCACAGGGAGAGTATTTGCTGAAAATAACTATTAATTCATCAAATTTGTGTAATGGGCAGACAATATCATTTTGGGATCTAGTATATGGTATTTGCCATAAAGGGAAACACAAGGCGGTATCTGTTTCTGTATGGTAATCACTGTTTTGGGTAATGCTCATTATAGGGGTAAGCAATTGCAATGGGTCCAGCGGCCAGTTTTCTACCCCAGGACCCTCAGGGGTCTGGCCAGACTTCCACAAATGGCCAAATTAATACAAACGAGTCCATTTCTGACTTTGGAAAGTGTATTTTTAAAAAAATGTTAAATAGTGCAAGGAGGATCTTGCAATCTACTTAAAATGTGGATTCCTCTCCTGGCCAGAAGAATGGCAGATTGGAAAGTCTGGACAGATTGAAGGTCTTGAGGCACCATAGCTTGCTCACCCCATCTACTGTTTTGCAGAGTCTATCATGCAACTCCCAGCTGCTTTAACCTACATGGTCAGGGGTGAGGAATGCTGGTAGTTGCCGGTCAACATCTGGAGGCTGCATGATTTTCACTCTTCCTATAAACCGTGTTTGGTCTCCTTTGGAAAGCTTGAGGAGGTACTCTCTATAACCATCCGTTGCTACTTCCACATGAACAAAATATATGAGGTTCATAGTTCAAGTGGGTTTATTTTGCTTAATTACTGGTTCCAAACCAATTGATGAACAACATAAAATATAGTTTTTTATCAAGTATATGACAGTGCACAGTGTCTGTCTTTTTGCTTTGTTTGTATACTATAAGACCTGTTTACAGTACAGAAAATGCCTTCAGCTTTATAGTGTGGCTTTCTTGTATAAAAAAGTAATTGTGTACATGTGAAGTTGTGTATTTGCCTGTTTTGCTGCACATAGTGTGCACAGTGAAGAAGCTTTATGTGCAACAGAGCCTGGAAAAGTTTATTTTTGGAATACAGCTCTCAGAATCCCCAGCCAGTATGACCAGTTCATGCTGGGAGATTACCAGAACTATGGTCCACAGAAGTAATTTTCCCCACCTCTGTTATATAGTTGCATGTGACTGACATGAGATAAACAGTATTTATATTTTCCTAGATGGTGGTGCTTTCCCTTATGGAAAATAGCTGGTGAACTTAAAGTCCTCTGGTGCTTTAAGAGTCTGCCTTACCACATCTTTCATTCTGGGAACACCACCTGTTCTGTCCATCTCTTCCTGCTGGAATTAGATCATGGTGGTGGAGAGCTGACCTATTGTGGTGCTGTAACTGAAAGCAATTTTGGTGTGCTATTTTCCTCCCACTCCCAAAGGGCTAAGTGACCTGACAAACACAATGGAAAAGCTTATCCTTCACATCTATGCAGAAAATGCTATTAAACTACAGTTTTCTTGCTGTTAATCATTACAAATACAAACACCAGGCCACTTTTGAAGCAGCCTGTGTTCAGTATTATGGCCTGAAAGAACATCATGTCACAAGCAATTCTTTCCTCAAAGAGCTGAGGAGATTAAAAGGTATGACTAGAGACAACCTTTAAAAAAAACAACTTGTAAAATACCTCATCTTTGCTTCTCCACCCCACCCTACCTTAGGAAGTTCTCAGCTGCTAGGCTAGTAACAGATGGAACTGCTGTGGTCTGATTCACACGCCATTAAAGAGGAGATGTTGGTTGAAATACATACCCTGTGAGATGACTGGCATGCAACCTATTGGAGAGGCAGAGGCGCTTACTTTTGTAGATTTATTACGCTGCAGTGACAAAATATTTAAAACATTACTTTTACTAGTCACATTTCCATTAGTAGCCTACATATGTACCTTGATGGTTTTAGAGAATGTGACTGAATTTTCTGCATGATATCCCATCTATGTAATAAGAGTATACATGACATAATTGGCCTTCTGTAGCAGGCATGGAGGCCTCACAAAGAGGGCAGGAGCTGCAGAAGTTGCCTGTGATTTGAGTCAAAAGTTTGTTATGACCTTAAGCTACGTTCATGTTTGACAACACTTAACAAAAGCATATTTGATATAACATTAAACTTTTCAAATCCCCTGCCAAGAAAATGAAGAAAATGTTTCTGCAAAATTCTCTTAAATCCAAAATTAAGCAGTTGTCACTAGGAACATGATCCATCTTCATTTTAAACAGCAGCAACATCAAAAAAAGCATCAGAGGGAAACATTCTGCTTTTCTGATACAGCTTGATTTTTTGCTACAATGAAAGCAGCATGCCTCCGCAGAGGCTCCATGGAGTGTGCTCTATAGACAAGTTTTATTATACAGGAAAGAAAACTGTACTGCACCCCAAAACACGCAGTTTATGACCAGGCACATCTTTTAGTGTAGCAACAGAGTATCATGAGCAGCAGGCCAATGCTGGTGGTGTTGGATGAACTATGATGCTGAAACCGCTCAGCAGCAGCTGTGCTACTTTTCTGGAAAATTATATGGTTTCAACCGGTGTGCTGTTAGTGCACAAATAGTGTGTAGGCATAATGGGTGAATACCCATTCGTGTGATGTCCAAAATCATGGGTCTGCAAATGGTAGTTCTCCAAATGTTTTGGCTTGCAACTCACATCTTTCCTATCCAATCCTGAGGGATCATGTGAATTGCAGACCAACAACACCAGAGGACCACACATTGCACACATGTCTTAAAGCCTTGTCAGCCATAACAGGGCCTTAGAAGGATAGACTTTAGACTGATAGAAGGATAGACTGAGGATGGAGCAGACTTGTTTTCTGCTGCTCCAGAGACTGGAACACGGAGCAATGGATGCAAGCTCCAGGAACAGAGATTCCACCTCAACATTAGGAGGAACTTTTTGACAGTAAGAGCTGTTCGGCAGTGGAACACACTCCCCCGGAGCGTGGTGGGGTCTCCTTCCTTGGAGGTCTTTAAACAGAGGCTGGATTGCCATCTGTCGGGGATGCTTTGATCAAGATTTCCTGCGTGGCAGGGGGTTGGACTGGATGGCCCTCGTGGTCTCTTCCAACTCTACAATTCTATGATTCTATGATTCTATGATATCTCTCAACTGTTCAGTCAGGTAAGGTGGACACATGTCTATTTTCCAAAGACATAGCCGTGTTAGTCCAGATCAGTATGTAAAGGGATCTTGTAGTACTTTTGAGACTGAGAAAAAGAAGTTGGTAGCATAAGCTTTCATAGACCAAATCTACTTCATCAAAATAATGGAGTGAAGTCTGATCTGATGAAGTAGACTTAATTTGTGAAAGTTTATGCTACCAACTTCTTTTTCTCAGTTTCAAAGGTGCTGCAGCATTCCTGTGCATACATGTCCATTTTGTCATCCATGCATGCTGTAGGGATTTGCTATAGGCTGAGCTGAGCATCCCAAATCTGAATCTGGAAATCTGAAAAGCTCCAAAATCTAAAACTTAAAAAACAGCTGGTGGGCTCCCTGGAGATCTCCTATACAGAGACACAAGGCCGGAGAGAGACATGAGAATCTGTGAAATGGCAGGAGGCATCAATTTGCACCAAGCTCTATGTGTGGATTCCTGCCATTTTACAGATTTTGCATTGAGCTCTACATGTGGATTCTTGCCATTTCACCAATTCTCAGTCTGTCTCTGGCCTTGCAAATATGCCATGCAAATATTCTACTTATATTCCTTGACAGAGAACCAGAAGAACTATGGATAGAAGCCAGGGACATAATCAAGGAAGAATGTGGCCAAAAAGAAAGAGAAGAAACAATGGATGACAGATGAAACACTTTAATTAGTAAAGGAAAGACGAGAAGCAAGAGAAAAGAGAGTCAGGAACAGAACCCGAACCATGAATGCAACTATTCAATAAATAGTGTGCAAGATAAAGATAATTACTATAATAATCAATGCAGAGAAATAGAAGCTGACAACAAAAAAGGAAGAACAAGAGACCTCTTCCACAAGATCCATGAAATCAAAGGGAAATTTAAACCAAGGGTGGGGATGCTCTACAATCAACAAAGAAACAGAATAGATGGCCAAGATGAAATAAAAAGACGACAGAAGCAATGCGCAGAAGAAGTATATAAGAGATGAAAGGATGAATGACACGTGGGAAGAAGAAAGATACAAAGATGAACCCCAAATTTTGGAAAGTGGAGTGAAAGCTGCACTAAAAGCAATTTGGAAGAATAAATCACCAGGAACAGATGATATACCAATAGAACTGCTACAATCTACAGAGACAGAATTGACTTTAGTTCTGACTAAAACTTATCAACAAATATGGGCCGGGGAGCAATAGCCCACAGACTGGAAATGATCATTATACATTCCCATCCCCACAAAAGGAGACATAAAAGATTTCAGTAACTTCAGGACCATTGGATTGATTTCCCATGCAAGCAGAGTCATGCTCAAAATTCTGTAGCAAAAACTCTTACATATATGGAGCAAGAAATTCCAGAAGTGCAAGCTGTGCTAAGGAAAGAAAGAAGCACTAGGGATCACATTGCAAACATATGCTGGATAATGGAGCACACCAAGGAATTCCAGAAGAAAATCAACATGTACTTTATAGACTACAGCAAAGCCTTTGACTGAATAGATCACAAAAAGCTATGGATTGCTCTTAAAGGAATGGATGTATCATTACATTTGATTGTCCTGATATGTAACCAGGAGACTCCCCTTAGAACAGAATACGGAGAAACAGAATGGTTCCAAGCTGGAAAGAGGGTTGGGCAAGGCTGCATTCTATCACCCTATATATTCAGCTTGTATGCAGAAAAAAATACACAGAGCAGGTTTAGACTTGGAGGAAGGATGAGTGAAGACTGGAGGAACGATATCAACAATCTAAGATATGCAGATGACACCATACTACAAGCAGAAAACAACAAAGACTTGGAACAATTACTAAAGTAATTCAAAGAAGAAAGTGCTAAGACAGGCTTATGTTGAACATTAAGAAAACAAAAATAATGACCACAGAGGATCTACATAAGTTCAATCTAGACAATGAGGAAATTGAAATTGTTAAAAGATTTCCCATACCTTGGCTCAATCATTGATGAGAAGGGAGATTGCAGTCAAGAAATCAGAAGACTAGGACTGGGAAGGGCTGCTATGAAATAACTAGACAAGATACAAAACTGGACACTAAAGTTAGGATCGTCCAAGCCATTGTATTTCCCATAACCATGTATGGAAGTGAGAGCTGGACAGTGAAGAAAGCTGATAGAAAATTAACTCATTTGAGATGTGCTGGAAGAGAGCTCTACGGATACCATGGACTGCCAAAAAGACCATTAAAAGGGTCCTAGTACAAATCAAGCCTGAATTCTACCTGAAAGCAAAGATGACTAAATTGAGACTGTTGTACTTTGGCTACATCATGAGAAAGTTTGAGTAACTAGAAAAGACAATGATGCTAGGAAAGCTGTAGGGCAGCAGAAAGAGAGGTTGGCCACATACCAGATGGATAGACTCAATCAAGGAAGCCACTGCCCTGAGCAGAGCAGTAGAGGACAGGGGGTCTTGGTGGTGTCTCATTCACAGGGTTACCATGAGTCAAAGTTGACTTGAAGGCAGTTAACAACAACAAACCCTTCTAGTCTGTGTATTTCTGGATATCATTCATTAGATGACTTGTCTGAGTGATCATCTTTTACTATCTGTAAAATGCCACCTGGGTGTCCCATGTCTGTGCCTATGGGATATCTTTAAAATGGGTAACGCACATGATAACCTACATCTGCTGCTGGTGTATACAAGTTGCCAGTTACTTTTTATGTAACACATATTGACGTTCGTGGGGATTGTACTTCAGCAGAATTACCTGCCATTTCTGTCATTGTTCAAGGTAACTCTGGTGAATCATGAGGTCTCTTTAAGGTGGATAGTATTCTGCTGGGTTATGGTTGCAAGCAGTAGGACATGCTCTAATACATTAACTAGAAAATTTCAGCTTTCTTTTAGTCTGTGTTTTAAGGAGCCTAAAAACACAGTAGATTAACTTCCATTGAGAAGTCTGAAAATGAAAATGTGACACACTTCAAACCTTTCAGCTGGATCTTGTCCCTATCTCCCTGAAGTGTAGGTCCTATGTCATATACTTTCCTTTTGAAGTACTGTCAATAGTTTCTGTTAGAAATGGGGAAAACTTAATTCTGAAAAAAACAAGTAGAGCCCAAATGAAATATTGTCATGTGTTTGTGTAATGTGTAAACATTACGTGTGGGCTGAGGTTTCTAGGCTTCAGTTTTATAAGCAAAGATTATAAACTGTCCTCGTTCCTATACTGGGATAAAGAACATATAAGAACACGTTGTATTTGAATGCAATTCCATAGAATGGCTTACTTGGAGTGAGCAGTGGAAAATTCTGAAATGCAGGCCCTTACTGTGACAGCTTTGGTGTGAGAAGAGTCCAAAAATTTAGACCATTGTATTGTTCCATAGGCATGTGTTTGTATGTTTGTTTCTCAGAGAAACACACACAAAAGCCAATTGCTTCCTAAGCAAAGCTCAGAAAAAGGGGTTTGCTTTTTTTCTGTTTTGAACTATAACTCCCAAACCATAATCTAGCATGTAATGTATTAAGGGAACATGTGCCAGTCTCAAAATCTCACAGCACTTGTAGATCACCACCCTGGCAGCAGAAAGTACTGGAGCTCTGCTTCTGTGTCCCTGCTGCACTACACCATTACTTGGGATACTTCTAAGATCTTACTAGGTAAGGTGCTAGTAAAGAGAGCCTTAATACATGGAAGAAGGTACTTCCCTTTGTTATTCAGGGGATGATCTACATTTCCTTTCTTTTGGCTATATGGGATATTCTAGATACTGTGCAGAGCAGAGAAAGTTCTGGGAAGCCAAGTCACTAGACTGTGCTCTAAGGACAAGGTTGTATGATATCAGCACAAAAGAACATTTGGAGAAAAAGTTAAACTTTTCCAATAGCTAAAAATAATGACTTGCTTACTGTTATTCCTTTTTTGGTTAGATCCTCTAGAAAGTATTTAACAGTGGTTCCAAAAATGCTTTTAACTGCAGCTTCAGCTCACTGTGATGCTTATAAATGCCTTTATAATAGCAAATCATTCTCTGCTTGGAAAGGGTATTTCAACTTGTGCCTGTGGCTTCTTCTAAAGGGGGTTACATGTTGAACTTCCAGTGGGAGAAATGGAGCATTTGACCAGAAAGTGGGCGGAATGCTGTGCTCAGGATGTATGTGGCAAAGAAACTGTATTTTCATTATGAATGAAAGTTTAACCACATTCTGTAAACACACCTAGAAGGGAGCTGTGGGTGTTTCAAGTTAGGAAATTAAAAGTACAGTACTTTTAAAAGAGGACCACCAAAGGTAAAAGCATCTGATCTCTAAAAGTAAATGACACTCTTCAGAGGAGAGCAAAAAGAGTGGAAGAAGAAAGTAGCAACCATGCTGTTAATTTATAAACATTGTTTGCCTTCCTCCTTTTATTGAGAAACAGAGCACATGTAAGAGGTACCCTTGGCATTAGCATCTCTTTGGTAGCCTTCTTTCCTAACTTTCTCACTCTCCTGAGCACTTAACATAGGAGTTTTCTTACCTCTACTCATGTCATTGGCAGCAGGTGAGAAGCTGGTTGCATTATACCCTCCATTAATGGTATGCTGTTAAACAGTACCATTGGAAGGTGGCACCTGAAGGGAGCTGATCACTAATGTATAACCTGACTTGACACAGCTCTCCTCACTATATCATGCTGGGTTCAGGTATAGGGTGCTTAATATTAGTAGTAGTTCCCATCCTAAAACAGATTATTCTGGTTTAGTCCCAGTTCAGTGAATAGCTTTTAGGGACTGGCAAGAGGGGATGGGCCTGGTGACAACACAGGCAAGGGCTTATAATTATTTCAAATTGAGAGAGCTTGGAATGTTGTTTTATAAAGAACTGTTACATGTTGGCAGTCTCTTCCTAGGGAGGCGAGGTGGGCTCCCTCATTTTTCTATTGGTTGGTGAAGACCTTTTTTATTCCAGCAAGCTTCTGGGAACATATTTTTTAAAAAGGGTTTTAATAGTGCATGCTACTATCTATATTGTTCACTTTTTAAAATGATTATGTTTTCAATTCATTTTAATTCAGTAACCAGTTAAAGTTAATTCTTAATAATATCCCTTAATATGTTTTACCTACTTTTTAAAAATTCTGAATCTGTTTTATTTTTTCCTCAGCTATCTTGGATCCTTGTTCTGGGGAAGTGGCTGGAAATTAATACTATCTTCATTACTTGCTGCAGTTACCACTACTTATTGTAATTATTTTTAATGGAGGCAGCAACAAATATATTCAGCATTGTGTAGTGGTTTGAGTGTTTACCTAGGACATCGGGAGACCAGGATTCGTATCCTCACTTGGCCATGGAAACTCACTGGGTGACCTTGGACAAGTCACATTCTTTCAGCCTCAGAGGAAGGCAAGGGCAACCCCTTCCCCTGAATGCCTTAAGTTAGAAATGACCTGAAGGCACATAACAATAACAACACATTAAACACAGGAAGCTACTTGGCTTTACGTATCAAGGCCCATGTTAAATAGTAATACAGGCTGGGAACTGTGTGAAGTAAAGGGAATTGAACAACAGATCAAGCTGTTGACATCTAAATTAAGGTGAGAAGTTGCCAGTGCACTTAAATGGAAATTGATAGGCATGTGAAATGAAAATACACATGTGCAACAAACAGCAACAGTGGCTGTTCTTAAGAAAGTTGTCTTTTCTTTGGTTTGGAAAGCTAGATTTACTGGTTCTCATTCAAGCACAGGTGGTTGGTGCAGCTTGAAAGCTTGCATCAGTTTTGTCCTAATGAGGGGTGAACACTTGGCTTTTCTTCATGTTCTTTTTAAGCAACTGCTGATCTTGTTGGTAAAACAAACATAGGTCAACCTGTGCCTCCTCCATCTCATTAGAGCTTAGCTCTACATCTAAAACAGCTGTGGCTAATAGCTAGTTTCTTAATGTGGAAGTAAAAGCCATGAATAAACATCATGTCCAAGTTTCCTGTTTTGCCTTCTCTGTTGTAGAGTCCTGAATACATTTCTGCTTCAGGGAGGTTCAAACAAAGCATTTTAATCATTAGTTCAGCTTTGACATGCTGGCAAGTAGCATGAAATCCAATCACCTAGATCCTTGTCACAGACCCTCAAATTCCTTTGCACATGGACCACATTTTTTTCTAAGTGACTATCTTAAGATCCCACCTTCTCTCCCACTCATAACCACATTTACCACCTTCCCTTCTAGATGTATAAGATCCCTATGCCAACTACAGCAATTCCTTACGTGCAGAAAACGATTAGCAAAGTAATACAGTTTTTCAGTCTCTTCAGTGGAATTCCTAAGCTGGAAGGAAGGAAATATGCCAGCACTGTATTGCCAGGCTGCTCTCTTTAGACCACCAGCACGACTCCTGGCTCTGGTTTTCACTGAGGATAAATGATTTACATTGGGGTAGAAGTTAGTCACAAACAGGCCTTGAGAAAACATGGCACTTGGCTTGGAACTGTTCTGTGTAATTTTACTATGGTTCGACTTTATTAGTTATATAGCAGCAGGCATACTTACTCCTTGTTGTTGTAGCTGAACACATGCATGCATTTTCAAAAACATGCTTCAGAATATCTTATTAAACTGCATTTGTGGAAGCTTCTTAACAACATGCACCTGGAGCACAACTTCAGTGTATTACCAGGTTTGTGAAAACTTGCTCCTTACTGCATTAAATTTCAGACAGTCTTTTTATAGCAAAATGGAAGCGGTGCATGCTAAAACTGTGATGTAATAGCTACTTTGAAAAACCGATTAGGCATTCCCCAAATATTTAACTTTGGAAAATAGCACCTATTGCCCAAATAGAGCATTCTCTGTGTCCATTTATACAACGCAAATAGTTTTAACAGGTATACAACTTTTTTGAAGTTGTCGATGGAAGTGTGAACCATCACTGGCATCCCATAAAGTCTACTTGTTAGCTTGTCATTTTAGACAGTGTTGTTATATCTGTTTCTGTGGTTGACAGATGTAGCTAGAGTACCATACAGTTTTGTGGTGTGATTTTTAGTTCTTCAGGCCTGAGGACTTGAAAAAGGTGTTTGGTGAAGTGCAGTTTATTCCCGGTATGCCTGTCCTTTATGGCTTATAACATCAAGCCGGGTGGGATTGACTAAAATGAGTCCAGAATGTGATTGCCTCCTTATGAGAGGCCACAGTGCTGAGCATCTTAAAGGAACGGAAGTTGTGAAGCTCTTCCCATGGAAGACCTAGAATGGAAGAGAATCTTCTAGCTGGTGGGACACACATGGGCCAGGAGATGTTGGTGCAGCCCTCAGTAGCCCTCCAACATTCCCCAAAGGCAGTTTTTGAAAGGGAGGAATTGTGCCTCTGGAGACCTCTGTGTGATTGTGCCCTTTTCCACTGATTCACTGCCTGCTTTGCTTGCAGTTCCCCAAAAGGACTTGAATCTGAAAAAAAACTTGACTGCAAGTCAATTCAGGTTTCTTCAAAATGACGGAGGAGCTATCATTGTGGCACAAATGTTTTTATCACACTAATGGAGAGACCATGCTGGGTGTATAGATTCCTATGAGTTCCATAGAACCATGAAAGGGATTGCAAGGGCCATGTAATCCACTCCAACTTGCAGGAATACACAACCAAAGTACTCCCAAAAGATGGTCATTCAACCTACTTGAAGATTTCCAAATGAGAGCTCACCATCCTCTGAGGCAGTCTATTTCTAGAAATGTTGGTATTGTTGGTACCTTTTGATAAGTTCTTTGAGATAGGAGGCATCATGTTGCAGTTATTTCGTTCCTACTTTGACAGTTTAGTCCAGAAGGTGGTACTTGGAAACTACTACTTTGGCAACTACCTGTGTTGTGGAGTGCCTGTATATTCTTAGTAATAACTAGGCACATTTTGATTTTACAGCTAATTCACTTGTGATAATGGAAGTGATACACTGGTGTCTGAAATCAATAATTAACTACTGAGAGCTGTTAAAGAGACACATACTCCAGCCGAAATGGAGATATTCTTTGAGTGGTTTGTCTTAAGGAAAGTGATTTCAAGTCTTTTCTAGATAGGGTTATACTAAAGGAGCAGATTCAGTTTGTAGAGATACTTATATTCATCACTGTTGTTGGTCCAAATAGCTCTATGCCACAGACTTGCCACTGCTACCCACACTCTGGCAATCTCTAGATTAAGTTACTATAATGCATTGTATGTGAAAATGCCTTTGAACATTGCGTGCCAACTCAATACAACTGATGTTGTGTTACCTTGAGACTAAGGTAGAACACATTTTGCCACTATTTAAACAACTGTATTGGCTCCTTCTGTTTGTGTTGGTATAATTAAAAAATGCTTGTGTTTGCCTTTCAAGCCCTTGATAAGGATCTGAAAAAGTACTTTTGACCATGCAAGCCTGCCTCTATATTAGCATAACATTTTGACGGTATCTTTCAGGAACCTTTGGCATTAGAGGCAACAACCCAATGTTTGGAAAACTCAGCTAATATTTACTAGCTAGTATGTACAGGGTGCTCCCCATTTACGTAGGGGATACATTCCTGGACTTACTGCATAGGTGAAACAGCATATATTAGTGAACTGCCATAGAATTGTGCTGGAGGACCTAGAAAATGCCTAGAGAGGATGGCTCTCTAGACATCTGGTGTGACTCTGTGGTCAACTTCCAGCAGAAATTGACCACAGTTGTGCTGGAGGACCTCCCCCCAATGCCTAGATCACCTTTAGCACAACTCTATGGTACTTCAGATTCCTAGCGAGACCTTTCCCCCTGATCACGGGTAAGTGAAACTGTGGGTACCGATCCTGCATAAATGGGGGCAAAGTGTACGGTCATTTTAGTACCAGACAAGGACATTTTATTTTTCAAACCTTTTAATCCATTATATTTTATGCTATATTTTACTTGCCATTTTTAAAAATTTCATATTGTTTTACCATGCAGTTACTATGTGCAGTTAGTATTTTTAAACTGGTTTGCAAGCCAGTCTTAACTATTTAATGATGGGATTAAATCCTTTAAATACAAATTCAGCTCCATTTGGGCCAGAAACTGTGCCACCTCCCCCTTCTGAACTTTTCTCCCTAAAAGTACCCCACTACCACCATGGGAGATCTCCACTCAGGCTGTTTTAGGCCTAGGAGAGAGGCCTCCCCACCCCCCAACTAGTAGGTAAATGTATTTCTTAGTGCGGGAGAGGAGGTCTTTCCTGGACCTAAAACAATGTTTGGGGGTGGAGAGGATAAGGAAGTGGCAAAATTCTTCCCATCCCCTAGGTGGAATGGGAGACGTTTTTAATACATATTTTTGTCTGTGTAGTGGGTTAGGGCCTCTCCAAAAACAGCCTTGGTGGAGTGTTCACTGCCCACCAAGGCATTCCATCCTAGAATTCCATAATGTTAAGCAAGACTATGACTACTTAATAACTACAGTTGTCCCTCTGTATCCACGGATTTGGTATTCACAGATTTAAGTATTCACAGCTTGAAAATATTCTTAAAAAATAATAATCCAAAAAGCAAACCTTGATTTTGCCAACTTATATAAGGGACACCATTTTGCTATGCCATTTGCATATAATGGGACTTGAGTATTCATGGATTTTGGTATCCACGAGGTCCTGGAACCAAACCCCAGCGAATATGAAGGGACAACTGTAGTGTTGAATTATAGTTGTGTTAAGGCTGTAGCTGCCAATTAAGGTGAGCAAGAATAACTATTCCAGTAGCATTCACTGTGCTATGAAACATTTTAAAAAACTTGAATCTAAAAGGGTGGCTAGCAGCCTATGCACAAACTATAACCCATTTTGCAAAACTATAAAAGAGGACATCTGTAAAACCAGGCCATAACCTAACTTTCTGTTAAATTGTTACATTGTTCTGCTGATTTACTAGAGCTGCAGTAAATAAATTATGTTCTGCCAATTAATTTCTGAGTTCTGTGAATTACTACACAATCAGCAATTCTGTATAGGCTTTATCAGAGATGATATAGTTCTAAAGAGCTTTACTACTACTTCAATATTTATATACCAACTCCAGGGGTTGCTGGATGAGGTGATTATCTAGCTCCGTTTCAGTCTGGTTTCAGACCTGGTTATGGGAAAGAGACAGCTTTGGTTGCCTTGGTGGGTGACATATACAGGGAACTGGACAAGGGGAGTGTGTCCTTGTTGGTTCTGCTGGACCTCTCAGCAACTTTCAATACCATCAACCATGGTATCCTTCTGAGTCACCTCTCTGGGATGTGGCTTGGAGGTTCTGTTCTACAGGAGTTCCATTCTTTCCTGGAGGGTTGCTCTCAGAGGGTGGTGCTCGAATCCTTGGCCGTTGGCCTATGGAGTCCCTCAAAGGTTCAGTCTTATCCCCTATGCTATTTCATATCTACATGAAATCGCTGGGAGGCATGCTGACAGTCCTCAGATCTATTACTCCTTTCCACCTAATGCTAAGGAAGCTGTTCCTGTGTTAAACCAGTGCCTGGCAGCTGTAATGGACAGTATGAGGGCAAGCTAATTGAAACTTAATCCAGACAGAACAGAGGTGCTCCTGGTCAGTTGACAGGCAGATCTCGGAATAGGGATTCAGCCTGTTAGATGGGGTTACACTTCCCCTGAAGACAAAGGCTCACAGTTGGGTGTACTCCTAGATTCAGCTCTTAACTGGGAGATCCAGCAGTGACCATGAGTGCTTTCACACAGTTAAAGCTAGTGTGCCAACTGCACCCATTCCTGAAGAAGTTAGATCTGGCCAGTGTTACATGCCTTGGTTACATCCCATTTGGATTACTGTAATGTGCTGTGTGGGGCTGCCTTTGAAAAGTGCTCAGAAACTTCAGTTGGCACAAAGAGCTGCAACCAAGTTGTTAATTGGGGCTGGCTACAGGGGGCACATAAGTCCCTTGTTGCAACAGCTCCGCTGGCTGCTGGTCCTTTTCCGGGTACAATTCAAAGTGCTGGTTTGACCTATAAAGACCTATATGGCTTGGGTCCAGGTTGTTCGAAGGACTGTATCTCCCGTTATGAGTGCTAAGATTATCTGGAGAGACCCTTCTCTCTGTCCCGTCACAGAGGGAGGCTCGTTTGGTGGGAACAAGGGAGAGGGCCCTCTCGGTGGCTGCTCCCAGACATTGGAACTCCCTCCTTAGAGAGGCCAGGATGACCCCATCCTTGCTTTCCTTCTGGTGGCAGGTCAAAACATTTTTCTGCTGCCAGGCTTTTACAGATAGATGAGGTTTGATCTTTTTATGCTATGTGGGTGCTGTTTTTAAGGTTTTTTAAAAAGCCTGTATATAGTTTTAAATGCATTTTAATATTTTAAATATAAGTTAATGGTTTAACTTATAAATTGTTTTTTAAACTTATTTATACATTTATTTTGACTTTTGTATGACTTTTAACTTGTATTGGTTTAAATATGTTGTTAGCTGTCTTCAGTCCCTTTATTGGGAGAAGGGTGGGATATAAATGAATTAAAATAAAATGATGATAAATTATCTTTTGGTTTCAGCTTTATCTGCAAGCCAGAATGAAAGGTGACTGGGCAAGACTTCTGCGTCCTACAGCACAGTTTGGACTCATTGCAGCATCTATCTATGTGGGTCTTTCCCGTGTTTCTGATTATAAACATCACTGGAGTGATGTACTGACTGGACTTATCCAAGGAGCATTGGTAGCTGTACTTATTGTAAGTCAATATAAAATTACTTCAATATTTGATCAGTTCTACTCCCAGCCAAATGAATTTGCTTCACAATATTTTCTAATTAATTCTCAGTGAAGGTATACAAAAATTTCTTCATACTTTCACAAGTACAGTCATCCCTTCACATTCGCGGGGGTTACGGGAACAAGACCCCCGCGAAAGTGAAAAAACCGCGAATAAAAGCAGCCTTCCTAAACACACACACACACACGGAAACTGGTCCAGCCTCTGAGCATTTAAGCAGGAAAGAAAAGCACAGCCCCATGCTGTGAGCACGTAAGCCAAGTCCCCCCCTTGCCACTCCCCTCTCTGTTTCTTAACAAACTGAATTGCTTCTTTAAAACTCACATTTCACCCCATGTCTCCTCATGGCCCAAAGAAAAGCACAGCGACAAACTGAATTGCTTCTTTAAAACTCACATTTCGAACCTTTCCTACACACATTCACACACAGGGAAGGTGCGGGTGGGATCTCCCAGCAAGCAACCGGACAGCCTCTGAGAATTTAAGGAGGAAAGCTTCCTGCTGGCCGAAAGAAAAGCACAGCCCCATACTGTAAGCACGCAAGCTTTCCCCCTTAAATGCTCAGAGGCTGGGTTGCTGGAAAATGCCACCCACACCTTCCCTGTGTGTGAATGTGTGTAGGAAAGGTTCGAAATTTGAGTTTTAAAGAAGCAATTCAGTTTGTCGCTGTGCTTTTCTTTGGGCCATGAGGAGACATGGGGTGAAATGTGAGTTTTAAAGAAGCAATTCAGTTTGTTAAGACACAGAGAGGGGAGTGGCAAGGGGGGGGACTTTGCTTGCGTGCTTACACCATGGGGCTGTGATTTCCTTAAATGCTCAGAGGCTGTGTTGGGGAGAGCAAGGGGGGGGGAGGAAAGGAATTTCCACGAATACTTAAAACTGCAAAAGTCAAAGCTGTGAATGTAAAGGGACAACTGTATGTAGATTGTTACAGGCCAGATGAATGTGAGTTGGCAACTCCTCAGCCTGTGCATATACTATTAAAATATTTATATATCATTAAATAAGGACATATAACCTGGTAAAGCCAATAGATGGTAGAATACAGAGCCGAACATTCATGACACTACCCATTTTGCAACTTGTAATAAAAAGGGAAAATGCTTGTTTAGATTTCAAGTCTAGGAAGAATGCCAGATGTTCCTTTAAAGAATTTAAACAAAAACAGCAAAGAATTACCTCAGGGCACCCTGCGGTTAGTACATTAGAGACACCTGACAACAGGTAGTCTCTCTCTGGCTTTTCTTCGCAAACGAAGATTCAGGAAGGGCTCATCCTGCACTTTCTGCAAGTGCACTGATGACTGAAAAGGCCAATCCGAGATAAACAAGTCCGGTTGCAGAAAGCACAGCAGAAGGTCTCCTTGGGTGATGTTTCTGGGTTGTGATTCTTTCTGCATTGTCGTTTCTCTTCAAGATTTGTTCGGCGTGAATTCTCAAAGCTGCAGCATTGTGGATAGTGCGTCTCCATGCCTCCCGATGTGAGGCCAGGGCAGACCATTCTTGGTGATCAATTTGGCTGAGTCTGAGATGTTGTTTCAAGGAGTCCTTGTATTGTTTTTTTGGAGCTCCCCTCTTACGCTGACCTGTGGCGAGTTCACTATAGAGTACTATTTTTGGGAGGCGATGGTCCTCCACCATCACTTCATTAGTTATTAGAAAGGGCTCTGAAAGAGCATCGCCATATCTGACAACAGGTAGTAGGCTGTAAACTAAAAGTGGGGTGTGCACTAGACTCAAAAAGCTAAGAGCTAGAGTTTGATTGGACAACTGAGGTACTTAGTGGATGTCAGAAGAGAATAAAAGAGGTAAGTTAGAGCCACGTAACTAGGTAGTTATTCAGCATGCCTTCAATACGGGAGAAAAGTTCCTGCTAAGCCCTGGCATGCCATCCTAAAATTCTGTTAGGTTAGGAGATATATCACATGTGATTAATGCAGTTAAGACTTGCTTAAGAAGTGCTTATGATTTAACCTTTGAATGCATTACACAGGAGCCTGTTACAGAGTTATAAAATTCCTCAGATGAGATTGGGTGTCAGATGGCTAAGAATATGATAAGAGACAAGATTGTGAATATAGTTGGCCCTCCATATCTGTAGGGGATTGGTTCCAAGGCCCCCTGCGGATGCTGAAGTCCCATATATAAAATGGGCAGAGAGCTGTGAGCAACCCCCTGCTGATTGCTCCAACAACCATGGGCACTGCAAAGCAGCAAGGGCCATACCACTGTGTTCCCAGCTCTCCCTCAGCAACAGAAATCCATTTATCTCTAGCACTAAAAAACAGAGGGGTGTGCAGATCCATGGTTGGTTGAATCTACAGATGCAAAGGGCCAACTGTATGTATAAGCCTTTAGGAATTGTCTGTATAATAACCTAGCAGACACTGTAGAAAACTATGTGATCAGGGAGAACCTGACTATGATGATACATGGATGTTACATGTTAACTGCTTTAGAAATTGGTGTTTTTTTAACATGCCAAGCCTGTTAAGGAGCTGAAGTCCCTATGAATGTCCTGAGGCATATAATGTGATGGCCATACTACTAAATATAAGATGCCTTGTGTGTGATATAACGAAGTGGAAGTGCCTGTTGCTATATGTGTTTCTCCCTGAGAGGAATGTACATCTATATGAATACTAATAATAAATACCCTAAAATAGTACCAAGAGAGTCTATCCTTCCCACGCAAATATCCATGAACTCGTGGACTGTTCTGACTTCTCTGGTTTAAAAACTGTTATAAGCTGGGAATGTTGGTGACCAGAGGTTGGTAAAGGTGACTCTAGATAGGACCCAGAATTAGCTGACAAGTCTCAAGGCCCCTTAATTTGAGAGATGGAGGTGGGGAACCATGCCTATTTCAAGATTCCACAGGATAGTGGTAAAAGGAGAAAAGTGATAAATGTCATACTTGTTGAACATAGTTGCCTCTTACTGTGTATTTCCTTGTTCTTCGTGTCAACATTTCTGCTGCTTCAGTTGATGCATTATGTATATAGCCAGGATATGTGTAATTTCTTACCATTTAAGCAGAGTGCCTTTTCAGTTGGGAATAGTGACTCTTTCTCAGCAATTCTGACAGCAGTTGGGTGGAGTGCCTGCAGTATATTGCAAAGGGACCATGGTAGTAATGGAATAATTGAGTTCTGTTAACTCTTGATAGGCTGTTCTCTATTGCCTAATAGTATGCAATCTTTCTATCTAGGCTGTGTACGTATCTGATTTCTTCAAAGAGAGGGGTCGTGCATTCAAACAGAAGGAAGAAGAGGATTCACATACAACTTTACATGAGACACCTACCAATGGAAATCACTATGGCAGTAATCACCAACCATGATAGATTCAAGAGCTATTAGCCTGTGGAATCTCCCAATTTCTAAAAAGGAAAATTTCACAAGTCTTTCTTGGTCTATGTAAAAAAATAAATTAAATGCCTTTTGAAGGGACTGCTGCTGCTATACTTCTTGGATGCTCACTTTACATGTATATAGTAACAATTATGTATCTAAAAACTTCAAATTTCTATTGGTTAAGCTTTTGCTTTAAAAACACAGTACTCTGGCTTTTTTTTTAATTAAAATAATGTGGTAATACTTATGTACAAACAGCAATGGCATACGTAAAATGCTTTGCTAGCATGAGGCTTACGGTGAAATGCATACAAAAGTTATGAACACTAAGCATCTCTCTTGTTTGGGAAGATAAAGGAATGGCATCCTTGACTGTTAGCTTTATACTTCATGGTTGTTTACTGGAGCCTCAACTGCAGAATAGATGTTACTTCTTTTTCCACACCACTTCAGGAAAACACTTTATAGGTAAAGACTCGCAGCGAATACAATGTCTCTCTTGATTTTAGTGATGCCTGTTGAGGGAAAATAAAAATAAAAATCCAGTCATAAAGGCAGCTGCAGCCTTGTAATTAACACTAATAGTAGTACAGGGTGTTTTACAACTGCACATGTTTAAAGGTCAGTAACAAATCTTGAAAATGTGTTACCTTCCCCAGCTTCCCATAAAATCTTGTAGGAGCTATTTTGATGGGACTGTGGAAACATTAAGGACCTTCCAGTTATCTACTTTGTAAAAGAACTAGTAGCAGCAGATAAAAAGAAAGCCATGGGACCCATATTCAGCTCAAGAGAGACATTTTGATTTGTCATCAAGTAATTTAAATGATTGTAAACTGTCTCTACTTTAAGATACATGTATTTATACAATTCTGTAATACAAACCTTCTGCAAATTTGTTCTCCAGTTCTGTGTTTCCAATGGCTTTTGCTGCCTGGCACATTTGTCGAAGTAATTCTTCTAGCCTCCTCATACATCGAATTATGCTTCCTGAAAGGGCAAAGCAAGGCTTTGCATTAATCACAAGATTATACACATTCCTTGAATATAGCATCAAAATTACTGTTCCCTATTAACATATGTTGTATAGATAACTTTTTACAGCCTTCCTTTCAACTGGCTGACTCTTCCCTGTAAGGTGCACTGTCATTTAGCAGCCTTCAATAAACAGGCATGCAGCTTATTCCACCCTTGCCTTAAGCATGAACAAACAGGACTGTCAGAGGTTGATATGTTGGAAGGCTGAAAAAGGTGTCAACAGTATATCAGAATGGCAGTGTTATATATTTGTTGGTGTTTAGTTTCTCCTCAAGCACATGTCTTGAGAAAGGCTGGGCTCTGGCTAATTAACACCTGAAAGTCACCTTAAGGCATTGGCTTAATTTTTATCTTTCTTGCTCAGACATCTGTGTTTTCTTTTTGATTCTTTTACTCTGGGCTGTGAAAAAATGAAGCAGGAACCCTTAAATTTGCTAGTTGTTAGAAAATATACATTAAAGCATTTAGGATGTATGCAATTGACTCCACCATGAGAGATAAGGAACAAAAAAGACACTTCTGTACCTATGTGCCTGGTTATATTTCCAGTATGCACAGAACAGAAGAAAGTTATCTTTGTTTCAAATATTTTGGTTGTGCATGCTGGAGTTTTAACAGGTAATGTGGCTGGAGAGTTGTACATGAAGACCCGTATCTACCCATTTTCACTTTACATCTTAAATGAGGCCCATGATGTGAAGTTAATCAGCCAGTCTCAGTGCAAGATAAAATTTGACTGTTTGATTCCAGATTCAGCGACTCTTGTAAGACACCACATGGAATCAATTACCAAAAAAGACAACTCTGAGCCAAAGGAAGCTGGGATATATCCTCCAAGGGCAGACTATGCTCTATGACTTGGAAGACAGACTGGCTTCTGTTTGAGGCATGTTATGAAAATCAAGAACATGTCACCATCTATGGAAGTTTAGCACGTGTGCATGTAGAACAGAACATGTGTACTTCATTCACCAACATGTTAAAACCAGCCTCTGCTTGACTCACTGAACTACCTAATGCAGCCTTCTTCAACTTGACCTCTGGATGTTTGGACCACAACTCCCATATTGTCTAGCCAATGGCCATACTGCCTGGAGATGATGAGAGGTATAGTACAAAATATCTCAAGAACAGTAGGTTTGGGAAGGCCAATCTAACACTTCCACTTTCTAGTCTTCCTCCAAATTATCACATAGCTGTATCCATGGACTGTGCAACATCATTTCGGAGTACAGTACTTTGTCACAACAAAGAAAAGTGCCTTTCTACCAGTATTACTACTCCTCACTTCTTTTGGAAGCATCATCTTTTTGTTAAAAGGGTTGCTTATCTGGAAAATAAGACTGTACCTTTTACATAGAGTAAGCAAAAAAAAAAAAAAATATATATATATAGCATGATGGTGGTTTGGGGTTACACTACTTTGGTTAGTGCCTTGTCTGTGTTTTACATAATTTCTACCCTAGCAGTGGAAATTGCTATTGTGGGCAACTTTCAGAGGTTTATTATCCCACCCTCCCTGACACTCAACATCAGGAAACATGGCTCACGATACAACTCTGGTCTCTTAACTAGCAGCAAAGAGTTCATTTACTGGGCATTCTCCTATCTACTTGCATGGGGTGTATGTCTGTGGGGTGGGGGGTTGATAAAGCATTTGCAAATGCAACTATCCATAGAATTGATTGTCTGCTTCACTGCAACCAATAAACTGTGTATTTGACAAAAGTGACTTGAACACTAATTTGTTCTCCACTCCAAGCTTTTTATTATTTTAATAAATATAATTTATGCACAGTAAAAATAAATGTTTCACTCCTATGCATAGTTATTTTACAATAAGCTATATAGAACTCAGTGAAATTTATTTTTGTATACATACTGGAGCTCAGGCTGTAAAGTACTGGCACAGCATGTTTTATGAGGGAGGCAGACAGGAGAGTGTCTAGGGGTCAAGACTGACAGAAAATTTCTCCGCAGGACACTAATTTCAGCAGAGAAAAGTGTTGTATGTGGTGCAATTTCACCAGTAAAAACATTTCTGGCAGGAGTAGTCTACTTTGTTGCTCTATGATTTTAAACTGATTTTCAATTACTTGGGGGGTGGAATCTAGATAAAAGAAAGACACAGGTGTTTACTGATCTCTGTATTTTTTGACAAAGCTAATGAAGGCTATGCCAGGCATCCCCTTCAAATACAAGTGGTAAAAGTAAATTAATCAGAAAGCCCCCCCCCCTCTGGCTTTTCTTTGCAAATGAAGATTCAGGAAGGACTCATCCCGCACTTTCTGCAAGCGCGTTGATGACTAAAAAGGCCAATCCGGGATAAAACAAGTCCGGCTGCAGAAAGCAATGCACCTCTAACTAGATAGGTCCACAATTCTGTGTCATCTTACCATCTTTCATGAAAACTCTGCACTTTCTAATGGTGGCATATGTATCCGCATTTAAAGGAGATCAAAGAGTAGTCCAGGGAATAGATTTTCTTCAGCAGATGGCAAATATCTGATGCTTACACAATCTGTGCAGACACTCAAGGTGCAGTCACCCCAAGCATGGGTTGATACAACTCTACCTTCTAATACGAAACTTAATATTTATAATTTGTTAGTAAGTGAATCAATTTGCACAATACTTTTGAGTGCAGATAATAAAATCCTTTAAAGTTCACTATTACTGATTACAGGGAAACATCACAAGCCTTTATAGATCTAGCGAGATTCATAACCACAGACAAACTGGCACATTGGAGGACTTCGCACAAAAATCTATTCTTGCCAGGGAAAAGGAGACATCCAGGACTGGGTTAACTCCTGTTGCTGCCCAGGCTAGACAAGATACTGTGTTAAGAACCCTTATTGATTCTCATCTCCTGCTTCAGTTCCTTCACAAGCCAAGACACAGGAAAGAAAAGACTCCCCATGTCCAGTAAAGAATTTGGGTCTTGCCACCCAGGGTGGGGCTGGATGGCTCCTTCTCCTTGGCAAGAATGGACCCTCATGGTAAGTCCTTCAATGTACCATACACAGCAGACAGAAAATGAGCCATCCTTGAATGGGATCTACCCAAGCAGACGTGCATTCGGGCAGGAGGTGGCAAGAATGTGTTTCAGTGTAGTACTACTTGTTGCAGAACCCTGTGTTTGATGAATGGTGGATGGAGTTGCCCATGTGGCTGCTCAGCAGATTTCCCCTAGTGGTGCATTAGCAAAAAAAGCAGCAGTTGTGGATGCTCATCCAGTTGAATGTACTGTTACATTCTATGACTCATAGACCAAAACAATGCACCGTTTGATCCATCTGTTAGCGTGGCAGAAAATACCTTCATTCCCAGGGGAGTGGGAAGAAAGTAAACAAAGAGTCTCTAAATGCCTCCAAATGCCTGATATACAATTTTAGTGTTCTTCTTACATCTAGCTTGTGCCATTGTTCTTCCAAGGGATGTGAGGAGAGGGCAAAATGAAGGAAGTACTATGGGCTAGGAGAGATGAAATGCAGAGGTTATCTATGGGTCCAGCCATAATGACACTGTGTCACTGTCAAGTTTGCAGTGAGATGAGGCAACAGATAGGGCAGTAAGCTCTGAAACCGTTCTGGCTGAAGTGACTCCAACCAGAAACCAGGTCTTGATAGAAAGAATTCTCTGCTTTACTTCTCTGTCTCTTTAAAAAAAAAAAAAGAAGAAGCTTTCCCTGCTTCTTGTTCACTCCCCACCACCACCTTCCCCCCTCTGCTTTCACTTTCCCTTGCCACTGCTCCTTCTGAGGGCCAGCCATGAGAGCGGGGAGAGATCTGCGTCTGCCGGAGTGCTCTGTGTCTCTTCCTCCCAGAGGGAAAAAATCATGGCTGCAGGTTGGCTGGCTCCTGGTACAGGCAGAGGGAGTGAAGCCAGAGGGGTGGGAACAGTGATCAATGTGGGGTGCTTGTCCCCCTTTTCCCAGAGGGGAAAAGGTGGTGGTGGGGAACGAACAAGAAGCAGCCCCCTTTTTTTAAAGAGACAGAGAAATAAAGCAGAGAATAAGCAGGGGATAGATAAGGATCAAAATGGCTCTGAGAAGGCATGTGGAGATCTGAGCACAGAGATGATGCATCCACCAGGAGTAGCAGGCATGAAAAAAACTGGCTATCCGGGGGTCACTCCTCCCAGGTAACCTCACCGGAAAGGGGTCATTCAAAGAAATGTTTTCCTGCCTACCAGGAGCAAGTGGGAGGAGCTACCCAGCGACTTCAGGATGTTCTGAAGCCCTCCCACTGGGAAACTATGATCTTGCTCATGCAGGCTTAAAGGTTCTAAAGTCTCTAGGGAAGAAGAAGGGGCAGAAGGAATGAAAGGATTGAGAAGGCTGCTTAAACTGTCATTTTGCTTCCTTCTTTTGCAGAGAAGGCATAGTCTTCTTCTGATCTTTGGTTGCTATAAGGATATCTTTAAGAGAATCTTCCCCAACAAAATTACCACAAAAGGGGACTGAGGCTATATTTGGTCTGGATTGCATGTCACAATTCTAGTGTTTGAGCCAAAATGATCTTCTAGCTACTGTGGATGCAGAGATGAAGTGAGATGAGAATAATAATTGTCTTTAGTGGCATTTGGCATGAAGGCTAAGGACGTATATATCTTTAGAAGTGACCTGTGCAGGGATTTTGCATCTAAATCTTGGCTGGTGAAAATATCCTGAACCCAGAGCATGGCTGCTCTGGATATGAGGGAGTCTGCAGAGGACCCCAGATAGAGAGGGCTAATGCTTCACAGGAACGTTTAAAAGCTGCACTTACCCTCTTTTCATTTGGATCCTTCAGAGAAACATCTCCTTGTTTGGGTAACAAGAGCAGCTGTGAGGAGAGCACCTGTTAGGAAAGCCAAAATGGCTAAGAGGAGGTTTAATGAACTCCAAGGCCTCAGGATTCAGGGTATATAATTTTTGAGCTATATTAACACCTTTCCTACCATGCACAGGTGGATCCCATTTTGGTTTAATGAGATCTTTAAAATCAGAAGGGAGATGGGCAGCATGAGCAGATGTTTTTAGGTTTAGGAAACATACTCTTGCCCTATGAGGTGTTATCAGCAGGCACAGGACTAGTGTTTGAGATAGAATCAATGTCTCTCCCTTTTTGGCTCCTCTCGTTCCCTAGCATCTGACCATTCCTCCTCTCCTAAATGAGATGAATCCACCAGGGATGGTGTATAAAGAGAAGCAACATCTCTGGACTCATCTACACAAGGAGGAAAATCTGTACCTACCTTGAATTTGGTGCTATAGAAACACATATCATAAGGCGCTTTTCATAGTGAAAGCACTTCTTTTAGGAAAAAACCCCTCACTTCTTACTCCCGCATTTCCAGGAAAAAAACAGTCTTTACTGGGCCTTTATATGTGTGGCCTTCTGGATTGGGCTGGCATCAGATTTTTCGATGGCAAGCATTACTGTTTTTTGTTATATGTTCAGTGGTAGTTGCTGGGAGTGTTTAGTACAGTTGTCCCTTCACATTCGCGGGGTTACGGCTGCCAGACCCCCGTGATTGTGAAAAAAAACGCGAATAACAATCACCCCAGGGAGTGAGGGAAAATCTCTCAAACTGGCTTCTCCTTTCTCTCTCAAAGGGAACGAAGGGGGGTGAGGCAAAACTTCTTAAAACCGCTCCTCTGCTGAGCTTTAGCTGCCTTTTCAGGGAGGGCGAAAGCCAAGCAGACAGCCGGTTTGAGAGAGAAAGGAGAGCCAGGGAAGCCTAGGGAGTGAGGGAAAATCTCTCAAACTGCTCCTCTGCTGAGCTTTGGCTGCCTTTTCAGGGAGGGCGAAAGCCCAGCAGACAGCCGGTTTGAGAGATTTTCCCTCACTCCCTAGGCTTCCCTGGCTCTCCTTTCTCTCTCAAACCGGCTGTTCCCTGAAAAGGCAGCCAAAGCTCAGCAGAGGAGCGGTTTGAGAGATTTTCCCTCACTCCCTAGGCTTCCCTGGCTCTCCTTTCTCTCTCAAACCGGCTGTTCCCTGAAAAGGCAGCTAAAGCTCAGCAGAGGAGAGGTTTTAAGAAGTTTTGCCTCACCCCGCACTTTCCTGGCTCTTCATTCCCTTTGTGAAGAGAAGGGAAGACCCAGGAGACAGGCAGTGGATGAGGGAAAACCGCGAATAATCAAAACCACGAGTGTCAAAGCCATGAATGCAAAGGGACAACTGTAGTAACAATCCAGGGCTGCCATCTGCTCCCAAGCCAAGGCCAGCCACAAAAAAATAAACATCCCCTTCTCCCCTGGACTGACGCTGCTGCCTTCCTGGCCAAGAATCTCTGTGGCATAGCCCTGCTGGTGTGCCGTTGCTTGCTCTGAGGTCTGAACGAGGGGCTCAGCTATGAAATCAATGGTGAGGCGGGTAGCCTGATTGACCCCGTCACCGTTGATCTCGTGGCTGGGCATCTCATTCTGACCTCAGAGCAAACAACTGTGCACCAGTGGGGTTCTGCCACAGAGGTGCTTGGGTATGAAAGCAGAACTGGCAGACCGAAGGAGAAGTGGAGCAGCAGCAACAAAGTGGTGTGGATTCAGGCTTTGGCCAGGGGACAGGTGTGGACATCAATATGATGTCACACTTTGGCATAAACCAATTAGGTGTGGCGTTAACAGGGTGAATCCATGGTGGCTCCAGGTCAGAGTAGTCCGAATTTCATCTGGATTTTTGCCCCCAGTGTAGACACGACCTGAATCCTGAATTGCATAGGAGCGTTGAGTGCTAGCTCCAGGTAAAGAGGATGAGTCCTCATCAGATGAGTTTTCAGCTATCATAGACTGTACTGGCAAAGGAGGCTGTTTAGCCTGCTTTCTAGCCTGTTTTTCTATGTGGGGGAACAGGAGGGTCTGGATCATGCCCGAGTCTTTTACAGACACCATGATTAATGGGAGGAGGTTGGTTCATTCCTTTCAGCTCCTTTGCCATTGTAGAGGAAATCTGCTGAAGCTATGTACTCTGATCAAACAAGGGCATGGGCACAAGAAGAGGCATAAGTACTGCACCAGGCATGGTGCTGCCTTGCTCAAAATGGTGAGTGTTTATAACATGGGCTTCAGAATGGCCGCCATGAGAGGTTTTAGCACATGCATGCTCTCTCTTGGGCTTGAGAGATGCTGCAGAAGAAACTGGGGATTGGTGGAGCTGGAGGGGAAGCATCCTTGTTAGGGTCAGCTCCCATCCCCTCTTTCATAGCCCCTTCTGAATATTTATTATCAGTAGCTCCCTCGAAGGCGAAATCCTCTATTTTCTAATTGTCGTTGAACGGAAACTGACTCCAGTAACACAGTTGCTGTATGAACAGAGCACAAGGAGGATCCGCTTCAATACAAATAGATTCAACAGCTTCATTAGCTCCAGAGGACACAGCCATTGCCACAGGGGGTGCTGTTGTGTGAATGCCTTTGTGGCTCCCAGAGGTGGCAGCTAAGAGCACATGCACGGACCACAAAAGAGTTTCAAGTGGAGCTTGGTTTGGCGGACTTAGTTTAACTTTCCCCATCCTGAGGACCCGTACGAGAAAAAAGCACAAAGGGAGGAGTGTGACGTAAAGGAAGGGGGGAACTAGTGAAGAAAAGAACTAACACGGGAAATGAAAGGCTAAGAGCTTTACAAAAATAATAAAGAATTAAGGAAGCAGAAAGATAAAAAAGAGAAGAAATAAGGCCAGAAAAAGTGGAGGAGATGGACATATGACCTCACCTGGGTGAGGCAAAAAGAACTGAAACAGGAGGAGATGAGGATCTATAAGAGGTTCTTTTTAAATATCTTGCCTACCCTGGTCGACAACAGAAGTTAACCTATTCACGGATGGCTCTTTCTCTTTCCACTGAGAATTGTTCTCATCCAAAGAACCTTTTGCCTTATTAAATACTGGAGTGGTATTGAATCATCCTCATGAATTCGAAGCATTATAACAGGAATGGGTGACATGCAGCCCTCTGGTTATGCTGGCTACAGATGCTGGCAGTTGCAATTGAACAGTATCTGAAAGTCCAGTTTCTACACCCCTCTATTACAAATATACATACCTTCAAATACATCTGTCATTTTGCATATGTGAGCAAATGTAGCTCCATTGGCCCATGTGTGCACCACATCCATCAAGTTTGGTCTGAAAGAATTGAGATAGGTCTCCTCGTCAATTTCCAGTTTAGCTTCTGCTGATACTTTAGCAATTCTTTTTGCACATTCCTTTAAAAAGAAAAGCCATGCATTTATTTAAATCAACAGAAAATATATAGGTAAATATCTTCCTGAAACATGCATGACAGATTCCTGTTAAGAAATTAAAAAATTTGAGTTCATGCCCTGCAAATCCTTTTCACATGCTAAATAAAGACAATTAAGAGTAAAACTATTACTGATTAACAGGGGATGTTTTGCATGCAGTTCACTGGTAGTACAAATACCAAATAAAAAGACATTTTCTTGCTTGCTTGCAAAATCTTCCAAATTCTCCCCACACTCCCCCCAAAAATCTGTCCAAAGTCATCTAACAGCATTCAAATATAAGAAGAAATCCTGTTGAGAGCTACACAGCTTAATACTCTGCTGCTGTAATTCTATGAGACTGTAGAGGGAATGAAGGTAAACAAGACTGTTGATTGGAGGGCAGAGCTGTGTCATTGTGGGAGTGCTGCAGGCTGTTGCATTCCCTGGAACAACACTTGCAGAAGAAATCTTGAAGACAATTTTATATAAACTGGTAAAATGTCCCAAAGCTTAAGCAACTGGTTAGTTTTAGAAGTGTAAAGCTCCAATAGGCTTTGGTCACAATGGCCAGATTTAATACATACAAAAACAGATATTAAATCATACCAAACACCCCTAGAGATCTGATTTGAAAGCTTAGCAGGCTGCCACTTAGGATGGGCATATAAAGAACTATGCTGATACAATGGCTGGGATCCTATAGGAAGGACAAGTTGCTTACCTGTAACTGTAGTTCTTCGAGTGGTCATCTGTGAACTCACAATGGGGTTATTCCTGCACCTGCGCAGTGCACTTCGGAACCTAGAATAGTTATACAGTCCTCCCGCCATATTCACACATTTGGTATTCATGGATTTAAGTATTCACGGCTTGAAAATATTCTTAAAAAATAATAATCCAAAAAAGCAAACCTTGATTTTGCCATCTTATATAAGGGACACCATTTTGCCATTGCATATAATGGGACTTAAGTATTCTCGTATTTTGGTATCCACGGGGGATCCTGGAAACAAACCCCAGTAAATATGAAGAGACAACTGTATAATGCTTTCTGGCGGTAGCTCCACCCATCCCAATGGTTCGCCTCAGGCGTTCCCGCTCATTTACTTCAGTACCAAGGACACCGCAATAGCAGCATCATAACTTAACAAAGGAAGAGGACAGTGTGGAGAAGATAGGCGGGTTTGTGTGAGTTCACAGATGACCACTCAAAGAACTACAGTTACAGGTAAGCAACTTGTCCTTCTTCTTCATGGTCTCTGTGATTCACACAACTGGAAAACTAGCACACTTTCTCACAGGAGGAGGGATTGTCATGTCCAACCAGAAGAGAAAGGACAAAGACACAGTTTAACAATGAACCACAAGTAAATTTATTGCAATGTAGATAAGAGAAAAGCTCTCCCAAAAGCAGCAGCATCCCTAGACCTGTTATCAAGTCTGTAATGGGAGATGAAAGTCAAAGGAGTAGACCAAGTAGCTCCCTTGCAAACTTTCTCCAAAGGAACACTGGACAGAAAGGCAGCAGATGCAGCTACTGCCCTCAATGAATGAGCTAAAATTCAAGAGGGGAGTGGCTTTTAAGCCAGTTCATAGGCCAGAGAGATAGCAGAGACAACCCACTTGGTTAGGCACTGTGGGGAAACAGGCGAGCCACGGTTGGAAGCAGAATAGCAAACAAAAAGACGATTCATCATGTGCAGAGGAGCAGTCCGCTGAACATAAAACACAAGAGCCCGATGAACATCTAAGGCAAGGAGCGCACGCTCAAAGTCATCAGTTGGGTTCTGCATCAACACACGTAACACCATGGAATGGTTAAGGCAGAAGCTGGAGACAACTTTAGGCAAGAAAGGCATGTCTAGTCCAAGTACCACCTTATGTTTGTGGAAGACCAGATGGATCTGAGTGCAAAGCATACAGTTCCCCAGCACGTCTGGCTGATGTCACCGCCACAAGGAAGGCCATTTTCCAGGAGAGGAGATGGAGATCTGACATGGCCATGGGTTTGAATGGGTGCTTGGAAAGTTGTGAGAGAACAAATTCCAGGCTCCACCACAGGCGGGTGAAGATTAGTGTAACCTTTAAAAAACTTTTTCCTCCACTTGTAAGAATAAGAGCTGTAGGTAGAAGGACGAAAGGAGGCACCCACTACTGCCCAAACGTCTAGAGGCAGATGATCCGGAGAAGCATTTAAAGCCAGCCCTGAATGCGAAGGAGGGTTCAAGGTAGGATACTCCAATCTGTCAGCTGTAGGGTGGCCAGATCCAGGTGTCGAACCCTGCCTCCCTGAACTGTCAGGAGGTCGGGATGGAGAGAAAGAAGCAGTCCAAGTCAAATGCAGGAGAAAATCAGCCAAAAAATGAAATCCAAAAAGCAGTCCGAGTCAATCACAACCAGAAAATCAGTCTAAAAAGCGAAATCCAGAGCCAGACTGTAGTCAAAAACCATGAAAAGAGCTATTGAGCTCAGAAAGAAAGCTCCTAGGTGCTGCTACCATGGTGGATGAAAAGGAACTGAGGTAAATGAGCGGGAATGCCTGAGGAGAACCACTGGGATGGGCGGAGCTACCACCAAAAAGCATTATGTAACTATTTTAGAAGGTTCCGAAGTGCACTGCACAGGCGCAGGAATAACCCAGTTGTGTGAGTCACAGAGATCACAAAGAAGAACAAGTTATTCACAGAAAAGATAATTCCCCATGCCATTGGACCTTCTTGCCACTTGCAAAGACTGTACAAGCAGAAGAACAGCAATAAATGGCAGCAGCAACAGATGACAGTGGTTGGTTCCAACCACCTAATACACTCACACACTGATGCCTGAGGAGATAGTGACCACTCAGCATGTGCATCCCAGCATAGGCCGGCTGTATCTCTCTAGTGTCTTTGGAACTAAGGCAATATGTAAGGGTTGGCTTTGGAAAACACCTATTGAAATAGCACAAGAATTTCCCCAAGCCATTACTCCCATATAGCCTTGGTTCTGAAGAAACTACAGACTCAGGCATTGAGAAAAGCAGCAGCCACAGATTTAAATAGCCTGTGTTGGGAAGCATGTGCCAGGCAATTCTGTGTACTAATGCCAGCAGAGTGGTGCCAAAATCGAATAGGAACTCAACCAGTATCACCGATATGGTATGACACATGTTTAGCTTATAGGGCAAGAAATGGTGGTAACTTATTTATAATGATTTTAAAAATTAGACTGTAATAATAAGATACATTTCCTATGCCAGAAAAACTGGCCACTTAACAATTAATGTTTACATTCTCAGATTGAAATCTATAGTGCACATATTAAATTCTACACAAAAGCTTCATACATTAATTCAACCAACTTTCTGTTGAAGTTTACCTGCATTTGGCGGAGGGGACCTGCCAATTGTTCTGTGAGTTTGGGCATTTCACTGGACTAGAAAAAGATGAAGAGAATATCAATGACTTTCATTTATTTTATTTGACTTATATCAAACTTAGTTTTTTTCCTTCAAAAATCATGAGTTACGCAGCTGGTGTCCAGTATCACTGAAACAGGCAGATATCACACAGGGTCACTGGTGGATTGTTCTCACTAGTTCTTTTAATACTGTCAGGAAAGCTTTGAAGCAGTACCCAATGCAGTACAGAGTAATATACAGCCAGACAGGAGACAAAGGAGTCATTTCTCTAGTGTGCATAGAAGTGTTTTTTATTCATGTATGGACTGCTGTTTGGATGCTGGGCATTGTTATGTAAACTTTCAACAATGCAAAGGGATCTTATAGCACTTTTGAGACTGAAAGAGAGAGAAAACTGTAGCATAAGCTTTCGTAGATTTAGTCTACTTCCTCAGATGCTGGAGACTCCAGCATCTAGAGCTTGTTGTGCTGTTACTCAAATCTCAACCCAGTAGAAATCTTGGGCTCACTTCCCCTTTCCACAATGCAATGTCTGAAGGTTATTGTACCATCTATATGTAATGTAATGAGATCTAGAATTGTATTTGTTCAAAAGTACTATCTTAATCACCTAGGGTTTTCTAACTACAAAGAAAGGCCATCCAAAAGAATGCTGAAAAATTAAAAACAGATCAAGTTTCCCCAAAAGTAACTTACATTTTCTTGAAATACAAAACAGCTTAGTAAAGCAGTTGCTTGTTCTGCAGATAAATCATTGAATAGCCCATTAAACATCATTTCTGTCAGCAGCAGCTCATCCGCACTGGAATAAATTAATTGGTAGGTACCATTAGAAATCTGTCAATGGAAATCTGTTAACAATTTTCTGTATTTAAAACCAGTTTTATCTTTTGAATATTACATCAACATTAACAAGAGGGGGAACGAACAAACTTTGGAGGATATTATTATACCTCTGCATGGCAGCTCGTATGATTATAGCTGCTAAATGGAAAAATAAGGAAGAACCCCAGATAGAAGATTGGTTGAACAAGATATTAGAAATGAGAGAAAATGATAAATTAGCATATATATTGAATAAAAAAACAACTCAGAAAACAGAAGCAGAATGGATGCCAGTAATTAACTACTGTAGAAAAAGGTGGAATACAGATGTGGATATAGATATATAGATCAAGATTTGTGTGTAGATATACGTAGGCAACTGATATACAAAGAGTAAAGAATAAAGAAAAAGGAAGGAAAGGGAAAACAGACGTGTTGACATACATAACTTTGGAAAAAGATGAGAAGAGAATCAAACGAATAATAAATAAAAAATAGATAGATGACAGTTAAGGGAATTGAAAGGAAGATAAAAATTGACATAGAGACTTATAAATCCTTTGAGTTATTTTTACAAAGGAAGTCATGTTTTATTAATGGATAAATTGTTTACGAGAAACAATGTAGTAGAAAAAGTGAAATGAAAGGGAGGATTAAGCCAGGATGTTAGACCTGTCTTTCCTCCCCAATTGTATGATGTATTATGTTAAAAATTACAAAACAAAAAACCAAAAACCCAGTTTTCTGGGAAACTGACCATGAGTAGCTGACCTCTACCAGCTTCTGACAAAAGACAATAATATTGAAAAATAAAGCCCTTTAACCCTTCATTACCAATTAGGAAATACATGTAGAAAAACAGAAGAAATGTGAAGGGTCTACATCAGTGATTCACATTCAGTGCAGAACACCTCCAAATGGTGGTGTACCATGATTTCAGGGAAGATGCCAGTTTGTTTCAGAGCCCAATTTAAAGTGCTGGTTATGACCTAAAACCCTATATGGTTCAGATCCAGGCTAGCTGGCAGATCACATCTCCCTATATGAGTCTGCCCAGGCCCTGAGATCATCAGGAGAGGCCCTTCTCTCAGTCCCATCACCATCGCAAGCATCATTGGTGGAGATATGAGGGCTTTCCTGGCGGCTGCCCCTAGACTCTAGAACTCTCTTCCCAGGGAAGCAAGAATGGCTCCCACCTTGCCATCCTTCTGTCAGCAGGCTAAAACATTTTTACTCAGACAGAAAGTTTTTAAAGAACAGGCTAGGAAGTGCTGAAATGTTTTAAATAGCTTTTTAATCTTTTTAAATTGCATTTTATTCTTTCAACTTAAGGTTTTAACTGTTTAATTCTGCAAACAGTTTAATTCTATTTTAATGTTCACTTTTTGTATGTTTTTAATTGTATTGTTCTTTTAAACTGTGAGCTGCTTTCTCAATTTTGGAAAAAAGCAGGATATGATATGGATAATGTGTAATTTTTGGGGGGAAACCACATTCATTACAACATTTTTTTTTTCATTTGGCAAATGAAGAGGGGGAACAATTAATTATACCTATTGCTCTCTTAGTATATATCATGTGATGTGCAGCAGAGCACGTACTAGCTTTTCTTATCTTTCTTTATCTCTGAGGTATACTGAGTTTATGTTATGTTATGCAGAGATTACTTTGTGTAGATGGCACCACTCTGAATTTTCCTTAAAGTTTCCCATCCAGTCCACCACTTTCCCAGTGGCATGTACGGTACTAATATGAGATTATTATTAATTGTCCAAAAGCATGGGGTACAAGATAAGAGGGAAAATGTGTTTAACACAGAAAACACTAAAAAACTTCTCATGCACGTGTTTGGTTTTTTGAAAGCATAACCATGTCTTACCTGCTAATTTCACAGGCAACTCGTCCTTTCATTTCTATGACATCAGAAGAGGTTGCAAAACCCAGTCTTCTCAAAACCCGCTTACGACATTTGAGCTCATCCATTTGTAAAACAGTCCTAGCTTTCTTCAGTTCCCGTTTTGCTGCTTTAATGTCTATAGCAATCTAAAGTTAAACACAACCACAGAGGTGTTACGAGTATTTAAGATACAGATATACTTCCTACTTCATCTTCCAGGGCAAAAAGAACTATTATGAATCCCCATTATTTCCACAGGTCACATAACCCCCAATATATCTGTGAAACAAGAAAAAACCCTGTGGTAAAAACAAAAATAAAACTTTCGCCTCAAACATATATACTGAATTATAAAGCCAGAATATAATTTAAATAATCAATCTAGACAAAGTTCTGCATTTCAGTTCCTAAAGATTAAGTGACACAATCCAGACTAGACTTTTAAAGATGTGACTTGAGGCACCACACTATGATGCCTGAAGAAGAGAAACTTCCCTCAAAGAAGTGAAAAAGACTCACGTGTGCCTCACCCCCACCGCACAAACCAATCCAATCTTGTCTCTGAGACTGCACTGAAGATGTATAACAATCATAAATATTGAAATATTAATTAAGTATTCCTCAGAGGCAGAGGTAGGAATCATGTGCTTGAATACCTTTGGAAGTGACCAGTATTGTCCTTGGGATCCCCAATAAATGTCAAAGGTGCTGGTATCACCTCCAAAGAAATTTCAGTTAAAACAAGTTTTGGCTGAGCAAACACTTTGTTTGGTGTAAAAAGCCCCTTTGCAGGACTACAGTTCACTGTTTCGGAGGCTCCCCAATTGCTAAAACAACAACTGTGACAGCCCAGCTGTGATCCTCTGGAATAGTAAAAGATCAGGTAATGGCTTCCAGGCTCTAGATCATGACTCTGCTGCTCAGAGGGCATTACATAATTATTGCTTTAAGAAAAAACATGGGAAGCTTCCTTACACGAGATCAGACGTTATCTCCTAGAGTTTGCAATAGTTTTTTTTAACCAACAACTTCCAGAAGCCTACTGGTTATGCCAGTGGCCATGCCAACTGGGGGATTCTGGGAGGTGCCATCCAAAAAAGCAAGTGTTCCAAGTTCTGGGTTCTTCATATAACCTAGCGCTATCTACTGGCAAAAAACAGAATGGCAGAGCTCTTTCATATGTCCTACTTAAATGTTCCTTTTAACTGGTGATTTCAGAGTCTGAACCTGGGATTTTTTTTTTTTTGCATACAAAGCATATGCTCTACCAGTGAGTTACAGTTTCTCCAGAATCAAAGCATTCTTTAAGCCTATATCTTACCTGTGCTTTTCTTTCGCAAAGTTTATACACAGTTTCCAAATTAGAATCATTATGAAGAGGATGGGAATACATTCTATGCTCAAATGCTTCTGTTTTTTGGATTACTTTTTTCAGACCTGGATCTTTAATGCCCATGTCATCAATAGGATCCAGCAAAGGAACTCCATCAGGAAATCGTTTTTGTACTTCCTTAAAATAAAAAATAAAAATAAAAACAAACTTTAAGGGTCTGTAGATTTTTTTAAAAAATGAACCCTATTACATAAACTATTTTCACATGTTTGAGAGATGGTACAGCAAATGGCAAAGAGACAAGGCTATGAATGTGGAACTCCATGGTTCTAGTCTTGCCTTTGCTATGAAGTTACTAGACCATCTTCCACAAACTATTCTCCTTTATTCTCCATCACCCAAATATGTTTTAAATACTTGAAAGCTTTATGCAAATGTTTAATCTTTTTATTATTTCCTTGCTCCTCAAACACAAAAGTACAACAAACGGTTTACCTGTATGGACTTCAGTACACTCTGCCTGTTATCAAGTGGCCTTAGGTCTTTTGGTATATAAAGTCGAACACTGCTGATTGCTGACAGAAGATGTACCAGAACAGGAACAACCTATTAAAACAGTAATGGGTAGAAATAAATGTAATAATCACTGTGTAGAATCACAGAATCTTAAAGTTGGAGCGGTAGATAAAGTAGACCCACTGAAAATACACAAGTGTTGACTAACAAGTTTGACTTATTTTTATGTTTCCATTGTAGTTGGAACTAACACAGGATTTAGCCCTCAGATTGTTGAACAGTCACATTATTTTCTGTACAATGGATTGTGAGCAAAGTATTAGCATTCCATTGTTTTATTTCAGATTTTCTAACAAAAAACTGTAGTGCACACACCAGCCATTTGACAACTTTAAAGGTCACTCAAACTGGTAACCTGTCAAATTAACTCTTTTAGTTCTCTGAAAATTTTGCATTTAGGAAAGAAGCCATTAGATTATACATGTGTTCCCGCCAACCCTCATTTCATAGTCAAGAAGTAAATAAGTCAGCTGGTATTTCTACATTACCAGGCAGCTGCCATGCAGAGAGATGGAGGTCAGCTGGCGATCAGGGCACTGAAGGATGTTTCCATCTCCCTCCCACTGGCGAGTGAGGCAATCTTGCTCATTGGCAGAATGGAAACCTCATCTTCCTGTGTCTCAATTGCCAGCTGAACAAAATTCCATCTCTTGGTGCTGCTGCAAGGGGGGGGGGGGCGGGAATCAGGCCTTTTTGTAACTAAATAGGTGAGATACACTATGGGCCATCATTTATAAATTAATTTCATCATAAACTTTCAACTTTACCAGTGTCTTTTTCTTGAAGAGTTAAAATCCGAACTGCCAAAGACTTGATTTTAATTAAAGCTAAATAAGTTTGAGAAGTTCACAATGATTGTTGCAGAAAAAATACTACTGTAAGCTTCAGAAAGATTGTTGTTGTATGCCTTCAAGTCACTTCTGATTTATGGCGACCCTAAGGCAAACCTATCACAGGGTTGTCTTAGCAAGAGTTGTTGGGGGGGGGGTTGCCTTTGCTTCCCTCTGAGACTGAGAGAGTGTGACTTGCCCAAAATCACCTAGTGGGTTTCCATGGCTGAGCGGGGATTCAAACCCTGGTCTCCAGAGTTGTAGTCCAACACTCAAAACCACTACACCATGCTGGCTCTCACCTTTAGAAAGATACATATACATTAAAGCTATTGTCTATATCACATACAGATGACTAATTTAAATTACCCTTTTAATGAAAGGACTCCTAATGTAGGTTTTTTTTTAAAGTTAACTTCTGGCAATGGGCCTCACCGTAAATGTTAGAACAGCAAAATCTCAAGAGTTTTTAAAAACTGAATCTACACTCCTCAATTGTAGTTCAACTAGGAATCTACAAAAGAGCAGTAGCAGCTTCAAACTGCAATACACAAGAGGAATTTGAATGCATTTACTAAAGCTACAACTCATGAGCTAATACAATTATTTTTAAAGGGTGACTTGCTTTCCCATTAGAAATTTATTGCAGAACTGTTAAACTCATTCTACAAAATTTGTTTTGCTTCTGGCTTATTAAATATGTTCTAAGATAGTGGAGAACTGTGTTACAAAATGTACCTAGTGGTACAAAATGTTACACAACTATGAATTAATGTATCTCCCTACTTGCCTACCATACACGTTTTTTTTTTTAATCTCTATCGATAAATTAGGTTAGCTATGAAATTTACATTTAGTGAAATGAAACAAGCTGCCTCTATAACCAAACATGAACATGTATCTGAGATGTAAAACCACACTGATAAACTTTCAGTGAGTTACTCTACCTCACAATGGCCTACTTTATAGAGCAGTTTTGAAACTAATATTCAATAATGCTTGAGCTCCTTATGGCAGGAAAATGACAGACTACAAAAGTAATTAATAGGTTCCATTTTAGCTGTATTGCAACTGATGAAATGTAAAGAATGAGTTAGTGTTTACAACTCAGCATGATGTGACAAAATCTCTTGTTGACCCAAATGGAGCCACTACTATCATTATTGCATCTCCAAACAATGCTCTGTGACAGAATGTACCCAACACCAGGCCAACTGGCATAGTTTCATTATGGCAAAATGTCCTTTTTCAGATACAGAGAATAAATTGTCAACTCTCTGTTGGAATGAAGGGAAATGTCTTTAATAATTAATGGCTGGATTAAAAAATGAACATTTTTGCTTGTCAAGCCAGCAAATAGTTTAACAGATTCTTTGAGACTCTCAAAATATGGTAAATAGAATTCTGAAAAGCAGATCTGGGATTTAACCATGAAGTCTTCAATAAGCTTGAGTAATCAGTAGAGGGGGGTTAACTTTAGCTACAATGCTATATCCAAAGACTTCTAAATCTCTTTTTACTATATGCATTCCCTTTCTTCCTGAGAGATGAGGAAAACAACCACAATTGAAATCAGGGATGCAGGAGCAAGAAACAAGATGAACTAGCCATGGATGTTGAAGATTCTATCTAGCAACTAATTGTTTATGACTATTTATTACCAAGTCTTGAAACAAAACTGAAATAAAATGTATAAAAAGCTATGAATTACTGTACAAATAGTTCTCTTTTACAAGTCCATCATGAATATCACTATATACACACAATCAACATTACTCAAAATACTAGAGAATGAAAATACAAGAGATCTTAATTCTTTGTTGGCTAAAACTATTAATTTGGCAGAGATCATACACAAATATACACACAGAGACACTATATTAAAAAAAGCAAAGTTAATTAAATTGCAGATCTGTGATCACATCAAACCATGTTACCAGCTTCTGCAACAAAAAGGAATGCCAACCCTTGAAAAGTTTTATAGCACTGTTTTAATGTCTTTTATTGTATTTGTCTTTTCTAGGCTTTGGAAAGAAGACTGAGATAATTTTTGACTAAGCTCTATAAGAGAACACATGATAGTGGTGTGTAAAAAATATGTATGACATACAGAAAATTGATAGTGAGCCAGTTTTCTCTAGTCATACGCTACCAGTTATCTGCTGAAGCTGAAGAGTGGGACACTCAGGACAAACAGAAGGAAGTACTTCTGTGCATAGTATACAGTGAAATTGTTGAATTTGCTACCTAAAGATACAGGGCTTCACTACACTGGGGGTAAAAATCCAGATGAAATTCAGACTACTTTGGCCCAGAGCTGTGGTGCATGAAATTTGGACTACTCTGGCCCGAATTTAAGTGCCACACCTGCCAAAGTTCAAATCTGCATTCGGATTTTTACCCCTAGTGAAGCAGAAAGATTTGCTTTTAAAGTGTATTTTAAAACACTTGGCTTCCATTCAAAGCTGTTACTCACACTTCGGGCTGCACTCTGAGCTCCATGAAAGCAAAGCCCCAGAACTAGTCAATCTCTCTGAAGTCAGAATGGGTATAGTGCTGGGGCTCTGCCTTTGGAATGAGGAAGTGGTGTCAAAGAGGGAAGGGAAATGGCAGCACCTCAGGGAGCGCTTGTCCTTCCCCCCACCCCCACCCCGCCAAATCCAGTGCAGATGGATTGTTCACACTATAGTTTTCTCCGGAGTTTCAATCAAACTCTGGAGAAAACTGTGAGTTTTCTGAAACCCGGATTAAGGGGGTATTCCCTGAGTCTGTTGTGGATAGGGCCGTACATCGTGTGGCATTATCACACCAGATTCAGAGAAAAGGCCACACACTGTGTGGCATTATCAGGCAAATTTGGGGTGGGGTGGGTTGGGAGGGACTTTTTCACTGGTGTAGACAAGCCCACAGTGATGGCTACCCACTTGAATGACTTTAGAACTGGATTTCACAAATTCATCTCTCTCTCTCTCTGGCTTTTCTTTGCAAACGAAGATTCAGGAAGGACTCATCCCGCGCCTTCTGCAAGCGCGCTGATGACTAAAAAGGCCAATCCGAGATAAACAAGTCCGGTTGCAAAAAGCGCAGCAGAAGGTCTCCTTGGGTGATGTTTTTGGGTTGTGATTCTTTCTGCGTTGTCGTTTCTCTTCAAGACTTGTTCGTCGTGAGTTCTCAAATAAGGCTGCAGCATTGTGGATATTGCGTCTCCATGCCTCCCGATGTGAGGCCAGGGCGGACCACTGTTGGTGATCAATTTGGCCAAGCCTGAGATGTTGTTTCAGGGAGTCTTTGTATCGCTTTTTTGGAGCGCCCCTCTTACGCTGACCCGTGGCGAGTTCACCGTAGAGTAGTATTTTTGGGAGGCGATGGTCCTCCATCCTAGAAACGTGCCCTGCCCAGCGCAGCTGTGTTCTCAATATCATGGCCTCAATGCTGGTGATCCCTGCTTGTTCAAGGACAGCAACATTCGTCACATAGTCAGTCCAGTGTATATTTAGGATTGTGCGTAGACAGCGCTGATGAAAGCGCTCGAGGAGTCGTAGGTGGTGGCGATAGGTAACCCATGTTTCAGATCCATAAAGGAGGATAGACAGTACGATGGCTCTATACACACTGATTTTTGTGCTTTGCCTCAGGTGTTTATTGCTCCAGACTCTTTTGTGAAGTCTTCCAAATGCACTATATGCCTTTGCTAATCTGTGATCGATCTCTTTGTCAATCTTGGCATCTGAGGAGATGATGCTTCCCAGGTAGGTGAACTGCTGAACGGACTTGAGCACTGATTTGCCGACGGCAATGTGGGGATGGTGGTGTTCGTCCTGTGGTGCAGGCTGGTAAAGAACTTCTGTTTTCTTCAGGTTGACTTCTAGCCCAAACAGCTCTGCAGCTGTTGCAAAGCAGGACGTTAGGCGCTGCAGAGCTGCTTCTGTGTGGGCAACAAGGGCAGCATCATCGGCGAAGAGCAGCTCACGGACTAGATAGTTTAGAGTCTTAGTGTGAGCCCTCAGACGGCTTAAGTTAAACAAGCTACCATCAGTACGGTAGCGTATATAGATGCCGTCGTCTTCTTCAAGCTCTGCCATAGCCCTTTGGAGCATCGTGCTAAAGAAGATTGTAAATAAAGTTGGTGCAAGAACACAACCTTGCTTCACTCCATTAGTTATTAGAAAGGGCTCTGAAAGAGCATCGCCATATCTGACTTGACCACGCTGGCCCTCGTGTAGCAAGATAATCATTTTAAGGAATTTGGGGGGACATCCTAGTTTTTCCAGGATCTGCCACAGACCTTTTCTACTTACAGTGTCAAAGGCTTTGGTGAGGTCGACAAATGTTACATAGAGACCCTTGTTCTGCTCCCTACATTTTTCTTGCAGTTGCCTAAGGGCAAATACCATGTCTGTAGTACTCCTATTGGCTCTGAAGCCACATTGGCTTTCAGGGAGAAGTTCTTCTGCAATAGCAGGAACTAATCTGTTCAGGAGTATCCTTGCAAGGATTTTTCCAGCAATAGAGAGCAGTGTTATGCCTCGATAGTTTGAGCAGTCGGATTTTGCTCCTTTTTTCTTGTACAGGGTGATGATGACTGCATCTCGGAGGTCTGATGGCAGTTCCCCTTTTTCCCAGCAATTCACAAGGAATTCGTGGAATTTTTCGTGGAGTGCATGACCTCCGTGTTTCCAAACTTCAGGTGGGATTCCATCAATCCCAGCTGCCTTGCCGTTTTTCATCTGCTGTATGGCCATAAGGGTCTCTCATAAAACTATCAATTATTACTAGTCATGAAGGCTATAGATTACCCAGCTTTCCTACAGGCCACTGAATGCTATACTAGATAGACATCTGGTCCAATCCACAATGACTCCCCTTACATTCTTAATCACTCATCTTCCATGGGTATAGGAGTTCACACTAATGTTTCTCTGTGTGGTGGTTACCTCCTAATTAGAGATGATGCACACAGGCATGTGCATAATTTCATTATTCAGCTCTTAAAACCTTTCAGTTTTATGTATGTCAAGTGTTTCCACTGAGAAGTGCATGGTGGAGATCACAAGAAACATTATTTTCATAAATTCAAGTCACCACACCAGGTCATATTTACCAGGTGCAAGTCATATTCACCAGGTGATGAGAACACAGATATGTTTACCTGTTCCCTGTGTATCAGATATATTTATCTGTTCTATTCTCATTATGAATCTCATCTTGGGAGAAACGCAGGATATAAATTCTCTAATAAATAAAAAATTAATTTTAAATTTTAAAAACTCACCTGCATCTCCCCTTTCTCATCAGGTTTTGCTGGCTTTGCCGCCTCAGTTGCAGAATTTTTCAAGCTCTCTTTGCTACAGTGCAGGAGGACTTCAACAACATAAAGTGGGTCCAGTTCACCAGAGTTAGGCTAAAGTATCAGGGGAAAAAATGGTCAGTGAGATTAAGTCATCATTTTTAATATTACTGAGGAAAACCTAGAGAGAAGCAAGGTACTTCCTGCATCCAGGTATTTGCTTCTGCCAACAATTTTAACTAATAGGATCTTGATTTTATAAAGTCGATATAATGCTTTGAATTACATAATGTAATGTACAGTTGTCCCTTCGTATTCGCTGGGGTTTGGTTCCAGGACCCCCCATGTATACCAAAATATGTGAATACTCTAGTCCCATTATATGCAGTGGCATAGCAAAATGGTGTCCCTTATATAAGATGGAAAAATCACGGTTTGCTTTTTGAATTATTATTTTTTAAAGAATATTTTCAAGCCGTGAATACTTAAATCCGTGGATACGGAGAGACAACCGTAATTCCATAACGTAAGATAAAACTATTCTTGGTTTCTCCTTGAAATACAGATCTCTCATCTTGTGTTCCTCACCCCATTCTTCCAGAAGAGGGTAGGATCCTATCCAAAGGCATTCAGCAAGACCAACCAAAAGGAGAGGTGACCAAGGAACTGATGCAAGACAGAGTTGCTGAAACAATCAGAAACAGGGAACACAGTACTTATCCAACATGTATGTAACTGGATAATTGCCAAGGAAAACTAACAGAGTCATATTTAAGTTCAAAAGAGGAAATCTCTAAGAAAAGAAAAGAAAAGAAAAGAAAAGAAAAGAAAAGGGTACATAGAACATTAAAGGGAGAGCAAAAATAGTGAAATCTCTACAGCAACCTTGGAGTTAATATGAAAGACAATAACAGAAATTCAGCTAGAACAGTACAAATCAGGAAAGATACCAGCTAACTCAGAAAGTGTCAATGCAGTTACAAAGCAGAATTGAAAAATCTATTAGGGAAAAGAAAGTGTCCTCCAGAAAATGGAAGTCTTGTCAAAATGGGGAAAACAAGAAGGAATTCATATCCACATGAAAAATGCAAGCAGAAAATAAAGGATTAAAAGAGAGTATGAGAATGAGTGAGAGAAGAATGTATCACTAAAAATGTAATTTTGAAATTGTTGAAATATATCAGAAGAAGGAAACTAGCTGTGGAGGCAGTTTAGACAACAAGAAAATTAAGATGTGCTAAACAAGGAGTGAACTGTACAAAGCTGAATGAATAATTTGCATCTGTTTTCTATGTAAAAGATGAAGAGCAGAAATTCACATCTGAACTGAGTTTTCAAGGAAGGAAGTATGAAAAACTGAGATAATTACAGTAATGACAACAAAGAGTCCTGTTGCACCTTAAAGACTAACAAGGCGCCATGAGACTTCTTGTTTTTGCTGTAATCAACTAACATGGCTATCCTTTCGGAAATAAAAGGTGATCCACAAAGCTTTATTTAAAAAATGGACAAATTACCATATCCATACAGCATTCACCTAAGAATCGTAGAATTGTAAAGTTGGAAGAGACCACAAGGGCCATCCAGTCCAACCCCCTGCCACGCAGGAAATCTCGATCAAAGCATCCCTGACAGATGGCAATCCCGCCTGTTTAAAGACCTCCAAGGAAGGAGACTCTACCACACTCCGAGGGAGTGTGTTCCACTGCCGAACAGCTCTTCCTGTCAGGAGGTTCTTCCTAATATTCAGGTGGAATCTCTGTTCCTGGAGCTTGCTTCCATTGCTTCGTGTTCCAATCTCTGGAGCAGCAGAAAACAAGCCTGCTCCATCCTCAGCATGACATCCCTTCAAATACTTAAACAGGGCTATAATATCGCCTCTTAACCGTCTTTTTTCCAGGCTAAACATACCCAGCTCCCTAAGTCTCTCCTCATAAGGCATGGTTTCCAGACCTTTCACCATTTTAGTTGCCCTTCTCTGGACATGCTCCAATTTGTCAATATCCTTTTTGAATTGTGGTGCCCAGAACAGGACACAGTATTCTAGGTGAGGTCTGACCAAGGCAGAATAGAGCAGCACTATTACTTCCCTTGATCTAGACACTATACTTCTATTGATACAGCCCAAAATCGCGGAATTGCTGACTTTATATAATAAAGCTATGTAACCTGTTTCTAAGATCCGCTCCCAACATAAGACTGTAAAGCAGCCAATAACAATTTTAAAAACAAAAACCAAATTTAAGATGATCCAGGCAATTACAGACCAGTTAATTTAACATATATTCTAGGCAAGCTGACTGAAAGGATTATTAAACATAAAATTTTCAGGCATAGAGAAGAACAAGTCCTGAATATGAACCAACATAACCTCTCTAAACGAAATCCTGTATTACTATAGTGTTCTTTGAGAGTATTAATAAACATGTGAATAGGTACAGACAAGGAATAAGCAGACAGTTCTCATAATGGTGGAATTCAAGTGCAGTTCTAAGAGAATATAAGTTGTTCATAATCAAGTCTGTTGATGGTACCAAGCAAGATTATCCTAACAGGCCACACTGAGAACACTGGTAGGATTGATATTAGCTTGGCTGCCTCTCCTAAAAACGATTTAAGGAGGGATGCACAAATTTACATAAACCATTGTTTGTGGCTGATGCTAACTTCTCAATCCATATTCAGTGTCACACACAGAAGGCTCAAGAGCAGCTTGACCTGACACTTAATAGCAAGCTTTATAATAAAAGCCACACAATAATGGTAAGAACACTCTGCTGCTTATTCCTTTACATGCTACCGTTTTATCCTGCTTTTCAGACAATTGTTTCTCAAAGCAGCTGACTTCAATTTTTAAAAAAGAGAGACAGGCCAACCCATTAGATCAGATAAGGGAAGGAAGAGCAGAGGGGAAAGAAAGAGGGCAGAGATAGTTCTTTAAGGCTATGATAAGGTGGTGGGCAATAAATGTAGTTTGGAACAGGGAGGAATCCCCTGTTCCCAACTACTTTGCTACTTTTGCTTAAATAGCGGTTAGTGATTTTTACTCCTTTGGCCAAGGGATGGGGCCAGAGTGCTTTTTCTCCTCATTTCTTCCATTCCATTTGCTGGAGACAAACAGCAGGGAAAAGGAAGTGAGATCTCTGCAGCTGCTGTTTGGTCTCCTTTTTGGCTTGACTGTATTCCTAGGAGGCAGGGAGTTCAACCTGCCAATGCCGATTAGCCCATTAGCTAATGGCAGAAGTAAGTGTGCTTCAGTTCTGCTCTCTGGTTCAAGGCAACTTAGAAACAGATTGAGAGTTGTGATGTTCCCCAAAACGTTGTATGAAGTCAGAGTCTGAGGCCTTCTGACTTTCCAAGTTCTCATCATGTGACTCTGCCTCTCCAACTAGAGATGTAAAATTTCCAGAAATTTTGAAGCCATGGGGGAAAAAACATTTTTTCTGGCTTTTTTCAGAAAAAATGGACATTTTCAGAAAAACTGCAACATTAACATTTTTTACAGATTGAAAGTCTCTGTTACTTTAGGAACATAAAATATGACTTGGCATATTTGATTTGGCATAAAATTATCACAGTTGGTATAATAAAAATACAGTGGATTCCAACAATTATTACAAATGGAATTTACTTTTTAAAAAAGAATATTTGTAACAAATGGAGCAACAATCTCCTAAACTGTATGCAACTGCTTTGGTTTTGCTAGTTTATATGGAGTAGGGGGAAAAAAACAGAAGAAAACATCAACATTAGTAACAAAGAAAAACATTCCTTAATCGGTTTTCTTCCTTTTTTCAATTAAAAAACAAACAAACAAACAAAAAAGTTTTCAGGAAAACAATGGGGTGAGGGAATTTTTTTTTCTGAATTTTTTTCAGGTTTTTTCCGAGCCTTCACAGCTCTACTTCCAACCAGCATAATGTGAAATGCCTCTCCTCCATGGGAAATTTTGGGAAGAAAAGAAGTATATTACTTTGCTCTGTGCCTCCAGGTGCAGAAAGATTTATGCTTATTGCTGGCCTACATTTCATCTACATTTGGGGAGTCTTACCATACAGTTCAGCTGCTAATTACTTTATTACTAATGTTTATATATCATATAAGGATATAGCAGAAGTTATTTTGTAAAGGATCAATACTGGCGCACCAGCATAGAAACACCTCTACAAACAGCATGAAGACATTTGTGCCTTACTTTCTTTTGAGGGAATGGGTGGGGGGAGGCTTTGCTCAACAAGGCATATCACTTGGAGGACTCTTGGAAGATACTTTAAGAATTTCACACTGTATCAAAGATAGCTTTAAAATGCCCAGTTGTAAACAGAAACACATGCCTTCATCCCAAATAATCAAAGTATTTATTCATAAAAAACAATTGCGAACAATACTGTCCCATCCTATGCTGCACAAAAGATACTTAGAGCAGCTGTTTTAACTTAGGTTTAAAGACCTATGTTTACTTACGTCATCTGAGCTGCATTTGAAAATGCAATCCATATGTGGAAAAGCAGCTTTAGGCCAACATTTAAAAACATGTGCTGTTTACTTGAACTTGGAAGAGGCTGACATATGCATAAAATACTCTTAAGGGCACACAAAGCAACTGAGGGTGATTACGTCATCCTCACTAGATGCATTCTACGACAGGTAGCCAAGTATGTCATGCAGATCCCCCCAAGGGGAGTCTATTAATTTCTACTAATAGTATAAAATATGTACTACATGAACAAAAAGAAATGAATTCAAGTTCACAACATGCACTTTTATGTCACCCTTATGGAAATGCAGATGGAGAAACTATTTCCCCCCAACCATCTAAACTTATACTGCTGCCAGTTCTTCCAACACTCCAGGTTGAAACTTTTAAACAAGGAAAAAGCTGGTTTTCCACTAGCCTAATAGTTCCCTGGGCAGAGATGCCCCCTTATTATTAATTTAAACACAAACAGTCAAAGTAATAAATATTTAGGAGAAGAAGAAAAAAGTAGAAAGAACAGAAACAAAAAGGAAGAAAAGGAAAAAAAAATATGCATACACACATACATATGTGCATGTGTGTGTGTATGTATGCAGAGAGAGAAAGAGAGCGTGTTAAAACTAAAACTACACATAGTGTTGGTCTCCCATATCTGCGGAACCAACTTTTCACTTTCTTACAAGTCCACCACATATGAACAACAAGGTATACAAGGAGCTCACCCAACTCTAGTAGGTGCCCACCTGTGCAATAGAATATGAAGTGCCTGAGTGTTGGGCTATGACTCTGGAGACCAGGGTCCAAATCCCTACTCAGCCATGAAAACCCATTGGATGACCTTGGGCAAGTCATAAACTCTCAAGTCTCGAAAATCCTATGCCAGGTTCACCTCCAGGTCACCATAATTCAGTAACAACTTGAAGGCACACAGCAACAACATAAGAAACCAGATCTTTTACACAGCTAGTCTACGAAAGATACTAGTTCTCAATAAGAATCAGTGTGTAATTGCACATTATCATATTTTTGACAGTGTATTTGTGTACCAATAGAGAAAAACACAGGATTTTTTTTTTTACCTTCACATTCGATTTCTTGGAGAAATTTACCACTACTCCCCAGCCAAAATCATCATCTTCATTTTTCACCTAAGGAAAAAGTAACCATCTAATGATATTAAAGTACTACAGTTAAACACTGCTGTCCAGTTGCAAGACAGAGAGCAACAAAGGATCATCAACAAAATATCAAAAGCAATTTGATATTTATTCTAACCATTTCAAAGATAATAAAAGTTTATCAAAACATTCCAATTAACCAATAGGAAATCTTCCTTTACCACTTCTGTTAAAATGGTTATAGAAGTAGCAATGAACTGTTATAAATGTACTGGATGTAAAATAACAAATAGGAGGATCACTGAGTTCAAGGCATATCGCATTACTGTGTTACACAGTGCAATGCCAGACACTATAGGTTGCAATCTGTCCCTAAAAATGTACACATACTGAATGTGTACATAGTCAACTGTGAGAAAAGTGTTGAAATAAAAAGTGAGAAATAACAAAGAAACTTGTAATGGATTGCTTTTCAATTTTTAAAACACGCTGGACTAGAATTAATAATCATTACACACACACACACACACACACACACACACACAAACAACAACCTTACATGTTAAACAAGCAAAAAAGTTAAAGCAAATACCACTACCTAAACCATAGTTAACAAGAGACAAATTTATCTTTATAAAAAAAGAAGGAAGTACACTAGACAAAGCCACTGAAAACAAATACAAAATTCAGAAACTAATTTTGAGCCTTGGAAACACTATGAAACATTGGAAGTTCTCTATACCCTTTCCTCCATATAATGAGAATGGGTATTTTTGCCTTTTTGGTACATTTGTTATGTTGAATTATATCTGAATTTGGCATTCACATGTATTTTCTAATCATTGTTTCCTGACTGATCTAGTTGTTAATAAGCAGATAGTTTGATTTAGATTGAAGATCAAATCCAACACTGCACTAGTGGAAGTCCACTAGCAGAACCAAATGTTTTTTCTCTTCCTTCTTACAGCCTTCTTCATAGCCCCAAAACTGAGGGCATGCATTGGATCACAGTAGGAAAAGAGAACCACACTCTTCCTGGCTCTGCTAACGGAACCTGTAACATTAAAACAATGACACCAGTGGATCTAACCCTCACTCAGAAATTAATGGTATTTAATCCAACCCCTAAAATTAATGTTTTCTTTGTCAGGATACTGGGACATACAATAGTTAGATTTATTCTGTTTCTGTGAAGAGCTCTGATGTGGCAAACAGTTTGCACAGATCGGCAGAGCTAGCTGGCAGTTGCAAATGTATCCATTTTGTTTAGCTCACAGCCCTGGAGTTGGTGCAGAGCTCACTGGGGGGGCAGGAGCTAAGACACTCTGCAGAGCTGGGTGTTTTTAGTTTGTCCTATGAAGTTGAACTGAGCAGTTCTGTTTTGAATATTGGAAGTGTGAAGATGGTTTTCCTTCTGCGGATGCTGTAATATATTGTACATAGTCTTTATTATGTTCAAGTAAAGAACAGGAAGATTTTAGACATAAGCATGTTTCTTTACCTTTGTTCTGATGCCTGAAGGAACATTTACATACCGTACTACCATTTTATGCTGCCTGGACCTTTTGAAGAAGTTCCCAGTGCATGCTACCACTTGACATTCTTAGCTGCATGTTAAAGCTAGCAACACAAAACCCTACTTGAGGGACAGCATGGATACTGTGTAGATATATTAGTTGTTTAAAAGGTTGCACCTTTTTTTTGAGCAGAGAAGACATTTCACAAAGATAAATGAAAGCAACTTACTTTTACTAGTCTTCCTGGTTGTAAGAACGGTAAGCAGTACTTTGGCTTATGAATGTATTCTTCTATTTCTTTACCCAGTTTAGCAAGCTGCTGTCTAATTTTATAGTAGATGACCACATTTTCCTCATTTGGAATTTCAATTTCATTATACTGCTGTTCCAACCTATTCACCTCTATAAAAAAAAATAAGTGTGAAATAGTGACTACTGTGAAAAATAGTATGTAAAAAGTGATATCTAGCACAGTGTTGTAGAAAACTATTGGGGCCATTCTTCCTCAAAAAGAACACACTCCCAACATGAAGAGGCAATGCCTATGGCTTAGAGAGCCTTGTTTCCTCTTCTCTGGCCTTCCTCTTCAGTAGTGGCACACAGTAGATCAAGATGTTACAAGGAATAATCCAGTGCTGCACTAGCCAGAATGCTAGGGAGGGGGTAGAACAGGGATCCTTCATGATCTACAAGGGTTCTTCTAGGTGTTGCACATATGTAATGAAGCCTAAAATATTATTTTGTTAAACAATATGTAATACTGATTTTCAAAGACCTTTTCATATATTACACTTTTAAATAATGTATGAAATACAGTATATGCTAATATCTCATCTTTAGAAATTTGATTGTGAATGTGATAGATGTATTTAAAAGGGGATGTATCATATAGCCACACTTGCTAGAAAGCTGAAATTCACAGCACCTATACTTGGTGGTAAATTAGAGTCTGTGGCTGTGTGAATGTCTAATGCTCCCAAATATTTCAACTATAATTCTCTTTCCATGTATTCCAGACTTCAAACACACACACACAGAATCCTGCACAGGAAAGTCCTAGATCAGAAGATTTTTAGAAAACAGTTGCATCCTAGGTTCTTCTCCAATAAACCTGCTGCTCACAGAATCCCATAAAAGGGTTCTAGCAACATGACAAGGAGCCAAGTTACTCTTTGCTGGAAGCATGGGATCTTCTTCGTGGTCTTTATGAATCACACAGCTGGGTTACTCTTGCGCCTGCACAGAGCATTGGAACCTTCTAGAAACCCTAGGCAGAATATGCTTTGATACATTTTTGGCAGTAACTCCACCCATCCTAATGGTCCCTTATAAGGGCTTCCTGCCTAAATCCCCTCAGTTCCTTTCTTTCCGCCGTGTTAGCAGCTTGAAGGAACCTCTGTGCGCTAGGTGTTTTTCTCTCTCACAATCTGGTTTGGCTTGGCTTTTTTGACGACGATTTTTGCTCTATCCTTCTGGTTTTGGTATCGGGCTTCTGATCTCGTTTTTTGACCTGTTTCTGGCTTTTGACAACGATTTTGGCTTACTCCCTCAGCTTTGGCATTCACCTCAGATACTGTTATCGACCTCGGACTGTCTTTGACTACGATCTTTCTGCACTGCAATTATTACTGCACTTATTGTGAGTAAAATGTCTGGGAAAGGAGCCTTTAAACACTGCGTGATTTGTCAGGCGAAACTCCCGAGTGCAGATGGGCACCGCTGTTTAATATGCCTGGGAGAAACTCATAACGTCGACACATGCGTCCATTGCAAGACCTTTACGCCGCAGGCTCGAAAACAACACCTGTCACGCTTAAAATCCTTCCTTTATGAGAAGGCTTTACTCCCTGGTACAACTTCGGCCTCTACTTCTGTTTCGGCCCCAGCTTCAGCTCCTTCCTCTGAGTCACGAGGTCGTGGACGCTCCCGGTCTGCTCCTTCTAAGGGCCAAAAGCGTCGTCAGTCCCGAAGCCCGTCGAGGCACCGCTCCACTGCTTCCGACCCGGAGGCTCTCCATTCCTCTCTTCAGCACGCGTCCTCGGATTCGGCTCGGGATCGATCAACACCGACTCGAGAGCCAATCCCATCAACATCGAGGGCTGCCTCTCAGGATGGGGCCATTACCGGGGACCATCCCAGTACTGAGTCTGCCTCTTCTCAGTCTATGAAGAAGAAGAGAAAAGAGAAACATCTCTCTAAGCATGACTCCACAAAGTCCAAGTCTAAAACAAAGGACGGTTCCAAGAAGCCCAAGGCCATGGAACTTGCGGCTCCAGACGTCTCCCCTCGCCAATCAACGGATGTTGAGGGTACCTTTGCTAGACCCTTGCCTGTTCCCGTTCCAACGGAACCCGAGGCTCGTCGGTCACGTACCCCATCGTAATCGGTGGTAATTGTATAGGTCAAGGTCCCGTTGGGCACGGTGCTGAGATGTCCCCTAGGCAACTTGAAACATCTCCTGCTCTGGTCATGTCGAGAGCTCAATTACTGGAACGCCACTCTTCAGATGAAGAAGTGGAGGTCGCTGAGTCAGAAGCAGTGCCTCGAAGCCACACACCTTCTGCAATCCGGGACGATATTCCGGCCTATTCTGCCTATCATCTTGCCTGATCCATCTGCAAGACGGGATTTGGGTCACCCACGGGCTCGCAGATCTTCACACCAAGAGGTGATGTCCTCGACACTACCATTACGGGATGCTCGATTGCTCGATCCCCACGTCTGACCACCTTGGATGTTGTGAAACCTATTTCAAAGAGGGATGCTGTGACCCAGGTGTCCCCTCCTGAACATCATCCTCTACCTCGGACCCCTCCAACTCCGCAGCCTCGATCACCTACACCACCACGGGACCGTAGTCCTTCCTCGGACGGATCATCCTCATCTTCCGCCACGTCTTGGGACCTGTACTGGCCAAATCCCATCACCTAAGACTGAGTTGATGGAGGATGATTCTGCACTCTCCAACTGATGATGTGCGCGCCTTTGAGAGCAAATGGTCCGGATGTCCCATGCGCTAGATCTCGAATTGGAGAAATGAGCGACTGACGTCGTGGACCCAATTTTCCAACGGATCCAATTGAAGGCACCCCCAACGGCTTCCATTCTGGTACTGCCCTCTCTATTGAAAATCGCACAAGGGTCTTGGGAGAACCCCTCATCTATCCAGTCGACATCTAAAAAGATAGATCGACTGTACCATGTCAATGGCAATCATGTGGATTGGCTCCAGAACCATCCGAGACCTAACTCTGTGGTTGTTGAGGTTGCACAGAACAAGAAGTAACGTCGGCCTTTGTCATCCCCACCAGACCCCGAGGGCCGGAAGCTTGATATTGTGGGAAAGAAAATTTACTCAGCAACTGGCCTGAGCTTCCGTGTGGCGAACTATTCCGCTTGCATGGGAGCTTACCAGCAGGCCCTGTGAGAATGAATGAGCCATCTCATCCAGGGCCTTCTTGAAGAATGGCGTCGGGTGGCAGAGGCCATACAGTCTGAGGCCCATGAATTTGGCCCATCATGTGGCAGACTGCGCAGCGAAAACCACTGCACTGGTTCCACTGCGCTGCGTCGACATGCATGGTTGCATTCCTCGGGCCTTACACCTCAAGCCTCAGCCATCATAGAGGATCTCCCCTTTAACGAATCGGGCTTGTTTAATGGGTCAACCAATGAGAAACACGAGTTCACCCAAAAGATGAGGACCACTGCCAGGAAATATGGTATGGGCTCCACCTCCACCTCTCAATACCATCCTAGAGGCAGATATTCCTGGCAAGCCCCGTCGTATGGCCAACAGTTCCGTCGAGGGTACTCTGGCCAATCCTACCGCCGGTCCCGTTACGTTCCCTCTCCCTCTCCGGCCTCATCGGTGAGGAGCCAGGGCTTGGGTTCAAGATACCGCCAACCATCGCGGCAGAGATCCAGGGATCAGGCCCAAAAGAAGTTTTGATTGACTTGCTGATGCTTTTTCTGTTTTTTCTTAGACGCCTCTCTTTGGGGATCGACTGTCCAACTTCCAGGAAGCCTGGTCTTCTATAACATCAGACCATTGGGTGCTCCAAATCATCCGGACAGGCTATTGGATAGAGTTTGACACTCTGCCTCCGACGGGACGGGTTAGATCAACTCCGCTCTCCCTTCCTCGAGGAGGTTCAGACCCTGTTGCAGAAAGGGGCCATCGAACCTGTCGACCCCGACCTTCATCACCTCTGCTTCTTCTCGAGGTACTTTCTGGTGACCAAGAAGGATGGCGGTCTGTGCCCGATTCTCGACCTCCATGGGGTGAACAAATACATAGCCCCAAAGAAATTCAGAATGGTCACCTTCGCCTCCATCCTTCCGCTCCTGAAACGGAACGACTGGTTCGTCCCCATAGACCTGAAGGACGCCTATTTCCACATAGGGATCCATCCAGAGCATAGGCGCTTCCTTGCATTTCAGATTGGAACCGAGACCTTCCAATTCAGAGTGCTTCCCTTCGGCCTCTCGACTGCTCCTCGAGTCTTTACGAAGTGCGTGGCAGTAGTGGCAGCTTTCCTTTGGCAGCAGGGCATGGTGGTCTTCCCCTACATCAACGACTGGCTGATTGTGGCGGAGTCTTGACATCAGCTCGAACTCGATGTTGGCCTCACCTTAGATGCCTTAGACGACCTGGGTCTTGTTGTCAACATCAAAAAGTCTCAGCTCCAGCCGGCTCAAGTGATCCAATTCATTGGGGTTCGTCTAGACTCGGTAAATGCAGCAGCATACTTACCTCAAGACCGCTTCAACACCCTTCGGTCCCTGATCCATACCTCCTGTCGGTCCCAAAGGCTTCCCGCTCACTCCGTTCAGGTTCTTCTCGGTCACATGGCGACCACGACTTATGTGACCTGCCTCGCCAGACTTCAGTTCCGTCTGCTCTAGCACTGGTACCTGCAAGTATTCAACCCACTCTCGACTCTCCAAACAAGATGCTTACAATGCCACGGGCGGTCCACCGCTCCCTGGACTGGTGGCTGGTACCAGACAATGTCCTGTCGGGCATGCCGTTTGATCTTCCTCAGCCGAACATATTCCTGACAACGGATGCCTCGATGCCCGGAAGAAGTATGAAAACTTTCTGGCCTCCCGAGGACCGAATCCTGAACTGTTCTCCATTCCAACTGTACTGGAGTTTCTTCTTCAATTGTCTTTGGCAGGCCTATCACTTTCGTCGATCCGCTGCTACCTGGCAGCTATATCCGTCGAGTTCCAGGTGAGAAGATGTCCGTCCCCCTTTGTTGATGCGACGGTAAAGAAATTTTTGAAACGCTTCGCCAACCTGCACCCTCTGGTGACCGAACCGACCCCAGCTTGGAGCCTCAAACTAGTTCTTTCACAGCTGGTTCGTCGACCATTCGAACCTTTGGCTTCTACTGATCTGCGACTCCTATCCTGGACGACTGCTTTCCTTGTGGCCATCACTTCGGCGCGTTGGGCTGGTGAGCTCTGTGCCTTGAGGTCTGATCCTCCATACACTGCTTTCCACAAACACAAAGTGGAACTTCGTCCCGACATCTCCTTCCTTCCGAAGGTGGTGCCCAGCTTCCATCTCAACCAATCCATCACTCTCCCTGCTCTGATGCAGGACCCGAAGGACGAATTTGAACGCACCACCCTCCATCTCATGGATGTCAGGAGGGCTCTAGCTTTCTACATTCAACAGACTGCGTCCCACAGGAAGTCACCCAGACTGTTTGTGTCTTATGCTGACTTGAAACTTGGACAGCCCATTTCCTCTCAACGGCTATCGAAGTGGGTGACGTCGACCATTGCTCTCTGCTACGAATTGGCAAAGAAACCTCTGCCATCATGGATTCGTGGACACTCTACGAGAGCTGTCTCTACTTCGACAGCTTTTCTCTCTGGAGTGCCTTTAGAGGACATTTGCAGAGCTGCAACCTGGTCATCACCTTTGACTTTTATTTCTCACTACAGACTTGACTCTCGTTCTAGGAACGAGGCTGCCTTTGGGAAGGCTGTACTGTTATCTTCTATTCAATGAGTGCTCATGTTGCCAAGTCATTTTTTTTTATTATGTATGCTTTGATCACTTTACTTAATGTTTCAAACTCAGGTGTCTGTACATAAGGTATACTTGGTGTAGGACATACCCACCTCCAAGAGTGACGCTTGCCAGTCTACACCCAGCTGTGTGATTCACAGAGACCACGAAGAAGATGGACAGGTTGCTTACCTGTAACCATAGATCTTCCAGTGGTCTTCTGTGAATTCACAAAGACCCGCCCATCTTCCCCTCTATGTCCTACTACATCATATAAACATGCTTAATGTTCCTTATGCTGCATATTGCGGCATCATTCAAGGAACTGAGGGGATTTAGGCGGGAAGCCCTTATAAGGGACCGTTAGGATGGGCGGAGTTATCGCCAAAAATGTATCAAAGCATATTCTGCCTAGCGTTTCTAGAAGATTCCGATGCTCTGCGCAGGCGCAGGAGTAACCCAGCTGTGTGAATTCACAGAAGACCACTCGAAGATCTATGGTTACAGGTAAGCAACCTGTCCTTACACCCTGTCCTTAGTAAAAATGGCAAAGTTGCTGACACCAATGTTCCTTCTCAGGAGTTGCATACACCACCTGTTATGAGAGGCAAGATAGATGCTAGGCCCCTGAAGGATCAAAAAGGACCACATGCAGAACCCTAACTCCTAAGTTAACACTACACTGGAGTTACTGGTCATTGTAGTGCAACTGTAAGGGTGGCGAAGCTTGTGAAAGCTTTTATTCCACTTATTTCTATTTGGGATTTCATTTCAACTGCAAGAGACCCCCTTGGACTTTGTCAAAGGCAAACTGCTCACTTGAAAACTCATCCTGTTATTCTCACTGACAGGGGATCCAGCAAATTCAGTGACTAGTGCAGCTTACCCAAAAGGCACTCTGATATACACACACAACTAGATAGCAAATATAATCAGAAAGTGAGGCACTTTGAAAAGCGGTTTGTGATTGGCAAGAGGGAAGGATAAGTTTTCTGGAGGTAAGCATAAAAATGTGTGTTTCCAGGCTCTTTAGATATTTTTAATAATAGTACATAATTAGGAACAGGTTCACTGGCTCTCCAGATTATACTGTACAGGTGAGCTGTTGCAATAAACATGATAGTAAACAAAATAAAACAATATTTTTACATAACTTACTTTCAACTACTCCTGGAATAGCTCTGTAATGCTGGAACTGGTAAAAAGATTTTTCTAACATGTATTCTGGGTTAATTTCTTCTACACGCAGCAAATTTAATACCATATTGTACGTCAAATGGAATGCACTGTTCAGAGGGTCAGCAGATCCCTACAACAGAACAAGATGAACAAAAACAAGAAACACTGAACAATGGCAACTATTTTTCAAACCCAGTGACAACTAATCTATCTATACATATAAAATGCTTGGGTATGTTTCCGATCCCAGTGTGCTGATTGGCTGCTTAGGAAACATACCCAACGAATCCCCACTCTCCTCTCACTCCCTCAGTCAATCACCATTCACATGCAAATTCCTTCTCTACCTCACAATCCACTCCTGCCACTCAATCTGCATCAACACCCCCAGCTTCACAAGGGCCCCTCCCTCCTCTCAGTCCCTCAGCCATTCAATACCCACATGTAAAACTATAATGAAATATATTACATTGGGTACAGCTAGTAGAAACAAATTGGTTTTAAAACGTAATTTTCAAAACTCTTGCTTTGCATTCTTCTCCTGCAACACAGGGCCTACAACCTACTCCCCTTCCGCAGTAGTGGAATACTGACAGAGGAATTTTCTGCAGGTGGGTCTGTAGACCTCAGGTGGTACAAGTGCCACTCCATAAGGCCCATCCCACCTAAACAACATGCTGGATTTTTCTATTTGCTGTGTTGGTGTGTGTCTGTGTGTGTTTTATGGTTTGTGTTTTAGCTGGTATTAATTTTTGATTGTTTAATCTCTTTTTTAAATTGTATATTTTGTGAATTTTTAACTACAGTTGTCCCTCTGTATCCATGGATTTAAGTATTCACGGCTTGAAAATATTATTTTTAAAAAAATAAATCAAAAAAAGCAAACCTTGATTTTGCCATCTTATATAAGGGACACCATTTTGCTATGCCATTGCATATAATGGGACTTGAATATTCACAGAATTTGGTATCCACGGGGGTTCTGGAACCAAACCCCAGAGAATATGAAGGGACAACTGTATGTGTTTTTTAACCTGTTGTAAGCCGATCTGAGTCCTAAACTGAGAAAAGGGCAGGATACAAATAAAATAATAACAACTCTCTCTTTGTCAGCAGTGTGGCACTTATTCTAGTTTCTGAGACAGTATGATTGGATTGCAGGCTTACTGTCTGGTTCTCACCAAACCAGTCTACCACTGCATCCAAACTGGCAAACCAGGACCAATGGTTTACAAGCAAAGTAGGAAGCGCATGAGCATAGGGCTTGGTTCAGTAGCATTCATCTCTGGTTTGGATGACCCAACCTTCAACATCAAATTACTAGATTAAAGTTAAATTAAAGGAATCCAATGAATAAAGGATTATTTATTTTGGAATACATCCACAGTAAGAATATTCTCTGTAAAAAACAACCTCAGCAGTTAAAAGAAAATTTTCCATTTATGAAAGAATTACCAAAAGCCATTACTACTGGTGATGATATATTATACAGAATCAAACAAAACATATTTTATCCATTTTTAAAATCTCACTAAAAATAGGAAAATATAGCCTCATCAAAATGGCATTCTAACTGAGACGGAATGAAAACTGGACCTGCACTCTTTTAAGTCTGTATTTCAAACTGCAGCTATTTGGTTTTTGCTACTGAATAAAGATTCAAGCTGTTGAACATATTATCATAGTAATTTAATACCAATTTAGAACAAAGAGGACCTAGTAAAAGGTAATTTACATTCCCTCAATAAACAGTTTTCAGGGCAATCTCTAACCCTGACCTTTTCTCAACAAATGTTGAGAAAACAACTCAATCCATATGAAAGAAAACATACGCAACAAAGAGAAGAGTAAGTGTATGTCCCTTGTCAGTGAACATATTCTGGGGCAGCCGTGTTGGACATGCAGCAAAGAAGAGGAGTGGCCTCTGCCTGCACTGACATCTCTCTAGATCATTTTGACAACAAAAGTAATATCTGAATCAAAATGTACACCTGTGACTCAAACATTGTCACTTTATTTCTCCTGTATGATTTTTAACATCTTTATCTGGTGAAGAAGCCTTGTCAGTAAGTCATTTAAAAAAAAACAGGGACATCTCATTAACTGATAAAAGTGTTGGAGAGGCAAAAATACTGGTTCCACCCACTAGATCATTCTCCATTAGGGCTGCCAACATTGGCAGAGGATATTCCTGAAGATTTTTTTTTCAAACTGCAATTTAATTTCTACATTTTGCATCACCTGGTTTAAGTCATGGACTCAGTTTTACCCATTTAATTTGCCTTTATTGTTTAAATCTCTGTGCACTATTTTCTTTCTGTATATCACTGTGTTGTAATTCTATAAGCAAATATGAAAACTTTTAAAACAAAGAATCTACTTTTTAAAGGAAAACAAAGTAAAGACCAGGGAGAGTCTCTAAAAACAACTATCAGAAGAAGCCATTTTTGTCACCCTAAGCTTGTTCCATCCTCTTTCATAGCAGGTAGGTGGCCAGCATGACACCTTAATACTAAAATATTTGAAATACGGTATTCTTTACCTTTAAGCTGGATTGGTTTCTCCGATTTCCTACATTTTATTTTTATATCTGAGCTGGCCTCTTGCTGTTTTTAGCAAATTCTTTTTAAAGAAATCTAGAAACTTGGCACAGGTTGTGTTAATGTTCAGTTTCACCTGGTCTTCAGAATCCTATCCCCCACAATTGTGTCATTAAATGGAAAACTCACAAGTAGGCACTTAAGTACGAAAGAGAGCATTCGTCTGAAAACCTCTCCCCATCTCTGATCTTTGGTTTCCTACTTGGAGATAATCTCTGCCCTTATGTGCTGTAAGGCACAGTAGTCATCATAGAGTTTGAAAGCTTCCTGCTTCATGTCATTATGAAGTTAGAGTACTGACACTTTCCTTTTTTTTTAAAAAAAAAAGATGTTTCAACATTACACCATTTGTTCAAGCATTCAATGCATCATGCCAATGTCTTACAAGCTTCCTCTCTAAATTTTCTATTGTCAGCTGGACACGTTGGTCTAATCTCTCACAGAATCTGACGCCTATTCTCTTCAATTTTTAATGGAAGCCTTCCATTACACCATGGAGCTCTGTGAAATTGACATTGTTATGTTCCAGTTTCTTAAAGATTACCATCAGATTGAGCAAAAAGTAAACATAACAAGGAGAGATTTGTGTTCCTCCTCACTGAGAGCTGCCTGCGCAATCTTCACATATACTTTTAGCCCCCTTGGAAAAGGGGAGGATCTTCTCAACACAAACCAGTACTGTAGCATACATTCAGAAGCAGGAATAGGTGACAGACACCTTGTTGTTATGCCCTGAAGCACATCTTTGTGCTACTTGTACAAACGCACAGAGGACAAAAGAGACTCTGCCTTCTTGGCTGAGAAACTAAATTCAATGTACTTCTACATCAAAACACAAAGTACTCATCCCCTGTTTGACACAATTATGGATTATAGGACAGTTGCATCCTACTTTTCTCAGGTGATGATTAAATTCTTTTACTTTTTGACACAATGATTTGCATTTTCCAAAACTGACAGAGGCACTGCCAACCACATAAGACAACACAATGAGACCACTCTTGTAGAATATTGGAGATTCGTATTGTAATTGTCTCACACGTCTTACTGTCACTGAAAAAAACAAGCAAGCCATGCATAATTATCTCTGTCACAGAAAAGTAACATACAGTTATGGGAAATATTTTTCTGCTCCTCCATCAACATGTCAACTCGGAAAAAAACCCTGTATTATCCAAGACATCAATCAAAAGGTCTAAATGATTTTGGTACAAAGAATTTTCTGTTATGTTGCTGGCTTTTGTTTGACCATAGGATTTATTTTTTATTTTTGCAATTTCAGAATTGGGCAATATTTTTGGAAGAATGTAATTTTCAGTATCTTGGTTTGTGTAACTTAAATAGTGGGAAACACTATGGTAAACCTGCCCTACTCCAGCTATTCTAACTTAATTTTCTTAACAAGAGTCTTTTCTTTTTTGAAATATAGAAAAAAGATGAAATATGTAGGATTCTTTTCTGTTGTTTCTCTAATTCCTTGCATTTTATGCTTTCAGTATAACTTCTTGTTGCTTTTCTTTCTCCATGTTTAACTGAAACTCTTGATGGCACTGAATGCATTCTGCTGTAGCTGTGGAGACTTTGTGAAAGCAATTTTGAGTGCTTCCTTGTAGCATTTAACATTAAAACTACATGCATTTTTCTTTTCTTAACTGCGCCACTGTCTGAATGTCCTTCAGCTTCACCACCACCACCATGTCATGATTTGAATATTTTTATTCTCCCGAGATGCGTTCCAGCTCAACAGGCAACTGCAACATGATTAGCTATAGAGATATATGGGAAACTGTTTTTGAATACTCAATTCTGTTACTTCTGGCAGTCTCTGCACTTTTGCCAGTCTCCTAACTCCATTTTACAACACCTAAAGAGGACGTGTTTTAATTGTGTGTTTTAAATGGTTCTAATCTTTTAACAGTTCTATTTTAATGTTGATGTTTTGCATGTTTTTAGCTATATTGCACTCATTTTACTTTCTAAGCCACCATGAGTCCTAGTTCAGGGGGAAAGGGAGGTACATACAACAACGATGATTAGCAGCAGCCATGTTAGATTAGACCAAAGACTTATCTTGTCCAACATGCTGTTCATGCATTTGCCAAGCCGTTACCTATGGGAAACCTGCACCCAACATTTCACATTCCCTAGTAAACTACTGGAGGCAATGACCCCGCCATCCATATATTTACCCAGTTCTTTTTTAAACCCATCTAAATTGGCAGCCATAATTACATACTGTGGCAATTAGTTCCATGGCTTAACTATGTGTTGTGCAAAGAAATGCCACACCGCACATTTATACACCTCTGACTCTTCATTTCTAAGTAAAATCCTACCTTTGCAATACTCTTTTCAGATGCAATGACAAGAATTACAGTTGTCCATCCACATTCACGGATTTGGCATGCACGGTTTTAAGTATTCACAGCTTGAAAATATTCTTTAAAAAATAATAATCCAAAAAGCAAACCTTGATTTTGCCATCTTATATAAGGGACACCATTTTGCTATGCCATTCCATATAATGGGACTTGAGTATTCATGGATTTGGGTATTCACGGGGGGTCCTGTAACCAAACCCCAGCAAATGTGAAGGGACAGCTGTATACACAGTATTCCATATGTAGTTGCACCATGGTCTTTAATAAAGATGTTATAGTATGGAAATTTTTATTTTCAATTCCCTTTCTCATTATGCTCTAAATAGAATTTGGCTTTTTTTAAACAGCAGTCACACTGTGTATTGGTATTTTTACTGATCTATCTACCATCATCCCTTTCTTGGTTAGTTGCTGCCAGCTCAGATTCTATTAGTGTACATGTGAAGATGCTACTTTTTTGCCCCACTATACATTTCTTTATATTTATTTACACTGAATTTTGCGTGTCATTTTATGATCCATTCTCCTGCTTCAGAGTGATCCCTTTGCAACCTACCAGTATTTGTGTTTCCACCATAGTAAATCATTTAGCATCACCAACAAACCTGGTCACCTCACTATCACTCTTAACTCCAGATAATTTATGAAGAAAAGCCCCCAGCCCCAATACAGATCCATGACCCCACTTCTCTCATCCACCCATTGCCAGAAATGACCACTTGTTCCTATTATTTGCTTTCACCAGTTTTCAACCCATAACAGGACTTCCCTTATCTCATGTCTAATAAGTTTGCCCATGAATCTTTTATGCCATTCTCATCAATACAAAGGGATTTTCCTCTTTTAAAAAAAGGGAAGGAAAGCAAAGGAACAAAAATATTCCCTTTTCCCCAGCTCAAGATATTTCTAATACAGACATTCATGGATTTGGCATTCACGGGTTTAAGTATTTATGGCTTGAAATATTCTTTAATAAATAATAATCCAAAAAGCAAACCTTGATTTTGCCATCTTATATAAGGGACACCATTTTGTTATGCCATTGCATATAATGGGACTTGAGTATTCACGGATTTGGGTATTCACAGGGGATCCTGGAACCACACCCAGCGAATGTGAAGGGACAACTGTAGCTCTGTCTTTACCTAAACTTATTCTCCTGAAGTTCAATCACACCATTTTTATTTCAATAAAAATCTGTTTGTGACACAAAGATCAAGTTTATGCCCTGAGTGACTATTCCCAACATAAAATGGTATATACGTAATAGCCAATGCCCTAATTGTTTTCATATACCCCAATATAAAATTGTAACATCACAGGATCTGAAGCATTTGATTAAAAAAAAATTAACCGCAGCTTGTTCTTTACTCTGATCCTGACAAACTGTGGTTAATATCAGCAGTGGTTTGTCTGAAACAAGTCAGTTTCAAACAATTATAAAAATGTCTTGTTTCAAAACAGGTTAATGTTAACTACAATTCTTTAGTTCCAGTTAATATGTAAACAGGGGTTAACCAAAAACAGAAGTGACAGCTCCTTATCACCTGATGGTCACACTGAAGAAGCAGAGGGGACAATGAAGAAACAGTATTTGAGCCCAATGATTTTCCCCATCAACATTAACCATGGTTTATTGTGACATTCAGACTGATTCAAAGCTGTATATCGAACAGCCACCGAGTTTTTATGCTTTCAGGATATCAATTAAAGAATCCTACTGAAACATGCAAAAAGACTGATACAACCTGATGGCCGATTACAGTTGGTGACAGAAAAAGCAAGAGTCAAAAATCGAGTTTGGGAGATATGCTTTATTTATCATATGCATCTTGCATCAGGTCTAAAAGTGATGACAGCTTCCTATAACTTTTCCTGTTTCCTCACACACTTGTACTTGTTATTATGACCTTAAGATCTAAAATAATAAACATTTAACTAACACTTCTACTTTAACATCCTTCCTACAAGGTTTTTGCTTAACTGAAAGGCTCTCAGCTGAGTCAGTAAAGGCAAACTCAACAATAAAATACTTCACTATGACCAATTTGGCAAGCAAGAAGCAATTCCCAAGAAACTTGGTTTTGGCAATAAAACAATCTGGCACCTGCAGAGCGGGCAAAGAAAAAAGGAAAATAGTAATAGCTCAACATTTTCCAGAGACGGAAAAGCAGAAGCAGAGACCAAGCACAGCAATCTAGACTATATGCTACTTAATGGAGTGGATTAACATCTACATTCATGTGAAAAAGAAAGTACACTCTCTTTGAATTCTATGGCTTTACATATCAGGACATAGTAACAATCCTCTCTGTTCCTTAGTAGGTCTTAAAATTAGGTAAACACAGTTGCCCCTCCACATTCACGACTTTCACATTCGTGGTTTTGATTATTCGCAGAAAGCTGCCTGTCCCCCCCCCCCCGCTGCTCAACACCCCGTCCCTTCCCAAGGCAGCAAAGGCGGGGTGGGAAGCAGCTGGTGAGCTCGCCCTACACCCCACTCCCTTCTCAAGGCAGCAAGGGGCTTTCAGGAAGCCCGTCGCTGCCTTGGGAAGGCGGGGTGGAAAACTGCTTGCCCGCAGGCTCATTTCTTATTCGCGTTTTTTTCACATTCGCGGGGGTTGTCTGCCCCTAACCCCCGCAAATGTGAAGGGATGATGTACAACCTTAGATGAACAACACCACATGACATATTACACCATGTCATGATGTAGTCAACAAAAATAAGGCCAAAATGGAGAAGCTATGTGTGAAAACTAAGTACACCCTTCCTGCTTCCATAAGAATTAAGATGCTAAGTAGCAGATAGGTGCTGCTATTCAAATGTCCTTGATCAACTGATCATCAGCAAGTGGTTTTCTATAAAAACCAAGGTTTTAGCAATTTGCTGGTCTGAAGCATTCAGGTGTGTGTTAACACAATGCCAAGGAGGAAAGACACCACAGTGATCTTAGAGAAGCAGTTGTTGCTGCCCATCAATCTGGGAAGGATTATAAGGCCATCTCCAAACAATTTAACGTCCATCATTCTTCAGTGAGAAAGATTATTCAAAAGAGGAAAATATTCAAGACAGTTACCAATCTTCCCAGGAGTGGACATCCCAGCAAATTCACTTGAAGGTCAGACTGTGCAATGCTCAGAGAATTTGCAAAAAACCCTAGAGGTACATCTCGGACTGTACAGGCCTCAGTTAGCATGTTAAATGTTAAAGTTTATGACAGTACAGTACAATTAAAAAAATACTGAACAAGTATGGTTGGTTTAGAAGGGTTGTCAGGAGAAAGCCTCTTCTCTCTAAAAAGAACATGGCATCATGGCTTAGGTTTGCTAAGGTGCATCCGAGCAAACAAACCACAAGACTTCTGGAACAATGTCCTTTGGACAGATGAGACCAAAGTGGAGATGTTTGGCCAAAATGCACAGTGACACATTTGGTGAAAATGAAACACAGCATATCAGCAAAAACACCTCATGTCAACTGTCAAGCACAGTGGTGGAGGGGTGATGGTTTGGGCTTGTTTTGCAGCCACAGGACCTGGGAACCTTGCAGTCATTGAACTGACCATGAACTCTTCTGTATACTAAAGTATTCTGGAGTCAAATGTGAGGCCATCTGTCTGACAGCTAAAGCTTGGCTGAAATTGGGTTATGCAACAGGACAATGATCCCAATGACAAAAGCAAATCTACAAAAGAATGATGAAAACAAAAAAGAATCAAGATCTTGCCATGGCCCAGTCAAAGTCCAGACCTCAACTTGATTGAAATACTGTGGCAGGACCTTAAGAGAACTGTGCATAAACAAATGCCCAATGAACAGTTCAGTTATCAATGAACTGAAGTAACACCGTAAAGAAGGGTGGGCCAAAATTCCTCCACAATGATGCGAGAGACTGATAAAGCCATTCGGAAAAGGATTATTTCAAGTTATTGCTGCTAAAGGTGGGTTCTACAATCTACTGAATCATAAGGTGTACTTAAGTTTTTCACACATGGCTTCTCCATTTTGGCTTTATTTTTATTAAATAAATCATGATACGGTGTAATATGTCATCTATTGTTGTTCATCTGACATTGTATTTATCTAATTTTAAGACCTGCTAAGGAACAGATGATTGTTATTATGTCTTAATAAGTAAAACCATAGAAATCAAAGAGGGTGTGCCTTCTTTTTCACATGATTGTATGTCACATGGTCTACTTTTTCTTTACTAAAGATCACTGTAAGTCTACTGCTGTGCTTTAAATATACAGAGGAAAAGTGAATACTTGGGATCATAGAACCATAGAGTTGGAAGAGACCACAAGGGCTATCCAGTCCAACCCCCAGTCATGCAGGAATAGACAATCAAAGCATTCCTGACAGATGGCCATCCAGCCTCTGTTTAAAAACCTCCTAAGAAGAAGATTCCACCACACTCCCAGGCAGTGCATTCCACTGCTTAACAGCTCTTACTGTCAGGAAGTTCTTCCTAATGTTTAGATGGAATCTCTTTTCCTGTAGTTTGAGTCCATTGCTCCATGTCCTCGTCTCTGGAGCAGCAGAAAACAAGCTTGCTCCATTCTCAGTGACATGCCTTCAAATATTTAAGCATGGCTATCATGTCACCTCTTAACCTTTTCTTCCCCAGGCTAAACATACCCAGCTCCCTAAACCGCTCCTCATAGGGCATGGCTTCCAGATCCCCCATCATTTTAGTCGCCCTCCTCTGGACACATTCCAGCTTGTCCATATCCTCCTAGAAATGTGGTGCCCAGAACTGGACACAGATTCCAGGCGAGGTCTGACTAAAGCAGAATAGAGTGGCACTATTACTTCCCTTGATCTAGACACTATACTCCTATTAATGCAGCCTAGAATTGCATTGGCATCTTTAGCTGCCGCATCACACTACTGACTCATGTTGCTTCTGATCCACTAAGACTCCTGGATCCCTTTCGCATGTACTGCCATCAAGCCAGGTGTCACCCATCCTATATCTGTGCTTTTCATTTTTACTGTCCAAGTGTAGTATCCTGCATTTCTCCCTGCTGAAATTCATTTTGTTAGTTTTGGCCCAGCTTTCTAATCTATTAAGATCATTTTGGATTCTGTTCCTGTCCTCTGGGGTATTAGCTACCCCTCCTAATTTGGTATCATCTGCAAACTTGAGAAGCATGCCCTCTATTCCCTCATCTATGTCATTGATAAAGATGTTAAATAGCACTGGGCCCAGGACAGAACCCTGTAGCACCCTGCTGCTCACTTCTCTCCAGGATGGAGAGGAGCCATTGGTGACTACCCTTTGGGTTCAGCCCATCAATCAATTACAAATCCACTTAACAGTTGCATTGTCTAGCCCACACATTACTAACTTTTTTGCAAAAATATCATGGGGGACATTGTCAAAGACCTTACCAAAATTAAGATACACTACATCCACAGCATTCCTTTCATCTACTACGTATGTAGCTCTATCAAAAAAAGAAATAAGATTAGTCTGGCATGACTTGTTTTTGAGAAACCCACGTTGACTTTTAGTGATCACAGCATTCCTTTCTAAGTGCTTACAGACTGTCCGTTTAATGATCTGCCCCCGAATCTTTCCTAGTATTGATGTCAGGCTGACTGGGTGATAATTATTTGGGTCTTCTTTCCCCTGCTTTTTAAAGATGGGGACAACATTTGCCCTCCTCCAGTCTGCTGGGACCTCTCCTGTTCTCCAGGAGTTCTCAAAAATTATTGCCAATGGTTCTGAGATCAAAAATTATTGCCAATGGTTCTGCCAGTTCTTTTAATACCCTTGGATGAAGTTCATCTGGCCCTGGAGACTTGAATTCATTTATACTAGTCAGGTATTCCTGAACTAACTCTTTACCTATTCTGGGCTGCATTTTCCCTACTGCATCATCTGCTCCATTTTCTCCAGGATGAGCACTGTTCTCCTTTTGGGAGAAGACCGAGGCAAAGAAGGTATTGAGTAGCTCTGCCTTTTCTCTGATCTGTCAGCATTTTGCCACCTTCTCCCCACAGCAGTCCTACCACTTCCTTGTTCTTCATTTTGATACAGCATATAAAAAAGCCCTTTTGTTTTTAACCTCTTTAGCAAATCTGAGCTCCATCTGTGCTTTTGCTTTTCTGATTTTCCCCCTACACAAGCTGGCTATTTGTTGGAATTCTCCTTTGGTGATTTCTCCCTTTTCCCATTTCTTGTACATGTTCCTTTTAAGTCTTAGCTCCATTGAAAGTTCTTTAAACATCCCTACTGGTTTCTTTAGACACCTGGCATTTTTCCTCCTCATTGGAACTGTCTGAAGTTGTACCTTCAATACCTCACTTTTTAGAAACTCCCATCCATCATGTATTCCCTTCTCTTTTAGTATTCCTGACCATGGGATCACCCCTAGTAATTCCCTAAGTTTTCTGAAATCAGCTTTCTTAAAGTTTGGAAGGCATGTCTGACTACACTTGGCTTCACCTTTCCTCTGTATAACAAACTTCAGGAGAACATGGTAACTCCCCACTAAGGATCCCACCACTTCCATCCCATTAACCAGATCATCTCTGTTGGTTAGGATCAGAACTAAAATAGCTGATCCCCTTGTTGCCTCTTCCACCTTCTGGACAATAAAATTGTCTGCAAGGCAAATGAGGAATTTGTTGGACTTTAATTTTTGGCAGAGTTGGACTTCCAACAAACTTCAGGATAGTTAAGATCCCCCATTATTATTATATCTCTACTATCTGAATGTGCGCTCATCTCTTCTAGGCAGGCATCATCCAAGTCCTCAGTTTGGCTTGGAGGTCTGTAGCAGACCCCCAACAACAATATCCCTGCTGTTTCTCTCCCCCTTGATTTTTATCCACATGCTCTCAACCTGGCTCCCAGGATTTAAGTCACAGATCTGTTCACAGGTATACACATCCTTAATGTATAATGCTACTCCCTCACCCTTCCTGTTTGGTCTATTTCTCTGAAATAGGTTATACCCCTCTATTATTACATTCCAATCATGAGACTCATCCTGCCAGGTTTCAGTGATGCCTATTAAACCATATTTGTTCTGCTGTGCTAAGAGTTCAAGTTCATCCTTTTTATTTCCCATGCTCTGTGCATTAGTATAGAGACATCTAAGACCATGGGCCATTCCCTCTATCTGCCTTTTAAAGGTTTTATTCCTCCCACTGTTGGCTTCTTGTACTATTTGTACTATTTCTCTTACGAGTTACTGCATAAGTAATCTGTGTTAAGTCATTCTCAAAAGACCCACATTGTCTAGCAGTTTTTGAAAGAAACTCAGGAACCAGCAAGCACTGCAAGTTGAGTGGATAACAGTTTACATTCCACACATATATGCACGCACACAAAGCTCTACAACGAGATGCACAACACCAAAGCAGCCCTCTGCTTCTTTATTCATTTACTGTGTAACTTGTATAAATTCATCTTGCTTTGTTTTGTGATAGTATAAAACCCAGACTCTTTTACACAGATACTTAAGACCAGAGTAGTGCCTCTGATACAATCAGAATCATGGTCCGGCCAGTAACATGGATGGCACTGTCCAGGAAGCCCCCATCAAGAAAAGTAGTGAGCTGAGCCTGTCACCAAGCAGATAATATCTGGAGTCCTTGTTTGCATTATGACCAAATATTGACAGCTGTCCAGCAGCATGAAAGAGTTTGCTTGCATTAATTACCTTTTTGGATACAAGCAGCTTAGCGACAGAAAGGAGTTCTCCCAGTTGGTTCTCAGCCTTCGTATCTTTTTGCAAAGCAAATGTAAAAAGATATGAAGGCTGAGAACCAACTGGGAGAATTTTCTCTGTTGCTAACCTGCTTGTACAGTTCTCGTAGCTATTGGGGGAAGATGGGTTACATTTCTGTACTTTTCTTTGCTTCTACACTATATAACCTTTGAAGTTCATTTTCTGTTGACTTCTTCTGAGGGAAGGTGCACCTCAGCCCAAGGGTTCCCCACATGCCCAGTGATGTGGACTTGATTTGATTTTCTACCAAGGAATAAATCTGGGTATAATTTGTTTGGGGCCCAGTTCCACCACTGACTGAGAGGGGATTCTGGATCCTATCAGCAAAAGGGCTAAGATGCTTCTCTGCTACGTACCATCTGCTGCATCGTTTACTGTCAATAAAGCTTACAGTACAGCAATCACGCGTGTCACTGTTTGGCTCTAAAAGAACCCTTGGAGAAGCCAGGATCTACACCCAGTTCTCAAACCAGACACTAACCTCTGCAATCCCTCTGTGGTAGAGCGTAGGCTTTGTACACAGAACATCCCAGATTCAAACTCCAGTCTCTCCAGGTAGAGTTTGGAAAGAAATCTGCCAGAAACTCTAGAGCCAAATAGATCAATAGTCTGACAGTAAAAGGTATCTTTCCAAGTTCCTAACAGAAAGGTGCTACTATTCATTTTGTGTGAGCAGAATAAATAGAGCTAGTGTGCATCTATGGAGACAACAGTGACCACAAATAATTTTAAAAGATGAAATAATAAAGATAGCTTGAAAGACACCATTGTCAAAATGCACATAATTCTTAGAGAGAGGAATTATTTCCAGGTTTAAGAATATCCTTCACTACTTTCCACAAATAGTTGTTGATAACATCTCACCTGATAGAATATCTTACCATGAATTAAGCCTGCCTAGAATAATTTTTTAATACTTTCAGAGGAAAGTTATTTCAGTTACACTGCCCTGAAGTAGCACCAAAGCTCTGGAAATTCTGGTGGCTTTGGCTGCTGCTGCTGAACTGCCTGGCAGCCTTCCTGCCAAGTCCTTTATGCTGGACTCTGGCTGGCAGGTTGTACTCTTTGACAAATTGAGCCTTCTTACAGTTTTCAAAGGCTGCTCACACATGCAGATGCTTGGAAATGTACATAAATGCAACTGATGTAAAACCAGACAAGCCTGAAATTAAGTCTGTGTGTTCAGCTGATGTTTATACATAGCCTCTACACAGATGGACAGATTCCACTCCAGCAGCTTATTTGAAAGTTTGTGTCTCTGTCTTGTAATAAACACTGAGGTCAGAGAATGAATTTCTAAAGAAAATAGCTTTGGGGATAAATAATGTAAAGCATAGGTTCTACAAAAAGAACAGTAAAATGTGAAGAAAACAGAATGGTGATTCATACACTAGAAAGATGCTTTCATCACAGAACATTACATTCTTCATGAGGACAGCCAACTACTCAAGGGGTGCATCTGTCATTAAGATGTGTGGGATGCACACTTCAAGTTCTGATCCAAAGAAATCACAAAATCATGTTCAACCCCTGCAGGTCTTAACTTACAAGAAAATGCAAATTCATTGTAACAAAAGGAAAGAAAACTAAAATCACATCACAAAACAGGCTTAAAAGTGGACCCCAGTGAACATCAAGATACAATGTTTTAAGCAATATTCAAACAACCAGTGCTAATTTATAAAGAATAATATTCTGAAAACACACACATAGCCATCAGATTGGTATTTAAAACAATGTTCTTGAAGAACATATACAGCCTTCACATAAAAAAGGAATACCAAAACCCCCAAGGAAAATCTATGAATACCAAAAGCATTTCCATCCTGAGGTTGTCTTCAGCGACTCTGCTATGAGCCAAAGTTCCTGTACAATGCATTTTGATAAATCCTATATGGGTCGAACTGGGTGAAGGAGAACTGAGACCACCTGATGCTGCAGGATTATACCACTACAGTCAAAAAACTGCCACTAAAGAATAGCTCAAGATTGAAACACTTTGGAGCTCATATATACACTTCAGGGCCATTTAAAAAAACACAAAAAACTTGTTCTAATGTCATGGATGGCATCCTGTTGGTTAGTCCCAAGTAGGGTACACCCATTCAATTGTTAAATGAGTAAGTCAACTCATTGGTAAATCTTATTAATTCAAAGGGTCTAGCCCAGTCAGGTCTGTTTACTGGTGCCCATTTTAAGCCTATCTACATTCTCATGTGATTTTAAATGATTTAAAACTTTTTGTTGTATGATATTTGAATTTTCTTGCATGTTAATTTCTGTATCCTTATTGTTGAAGGACTGTTCCCCCCCCCGCCTCTTTTATGTACACCCAACTGCTACAGGTTTCAACAGATTAGAATCACAGATAATTACATTCCTATCTCAACTGGTATTTTCCTAAACCGAGTTGGTCCAAAAAACCCCATCTCAAAACAAAAATTCCCTGCCCCCCAAATTATACACGAGAAAGTTTATAAACTACTGCTGGGATGTAATCACTGAGAACAGTTATACTGCACACACATAGGAGCTTTTGGGATTCCTCTTCCTACTGCAGTCCTTGAAAAGCCACCCCTCATGGCTGGGGAATGTTCAAGAAGAAACATTTGGAGTGCCATGGGGCCTGTGGCTCAATAAAGGTTAGCTTCCCTGTTTTTTTTTATGGATATGCTTGCTGTGCGTGCACAGTACTCTTTGAATCTCAGCCTATAAAACAAGTAATGGAGATAACATAACAGTTTTCTTTAGCTTTGCCAAATTCCTTGCGACTCAAGCTTTTGTGTCCATAACAGCAATTCAGCACTACAAATTAAGTTTTCCAGCTGACCGTTCATGAAACACAGTGTATCAATTAAATGGGAAAGAAAGATAACATTGCTCTGTTTCATGGATCTGGAATACATTAACTACAACTCAGATGTACTATGTTTGATCTGGTATAAGAAAAAGAACTATCACTTAGTATTGTGCTGTTTAAACAAGTACAAAAGAGGACATTTGCCCCATTTTACTTATTTCTATGCCACTACTTTCGAAAAACCACTGCTATCCACTTCTGTATTCACTATAGAAGCCAATGTGACCCATGCATTCAAAGGGAAAGAAAACACCACTTTTGCCAGTTTCCACTCATAATGATTATAAGTTCCAATTAGTGATTCAAATGTGATAATTATTTCAAGCATGAAATCATTAGATAAAGACTACCAGGACAATTATTAGAAGTCAATGAGAGCACAAACTGTCCATTTGCTGCCCTTTTGGGCAGCACACAATACTGTTATTAATATGAGTGCGCCATCAAAAATGACAAGCAGTGTAGCGTTCCTGTCCTTTTATATAACAAGTACTACAAACTATTCTATTTCCTTGCTTTCTCATGTTGTGCATCTTTCCACTCTGTGCTCATTGGCACTGGAGGTGAACTGTACAGCACAATAACCTCAAAACAAAATATACATTTGAGAAACATAATAAGAAGGGGAAATTCAATATAAAAGTACCATTTAATTCTTGCTTAAGTCTGGCCATATGTATGTTTTTAAGAGGAAACTATGTTAAGGCTGCAGTAACGCAATTGCAATACGTGCAAAAGTACAGTTCTCAAAGCAGAATATAAAACACCCCAAACTGTACATGCATACCCACAAAAGCTACTAAATCTTTAGTTTGAATTCACTGCTATATATGGTAAGAGATCTACACATGGGTGCCTGATGCTTTTAAACAATATTTTTAATTATTATTTAACTCCATCACTTTTAATTGTGCACTACAATTATCCCTCCACATTCACGGTTTCAACATTCATGGTTCCACTTATTTGTGAAACCTCAGCTTCTCCCCCCTGCACAGGGAAGCGTTTTGGGGGTGGAGCCAAACCCGAGGAAAGCTAAGTGACCGCCATGCTTCAATCAGCGTTGAAACAAGGCACTTAGTCAGCAAACCGCCGCTGGTTTGCTAGCTGAGCACCCTACTTTATTCAGCTTTCGCCCCTCACACAGAATGGGTGAAAGCCAGTTGAAGTGGGGAAACTTAGCCAGCAAACTGGCTGCGGTTTGCTGGCTGAGCGCCTCGCTTCAATCGGCTTTCGCCCCTCACACGAAAGGGGCAAAAGCCAAGCAAAGTGGGGCACTCAGCTAACAAACCAAAGGGGGTTTGACGAGCTAGTGCCTCACTTCAACCGGCTTTCGCCCCTTCTGTGAAGGGTGAAAGCCGGTTGAAGAAAGGCGCTCACTCACCAAACTCCCTTCAGTTTGGTGGGTGAGCACCCCACTTTACTCAACTTTCGCCCCTCACAGGAAAGGGACAAAAGCCAAGCGAAGTGGGGTGCTCAGCCTCCCCACTGCCCACCCGCCATCCCTTGCCCTTCCCAAAGCAGCGATCGGGCTTTTCAAGCCCCGTTGCGGCTTTGGGAGGGTGGTGGTGGAGGCTGAGAAATGGCTACGAGGCTTCAAAAGCACCATAGCTACTTCAAAAGGGCGGGGGGTGGTTGCAGGCAGGCGGTGGAGAGGCTATTTTTATTTGCAGTTTTTTCACATTTGCGGGGGTTCTTGCACCCTTAACCTCTGTGAATGTGGAGGGATGACTGTACTTTATTCTAAAGAACATGGTCACACAATTTCATTTTTCAGTTCATACAGCATGGTACGCTAACCAAGAGCTGCTGGCAAACCTATATGAAACCAGAATTCTCCTAGTAAGAAAAATAAACTGTAAAGCCATGTCTTGACACACATAAAGATTATTGGTTATAAACCAGTGTTTTTCACCAAGGGTTCCATGAGAGGTCGCTAGGAGTTCAGGGCAAGAGATCATAACTGAAAAAAAAAATTTTTTTGAGCTGTAGATGACAAAGGGATAAGAAATGAACAATGTTACCTTATATACCTATTGTCCCAAATAAGTGAGAGTTAATATCACTGGAACCGCAACTGTTGATATTAATATTAATAAAGTTAATATTAACAGACAATATTCCATATTATATTCTTTGCTTATTTTAGGGGGGGGGGAAGAACCTAACCAAAGATCATGATACCTTCAGAAGCTGTTTCCCAACTGTTGGGCTCATCTTTTCATCCACCATAAGAATTACTATTCCTCTATCATCCATGCCACGACGGCCAGCACGACCAGACATCTGAATATATTCACCTGAGGTGATCTGAAAGTATAATAAAATCAGATGAATTAGCAGCATTGCCAACTGCGAAGTGTTACACAAAAGGAAGTCAACTTGGACTAAGCCTGAAGGAAAGATGTAATAAGAGCATGGGCAGATTCTACTGGTGAACCTCTCCTGGTGGAACAGCCAAATCCAGTGGAAGCAGATCTTCACCTGTTTCTTCATCTTCCCCTACAGCTGGACTCAAAAACAGCGTGAAGCTGATTTTGGAACAGTGCAGAGAGTTGCAGGAGAACTGTGGCCATTTGGGTGATATTGTATTTAAGACAGAAAAAATGGGAGGGAAACTATAAAAGGCAAGAGGCTGGAAGAGAACCAGTGTGGGCTGGATAAGAAGTCACATCTTAAAGCACTTTTTTGAATGTTGAAAGTGACTGGGCTGTTAGGATTTCAGCAGGAAGAAAATTCCAAAGGCTAATAAAAGACAGAAGGGAGACAAGGGCAGAAAAAAGAAGCAGCAGCCTTAGATTTGCAAAATGACAAAGAATTGATTGAAGAAAGAAAATGAGAGGGTATATAAAAGAAATGACATGACTGAGTTATATCAGAAAAAAAGAAAGTAAAATTTGAACACAAAGTCGTTAGAACCACCAATGTGCCAAAAATTAGAACTGGAAACATGCTGCAGCCTTTATAATTGGCAGAGGTAGAAAATGCACAATAGGCAAAATATATTAAAACAGAGTGAGCAACATCTGCAGACTTTGAAGACACGCTTCAAGTTGGGCAACTGTTTGAGAGTTGCACAGCCAAGACTAAGTGGAATCAGGGGAGCTTAAGAGAAATTTTAAAGTAAAATAAATAAAACTAGCCATACCCAGTGTGACATGCACCTTCAAACTCAGCCCCTCCCACCCCCTCCCGCAGCCAGGTATGCGCCCACCTCCAATACCAGACGCCCCGGCTCTGTCCCCTGTCAGGCTTGCGTTCCCCCATGCCCCCCTGTGCACTCAGGCACACGCTACACATACCACATCCCCCCATGCTACTCATACCCCCTCTGCACCGCCGTGTTTAGAAAGTACTGAAACTTCCATATGTTCCCGCCCCCAGTGTGTTGATTGGCTGCCCAACAGAGCTTTGATTGGTTGGTCAGTTTCCTAAGCGGCCAATCAGCACAATGGAAATTACAACATATCTAAGAGCAATAAATATAGAGATAGATAGATAGATAGGGCATATTTTCAATTCATATTTTATGAATATCTCAATATTAATAAAACTTCATTAATGTTTGATGAATTATTATTTCTACTTATAATGTATACAAATCAACCTTAAATGTAGTTAAATGGACTTTAACATGATATTGACAATGGGATCGTCAATATCATAATCATTTTTCCTTTCCCCTATTGACTGTATTGCATTTAGCAGTTTTCTGCCAAATTTCAGCAATAAACCATGTCAATTTTTTAAAAAAATTGGAGATTGTTAAAGAAATGGGCCACATGACCCCATTGGCTGTACTTTGTCCTCCATTACACTAAATGTTAGCCTTCTGTTCCTGAATTGTTGGTCATACTCATAAGTGATTCCCCAACTACAAGACAAATTCTCCTGCTTTTCCAGTATGGATTCATGTACAGCATGATGCAATGAAAACCCACTGGTCAAGTCACACACTCTCACCTCTCAGAAAACCCTGTGATAGCTTCGCCTTAGAGTCATCATAAGTTAGAAACGACTTGAAGGCACACAGCAACAACAACACAATTTGCTTACCCATCGAAAGTCCTTCCCATCAAACTTCCGGGCACTTGTGAACAACACTGTCCTTGCTGGCATGTTTATTCCCATTGCAAAAGTCTCTGTTGCAAATAACGCCTAAGTAACAAAAGCATGAATAAGAACAAAAGATGGCTGTTACAGGGCATTAATACAGGCTGGTAGAATTAAATTAAATGTACCTATGTTTAAATGATCTAAAAGACTACTTTTACAGTAAAGATTGGCAACAAGAAGTTCAGGAATCTATCCAGCTCACAGTATAGTCTCTGATTCTCAACATACCTCTTTATTAGCAACCTTTCCATTTCAGACAAGTAAAGGGCTCTTTAAGTCACACCAGAACTGTGGACATAAAGAGGTATGTGTTGACACTTATGTGTTTGTGTATGCTGATGTTAAAGAGCCTTATGTCTATGACTGCCTTGCATGAATAAAAGTCTTCAACAAGTGGAGGGTTCTATCAAAACGTATCTTACCCTACAGGCTGAGAAGAAAGTTTTATTTAAACAGCATTTTACACCTTCGTTTACGAAGAAAAGCCAGAGACCTCCTTCTGTCTGGAGGGGCATAAATTAAGTGAGAAGAGCCAATCAAAATTTAACATTGGCTTAGTTCAAGGGACAGATGTCCTGTTGCAAAGACTATCTCATGAAAAAAACAGCAAGCTGGCTATAAATTTCCTGAAAACATTTGATGAAGGAGTTTTGATAAGCTAACTATTGGCTCACAGTACATACAGAAGCAGAAGGCAGTCTGTAAAAAAAGTAACCTAATCTCTAAGGGGAAACACAATGAAGGCAATTCCCAAATACAGTACACCTATGAGTACGTACCTTTATCAGTCCTTCAGAGAAAAGTATTTCTATGGTTTCCTTTAGAATAGGAAGCAAACCTCCATGATGAATTCCAATGCCACGCTTCAGAAGCGGAAGCACGTGCTCAACCTGTGACCATAAATTGACAAAAACAGATGTGACTTAATCACATAAAAATCAGGTTTATAAAGTAGCCACTGCCTGCTTGCCTGCATTAAATAAGAATTTTCTCCAGATCACTGGGCAGTAATATATAAAAGCTAGTTTTTATTTTAGGCCATAAATGACCAATGTAAGTGTGGACAACATAAACTAGCAACAATTTTGGTAAGTTAGTAATATTTGTGGATTTAGTCTCACATAAAACAATGGGTATGTTGAAATTTGACTTCAAATGTTTGCCTACATTGCCTAGGCTTAATCTCCAGCCATTCAACATCATTCAAAACATTATATTTCTGTACTCATTCATGAGCACCAGGATGAAATCAGATGTTTGGGATTACTTTTGGTGGCCACAGAACATAAACCCCATTTAATGTACCACCCTCAAAAGACATAATAATAGTCTTAAGGATCTGATTCCCCACCCCTGAATACATGAAAGCCATGTTTTTTAAGCTATAAATGTTTACAAGCTAAACCTAACACTGCAATGCATCCAGCTGCCATATGGAAGTTTTATACAACTCTGACGTACTGGAAGAGAATATCAATTGTGCTGGGTTGGATCCAACTGTGTCCTTCCATTCACAGAAGGCTCTTTGATCCAAAAAAAAGCTTCCATGAACAGAGGGAAGGCCATTTTTGCTGATTCTTCCTGTTCTCTGTTCCCCTTACCAAATCTACTACAGAGGAGGTGGAACATTCAGAATGGGGTAATTTATATAAACCACCCCCCTCCTCTCACAAAAGCATCTATTGGATAGAAGAGCATTCTGTGGAGGGAAACACATTATTGGGTTGTACAGTCTATAGTATAGTGTTTGAAGCGTAAAACGGGCACTCAGATTGGGAAACTGAGCCACAGCAAGCATGGTATTTTTACTGATTTCAATGACATAGTTTCACTTAATATAGGATTAAAGCCACCTGCATATAGCACATGTAGTAGAAATGGCAGAGGAGTATCTATTGGTGCAACAAGCACCCTGTATTTTATAGAGTAATACAGGGATTGACACTCATATAGTTACTTTATAGCTGAGAAAAATGTGAGTTCCCCTTGTGTATATTGTGACATGTGACACCAGAGATGGGCAAATGTCAAGTTTATGAGATAACTTTTCTTCATTTGAAGCTCTGCTGTAAAAATGGAGGAGGGGAGATTAGAATTAAGAAACAGAGCGGGTATTTGTTTTTAAATTGGAAAAATGTCTTAATTCCTGATTGTTTTGATTTTACTGACATTACTGTAGATTAGATTGTTCAACAGCTGGGGGTCCGAAACTGTTGCTGATCAAGTACAAATTGATCACGGTCTAACAAATTAGTTTTGATCTACCTTTTGCCCACCTCTGCTTGTATACCCATTTAATTATTTTAGTGTACTCACTTGAGGAAGTTTTTTGTCCTCATCCGATAAACAGTCAATTGCATTATTAAATACTTCCTCAACCATCTTTTTTTCTTCATCTGAAAAAAAAAACACATACAAATATGTACTTTTCGGCAAAAACACCTGTCATGTCTGTAACTTAACGGATGCCAAAACTCCACCAAAAAATCAATCGTAACAAGGTATATGCGCAAAAGAAACTAATCCAACTGTAGTGATGAGAGCATGAGATAAACTGGCAAGATGCTTCTTCTCGCCATGCTGGTCGCCCCAAATATTTTTCGGAGCTCATTTAAGATCCCTTTACACACAAATTTTAGACAACTAGAAACAAAAGCAAGAGAAGTGAGCCAAATTCTGGCACCTTTAATTAGTTTTTATAGCAATTTATTAAATATTAACTACCATACATTTTTAATTCTGTCAAACTCTGAGGCCTATGTCTAACATTATGCAGGTGCTGTGGTACCAGCACAGTGAAATTGTTTTTCCCTCCTTTCACGCCTGCAGCTCTCAGTACTATTTGAAAACTGCCTCCAGGGTGTTTCCCCAGAACTTATAAGAAGATTTTCATGTTACCCAGAGGCTAAAATGGGGAAGGGAGAGGGCCCCACTCCCAATTCCACTGAAAGACAGTGCTTAATCATAGGGTGTACTGCACTAGATTCCACCATATTGGGTCCATCACTGTTAGAGGAAACTTTAAAGAGATTTTTAGCTCCCTTTTCTTTTGCAGTACTGTGTATTTTCAATTAAAGCTATTCTGGAGCTATGACAAGTACAACTCCTTTACTGTGGAAAATGAGATCAGTAACACTGTTTTTTAAAATCTGCCAACTACTGAAACAGCTTTATACTGGAACTGGCTCATTTGATTAGCAAAGTAAAATGCCAAAATTAGAAGCCCCATATCATCCAAAGGGGGTTACTGAGAAAAGAGGAAACAACTTTGTACTATGGTAGTTATTTGCTGGCAGTGTCAGCTAACTAAATATTCTTTTTAGATTTGTTTTAGTTAAAACTGTAAGACTGATACAATCAAAAAATGCACAGAACAGAACAAATCACCATATAAAACAAGGACAAATAAAACCAGCAAGTTCAAGATGCTAGCTAGGATCAAATGCAGAAGTACTTCTGTAGCCCAAAGAGGCTTTAGACTTATTTTTAAATCAAACAGCAGTTCCTCACACTATATAACAACTGATGATCAGACACAATGCCACTTCAGAGCAAACTGTCATTTAGAAGTGATTAGTACACACCTGTATTGAAGTCCAATTTTGTCATCTGAAGTGCATATGCTTCACAATCTTTTTTACTGAAACTGAATATAATTACAGGCTGGAAGTTTCTTTCCATGATCATCTTTACAATCTTAAATACATTGGACGGACCTATGAAGACAGCAAAGTCAACAAGAAGTTTATGTTTTGAGGATACAATGGGAACAGAAATTTCATTTGCAGTCTCTCTGTACTGCCTTGCTTATTTTGCAACACCTGTTACATAAAAACCCACCTTTTGTTCCTCCTTTCCTGCCTTTCTGTTCTCCTTTGGCCAAGTCACCTGCATCTCGAAGTACCTGCATAGCTGTATTAAAATTATCTTCCCTAAAATCACCCTGGAGAGAAAGTGAATGTGAACAGTTGTTTAAACTGCATCTACATGATCTGCATCACACAGTTGGGTTGTTATTAACAGAAGCTAGGATTTCACATTAAATTGGAGGAACCAAACCCAAATTAACTAAAATTATTTCCCACGTTTTGGCCATCAGGTCCTAAAATCCCATTCCAGTTTTCTCCCCTTCTCTGTTTAAACAGACACGTCCTCATGTTTTTAGACTTGTCTTTGTAACAAGGGGTAGGAGGAAGAGGAGAAAAACAGAAAATTCACTCTCAGGATTTCACAGAAAGTATAATCAAAGCTATGGAGATCACCAGAATATCAGGTAAGTCACACAGAAAATGTATCATAAACTTACATACTGAAACTTTACTATTACCAAAACAAAAAACAAAAAACAAACAAAAAACAAACAAACAAAAAAACACCCACACACAAAAATCAACAATGCATAAAAAATTATTTAAGATTACAACAAATGTGATAGAAAATGTGACTATATTTAAAAAGAACTGCATTATTGAATCCTTTGATATAATAAAAAAATCAGAATCAAAAGTCGACGCTGCTCCTAGGCTGCTGCCACAAGGCAGAAATAATGGAATTTGACACCACTTTAACTATCATGGCTCCATCCTATGGAATCCTGGGATTTATAATCTGTTGTGCCACCAGAGCTCTCAGAGACAGAAGGTTAAATATCTCACAAAACTACAAATTCCAGAATTCCATAGCATTGAGCCATGGTAGTCTCTCTGGCTTTTCTTCGCAAACAAAGATTCAGGAAGGACTCATCCCGCATTTTCTGCAAGCGCGCTGATGACTAAAAAGGCCAATCTGCGATAAACAAGTCCGGTTTCAGAAGCACAGCAGAAGGTCTCCTTGGGTGATGTTTCCGAGTTGTGATTCTTTCTGCGTTGTCGTTTCTCTTCAAGACTTGTTCGGCGTGAATTGTCAAATAAGGCTGCAGCACTGTGGATAGTGTGTCTCCATGCCTCCCGATGTGAGGCCAGGGCGGACCATTGTTGGTGATCAATTTGGCCAAGCCTGAGATGTTGTTTCAGGGAGTCCTTGTATCGCTTTTTTGGAGCACCCCTCTTACGCTGACCCGTGGCAAGTTCACCGTAGAGTACTATTTTTGGGAGGCGATGGTAGTTTTGGGAGCCATGGTAGTAAAGCAGTGTCAAACTGCATTATTTCTGCAATGTGGCAGTGGCCCTAGATGACAACAAAAAACCCTGGAATAACTGCCCGAGAAGTGAGCCTTCTCAGTGGCCAGAGAACCCTGATAAATAGCAATAGGGAGAAATAAGATTGGGGTATACTGGAAAAGGGCATGGCTGTCTGGATCCATGGACAGGAGCACTCCACATTGCAATATACCATTGACTTCAGTGTCTTTTTTGGGGGGAGTGTAAAAGGGGAAGAAGGGATTGTAGTTTAGAGGCAAAGCACATACTTTCATGCAGAAGTTCCTAAGTTCAATTATCTCCAGGGAGGGCTAGGAAACAATCCTACCCAAAATCCTGGACAGCTACTGATAGTCAGGATTGACAAAAGTGGATGGACCAAAACTCTGATTCAATATAAGTCACCTACCCACGTTCCTAAACTAAATAAGCAAAAATAAATTTTGTGGTAGGCCGAACATGTAAAACTTATTAACCAAGAAAAGCTTATTTGGACAAGGTTCCAAAGATGTGCACAGTAGTTCAACATTGTGTTCAATAAAAAATGTTAAAAGCCCTAGCCACAAGGTTGTGAGTGTGCCTACATGTTTTCTGGATCTGGTTCTTTTTTTCATTCCACATCCTGATATTGAACATTACAAGTAAAGACATCACCTGTTCCAACCCAACAAATAATTTCTTACATTTTCATCAACCACAAGGTGAAGTCCATCTCCCCCTGCTGGGAAGATATAGTGTTGCAGAGGAGTGGGTCGATAATCTGTATAGATCACATGGCAAGGCTGGCAGAGAAAAATAAAACATTTAAAGTATTTTTTATACATAATATAGAGTTAATCAGCAATTTTTAGCTTTCACATTTATCCTTGCAACAAACTGAGCTGTGTGACCAAGACAGGTTTCTCTAGGGAAGACAAGAAGTGGATGACCAAGGACTGCCAAGGGGATTCTGCAATGTGTAATTAGAATTTAAACCCTTATTAAGCTGGAGGCAATAAATTAAAAGTAGGCTGCAATACACATGCTCACATGAAAATAAACTATGTTGAACTTAGTATTCACTTGTGTATAAACTTAGTAAATGCTTTTGTATAAATAAATCCAAGTCAACCTCATGTATAAGTCGAGGGTAGGTTTCGGGGACAAAATTATGGATTATGATATGACCCGTGGATATGTCGAGGATGCCAATGCTAACACCGCATCCCCACTGCTCCCCTCGCCTCTCTGCGCTCCTTTGAGGGGAAGCACCAGAAAGTTGCTGTTGCTGTGTTCTTGCTGCTCCCCTCCCCTCTCCATGCTCCATGAGAAGAAGCACCAAAGAGCTGATGCCATGTTCCTCTCCCTTCCCCCAATCCTGTCCCCTTCCCTCTCAGTTTGGGGCCTCCAGCTCGAAAGCAAGTGTTAGGTTTCTGCCACTTTAAAAACAAAGTAGATAAACAGACCCTTCGTTCCCTTCCTCCTTCTTCTTGTTCATGCTGGCAATACATGCAGTGGCTTAGGTGAGTGAGCTTGGCTGGTTTCCCCAACATGAACCAGAGGATATCTTGGGGAAAGGGAAGGAGGACAAAGGGTCTGTTTATCTGCACTGTTTATTTGTGGGGGATTTTGGGCAAAGTTGCAGAGGAACAAGTTAACAAGAGGCATCCTTTGCCTCCCCCCCTCCATCCCTTTCCTCTCAGTTTGGGCTCTCCAGCTTGAGGAGCCAGTGTTAGGTTTCTGCTACCTTAAAAACAGAGCAGATAAACAGACCCTTTATCCTGCCTCCCCTTTCCCCAAACATCAAAGTGCTTAGTCCCTCTAAGGAGAGCCTCCTGTAAAAGAATTCCAGCGGATATAAAAGGAAAAGGAATACCCTCCCCACTCTCCCCGCATTGGCTCTTTGGGATTTCCCTGCCGAAGTGGGGGGGGGTCAGTGCTTCTTTTAGGACCCCCTCTGCCCTCCCAACCATGGCAGAGAAATCCCAAAGAGCCACCGCCACCACCATTTTTTCAAGCAGGATTACTGTAGTGAACTGTGTATATGCTGACCCAGGTTTTGGGGGGTAATTTTTTGCCATAAATTTTTCGACTTATACATGAGTATATACGGTACATTGGATCTGGCTACATTTACCCTGGACCAAATTATTCCTTACTTACATGTCTATACTACTTAATTTAATAAAAGGAAGTGAGTATGGTTTGGATGATGTTAATTTCAGTATCTGAGAAGATTTCTGTTTCAACACAAAGGCCAACTATACTAGTCTGCAGGCAACAATTCTTGCATCTAAACTTAAGTTAAAAGGTATTTCACACATGAAATTTTACCTGTTTGTGAAGATGGCATATCCATTCAGCAAACTGCCGTGCATTTGGAATAGTGGCAGAAAGAAACACATAATGAACATTGTCTGGGAGCAAAATAATGGTTTCTTCCCATACCACACCACGTTCTAGAAAGAGAAAATTCACAGGTTATAAGGCAGCCATACATTATTTTTATCAGCTTTTTTGGTTTTTTTGTTTATTTTAATTCACTGAACTCCCCCCCCCCAATATTATTGTTAACAACTTGAGTCCCATTGTAGGGGGAGAAAGGCTGAATTACACCGTAATACCTAAATAAAGCTATACACAAACAAGTAAGTATGTAATACCTGAATCTCTCATGTAATGAATTTCGTCAAATATAACCCAAGCAACTTCACGCATGACCTCAGAACCTCTGTAAAGCATACTTCTCAAGATCTAAAAAAAGAAAAAAAGGAAGGTGTAACTAATGTACTGAGCAAACACATCTGAATTGGAGCAAAAGGTTATTGGAGCCATGGGAGAGTGCAGTCATTCAAACTTAGCCAACAGAACAGTGCAGGTTATAAACTAAACCAAATACAAAGAGTAAGACCCAGTCTTAGTCATACTTAGAGCAGACCTAATGAAATCAATGACTAACTTATGTGCTATAAATTTCAACAGCCCTGGTGGCCCAGTGCTTAAATGCCGGTACTGCAGCCATAAAGTGGTGAGTTCAGTCCTGCAGGACTCCAGGTGGACTCAGCCTTCCATCCTTCCAAGTTTGGTAAAATGCATACCCAGCTTGTTGGGGGCAATTAGCTAACACACTGTAAACTGCTTAGAGAGTGCCTAGCACTATAAAAGTAGTGTAGATGTGCAAGTGCTATTGCTACTATTCTTATGGGGAATGCGCATCAAAGTGAATTGGTTGTCCCAACGAACATGAATGCACATTTCCTCTGGAGTTTTTTTTTAAAAAATACGGGGTATAAATACAGAGTATTTGGTGTTTTTGGCCCCCCTCTTTCCAAATACGTCAGATTAATGCAGGATCCCGTTTAGACAAATCATATTCTCTTTAAATTCTATGAGGAGTATTTTTGCCATATAGACACCCCCTAGTAAATCAAATTCTGAACATTTTTTTATTAAATACTGTGAAACAGGTATCTAAATTAAATATTTTTAAAACATCCAGGATCCAAAGCAAACACTGCCCTTGAACAAACACTGAATAAAATAACTATATAGTAATTGAGATTACAGAGCAGAAATATCCAATGGCAAAAGAGAAATAAAAATGATTCAGCATAATCTGCTGGTATTATCCAATTCATTATTTTTTCTACATGTCCCTTCGTATGTCTTTCACTCTGATATCCCAACTTACAATCATAAATACACTTACCTGACATTAAGCTCCACAGAACACAACATAACTTACTTCTAAGTAGACATGCACAGAATATATTAACAGTCCAACAGAGAACCAATACAGAGCCAATACAGGATAATTAACAGCAAGCCTTACTTCTGTTGTCATTACAAGGCAAGATGCTGTAGGGTTGATGGTGACATCTCCAGTCATCAAACCAACATCTTGAAATTCTTCATACATCTCACGATATTTTTGGTTACTTAGAGCTTTAATAGGACTGGTAAAGATCACACGTTGTTTCTCCCTCAAAGCCAATGCAATAGCATACCTGCAGTTCACATACGATTGTATATTAATTATAGTTGCAATAGCTTACATTTCTGCAATGTATGTCAAGAGTTTTGTAGAAGAGTTGCACTTTAAAATAAATTATCTTTTTCTTTGCAGTCTGTAAGTTGAAATCTAATGAAATCCAGATGACATAAAAGGAAACTGTATTATATTCTCCGAACTTGCTCGATGCTCTCAAATTAACAAAAAACTGAGAGAACCAAAAGCACTAAGCAATTATAAAAAATTAATTAATTATATCAAAATAACAGCTGAGATCAAATTGTTGTGCCCACTTCTTAGGGAATCTACTTGTTCAACTAAAATCTGTGAAATCTGTATTCCTTTACTCTCCTACCTAGACAAAAAATTTGTTCAAATTTACACTATTGTTCATTTGAAACTTCTGGATAACTTGAATAATGATTGCACAGTGTTTTGCTGTTTTATATGAAGCATTTTTATTTCTTTCTACATAATACAAGAGACACACTGAGAACTTTGCTATTAATATAAATGTGAATAAAACATGCTACAGTAACAGATTAATAAGACTATGGAACACCATGTCTTACAACAAAGCTAACCCTGTAGTTTTTTAAATATAGAGTCGGGAAGTTGCCATGTCTTAATTTATTTTCCCAAGTCCCAACACCTCCAGATTCTCTTCCTAACTCACATTCTCACACACCTAGGAGCCAAATATAAGATGGACAGCACTGTCTGGCTTTTCTCTCAGCCCTTCCTCAGTCCACAGCAATTTTCTGGTGAAATTTTAAGGGGAAACTACAAGCCACTACACTTTGTTCCTAAATCAGAATGAGAAGAAAAAAAAAAAACCCAAGGACACACATAACTCCCCATTTATCTATCTTCATTGCTGCCCACCAGCTTGAAACAGATATAAAAACACAACAGCTTGTGTGCTATATTCTGTTTACAGAGGTGACCATGCAAATATAGAAGCATTTGCTGAGTCAGGACTTTTTCCCTGTGCCAGACAGAGAGAGAGAGAGAGAGAGAGAGAGAGAAAAGAGAGAAAGAAATAGCCTTGAGTGACAAAACAGGAAAAGGTGATAGTAATTTTTTAAAAAAACAACAACTAGAGATCAGCTAGTTACTTGTAGATAATTTTTAATCCACTCTAGAAATAAAATGCATGTTTCTCTTAGGAGAGCTTATCAAAAAGGTGGTTGGGGAAGAACACTGTATTTATTTGTAAACCCACCAAAGAAATACTTACTCGGCACACACTGTTTTTCCAGCTGATGTATGAGCAGACACTAAAACTGACTGATTGTTATCCACACACAGAATAGCTTCTCTTTGAAAAGCATCAAGAATGAATGGATATTCCTGAAAAGAAAGTACACCATCATTCACTCCTTACATACTGTCAGTTTTCTTTGCTCAATGTGAAGATAACATTTCAGCTTTCAATGGTATTGTAATAATCCTTCAACACAACTTTATTTCAATTTAAATTTTTCGTGCAATAAAGATTAATCAGTATACACTATGATCCCCGTATACGCAGAGGATACATTCCCAGACTTACTGTGGATAGCAAAAATTGTGGATAGTAGTGAACCCTATATTTCCAGAGGACACATACCATAAGATTGTGCTGGAGGACCTCCAATGCAACTCTATGGTCAACTTCCAGCAGAAGCTCGCCATAGAAACATGTTGAAGAACCAAGAAAATGCCTAGAGAATATTTATTTCAAATGCAGGTAAGTGAAACCATGGGTACCGGTCCTGCGGATACAGGGGTTATACTGTACCTTCTTTTCTATATCTGTTATATTGGGAGCGCAATTTCAGTTTGGAAAACATCTTCACATATATACTTTACAGTGTAAAACATGTGAAATCACACTACTAATATTAACCACTACAAGCTGTCATACTTCTGCTGCAGTTATTTTGGGGGGAGTTTATGCTTTGGTTCAACAAACAGTGCACACCTCTTAAATGAAGGATGAGTAGGCCTCAGAACGCCACAGACTGATTTTCCAATATCCTCCATAGGCCATAGCAGCCGCACCCAGAAAAAGAAAATGTGAATCCGCTTCTAGTTCTGTAAAACTCCAGCTTGAGGAGGGGGAGGTTGGGGCAATACAAGGTGCACAAGGGTCACACATCTTGTTTTAAATAGGAACTGTTGTTCTCGAAGGCTCCCAGGAATGCCAATTCTCCTTTTTCTAGCCAATGTTTTCCCCATCTGAGGGGTGTGAGAGGAATCTGGTGACAGAAAACCACCCACAGAACCCATGCTGCCTGATTTTTGCCCCCCATTTTAAACACTGAACTGGACATACAGTTGGACTCCGGTATTTGTGGAAATAATATCCATGGTTTCAGTTAGCAGCGGCTGAAAAAATAGGAGTACATACCATAGAGTCACGCTGGAAAATGCCTAGCGAGGTATCCAACCTAGGAATTGCTAGGTCTTCCAATGCAACTCTATGGTATGTTTGTACCAGAAGTCCTTTATTTGAAATAGGGTTCACCATTATCTGGTTTCCAGTATCCGTGTTAAGTCCAAGGACCAAACCCCCTTGGATATGGGGGTCTGACTGTAGTTGTTAAACTTCAGAAATTGACATCCCCTCAAATTTAATACCATGAATATTTAAAATATCTGATATGCCAGGTTGGGATCTGTTTTATCTTTCCAAACAGGGAAGAGACATTTGAAATTCCAACAATCAGAGGTTTTAGGCACAATTTCAGAATTCACTATCCCAAACCTACCACAGTAACAATTCTATTCTTCTCAAAACCTCTTCTTGAAAATTCCATTATTAGGTTACTTAATATGAATGTATAAATACATAAATACTGAAAAACTCTTATCAAGCTACAAAGCAAAGAATCTAGTACTAGATCAACTAGTGCCAACCTACATGCCTCAGCGGAAACCTCTTATTTCAACTTTCAAACAATATGAAAACCAACAAGATGTTTAAGACCATGCAAATAATCCCCATAAGAAGTGTGAGATAAAAAGTTATTAAAGATGCACTTGCTTGATATATATTTATACACATCTGCCCCTTTCTAACATCCTCCCTCCATTCTTCTCTGCTAGCTATATAATTAAAGGGGGAGACTTTCAAGTCACAAACCTTTGCAGCTTTTCCAGTTCTTGGCTTTAGGGCTATAAAGTCTTCATCAGCAGGAAGAGCAACCTATTTTTTAAAAAAGAAATTAATCCTATTAATAAAATGCTTTCTTTATTTGTTTGCTTAAGGCAGACTGGAAGCTGCATTTAAACCAACATCTCCCTCATAAAAAAAAAACAACCTAAAAAAGTTTACAATAAGCAGAAAACATATAGAACTAGATGAAGTCATTACTGAAAAGGAACGAAGAGTATGTTAAGATACAGTAGGATCCCCGTATCCACTTATCAATTATCCACAGGACACAAAACAGCACACCTACCATAGAGTCTTCCTAGAAAATGTGTCCTCTCTAGCCATTTTCTAGGTCCTCCAAGGCAACTCCACGGTATTTTAAACTGGAAGCCCCATTATTTTCAATGGTGTTTGCTGTTATCCATGGTTTTCGGTATCCACACACACCCCAGAACCAATCCCCAGTGGATACAGAGGTCCTACTGTATTCCCTCAGTAAGAAAGATCCTAGTTTATGACAGAAACAAAATTCTTTTCAATTTTTTTTAAAACCATCTCGGTTTCTTTACCTATTAATCAGTAGCAGCTAATTCAATGTAGTACCCAAAGGAACCCTTCATTATTAGTTTTCATCTGAATTTGGCAGTTCTTCTGTATAAACATTTGGTCAAGAAAATGTTAACAATTACTGTTAATGAGCTTGGTCCTATACTCTGTTGTCGGGCTCCAGGCTAAAATGCTATCTCAGCACATTGTGAAAAAGTTCTGTACAAGGTAGTGTTTTTAGTGGAAAGGCAGGGGAAAGTAAAATAGCCCACTAAGTCCTAATAGTGCATCTTATGTGCTATGACAATTAACCACTTACCAGCAGCAACACAGACTGTTTGCAACAAACTGATGTAGTAAGATTTGAGTGCATATGTATTTTATAAGGCAAATCAGACAAAACCAGATCTTGGAAACAATATACTTTTAGAGTATAACTCCTAAAATTCTTCCCTTTTGTAGTCCAAAAAATTTAACTTTTCCAAGCTCCAGGTAAAACTGGAAAGCTTTGTCCAATGTTGCTGTTTAAATGTTGACAGCAAAAATATGTTAATGATCTCAATTAAATATCATCCATCTTCCTATATAAAAATCACTTTTTGTGTCACACTGTAGTCTATCTCAGTCAAAAAATTGAATTTGGGTACAAATGAAGAATTCAGGTATAAATTAGGTGGATGGGGTTGTGCAAACAAGAGGTAGATCAACTATGAATAGCTTCCATAATCAGAAACTGAGGTAACTGAGGATTATTTAACCCTCATTGCATAGATATCCAAGAACACCCTCTTTTTCTTTCTACCAAGAAAGCAAAGGATGCTACATACTGCTATAAGGAAAATTTATTACCAGAGGTACAACAGAAAGCCACAGCAGTTATAAATCTTTAATTCCTACAGTACCACCATTCACTTTATACTCACCTCATGTGTACAGCCTTCAACAGTTTCTACTGCCTGCACTTTTACTTTTGGCATCAGGTCTGTCAAACTAAAAAACAAAAGTATAAATTAGTACTGGCAAACAGTTACAAAAATAATCAAGTTGCAGAGACCACTTAGTTATAATGACTTCCTGATAGGGACCTACAAGATATGGATGCCTACCAATGCTTTAGTCAAGCACTATCATGATGTCATGTACTGGCATCCCCGTATTCAGTGACCAGCAGTTTCAGAGTTCAAAACAGAAAACCTTATTGTTACAGGAATCCACAGAGCTATCCCTACAAGTTTGTTGCTCAGAATGAAACCTAACTGACAAGCAATATACTAAAAGCATATTCCAATCTACAAAATCTGGTGGGCTATACAGTCATTGGCTACCCATCATCTGCACTCCCATTTCCCACCATACTAGTGCTCAGACTCCTTTTCCCAGAGTTGAGACCCAGGTGCAGTGCTTATTCGACTGTTATAGACGCAGAGCACATACTCCCTTTTACAGTCAGACTACATACAATTGTCCCTCCGTATCCACGGATTTGGTACCAACAGATTTAAGTATTCACAGCTTGAAAATATTCTTAAAAAATAATAATCCCAAAAGCAAACCTTGATTTTGCCATCTTATATAAGAGACACCATTTTGCTGTGCCACTGCATATAATGGGGCTTGAGTATTCATGGATTTTGGTATATACGAGGGGAGTCCTGGAACCAAACCCCAGTGAATATGAAGGGACAACTGTACTCATTAACAAGCACAGAAAAATGCAAACGCCATTGGCCACAGGGTTATACAGTAAAACTGAACTTGGCAGGAAAAGGTCATGTCCGGGACCAACCCTGACACATGATTACTTACATACCATATTAACTATTATAACTCAAAAAACAGCTTCCAAGGCAATTTATCATTCATTTTAACTCCAAGGCCTAGTGGTGACAGCTCCAGGCTCAGAACAATAAGAAAAACTGTAACTACACTTTTGACATACAACTGCATATCACTATTAAAAAGTTGATAAAATTACAAATTAACTTCAAAAAACTCAAGAATGAACCATGTAAACAACCCAAACATAGCACTTGAGACAACAAAAGGGTTTTTTTTAAAAAAAATCCTTTCTGTTATAAGCCAAAGAAAACAAGTGTTTCCTATCAGTGACACTTCCCGTCCATATTGTTTGCCAACTGCAGGATATTACATTAGAATACAAAACTCATTGCTTTGGGGTACTCATGTTTAATGTCTGTTCCAGGACTATTAATATTAAATTATTATTGCTTATTGAATGGCATTATTAATATCCAATGATTGACACTAATAATATTCAATGATTACTATTTACTATTACATTTCTATAGTTTTCCTTAGAAGCTGACTTGAAGACCAGAAGGATGGTTCCTTTCAGCTGTTAGTTCAACCATAGATTTTCCTTGGATTTTTTCCGGGCTGTGTGGCCATGTTCTGGAAGAGTTTACTTCTGATGTTTCACCTGCATTTGTGGCTAGCATCTTCAGACAATGGCTGGGTAGGAGTGTGCCTGGAGTTTATATACTGTGAACTCCTGTTGGGGAGTGTATGTAAATTTGTCTATTTGAATGGTTAGTTTCTGGGTTTAGATATGCAAGGAGGATTAGTGTCTGTTTGGCTAATGGTTAGTTGATAGCCCATTATCTGCTAGAAATCAAGGTAGGAATGACAGAGTGTTAAATACTGTTTGCGATCTGTCATTATTGGAAAGTGAAGGGGAGGCTTAGCTTTTCTTTGGAGCTCCTGATTCTTGGCCTGCTTATGGGTAACATTGTACTCTAGGAAGTTGGAGGAAAGAATATTTACTGCTGTTTCTCCTTGCAACTGTCATGATCTGGCTACAGCTGAGGGGCTGTGTTGGATAGGGGTTAGGGTCTCTTCCTTCCCCTGTAGAAAAGAGTGTGTAATACTGTAATTAGCTAACACACATTGGAAACTGCTTAATGCAGTGTAGATGTGTAAATTGTTATTGCTTAAAACAATTTGTAAGCCACTCTGATAGCCTTGTGGCTGAAGAGTGGGGTATAAATAAATAAATATCCCTGTCTCTGGGTGGAATTCATTTGCAAGTGTTGAGTTTTGATTCTATTGTTTTTCAAAATTGGGAGCCAGATTTTGTTTACTTTAGGGTTTCTTCTTTCCTGTTGAAGTTGTCCAGGTGTTTGTGGATTTCAATAGCTTCTGTGCATTCTGACATGATAGTCGTTGGCCTGATCCAGAAATTCTGTGTTTTTAAATAACATTTTGTGTCCAGGTTGGTTTATAACATGTTCTGCTACTGCTGATTTTTCTGGCTGGCCCAGTCTGCAGTGTCTCTCATGTTCCTTGATTCGTGTTTGCACACTGCGTTTAGTGGTCCCTATGTAAACTTGTCCACAGATGCCTGGTGTGCGGTAAACTCCTGCAGCTATGAGAGGGTCTCTTTTGTCCTTCGCTGAGCGTAGCATTTCTTGGATTTTCTTGGTTGGTCTGCAGATTGGAGGCTGTGTTTCCTCATCAGTTTCCCTATTCTATCTGTGACTCCTTTGATAAATATGGTAAAAATACCTTCCCTTTGGGTGGCTGTTTTTCTTCTTCATTCCTGTGTTTTTTTCTGGGTCTGGATGCTCTTGTGATGTCTGATCTGGAGTAACCATTAGCCTGTAGGGCCCAGTTTAGGTGCTTCAGTTCGTCCTCCAGGTAGTGGAGTTTGCAGAACCCTTTTGTGCAGTCTATCCATGTTTTTATTGTGCTTCTTTTTTGTCCTGGGTGATGATTGGAGTTCTTGTGTAGGTATCTGTCTCTGAGTGTGGGTTTTCTGTATACCCTGTGGCCTAACCACTGGTTTGGTTTGCGGATGACTAGGACATCTAAGAATGGCTGTGTTCCTTCCTTTTCTTTTTCCATCATGAATTGGATATTTGGGTGGGTGCTGTTCAGGTGGTTCAGGAATGAGACCAAATCTTCTTCTCCATGGCTCCAAATGGTGAAAGTGTCATCCACATATCGGAACCCTGTTGTGGGCTTTTTTGGTGCTGTTTCCAGGGCTTGCTTTTCAAAATGTTCCATGTAAAAGTTTGCTATCACGGGGCTCAGAGGGCTGCCCATGGCTACCCCATCTACCTGTTTGTAGAATTCATTATCCCACTGGAAGTAGCTTGTGGTGAGGCAATGTTTGAACAAGGCTGTGATGTCCTCAGGAAATACTTGTTGGATAAGTGCCATGGTATCCATTATGGGGACTTTGGTGAACAATGTCTTCAACCCTTTACAACTTTGGCAAGAAACCATTTTCAGTTTCACCAACAATTTCCATGTAGTTACATATACTGTATACACACATATGCATATAAGAACATATACTGAAAGGTTTGTCATGTCAAGCTTTGTAACATCCCATCTTAAAAATATTGGTAAAAGAAATGAGCATATAGACGTCTGTCCACATTTTCAAGTTAAGCATTTGCAGATTTGATTATTTATGGATTACTGTATTTGCTGCTGCTGTTGCCCTACACCACTTTTAACAGGGACTTTGCTAACACCAGTGTTGCTGTGAGGAAATCAAACTGGCGGTGTGACTGGGGCCAGCCATACAGGCATTCCTTTGCCCCCTCGCACAGGTCGGTGGGGGGAAGGGATGGGGGAACAGGAGAAAGAAGGGCACATGTGTTCCCTCACTCGTGCAGGTGGATGGGCAAGGGAGGGCATGCATGTTCCCTCACTCACTTGCACAGGGGGATGGGACTGGGTAAAGGGAGGAAGGAGGGTGCGCTCGCTTGCAGGTGGGAGGATGGTGGAGTGCAAGAAGGGAGTGCACATGCATTTCTTTGCTCACTGGCACAGGTGGGGGGATGAAACAGGGAGAGTGTGAGGAGGCAGGGAGCACATTCTCTTGCTCACTTGTTTGGGCGGGCAGGGGAAGGTAATAGAATCAGGGAGCACAAGGAGGGATGGGACACACATTCACTCACGCATGGGTAGGTGGAGGGGGATGGGACAAGGAGCATGAGGAGAGAGCACACACGTTCGTTGCCTTGCTCACTCGCACGGATCGGCAGGGGAGAAGGGGATGGGATGGGTGTCCCCTTTCTTCGTCTTCCTGCCCCCCAATACCATTCCCTTCTTCCTATCCTGTGCAAATGAGGAAACAAACATGTGACCAGGGACAGCTACCCCACCAGTACAGGTACTTTTGTGTGTGTGTTAAATGCAGTTTGGGGGGCCTAGAGATATTTGTGTTTTTTCCACTTTCATGAGGGTCCTGCACCCCTATCCCCTGGAAAAACTGAGGGCCAACTGTATATACAAATATTTATAACACTCCTCTAAATTAGAACAACTTTTACTATAATTTTTTTTCATTCAGTTACCAATCAGCAACCATTTCTATTTTTAGGACCATAAATAAACAATATCACATTCGTAACTATGCCCAAATAAACTCAATTAAAGAGTTAATTCTTACTTGAGATCTTCTGAAGTAAAATCTTCCAACTTTGGCTTCTTCCCCAAAATTGTAACATCTCCATTATCAACTTCTTCATCTCGTTTGGTTTTTGCTGGAAATTTAGCAGATGCTGGATATTTGCCATCTGATCGCTTCCTGAAACCCAAACATCAGAAGGGGTCATTGTGAGTAAATGATCATGAACTAAATTTAAACCAAGCAAAATAGATGTTCAGAGAGGAGCACATCCCAATTTTGTTGACAGGAGGAAGTTCCAGGAAGCTGAATTCTTAGCCCCTTTCTCTACAACAACACCCTTCCTATGCTGCTCAGAAAATTACAGGACCTTCCTGAACGGATTGGGCTCTGACACAAGAGTTCAATGGAAAGGTCAGATCCCTGAAGTCTGGTCAACCCCAAAAATGAGTTGGAGGCACTTTCCCCTAGAAGATAGCTATGCTTGACATTTTGGGACCCCTCTTCAGTCCCAGTGTATCACAGTCCAGCCCTCTCAAACAGGTCCCTTGACTCTGTGTGTAGAGTTCTGGGGTACAGCCAAGGGCCTGCTTGAGGAAGAAAGAAAAGAAGATGTTAATGTCCTAGAGTTCCCTTTTCCCAGCACATTGGAAGCCTCCCACAATAATCACTGATTTTTTTTTTGTTGTCATCAAATAAAGAAAATTAAATGGAAGCAAATTGTCTAAAGAAGTCACTCTGTTGTAGAATCCGCATATACTACTCCTTAAACAAGCTTCAAATATTTAACTTGTTCAAAGACTGGTGGCTGTGAAACCCATACAACATTCACCACCAATATGCATGATAGGACCAGTTTTCACAACCACTACAGTTTGAAGTGGTCTTAAGGAAATGCTAAGTATATTTGGTGTTCTAGGCATGTTTTCCCATGATACACGGATCTTTCCACCACACAGATTTTTCTGTACTCATTATAGGCTGATAAAACCCAAACTAACCTAGAACTCAGTATGACATCTTTCACAAAATATCATTTGTTAAAGTGATCTTGAGGATAGGTCCAGACTTTTTTACTGCCATTACCTGAAGACACCTCCCATTATTTACAGAAGAAAGGACCCAGTAATTTGAAGCCACGCTGAAAGAACCTGCTTTCTTTTACAAATGAGTAGTAATTGGCTACTCCTGACTATAAGGATTACAAACATCCAAGCATAACTAGCACATGCTCATATTACTTCCCTCATCTTTCACTGACATTTTCTTCATGTTGAAATCAGACTATAAGGAATAGGTCTGGAAACTTGTTAGTTATTCAGTATTAGTCTGTAAAGCATGACACCTGTTGACAAAAATCCTAATAGTAAATACCATTATACATGTACCATATCAGATTTCTTGCACTACGAGACATTTTTCTCTTGCACTATGAGAAATTTTAGTCCCACAGTTATGGACTGTTGCAGACTCTATGTAGAACTAAAACTAGAATATAGGCATTATACATTGTAAACAACTGTGTAGGTGACAATGTCCCCAAATTTTAGCCACTTGTCATGTACAGTTCTCCCCGTCCCTCTATAAACAAGAATACTGTATTCTCAACAAATCTATCTTTGCCACTAGTGTACTTTTTGTCCAGCCAATGTGACAAAAAATCAGCGCTTTTAAAACTCAAACCATAATGCAAAGAAACAGAAGTGGTATACTCAAACTGTTCATAGGTCGGTCCCTTTGGGGGAAACCAAAATTTCTTTCACTCTAAGACAGTGGATACACTGGAGGCAGGACATGTTCTTTAAAGCTAGGACCACGTTACCTTAATTTTACATTCATTCTACCTTGTGTTTTCTTGTCCTGAGTGTCAAAGTGTAGCATACTCAACTCTGCCCATGCAAACACTCTTATAGACATAGAACACTATTACAGGTACTTGCTGCAATGCACTAGAGCCAGAAAATAAATCACAGTTTGACCAATGTAAGTAGCAGTATTTTTAACCTAGTGAAAGAGGATTAAAGAAGACTGATAAATTTTATGGCAAGGATCATAAGGAAGTTGGGTGTGTGTGTATGTGTGTGTGTGCTATAAACAACACAGCATAACAAGAGCCTTTAACTCTGAATCCTTTACTTATAGGCTATATACTTTCATACCTCAGGCCCTGCATATAGAGAAATATTGAGAGAAACTGGAACCAATCTGCACGGAGCTCCTGCTGTATTTGTCCATTTACCAACTACAGTCTATCACAGACATTCCCTTACATCAACCTATTCCCCCTTGCCATATGATGTTGGGCTGGAATTCTCCTCAACCCTAATCAGTGAGGGATGATGGAAAGTGCAGCCTAGCAACATCAGGGCGGAGCCATAAATTCATACACAAACAAACCACCATAATCCACTAATAACAGAAAACTAATATTACCCAAGAGAATGGTAGTAATATATAATCAATCAAACATTAGCTAACACGCATTGGAAGCTGCTTAATGCAGTGTAGATGTGTAAATTGCTATTACTTAAAACAGTTTGTAAGCTGCTCTGATAGCCTTGTGGCTGAAGAGCGGGGAATAAATAAATAAAATACATAAAATAAAAACATCATGATATAGGTTAACATGATATAATTAATATAGGTTGTATTCACTTGTTTACATACAGTAGGAGCCCTGTATCCACTGATTCAATTATCCACGGGTGACCTACCATGGAGCCTTCCTAGAAAATGTGTCCTCTCTAGCCATTTTCTAGGTCCTCTAAGGAAACTCTATGGTATTTTAAACCAGAAGTTCCATTATTTTCAATGGTGTTTGCTATTATCCGCAGTATTTGGTTTCCACACACACATACACCAGAACCTATCCCCAGAGGATAAGGGGGTCCTACTGTATACCCAAACAAACATTGAATCCTTACTTCTGCTGACAACAGAAATACCTAATTAGTACAGTGCTATCTTTGCTGAACTATCTAAAGTGAAACCCTCCTCTGAGGAGTAGGCTTTAGACCTGACAAGCTGGGGTCCTTCCTTCTAATGAAAGGTTCTATTACTGAACTACTTTTGAAAGGTTTGTTGTACTGAAAGACTTGCCTTGGGAGATTTTCAGAGATTAACTGGACACACAGACTAGAATTTACTACTTTGTACAAGACAATATTACCAACTGGAATACTTTATACAGCACTCAGTAATATTGTTATGTACTAATCAGGCATTTCTGTTGTCAGCAGAAGTAAGGATTCAATCATGTTTGGGTATAGGTAAACAGGTGAAGACAACCTATATTAAGGATTTTCATGATATTTGATTGATTACATATTACCACCCTTTCTCTTGGCTAATATTAGTTAGGAGCCATAAATTGCCCAACAAGGGTATACAGTACGGTGTACTGTTGTCCCTCCGTATACACGAATTTAAGCATTCACGGCTTGAAAATATTCTTTAAAAATAATGATCCAAAAAAAGCAAACCTTGATTTTGTCATCTTATCTAAGGGACACCATTTTGCTATGCCACTGCATATCATGGGACTTGAGTATTCACGGATTTTGGTATCTACGGGTGGGGGGAATTCTGGAACCAAACCCCATCGAATATGAAGGGACAACTGTATAAAATATACACTATAACACCACACAGCAGAAGAGAAAGACACACACACACACCCGCCCTGAATTACAGCCAGGTCCATAGGAATAGGGCACTGAAGGCGAGAGGCGCCACTGCCTGGTCCATTCCCCCTCCCTCTGCCAAGTTTCCCGCCTGTTCCTCACCCAGCTTTGCCCCCAGGAGGAGGAGGAGGAGCGGTTGCCTCAGGTGCCGCCTTTCCTTTCTTCGAGCCGGAGGAGGCCGCGAGGTCTTCCTCGAACACGCTGAACAGCTCGTCGCCGAAGGCGTCCGCCATCTTCCGCGCAGGCCTGGGGAACAACGCTTCCCGGCATGCACCGCGCGCAAACCCATAGAGCTTTAAAAAAAAGGTTAGAGCACCACCGCAAGCTGAACTTCCGATCCACGTTTCACGTCACCATAGAGATTGAAATGTGAAAAAAGACGCACACGTTGCATTTCTTGGTTTCTTACTATAGAGTTGTCCCTTCATATTTGCTGGGGTTTGGTGGCAGGACCCCACTACCCCGTGGATTTTCCTTGGTTTTTTTCAGGGCTGTGAGGCCGTGTTCTGTAATAGTTTCTTTCTGATGTTTCGCCTGCATCTGTGGCTGGCATTTTCAGAGAAATTGATTCTCTCAAGTTGCTCTTCCAGAACACGGCCTCACACTCCGAAAGAAAAAACAAGGAAAATCTATGTCTTCCCTCCCCTTCCAGTTTCTCTGGTCCCAGGACCCTCCGTGGATACCCAAATCCTTGAATACTCAAGTCCCATGATATGCAATGGCATAGCAAAATGGTGTCCCTTATCTAAGATGGCAAAATCAAGATTTGCTTTTTGGATTATTGTTTTTAAAGAATATTTTCAAGCCATGAATACTGTTGTTCCTTCATATTCGCTGGGGTTTGGTTCCAGGATCCCCCGTGGATACCCAAATCCGTGAATACTCAAGTCCCATTATATGCAATGGCATAGCAAAATGGTGCCCCATATAAGATGGCAAAATCAAGGTTTGCTTTTTGGATTATTATTTTTTAAAGAATATTTTCCAGCCGTGAATACTTAAATCCGTGGATACGGAGGGACAACTGCAACGCCTCTGGTCAGAGAAAAGCTTCCTAAACTCCTGACCCTGGAAGATGCTTACACACACACACACACACACACACACAGAGTGTTTGGTTGTTTTTTGCCACTCTGGGCGGAAGTGGTTGTCAAGAGACGTCAGCAGCCGGGCGTGCCCATACTTGCACGTGGCCAATCAGGGAGGCGGTTGCTCCGGGTGCCCGGATGTCGGCGCCGGCGTGAAGGCTTGGGCTTTGTGGTCGCGAGTGGAAGATGGGCGGCAAGAACAAAAAGCACAAGGCGGCCGTGGTCCATCCCGCTGCTGTGGCCGCCGCCCGGGCCAAAGTGGTGGGCGCCGCCGCCCCCCCTGCCGCCGAATGCGGAGCCGCCGGGGAAGCTGCGGGCAAGAGGCCGGGGGTGGCAGCGGCGGCGCCGCCCCGGCCGAGCCCGGCCCTCAAGGACCCGCGCCTCAAGCAAGGTAGCCCCGGCCAGGCAGGGAGCGAGGGAGGGCTCGATCCTGAGGAGAGGCTTCCGTGCTAGCGGCCCCTCAAGGCTGTGCTGGGCAGACCTACACGGAAGTCAGTCTCGTGGCGTTCCGCAGGACTCAGTCCCAAGTTTAGTACTGGAATCACAGTGAAAGTATAGTAGGGCCTCTGTATCCGCTGTGAATTGGATATAGAAAACCGTGGATAATAGCGAACGCCATTGAAAATAATGGGACTTCCCGTTTAAAATAGCATAGAGTTGCCTTGAAGGACCTAGGGAATGGCTAGAGGAGACACATTTTCTAAAAAGACTCAGTGGTAGGTGTGCTGTTTTGTGTCCCGCGGATAATGATTCAGGAAGGACTCATCCCGCGCTTTCTGCAAGCGTGCTGATGACTGAAAAGGCCAATCCGAGATAAACAAGTCCAGTTGCAGAAAGCACAGCAGAAGGTCTCCTTGGGTAATGTTTTTGGGTTGTGATTCTTTCTGCGTTGTCGTTTCTCTTCAAGACTTGTTCGTCGTGAGTTCTCAAATAAGGCTGCAGCATTGTGGATAGTGCGTCTCCATGCCTCCTGATGTGAGGCCAGGGCGGACCAGTGTTGGTGATCAATTTGGCCAAGCCTGAGATCTTGTTTCAGGGAGTCTTTAAAAATACTACTCTACGGTCCTACTGTAAAGCTATTAATATATGGATTCCCTGTTGAATACTGGGCTGAGGGAATCCTGCTCCACAATGGAAAGCCACAGTGCGGTTCAGAGTCCTGCAGCAATGCACGCTATATTTACACCAAAGAATCAGCTTTTTATACAAGTTATTTTAATAACAGCTAAAACTGACTTGTCAGATTCTTTTCTCTAATAGCATATTTCTATTCCCCACTGGAAAGTTTGTTTCCAACTGATATCATCAAAGGTCTACTCATTTCCATTTGGTTCAGTCTTTAATTAAAAACCTGTCTTCCTCCAAGCTCCACACTTAATAGGAAACAAGCCCTGTTGCCTTCTAGTGGGGCTTAATTTTGAGTAAACATGCATAAGCTTGTGATCCAAGTCTTTCAGCTGTGTTATATGAAAGAAACAGCTATAATGTTCTGTTAAAATTGCAAAAAAAAAAAAAATGTTTGTTTTATTATATAGGTCCAAAAACATACAGCTTGAGTTCTGCAGCTGATTCCAGCGCTTCTGCAAATGCAGATAAATCTATTCTTAAGGTAAGTCTGCTTTTTATTAGGAAGAGATATGTTTTCATGGTACTATGGACTTGTCTATATAGTCAAAAAAATAGGAACAGCATATGAACAGAACGTGATCCATTCATATGGACATGCGCACAAATACATGTCATTTGGAAGGGGGACAGCCAAATCCACTGCAAAGTCCAGAGCCCTGGTGGCGCAGTGGTTAAATGCCAGTACTGCAAGCCACCACGTTGCAAGTTCGATTCCAGCCGGCTCCAAGGTTCACTCAGCCTTCCATCCTTTCGTAGGTCGGTAAATTGAGTACCCAGCTTGTGGGGAGCAATTAGCTAACACACATTGGAAACTGTTTGATGCAGTGTAGATGTGTAAATAGCTATTGCTTAAAACAATTTGTAAGCCGCTCTGATAGCCTTGTGGCTGAAGAGCGGGGTATAACTAACTAACTAACTAACTAAAAATAAATAAATAAATAAAAATGTGCATCACATCCGGGGCTTTGTATGGATTTTAAAAAAAACTCTGTACGACATGTGAATGTGCAATCGTTTGAATACTCACATTTGCACAGATACAGTCAGCATAATCTGATTGGCTAGATGATGACGGGGGGCAGAACTAGCAAAGAGGGAGAGCACCTGCAGTTGCCATGTTAAATTTTCAGCTAAGCAAGTATGTGGTAAGTTGATCAAATGGCAATTTTATACTTTCTTTGTAAATACACACTATCGCTTGTGTGCACCATGGGAAACTGTTTTTTTTTTAATTGGCAGTGGCAGATTTAAAATCATGAGTAAATCACAGCCGCCATCTTGGCTAGGGATCATACGGAGTTTAGGGGGGCTCTTTTGATCATGAAGACAGGTTGCATCATTGCGCATGCCTGCCTTTTTGAATGTGTTCATATTCCCCCCCCCCCCGCTCGTAAAGACAAAACCTTTATCTGAAATGAAAATATTTTATGTGAGTAGTGTTGAGCTGTATTTTTTTGGTTTTAATCCTCAATCACATTGCAATTTAGTGAATTTATCTTCAATCTAGAAATATGAAATAGATTATTCATGACCGCATATATGATTGAATTTGTGTTTTTGTGCAGCACTTAATGCATTTTAGCTGAAAATGGCAACAGCATTCTTAGATTATCATTAATTTTTGTGTTCACAGGTAGTGATTAACAGTAATTTGGAAAAAAGAATAATTGGTATAATCAATGAGCATAAAAAACGAAGTGGTGAAAAGGGAATGATTTCTAGAAGACTTACTGCTAAAAAACTACAGGTAAAGTATAAGAATTCACACTTGTTCCAATAAAATGAAATTTATCACTAGCATGGGCTATGTACAATAAGGACAGCTTAGTGTATATTTATCTAACACTGGGGTGGGGGAGATGGAGGCTTCCATACTGCAATGGATTAAAGACTTGTACTTGTTTACAAATTCATTTGCTAGTTTATATTTTTATTAAGATTTTTTTTAAAAAATGTTAAAAATTACAAACATTTAAAAAAAAGAAAGTAATACAAGATCTTCTTAGCCACCTTGAGTCCCATTGGTGGGAGAAAGGTGGAATATAAAATAATAAGCAAAGAGAAAGTACAAGTAAAAAAGATAAGAAAAAAATTACTTCCTTTCAATGAAAAATGCTCTTCCTTTCAATGATTATATGTGCATATTATTATTCATCTCTCTCTCTCTAAAAGTTACAGTGTATGCTCTTATTTCAATAACCTGTCTGTCAGGGTACTATTGCTTTAAGGACAAAGGAAAATATTGAAGCAACAGACCACATACTAGCACAGCTGAAGTGGATATGGCTATAGCTGAGGCTAAGCAGAGGGCTGACAGGCAAACACTCCTATATAGTTGAACCACAGGTTGCACAGTGTGTGGGTTGGTGTTGTAGTGAAGAGGAATGTTGGTGTATGTTGGAGATATTTCTGTTAAGATGGCGTGGTTTGTTGTGTATATACTTGTTGTGTTTGTTTATACTGCAACTGAAGATAAAGACCTCTAGATATCTTTGGATGAACCTCACAGCCTGTAAGTCTTTTTCTTGTGTGTAAAAGTGGGTAAGAGCAGTGAAACGCCTGCTAGCTGAAGCCTTTGTTCCTGAGTTGCTCTTTTTGCCCATTCTGCTACACAGTACTGCTGTTTGGCTACACCTGGGCTAGTTTGTCCACAGGCTGTGCCAGGTGCCTCTTGGTGGGCCACCAGTGAGTGGACACTATCATCTCTTATTATCAAAACCAAAAATCACCAATTCACTTTATTTTCTTGGTTTTGCAAAAAGTCTATAAGGGGTTTATTTAAGAAATGTTGCTAACAACCTTTCTCTAATCAAACCAAATAATGTATCCATTTCTACAAAATTTATCAGCTTTAATCATTCTTCCAATGTGGGTAGTGTTGAATTCTTCTGTCTGTACACATAAAACAATCTTGCTGCCGTATTCATACGCTAGAGTAATCTTCCATAGCTCTTTGCCAACTGTACATCCATCATTCCAAAAAGGAAATGTTCCCATTCTAATTGGATCCTAATCTTTAAAATCTTCTGCATTGATATGTTTTTAAATCCAATTTTTTTCTTTTTCACCACATACAATAAAACATCCCTTCATGTTACTCACATTTCCAACATACATTAAAAATCCCTTTATACATTTTAAGCAATTTTTCTGACATCTTATAGCAACAATGATCATTTTATACAATTTGATTTCCATAGAATCATAGAATTGTAGAGTTATAAGAATTCACTTTATAAAGTCATGACATAATAAAAATCTCAATCTCTATGACCACATATTTTCACATTAATCCATCTATATATTATAGCCGAATTTCTTAACCCATTTTAACATACATTCTTTAATTTATTTTTCACTTTGTATTTAACTCTTGGCTTTCCCCCCTTCCTTACAGACTTGAACATACCCCTTGCCATTGCTTAAGCAGTACATCAGTAGTCAAAACAGATACTGTCTGAAATAGAAACATCGTTCTGGTTAAAACATTCATTTTCATCACATAAATTCTCCCCAACAATAGCAGATTTAGTCTCTCCCATCCTAACATGTCCTTCTCAATTCCATTCCGTATCTTTAACAGAATTATTTTGAGGCAAAATACAATCCACATTCATCTCAACAACACCCTGATATTCCACTTTTTTCTCAATTTTAAAAGCCATTCCATCCATCAACTCAACCTGATCTTCTAAATTCATATTTTCCATTACCATAATGGAATACGTTGTCATTCTCTCCTGCCCCCTCCCTGCCATCACACACATTTGTATATTTCTGGAAAATTGCAATAAAAAATCTCTTTAAAGAATTAAGAAATATGCTCTTAATGCTTAGGTAAATTGTTGGAAGGGAGAATCATTGAAAGCATCCCTGTGACACAAGTTGGTTTGATTTTTATGAAGTTGGTGTCATTGAAATCGGTGGGATTTCTTCTTTTAACTTCAGCTGAGTTGAATATTCCATCGAATATCAACAAATGGACTCTCATGTTTGAAAGGCTTACTCAAGAATATGTTAGTCTTCGGGCTAGTGTTCCTTTACCATAGTTGACATTGGGTGTGGGTCGTGGGATCATGTATCTTTCTTTATTAAGAGGAAATCCCCTGTCACTTACTGTAACAGCCTTAGTCCATGGTTAATACTACATAGCAGTTTATTCATTAGTTTTTCATTTGAAGCAAGTTAGAAGACTATGGTCAAGAGGGAAACCCAGTATTAAGTGTAGCTATTATCAGTGTTAACATGATGGTTAAGTCTGATGAGGGGAATGTGTGGTTAAGGAATGAGTCTTTCCAATCTTCAGATTGGGTTCTCTGTATGTTCTACCAACTTCAGGATTGACGCAAAGCCACTCTGATGCATGTACGTAGCTAGCAGTAAATGGCTTTCCCTATCCATTACAATTTTGGGTACTGCTCTGCACTCCCAGATTAATTTGGAGACCTGTGATCAGCATATATTAATATATATCTTTGGAAATAATCCGAACCTAAGCATCTTCACTGTCATTCTCCCACTTTTCCTCTTTTCCCCTCCTTTATTTCCTTTCTTCTTTCTTCTCTCTCTCTTGTATTTATAGTAAGTATAGAAATATTATTCTTTCTAGGATGTGTATATGGCTTTGCAAGGATTTTCTTTTAAGACTGAAGACATTGAAGAAGCTATGAAAAATACTATTTTGTATGGTGGTGATCTACATTCTGCACTTGACTGGTTGTGCTTAAACCTGTCTGATGGTAAATATAAAGGCAAAGGGGTGGGCAGCAGAATTCCTGTTGTACAAGGAGAAGTCAGCTTATGAAACGTTGGATTCTCCCTATATTTAACTGAAATTACTTTTTCCCCTTAATATTCATGTATTGGTCCTTCTGTAATTGGTATTAATTTAAAATAATATTTGAAGATATAGTCATGTTAGTTTGTTTCAGCATAAAAGATATTGAGGAATCCTGTAGGTCCTTGAGACTAAGTGGGAAAAGGAATTTTTTACCATAGTTACATTTGTTAATTTAAAAGTTAGAGAAATCTGCAGTCATGCTAATAGTTCACTATGACTAACCTGCGATGGAGCTCTAATTGAAGATGGTATTTCAGTTGTGCTACTGTAACAAACTCACTTTAGTTAGAAATAAAAGATTTAGTAGATATTTTGCACATTAAGAGGAAAAGCCGGAGGTAGGCCCACGATTCAGACTAAATCCTCCTATCCATCTCACACATCACTGAATAAATACATAGTTTTCCCTGTACTCTTTGCTAGAGAATATTGAATAACTATATGTTTTCTTGGTGTAAGATGAACAAGAATGGGAAATCAAAGGGAGAGATAGAATACTAAAGGTAAATTGGAAGTGTGTTGCAATTGTGATGAAAGCAAAATAATGTTGAAATGATGACAGGGTTAGAACTGAAAATAGAATGGATTAGTTTAAAATTTTGCACTGTGTTGGAGCATGACAATTGTTGCCAATGCACAGAAAAGTAGTCGACACCATGATTGTACACATCTGTTACGTAATATTTTTATATCAATCTTAACTTTGAATTTTAACTTCTGTCTTTGTTCTGTAAAGATGCATTGCCTGAAGGTTTCAGTCAGCAATTTGGTGAAGAACAACAGAAAACTAGAGCAAAATTTCATTCTCCTTTGCCACGGTGTGAAATTCCCCAGGTGCCAAACAATAAAAAGAAAGAAGATGACTGTGAAAAAAAGGTACTTTATTGGTCATGGGGAAACTTAAGTAAAGGGATTTTTATAGCTTTTTTTTAGAAAGTTGTTAATCTAAAGGGCATATGTTTTTCTGCCCTGCTCATTTTTCAGAGCCAAAGTATAAAGTCAGCACAGCTATAGTTATTTATTCTATACTGAAGTATTAGATATGCACGTTGTATCAAGGGAGTATAGCCAAAAGAAAGAATGAGGCAAGATTATAATGCCTATGTTTTTGTAGTAATGGAAATGTGGGAATGCTGTGTTGTTGTTATTCTGTAGGAATGAAATCAGTAGATGTTCCTGTAGAAGTGAGTTGATTCCTAGTTGTTCTAAAAAAATGATTTGTTTAGTGGATCACACTTCCTTAGGTGAACATTCTTCCTGTTTATGTGACAAACCTTTTAAGATTTCAGTCTATAACAGATATACAAGGGAGTAAGCCTGAGTGTACACAGAGGCATTTACTCCCTAGTCAACATGCCCTTCCAGGTCCTAGTAAACAAAGAAGAACCCACAGTCTTAGAAAGTGGAAGCCGCCCTCAAAGCAAATAAATCACCAGGAACAGATGACGTACCAATAGAACTGTTTCAAGCTACAGAGAGAGAATATAGTCAAACCCCTGTATCCACGGAACCAATATCTGCAGTTTCATTTATCCATGGGACACAAAATAGGGACACATAACATAGAGTCACACTGGAAAATGCCTAGAGAGAGGTCCTCTCTAGGCATCTTCTAGGTCCTCCAACACAATTCTATGGTATGTTTTTACTGGAAATCCTTTATTTTAATAGGGTTCACCTATTATCTGTGGCTTCCGACAGTCATGGTAAATTTGGGAACCAAACCCCCACGGATACAGGGGTCCAACTGTACATTCCAGTTCTAACAAAAATCTGCCAGTAAATACGGGGAAAAGAAACTGTGGCCTACGAATTGGAAACACTCAAGTCAAGGAAGAAAGTGTAAAAGCAGGGTTACAGTTGAATATTTTAGAAATAAAAATAATGACCATGGATGATTCACACAACTTTGGATAATGAGTACATCAAAAGAGTCAAAGAGATAAATGTGTCCTAGAGCAAATCAAGTCTGAATTCTCCCTAGAAGCCAAGATGACTAAACTGAGGGTATCATACTTTGGTACATATTATGAGACACCGTATCTCCTGAAAAAGATGATAATGCTTGGTAAAGTGGAAGGCAGTATAGGTTGAGTCTCTCTTATCTGGAACTCCAAAATATTCCAAAATCCAAAATGTCCACATTGTAGTTGAGATAGTGAAATCTTTGCTTTCTGATGGTTCATTGTACACAAATTTTGCTTCATGCACAAAATTATAAATAAATAAATTTAAAAGTATTATGTATAAAATTACCATTGGGCTATGTGTATAAGGTTTATATGAAACATAAATGAATTGTGTGTTTACACTTGGGTCCCATCTCCAAGATATTTCATTATGTATATGCAAGTATTCCAAAATCCAAAATACCTCTGGTTTCAAGCATTTTGGGTAAGGGAGACTCATCCTGTAGGAAAAGAAGAAAACTGTATTACAGCAGGATATACACAAACAAGAAATCCATAGTCTTGAGTTTACAGGACCAACAGGGCTGTTGATGACACAGCATCTTGGAGGTCTGCCACTCATAGGGTTGCCTTAAGTTCAAGACATGTTAATGGCAATTAACAACAACAAACATGCATTGCGTTAAGCTCTGATTTTTTTTGTCTGCTGAGTGAACAAGTAAGAAAGCAGACCATAAAAATTACTTATCCTTAAAGAATGCACCTCTGTTTCTAATGCAGACAATTATGTAAATATATGGGGTCTGATCTACTTCTCTAAAGACAGCTTCCTCCCCCCCAAAAAACTGTTCATTCTCAAAAACAAAGTGAAGAATTCTGAGAGCTCTTATGAGTTCATGAAACATGTTGTATTAATACATAGTATGTGTGAAAATTTTGCAAAGCATGCTGTAGTGGTTTGAGTGTTGGACTATGACTCTGGATACTAGGGTTCAAATCCCCAGTCAGCCATGAAAGCCCACTGGGTGATTTTGGGCAAGGCACACTCTTTTTGCCTCAGAGGAAGGCAAAGGTAAACCCCCTCTGAACAAATTGTGCCAAGAAAACCCTGTGATAGGTTTCCCTTAGGGTAACTTTAAGTTGGAAACAAATTGAAGGCACACAACAACTACAAGCCTCTTCACTGAAAAGGTATGCACAGTACAGAGGTAAGGCATGCCATTCAAAACTACTCATACCAAAGTACTTAGCAGATTTGCACTTGTGTATATAATTGGAGCTAGATTCACTGTCAGTTTTTGAAACACATTTAAAACATTTTCAGACACTTAATATTCTTTAACTATCCCAAGGTAAACGTAGCAAAACGGAAAGATATCAGCATGAAGGAATGGATTTTGCAATATGCAGAACAACAGAGTGATGAGGAGAAAAGTGAATCTGTGAAAAATTCAGAAGAAGAAAAATTCGACCCAGTAAGTCCATGGGTTTGTTTCTGTAAATCTGTGTCCATTCTGAATTTGGATAGTCTTCACCATTTGACTGGTACTATCTAAAGAAGGGGTAGGCTCAGAGTCTTCTAAGAGTTTTGCCCTCACCCAGACCTATATTTCAGGATCTCTAAAAAGAATTTCCTCCCAAAATACTAAATCACATGCCAGAAGCTTTTGCAGGGCGGGGGGTGGGTGTTGGGTTTACAGTTTATAATTTAAACATAGTTCTTCCCCACCTGTTTAGATCACATTTTTAAAAGCAGGAGATAATCAGGCATCACTTCTGTGTTTGTTTTAATTGTTTATGTGCATTTCAGGTTACATAAGGAAAGGCTGAGATTCTATGGAAACTAAGCTCTGCACCCAATAACACATTCTACACTCAGAAATGTTAGCATATGCATATTCCTCAGGATAGGTGGTAGGGCAGGAATGGGCAACTTTCCAAGATCCATGGCTACTTGCCAGACCTTGGAGAGCTGAACCTTCCTGCATCCCCCCCCCCATTTTTTAATTATTATTTTTTTACTGGAAAGGACCTCTTCCAGCTCCTAGTAGCTGTGGCAGACAGTCTCACTACACTCCTGTCTTGTGATTTTGGCTCAGGATGGGCCTTTTTTCAAAAATTGGAAGTCACTTGTGGTTTGGAATAAAGCACCCTCCCTTGGCTAATACAGTGCAGGAGAGTCTTAAACAAAGCAAAATTTACCCCCCCCCCATACACACACACACCATCTATAGAGCATGTCTTTTTCAGAAAGAAAAGTGGAAGTGAGGGTTTCCATTTTATGTAGCTGTGGCCTACACTTTGCTTGCTCCTGTAGTAGAGATTGAACGTCCCTCATAACACTTGCAAATACAAAGGACAAAGGAGAGAATACTTTTTTGCATAGGTTTTGAAAGCAATCTTAACAGCAAAGTTGATGCTTTTCCCAACACTGTTTATAGTGGTATGGGAGTTAAATGTGTGTGGCTTCTTCAGGTGTTATCAAGTGTCCCAAGAGGTCTGCACAAATAGCAGTGCTGACATACGAAGGAGGGCATGGTGTGGTTTAAAGTCTTCAGGTCTCTAAAATACATTTACATTATCTTGCTAGACTATGTGCAAAATATAATTTGCAAAATAAGTAATTATTTCATCTGGAACAGAATGAAAGATACTTACATTTGGCTGGGAAACTTGTGGAAGCAAAAGAACAAGCAAGTTCTTCCAAGCAAGACAAAAACAAGCAAGGACAGAAGGTGGCACAAGAAAAAATCAGGCGCATTCAGCAAGGTAAGAGCATTCAAGATTAAGGCTGGTATCCAGCAATGCCATTCTACTAGTGCACATAACATGCTTTGAGACAGGCTGTGTACAAGGAGGAATCTTGTGCAGCTTCCAGTTCTGTGGTGAGTTGCACAAACCGTTGTGTGCCTAGTGATTACAAGAACAAATAGAGTACCACTTGCCAAACTGGAAAAACAGACCACCACTAGCATACTTTTTTCCTCTGCTTACTTTATATGAGATTTAGGTCTCACTTGTCACTAGTAATTTTGGAAAAAATAAATATCATCTCCATCAATATGTATTTTATAAGATGCTACTGAGATGTGAGGTAGGGTTGTGTGTGGAGAGGTTCAGTTGAAAAAAATTGTAATAAAGCAGGGCTGGGCAATTGACAGGGGGTCAGAGGCCAGTTTACCCAAGACTTCCCCACAGTGGCCACAGCAAGTCCAAATACCTCAGTTTTACTCTACCATCTCTCAAAATGGCAGCAGTAAGTGATATTGTGTCACTTCCTGTCATCACTTTGAAAGAAATGGCACAGGAAAATGAAAGTATTTGTGGGTGGTATAGGGTTCTGGGGTGCTGGTGGAAGTTGGGTTGGTGTATTTTTCCATGTTTTCATACATTTGGTGATCTTGTTGCATTGTTTGGGGGCAAAAATTGCCTGGAAATTTTGCCATTTTTTTTTTTAAAGAGGGGACTTGTGGGATTTGGGAGACAGGTGAGGGGGCATCGGGTCACAAAAATGGTGTCCGTGGACTGCACCATGCCCTCCCCTGTAATAAACACTAAAAGCTTCCTTGAATAGTTTGTAATGACTAGAAATGTGGGGTTTAAGTTTTTGTATTAATAAATAAATAATTTATTATGTTATATTATTATTATTTCCTGCCTTCCTCCCAATATAGGGACTCAAGGTGGCTATTCAATACATACAAAATGTATTAATGCGGTTGACCTTTTTTCCAGTATGGAATCAGTTTATGTTACAAAGAAACAGTTGCCCATATACCTCTTGGTATGGATGAAACCTGCTAATAGGATTTCTCCATATAGACTTTAGTGTTCACTTGAACACATGGGAGGTTAAATGGGTGATGGTGATGTAGTAATCCCCATCAGAAACCCTCACATGTTGAGCACAAAGGTTTACAGAGGGCTTTGTAACTTTGTTCACTTGGTTGCAGTTGTGAAGATCCAGTGATCAAGATCCCTGCCTTATCAGAATTCCTAATCAAAGTACCCTGCAGACCTGCACTCAACACACAAAGTACCCTGCAGACCTGCACTCAACACACAAAGGTCTCCAACATTATCAAGTGCATCAAAATGTTTAGGGGGTGTGGCATAGGTATGCACCTGTGACACACATTTAGCCCTCCACATAATGTCTATAACAAAAGAAAGGTGGGTGATTGTACTGTACTAGCTAATTCCGAATCCAACTTCTGAAGTGACCAAGCAGTGACTGACAAAACCTATCTCTCATTCATACCTAGCACTTCAGTCTTACTAAGATATATGTGGCTGCCCCTAGACTCTGGAACTCCCTTCCCAGGGAGGCCAGAATGGCCCCCTCCTTGTTTTCCTTCCATTGGGAGGCTAAAACCTTTTTATTCAGATAGGCTTTTAAAACAGAAATTGTATTTTATCCTTTTACTGGAATGTGAATTGTTTATAATCCTGCAAATACCTGTAATTTAATTCTATTTGAATGTTCTTTTTTTGTATGTTTTAAATTGTATTGCTCTTTTAAATTGTGAGCCACCTTGAGTCCCAATTTTTTGAGGAAAGTGGGGTATAAATAAATATAACAACAACAAACCAGTGAGATAGTCTTTCTGATCTGAAATAATGACAAGGAATGATTCTCAGAAGCCAATTAACGCCACTTCCCGTAAGACCTAAGTAATGGAAATGGTGCCATGGGAAGACAGCAAGAATCAAGCTGCATGTTCCTGTCTTTCCCCTCCGCTACTTCTTTCCTGCAGATCTCATACAAATTCATCTCACCTTCCTGTGGTTGGTTGCTTCCAAGGAGCAGCTTCTAAAGGCCACTTCAAGAAATGCCCAATACTTCTGTCTAGATGTTGTTTACTAAAAATTCTGTAGCTCCTTTGTCTGTCACTTGATGTTTGATCATCACCATTGGCACATTCATATAGTTAGGAATCTAGGTTTCATCAGGCAAAATGTTTAGAGTGCTCCAGCATTCAGTAGTACTGACTGATGCAGCTGTGTCACTTTATGGCTTAAACAGGAACTGTGTTTTCTAACTTCAGTGTATTTCTGCTTTTTGGAGCTGTCTGCATTTGTTTCCTAGAAAGCCCTTCTGAAATGTTCTCTGTGACTTCCACACACTCCTAGTTCTGCTTCCATTCTAGTAGTAGTACTGCAGCAAGACACCATACTTCCAAAAGACTTTTGATCACAGCATCCAGATTGTGTAAGACTGGTGACAAAAGTGGTAAAAAGCTTGAGGTGCAGTGTTTAACATGAATGACCTTTTAAACGATTAAGCCTTCAGCTCTTTTCTAAAAACAAAACAAACCCTTTAAAACATGCAATTCTTTCACCCTATTCTGAGCTGCAACTGGCTGCAACTTCTGGCTTCCCTAAGGCTTCATTTATACAAAAAACTGACACACATTACTGTTACAAAATAAGCTTGAGTGTGGTAAATGATGCAGCAGGTAGTCTAAAGCAAAGGAAGCATCACAGTCTTTAGGTGATAGTTTCCAACATTCCCTTGCAACAAGTGTTAGAATCGTGCCTCAAACCATCCCAGGGCCAACACTTCTGATCCCTGTGACTGAATAATGAATCCTCTGGGCTGGGGTACTCAGAGCAAGGCAAAGGATAGATCACTAAGATTGTAAGCAACAGAACCAAATAAAAGTATTAAGTATTCAGGTATGACTCCTCTCCCAACCTAATAATTTTGAGAATAGTACAAGCAACTTGCTAAGAGGAAGGTTTACTCCCCTGGTCCTGCCAGTCTGTTCCCAGCAGTTAGATGTGTAAATAGCTATTGCTTAAAAACAATTTGTAAGCCACTCTGATAGCCCCTTCTGGCTGAAGAGCGGGGTATAAATACCTAAATAAATAAATAAAATAAGCTGCCAGCCTAAAGTCCAACTATCTAGCGGGGCCTACTAGACACAGGCTAACCAGTTCATAGAATCATAGAGTGGGAAGAGACCACAAGGGCCATCCAGTCCAGCCCTCTGCCATGCAGGAATAAACAATCAAAGCACTCCCAACAGATGGCCATCCAGGCTCTGTTTAAAAACCTCCAAAAAGGGAGACTCCACCACCTTCTGAGGCAGCACATTCCACTACTCTTAGCATCAGGAAGTTCTTCCTGATATTTAGGTGGAGTCTCTTTTCCTGTTGTTTGACTCCATTGCTCCATGTTCTAGTCTCTGGAGCAGCAGAAAACAAGCTTGCTCCATCTTCAGTATGACATCCCTTCAAATATTTAAACATGGCTATCATGTCACCTCTTAACCTTCTCTTCTCCTGGCTAAACATACTTAGCTTCCTAAGCTGCTCCTCATAGGGCATGGCTTCCAGATCTTTTACCATTTTGGTCACCTTGCTCTGAATATGTTCCAGCTTTTCAATATCCTTCTTGACTGGTGGCGCCCAAATCTGGACACAGGGCTGACCACAGCAGAATAGAGACATACTATTAATTCCCTCGATCTGTACAATATACTGCGGTTGATGCAGCCTAGAATCACATTGTTTTTTTAGCTGGCATATTACACTGTTGACTCATGTTCAGCATGTGGTCTAGTGAGACTCCTAGATTCCTTTTACATGTACAGTTGACAAGCCAGGTGTCTCCTATATCTGTGCATCTCAATTTCTTTTTGTTTTCCTTTGCCTAAGTGTAGTACTTTACATTTCTTCCTGTGAAATTCATTTTGTTAGTTTTGGCCCAGCTCTCTAATCTGTTTTGAATTCTGACCCTGTCCTCTGGGATATTAGCTACCTCTCCTAATTTGGCGTTATCTGCAAATTTCATAAACATGTCTTCTAGTCCATCATCCAAGTCATTTAGAAAGATGTTGAATAGCACTGGGCCCAGCACAGAACTCGGTCGCAACCCACTAGTTGCTTCTCTCCAGGATGAAGAGCACTTATTGGATTGCTGTTAACATTTGGCTCTGATGCAAACAAGTACTCTAGAACCCATCTGTCTAGTGACAGAATCTATACTCACTATATCCCCCTTTCCAGAAACAACATGAGGAAATCTTCATCAACTTATGTTTTTTCTTGGCAGAAATGGGGGTACTAGAAGAACATCCTGTGTTTAATCCTGCTATAAAAGTTACAAACCAGCCAAGTGAAAAGAAAAAGACTCCCATGCCTCTTGAAACAGATAGTACTTTGAATCTGAATGTGCTTGAAAAATCTCAAGCTCCTCCTGAGGAACAAAAAGGTATGGGGAAATTTATTTAAAACAGCACTTCAACTTCTGTTGAAAATTATCTACAATCTTTACATAGAGGTGTAATGAGGAGATCACCCAAAATAATTATAATGTTGTTGGGAGGACGGGTGTTAGTTAACAACTTTTCTAACATGGGTCGGAAACAGGTTTAAAGTCTTTGTTTCCAAGTGATTTAAAGTCTGTGTTTCCAAGTCGAATAATATTCATATGTGCTTATGCCCTAAATTATTTTGTTTTCTGTTTAATCTTCTTTAATTTAGCGAAAAAGAAAGAACCTCATGATGTGAGGAATTTTGATTATACTGCTCGAAGTTGGACTGGAAAATCTCCCAAACAGTTTTTGATTGATTGGTGCAGAAAACACTATCCCAAGTGCCCAAATCCTTCTTTTGAAAAAGTTCCAGCAGGAAGATACTGGAAATGTAGGTATGTAGTACTAGTAAAATTATATTTTCTGATTATAGTTTCAGTGCCTTTTATATTTATTTTAATATAACAATGGTGAATGGACATACTGATTCCTTCACATATTTTACATAGTTAGGATGTTCATTACATAATCCCTACCTCCACTGACATTCCCTTTTCTTTATGTGTCATGCCTTATTTAGATTGTAAGCCTGAGGGCAGTGTACTGTTAAATTAACAATTTGTAAGATGCTCTGAGAGCCATTGTGGCTGAAGATTAGGGGATTAGGGTATAAACACTCTAAACAAACAAACATAACGGAAGGATTTAATGCAAAGTCTTGTTTATCCATAAGATTAACCAGTGAATTAGGTTATGCTTTTCCCAGTTTTACAAAAAATATAGGTTTTGTGATTGAGACATAGAAAAAACTGTGTAGCCAAAATTATAGTGAATCCTTGCTGGAACTGGGTTCTCACATATGCTCTTCTGAAAACAGTGAACCTGCATAATTTCCACATATATTCTGTGACAAATGTATGTCAGAGTACTGTTTCTGGACATATCATTAGACTATTCATATAAGGTTCTTTCCCCCTGTGTTAGGGGTCAACATTGTTTTGGAGTCTTAGAGAAATGGCAAACAGATCAGGACTGAAAGATTAGCACTGTCTTTTCTAAACGTCTGTAATACTACTAGTACTGTTTTCAGTGTGAGGCCTTTCAGCACCTCTATACCACAGATGGAAGTGCCTGTGACTCTCTAGTTCTTGTTGTACTACACCTACCATAATCTCTCACCACTGGCCATGGTAATAGAGACTGGTGGGAATTCAAGTTGAGCAACAAGTAAAGAGCCACAAGTTCCCACTCCTGCTTTATATCATAGCAATTAAAAAAACAAACTCTTCAGCCTCTTGAAGATGAAAAATAAGGAGAAAAATTCAAAAGTTCTTAAAGACAGCATAATGCAGCTATTACATTATTCTGATTTAATTTCCAAACATACTTCCTAGGCAGTGTTGTTCCATTGGACTACATCTGAGTGAGCACACATAGAATTATGCTGTAAACTTGCACCAAGGATTAGTGAAGCCTTCCCTTTGCACACACGCACATAAATAGATAGCTACATAGATAAATTGTATAAAATGTCGTTGTGGGAGACACTGAAATGCAACAGACAACAAGAAAAGCATTGAGTACAAAGTGGTATAGAAAATGTTTTGTGTTTTTTAATACATCTTGTGTTAGTGATAATCAGTTTTGAGTAGTTCAAAGACACATTTTATTAGGAGGCAGAAATGACTAAAATGATTTCTGTATGTTTTTGACTAAAGGGTAAGAGTTACCAAATCAGCAGATGATACACTAGTGGTATGTCCAACAATCCTTACAGAGGACAGCATGCAGGCTCAGCATCTGGCTGCTACATTAGCACTGTATCATTTAACGAAAGGACAGGTAAGACTTTAAATATGACTGGACTCTGAAAACTTTTCCTGATTTGAAATTTTTTAAACTGGACATTTGTTCACCAGGAGTTGGTTCACATGGGCATTCATCACTTGGTGAATATAAGTAGTGACTTGTGTGTGTAAATGTGTACAAGGTCAGCCATTGGAGTCTGATGGATCTGAATTGTTTCCTTGTTGCTTTCAGGAAATTTCTTAATGATGTTGGCTAGACTGTTGATATGTAGTCAGTCTTTGAACTGAGACTATTGAAATAATAACTCTTCCAGACCAGAGCCCAAATTTTAGCTGTGACCTATAGGCAATTAAAATCCATGAGGTAACAGCTGGAAAAAACTTTGGATGAGTTCAAGTGAGCATGGCAGAGAGCCCATGTTAGAATCTAGCCCAGGGATGTGGAATGTGTGGCCTGCCAAATGTTGCTAGACTGCAACACCTATCATGCCTCACCACTAACTGTGGTGGCTAGGGTGAATGGGAGCTTCCATCCATTAATATCTAAATGGCCATGCAGTTTCTACCCCTGGCTTAGGCCAGGGCAATAATGGCACTGAAGTTTTCCTTCTCTTGTTATTGATAAATGTGTGTGGTTTTGTCTGGAAGACCCAGAACGAAGCAAGGTCTTCTTCAGGTGCAAGTCCAGGAGGACTGCATATGGCATTTGAGGTTGGTGTATAACAGCAGGAAGAATGGAGCAGTTCTTCTGGATGTGTACAAATGTATAGTACAGGATGCCGTTGGGGTGAAAGGATAGTATGTGTTGAAGAGGGGCACAGAAACTTCCTGGGCTTATAAAACATTGCTGTTGAAAAATAGGTTGTACTACTAGCCTTCAAGCTAGTAGTAAATAAGTAGTAGTAGAGGTGCAGTCCTGTGTATGCATCCCCAAGAGACTCTTTTTAAAAACCTGTTGTTTTAATATATCTTCTGCAGTCAGTCCATCAGTTGCTTCCTCCTACATACAGAGATGTTTGGTTAGAATGGAGTGACGCTGAAAAGAAAAGGGAAGAAGAAAACAAGATGGAATCTAACAAGCCCCGTGACCAATTCATTGCCAAACTGTTACACAAACTGAAACAGCAACAGCCACAACTGCAGTTGGAAAGCAAGCCCAAAATATCAGAAGATGCAGAGGACTCCTGGGAGAATTTAGTTTCTGAAGAGGACTTCAGTGGACTCTGTTTTGAGAGCCCAGTTACAGATGACTTGGAACCTGCAAGGAACCTCTTTAAAAAACTGCAGAGTACTCCTAAATATCAGAGACTCTTAAAGGAAAGAGAGCAATTACCTGTGTTTAAATATCGACATTCCCTGATAGAAACTCTTAAGAAACACCGAGTGGTGGTTGTAGCTGGTGAAACTGGCAGTGGCAAAAGTACCCAAGTTCCACATTTTTTGTTAGAGGACTTGCTGCATAATGAGCGAAATTTGAATAAATGTAATATTGTTTGCACCCAACCTCGGAGAATCTCAGCAGTGAGTTTGGCAACTAGAGTATGTGAAGAACTGGGCTGTGAAGGTGGACCTGGTGGAAAAGTAAGAGATCTTAGAGGTCGTGCATTCTCATGTGTATTGACTGCTTTTTAAAGAATATAATGGGATTGCTAAAGATTTTCCAAATGATCACTTTGTAATGGAACACACAGTTGTTGCTCTTAGGAATTTCAAAGAGGTCCCATGAATGCAGCTGAGTACTGATTTTGAATAATAACTGAAGTCACCGAGTAGTAATTTTGACTTTTTATGAATGTTACTGATACTTTATTATTGAAAGGCATTAGTATCCAACAAATTGAAGAATCACATAAAGAATAATTCTGAATGTAGCCAGAGGTTTTAATGGCAGGCTGCGATCTCCAATACCTTTAACATATCTATACCTTTAATGTACATCACTATAGTAGATTTGAAAGGACTCACAGGCCTCTGTGGCACAGTGGTTTCTCCTCTTGTGCTTCCAAAGCGAGGCATATAGTGGAGGTGGAGGGGGGCTCTTTTTAGGCTCCCAGAGTCCTTGCCATGGATTCTGGGTTGGCTGTCCTCGCCGTCAACCCCCCTCCCGGGGCCAGGATCACTGCGCACTCAGGTGAATGGCTGGCAATGGGGCCCTTGTGAGGCTGGTGGTGTAGATGCAGATTGAGTGGCAAGAGTGGATTGTGAGGTGGTGTGGGAATTTGCATGTGAGTGGTGATTGGCTGAGGGAGTGAGAGGAAGGAGGGGCAAGCAGCCAATCAGCACACTGGAAAAGGCAACATATCCAAGAGTTTTATATACTGTAGATGAGAAAGGATAAGGGTTTGCCCAGTTTGACTTTACCATCTTTAAATGCTGCAGTGACTAGGGAAGTTACATGTGCTGAAACTATCTCTTCTGCAATTTTTTAACATGCAGGGCTGTTCCAAATTGAACCTGATATACTGAAAAAATACACTGGTAGTTCATATACAACAATATCCAAAATCCACAAAACAATACATTTATTTGGCCAACCAAAAATGCACAAAATACGTCATACAAGCTTTTGATGCTCCACTGGCTTCTTCATCTGGCAAAGGTGTAAAAATCATACAGGAGAAGAAAAAATGATGTTGTTAGTGTCACAAGCCTACATTTTGTCAAGATGTTTTTGTTGTCAGTTAAGATGATCTGGAGGGATATCAGTGCAGGCAAGAGGTCACTCCCCTGTTTGGTCATGTGGGCACTGGGAGACAAAGAGTCCTAAAATCCAGGCAATAAAATTTCAACTCTATTAGCAAAAGAAAAAGTAACTTCCCTTGGGATCCAAGCTGTTTCTCTCCTGGGTGAAGCTATTTGCCCCTTTCTTAGGCAAAGAATATTGAATATCTCAAGAAGCCTCTGTACTGTTGCATCTGGAAAATCTTTTAGGTGCTATGCAGGTAAAACCTGCCAAATGCTGTCCCAATGAAAACGTTTTACCTTTGTCGGAGGAAGAAACCTCAGAGTTAAGTCCCAGTCCCTTGGCTCAATCTTCTTTATGCTTCTCTTTTTCTTTTTCTTGTTTGTAACAAGATTCGTTTATAACAAAAATCATAATGCTTTCTACCATCAGTACATCTTTTAAACTTAACACTACTAAAATTTTACTTCCCATCTCCACTTTCCATTTGATTAGCCCCTGTGATATTTTAAATCTTACAAAACCAGTATCATTTTTATGAAATGAGAACTATTCCCTTTGGATTCAGGTAATATAATTTGAATTGACAAAATGGAAGAGATAACATCATAGAATGTTTTCCTTCAGTTCTTCTAAATCATGCTGTGTGTTCATTGAGCATTCATTTTGAACTGATCCTTGCAAACGTTCCAACAATCAGACTGCATTCTAAATTTAGCACAACAATGTCTTCTAATCTATTTTCTTTTTTCGTTTAAAATAAGAATTCTTTGTGTGGCTATCAAATCCGTATGGAATCCCGAACAGGCGAGGCAACAAGATTACTCTACTGTACAACAGGAGTTCTTCTTCGGAAGCTGCAAGAAGATGTCCTTCTGTCTAGTGTGTCTCACGTTCTAGTAGATGAGGTTAGCAACATTTTTATGATCATCTGAGATGGCTGGAAATCTGAAATGTTTTATAGTCATTTCTGTTTCATTTTTAACTCATTCTTTGTCCTTTTCCCTCAAGGTTCATGAAAGAAGTGTTCAATCAGATTTCTTGCTAATTATTCTGAGGGAGATCTTGCACAAGCGTTCAGATCTGCATCTTATTTTAATGAGTGCCACTGTAGATAGTGAGAAATTCTCCAGCTATTTCACTCACTGTCCCATTATAAGAATTTCTGGAAGAAGTTATCCTGTAGAGGTAAATATATGTGGTTATTTATATAATTATGTCTGAAATTCCATAGAAATTTTATTTTTTTGTTGAAATAAGTTACTAATCTCTGATAGGTCTACCTTGTTTCAAGGAGAGAAAGAATTCAACTTAAGCTGCTACACAATCCATGTTAATTTTGTATTATTTCTTATGTTTTTATCTGTCTTATCTGCTCTTTTAGCTGTAAGATTTTATGGAATTTTATGTGGTTTTAATATTGGATGTTTTAACTGTGTTTTCTTAGTTGTAATTAATGTTTTTAGCCACATGAGAAACACTTTCTTGTTTTAAAAGCAGCATTATAGAGATCTTGAAAAGAAATAACAAGTTTCAGTGCAAATGCATCTCAAAGAGGGCCATTGTATGGAGGCCGTTTATCATATTTCACATGATAAATGCATGTGTAGCTCTGGACAATAGAAAACACCTTCTTGCTAGATGTAAAGTTTCTGATTAGCAGATGTTCCTCAGGTTGGTTTAACGTCCACATGAATTGCAATATTTTATTCTGATATTTTATACCTTGCATGACTACTCTAAACCCAGGCTATCGACATATTACTTAGTAGGTCATCAGTCTGAAAACAAAGTTCTGCAAAAATCTGACTGCCTTAGGCAAAAAAGGTAAAGACAAGTGATAGCTAATACTCCAGTGGAGAACTACAAGCCTTTCTGAACAAGGGACACAAGGGGATACAAAGAATCTACAAAGAGTGATATGCCTTAAAACACCAATGGAAACAGTTTTTAAACATCTTGCCTTAATTATTATGTTGTACCTGTCATGTACTCACACGTCGAATACAGTAGTTGCAGAAAAAGGGTACACACATAAACTGAACTCTGACTTGGTGAAAATCAAATGATGACAGAGCAGCCCCTGATAGCTTAGACTAGGGCCCCTTCACACTACACAATCTTGTATAGGACTATGATTTCCCTTTAACTGTCGTGGTAACTAAAACTCTCTGGCTGGGAATTCTGGATATCCCTCCCTAAATTGCAAATCCCAGGATTCCATAGGATGGAACCATGGAACTGTAGTGTAAAAGTGCCCTAGTCATGTTAGTGCAAGGCAAGCTTATTTCTGGGTGCACCTGATACCATGAGGATAATAGCTGAACACCAGGTCCTTCAGAACTTTTTTAGCTGCTGGATTTGAATAGCAGCATGCAATGTGGCAGCTAATGTGTTACCTGTGTCTAGTAGGTAAGCCAGGGTTGGCAAGCTTTGGCTTACGTATACACTGTGCAGGACAGAACTTCTTTTGCCAGTAATTTCTCACCTGGACTTGAGCAAAATTCTTGCTCTAAATTGTTCAGAAACACGCTTAGGCTCATGTATTCAAAGTTTACTTCACTTTATACATCTCTAGGTGTTCCATATTGAAGATGTGATAGAGGAGACTGGTTTTGTTTTGGAGAAAGATTCTGAATATTGTCAGAAATTTTTGGAAGAGGAGGAGGAAATAACAATAAATGTTACGAACAAAGGAGGAGGAATTACCAAGTATGAGGTGAGGTTCTATATAGGTGATCCTGTTAATGAAATTAAAGCTGCTGTCCTTTGGAAAGGCAATTCCTATTTTCAAGAATGGTATATCAGTGCATAGATATGCACTGTGCTTTAAGAACCCAGTAAGTGGCTTGTTTTGAGTTTTGTCATGAGGATGCTCATGTATACAAAGATCACATTGCAATTATATTTGTATCACCTCTTTTTGTTTATTAGGCTCTCAGGGCAGCACATAATTACCCTGTAGGGTAACTTGAATTGGGAGAGAGTAATCAACCCATATAGCTTCCTTGCTGGAAAAAGGACTGAATCCAAGAAATCTTATCACCTATTCAACACTAGATTTCTTAACAGACCTTTTAAAAGAAGTTCCTGAGTTTCAGTGGAAGTATTCAATCAGGATCTCAGAAGTCCCAGTCCAGCACTCAAAACCATTGTCTTTTACACACAGTAGATGTGCTAATGGTGATGATGTAAGCAGCAGATATAGCCATTTTATTACCCCTTTTCAGTGCTTATATTCCCAATATTTTCCTCATTTTTTTTAGGAAAGTGTCCCAATTCAGACTGCACAAAGTTTTGATTTAGGCCCTTATTATCAAAAATACAGCACTCGAACACGGCAAGCCATCTTCTATATGAATCCCTGCAAGATCAACTTTGATCTCATCTTGGAGCTGCTTGCATTTTTAGGTATGCTTTTGTCTTATTTTCCAGAATATTCCATTTAAAAGCAATTTGGTATGTTGCTTTCTAATTAATAAATATTAAAATGAAGAAACATGAAGATTGCAGTCCCAAGCACACTTCTCAGGGAAAGACTCATTGAACACTGCATGAATAACTTCTGGATCAATCTGCACACAATTATGCTGTGAGCATTGTTCTGCTGTTTGCACACATTATTTCACAGTTAAATGGTGGGAAATACCGTTTGGTGTATGAGTCTCTTAACTGTAGCTATATATATATAATTTTTGAAAAAAAAGCAACACTTCTCAGAAAGATGGAGCGAACAGGAATCAGTAGTTGATTGGGATGGTCTGCTACTGCCCAGAGGAAAGCAGGAAGTTACATCTTGGCTTTGTAATTCAAATTTCTTTGTTCTCCTCCTGAGAGCTGCCATGAGGCCAAGCCAGTTCTACTTCCTGCTTTCGCCCAGGCCAGAAGCAGATCATCTCCTCCGACTTCTCTCAACTTCTCTTTCTCTCTCTTATCTGTTTTTTCACCTTTATTTTCCCACCTTCACTACTGAGGCCTCCCCCCCCCAACTTTGCTAAAAACAAACAAAAAATACCCCCTTTCTCGCCAAACTCTTTTCGCCCCCCCATCCCTCCTCACCCTGATGGCGAGCGGAGATAAAAAGGAGTCCTTGGGGAAGGCCCCAGCAAGGAAGGCCGGAAAGACCCAGGCCAAGAGCGACCCAGGCTGCTCAATGAGCGAGCCGAGGGCCTTCAGGAGCGGCGCCAGCCATCCAGGTGTGGCCGGAACCTCCACGAATGAGCAGGGCCGCTCCGCCATGGGGAAAGCCGCAAAGCCAGCCCAAGGCCACTCGGAGAGCAAGCCACAGGTGGCAAGGGCCGGGACAAACAGATCGACAGCAGCCGAGCCCCCTTCGCCCTAGGAGCGCCAGAGGCCACGGCACAAAGCTGCGGAGGAGGAGGAGACCACACGGGAATGGTCCCAGGCCCAGCACACATGGCAATCGAGCCTACAGGAGGCGACAGAACCCACAGACCAGGCGGGGGAGGTAAGGAGGCTCGTCTTCAACCCCGAGCCCCAACACGGCACTGGGTCGATTCTTCCCCCCCCCCCTCGTCGGAGACCTTAATCCAGCGGGACTTCTCCCTCCCGGAGGATATTTTAGCACACCTGCCTCCTCCCCACACCCCTCCAACAGCGAGGAGGCAGGAGCGGCAGTGGCTGGGGCCCGAGGAAGCCCGGGTCTAGTACAGGGATCCCCAGCAACACCGCAGCTAGCCAGGGATGACGCCATTATGGTGGCCCTGCAGCTGCTTTCTTTGGCGCTCCTTCCTGGCAGGGACATAGGATCCACGAGCATCCAGGCATTTTAGACACTCCCCCCCCCCTGTGGAGCAAGGCCAGCCTGGTGACCCCCAGTGCCAGCATTCCATAGCGCTAAACAACCAGGACCTGCACGCATCCCAGGGTTCTCCTCAAGCCCAACAGGTCCTGAATACCTAGCACCTGCATGCCCTTCAAGAGGCAGCACCCAGTGGCCCACAGGCTCAGCAGACCTCACCCCCTGCTGGCCAAGGTTTGCAGGTGCACCCAGATGTGGCACACAGCGGCACACAGCCGCAGCTATTTTTATTTAGTTAGTTAGTTATACCCCGCTCTTCAGCCACAAGGCTATCAGAGTGGCTTACAAATTGTTTTAAGCAATAGCTATTTACACATCTACACTGCATTAAACAGTTTCCAATGTGTTAGCTAATTGCCCCCACAAGCTGGGTACTCCAGCACCAGCCAAGGCATGGGCCTGTGCCCACGTGCTGCTGGAAAGGGCTGCATTCTGCACCCCCTTTGTGATCCATGGACCCAAACTCAAGGGTCAATGACACACAGGGTTCTTCAGGGGGTGTGTGAATGCAGGATGGTCAACAAGGTTCCGTAGGACTCCGGAAACCCCAACAGGTCTCACAAGGGACCCAAGCTGGCACACCGATGGACCACGAAGGGTCCTCACACACCCCAAACGACTTCCCAGGCATGTCAGATCAGGCACCATGGGAAAAGAAAGGCCACCTCCTCCATTCCCTTGTCCGAGGAATCAAGGGAAGACTCCAATGGGGAAGACCAAGTACTGCATGTAATCGAGTGCATGCAGGCCTCCGGGGAAGGGGAAACAAACCCACAGGATGACAGAGAGGAAGGGGAGTGTTCCGATAGTGACACTACGGATCCAGACCTCTCCGACCGTCTTTTTCAAGGGGATTCCTACACGAATCTCCTCCAAAGTAGCCTCCTCTCCTCCTCCTTGAAACTCAGGCTACTGGACAAGTAGGCAACGAATTCAGAGAAGACCACTCAAAAGAGAAGCGAAAAGGTAGCAGCCATCCTAAGACTGCCATCCACTCCCCTTCCCAGATGCCTTTGAGCAAATCATCGCTGAAGAGTGGGACAAGCCATCTCTAGGAAAGAGAGGCACCCTGATTGCGCAGAAGTTCTACGCTCCAGCATCCAGGGTCCTAGACTGCCTGAAGGTCCCAGTGGTCAACAAACTGGTAGCCTCCCTGGTCTCGAATTTTCTAGCGCCCAAGGAAGAGGAAGCCCTTCTCAAGGACCTGAACGAAAAACGGGCCAACTCGGCCCTGAAGAAGATACACGAAGTTTCAGCACTCAACCTCAGAGCTTCAGCAGCCACCTCCCTCTTTGCTAGAGTGGCAATTCTGTGGCTGAACAAGATTTTAAAGACAGATGAAGTAGATACCAGGTCCTTACACAGGATATTGGCCCGGGTCCAGTCGGCGCTCCAATTCATTGTGGACGCTTCTTCGGATGCTCTCTCGTTTACAGTCAGGGCAATAGGGGCTGCAGCCCTGGCAAGACACTCCATATGGCTAAAGTACTAGCAAGTAGATGTCCAAACCAGATCCGCTCTTTGCTCCTCCCCCTTTAAGGGTACCAAACTCTTCAGGGAGGCAGCCCTCAAAGACATCCTAGTTGAGACAAAGGTCAAGAAACAAGCCATGCCTTCAGTGTTGCGTAGGAACGACAAGAAGGGGAACAAGCGGCTCTTTCAGCTTTCCTATTCCTTTCGTCCATCGAAGGGCTTTACTAGACAGCAAGACTACCGTTCCACACGCCCAGCTTGGGCAAGAACCAACTCCACTATTAGAAACCCAGCTGCTACACAGAGCGCAGGTTTCGCAGAGGAGGACACCAGCAACAAAAAGGGTCCTCCAGGCAGCAGTCCTGACTCCAGGTCGGCACTGGTGGGAGGCAGGCTTTCCCTGTTCCAGGAAGCCTGGTCAAACTCTATGACGGACAGATGGGTCCTGCAAGTGATTCCACAGGCTACTGCATAGAGTTCAACTCAAAGCTGAGGAACAGGTTCCTTTCCACCCCGATTCCCAAAAATATCCAGAGAGCAGAGGAACTAGCGAAGGCAATCCGGCATCTTCTAGACATCAAGGCAGTAGAGGAGGTTCCAACACAGCAGAGGTTGTCGGGGGTCTACTCCTTCTTCATAGTACCAAAGAAGGGAGGAGACTCCCAGTCCATCTTGGACCTAAAACACACCAACTCGTGTGTTACATACAAACACTTCCAAATGGAAACACTATCGTCAGTCAAAGAAGCCCTCCAACTCTGGGACTACCTGGCATCTCTGGATCTATCAGAAGCATACCTCCACATAAAGATCAGGAGGAAGAGCTGGCAGTTCCTGCATTTTGCCTTCGGAGAAAACCATTACCAGTTCAGGGCTCTCCTCTTCAGTCTGTCAACAGCATCATGAGTCTTCACCAAGATCCTAGTCGTTCTGATGGCACACCTTCAAACTCAGGGGAACCACTTGTATCCATACCTAGACAACATCCTGTTGAGAGCACCCTTCCCACAGAGGGCCAATGAGAACATTCGCAAGACAATCGAGTGCCTCCAGCATCATGGATTCATCGTGAACTTCAAGAAGAGCTCTCTCACGCCGTCGCAGGTGATCACACACCTCGGAACAAGAATAGACACAAGAAAGGTTGAGATCGCCCTCTCTCAGGAGCGGCAGGAGACCCTTCAGACAGAATGCCGCAGAATACGGGTGCTCAAATCAGTACCCCTCCTATCCCTGGCCAGGATCTTGGGGCTTACGATATCGGCAATCCAAGTGGTCCCATGGGCACGATTCCACTCCAGGCCTCTACAAGCATTCCTTTCGGCTTATCAGCAATAGACCACCCTGAAGAAGTGCATCCTCTTGAGGCTCCAACCCTAAGTGTGGGCATCCATGGCCTGGTGGGTGGACAAGCGGAATCTGATGAGAGGTTCCCCCCTGTTGGTCAACGACAGGGTAGTAGTCATCTCGGACGCAAGCCTGAAAGGCTGGGGGCACACTGTCAAAATCAAGTGGTCCAGGGCATTTGGTCCCAAGAGGAGCTGGTTCACAGCATCAATTGGTTGGAGCTATGAGTGGCTCGACTCACCCTCCAGCACTTCACACATCTACTCAGGGGGTCCACATCCTAGTACTAACAGACAACACGACAGCCCACTCATACATAGCCAAGCAAGGAGGGTCCAGGTCCCAATCCCTCCAAAAGGAAGCCGACCTACTGTTCCAGTGGGCAGAGCACTCACTGCTGTCAGTAACAGCACAATACCTTCAGGGCTCGGATAGTTGCTAGGCCGACTTCCTGAGCAGACACTCAGTGCTTCCCGGGGAGTGGGAGCTCAACCAGACCATCTTTCAGTGGATACAGTCCCACTTCAGCAACATGGAGGTAGACCTCTTCGCAACCCAGAACAATGCCAAGCTGAAGAGGTTCTTCTCCAGATACCCAAGCTCCCTCTCCGAGAACACCAACGCCTTACGAGCCCCTTGGCCAAAGGGACTACTGTACCTCTCCCCCCCCCTTCCCTCTAATAGGGAAAGGATGCAGAAAGGTAAGGGAAGAAAGAGTGCAGGTAGTCTTCATAGCTCTATATTGGCCCCAACGCCCTTGGTTCTTGGACCTCATGAGCATGTCAGTAGAGAAACCATGGAGGCTCCAGTTTGGGAGGACCTTCTCTCTCAAGGACCGATCAACCATCCAGATGTGGCATGGTTACAGTTAGCCGCCTGGAGATTGAATGGAGAGCACTGAAGGAATACAGTTACGAAGACTCAGTCATCAACACCTTGCTCTCTTCCAGACGGCAATCTACTACAAAGATATATGAAGCAACCTGGCAGGCCTTCAAGAGACGGTGCTCCTCTGAGAGTGTCCCACAAGACCAGATAGCAGTAAAGCATGTCCTGGCTTTCCTGCAGAAGGGCCTTGACATGGGCCTTCACCCAAACATGCTGAACAGACAAGCGGCTGCACTGGCCTTGCTCCTGCGCATGGAGCAGAGGGAGTCACTGTCCTCACACCCACATGTACGCCGTTTTCTCAGGGGTGCAACATTACTCTCGCCACCAGTCTGGCACAGGTTCCCAACCTGGAACCTCCCTCTGGTACACAACCAGCTTATGAGACCTCCATTTGAACCCCTGAGGTCCATTTCCTTGAGAGTGCTATTCTTGAAGGTGGCTTTCCTGGTGGCCATCACTTCAGCCAGAAGGGTATCTGAATTAGAAGCCCTTTCCATTAGAGAGCACCTGTGCTCCTTTGATGACGGCCTCGTTACCCTGCAGACAGACCTGTCCTTCAGGCCAAAGGTCTTATTGAAGTTCCATGTCTCACAGGAACTGGTAGTACCTTCCTTCTGCCCGGCCCCAGCTTACCCAAGGGAAGTCCTGTGGCACAAGCTGGACGTCAGAAGGGCCCTCAAGATTTATATTAAAATGACCAAGTCCTTTAGAAGATGTGATTCTCTCTTTGTCTCCAAGGGTTGGGGAACCTTGGGGAATCCTTGGGGAACCAGGTGTCAAGAAGAACCATCACCACTTCGATAAAGGCATGTATCCTGTTGGCTTACGACACTGCTAAGGTACCGCGACCCCATGGGGTCCTGGCTCACTCCACGAGATATGCTGCGACAATGGCAGTCTTTTCCACTAACGCCCCCATATTAGAGATGTGCAGGGCAGCCACCTGGAGCACCCCATCCACCTTCATAAGACACTACGAGGTGGACAAGTTCAGGTCCTCAGAGGCCACATTCGGAAGAAGGGTGCTCCAGCTGGTGATCAACTTGTAATACGCAGTCTGCCCTCCCTTGGTACATGGGTAAGCTTGGGCACATCCCAATCAACTACTGATTCCTTTTTGCTCCACCTCTCTGAGAGGTGGAGCCACATTGTTTACGTACCGTGAATGTACATTCTGGAGAAGCGGAGTGAACAGGAATCACCCCACCCTAGACTGAGAATTTCCAATAACCTAATATCTATACGATGACCTTCCAGTCCTGTGTTTTGCTAGTCAGTGAACTGGCTTGGCCTTGTGGCAGCTCTCAGGAGGAGAACAAAGAAATTTGAATTACAAAGCCAAGATGTAACTTCCTGCTTTCCTCTGGGGAGTAGCAGACCATCCCAATCAACTACTGATTCCTGTTCTCTCCACTCTCTCCAGAATGCACATTCACGGTAAGTAACCAATGTGGCATTCTTACTCTTCTCTTGTTAATTACTATCTAATTATGTTCCATTACAGACAGAGTTCCCCTGTTCAAAAATGTCGAAGGAGCTGTTTTGGTCTTTTTACCAGGTCTTGCTCATATCCAACAATTATATGACCTCATTGCAACTGACAGAAGATTTGATCTGAGACAGAGGTAAATTGGTAATTTACATATGTATTAAGGTTTGCACAATGCGATTTGCCTAAGTATATAATATTAATGTAACTTCTCTCCAGCCTTAAAGATAGAAATCAAAATAATTTAATGTAATGTGCATTTTCTGTATATGCATGTAATCTTATACAAAGTAAGACATTTGATTTTGTACACTGTATTTTTGTGGGCTTTTTTCAGGCACCAACTAATAGCACTGCATTCGGTTCTGTCCACTCAAGACCAAGCAGCTGCATTTACACTGCCTCCTTTAGGTGTCAGAAAGGTATGCTTTCATATGCCTGTACCTTTGAATGATGTTTCACTTGGCATTTGAAGTTGTTATTTCCTTCTTCCTTTATTGTTGTAGTAGCCACTTTACAAACGAGAGAAAATTGCATTTAATATAGCTTAAAACATGGCATTTCTGCTATTAAATTGCCCATACTTCTAACGTGGCTCTGACTTGATCCTGTACTTTAAGTATATCATATTGTTATGCTAAAAAGTTAATTCTTATCAGGTGACCCTGAATCCATTTAAATGTTTCTGAAATGCTGTGTAACCTGATACTTAGTAAAATCAGGCTGAACAATTGTGTTCCTCTAGGTCTAGGGCTGTGGTAGGGCCTAAATACCATAAAGGCACCAGGTACCATCTGATCTTGGAAGCTAAGCAGTGTCAGCCCAGGTTAATACTTGGATGGGATACTGCCAATGAATATCAGGCGCTGTAGGTTATATTTCAGAAGAAGGAACTGGCCAAGCAGCCTCTGAGTATTCCTTGCCTAAGGAAGCCCTATGAAATTCATGAGGTCAGCCTAAGTCAACCGGTGACTTGAAAGCACATATGCACATAGGGCCATGGTCAGGGGTGATGGAAATATGGCTGCAACAGCATCTCCAGGGCTGTGAACAACCCACTTCTTGTCCAGGCATAATTCTAATGAATATCAAGGTAACAGTAAAGAACGGGTTATGAGTATGTCTCTGTAAAACAGATGAGAGGACCTCTTTGGGGATTCTGCTGGAAATGCTATTCTGATTAAACTTGTGAAGTCGAAGGCTTTCACGGCCGGCATCCATAGATTTTCCTTGGGTTTTTTCCAGGCTGTGAGGCCGTGTTCTGGAATAGTTTCTTTCTGCAGCTGTGGACAAGTTTACATAGGGACCACCAAACGCAGTGTGCAAACACGAATCAAGGAACATGAGAGACACTGCAGACTGGACCAGCCAGAAAAATCAGCAGTAGCAGAACATGTTATAAACCAACCTGGACACAAAATGCTATTTGAAAACACAGAAATTCTAGACCAGGCCAACAACTATCATGTCAAAATGCACAGAGAAGCTATTGAAATCCACAAACACCTGGACAACTTTGACAGGAAAGAAGAAACCTTTAAAGTAAACAAAATCTGGCTTCCAGTTTTGAAATATAATAGAATCAAAACTCAACACTTACAAAAGAATTCCACCCAGGGACAGGGGGATTCCCAGCAGATAATGGCCCATCAACCAACCATTAGCCAAACAGACACTAACGAGCCTTGCATTTCTATACCCAGAAACTAACCATTCAATTACACAAATTTACATATCCTCCCCAACAGGGGTTCACAGCATATAAACTCCACACACACACATACACAACCATTCTCTGAGGATGCCAGCCACAGATGCAGGCGAAACATCAGAAAGAAATATTCCAGAACACAGCCTCACAGCCAGGAAAAAACCCAAGGAAAATCTATGATTAAACTTGGTTTAGTTAATTTTATTAAAGCTTATACTAGCTTTTTATGATTAATTTCAAAATAAACAGTGAGTTGTATTCTGTTAGGCTCTTTCCACTGACAAAATGATTTCTGTTATCACAAGCAGAAAGAAGTGATTCACCTACACCTTTCCTCTGGAATAATTTTGGAGGGATGGCTCAGGGCAGGAAGGGGGTGGAGGGTGACAGTACATGGGTAGAAGTAGTGTTGCGTTTCATCCTTTTTCAGGCACCTTGAACTTTTTACACAGTACCAAGGTGGATTGATTAAAAATCAAAGCAGTTTTAAATCTCCAAGAAAAAGCAAAACACTTTCCACAGAACTTTCAACAGTTCTCTCTTTACAAAGAAAAACAACCTTCCATATGATCATGAAAGGGTCATAAACTAATATTTTAAAAAATATTGAAAACTAAATTAAAATCATTTTTTGTATATGATTCCAGAAGACTGGAATTACATTATCTATTCAGTAAAATAATTTATCTACAGTTGGTATAATGTGATTTAATGGGCTTTAGGTACACTTGGAATATTATTAAAATTAGTAATGATTAAATTCTTGTAAGTTACAATCGTTCTCCTGTTAAGTATGACTCATTCTGGATCTAGCGCAAGGGCCTGAATCTTACCTTTCTTTACACGAACAAAACAAAGTTCATATCTGCTAAGCAGAACTTTCCTGCTTCTTCCTTTCTCCTGCACGTTCTTGCTCCTGAAAATGTGCCCCAATGACTTGGGGACCCTTGGGAATGTGCAGGGGGCTCCAGATGAGATGAGTTCCCCTTACACAAGCTGTTGTTCATAAGTATTAATTCCAAAGCATACATTTCTGTAAATAAATAAGACACAAAAATTGGCATTTCTAAGTATTTTCTCTCTCTTTTACAGATTGTTCTAGCTACAAATATTGCTGAAACAGGTATTACTATACCTGATGTTGTTTTTGTAATTGACACTGGGAGAACAAAAGAAAACAGGTAATAAGTGATATCCTCATCTTGAAGATGGACATCACAACACTTTGTTTTATTTCATTATCCACATGAGTGTAAGGTTTCACATTATTTTCTAATAATAATGTCCTGCGAGAATTTACTTCCCAGAAAGCTCATGTACCTCAGAATGCTACATTCTCTTTTGACAGAGGTCTCATTAAGGAGAATAGGCAGATGCTTCTGTAGTTACAACTACTTGGATATATTCCCAGAAATCTTATTCCAATTAGAGGAGAATGTAGATTTTGTAGAATTTTGAAAAATTGATTAGCATATTTACAGGTACTTGCAGAGAAATAAGAGGATCCTTAGATTTAACATTTGTTAGGCTTAATTATTCAGATTTTTGTTAAATGCCTTTTTCCAGATACCATGAAAGCAGTCAGATGAGTTCATTGGAAGAGACTTTTGTCAGTAAAGCTAGTGCACTACAACGTCAAGGGAGAGCTGGGCGCGTGAGGGATGGATACTGCTTTCGAATGTACACGAGAGACAGGTAAAATTGCTTCAGCTGTCAGATTTCTTAGGTTAAACAAATACTGTTGTGTTTTGTATAGAAATGTCTGTTAGACAGCATTTGAGTTGCAAATATCTATTTTGGTATTTCAGTTTTCTGTTTGATGATTACATGTAATCCCCTACAAAAATATTTTCCTTCATAATGCATAAGTGCAAGGAGTTTTAATTTTACTATCAAACAATAATATTTTGATTTTCCTTATGTTTTCTGTAACATTTTACTCTATTGTATATTTTATGTCACACTTGTATTTTATGCCATACTGCATTTCATATCTTTTAAGAAGCATTTTTTGGTTTTTTTGCTCTATTGTAGTTTATATGCTGGTGTACAAGTGAAATAAAATTGTAGAGCAATTTTACCATCAATTTCACAGCACAGATTGACAGGCCATTGGAAGAACCAGCTGAACTAAACAAGGCAGTCTGAGTTCTAAATATATGACCCTGTGTTGACTTTTCTAGTATCCACAATCAAGGAAACGTCCTTCAGCTTAATCCACATTGACAGTTTTCGGTATGGTTATGTTACTGAGTACAAAATCACATGAAAGAATTCAGAAGTATAAGCCAGCTTTATTCTATCTTGTATTTTTTACAGATTTGAAGGTTTCCTAGAATACTCTGTTCCAGAAATATTACGGGTACCCTTAGAAGAATTATGCCTTCACATCATGGTATTGTGTTTCTGCTTTCATTATGAAGTCTTTTGATTTTACCAGAAACTAGAGTTTGAATAAGTTTACCATCACTATTAGAATTTCTGAGGGCTTGGATGAAGTTGTAGCCCCTCAGCACAGAATGTAAAAAAAAAGTTACCAATTATCTCTGAAGATAAGGTTGAGCAGCAAGCAATGATATAATCTCACATTTGTTATGCAGATGTACCCAAATAAAAGAAAATGTATTTAAGTAAAGTCTTTTCAGAAGTCAAAATATATTGTACATTTTGCCCAAGATATAAACAGCATATTTAAGCACGAAATCTTAGAGCTTGGTACTAGTGTAATGTACAAGACATTTATGCTGGATTCAGATGGACGCAGAAAGGAAGAACTGAGCATATGCCGAGAAGTTATAGATGCAATTAGTCAAGCACTGGAGTTCTTTATATGCTGAGAAGACAGTGTCTCTCTCTCTCTCTCTTTTTTTTTTTTTTTTTTTAATGGAATTAAAAGGAACATGGGCCCTTTCTTTAGGAGAGACTACTCTGTCAAAAGTTCCAGATCAGCCTACCAAAAGTCTGTACTTTCATGGTATATTGGACCAAAATTTCAGTAATCCTTAGCCAGCTTGCTGGGAAGGGCTACTTTCTACTCCCAAAATGCTACCTGGAATCTGTGCTTGAGCATTACCTAATAACAATTAATTGGATTTTATCTTTTCTTTTTCATCTACAGAAATGTAATCTTGGTTCTCCTGAAGACTTCCTCTCTAAAGCCTTAGATCCACCTCAACCTCAAGTAGTTGCTAATGCCATGAACCTTTTACGCAAGATTGGGGCTTGTGAACTAAGTGAGCCCAAGCTGACTCCTTTAGGCCAACACCTTGCATCACTGCCAGTCAATGTGAAGATTGGAAAAATGCTTATATTTGGTGCTATTTTTGGTTGCTTGGATCCAGTGGTAAGTCTATGATTTCTATTATGATATCCTTCATTGTTGAAGGCAATGCCAGCAACATTCACATAGTAAATGTTAGCACTGAGGTGTCTTTATGGGCATAGGGGCAGGTGCGACACTTCAAATATTATATAAAAAGACACTTCAGTGTTGCAGCAACTTAGGTACACTACAGTAGCAGCAACACTTCTGAAATATGTTTCTGTCACTATTGCCAGGAGGCGGCAGTAGGAGGTGGGAGAGACGTATTTCCATCCATTGGGGATTGGCACAATTTTGGAGTGAAAGTTGCTCCCAAATGGACAAAACATTTTAAATGGGGGTTGGGATATTGACAGGGGGTAATGGGTGGCACAGAAATGGAGTACAGGCTACGCATGTGAGCCATGGGCCACATGTTTCCCAGCCATGTTGTAAGAGCCTGGTGAGATAAAGAAAATGGCCTTTATTCTTTACTTTTTAATTTTTAGAGGCATTGAGCCAGCCTCATTGGGAAACAATATGATACTAAACAGATCAGCAATGTAGTTCTTGTGTGCCATTCACTTATACCACGTATGTAACTGTGTTTAAATGTTTTTTCTGTGAAATTTTTGTGTACTTGCTGCCTTTCATTAATGGTTTTAATTCTCTGAGGGGAGGAGCGAACAGGAATTCAGCAACATGGGTAACGCCTACTACTGCCCAGACGGAAGCAGGAAGTACGACCATGGTCACATGGTCATCCAAAGATTTCTTTGTCTTTTACCCTGACCATGAGGCCAGTTCTACTTCCTGCTTTCGCCCAGTACAGACGCAGAGAACTGAGCTGAATTCCTCTTCACTTCTCTCCTTCTAAGTTTCACTCTATCTCTTTATTTTTTCACCCCCTACCTTCCCCCCCTCCTTCCTTCCTTCCTTACCTAAAAAAAAAAAAAAAAAAAAAAAACCTCTTCCTTCCTTTCTTCCTCATCTTTACTCCGACCGCATGGCGAAGGGGACGGGAAGGAACGCAGCTCCTGGCAGCAAGAGCCAGAAGCCGCAAGCACCCCCACCGGCCCCAGCATCCCCGGCACCGCCGGGAGATCACGGGCAGCCGCTGGTCGCCGAAGCGGAGGCAGGCCACTCAGCGAGTGAGCCCAGCCGGCCAAGGGGGAAGGCGACCGCGAAGTCGCTCCTCAGCCGCGCCGAGCGCGAGCGGGGAGCGGAGGAGGAGAGCGCGCACGGGGCTGAGCAGCAGCCCAGGCTGGTAGCCGCCGAGGACGACGTCCGGGATCAGGCAGAAGGGGAAAACGGGGGCAGCCAGCCCCCGCAGGTACCAGGCACCGGGGAGGGGGTTCCCCCAGAGCCGTCGCCGGTTTTCCCTTTCCCCTTGCCGCCGCCCACAATATCACCAAGGGAGTTCCATCTCCCTGCGGAATGGCTGGCGACCTTTCTTCAGGCGAACCGGGAGGGCGCGGGACCAGCAACGGGCACTGGGCAGGCCGATCCCTACCCCAGACCGACGACCACGTGGTCACCCCCAGTGGCGGGCGCCATCTTGGACGGCATCCCACCGCCGAACCCCGGGCCCCCACCCACCCAGACCCCTCAAGCGCCGATCGCCCCCTCGGCTCCCCCCGCAAGCATCGGGGCGCAGACCGACTTGACGCCTGCCTCTCGCCTGAGGCCCCCCCCATGCCTCCTACGCCGCGGCTGGAGAGGCTTGCCTCCTCCGCCTCCCCCCCCTCCACGCCTGGGGCGGCGAAAACGGAGATCCTAAGGGTGGCTCTCGGTCTGCTCTCGTCGGCTCTCTTACCGGCAGAACCCCCCCCAAGCCAAGCAGCCTTCCCGCGGCTGGCGCCACCGGAGCGATACATGGGCATGGCGGGAGCTGGACTGTTTCCCGCCCAGATATCCTGCCCCCACGAGAGGCAGGGACCGTGCTCCTCCATGGCGCTCACCCACTGCAGCCATCCCGCGGCCTGCGCAGCGGCACCCATTTCCTGCGGACAGGACCCTCTGCAGGGACCCTCCCGCACGGTTCCTGGAGGGGAACTCCCCTACCCCCAGCCAGTCCCACAGGCCACCGCTCCACCCGCCATTCAGGAGCACGCGCCCACAGGCACGCAGGCCGCCAGGCAAGCGGATGCCTCCACCCGGGTATCCCAGCCAGGCGCGGCCTCAAGGCCTTCCCCCTCTGAGGTACCCCAGCCAGACTCAGGGAGGTCCAGGAAGAGGAAGGCCACCCCCCCGCCTCATTCCTCAGAGGAATCAGAGGACGAGAGGGACGATGACACGCAATTGTTGGACATCCTGAAGGGAGTCCCCACTGACACCCAGGATGGCAGTACTCCAGACAAAGAGGATGGCGAATGTTCAGAGGAGGAGGAGTCCGACCCTCCCCCTGATCTGTCGGATAGGCTCTTCAACGGGGAAGCCTACTCCACCCTCCTCAACAGACTCATCGCGGCACTAGAGTTGGGAGAAGAGGAAGACCAGGCGTCTTCCAAACCCCCGGCCAAGAAAAGGAGCAAGAGGGTCCAGGCTGTTCTGAAACCCCCAGTAGTTCAGAAGACCTACATCCCTCTCCCAGATACCCTGGAGCACCTCCTCCAGGAAAAATGGGACAAGCCAGCACTGGGGAAGCGGGGCACCCTGATGGCCCAAAAATTCTACATGCTCTCCCCTCAAACGATGGAGAAGCTGAAGACCCCGGTGGTCGACAAACCTGTTGCCTCCCTGGTTTCTAATTTCCTTGTGCCCAAGGAGGGCGAAGCCCTCCTTAAGGATTCAGATGAGAAAAGAGCAGACGCCGCCTTGAAGAAGGTACACGAGGCCTCTGCTTTAGGGGTGAGAGCCACGGCTACCGCCTCTCTCTTTACCAGAGCAATTATCCTGTGGATAGACGAGCTGATCCGCGCCACGCAGCTGGACACGCGAACCCTCGACAAGGCCCTGAACAGGATTAAATCCGCTCTTCTCCTGGTGGCGGATGCATCGACGGACGCCTTCTCGTTTGCCAACAGATCCATCGGCGCAGCGGCCCTGGCAAGGAGATCAATTTGGCTGAAGCACTGGAACGCGGACTCTCATTCAAGGGCTCACCTCTGTACCGCCCCGTTTAAGGGCACCAAACTCTTCGGCGAGGAGGCCTTGAAGGACGTTCTGGTGGAAACGAAAGAAAAGAAGCAAGCTATGCCATCCTTGCCACGCAAGTCAGACAAAGCATCGTCCAGGCGCTCCTCACAGCAGTCTCAGTCCTTTCGTTCCTCAAGGCCTTACAGCAGACAGAGGGACACCAGGCCTTTCCGCCCAACCTGGGCCAAGACTAACCAGGTCATCCGCCACTCCTCCACGTCTCAGCCGTCAGGATCCCGCAAGGGAGGCCACTCCCACTCTAAGGGGTCCTCCAAGCAACAGTTCTGACTCCCCCCCTCCGCCTGTGGGGGGCCGTCTGAGCCTGTTTTTCGAAGTCTGGTCGAATTCCACAACGGACAAATGGGTACTCAACACAATCCAACACGGTTACCGGCTGGAGTTCCAGACCAGACCGAGAGACAGGTTCATTCCCGGCCCTGTCCCTTCAAACCCCAGGAAGGCGGAGGAGATTCGCAGTGCCATCCACCACCTGCTAGACATTCAGGCAATCGAGGAAGTGCCAGATGGTCAACGCTTCTCGGGGGTCTACTCCTTCTTCTTTACAGTACCCAAGAAGGGAGGAGACGCCAGATCTATACTGGATCTCAAATACACAAACTCCTTTCTCTGCTACAAGCGTTTCCGGATGGAAACTCTGGCGTCAATTCGGGAGACGCTTCAGGAAGGGGACTTTCTAGCGTCCCTCGACCTTTCCGAAGCGTACCTTCATATTCAGATCCACAAAGAGAGCAGGCGCTTCCTCCGCTTCGCGTTCGGAGACAAACACTTCCAGTTCAGAGCCCTCCCCTTCGGGCTCGCGTCGGCTCCCAGGGTCTTCACCAAGGTCCTAGTCGTGCTGGTGGCCCACCTCAGAACCAAGGGGATACATCTCTACCCGTATTTGGACGACATCCTTCTGAGGGCCCCCTCGGCGCCCAGAGCCAGGAAGGACGTCAGGACCACAATAGCGTGTCTACAGTCCCACGGGTTTTTGGTGAACTTCAGGAAAAGCTCCCTGCACCCGACACGAGAACTAATCCACCTGGGCACAAGGCTGGACACAGCCAGGTTCCAGGTCTTTCTCTCCCCAGACAGGCAACAAGCGATCAGGACAGAAGTCCGCCGCATCGCTGCCCTGAGGACGGTTCCTCTGATGTCACTGGCCAGGCTGCTGGGACTGATGATATCAGTCATCCAGGTAGTCCCATGGGCGAGGTTCCACTCCCGCCCGTTGCAGGCCTTTCTCATGCCGTTCCAACAGCAGATAGCCCTCAAGCAAAGCCCCCCCCTGCAGGTGCCCCATCAAGTAAGACGCTCCCTACAGTGGTGGTCCGGGTCAACGAAGCTGGGAAAGGGGTCCGACATCGTCCCGCTCCGTCAGGTAGTGGTAACGTCAGACGCAAGTCGAAGGGGCTGGGGCGCCCACTGTCAGGACAACGTGGCCCAGGGCCTGTGGAACGAAGAAGAAAAGAACCACAGCATCAACTGGCTGGAACTGAGGGCGGCCAGGCTGGCCCTTATCCACTTCTCTCACCTCACCAGGAACCGTCATGTTCTCGTCATGACGGACAACACCACGGCGAAATCCTACATTGCAAGACAGGGAGGATCCAGGTCCCGGTCACTCCAGCGAGAGGCGGACCTCCTCTTCCATTGGGCAGAGAGGAACGTCCGCTCAATAACGGCACAACACCTACAGGGAGTGACCAACCTACAGGCAGATTTCCTAAGCAGACACACGGTGTCGCAATCGGAGTGGGAACTGGATCAGGAGACCTTCATCCAGATAGTAAGGCGGTTCGGCCCAGCGGAGGTGGACCTGTTCGCCGACCAAAGCAACACCAAGCTCCCCAGGTTCTTCTCCAGGTTCCCCTGCAGGAACGCAGTGGGGACGGATGCCCTGAGGTCCCCGTGGCCCAGGGGACAGCTTTACGCCTTCCCGCCTCTCCCTCTCCTGGGGAGAGTTTGCAGGAAGATCAGACAAGAGCGATCGACCGTAATCCTAGTGGCCCCGTATTGGCCAAGGCGCCCATGGTTCTCAGACATCATGGACATGGCGACAGAGGAGCCGTGGCGCCTCCCTCTCAAGGAGAACCTCCTGAGCCAGGGACCAATCAGACACCCAGACGTCTCCTGGCTACAGCTAACCGCCTGGAAATTGAGAGGAGCGCCCTAAAGGAGTTTGGGTACGAAGACGCAGTGATAAACACCCTACTGTCGTCTAGGCGCCAATCGACCAACAGAATCTACCAGGCAACCTGGAAAGCGTTCAGAAATTGGCTCTCGGTTCATCGCCTCCCAGTGGAGCAGACATCGCTGAGCCACGTGTTGGCCTTCCTCCAGAAAGGCTTGGACATGGGCCTACGCCCCAACACGCTCAAGAGGCAAGCAGCAGCCCTGGCCTCGGTACTGTCCCTTAGTCAGGGGGAAAACCTGTCGGCACACCCCCACATCAGGCGTTTTCTCAGAGGGGCGAAGCTCTTGTCTCCCCCTGTCAGGCATAGGTTCCCAACATGGAGCCTGCCACTAGTTTTGAGACAGCTAATGCACCCACCCTTTGAGCCTCTGAAGCGGGTGCCTCTAAGAGTTCTAACCTTGAAGGTGGCCTTCCTGGTCGCCATCACTTCAGCCAGAAGGGTCTCCGAACTGGAAGCCCTTTCCATCAGGGAGCACCTGTGCACCTTTACCGAGGAAGGTGTCACACTGCGGCTCGACCCGTCTTTCCAGCCCAAGGTGCTCTCGCAGTTCCACGTGTCCCAGGAACTAGTCCTACCCTCCTTTTGCCCTAGGGCTACCCACCCAAGGGAGCGCCTATGGCACAAACTCGACGTCAGAAGGGCCATCAGGATATACATCAGGAGGTCCAGCTCCTTCAGGCGCTGCGACTCACTTTTCGTCTCCTTCACCCCAGCTTCAATGGGGCAGAAGGCATCGAGGCGAACTATAGCAACCTGGATCAAGGCGTGTATCCTAATGGCATATGACGCGGCAAAAACCCCCAGGCCAGCAGCAGTGCAGGCGCACTCCACACGGTCAGCAGCCACGACCGCAGTGTTCTCCTCTAACGCACCCATAGCGGAAATATGCAAAGCAGCCACGTGGAGCACTCCATCCACATTCATTCGTCACTACAAGATAGATAAGTTTAGGGCGGCGGAAGCTACCTTTGGGAGAAGAGTACTCCAGGAGGTGCTTCACGCCTAGCACATCTCTGACCGCAGACATCCCACCCGTTATTGAACAAGCTTGGGCACGTCCCATGTTGCTGAATTCCTGTTCGCTCCTCCCCTCAGAGAATGCCACATTGGTTCACTTACCGTGAATGTGCATTCTTGAGTGGAGCGAACAGGAATTCCCCCACCCAATGTCTGCAAGGGCATGTTGGTTTCAGCAGGGCAATTCCACTCCTAAGTTCTCAGGTCTTCTAGGCTCTGCTAGTCAGTGAACTGGCCTCATGGTCAGGGTAAAAGACAAAGAAATCTTTGGATGACCATGTGACCATGGTCGTACTTCCTGCTTCCGTCTGGGCAGTAGTAGGCGTTACCCATGTTGCTGAATTCCTGTTCGCTCCACTCAAGAATGCACATTCACGGTAAGTGAACCAATGTGGCATTTTCAACTTCAAGAGATTATCTGAAGCCCAGTGTCTTGATCATGAGCAGGGTGAAAATGTAATTGTTCTTGGATTTTAATATGTCAAATTTTGCTATGGTTTGTAGGCCACCCTTGCTGCTGTAATGACAGAAAAATCTCCATTTACTACACCTATTGGAAGAAAAGATGAAGCAGACCTTGCCAAATCTTCTCTGGCACTGGCAAACTCAGACCACTTGACAATTTACAAGGCATACCTAGGGTATCTAGAATATCCTTTCATTTGCAGTATAGCTGTATGTTTTGATAAAATATTTCATTCTTGTTTAGTATCATACCATAAGCAGTTTGCTTTCTGTCTATACTGAGAAACCATGAAACACAGAGTCATTTAGAAAAGAAAACCAAGATAGTATGACCTCATAGACTCAAAGGAAATAGCCAGTGAAGAGGAGAGGGTGGCTGTGGGCAATCTAGGTGGGTTTATAATACTGTTGATCAGCTGTAAGCAGGTTGAAAAGGAGGTAGAAAATGAAAGATGAGCAGTTGTGTCTGAGTGTATTCCTCGGTTTTCTTTTGTTCTATTCATCTTCTGTTTCCTACACAAAGAGAAAAGAGCAAAAGAGAATGAAGAGAGAATACAAATATAAGAAGATAATCTCACTGCTTTGATAGTTCATTTTCATGTGTACACTGACAAGCAATTTTTAACTCTCCCTATGGACAGAGTTACCCATAGAAATCTATGGACAAATCTAAAGATATTAATGTAGCTGGGACTAGACATCTGTATGTCTGTCCATCACCGAGAGGAAGAAGCAAAACTTTGTGTCCTTTCTAACCCTCTCCCTCATATAGCCCTGTTAAATGCAAACTCCAAAACAAATTCACATTACAGTTGTCCCTTCATATTTTCAAGCCGTGGATACCAAATCCATGGATACGGAGGGACAACTGTACTCCTAATTGGAACATAGGATGTTTTGACAACCCTAAAGTATGGCTTGCAATGAATGCTTCAGGCTGGACTCTGAGTGGTAAGTAACAATAGCCAAAACCCAACCCCCCCAAAAAAACCTTTTCTTTTGTTAGAGCTCAGAATTAGATTCTAAAGTGTTTTTAAAGTTTGTTCTAGTTTACAGTAAGTCCCTGATGAGCCATAGAAAAACAAACAAAATAAATAAATAAAGGAATTCCTCTAAGTCTGTCTAATCACAGTCCCTAAGAAATACAGGTCCTACACTTTTCTGCTCTCTTCCTCTCAGATTCTAGGCAAGCAGTTCTTTGCAGAGCCCTGCCAGCAAGCTTTTCTCCCAAAATTGTTCTCCTGCAGATCAAGCCTCGCACTCTGGCTATTTCTCTGTTTCTTTCTTGGGTTACTTCTTGTTAGCCTACTTGTCTCTCTGCTATTTCTTTCTTCTTCACTTTTCCATTAATTTCAGCTGTACATTCGGCCCTCCGTATCAATGGAGGATTAGTTCCAGGAACCCCCGTGGATACCAAAAAATGCAGATGCTCAAGTCCCTTATATAAGGGGACTTTATATAAAGCTCAAGCACCACCCGATCCACTCCACCATCCCCTGTGCACACCCCAGAGGCAACTGCCCCATACATGCTCCAGCCTCCCCACACTGACAGTCAGTTCCCTCTCTTCTTCCCTCTTGCTCTCCTCATGCACACCTTGAAGGCAACTACTGCCTGTGCATATGCAAGCCCTAGCCTCTCCTTCCCATCCCACCCTGACAACCAGTTCCCTCTCTTTCTCCTTCCCACTCTCTTTCCCACCCTGCTTCAGTGGCTTTTTCGCCCTCGGCAGGGGAGTACCACAGAACAGCTTGTTGGGGGATGATAGGACACTCAATCCCCAGCAGAAGCCAAAAATATCTTAGCAGACTTAGCAGTAACCCATTCCCAAGAATACTCACACACAGAGTGTTTGTCATCTAAACAAACAGGAGGCACTTTATCTTCAAGCTCAAGGCAGTTGTAATATGTACAGATATATACAGCAGACAGAAAAACTGCTTCGCCAGACATCAAGGTATTTCAAGATTCTTTTATACAGATATACAGGGCATTGGTTCCCTCAACCACATGGGTGCATTACATCATATTTTGCACTTCAGACTCTATACTGATGCTATGCCCTGCAGTAACCTTATTGTGCAGCTGTGACCTCAAGGCTAAAATGACTTGGCAGTTCCTTGGCCTCGGCTAGCATGACTTAGCAGTTGTCTGACCATTTTCTGTGGAGTTCAGTCTCTGACTCCTGACATAGCTTCTGCCATGGACCTCTCATGAGGCCACCAGGTGGGGTGGGGGAGAGATGAGATGTCCCACGCTGCTTTTAAAAAAAATATTTTTAATACTATATTTAATTTTTTTAAAAAAATATTTTTGATCCTTTCTTGGTTGAATCTGCGGATCCAGAGCCCATGGATACTGAGGGCCCACTGTACTTCCAGCTCTCTCATCACAGTTTCAACTCAGCTTCTATTTTCAGCTTTCTTTCAGCTTTCACGTTCTCCAACAACTACTCCTAGGCTTGGCTCACTGATACACAAAAAATTGCTTTCACATTCTGTTCTCTGCAGATCCCTTGTGTTTTACAAGAAATTAAAGTTAAGTATTGAACATTAAACCTAAATGCACTAATGCAAAACAACACAAAGGCATTATTAACCCTTTGCATATCAATAAAACAACATAAAGCACTGTTCCTTCACAGTATGCATGTGCAGATGTTTACTTTTCATTCACTGGAAAATGATTTTTGTTAATTTCTTTGGAAAGCAAAGTAGTATCCTTGGAGGCACTGTTGCACAGAATGCAAAACCTTCCTTCCTCCTCTTGACAATTGGTCTCATTGATAATGATGAACCTGTAAAGGCATCAATTTATGTTTGATCTTAGTATTTTTTCCAACATACAAGCATTATCTCTACATAAAACTCCCCTGTAATAAGAGATCATTTTGCTATCCTCTGCATGCAATATTCATTCATTAATTTATGCATGACTGAAATCCTGAGGTTTGGAAACATGTCCTGATGATGTCATAGAATCATAGAATTGCAGAGTTGAAAGACACCACGAGGGCAATCAAACATATTTTGAAAAATATGTGCTTAGAGTTTGGGCATTACATGGGAGGTCTACCTTTAAACAATCTGCTAGCATTTAATGATTGACGCATGAAATAACGAGACCAGACACAGAAGATTGGGTTGAAATATGGGCCACTTTATTGACATCTTACCTATTTATTGTATATTTCTTGGGGTATGCAACCTGTAAGGGGGAGATCCCTTGCGGGGGCAGCTGGACAGTTGGTCACAAGTGACCCAACTCCCAGCATCCCTGGGCGACTCACCTGAACCCCAATGGGGATCCCGGTGTCTGAGGTTCCCTCTGGGTGCCATCTGCTGGAAGGCCCTACACCAGGCAGCAAATCCTTAAGCCGTGTAGCTTCTGTGAAGGATCACCACCTGATGCTGGCCCTAAGGATAGCCTACCTTGCTGCACCCCATCCATTAAGATGCCAGTACAGTTCAGTGAGGGTCATCCTTCCACTCAATTGAGGTTGCCATAGGTGAACGCCAGACAGGGGCGGCAATGGGTAAAATAGGACCTGCCTCAGCTCCACCCCTGACTCCTCCTAGCCAGGCGTACCTACACCCTGGCCAACCCCTGTGCTCGTCTCCCTGCCCATCATTAAAACACCTCCCCCGGATCTACCATTCTTTAAGATCCGGGGGGTGTCTGTTATATGTGGAATGTTGTTGAAGGTGTAGCTTAACTTCTGGCAGAACAGTGTTTATTCCAGATGACCATGTTTTGACAAAAGGTTGCTGAAGTAGCTTTTATCACTGCTTTTCTGAATGCTGTTCCATTATTTCTTGATATTTATTACTGATTTCTTTTGTTATAATAAATAGGAAATGCCTGTTTATTTTCTAGGTGGAAGAAAGCCCGTCATGAAGGAGGGTATCGTGCTGAAATGACTTACTGTAGGAGAAATTTCCTCAACAGAACTTCACTGTTAACTCTGGAGGTATCACCAACAACTTTCACTTTTTTAAGGAGAGGAACAAGCCAGAGTTCCTGGTTTGGACATCACACTAAACAAAGAATAAATAGAAAGATGGTGTGCTTAGCTGCTCCTGCAGGAAGAACCAGGCAGACCCTATAGAGTGCTGTGCACAGTATGCTTGCTTGGTCATGGTGAATCAAATTGGACTTCACTGTATAATCCATAGTTTTCCCCAATGTAAACAATATTTTGTTTATATTTCAATTTGGATATAAGTGTCATTGAAATAAATGACACAGTATTTTTGTGCAATTGCTGTAAAGCAAGTGGAGCTAAATCTAGCTGCAAGTTGAGTCCCTTATCCAGAATTCCAAAATCCAAAATATTCCAAAATTGTCCTCATGAGTGGCTGAGATAGTGATGCCTTTGCTTTCTGATAGTTTAATATATACAAACTTTGTTTCATGCACAAAATTATTAAAAATATTGTGTATAAAATTCCCTTCAGGCTATGTATATAAGGTGTATATGAAACATAAATGAATTTTGTGTTTAGACATGGGTAGCATCTCCAAAATATCTCATTATGTTTATGCAAGTATTCCAAAATCTGAAATCTTCCAAAATACCTCTGGTCCCAAGCATTTTGGATAAGGGAGACTCAACTTGTATCTCCTTTTGCTTACTGGGCCTTACTTAGAATAGCTGGCGAGGGCAGCCCTATGTATATTATGAGGCTCTAACCTGTTGACAAACTTTACATAATGGGTGATATTTGTGCCCAGTGCTAGAGAAAGGAGACAGAAATTATACCTTTGTCATATGCAGTTATATCTCATGATGCAAAGGAAGTTAATAAATAAATACAATTTACTATTTAAAGCCCCCCACATTTTTTAGCGATTCTTTAAAATCAGTGCCATGTTTTTCAAAGTGACTTTTATTCGAAACTGAAATGAAACGTGTTCAATTTGTTACCTTTATATAAAAAACTAGCTATACCCGGTGTAACATACATCATTATCTGCATATATAAAACACTTTGGAATGATTGTATGTTTCCATTCCCATTCTGCTGACTGGCCACTTAGGAAACATGTCAAGAGTATGATCATTTGACGCATTAGTATATAAACTTTCAGATCAACTATGATGGCTAATTTCATGCCGAGAGTCCCTCCGGCACCACCATGCAACCACGTGTACACACAGACACATACTCCCACACAATGCTAGACACACACACACACCACGCACGCCAGAATGCGAGAGCCCCATCATCACCATGCAACCGCGTGTACACATACACATACCACACACACACCACACTACATACACCATGTGCGCCAGGACATGAGAGCTTCTCCATTGCCACCATGCAACCACACGTACACACACACACCACATGCTCCAGGACATGAGAGCTCCTCCGCCACTGCCATGCAATCGCACATACACACACAAACACACACTAAACACATATACACACCATGCTACACACATACACACACTGTGCACAGCAGGATACGAGAGCCCCTTTGCTCCCATATGCAACTGTGCATACACACACCACACTACATACACACAACCCACATCAAGAGCCCCTCTGCTGCCACCATGCAATCACACAAACACCCCACGCTACACACACACACAGGCTACACACAGAGACACAACCCACATGTGGCAGGATGTGAGAGCCCCTCCACCACCATGTTTAGAGAGGACTTGAAGTTTTCCACATGTTTCCACCCCAAGGCCCAAGAGGAAGGAACTGCTACAGACAGCACAGAAGGCCCAGGCGCAGGTACAGACAGCGCCCAGGGCCCAAGAGGTCCAAGGGGCCAGGCAGCACAGAAAGGCCCCAGGCAGGACAGAAAAGTAGGACAGGAGGGAAAAGAAAGAGGGTGGGGGACACATAGAAAGCAGCATTATTTCCCCCCCCCCATGCATGCATACTAAAACAGCAAGAGGAGTGGGCTGAGTATTTACTTACTGCAGCTCAACAGGCAAAGAGGTGGCTGTAGGCCAAGGAGGTGGTGCTGAAAAACACCCTCAAGCTGCTGGTTGGCTAGCCAATGGAGCACTACGATTGGTTGGGTATGTTTCCCAAGCAGCCAATCAGCACACTAGGAATGGCAACATACCCAAGAGAATTATATATATAGATTAAGTAAATTTAGTATCTTGATATCAAATGTTGTTTACCAGATAAACCAAATAAAGATACACCTATTTCTGTGGCTAAAATAAAAACAAATGGGTTTTTGTTAAATCTAGTATTGTATAGGGAATGAATTACTAAAATGTAACCATCTGAATTTATTTTAGGATGTAAAACAAGAGCTAATCAGGGTGGTGCGGGCAGCAGGGTTTGCAGCACCCTCATGTTATCATGAAGGAACGCACTCCCTTTCACTGCAAGATATGGTCCTCCTTAAAGCTGTGCTGACTGCAGGACTGTATGACAATGTGGGGAAAATACTGTTCACTAAGTCAGTGGACATTACAGAGAAGTTGGCATGTGTGGCAGAGACTGCGCAGGGTAAAGCACAAGTGCACCCTTCTTCTGTGAACAGGGATCTGCAGACGTATGGATGGTTGCTATATCAAGAAAAGGTAAGATTTGCTGCATCTTATCAAGGAGAAGGGATGATGTACCAATCTTGAAACTGAATTTCTTCTAATTCCATAAAAACACTGTGCTGTTTAAAGCCAAGATCTTCTCAGCCTGGTTGAATTCACTATGTGTAATGGCAGCTGGTATGTTTGACATGTTGTAATATAACTCCTATGTATTCTTTCATCAGAGTGTTTTTGTTACTAAAAGACTAAAATAACGCGTATGTATGTGTAAGTGTATGGCATACATTAAATTGTTGAGATCTACTCCGTTTTAAACAAAATAATTTGAACTCTTTTAGTAGCAGTATAGGAGTAGAAAATAATGAGCATTTTTAAAGACGTGACTAGGATCAAACCCAGTTTAAGCATCATTTGGTGTGCAAAGACCTTTCCCTTAGAAAAGCTTCCCCTTCTTTCCTAAAGGATGATGACTGATAAATTTGGCTTGTATAAAGATTTCTCTAGTCCGCCAAGTGCTGCAGAGCTGCTTCTGTGTGGGCAACAAGGGCAGCAGTAGCAGCGAAGAGCAGCTCACGAACTAGATAGTTTAGAGTCTTAGTGCGAGCCCTCAGACGGTTTAAGTTAAACAAGCTACCATCAGTACGGCAACGTATATAGATGTCGTCTTCTTCGAGCTCCGCCGTAGCCCTTTGGAGCATCATGCTGAAGAAGATTGTAAATAAAGTTGGAGCAAGAACACAACTTTGCTTCACTCCATTAGTTATTAGAAAAGGCTCTGAAAGAGCATCGTCATATCTGACTTGCCCATGCTGGCCCTCGTGTAGCAAGATAATCATTTTAAAGAATTTGGGGGGACATCCTAGTCTTTTCATGATCTGTTTCGGCTGGAAGTCAACCTGAAGAAAATGGAAGTTCTTTACCAGCCTGCACCACAGGACGAACACCACCATTCCCACATTGCCATTGGCAAATCTGTACTTAAGTCCATTCAGCAGTTCACCTACCTGGGAAGCATCATCTCTCAGATGCCAAGATTGACAAAGAGATCGATCACAGATTAGCAAAGGCATATAGCGCATTTGGAAGACTTCACAAGAGTCTGGAGTAATAAACACCTGAGGCAAAGCACAAAAATCAGTGTGTATAGAGCCATTGTACTGTCTATTCTCCTTTATGGGTCTGAAACATGGGTCACCTATCGCCACCACTTACGACTCCTCGAACGCTTTCATCAGCGCTGTATACGTACAATCCTAAATATACACTGGACTGACTATGTGATGAATGTTGCTGTCCTTGAGCAAGCAGGGATCACCAGCATTGAGGCCATGATATTGAGAACACAGCTGCGCTGGGCAGGGCACGTTTCTAGGATGGAGGACCATCGCCTCCCAAAAATAGTATTCTGTGGTGAACTCGCCATGGGTCAGTATAAGAGGGGCGCTCCAAAAAAGCGATACAAGGACTCCCTGAAACAACATCTCAAGCTCGTCCAAATTGATCATCAACAATGGTCCGCCCCGGCCTCGCATCGGGAGGCTTGGAGATGCACTATCCACAATGCTGCAGCCTTATTTGAGGACTCGTGCCGAACAAGTCCTGAAGAGAAACAACAACGCAGAAAGAATCACAACCCGGAAACATCACCCAAGGAGACCTTCTGCTGTGCTTTCTGCAACCGGACTTGTTTATCTCAGATTGGCCTTTTTAGTCATCAGCGTGCTTGCAGAAAGTGCGGGATGAATCCTTCCTGAATCTTCGTTTGCGAAGAAAAGCCAGAGAGAGAGAGTCTGCCAAGCAATTGTCACAATTCAAGAATTATTTTTCCTGTGGTGTTTTACTTGTACAAAAACATGTTCTGCATGTTGAAGTTGCTTGCATAAGACTATGAAGCACTGCATGTAGATGTGCAGTCTTCAACAGAAGTGCATTTATTTCAAAATAATAAAAGTGGCTCTTAAAGTGAAATGTTTAAGGTTCATGGATATTTCAAAATAACATTTCTATATAACATTAATCTGTTTGACAAAATAATCTAATTGTTCTTGTGTTTTTATGCAGATTAGGTATGCCAAGGTGTACTTGAAAGAGACTACTTTAATTTCACCCTTTCCAATTTTACTGTTCGGTGGAGATATAGAAGTATTGCATCGTGAACGCCTTTTGTCTGTTGATGGCTGGATCCATTTTCAGGTATCTCTTAAGTTCTGATAACTTCTTGTCAACAACATAATTTGGGGTTGAGAAGCATTTCGTTATGTTATTTTATTCTTGCATGTTTTCATTCCATGTCAGGAGTCCTAGACATGTGCCCTAATAGAGGGTAGAAAACAAGAAATGTATGTGTCCCCCAAAGCTGTTTATTTGTGACTCCCCAGACTAGCTTTTTCTGGCAAAAGAATTGTGAATTACCTTTCCTGGAAGTCTCCAGGAAAAGAAATTCGCCTTTCAATTAGATTGCAGGGAGTTCCTGAACTGAGATTTTAAAAAGTCCTGTTTCAGACAGTCCAGCCAGACCCCAGAGGGCCTCAATTGCCTGCTTCTGAATAAAACTGTTCAAGAAATGACATGCTGGAAAAGGAACTTAATGGCCCAGTTCAGATGTAATGCTGCCATTCTAACAAACTACAGCTTTAGGAAATAGAACCATGTGACTGCTCCCTCTACTTCCCACCATCCAACTTGATGGGATGGAAGGCTGGTTAAATTACAGAATCTCTGGGTGAGTGCGTGAGCAGTATACTTACATGTGAGTTATTCCCTTGTGCCAGCAGATTGAGGCAGGAGTCAAAAGTTCTGTTTCTGTTACAAACATTGACTCCACTCTCCCATTCACCAGTTTTATTTTTTCTTACCTTGCCAGATATGTTCTTTCCTACCTGTTACTGTCATTCCTATACTTAATTCTGTAATCTGTCTCTAAAACGATCAACGTTTGCAATGGCAACAATCAATGGAGAAGCTTTAAGGAAGAAGGAAAGTGACAGACTCTTACTCTCACAGAGAAGAGTGTTTCCCTTCCTATAAAGAGAGAGCAAACAGACAAAAAGCCAGTCCCAGAGTCCACTCTTTTGACTGCAATTCAGCAAGTCTCAGATTAAGAAAATTATAAGAAATCAGATGTTTGGCTGTTTATTGCCCAGTAAGCCTCTGGTCTGGCTTTGGAGTCAATATTAAAAGAACATTTGTCTCCTTAGGTGAAAGTAAGTCAGAGGGACTGACTGTGTACTCTGCACATGAACAGAATTAACAGTGATTGGAGATACCAGAAAAGACAAGGAAAATGTTGTTAAGAGCTAAAGACAAGGGATCAGCATCAATTAGAAATGGTGTGTGTGTGTGTGTGTGTGTATCTGTATGCACCTTCAAGTCACCTGTCAATTGATGGTAACCCCATTAATTTCACAGGGTTTTCTTAGTCAAGAAATACTCAAAAAGGACAAAAACAAGGATAGAGTTAAATCTGAGGAATCTGTTAGAAAGCTACTGTGTTGAAGTCACCAATTGCCACTTTGGACTGCTATCTTTAAGAGGGAAATTCCAGGCAAGGGGGTGAAGCGGAAGTTAGACATGCTGTCGTCCACTCAGAAAGGCCTTGAAGCACTAAGGCACAGGTGCAAAACTTGATAGACAATCAAAAGTCTTGGAATGATCCACTGCGGTACCCAAAATGGGGGAGCAGCATGTTCCACAACTGCAAACCACATGTTAGATGAATAGGCTGCTTTCTTCTCCTACATAAGAGCATTCTTAGCATATGCATTGCTTTCAGTGCCACCAGGTGTTCCTGCAATATCTCTGGCTTTTTCTTCGTAAACGAAGATTCAGGAAGGACTCATCCCGTGCTTTCTGCAAGCGTGCTGATAACTAAAAAGGCCAATCCGAGATAAACCAGTCCAGTTGCAGAAAGCACAGCAGAAGGTCTCCTTGGGTGATGTTTTCGGGTTGTGATGTCCTGCAATATAAAATTTAATTAAATGGGAGAGTAGAATTGATCCTTATAACATAAATAGAACTTTGGATTCCTGTCTTGATCTGCTGTCACAAGGGAATAACCATATGTTCAGATTACTCCTGCAGTCATCCAAGAATAACCATTCACAGTGAGTACCAACCTCTCATTCTGTCTAGTTAAATTACAGATTCCATAATGAACTGGGAATCTCTTGATTTAATTCTTCCTATAATAGTGACCTAAAAATAGCATCATACCATCCAGGCATCAGAGGAAACAGTGACTTCACAAACAAATTTGAATGAATTTTTTGTTGTTCGAAAATAGTTTTTTAAAAATGTAATATACTAATAACATGCTGCATTGTAGGAAAAAGTGCAAGATTTCATATTTCTATTTTTTACAGGCCCCTGTCAAAATTGCAGTCATCTTCAAGCAACTGAGAGCACTCATTGAGTCTGTTTTGAAGCAAAAACTTGAAAACCCTAAAATGTCACTTGAAGGTAACTTTTTATGTCTAAGACAATTTTGAACACACAGTATATGTTAAGTTTGCAGAACAGGAAAATGCTTCCTTGTTGAAGGGCCATCATGTGATGAACGAATATCATACAAAAAACAAAACATTTAAAGATCATAAAACATAAAAAACTGAACGTTTTTTTAAAAAGTAAAAGTCCAGTTAAACAGATGTGTCTTGAAACCTTTTCTAAAAGCAAAGAGTTATCATCAGAGAGTTCTAGCTGTGAAAGAAGGCATTGTACAATTTGGGAATGACGCGGTTTTCACAAATGTCCAACAGATTACCAGAGGCTGTCCTGTAGACCTTAAAAATTGGACAGGTTCATACTAAGTCAGGAAACAGGGTAGATAGCCAAGCTCTAAACTGTAGAGGACTTGAAAGTTAAAATTTACACATTTAATCGAGCCCCTCCCTCCAAAACAACTGGTAACCTATACATACCTTTTCATGTTGGAGTGGTGTGATCTCAGTTCTCATTAACATGCTCTGGTTAGCAACATAGCTACTGTATTTTGCATCATTTAGAGCTCTCAGATGTCCTTCAGGAACAGCCCTAGAGTATACTACAACATTATAAATGTGTTGCAGTATTTGATTAATTATGCAACACTTGGTGATTGACGCTAGAACAATTAAAATGTATATGTGAGCTTGCTTTTAGAGATCAATGCATGAGAGCTTTTAGCATTTTTAGACTCAAGAGAAACTCAGAAGGTCATTCATGGGGTATCAAACCATACTATGGAAAGGAGTATTAGTATCTGTGGACTATGTGTTCAATATAGACAGTACAGTTAAAATGTACCTGATGTGTTCCAGCCCTGGAAATGCAGTACCTTTGAATCATTTGCAGGCTTATGATAGTATCTATACATTACAGTTAGTATAGGCAGGGTGCAGTGTGGTGATCTAAGCATACATGATTAAAATTGGGGTAGGGATAGATTGCATTTACAGTTCTTTCTTGTTTAATCATTGCCACTGTTTTTCATCTGTGTTTTTCAGATGATAAGATTTTGAACATCATCAAAGAACTAATAAAAACGGAAAACACTGTCTGAAACAAAAAGTTGCCTGGAACCATGTAGCCATAATATCTGGAAAAAGAAAAATATATACTGAAATAAAGCATAGTGTTGTTTAAAGGGGGTGTAATGCCAACTATCATGTGGAAGCTGCTGGATAAGTACATTTTCTATGTTGTTCTGTGAGAATAGGAATGCATTGTAAAATTGACAATAAATTTGGTGCCCCTTGTTCAGATGTTTTTAAGTGATGGCTATAACTAAGATTGTTTCATTACAAAAATGAGTTGTGCTTTCTTAGGGGCTTATTGCACGAGGGAAAGGAAGCGGAAGTAAAGCCTGAGAGTAGCACATCCCACCTTGCCTTATCACACAACGTTGGTATGCTTTAGCTGTTCTCCTGTTCCAGTCCCATGGGAGAGGGTGGTAAATGTGAGTCTTTTTGCTAATGATAAGCCAAGGCGGGATGCGTTATTCTTGGGTTTTACTGCTACTTCCCTTCCCTCGTGTGATTAGGCTCTTAATTTCAGTTTAAAGTGTAATATTCCAGAGAAAATTTGAACCAGGTTTTATTTCTCTATGAGAAGGAGCCTTTTCTTTTCCTTGCCAAAATATGTGTATGAGACACAATTATCTACTGGGTTTTTATCTACATCATGGTCATTTAAGCAATACATTTTAATAAATTGTTATTCTTTTGTTATTACCCATATGATAAGTTAGGAAGAACTGCAGGAAGCTAGCTCTGGAGCTCTTTTAATAATCTCAAACCTATCCTCTTTTGGAATTAATTCTGTCACTGAGTTGTCTGTGCACTAAATCTCAAGAGAAAACAATAATGATCTTTTAAATATATTTAGTACCGCACTTCCAGAAATTAAAACTATTTTTCCTTTAAGAGAAAATTTGCAAAAGGAGAAAAGGTATAACAATCACCTTTGTATTAAACTAAGATCTTAAAGGAATGTTACCTCATGATTCTTCCTCTTTCTAAGCATATATTTGGCTGCCTCTACAGAACAGTTAGAGAACATGTGGCCTTCCAAATACTGTATTGTTGGGCTGCAGCTCCCATCAAGCCAGACCTACTCACCATCCCATGGTGACCAATGGTGAGAACTACGGTATTGTCCCACAACATCTAGAGATCTGTGTTCCCTGTCTCTGTTCTACTGTAAATTAAATGACTCTCTCACCCTCTTTTAAATATGGAAGTTGCATAAACTGTGTTCGGTCATCAGTTATCAGATCAAAGGACTGTAATCCACCTAAATAAAGGACTTGCACTCAAAGATTTTTTTAATTGTTCTGGTACAGTCAGCATAATTAAGATAAAATAATTGAAAATGTTTACTGAGTTTTTGGTTGTTGTTTTGTCAGTCTTGAACCATTTGAATGTTACTGCTAAATGTGGCCCAGATCTAACACTGTCCACTACATCAGAAGGCAATTCTTCATGCAATTGCATCAAAACTAAGCGTGGTAATAAATCACATTTGAACATGTGAACTAGCCTCAAGTTGGATTCAAAGTTCTGTTGCAGTATTGTTGGTTTTTTGCCTAATTTGTAGCCAAGAACAGAAGGAAGAAAATATTAGAAGTCTTTGTCAATAGATGAAAAACTGAAGCGATTTAACAAAGTGCAATCTAAACTGAGATGAGCTTCATTTATGAACATTAATCAGCATAAATATTTCATAATGTATACATGTACTGAAAAAATGGCCTATGGAAGATACTTCCTTCCTTGCTAGAAAATGTTACTTGTGTTTCTTGTACCAGCTGAAGCTTTTGCCCACCTCACCTTCATGAAATCTTAATGCTCTTAATGATGAACTTATGGTCAGCCCTTGAAATAATGGTCAATTGTCATGTGGATTGCCGTACAGCAACTAGAGCTCAAATATGTTGATTTGCTATTGTTTGTAACCATTACTCACAGTATTTCCATATTACTTTGCAATGATGAATAATAGAGCTTATCTTTTCTAACATTGAGATACCAGTTCATTAGGACTAAGCAGCATGTTAGTACATTCTGACTGCTTACTCCCATTTAATTCCTGAAAACAAGCACAGGCAAAAGGAAAACAGTGGTTCTTTAACCACTGGTTTGTTTATAGTGACTTCTGAACTGGAAATTCTGGATATGAGACTCTCTGATCTTTACAACTTCATAGAATTTAATCATGTTGCTGGACATCAGTGGTTTGCATTTATACCGAGAACTGCATGGTCTGCCACCTTTTAAGGCCATGATGGAAGAAAGGCAAGGCATAAAATGTACTAAATAAGGCAAGTGTTGCCTAAGGCAGAGAGTCCTCATTCTCCCTAATGGTAGAGCACACTGTATCTTCAACATAGTGTTCAAACTTAGTCTAATTGTCTGCCTCACTGATCCACGAGAGGGAGCAGTTTGCCTGCAGAAAGATTAACATGAGAAATCTTTGTGCCATACATAAACCTTCCATTTCTTTTCTTTTTTAATCATTTCAAGTACACCAGCAGATTCCAAACCAATATTTTTTCTTTAATTTGTATTTTTTATAGTTTAAGGACAATCCTGTTAAAACCATAACACTTGAAAGAAGCACTTGCTTCTGTTTGAAGCAGGAGTTATGCATACAAAGAGGTAAACATTCGATTTCCTTCTATAACTTACCTTTTGTCATTCCAACTTCGTAGGAGAGCTGTTGGTACCATTTTGCAGAGTATCTTGGCAGTTTGTATAATCCTATTAATCTAACTGAAACAACAGGTAAACAGATTCACCAGTTTACTCCTGTGCAAAAATATGAAAGTTCAATACTGGGGGATTCCTGACATTGGGTTGTCTGGCAAGCAGTTCCCATAGTAGGATTAAATGTCTCTCTGTGCACAGAGTGAGCAAAGCTGCACCTCCTCACTCAGGTTCCTTGTAAAATACAAATCCCATGATATGTAGGTGTATGGCATACACTATAAATTTATAAACACCTGCTACCCACATTGCATCACACACTTGAGAGCAGGGAAGAGCAACTATAGCCATCTAGAAACTGGACTGTAACTCCTACCAGCTCTACTCAGTATAGCCAATACTGAGGCACTCCAACAATATCTGAAGACCTACAGCTGACCATCTGTGCTCATAATATGCTTCTTTGTTGCTGGAGTCGTTTGGTAGGGCAATTTTAGCCTATGCCCTAATGGCACTCCTCATGCACGCACTGTGGAGCCCTTTACTTTCTCCTATATACTCTTCCCCCTCCCGAGGAAGAGTAATGTGTGAGTCAGACTTTATTTTGAGGGGAACTGCCAGGATATCTCAGGATATTACATTACTTCTACAAAGCACACATTTCAGAGGTAGCAGAAAGGAAGAAAAGAGTGATGAGACAGAAAGTGGTGGTGGGGTGCTGGAGCAAAGAGAGGTCAAGTCAGAAAGGGTCGCAGACCTCCCCTTCACATGTTTTCTTAACCATGATATTTCATAGGTGTGTGTGGGTGCATTTTTGATAGTCTGGTTTTTTTAAAAGACAGCTTTCAAGATTCTGTCTCATTCTTCCATAACTGATCAAGAAACACAACCTGGAACATGCCTACAAAAGTAAATTTATTTGCAACAACTGGAATAAAAATGGAAAGAATAATTGTAATTTTTCATTCCCAAGTCGAAAAATGGTTTTCCTAGCTGTTTAGAACATGAATAAAAATAGACTAGCAAGAATATTACACAATTTTCTCCTGGTATTTGAATGTCCAAAAGTGTTATGGAGGAATTCTGCAAAGAAAAACATGCTGGGAAGAAAATGTTTTCTGTGCAAAAAAGTCATGTGGCTTTTTTTCCACAGAAGATTCTGCTGCAATACTTTGAGATGCTCAAATAAGGGGAGAATATTGCAGAGGAATGTTCATTTTCTCCCACAGCTTGAAGAAAACTAATTATTTGTCCTTCTATGTGAGGACTAAATAGTTAAGGATTTACATCCCTAGTCTGGAATCTGAGCAGTGAGCTGGTTTAATTCCTCTCTATTCAGTGATGTTTCCACTTTTTTTTTTTTTTTTTTTTAGTTGCTAGCATTTCTTATAAGAAAAAAGTAAAATTCTAAACTTTAGGAATATTGCCATTATGGTTTCAGAACGTGCTGTTCCCAACCACCCCACGTCATAATTATAGGTGGCATGCTAAAATATACAGTATATATATGTCTGATTAACCTAGAATTGCTTTTTAGTCCATCACAGACAAAATGCTTCAGCCCTACTGTTAAATTGTGCAACATTGAATTTTTTAATGGAAAGGTGAGGTACAATGCCTTAAATTAAAAAAAAATATTAAAGAGGTGGAATTGCCATCATGTATAGGGTTGCCATTAGTCCTGGAAATCTGGGGAAATTATGGTTTGAAGGGACTGAAAATTTTCCCATCCATTGGGCTGTTTGAAGCAGCAGATCCCGGATACCTCCAGCTTCCTCACAGTTCAGGCCACAGGGATGGGTAAAAGGCAACAGGCAGGAGTGCAGACAGTGCTAGAGGAGAGCTCAGAAGGCAAGAAAGGAAAAGAGGCCAGCAGAGAGTATGGTGAATCTGGCCTCAGCCATTTATCTGGGTGCACTGTTCACTTTTTCCTCTCACTGCTTTTCATCACAATAGCAAGGTTTTAAACCCTTTCTTTCCCACCCTACTACTTTTCCTACTGGGTTACCTCTCCTTCCAACACAAAGTCAGGTTTTAACCCTGTCTTTCCAACACTACTGATTTTCCTCTGGATTTTTTTCTCCTTCCAACACAGCTTTTAAACCCTTTCTTTCCCATCCCACTACTTTTCCTCTGGATTTCCCCTCCTTCAAACAAAAAGTCAGGTTTTAAACTCTTTCTTTCCCACCCCACTGCTTTTCCTCTGATTTCCTCTACTTCAAACACAAAGTCAGCTTTTAAACCCTTTCATTCCCATCCCACTACTTTTCCTCTGGATTTCTTTTCCTTCTAACAGAAAGCCCGGTTTTAAACCCTTTTCCTCCACCACACCACCTACTGGATTACCTCTCCTTCCAACACAAAGTCAGGTTTTAAACCCTTTTCTCACCCCATTCCTTTTCTCCTAGATTTCCTTCTAACAGAAAGTCAGATTTTAAACCCTTTCTTTTCCACCTGACTACTTTTCCTCTGGATTTCCCCTCCTTCCAACACAAAGTCAGGTTTTAAACCCTTTCTTTCCCCACCCCACTGAATTTTACAACTTGATGTGTAGTATCTGGAAAAAATCAAAGTACCTTGCCCAAGTGCCAAGGTCTGAAAAGCACATAAGACACCTTAAACTACCGAAACATGCAATGAAACAATATTAAATGTCAAAATGTGGGGGTTTTGTCTTGTTTTTTGTCCATAATCCACCCAATCCAGTCCCGAATACTTTTGTCCTGGTTTTGTGGCAGAGAATAATGGCAACCCTTACATATAGCAAGATTTTTAGTGGCCTCCATGTGACAAATATGCCAGTTGGCCTTGAAAGTGGTAAAATTTTTTGGCTGTAACAGGTGTGGGCTTGTATCAGTGATAACTTGGCAGTTGGATCTTGTAAAGTCAAGTGTGAGGGAAGATGGCCTTGCCCTTTTTGCATGTAAAGAAATCCCCACCTGTTTTCTTTTGTTTTGTTTTTGTCTGGGAAGGACTCCTTTGGCCAATAGGTTTGGAAAAACCAAGTCCTGACAAAAACTAGTTTTACATTTTGGGTCTATTTGTTCTTTACAATGTTTGTCTGAGTCTTGGATAGGGGGGGGAAAGTGAGTGGTGGACTGGCCCGGGTACAAATAATTCTCAGAACAAAATGGCAGGTGCCTCCCTCTCCTCACAAGAGTGTGGCTCTGAGGTAAATAATTTTTTTGCGTTATTGTTACGGCCTTTTGCGTTCGGGTGTATTTTTCAGCAGAATGATCTTATTCCAATAAAAAAATTCCTAATCCCCCCCCCAAAAAATCCTAATCCCCCCCCCCCCAAAAAACAATTCCTAATCCCACAGGGACCGAGATCTGCTTTGAATGCCAGACTGGTTGCTAGAGGCCGAAAGGCTTCCCTCAGCTACTCGAGGAAGCCCAGCCCGCCTGAGGAGCCGAGAGCGGGTCTTTGGCCGGGAAAGGAGGCTGGAAAACGAGGCGGAGGAGAAGGCGGAGATGCCTTACAGCAGGCGGGCCCAGGGGCGGGACGCCGCTCTCCAGCATATAGCCGCCGGCTTCACACACTTTTCCCCGTTGCTGCCCAGGAGGCAGCGATAAGGGCTGGTGTGTGTGTATGTGTATGTGGGGGAAGATGGTGACCACCCGAGCCAGCCAGGAGCGCCCCGCGGCTATGGGCGGCCGCCGCCGCAGCCCCCAGTGCAAGCGGCAGCGGGCCGAGGACGTGACCCCCGAGGAGCGGACCGAGCCCCCGGGCGGCGTCGAAGGCAGCGGCGGCGGCCTCCAGCTCCGCGCTCCGGTCAAGAAAAGCAAGGCCCCCCCGATGGGGTGGTGGTGGCGGCGAAGGCGGCGGCTTCCCAGCCAGGTCGCCTCTCCCCGCCGCGGGGAGCCCATGAACCCACTGGAGCGGCAGACCTTCCGCGACTACGGGCAAAGCTGGTACCGTTTCCGAAAGGCTCTGGAGGGCAAGTTCCAGCCGCTTGACCCGCTCGCCCAGCAGCCACAAGTAAGGGGGAAGGCGGCGAGGTTAGGATTCAACCCCCCCATCCAGCTGTTTCGTCTGCTCTTCTAGAAGGACATCAGAAAATGAAGCCCCCCACCCCACCTATGAAATGCCCAGATAATCGCAAATTTCGTAGCTCTCTGGCATCATATACTTATAGTCTTTCTACTTTTCCCTTGAGGGCTTCTTTTCAGACGTTATGTTGAATGCGTGTAGAAGGAGGAGCGGGTTTGTATTCGCTGCTCCCCTTCTGTGAATTGAGAGAGTCCCTGGTCAAGTGTACAAAATCACTTTTTTAGCTTGGTACCCCTGTAGCCTCTTCCCTGGTCATGGCAAAAATAGGTAGAGGACATAGCTAAGAGGTGCAATTTTAGATTTCCCTTCTATATACGATCAATATATTGTATAAAGAGTCCTAGATCAGTGGCTCTTAACCTTTTCTTTACCAGGGACCCTCTAAATATCTTTTGTTGCTGTGGATCCCCAGGATTTAACTCAAGTTTTAAAATAATAATAATAATAATAATAATAATACAATTACATCATCCATTAAACCTTCCCTCAGAGGCACTGGAGGGGGAGGGAAGACCTCTCTCCTGCTTCTTCCTGCAAGTTTGTGGCTGGGGCTGGTTGAATGGCAATATGCCAGCCAAGCCAGCCTTTGCCTGGGCTCCTGTGATGTGGCCACTCCACTGCAGGCAGGAGATGGGTCAAGCAGCCTTCAAGCCTTTGTGGACCCCCTGTGAGGACGTTGCAGACCCCTGGGGGTCCCCAGACCATAGGTTAAGAACCACTGGCCTAGATTTTCTTTGTTCTTTCATCTTCACTCTATCTTTTTTCCACCATGGAATGCATTTTTGTTTAGGAAAACATATAACACAGCACATAACCTGTGATGTGTGTTACATGGAGTTGTATTTGGTCTCTGTTTTCCTGCATACATGCATAAGTATGCTTGTCACACATGATGGTCTAGCTGAAGTCCATATACTTTCCTACATGGACTGCTTTCTGTGTAGAGAACAAGTGTTAAGGTATAAAGTCTCCAGGATGGATAATCTGTCTGTTTTAGGGGTGTAGTACACTTTGAACATGTACAAGCACTAAACAGATAACAGGATATATATAGTGAGCAAGAAGGTCCCTTTGTTGTTGCTGTTGTGTGCCTTCAAGTCCTTTCTGACATGGTGAACCTGTCAGGGGGTTTCTTGGCAAGATTTGTTCAGAGGAGGTTGCCTTTGCCTTCCTCTGAGGCTGAGACAGTGGGTTTCCATGGCTGAGCAGGGATTTGAACCCTTTACTTTTTATTAAGAGGCATAACAGTGACCTTTTCTTTAGCAGCATAGTTAAACACAATTCTATACAAGTGTAAGGAAAGACAGGAACACATAGGAAGGGGAGAGTTGTAGAAAGTCTGCTTAAATTTGTTTAGATCAGATCTGATCATGAAGGACATTTAGAAATTCTGAGGAGAGACTGAGTGGGTAGAGCTGGTTGTCAGGTGATGGATGAGGGGATAGAATCTGACATTGAAAAGGATTGCAGAGTAAGAATCTGGGTGCTACCTGTACCTGTTGTGATTCATATCGAGTAATTGCAACTGAGAAGACAAGAGTTCAGATTTCAGATCTGGCATTGTTTTCATTACAAGCACTATAATTTCCTGCATCTCCAATATATAGAATTGTATAATTGTCTGGTTGCAGCTGTCTGCTATGCTCTCCTTGCACTCTGTAATCTTATTCTGCTCCTGGCACATTGCTTTCCCTTTAACGTTTTGAACAGGAAGTGATTCAAAATCAAATGCATATCAAATGTTGCTGTTTCTGCATGCTGTTTCTCCTTTCCTAGATTTTCAATCACTTCCTGCAGATTCAATTATAATGGAAGTTAGCAGAGGCTAGTATTGAACAATAGGGAATGGGTGACTTCGTAATCTCAAGATCTGAAGGTACTTTACCATTTTTGCCACATGCAAAGACTCTTTATTGAACAGAATGTTAATTGAGATCTTCTCCACTTTTTTATATGGCTTTTCTTACAAGAATGGAAGAGGAAAATATTATGCCACTTCTAATAATTAAGTGTGGTGTGTGTGTGTGTGTGGTTGCATGATATAGACAACTGGCAGCCACTGTATAAAATATGTTTTTTTTTCTATACCCATCATATAAAATGCCCCATGGAGTGGTAACAATAAAGTGAAAACGTTCCAAATACTAAAACTGTGGTTAAATACTGCCACTATTTAATGATAATGCTAAGGTATTAGTTGCACTTAAAATGGTTAGTTACTCAGCAGTAATAACTATGTTCAGGAAGGTGAAGTTAGTAACATTGTTGATTTGAAAATGGGGTCATTAACTCCTTTGTTGTTCTTGTGCAGTGGGCACAGCTCTTAGGGAATCCAGAGTCCAGAGGTACAAGGTACAGTATTTAAGTCACCAACTCAAGCCTTTCCACCTTCCCTTGAAAATCAAATACCCTGGAATAGATGTATGTGATCAAGAAGGTGATGTGCAGAGAACCCCATCTTGGGAAAAAGGCAGGATATAAATCCAATAAATAAAGAAAATAAATAAGAGAGATGAAATCTATTGCTGGTCTTTTTTCACCTTCCTTCCTCCTTCAGGTTTGCTGCACTGTTTCCATGTGGGATGTACTGAGGCAGTGCAAGAGGATCTCTGTAATTCTCTTTGATACCATAATCTCATTAGAAAGACTGATATGTGCATCATTTTGTCTCCATATGTAAAAAATGTATATATCCACATTCAAAATGTATTCAATCCCTTATTTGTTATCCTATTTGCACATGCAAGACCTACATGACCTGATGTTGCCTGCACATGTGCAGCTACCACAAACATTGAAAAATTTTGTTTTGTAAGGAAAAAGGTAGAAATAAAGTCCAGATATTTCTTAGGATAATGCCGTTCTTTCGGCTTCCTGCCACTCAGTAATTGCAAAAGTCATTGCATGCACTGGAAGAAAATGAATGTATTATTTCAGATGCAGCTACAGATCATGCCTACTCACTTCCAAGCAGTGCTAATCATGAAATAATCAGGAGTCTAATAAGTTAGATGTGCCAAGTCTTTGAAGCAATTCCATGCTAATATTTTTGTTCTCATTATTCATACCCTGTAACACATAAGTGGCTGTTTCACTGTTGACTGTTTTAACATCCTATCCATCTTTTCTTGTCTCCCCAGATAACTGCAGAGGCCCGGTGCAAACTGATCAGTTGGCTCATTCCAGTGCATAAACACTTTGGCTTTTCTTTTGAATCCTTATGCCTGACTGTAAACACTCTGGACCGCTTCCTCACCACTACCCCAGTGGCTGCAGACTGCTTCCAACTCTTAGGAGTCACCTCACTCTTCATCTCTTGCAAACAGGTAACAGAACTTAGCAAATCCTCCCTATTTGTAGATTTATGATTCATATTTGATGCTGGAAAAAAAGTGAAGGGCAAACTTTATTAAAGCTCAGCTGTAAGAGAACTACGTTAGTTGGGACTAACAATTAGATTTAGGACTTTGCTTTGTATGCCTGAGGCTGAAGCTCTGTTCACAATGTCTTTAGCCTTACACTGAGGTGTCTCTACTATTGCTGTGAAAGATCAGTGTTTCCTAATAGATTCATTTTTATATGGAAGAATGTAAATACTGTAATGTGGCAGAAGCATTGATCAGAATCTTAGGGATTTTCTACAAATAGCTATTTCATTATGCACAGCACTGTAACAGCTCTAAACCACTGCTTACAGCATGATATCCTATCCCTGCTGATTGTGCTTCAGGATCTGGATTCTAAGATAAGGAAGTTAATGGAAGGAAAGTTTCCTATCTGCTCATTACCCCTGCTGCTGCCCCATTTCCCAGAAAAGCTTCTCTTGGGGCCAAGGACAATCTGAAATAAAGTAGGATAGGGCATGAAGGGCTGCTGGGAATGGGGTGGAATCACACCAAATCAGGCTTGGATCCTAATATAATTAAATTTGGAAGGGTTCAGAGAAATTTCCTGCACTCAGTGTCCCATCCTTGATTCTCTTGCCTCTTGAGTGGCTTTTAATGGATTGCGAGTTGCTGAATGGAGGAGGAAAGGATGGAGAATTTTCCTTTCATTAAGTCAGCATATTTTAGGATCTATGCCCTGAGTTCCATACTCCAACCACCCTTCATTGATACACTCTGTTGCGCTTCTCTAATCATGAGCAACAGTGGTGAGGAAGCCTCTGACAAAAAAAAAAAGCTCCTTTGGACAAAGTCCTTTTATGCCTGCCCTTCTCCCTTTTCCCAAAAAAGCGATACAAAGACTCCCTGAAACAGCATCTCAGGTTCGGCCCAATTGATCACCAACAGTGGTCCTTCCGGGCCTCACATTGGGAGGCATGGAGACGCACTATCCACAATGCTGCAGCCTTATTTGAGAACTCACGCCAAACAAGTCTTGAAGAGAAACAACAAAGCAGAAAGAATCACAACCCAAAAACATCACCCAAGGAGATCTTCTGCTGTACTTTCTGCAACCGGAGTTGTTTATCTCGGATTGGCCTTTTTAGTCATCAGCGCGCTTGCAGAAAGCGCGGGATGAGTCCTTCCTGAATCTTCGTTTGCGAAGAAAAGCCAGAGAGAGAGAGAATTTATGCCTGCCTTGCTCCCTTTTTCCTCCTTATCCACTGACTAGCTGGAAGGTTTTATTTGGTAGCCTCAGCATTGGGATGATGATGAAGAAGGGCTTGAAGCACAGGTTTTCAGTACCATGTAGCAGCGTGTCTGCAGTAAACAGTGCAATAAAGAGTAAGCTGGGAAATGATGAAATTCTGCTTTAGTTGAACCTACTGTAGCTGTGTGTGGCTGCCTATGACAGGCTAGGTAAACATCATCTGCTTCCAGAATCCCTTACTGAGTGTGCTTGAACATCAGAGCAGAGAGGAATGGGGAAAGCAGGAGGCTGTTTACATGACAAAAAAAAGCCCGAGAGGAATATGTGTCGATCCCTGGTAGTTCACACACATCACGGGCTATTCAGAAGGAGGGGGTAGCAAAGAGCCCCTCTATTTTTCAGGACTTTCTGGGGAAAGTCTGAGACAGCCTGTGCTATTGGTTGTCTGAACAACCAGGAACCATCCCAGGACATGGGATCGTTTCTGATTGGTTCGACATTGGAGGTAACGACCTTGCAAGGGAAGCCTTGCTGTCGCCATTTTCTTAGGGTCCCTCCCACAGCCTTCTTAGGGTCCCTCCAAAACAGCCAGCTGAGTGACAGGCAAGGTCTCTCCCCTTTCCACGCCCTTGCCGCCAGACGGGGTGGGAGTGGGGATTCTCCGTGACTGCCAGTCACTAAGAACACCCCCACCCACCCAAGACAGCTTTCCCCCTGCTCTTGCAGCCATGCGGGACGGGAGGGGTATTCTCCATGACTGGTAGTCACGGAACCCCCCGGCCCCACATGGTTACTCCACCCCCGCCCTTATGGCCGCGCAGGGTGGGGGGAATTTCTCCGTGACTGTCAGTCACAGAGAACACCCCTCCCACCCAGCGTGACTTCACCACCACCCCCGTGCAGCCACACTGGGTGGGGTGGGGATCTTCTCCGTGACTCTCAGTCACGGAGAAGACCCTTCCCGCCCAGCTTAGCTCTCCTCCCTGTGCAGCCGCGCTGGGTGGGGGGGATCTTCTCAGTGACTCTCAGTCACAGAGAAGACCCCATCTGCCCAGTGTGGCTCTCCCTCCTTCAGACACACTGGGTGTGGGGGAGACTTTTCCATGACTCTCAGTCATGGAAAGACCCCTCCGGCCCAGCTTGGCTTTCCCCCCACTGCAGCTGCGCTGGGCGAGGGAGAGCTTCTCCATGACTCTCAGTCACGGAAAAGGTCTTCCCCGCCCAGCATGGCTGCATGATGGGGGAGCCAAGCTGGGCAAGAGGGGTCTTCATGGAGAAGAACCCCCCTCACCCAGCGCGGCTGCAGGGGGGGGGTGAAAGCCACGTTGGGCGGGACGGGTCTTCTCCGTGACTGAGAGTCACAGAGAAATCCCCCCGCCGCCCAGCACTGCTGCAGGGTGGGTGAAAGCCATGCTGGGCGGGAGGGGTCTTCTCTGTGACTGAGAGTCACAGAGAAGAACCCCCCACCCCCCGTGGCTGCAAGGGTGGGGGGGAAAGCTGTCAGGGGTGGGGGGTGGATCTGTGCCTAGCAGGGGTGGTTCTGACCATTCCCAAAATGGCAGATCCAGCCTTGCCAGGCTTCTGTTGTAAGCCCATCCCCTCAAAAGACTAACCAATCAAAATACTGCTCTGCTGTCTAACCCTATCCCAGGATGGAGGCACTCGAGAGCAAGTACTTTTAAAAACCGGGACTTATGCTACCGTGACAAATCGTATAAACAACAAGGGATGAACTCGGGATGAGGGAATCCCGTTTCTCCCCGTGATAAAAAATCTCATGTAACTGGCGCCCAGATAAGGCTGCCTCACCAGCTACCTCTAGCACGGTAAAGACGGTAGATCTGTATTTTGGCCACCAAAATGGAAATCATAAGAAAAATGGAGGCTGGTGAAAGAAAGATGCATTTTGAAGAGTTCTTTCAAGTAGTCTCTGAAGATTCCAGTTTTTGTTTTTGTTTTAACTTGTGAAAGGTGTACCTGATCTGGTGGTTTCATTTCACTTGTGTGTGTTGTTAGTTTTGAATAAAAAGTTGTTTGAAACATGTTAAATTTCTCTTCTCTTTTGTGGTGTAGGAGCCTATCCCTATTACCATGTTTTTATGCCTGTGGTACCAAATTTTCTGTTAAAGAAGTAATGCCCAGGAACACGTTTACTTTGTACGCTGAGGTATACATGTACCGTATATTCCGGCGTATAAGATGACTTTTGAGCACTCAAAAGTGCCCTCCAAAATCAACAGTCGTCTTATACGCCGGATATACTTTGCTTCACCTGCCTGCCTATCTCCTGCCTTTTCGCAAATGGAGGGAAGAGGCAGGAGATGGGGCAGGGGGGTGAAGCAAAGTGCTTTTCCAGTTCATTCACCCCCTCCTCTGCCTTCTCCCCCTTTGGAGAGAAACGGAGACAGAGGAGGGGGGTGAACGTTGTGGTTTGCCACGGCCGCTGCTTGATTGCCTCTGCAGCGGCCGAGGCAAACCACTAGATTCGCCCTTTTCCCCCACCTTGCTTGAAGGTGGAGGAAAAGGGCGAAAATGCCCCGTTTTGCTCCGCGACCCCGATCCCTCCTTCTGGGCTCCCTTCCGAAGAAAGCCCAGGAGGAGGACGCGGGGCCGTGGAGCCAAACCCCGGGATTCGCCCCCTCCCCCCAGCCACCCGTCCACCCTCCCTCCTGCCAGCCCCACTCCCCAAAGCCGCAATCCCACTGGAATTGCGGCTTTGGAGAGGGGGAGTGGCTGCAAAGCCCGAGCCACCCAGCCACCCTCTGTCCATCCACCTCCCCTTCCCCAAAGCCGCGATCCCACTGGAATCATGGCTTTGGGGAGGGGGGGTGGCTGCGAAGCCCCCTCCCCGCAGCCACCCAGCCACCCTCCGCCCATCCACCCCCTTCCCCAAAGCCGTGATTCCACTGGAATCGTGGCTTTGGGGAGGGGGGGTGGCTGCGAGCCCCCCTCCCCCGAGCCCCCCTCCACCCATCCACCCCCCTTCCCCAAAGCCGCGATTCCACTGGAATCGCGCCTTTGGAGAGGGGGGGTGGCTGCGAAGCCCCCTCCCCCCAGCCACCCAGCCACCCTCCGCCCATCCACCCCCTTCCCCAAAGCCACGATTCCACTGGAATCATGCCTTTGGAGAGGGGGGGTGGCTGCGAAGCCCCCTCCCCCCAGCCACCCAGCCACCCTCCCTCCAGCACCCCCCGTCCATCCATCCCCCCTCCTCAAAGCCGCGATCCAGCTGGAGATCACGGCTTCGGGGAGGGGGTGGGTGGGTGCGAAGCTCCCTCCCTCCAACCATCCTTCCACCTTCCCCGAACCCCCCTCCCTCCAGCATCCTCCCTCCAGCCACCCCCCCTCCCCAAAGCCGCGATCCGGCTGGAGATCACGGCTTCGGGGAGGGGGTGGGTGGGTGAGTGCGAAGCCCCCTTCCTCCAACCAACCTTCCACCCTCCCCGAAACTCCCTCCCTCCACCCCCCCAGCCAGCTGGCCATCCCACATTCCCGAACCCACCAGGAGGCTGGGCAGCCTCCTCGTGGGTTGGGGAATCGCGGGAGGAGGGAGAACCCCCCCTTAGCCAGCTGGCCATCCCACATTCCCCAACCCGAAAGGGGGCTGGGCAGCCTCCTCGTGGGTTGGGGAATCGCGGGAGAAACCCCCCCCCCGCCAGCTGGCCATCCCGCATTCCCCAGCCCACCAGGAGGCTGGGCAGCCTCCTGTGGGTTGGGGAATCGTGGGAGGAGGGAGCCCAGAAGGAGGGATCGGGGCTGTGGAGTTAAATCCCTAGATTCGCTCCCTCTCCCTTGACGGTGGGGAGAGGGGGCGAATCCCGGGGTTTGGCTCCACGGCCCCGTGTCCTCCCTATGGAGCCAAACGGGGTATGTCGCCCCTTCTCTCCACCTTCCTTGAAGGTGGGGAGAGGGGGCGAATCTAGGGGCTTGCCACCGCCGCCACCGCTTACCCATCATTGGTTCCTTTCTGGAGAGCCAAGGCGGAGGGAAGGGGGCTGCTGAGGCAAACTGGGCATTTTCGCCCCTTTCCTCCACCTTCGAGTCCAGTTTGACTGGAAGGTTGAAGAGAGGGGCGAATGTTGCCCTGCCAGCTGATCCTGTTCGCTTTCCCAACTCACAAGGAGATCCTCATGAGTTGGGAAACAAAGAGGATCAGCTGGAAAGGCTCCCCCAGCCAGCCAAATTGTGGGGGTGGTCTTATACTCCCAGTTGTCTTATACGCCGGAATATACGGTACTTAAGTTTGGTTAAATTGTGTCTGATAATCATTAGACTAAAGGCAAAGACAGTTAGGAATGTTTCACCTTTGACTTTAATATAAAACAGCCACTAGTAGCATGTATATGTTCTAGAGATAGCTTTAGGGATTATTTTCTATTTACAGGGTTGTGCCTTAATGTTTATGCATGTGTGTCTTTCAGGTGGAAGTGCACCCACCCAAAGTGAAACAACTCCTGGCACTTTGCTGTGACACTTTCTCTCGCCAGCAGCTCTGCAACCTAGAGTGCATAATTCTGAACAAGCTACATTTTAACCTGGCAGCCCCCACCATCAATTTCTTCTTGGAATACTTCACCCATATGCGGATGGAAGTTTGTGAGGTGGATGCCTGGGAGGCCAACAGTGCCAAAACTCTGGCAAGAGGTGTGGCTGAACTTAGTCTGGCCGACTATGCTTTTAACAAATACATGCCTTCCTTGCTGGCAATTTGCTGCTTGGGGCTGGCTGATCAGATGTTGCAACACCAGAAACCGTTGGACTTGAAGTTAAGCGACTATCCAGAGGGAGTTATACAAGATTGTCTGGACAAGCTACATTTACTGGTGTCTTTGAATGAGGATTCTTTGCCTCTGGTACTACCCCCTGAGATTTCAGATCAATGTCTGCATTTAGAAAAATGAGTTAACCAAACCAAACCATACAAAAAAATACTTGAAGCTCCCTGTGTGAACATACATTTGGAAGGGGTTTTTTTGTCTTTTTGCCAGTGCATGTATAGAAGGATCACTGAAAGTTGCAATACCTTTAAAGTAACAGTATTCATGTTGTACCTTAACTCAATAGTCTTTTAAAGAAGTTTTACATGGTATTTATATTTATCAGTAATAGAAGCTGTAATATTGGTTTAACATATATACAATTAAGCAATGGCTTCTCTAATCTTTTAAATATTATTTCAGATTCTATTTTGCACAGTAGACTTGTTGTATATTGCACTGATATTATTTAAATAACAGACTGGAGTTGTAAACAGTGTATATATTATGAATATACTTATTTATTGAGATGATAGTTTATTGCTAAGCCATAGGAAGTACAACGGTATTGTAAATACATTTATCTAATAAAGTTTCTATCAATAACTATTTGTAAAGGCATGTTATATTATTTTCTGTTCAGTCCCATGAGAAAATGAACTTATTACATGACCTCATGTAGAAAATAACTTGTTCTATCTCAGAAGTTAGTCCCACTATGTTCAGTTTGCTTATTGCCTAGTATGTATGTTGATAATTGCAGCTTTAGGATCTTAACTGTAGATTATGTCTTCGTGTCAAACTGCTGAAAGGCATGAAGGAATGGTTTCACACAGAAAAACGCCAGATAGGAGGCTTGCTGATTTCTTTCACCACTTGCTTCTTTCCCCCTTGCATTCCCACTTCCTAGCTGATTTTCTGCTAGCTAAACATATTCTAGTCTTGGAGCAAGCTAGAATAAAAACAACTAGGGGAAAGTATCGGTGGAGGGAATCCCTCACAACAGGCCCACAACTCTTCCACTGTGTTGAACAACTTCTGTTCTAAGATACAGTTTTGGCTCTATGATGTGAAATTCTAGCCATACACAAAGGCACTTGCTTCATCTTCTCTTTTGTGTGCCAAAAAATGGAAAACATTATACAGTACAAATACTAAACAAGTAGAACCTGAAAAATGCTCATTGTGACCGCAGCCCATAATTGCTGTTCAGTCATCCAACCAGCCTAGAATCAGAAAACCCAGGTAGCACCCTGGTTCATGTGAACGAAAGGGATCCCTTTTCTCCTTCCAAGATCTTCCCATGCTGTGCTAAATGGATGGGGAAGGATATGATGTGAGACCTTCTGTCTGATACCCTGAAGAGAACCAATGTCAGAGTAGAAAATACTGGGCATGATGGACAAATAGTTTGAACAATTACAGTAAGGTTTCTATGTCCCTGTACTACTGGGTAACTCAAGCTTTCCATGTTCCTTTATTGTAAGACGGCATGAGTTCGGAGCTTCCAGTTTGGAACTTAAGCATTTTACAGTTACATAGCAAGTGAGCCCTGCCCAGCGCAGCTGTGTTCTTAATATCATGGCCTCAATGCTGGTGATCCCTGCTTGCTCAAGGACAGCAACATTCGTCACATAGTCAGTCCAGTGTATATTTAGGATTGTGCGTATACAGCGCTGATGAAAGTGTTCAAGGAGTCGTAAGTGGTGGCGATAGGTGACCCATGTTTCCGACCCGTAAAGGAGAATAGACAGTACAATGGCTCTATACACACTGATTTTTGTGCTTTGCCTCAGGTGTTTATTACTCCAGACTTTTGTAAAGTTTTCCAAATGCTGCTATATGCCTTTGCTAATCTGTGATAGATCTCTTTGTCAATCTTGGCATCTGAGGAGATGATGCTTCCCAGGTAGGTGAACTGCTGAATGGACTTAAGCACAGATTTGCCTCTGCTTAGTTGTTTGTGAAGAAAAGCCAGAGAGAGAGCAAGTGAGCAGTATGTTTGGAAAGTGGAAATGGAAAAGGTGTCATTTTACCTGTGTAGTACAATGGGTAGAGAATTCAAGACCAGAGGGGTTTAGCATTAGGCAGAAGTAAGCTTGCTGCCCTCTGCCTGGTGCCAAGCAGGATCAGAGTTTAAATTCTTCCTCCTGCTGCCTTTCACCTAATGTGAAAAGGAAACATATGAGAGCTAAAGATGAAATGTGTCTCTTTGTTAGGAGTATGCCTCAGCCACTTCCTGATAAAGCAAACGTAAGAGAATTAGGATGGTGCCCCAGTTGGTTTTGTGCTTTGAATCTTATTTGTACCAAAGTGCAGCCACAACAGCCATGGCAGGATCACTACCCTTCTTCCACACAGTTATTTAAAATGGATCATGGAAGACTCACACTTTTAATGAAAGGACACAGCCCATCTGTTATTTCGTGTAGTGTTTCTTCCTAACAGATGCACAAGGCATGGTCTGGATTGGATGTCCTGCATCACCCTCACCACCCACCTTGTGATACCTATTTCAGCATACACCAACATACCCCAATGACTTTGCTTGCTGTAAAAATATGCTCAATTATGCAGTAATTGTCCATAAAATATCACATTTTAAAAACTTTGAATATGTTACATCTTTATGATACCTCCTTGGAGGCATCTGTTATCACCATTTGGCAGGATATCCATTTGGGTAGCTATGGTAACTTTTGAACCTGGGAATATTTTATTTGCCTGGGTGTTACTGCAAAAGGATGTAACCATGGCACTGGTCTCTACTGGGGGTTCCCCAAACTTAAACACTATCAGAGAAGGATGATTGTCTATTTATTTAAAAATTATGTATCACCTTTCATAAAAATTTAATCCAACAAATGAAGAAATAGATCATTCACACAAATAACTTAATGATGGCAGCACCCAAACTGATGCTTTTAATTGGATCACATGCCTTTGGCAGGACTGTCTGTTATGTTTTACAGTATTTCTGTACAACATCATGTATATTGATGGTACTATATACATCAGTAGTTTGGGTGTCAGACTACAACTCTGGAAACCAGGGTTTGAATTCCTGCTTGGCCATGAAAACTCACTGGGTGACCTTGGGCAAGTCATGCACTCTCAACCCGCAGAAAACCATGTGATAGGTTTGCCTCAGGGTTCCCATAAGTCTGAGACAACTTGAAGGCACACAACATCAACAATATACGTTATCATCATAGCATTTGCAATGTTAACTGGGCATTCCAAAACACCTCAGGCAGAACTTCGTGAAAAAAAATGAATTATGCTTTCTGATGCTGTCTGGTTCTACATGCACACATAACAGCACATGTGGCAGGAAGCTGAGGCGATGGGATGTACTATATTATTTTAAATAACAGACTGGTTATACTGCTTCAAATTATTTACAAAATTATTTACAATGTGAAGTAGCCAGCTTCACATAGGTTGGAATAGCCATTCATTTGACAGACAAATTACATAGCAAAGTTAAATAGGTGCCAAAGTTGGATATGTTGTGCCCAGCCTGAATGAAGCTATGGCCACTGGGTCTCCTAGGCACACCCACAGCCATGTTGTGAATGATGGGTCTGTTCTGTTCACTCCATTATACAAATGGGCTGGGGGAAGACAGCTAACTCTGCTCCCCTTCTTTTTGGCTTGCCTGAATGAGAAGATATAATGCAGATTGATGTGCATGGTTGCAAATTTGCAGCAGTATTCATTTGTCTCCACAGTCTTTTGGCAAAATCTATTATATGTGAAGCTACATGTGTTTGAAGTGTACACGCAGCCATGCCTGTGAATCAAACATGGCCAAGAGTACAGCGCATGGCCAAGAGTACATCATGTTATTATTTTCCACGTGTGTTGTAGCCGCTGCACAGTAATTTTTTCCCCCGTACTAGTAAATCGAAGGTGTGCAAGTGTGACATTATAAAAAGCTCTTTGGTCCCCTCAGCGCAGCAAAAAAGTGCACACTCAGTAACGTGAAAATCAAAAATGGTGCTTCTGGCCACTTCCCTGCCAGCAAGTGTACCCACTGCCTGCTCAGCGGACCAATCCACTCTCCATTTCCGCTGTTGCTGATAATGCACAGTGTCCCAGATTGGATGTCCAGATGTCCAATAATGCACAAGCCTGCTCATTATTTGAAAAACCTCGGGGAAATCCACGAAGGCTTTCCCCCCAGATTAGATGGAGTTTTTGGCCCGCCTCCTTCTAAATACTGCGAATCTTTCACAGTATTCTAAATACTGTGAATCATTGTCCCACTATTGGGACAACGGGTATTGTAGTCAAACACTATGAGGAGTATTTTCATGGTCTAGACAACTCCTCGGTTTCAAGCTTTATTTACTGAAAATCTATGAATTGGGAAGTCTGCCATCTGGTGACTGAAGATGGGACTGCAACATTCAAACTTATTGACATATTAAAATTGTTGTTTTTAAACAAACAAGAACAAATATCCTGAGGTCATAGAATCATAGAATTGTAGAGTTCGAAGAGACCACAAGGGCCATCCAGTTCAACCCCCTGCCATGCAGGAATACACAATCAAAGCATCCCTGACAGATGGCCATCCAGCCTCTGTTTAAAGACCTCCAAGGAAGGAAACCCCACCACACTCCGAGGGAGTGTGTTCCACTGCCAAACAGCTCTTATTGTCAAAAAGTTCCTCCTAATGTTGAGGTGGAATCTCTGATCCTGGAGCTTGCATCCATTGTTCCATGTTCTAGTCTCTGGAGAAGCAGAAAACAAGCCTTCTCCATCCTCAATGTGACACCCCTTCAAATACTTAAACAGGGCTATCATATCACCCCTTAACCGTCTTTTTTCCAGGCTAAACATACTCAGCTCCCTAAGTCTTTCCTCATAAGGCATGGTTTCCAGACCTTTCACCATTTTAGTCGCCCTTCTCTGGACACACTCCAATTTGTCAATATCCTTTTTGAACTGTGGTGCCCAGAACTGGAAATAATAATAATAATAATAATAATAATAATAATAATAATGTATTTATACCCTGTCCCTCTGTTAAAACAATCAAGGCGGTTTACAAAAATTAAAATACAATACAGATAAAATCCCCAAACACCCCCCACCCCCACCCTCCCCCATAAAAAATATTAAACAATTATAAATTAAAACCAACTGATCTAAAATCACATTTAAAAACAAGGCTAGAAGTGGGGGGGTGCCTATTTCAATAGGGGTGCCTATTTCAAATGCTCTCCATGTTAAAACAAATGAACGAGTATTCTAGGTGAGGCCTGACCAAGGCAGAATAGAGTGGCGCTATTACTGTTCTTGATCTAAACACTATACTTCTATTGATGCAGCCCAAAATCGCATTGGCTTTTTAGCTGCCGCATCACACTGTTGACTCATGTTCAACTTGTGGTCTACTAGGACTCCTAGATCCCTTTCGCATGTAGTCTTGTTCAGTCAGGTCTCCCCCATCCTATATCTATACATTTTGTTTTTTCGCCCTAAGGCAGTACCTTACATTTCTCCGTATTGAATTTCATTTTGTTAACTTTGGCCCAGCTCTCCAGTCTATCCAGGTCATTTTGAATTTTGATCATATCCTCTAGGGTATTAGCTACTCCTCCTAATTTGGTGTCATCTGCAAATTTGATAAGCATGCCCCTAATTCTGTCATCCAAGTCATTGATAAAGATGTTGAATAGCACTGGGCCCAGGACAGAACCCTGTGGCACCCCACTGGTCACATCTTTCCAAGATGAAGAGGAGCCACTGCTGAGCACCCTTTAATAATAATAATAATACATTTTTATTTTTAACCCGCCCCTCTGCTCAGCAACCGGGGCGGCATACAGCAAGATTAAAACAACATCAAGTTAAAACAATCCTTCTCCATCCTAACCCTCCCACCCCTTAAAACTAAATTAAACTAATGGAGAATTAAAACAAAGATAAAAGACAATAAATAAATAAATAAATAATGGCAACGACGGCAAGGGGGTGGGTAAGCAATCAGCTCCATTTGGACTGGGAAGTTATTCCGGGAAGGCCTGCCGGAAGAGATCCATCTTTAGCGGAAACTAATCAGCAGCCAGTGGAGGCCGGTCAACCAATTACAAATCCATTTAACAGTTAACTTGTCTAGCCCACATTTTATAAGCTTGTTTGCAAGAATGTAATGGGGAACCTTGTCAAAGGCCTTACTGAAATCAAGGTACGCGATATCCACAGCATTTCCTTCATCTACCAAGCTGGTAATTTTATCAAAAAAAGATATCACACAGCGTTATTCCCTTAGTAAGCATGTAATATTTTTGGTACCTGGGTTTCATCGTCTTGGTGCGACAGACACACTTCTGCTTTTATTATTATAAATTACAGGTTTAAAGTGCCCCATAATTGAAGTCTTCTGAACTGTATATAAATTAAAATTACAAGGTAGCAATAAAAAGGCTAGAAGTGGGGGGGGGCTATTTCAATAGGGGTGCCTATTTCAAATGCTCTCCATGTTAAAACAAATGAATGAGCAAAACAAAACAAATTGTCCTGCAAGATGAAAACTAGCAAATCAGGGCAAAACACAACTCTGCCTCCTGCACTGGTTTTCTATTTGCAGTGAAGTTTTTTTTTTAAGGGAAGTACTAAAAAAGTTATTTCCTGATGCAATCCTCTCTACTATGTCAGATCTACCACCTTATGTGTAGTCCAAGTAGGTCACAGCAATCAAAACGTAAGCATAGCCCCCAAAAGTGGGGAGGCTGGTAGGGCTCTACCTAGGGGCCTGGGATTAGAAGCCACCACCACCCCCGGCATGATATTATTGTCAGTTTTTATTATGTAAATCCATTTAGAGTATATATATATATATATATATATATATATATATATATAACTTTGGTGCCATCATTTAAACTGACTTTATTTTAATTTTTATCCTAAATCCTGTAGAGCATCTCACTGCCCTTAACCTTAGCAGTTGGAGCCCTGGTGGCGCAGTGGTTAAATGCCAGTACTGCAAATCACCATGTTGCAAGTTCGATTCCAGCGGGCTCCAAGATTCACTCAGCCTTCCATCCTTTCGTAGGTTGGTAAAATGAGTACCCGGCTTGTGGGGGCAATTAGCAAACACACATTGGAAACTGCTTAATGCAATGTAGATGTTTATTTATTTGTTTATTTAATATTTATTTATTTTCAGATCCATAAAGGAGGATAGACAGTACGATGGCTCTATACACACTGATTTTTGTGCTTTGCCTCAGGTGTTTATTGCTCCAGACTCTTTTGTGAAGTCTTCCAAATGCACTATATGCCTTTGCTAATCTGTGATCGATCTCTTTGTCAATCTTGGCATCTGAGGAGATGATGCTTCCCAGGTAGGTGAACTGCTGAACGGACTTGAGCACTGATTTGCCGACGGCAATGTGGGGATGGTGGTGTTCGTCCTGTGGTGCAGGCTGGTAAAGAACTTCTGTTTTCTTCAGGTTGACTTCTAGCCCAAACAGCTCTGCAGCTGTTGCAAAGCAGGATGTTAGGCGCTGCAGAGCTGCTTCTGTGTGGGCAACAAGGGCAGCATCATCGGCGAAGAGCAGCTCACGGACTAGATAGTTTAGAGTCTTAGTGTGAGCCCTCAGACGGCTTAAGTTAAACAAGCTACCATCAGTACGGTAGCGTATATAGATGCCGTCGTCTTCTTCAAGCTCTGCCATAGCCCTTTGGAGCATCGTGCTAAAGAAGATTGTAAATAAAGTTGGTGCAAGAACACAACCTTGCTTCACTCCGAAACATGGGTCACCTATCGCCACCACCTACGACTACTCGAGCGTTTTCATCAGCGCTGTCTACGCACAATCCTAAATATACACTGGACTGACTATGTGACGAATGTTGCTGTCCTTGAGCAAGCAGGGATCACCAGCATTGAGGCCATGATATTGAGAACACAGCTGCGCTGGGCAGGGCATGTTTCTAGGATGGAGGACCATCGCCTCCCAAAAATAGTACTCTACGGTGAACTCACCACGGGTCAGCGTAAGAGGGGCGCTCCAAAAAAGCGATACAAAGACTCCCTGAAACAACATCTCAGGCTTGGCCAAATTGATCACCAACAGTGGTCCGCCCTGGCCTCACATCGGGAGGCATGGAGACGCACTATCCACAATGCTGCAGCCTTATTTGAGAACTCACGTCGAACAAGTCTTGAAGAGAAACGACAACGCAGAAAGAATCACAACCCAAAAACATCACCCAAGGAGACCTTCTGCTGTGCTTTTTGCAACCGGACTTGTTTATCTCGGATTGGCCTTTTTAGTCATCAGCGTGCTTGCAGAAAGCGCGGGATGAGTCCTTCCTGAATCTTCGTTTGCGAAGAAAAGCCAGAGAGAGATTTATTTATTTATACATGCCCTCGCTTTTCAGCCACAAGGCTATCAGAGTGGCTTACCAATTGTTTTAAGCAGTAGCAATGGAAGACTTTACAAAAGACTCTGGAGTAACAAACACCTGAGCCGATGCACAAAAGTCAGTGTGTACAGAGCCATTGTACTGTTTATTCTCCTTTACGGGTCTGAAACATGGGTCACCTATCGCCACCACTTACGACTCCTCAAATGCTTTCATCAGCGCTATCTACACACAATCCTAAATATACACTGGACTGATTATGTGACGAACGTTGCTGTCCTTGAGCAAGCAAGGATCACCAGCATTGAGGCCATGATATTGAGAACACAGCTGCGCTGGGCAGGGCACGTTTCTAGGATGGAGGACCATCGCCTCCCAAAAATAGTACTCTACGGTGAACTCGCCATGGGCCAGCATAAGAGGGGTGCTCCAAAAAAGCAATACAAGGACTCCTTGAGACAACAACTCAGGGTCGGCCAAATTGATCACCAACAACGGTCCACCCTGGCCTCACATCGGGAGGTATGGAGACGCACTATCCACAATGCTGCAGCCTTATTTGAGAGCTCATGCTGAACAAGTCTTGAAGAGAAACAACAACGCAGAAAGAATCACAACCCGGAAACATCACCCAAGGAGACCCTCTGCTGTGCTTTCTGCAACCAGACTTGTTTATGTCAGATTGGCCTTTTCAGTCATCAGCGCACATGCAGAAAGCGCGGGATGAATCCTTCCTGAATCATCGTTTGTGAAGAAAAGCCAGAGGGATAAATTGCTATTGCTTAAACCAATTTGTAAGCTGCTCTGATAGCCTTGTGGCTGAAGAGCGGGGTATAAATAATTAATACATTAAAAAAAAAATAGGTAGGGGGCCCTGCTTCAGGATGTGGGGGCCATGCTTATTTGAACTTTCCTGACCCAAGGGATGCTTAAAGATGCTTAATGATCCCAATATCTTGGGATCATCTCACTTAAGCATCTTGTTTAATTCTCTGGGATTTACTTCCGTCGGCTTTAGTCAGACGTCACCTGGAATACTGTGTCCAGTTCTGGGCACCACAATTCCAGAAGGATATGTAGAAGCTGGAACGTGTCTAGGGGAGGTCTGGAAGCTGTGCGCTATGAGGAGCAGCTTAGCGATTTGGTATGTTTAGCCTGGAAAAGAGAAGGTTGAGAGGGGACATGATAGACATGTTTAAATATTTGAAGGAATGTTACACTGAGGATGGAGCAAGCTTGTTTTCTGCGGCTCCAGAGACTAGGACACGGAGCAATGGGTTCAAACTACATCAAGAGATTCCATCTAAACATTAGGAAGACCTTCCTGACAGCAAGAGCTGTTTGGCAGTGGAATGCACTGCCTGGGAGTGTGGTGGGGTCTCCTTCTTTGGAGGTTTTGAAACAGAGGCTGGATGGCCATCTGTCGGGAACGCTTTGATTGTGTATTTCTCTAGGGCAAGGGGGCTGGACTAGATGGCCCTTGTGGTCTCTTCCAACTCTATGCTTCTAAACACGGAGGTGCACTGCTAGGAAGGGGAGGCACTCTGCACATGTTCAGAGGCGCTCTCGGATTTCTCCAACCTTTGGAGCTTCCAAAGCGGTGTCCCAAAAGGAGCTCCGCTTCGTGGCCCCCGGGAGAGTTAAGCCCCACGAACTCTGGGCTGGTCGGTTGGCCGCGGCGCCAACGCGGAGGGAAAAGGCGCACTGGCCTCTCCGGCGGGTGAGGGGAGGGAGGCGGGCCGAGGAGGGGCCGGGGCTGGGCTCGCCCTGGTTGCCAGGCTGGGCCGGGCCAAGCGAGGCGGAGAGGCGCCACCTCTGGCGCTCAAAGCCCGCGGCTTTCGCTGGCTTTCCTTCCCCCAAGGGCGGCCAGATTCAGCCCAGGGCGAGCGGGCGCCATGCAAAACCCCGGCGGCGGAGGCAGGCGAGCCTGCGGGGACCTCTGTCCCAACCGGGTGCAAGAGCTGGCCGGGCGGCTGAGCAAAAAGCCGGCCAAAGCAGAGCGGAAGGTGCGTGGGCTGGCCGGCCGGCTGGTGGGGGAAAGTCCGGCTCAGCCGAGCCCGAGGAACCACCGAAGCGCCGCCTGGCAGCCGCCCCAAGTTTAGGGACTCTCTCGCCCGGCGCCAGTAGCCTCCTAGGGGAGATCGCGTGGCCCAGTGGTTAGAGCAAGGGGGTAGTCCACCCACCCACCCCGCTTTATGGACCAGAAAGAAAAATTAACCACAGGAAGAATCATAGAGTTGGATGAGACCCCCAAAGGCCATCTAGTCCAACCCCGCCAGGGAACTAAAGAAAGGCGAGTCTCAGAATATAGGCAGAGCTTCCTGAACTATCACTGCCAGCCATCTAATATTAGAAATAAGAAGGCAAGGCTTTCTAAGGATAAGGGCTTCAGTTCCTGGGCAACCTGAAGCCACGGTAGCTTACACTTTAGTTTCAGCTATTTATTTAGAAATGGTGTTCAGCTCCCTAGTCACAGATACGGTCACAACAGACAGAATCCTAACCATGCACGACCCCGGTTCCCAGCGTCCCAAAGGCTATGTAGTCCAGTCCTAACGCATGTTTACTTAGACGTAAGATCCACGGAGAGCAATGGGATTTCCTCCCATCGAAACGGGCGGCCTCAAGATCTTAACGTGTTTCGCTTGCAGGTCCCACGGAGGATCCAACCCAGAAGCAGCCCAATAACCATTTATAACGACCCCCTTCCGGACTCTGTAGGTGAGTTAGGCTGGAAATCTGCCCAGTTTTTCGGATACCTAGTATGTATTTATTTATTTTAAAAAACATACATTAATTACTTCTTAGCGAATGCATCCTAACTATCCCTCTGCAAAGCCAAAAACCAGTCTTTCAGTCAAATGGGAAGAACCTGCTATTTTGGGACTCCAGCTCTCAGCAGCCTCAGCTGGTCAGGTCAAGGATGATGGGCAAGGGAGGGAGTTTCAACAACATCTGCTTTTAAACAAATCTCTTGGCTGGGCAGGGAGGATTGCTAACATTAATTTGTATTACATAACCCAAAGGGTGATAATTACTCCAAAAGATCTAATCTTGAATAATTACTATTAATGATTATATATATTTGCCTTTCCACTGACAAACTTAGCACACTCTTTCATTGCACGCTTTCTCTTCTGGCTCCTCCCCAGATTACAATCCTTTCATGTCATCCTTTTAAAAACATCTTCAAGTATTCTGAGCTTCCACTGACCTGTCCTTTTTCCCTCACAGCTTTTGCTACAATCGATTGGCAAGATTTAGCTGACTGCACCTCAGTCTTTCAGCAGGAGGTTGCTAAAGTCTCTACAACTCCGCAGGTAATTAACAGCCGGTCACCAATTGCTGTGTGATTATTATATTTTGTTTCTTTCACACTGCACAGTGATAGAGCTATGATTCTACTTTAATAACCATGGCATAAACATCCTATGAAATGCTGAGATATGCTGCTTAAGGAAGGGTATTTAGAATGTTAGCTAGAGAGCTCTAGTCTTTCACCAAACTGTAAATCCCAAAATTCCATACAATTCATCCAAGGCTAGTTATAGTAGAATCATAGTGCTATAATTGTGTGGTGCGAAAGGGCCCTGGGGATCCATCCACATACTACAGAACTATAGCACTACTATTCCACTTTAACTGCCATGGTATTGTCCTATGAAATCCTGAGGTATGTAGCTTGGTGAGGCACTGGAGCCCACAGGCTGAGAAGTCCAAATGCCCCTCTCTAACATACCAGTCCCAGGATTCCATAGGACAGAACCATGGTGGTTAAATTAAAATCATAGCACTAAAATTCTGTAGTGTAAATGGGCCCAGGACTATGGAGAAGGGCAGTTTTTGACCTAGGGCCATCCAGATGTTGTTGGACTTCAACTCCCAGGAGGCCCAACCCACATGGTCACAGATTCTGGGAGCTGAAACTCTAAACATCTGGACAGCTAAAAGCTGAGGGCTGCTGGGTAGGGCAAAGGAGAGCTGGCCACTGGGGGCTTCCGTCTCAATGTGGTAATGAATCCTTTTTGGTTTTTACTCTGAAGGATTCTATCCAAGGTTCTGGATCCTACTCCCCAAATAGCAACTGTGATAGTTCCTTTGACGTTTGGAGTAAAACCTGGAGTGGATTTACCTTGCCACAGACATGGACAAGGACCTTGACTGTTAATCCTTTGATCCTGATTCAGAAGCCATCGCCCTTTGTGGTTATTTGGATGGACAAGGAAATTACCCTCAACACTTTGCAAGACACCAAGCTCTCATTATGGATTGTGATCACATGAACAATGGCAGGCAAGTCTCCTAGATTAACCCTATAGGGGGTTTATTTGGGAGCATGCACAGGTCAGCCCCCATATCCACAGATTTGGTATCCACGGTTTCACTTATCCATGTCCAAAAAATATGTTCTCTTTAGGCACATCTAGGTCCCCCAATGGAATTCTATGGCCAACTTTGTCTCATTGAAAATAATAGGGTTCCCCATTATCCATGGTTTCAGGTATCCATGGGGATCTTGGAATATATCCCCCGCAGATACAGGGGTCAACTTTTCTTTCATTCCTGTATTGTTTGCTGCTACCTTGACTTGTTCTTGTATGCCTTCAAGCCATTTCCAACTTACAGTGACCCTAAGGTGAATCTATCACAGGGTTTTCTAAGGCTAAGAGTGTGTGACTTGCCTGAGGTCACCCAGTGGGTTTTCATGGTTGAGCGGGGATTCGAACCCTGGTCTCTAGAGTTGTAGCCCAACACTTAAATCACTACACCACACTGGCTCCATACCTTTAATAGGAGCAGGTTGTTTTTAAGTGAGCAGTCTTCTTGTGTCCATGGAACTATAGATGTGAAACTACAGTGGGTCGCAGTCTCTCCCTTGGGATCAGTGTAGGATTATGGAAGACACAAGTCTACCATAGGGCTCAGCAGCAGAGCACCCACATTTACATTTTAGAATGAGTCTCACCCCACCCACCCCCAGTTCAGGCCACAGACTGCACCTTCCTATCATGTTCTAAGAAAATGGAAAACAGAATGATTTCAGAGTGAGCAAACTTTGAAAGTATGACAGTGGATGCTTGAATTTCAGGGGATTGTTTCTAAAAATGAGCAGGGGGAGCATTTTCCATTGCACTTGCAAAAAGGTTGGTCATGCTGACCAGGGGGTTCCTGGTACTGTAGTCCAAAAAAGCAATTTTTCCAGGCTCTTCAAGGGACTTGTGATAGATGATACCACATTTGCTCCCTATCATTAACTAACCTGGGCTGAAATACCACCCACACTTACAAGGATCAAGGCCCATTAATTATATTTGGCATTACATCTGTATAAACATATAGAGAATTGTGCTCAAAAGTGGCTCATGCATTTGTTGTTTTGTTGCTGTGTGCCTTCATGTTGCCTCCCAACTTATGGCGACCCTACCATGGGGGTTTCTCAGCCAGATTTACTCAGAGGCAGTTTGTCGTTGCTTTCCTCTTAGACTGAGAGAGTGTGACTTACCCAAGGTCAACCAGTGAGTTTCTGTGACTGAGCAGGGATTCAGATCCTGGTTTCCCAGAGTCCTTGTTCAACACTCAAACCACTACACTACTTCTGGTTCAACATACATATATACACACACACATACACAACTACAACTCTGGAGACCAGGGTTCAAATCCCTGCTTGGCCATGAAATCACACTGGGTGATCTTGAGCAAGTCACACACTCTCAGCCTCAGAAAACCTGGTGATAGGTTTGCCTTAGGGTTACCGTAAGTTAGAAACAACTTGAAGGCACACAACAACAATACTTATCTAGCTATCTTAGTAACAAATAGATGTTGCTCCAGAAGGAAATCCAATTGAACTCAGTGGGACTTACTCCCAAGAAAGTGTGAACCAGATCAAAGCCTTGCAAGAAAACAAGAAATCAATGGGATTCACTGTTGGTTTAGGCTTGTTGTATGTCTTTGGTTTTTTTGCTTTTGTGTTCAAGCAAAAAATCACTTAATCACACCTTGGACATAATTGTAAAAAAATAAAATAAGGTAGTCGTTGGCAAATTGAGGTAAGTGCAACCTACTAGCACAATTGCAGTTTAAGTGTCTTGTCAAGTCGACTTTGACTTATGGCAGCCCCATTAATGAGAGACGTCCAACTTGTATCATCAACAGCCCTTTGTTGTTGGGTGCCTACAAGTTGTTTTCTGACTTTCACTCAATGGCTTTTCATGGCTGAGCAGAAATTCAGACTCTGGTCTCCAGGGTCATAGTCCAACACTCAAACCACTAGGCCCCACTGGCTCCATTCAACTGCCCTGCTCACTGAGAGAATATCTCAGCTCAGTCCTGTGATGTCTCCTCAGAAGCTAACTTCAGTGGAGCTTAGTTCCAAGAGTTTAGAAAAGTTACTTTCTAGGCCTATATCACCCAGAATCCCCCACTGGCCATGCTGGCTGGGAAATTATGTGAATTGTAGTGCAAAAACAATAACAACAACCCAACAACTTTTCCCAGCTCTACTTCCAGAAGTGATATGGTGGGTAAGCTCACAACTGCTACACTTGTGCACTCCCACCCACAGGGAGGGAACTGGTTACTAACCACAAGAGAGTGGATGTAAGCAGCACATGAACCTTCTTACTCTGCTGCCTTCTGGTTGTTGCTTCCGGTGGAACCTTCCCAACACCACAGACGGCGCGGAAAGGGTGTTGCTAGTAGCACATTTTTTTAACTAAACTGTAAAGCTAAGCCAGTGGTTCTTAACCTGTGGTCTGGAGACTCTCAGGGATCCACAGTGTCCTCACAGGGGGTCTGCAAAGGCTTGAAAGTTGCTTGATCCACCTCCTCCCCACAGTGGAGTGGCTATGTGAGAAGCGCCAAGGCAAAGTCTGGCTGGCTGGGCCTGCTCATTGGCATTCAATTGGCTCCAGCCACAAACTTGCAGGAGAAGCAGGAGAAAAGTCTTTCCCCCACCCTCCAGTTCCTCCAAGGGAAGGTTTAATGGATGGTGAAATCATTGTTGTAGTTGTTGTTGTTATTAAATTCTCTTGGGTATGTTGCCTTTCCCAGTGTGCTGATTGGCCACTTAGGAAACATACTCAACCACCCTCTCAGCCAACCTCCTCTCACATGTAAATATATATACAGTATTCCAATGTTATACTGTGAGGGACCAAACAATATGCTACAGTGTTGACTATAGTTACTAAGGCTGCAGGCCTTTCCAGTTCACCAATGTCTCAGGGCTGCACAATTCCCACTTATGATCTAAGTCTACACAGTCATATCAAATTTGCAGATGACACCAAATTAGGAGGAGTAGCTAATATCCTAGAAGATAGGATCAAAATTAAAAATGACCTGGATAGACTGGAGAGCTGGGCCAAAGCTAACAAAATGAAATTCAATTTGGATAAATGTTAGGTACTGCACTTAGGGCAGAAAAATGAAATGTATAGATATAGGATGGGGGAGACCTGGCTGAACGAGACTATGTGCGAAAGGGATCTAGGAGTCCTAGTAGACCACAAGCTGAACATGAGTCAACAGTGTGATGTGGCAGCTAAAAAGGCCAATGTGATTTTGGGCTGCATCAATAGAAGTATAGTGTCTAGATCAAGGGAAGTAATAGTGCCACTCTATTCTGGCTTGTTCAGGCCTCAATACTGTGTCCAGTTTGGGCACCACAATTCAAAAAGGATATTGACAAATTGGAGCATATCCAGAGGATGGCGACTAAAATGGTGAAAGGTCTAGAAACCATGCCTTATGAGGAAAGACTTAGGGAGCTGGGTATGTTTAGCCTGGAAAAAAGATGGTTAAGGGGTGATATGATAGCCCTGTTTAAGTATTTGAAGGGGTGTCACATTGAGGATGGAGCAAGCTTGTTTTCTGCTGCTCCAGAGACTAGAACACAGAACAATGGATGCAAGTTCCAGGATCAGAGATTCCACCTCAACATTAGGAGGAACTTTCTGACTGTAAGATCTGTTCAGAAGTGGAACACACTCCCTCGGAGTTTGGTGGGGTCTCCTTCTTTGGAGGTCTTTAAACAGAGGCTGGATGGCCATCTGTCAGGTATGCTTTGATTGTGTATTCTTGCATGGCAGGGGGTTGGACTGGATGGCCCCCGTGGTCTCTTCCAACTGTATAATTCTATGATTCTATGATCATTTCTATTACTGCTGCGGCATGACCCAGGCAGTCAACTGGTGGTGGGACCCCACTGCTGTTGCTGCGACAAGACCCAGGCAGTCAACTGGCGGCGGTGGCAAGGCAACAGAGCAAGTCACCCTCAGCAATTCTGGGAAAAGTGTGGAATGCTGAGAAGGGGGAGGAGGAATTCAAACCCACTAGCCTACCTTATAGGGTTGTCGTGAGGTCTACTGGGCTTGTTTTGGGGAGTTTCTTAATGGTGTATGGTACACTGGCTCCAGCTAGTTATTATTACTGTTGTTGTTATTGTCAGGTATCATTATTTTAAATCTTGAGTAAGTCTTTGGGGATCGTGGCAGCAAAAGATCTTTAAAGGGGGTCCCTGGTAAAGAAAAGGTTAAGAGCCACTGAGCTAAGGGGTGCCTGGTTCATGCTTCAGCAGGACCAGAGGAATGCCTTGCTGGAAGGAATATGATTGGCTCCGACGGCTAGCCAATGAGTTCCCATCAAGCGCCTTAAAGGGAAGCCTCAGCAGCGATCCTAAAAGCCTGCGTTCGTGCGGGCTGTTCTGCAGTGATCGCTCGTTCGTTCCTCCGCCCCAATCCGGCTGCAGTTAGTTAGTAGTTGGCTCTCGTTATTGTCTCTTCCGCGATGGCGGTGCAAACCTGCAGCCTCCGTCGTCTGGCTTGGCCGATCATGGATTTTCAGGTGGGCGTTTTGGATTTTCAACAGAGGACACCAGAGCCGGGCAGGGATGTCTCTATAACCCCCACCTTTCTCTTGTGTCTTGTTTCAGAGCCTGGGCTTGGAGCCCGAGCCCGACTTTGATTTCCAGGAATTTCGCGATGCAGTGGATAGCTTCATATCCGGCAAGTGTAATTGAGTTTTTAGTTTAAAAAAATCTCACCGTGGAGGAAGCCCTTTGAAGGCTGATGGGTGGGTAAGGCCAGGGAAAATGCTCCTGGGTCTATGGGGCAGAGAGAGCACTGGGGTGGATGGATGGATGGAGGGGCCAGAGGAAGACTGGTTGGGTAGGTGGGTGAAAAAAGATTTAAGGAGAAGAGCCTTGGGGAAAGAAAGGAAAGAGCTGGCCCTTACAAAGCTGGGTGCTGCTTCTAGTTGATTAATTAAAAAAAAATCCAGGCAAACCTTCCAGCCCTGCTTCTGATGACTCATGAGATTCAACATGTTGAGCCACCTGCTGACCAGGTGTGTATTTTATTCGTATCTTTTGCCCCAGTAACATTGTGGAAGCTTTCATCGGATGGAGTCTCCTTCTTTGGAGATTTTTCAACAGAGGCTGGCTGGCCATCTGTCCAGAATGCTTTGATTGTGTATTTCTCCAGGGCAAGGGGGTTGGACTACATGGCCCTTGGAGTCTCTTCCAATTCTATGATTAGGAGTGCTGTGGGGAGAAATGTTGTCTTCCTCAACCCTGTGGTCCCAATAAATTGCCCCCTCCCCATGGTGCTTAAATGGCCAACCTCCCAATGTCACATCTTGTTTGGCTGTCAAGGTTTAATTTCCATTTAATGCTCTTAAACCTCTGCATGCATAGCTTGAAGTCTGCTTCACTGGGGGAGCAGGGAAATGGGCTTATTTCTGAGTAAAACACACTGTTCTGTTCACTTAAACAACATTTCTTGGGTATGTTAATTTTTTTAAAAAAACCCTGTTTTATTTAAGTTATGAATGTGGCATAAAAACAAATCAACAAATGCAAACTGGGGTAGTACACCATTACAAAATCATGAGATTGTTATTGTGTCTTTCTGTAGGAGAGGGGCTGAGTTCATCATTATCCAAATGCATTTTTCCAGATGCATCCATGAATTTTGGTGGGATTTACTGAGATCCATGGGCTTTCTGATAATCTGTTTCAAGGGCAAAACAAGTAGAGAGATGGAGGAAAATTGGCTAGTGATGCAGTGCTGTGCCTCTGTGTCCCCTTTGCTACTCTCCTGGCCTGAAACCATTCTCCTCCAGCCTATTATTGGCTCTCCATGGGAGCAGGGGGAGTCCTGTAGCTAATAGCAGCATGGCAAAGGGTGATTGAGATTAGGAAACGAGTTCAAATTCTGGTCCTGTCTACATGATGAAAAAAATCCGTATGGCGTTCGAAAGATCGATGATCTGTACAGACAAACTTTCGAATGTAAGCATTTCATTCAGAAGGAGGGCCATGGATTCCCTTGTAAAGTCTGGCATGCTGGTGTTTGAAAAAGTTTCCAGATCTCAGGGATTAATCCATGTGGCTTCCGAATGATTGGACGTTTGTACACTCCTATTTGCAGAGATATGAACAGGAGTGCAATATGATTTGCTGGCTGGGTAGAGGGGGCGGGACTAGGAAAGAGAGAAAGGAGCTGTGGCCACCATGTTAAATTCCCAACTTGGCAGGTGTCCGGTAAGTCTGTGATACGTTTTTTTGTTTTTATTTTAAAATATAAATATGTAACCACAGCTATTCGAATGGCAGGTTTCAGCCTGCTGCAATGACTATGGATGGGGATAGCCCTTGGGAAGAGGATTTTTGAGCTGGGCTGGTGGATTGGCTTTGCTTCCCACGTCTTTCAATTGCATTATTTATTCTGATCTTTTCCCCAGCCTAGAAACTCACCCCACTCTGCTGTAGCTGAAACAAAACACAGCAAATCCTAATCTCTAATTTTCTGTTTCATTTTCTAGTTTGGTCTTCAATCCACATCTAAACATTGCAGCACCAAAAATAATTTGTGCATACAGTCTATCAGTTGCATGAGTCATGCTAGTCAGCATAATTGTCCCCTTCCCTAACTTGATTCCTATTGGTCTCCCTAGATTCATCCTCTCTGATGCCTCCTCTGATAGATTCTGCTGATTTTTCTTTTTCTGTGGATGATGAAAGACCATTCAGCCCTTGCCTTCATCAACCTTCACAGGTTGATCCTGCCTCACAGACAAATAGAGAAAACATCTCTTTTACTGAGCAGTACTGGAAAGATTTGGCTGATCATAACCAGAAAGCACTTGGGGATGCTCTTGTGGAAAACAATCAGGTACAACAAGCAAAGAAATACATGTATGTAGAAAATTGCATTTAGAATACCCTGCATGCCCACTTTGCAGTAGACGCCTTCAGTGAACTGCCTGGAAATAAGCTGAATGGCACACTGAGATAAAACACACTAACCTGGAACCAAGTTATGTTGTATTGAAACAGTATTGCTTAAGGGCTACAGCTGTTTGTCTTATGTCAGGACTGGGCAGCTATGGGAGGCTAGGGGGCTGCATTGTTCCATTGGGAGACCTTGGGGGATGGCACCCCACCACAAAACACCCACCACTTTTATTGCCCCAAATGCCCACAATGTCCTCTAGGGGCTGTAGGAAGCATTTTTTCCTATGTTTTAAGGCCTCCTTGGGCAATTTTAGGCCTATGCAAAGCATGTTTTCAAAACAGGAAGTGAGTAGAAGTCACTTCCAGTTTTAAAAAAATCATTTTCTGGACCTAAAACAGCCAGGAACAAGCTCCAGAACATGGCAAAAATGCCCCCAGAGGGCATTTTTTTGCCTCTGGGGGCCCCTGAGAGCTATAAAAGCAGTCTTGGGATGCTGCATGCAGTTTATGGACCACACTTTGTCCATCCATCTTATGTAAGTAGTCTTAAATCCAATCAGTCTGATAATTTGGCTTCTGAGTTGAGTCTTTAAACCTTTAGTTCTTAAGTTCATTTAGTTTGGGCTTATGGGTCAACTATAGCTTCACTTGTGCTTTTAAATCCTTTTGTATTCAGTGAAATTCATATTTTAAAGTAAAATGCTTAGTGTTTGCTTTGAAAAGTATACTGTATAGGCTAAAGCACGGATGGGAATTGTGTGGGTCTCCAAACACTGATGAACTTTTAACTTTCAGATGCCCTAGAAAGCATGCCAGTACTGAGCAATGCTGGGAATTGCAATTCTCCAGCAAGTAGAGAGCCACACAATTCTTATTCGTGTGCTAAAGAGCCAGAAATTCAAATGCCTTTCAGTAGAATTTAAATAGTAATCCTCAAACCACTATAGCAAGAGTCGGGAACATTTGGTCTTCTAGATGTTTGTCCCACAACTACCATCAACCCCACACAGCATGGCCAATGGCAAGAAATGGTGGGAGTTGTAGTCTAAAACATCTGGATGGTGAAAGGTCCTCTATATCAATAGCAAAGGTGTACTGCACCTTCTGAAGGAAAGGTTGGATTAAAGCACAAGTTACTCCTGGTGAAGTAGACTGTAGATGATAGACACATTCTGGTGAAGCTAATAAATTGTACATATTTAGGAACAGATGATAACTCACCCATTCAGGAAAGTTGGCAAGAAAAGTTTTTGTGCTTCCTCCAACATCTGGCTGGGTTTCTCTAGATCTATGCAAATTCAACCATTTCACATTGTCCTACAATGGCTGTCCAGAGTGTGGATATGTTACTTTATGGACTACGTCCCAGAATTGTTCATCCCTTATGGATGTTGAGTCTTATAGCCCCAAAAGTAACTTTCACAAGATTTGGTCCAAATGTATGCATGTATGTGTTTGATTTATATCCTGCCTTTCTCCCAAATTGGGACTTAAAGTGGCGGTAAAAGCAATCCACCCTCAGCAAGAGAAAACCAGAGAAATCTGCTTATATCATTCTATTGATTTGATCATAAGAATGAGATTATATGGCAAAAATATGTAATCCAGACTGTCCTGTAGTGCAGATCCGTATGGTAGTCACCTACCAAGGTAAAAGTAGCCAATTAGCTATATGTACTGGCTGCATGAACAAAAACAGGTGATTGGTTAAGTATTTGCCAGTTCACAAAATGTGGCTGATAGTTACAAGGGTCAGCATCAAGCTTCATAGGTTAAGTGTGCTGTAGTGATCCCCCCCTGTAGATTTCACATTGACTGTATTGATCTCTCAACAGCTCCAAGTGACCTTGACCCAAAAGCAGGAAGAGATTGCTTCCTTGAAAGAGAAGAACATTCAACTGAAAGAACTGGCTAGCCAAGCAAAACAGCTTGCCTCTGTGCTGGATGTAGGTGCTAAAATCGCTTTCTGAGTGGTTCCCTCCTGTGGGTTTTTTTTTAAAAAAATGTGTGCTTGGTAGTGGTACCCACCAACCTGAGCTCTACAGCTATTGCATGATGATGGAAATTCGCTCTCTATGTGCTGCAACTATATGATCCTCTAGAAATCAGTGTGGTTAACCATAGCAGATCAGTGATTAAGTAGATGAGGACTTTCAGCAGCTTCTTCTGTAGAGGGTGCTGTTTGCTCATAAACCAGGCCACTTTTAATCACACTAGGAATGTGTGAGAAACTTGCTCCAATAATTTAAAAAAAAAATAAAAATAAAAACAGCTTTCGTGATTGCACATTTCCTGGACTGAACATTAAACTGGCTGCAATTTGTGCTTGAAATCTGTACATTTCTAGGCTGCAGTTCTGTTCTGTGAATTGGAAGAACACCCAGTAGCCTGCCCACATTTGAAAAAAGCACTGCACTGATTTCTAAAATATGTACAATTGCACTTTAATTGATGATGTCAGTTGATGAAGCCATTGGAAAAAATATATTCAGAAATACATGCAAACTCCCCCCTCCCCTGCTTAATAAACAAGCAGGCCTCTGCACTAAAGAAACTTAGAGGTGGGAAAAGAAGGAAATCTATGGAAAAAGATTGCAGATCTTCCCACCCCTATTTTATACTTTCTCCATATTTGTATATATGTTAGACAATCAGCTAGTGACTTACAGTACTGTTTCTTGTTGCTTGGCAGAAGCTGATGATTCCTCAGTGCAAAGACAACCCAGATGTCTCCCTCACCAATGGCCCCAACAAGAGAAGCCTCAACCATGTTTCTGTTGCTGAGCAAGAAGATGACATGGAAGTGAATGAAATTTTGCGAGAAATATCAGACAAATGCAATGCAGCTTTGCAGTCAATTGATGACAGAGGCCCGAAGCGCCCTCGTGGGGAGAACGAAACAATCCATATGTATGGAGCTTTCCGAGGATTGCAGACATGCAGCAGCCATAGCTCCCTAGACATGAGTGGCAGTGAACTGAAGGAAGGGGTCTCCTTCAGGACGTCTATCAAAGAGCATTGTAATATCCGGACACTGGCCTTTCCTCAAGGCAATGCGTTTACTGTCAGGACTGCTACTGGGGGTTATAAATTTAGATGGGTACCTAGCTGATTTAAAGACAAAGCAATCAGCTAACTACACTTGCCTCACCTTCCAGTGACGTCTTCCCAAAGTTCCACTAATCTCTTAGAGCTGCCAAGGCATCTCATGTTGTGTGCTACTGACAACTAACTGATGGAAACCAAAGTTACTAATAATTAGGTGAAAGCTAAGGCTTCTCTTAAGGAAAAGAACTACCATTCTCTCATCTTTTATACATGATCCAAAGTAAAGTTGTTTGTGTTCTGTTCTGTCGCCATGAGAGATGCTTCATTTGCTTAAGCAGGCCATGTCTAACTTGGGAACATGGGAAGTTGCCTTATACTGCATCAGGTCATTAGTTCATTTAGCCCTCTATTGTCCACTTTAAGTGGCAACAATTCCGCAGGGTTTCAAGTAGGAGGTTTTTCCATTCCTACATGGAGAAGCCATGGGTCGAACCTGGCACCTCCTTCTTGATGAAGTGACCTACCAGCAATTATTTTTCTTTCAAGGCCTTGTTTCTGGTGATTAATGGGAGGAGACTGAATGTATCAACGGAGAAAACAGAGGAGGGGTAGTCTTCCTTACAAGTTATCTCGGATAAAATGTTTCTGTAGGTATGGCCTACATAAAAATAAGTTTATTACAATTGGATAACATTGGTTTAAATGGCACCTGTTTAAGGACATTTTTTGCTATATCCTTAGTCTATTAAAATATTTTTTTAAAAGATTCCATAAATCTAGGCACCTTTTTCAGACTAAGGTGATACCAGAAAGTTTACAAAACTTATGTACACTGGTATATGTGAAAAATTATGTTACCTTGTAATTTTTGTCTGTATTGACCAGTTTACATCACTACTCTGAACAAGAATGGTAATTTGTTTGCATCATTGTATCTATACCTCATTGAAACTTGAATGAGAGAAAGGGCAGAAACACCCAAGGGTGTTTGTAGGGTCATGCTTCCATTTGTTGCTCTCCTTTCTGGGCCACAGACCTCTTGTACAAATATGGAAGATCTTTAGACTGAATTGTACCAGCATTTTGTGTTTTGCATTTGGTTGTGTTTTACATTTTGTAACATCTGAAATGGCATGTAGATCCATGACTCCAACGTTGTCACTTTTCTTTTTTTAAACATCTTTTGCCTGATGAAGGAGCCAGTACAATTTGAAAGCTTGCATCATGTGTTCTGCATTTGGTTGGCCCATGAAAGTATTGCTTTTTTTGTGAATTTTGCATTTTGTTTTGCTGCATGGCCAACATGGCTACCCCTAAATGTTTTGTACCAGCAGTTCATCTACCTGTGTACTTTATCAGTGGCTCTCGGGCAGGAATCCTGTCTTGTTCTGCTCCCAGAAATTCTTCCTTAAAATGGAATACAAACCCAGGACCTTCTGCCTATGAAACATATACTCTACCATTAACCTATGTAGAGAGATTTAATGTGGTACGTGTAATTTATGTTAGATGCTCATATCACAATAGTGCAATTGATGGTGTAGAACCTGGCTTGTTTGCTAACAGTTAATAGAAGGAAGATTACAATGAAGGAGTAAATGCTATACTGGTATACCTCAGTTAATGAAGTTGATGTGTTTCTGGGCATTAGTTCTTTGACAGAATTTTGGTATAAGAGCCAAAAATAAAATGGAAAGAGTGTGGATAGATTACTACACCACAAAAAGTTACAAGAAGAGGAATTCAACATGTTTCAGCAAACTTTTTATCCAAACCTAACAACATGCACATGTGAAATGAAACAACCAGGTCAGTAAATAAAACATCGATAAACAAAACCATCTTGAACCTTCTAGAGAATGCCTGAAATCTTCTTCCAAACTTCATCCAGGGATACTTTTTTCCCCCTTTTACCATCCTCCACTCTTCTTATGATTTCTGTTTTGGTAGCCAGACTTTTAGCTCTAGGCTGCTTTAATATGCTGCGATCTGTCACCGAAAGGCTGTGTTTCTCCTCCATCATTCTCCCAGTCCTGATGCTGCTAAAAAAGTCCAGTTAGACAGAGGACAAGGAAGAAAAGCAGGATGACCTAAGAAGCCTTTGTAAAAAGGAGCTTCTTTGCCAGCAGCTTCATTAACTGAGGTGTGCCTGTACTTCAGACATTTAATTATGAAGACTCAAAACTTTTTTGTTACATTCTTGCTACTGTATTTGTTACAATTTTATGTAAAATGCTGTGAAAATGGAAGCACTTTAAAGATAATAAAAAATACTTGTGCTAGCAGTATGAAAGTGTGACTCTATCCAACAAGAACTGTTCAAGAAGTTTGTCCTACTGTGGTTTTATGAATTTCAAATGCTTAGTTGGAGCACTTAGAGCTGCTTTGAGTCCCATTTGGGAGAAAAGCAGGCTATAAAAATAAATAGATAAGATACTGTAGTGAGTTGCATTCGTTTTCAGGTCACCAAATCAGTTGAAATGGAAGCCTAGTAGTGTAAGGCTGAGATTCTGCTGCAGCCCTTTTATAATACAATATCTCTTTCTTCTTACTGTAGAGTATTTAGCAAGAAGATATATCCTCCTAATTTTAGGAATAGCGTTTACGTGTATATAGTTAGTGTAAGCTTAGGAAAAGCAAACAAGAAACTGTTGAAAGGTTTACTATTTGTTTATTATATTTACATTCTGTTACACAAAGTGGCATACCATTACTACTGTAGGATCCCCGTATCCACTGATTCATTATCCACACTGATTCAATTATCCACAAAACAGCACACCTACCATAGTCTTCCTAGAAAATGTGTCCTCTGTAGCCATTTCTAGGTCCTTCAAGGCAACTCTATGGTATTTTAAATCAGAAATCCCATTATTCTCAATGGTGTTTGCTATTATCCATGGTTTTCGGTATCCATGCCCCCCCGAACCAATCCCCAGCGCATATTGGGGGTCCTACTGTACTACTTATTTTATTAGTTTTATTTATAGCCCACCTTTTTTTCCATAACTGGGACTCAAGGCAGTTTATACATTAGAAAGATTGGCCAGAATCCTGTATCAAGTATATGGAGGCTTATTGCATGCCACATTAAAGTGGCAGTGCAGCTGGAAGGTTCTGCTTTCTGTGGTGCCCTACATCATGATGTTGTTGTTCTGGTGTTCTGCCATTCCAGTCCTGTGGGAGACAGAAGTAAAACCATGTCTCTTTGCAAACAGATTTTCCAGATTAGCAAAAGGATGAGGCTTTACCTTGTTCTCCTACGGGACTGGAACAGAAGAACAATGTTATGCAGTTAGGTAGCATGGAAGATGGAACCTTCCGGCTGCCCTGCCCCTTTAATTCAGGGTGTGATAAGTATACTTAATGAAGTAACCTCCCCTGACCTGACCCACCTAAACCTGATGTCATTCACCTGTGCTCCAGTCACTGGTAGAATGGATGTTCTTCGCCCCATTCAGCTGATACCCAATAAAGTAGGTTTGGGGAGGGGGAGGTTACCACTGTGGCAACAGTGTCACCATCATGACTAAGCAGTGATTATGAATATAAATGTTATAGATGACTAAATCTAGGTAACTGTTCCATATTCTCCATCACTACTTTCCTGTTTATCTCAAGGTCCAGGCAGGCTCATATGGGGACTTACGGTCTATCAGATAGCCTGGATGTAAGCCCTATAGGGCTTTATATGTCATAACCAGCACTTTGAATTGTACTTGGAGACAGACTGGCAGTCGGTGGAGCTGTTGGAGCAGGGGAGTTGTGTGATCCATTTTAAATTCTCAACAATCCTGTGAGGTAGGTTAGGCTAAAATAATTACCAGCCAAATTTTCCCAGTGAGATTTATCATTTGAAGTAAACTAAAATAGCTTATACTTTTGAATATCTTTCTTTTTGTAAGGCTCCTACTTGTTAACAATGAGAGATGCATTTGTAACTAGGTCAAAAATTAAACTAATTCAGAAATGTTTTGTTTATTTCAGTCAAATAAGGCAACAGGAAAAGAGATTAACTACAGGAAAAGAGATTCCACCTAAACATCAGAACAAACTTCCTGACAGTAAGAGCTGTTCGGCAGTGGAATGTGCTGCCTCAGAGTGTGGTGGAGTCTCCTTCTTTGGAGGTTTTAAACAGTGGCTGGATGGCCATCTGTCTGTAATGATTTGATTATGTATTCCTGCACGGCAGGGGGTTGGACTGGATGGTCCTCATGGTCTCTTCAAACTTTATGCTTCTAAAATATAACAAGATCTGCAGTTCAAATTTTGTCCCCTTAACATCCATCAGAAAATTGATGGGACAGCTAGTTCAACCATTTTTGAGCACAGGGAAATTATGAACAGGGATAAAGTCAAGGGCACAACATAATTCAATTAGAAGAGAAGTCGAGCAGCAAATAGGTCCAAAAGCGAAAAGAGTGTCCAAAGCTGCACTACACATGTTATAGGAACGTGGAATGTGAGAAGCACGAGTCAAAGGAAGACAGACATAGTAAAGAAGGAAATGGAGCATATAAACATAGCAATACTATGGGTGATGAGCTAAAATGGACAAGAATGGACATTTTGAGTCAGATAATTACAGTGTACTACTCAGGAAATGAAAAGAGAAGAAGAAATGGGGTGCCATTAATACCTTGGATCCATCATGGATCAGAGTGGAGACTACAGTCAAGAAATCAGAAGAAGACTAAGAGTGGGAAGGGCAGCTATGAAAGAACTAGACAAGATCCTAAAGTGCAAAGATATACAACTGTACACTAAAGTTAGAATCACCCAAGCCATCATATTTCCCATCACCATGTACAATTGTGAGAGATGGACAGTGAGAAAAGCTGATAAGAAGAAAATCAACTCATTTGAGGTACGGTGCTAGAGAAGAGTGCTGCAGATACTGTGGACAGCCAAAAAGACAAACAAATGGGCCCTAGAACAGATCAAGCCTGAACTCCCCCTGGAAGCCAAGATCACTAAAATGAGGCTGTCATACTTTGGCCACGTCATGAGAAGGCATGACTCACTAGGAAAGAGAATAACGCTTGGAAAAGTGGAGGGCAGTAGAAAGAGAGAAAGACAGCATACTAGATGGATAGACTCAGTCAAGGAGGCCAAGGCCCTGAGCCTGCAGAGCCTGAGCAGAGCAGTTGAGGATAGTGAGTCTTGGAGGTGTCTCATTCTCAGGGTCGCCATGAGTTGAAATTGACTCAGAGGTAGTTAACAACAACGAAGAGATACGAATGGATATAACAAGGTGGTTTCCAGCTTACTATGCTGGTCAAACCAAGGTTTAGTTCTGAATGTTATGACCTTCAGTTGCTAGACAGATGACCTACTAACTTCATGGTTAGAACCCAATGGTAGTAATCACCTTTCTCTTCAGCATCTTGTAACTGGAGGTATAATTGTGGTGAATGTTTTTACTATGGGGACACAGGATCAATTGCAACTTTTCACAAAGTGATTGTGTTAAAACAAAGCAGGCAAGTTGCTCAATATCAGGATTAACTTGTTGCAAGTAACAATCTTGCCTGCAATACATTACTTTTGGAGATGAGAGAATAACATTATTTTTGCATACTAATATAATGATCAGAGCAAATATTATTCCTTTTTAATGTACACATTATTTCTAAAATGTTTGAGGTGGTAATTTGGGAGGGAATTAGATTTTTTAATATTTTTATATTAAAAAATATTAATATAATAGTAATATAATATTATAATATTGGCTTTTCTTCACAAACGAAGATTCAGGAAGGACTCATCCCGTGCTTTCTGCAAGTGCGCTGATGACTGAAAAGGCCAATCCGTGATAAACATGTCTGGTTGCAGAAAGCACAGCAGAAGGTCTCCTTGGGTGATGATTCCGGGTTGTGATTCTTTCTGTGTTGTCATTTCTCTTCAAGACTTGTTCAGCGTGAGCTCTCAAATAAGGCTACAGCATTGTGGATAGTGCGTCTCCAAGCCTCCTGATGTGAGGCCATGGTGGACCATTGTTGGTGATCAATTTTGCCAAGCCTGAGATGTTGTTTCAGGGAGTCCTTGTATCACTTTTTTGGAGCTCCCCTCTTACGCTGAGCCGTGGTGAGTTCACTGTAGAGTACTATTTTTGGGAGGCGATAGTCCTCCATCCTAGAAATGTGCCCTGCCCAGCGCAGCTGAATTCTCAATATCGTGGCCTCAATGTTGGTGATCCCTGCTTGCTCAAGGAGAGCAACATTCGTCACATAGTCAGTCCAGTGTATATTTAGGATTGTGCATATACAGCGCTGATGAAAGCGTTTGAGGAGTACTTTGTAGAATTATTAACTTTTACTTTTAAGTTACTTTTCCAAAAGTAATGACTAATTTTGTGGTTCTAATCTAAAAAAAAAACTTACTAAGGCTTGTTAGAAGGGGTTTTGTTTATAATCTCCAGTTTTATGCTTAGGAAATCTCTGTCCTTCCTATTCTTCAAATTGTATTTGCAAGTGAGTTTGACAGCCAAATCATTCAGAAGTTTATTTGGACGTAGGCTCCAGTATGTTCAGTTCAACTTACTCCCACCTAACAGTTCATCTGCATGAAGCAATAAAATGTGGATTGATGCACAGTAACACCAATTGGCAGCAGCTTTCATTTGTCTCCATGATTTTTTTTTACAAGATCACAGGCATGTGAAGGTAGAGTATTTTGTTTCTTTAAAAAAAGCAAACCCAAGGTGCAGAAGTACAATCTTCCACTTAAATAAACAGGGGAGAGAAAAAACCTGTTTCATTGCCTCAGTGCACAATCACTATGGCGAAAATCCAACATGGTAGTTCCAGGTGCTTTTTGCCAGTAAGTTCAACCCCCTGCATTTGTCTGACCAATCAGCTGTCCACTCTGAGAAAGTGCAGCGGTGCGAATCAGTTGTTCTAATGAGTGATAGTACATATTCCCAGGCATTATTTTTAAAAATATAGGGAAAGACGTGAAGGCTTTTCCTGCAGAGTATTTGAAGTGTTTGCTTCCCCCTACTTCTGAATACTGCAAATCACTGTGGGATCTCATTGGGGCAAAAGGTATTCCCTGAGAATTCTATGAGGAGTATTTGCACCATCTAGACAAGCCCCAAGTGCACATACTTACAACCCTGAAGTACCTTTGTGCAACAAATCACGTTTGCTATGGCTAAACTGGTATTATACCATTATGATCTCATCTGCACAGGCCAGAATATGCTGGCTTCCCGCTGGCATATTCTGCCCGTGGATGAGGCCCATTCTTCCCCCATTACAAGCACAAAATGGGATGGAGTCCAGACCATCATGCTGGCCTGTTGCTGAAGCCACTGCCGCTGGAGCTGCTGGCGTCCCACTCTCTGAAACGAGGAAGCCAGCCCACAGTGAGCAAGGCTCCCTGCATATGACCAGTCTTGGTCACATGCTGCACAACTTCTTCCTGGCTTTGGAACAGCGATGGCAGACAGCAGCTACAGTGATAGGCTGGCATGGTGGTGTGGGCTCCTGTGGTCATGCGGAGCCCAATCTGTATTTTGCTGGCTGAAGTGCTTTTTCCCAGGTATGTTTTAAAAGCAGTGTAACAAATTTTACCCTGTCTTGACCCCATCTTTGCACTGGGGGTAGTGCAGACTGTCTGGGGGCAAACAGAGCAAATGCCCTGCATTGTCTGGACTGCAGGGCTCCAAGACGGGGCCAGGACAAGATAAATAGTCTGTCTAGACAAGGCCTATGTGTAAAGGACATAGTCTCTAATGTACAGGGCTTGGGTATGTGCTATGGAACTGTCTGGCTTCAGCAAAGAGTCAGTGTTGTTGGATGCCAGGTGCCTGCTTTGTTCCAGGTGGCTTTATTACCAATCCCTGCTGCCGCCTCCTCCTCCTCACTAAACTTTTTTTTATAGTTTACCACTTTACCTTATATTACTTACCCACTGGTATGCAGTGACGACTGAGGCCAGGGGCAAGTGATCAGGTAGTGACAACAATGGTGAGGGGAATGACCAATATCATGGAGGGAAGCCCGCTGAATACAACTGACATTCCCACCTAAACTGAGAACGAGCACCAAGAATTATGGGCAATGAGGGCTCCTTGACTTCCTCTTGCTGCTTAATGCATTTAACTTGGCAATGGCAACCCCGCCCCCCCGCCCCCAAACAAATTTTGCCAAGAAATTCCCGTGATGGGTTTACCTTAGGGTTGCCATAAATTGGAAATGACTCGAAGGCACAAAACAACAAATAACATGTTTGTTTCTAATGTTAATACATGGGGGAACAGACACATTTCAACTCTACAGACACAGCTTTATATTTTGTGACATGTTGCCTTTCTTACTTTTCCTGGAGGGCTTGAGCATAGCATACTGGAATGCATTCTGTTACTCTCCAACAAGCACCTGTTGAAATTTTCCTTGAACTGATTCCAAATAATTGTTATCTTACTAACTTGTCTTAGATGTTTTTAAATGAAAAAAGCTAATTCTATTCTAAGATGGTTGTGTGTGGTGGCAGAAGCCCCTTTTATCCATTCTAAACATTGACCTGCTCCCTAGTCGTTCGCTTCTGTTTACATTTTCCACTGTATGATCTTAATGGATAGCTGCTGGTTTAGATGTGTAGAAGGTTTAGATGTGTAGAAGTTTGCTGAGATATCATAGGTGTTCCAGATATGGCCATCAGGTCCCACTTGCAATCAAACACCTGTTCAAACTCTTAGCTAATGCCTTCTTATTTTCAATATTTACTTCACACTCTTAAGCAAAATCTTTGGGAAAATCTGTATATGTAATTGCCTTCAAGTTTGTTCACACAGCTGGACCTATTTAAGGAAATACTTAAACCAGGATGGCATAGCTTGTCATAAAACTAGAAATATTTTGCCTTTAATCGTGAGCTTTCCAGATCTAAAAATCTCTAGAGCATTCTTTGACCTGGCTTCTTTTGTTGTCACTCTCTTCAAATCTTGGACATTTTAGATATTCAGCTTTGTTCCCCAGACTAGAAGCTTCCAATGGTAGTCGGTGAAAAGACTAACAGCGATTCGAGGTCAAAGTGGGCATGCAAGGCATATTAAAGGTAGTTATCCTTAAGCAGAGCAGACGTTCCTGGAAGGGCAAGAAATGGGGGATGTCTCTAGGGAGGGTGACCATTCCCAAATGCAGGAAGGAGATACTTGAAGGAATGTAACACATGGAAACAGAACTATCAAGAATCATGTTTCAAGCTTGGAATTACACAATCAGTTTCAAAGTCTCCCCTTGATTGGTGATTATGAGGCACACAAAGGCAGGGAGGCAACCTTGATGAGTTCTATGGATGGAAGGGCTACTGTCAATTCCTAGAGGAAGAAAAGATGTGTTGTAGTAGTAGGTGATTCCCTGTTGTGAGGAACAAAAGCAATGGTGTGTGGGCCTGATAAGATGTCTCGAAAGGTGTGCTGTCTCCCAGGGGCAAAGATCCATGATGTAACAGAGAAGCTGACAAGACTCATCAAGCTCACCAACCAATACCCCTTCCTTCCGATTCATGTGAGAACAAATGATGCTGCAAGATATAGCCTTCAACATATTGCAAGGGACTACGAGGCTCTGGGGAGGAAACTAAAGGAGCTTGGGGCACATGCTGTTATTTCTTCACTCCTCCCTAATGAAGGACATGGACCAGGAAGAGGGAGAAGAATACGGCAGATGGTGCCACCAAGAAATATGTGGCTCTTTGGACCATAGTCTGTACTTTCATGAAGAAGGACTTCTGGCAACAGACTGACTACACCTCAAAGCAATTGGTATTTGCTAGGAGTTTCCCTTTAAAATGATGGATTTTAAACTGAGGGCTTGTCTAGATGAGAAGATATAATGTGGATTGCTGTGCATTAACACAAATTTGCAGCAGCATTCATTTGTCTCCATGGTCCTTTGGCAAAATTGCTGGTATGCAAAGCTATCTGTGGTTGCAGTTCACATGCAGCCGTGCCTGCAAATCAAAATGGTGGTTGAGAGTGAATTACTTACGCTGTTATTCTCCACAAGTTGTTGCTGCTGCACAGTATTTTTTAAAACTGCAAATCAAAGGTGCGCAAATGCAACCTTCCACTTAACAAACCTGTTTGGTCACCTCAGCATAGCAAAAAAGTGCACTATCGGCAACATGAAACTCCAAAATAGAGCTTCCAGCCACTAAATTGCCAGCAGCCCTGCCCACCACACATGTCCAACCAAATCAGCTTTCCACTTCCACCTTCGCCGAGAATGTGCTGCAATGCGAATTGGATGTTCAAATAAGCGGGAATGCGCATTTCCATGCATTATTTTAAAAACCTTGGGAGAAGCCAAAAAGGATTTCCCCCCACAGTTTTTGGAGTTTTTGGCCCCCATCCTTCTGAATAAGGAGAATCACCACAAGATCTCATTGGGACAAAAGGTATTCTCCTTGCATTGTGTATTATATGTTATGTCTTATACGTTCTGTCTATTTTAATATTAATATTGAATACAGATTATTAAACAAAAGAAATAGTGTGATCCAGTGGCAAAAAAAAAAAAAAAAGCCAATGCAATTCTGGACTGCATCAACAGGGTATAATGTCCAGATTGAAGGAAGTAGGATATTAACAAGAAGGATATTGACAAGCTGGAGAAGAGAAGACTGAGAGGTGACTTGATAGCTATCTTTAAATATCTGAATGGATGTCACATTGAAGATGGAACAAACTCCAGAGAACAGAACATGAAGCAATGGATTCAAATGGGAAGAAAAGAGATTCTACATAAACATTTGGAAAAACGTATTTACTGTAAAAGCTGTTTAACAGTGGAATGGATGGTCTCAAAGCATGGTGGACTATCCATCTTTGGAGGACTTAAACATAGGTTGGATGGCATCTTGCAAGAGTGCTTTAATTGTGTATCTCCCAGATCTAGGGATCTAAGCGTCTTAGTAGACCACAAGCCGCATATGAGTCAACAGTGTGATACAGCAGCTAAAAAAGCCCATGCAGTTCTAGGCTGCATCAACAAGAGTATAGTGTCTAGGTCAAGGGAAGTAATAGTACCACTCTATTCTGCTTTGATCAGACCTCACCTGGAATGCTGAGTCCAGTTCTGGGCACCACAATTCAAGAAGGATTTGGATAAGCTGGAGCATGTCCAGAGGAGGGCAACCAAATGGGGAAAGGTCTGGAAAACATGCCTTATGAGGAGTGGCCTAGGGAGCTGGGTATGTTTAGCCTGGGGAAGATAAAATTAAGAGGTGACATGATAGCCATGTTTAAAGATTTGAAGGAATGTCATTTTGAAGATGGAACAAGCTTGTTTTATGCTGCTCCAGAGACTAGGACATGGAGCAACTGTCAGGCTCATCCCTGAATTCCAGGGTTTAGAGTGGAATTTATGGAGGACCCTGACATGAGGCTGGTTTTGGCCTGTTTTCTTTGCTTGGGCCTCCCTGCCTTTGGAGGGGTGCCAGCCTGCCCTGTTGGCCTGGGAACGCTGTTCTCCACAGCAGCTCAAGGTTGCGGCTCCAGGTGCTGGCAGGGCCGTTTATTCTCTTCCCTAAATGCCATTCTCACGCTGTAAGGGTTTATCTGGGTGTTGTGCTAGTCTGTATTTAGTTTCGGCTTTGTTCTATGTCCCTGATACATGTTTCCTTACCAATAAAGAATTCTTATTGAGTGAATTCGAGCGTGTGTTCTTGGTACATCACAGCAACGGACAAGAGATTCCACCTAAATGTTAGGAAGAACTTCCTGATGGTAAGAGCTGTTTGACAGTGGAATACACTGCCTCAGAGTGTGGTGGAGTCTCTTTCTTTGGAGGTTTTTAACAGGGACTGGTTGGCCATCTAACGGGAGTGCTTTCATTGTGATTTCCTGCATGATAGGGAGTTGGACTGCATGGTCCTTGTGGCCTCTTCCCACTCTATGATGCTATGATTGCAGAAGACTCAAACACTAGCTTTTCCTTGTAAAGAAAATATTTCAGTCCTTAGTTTTTTTCACATTTTCTGCAATTTCTGAGCTCTACAGTGTCCTATATGAGTTGGAGTGACACAGAGTGAGCCATGTCATAGCTGTGGATTCCTGCACTGGCAGAGGATCCCTTCCAACTCTCTACTCTGTAGATTCACAGGATGGAATCACAGTTGTCCCTTCATATTCACGGTTTTCATAATCGTGGTTTTGCGTATTTGCGGTTTGTAGCTGCTGCTCAACTAGCTCAAACTCCAAGACCCCACCCTATTCCCCTCTCCTTCTGTCTTGGCAACAAAACAACTCCAGCTTGCTTTTTTACCTTGCACCAAAACATCACCAAATGTTCCCCATTCTTATACAAAAAGAGCTGTACAAAACTGTATGTTAAACAATGGTTTATTATGCAGACATCTTCTATCACCTTATTGTCTGGGGGCGGGGAGTGTTTCTGTATTTGTGTGTGTACAGTCTTTACACAGTGTTTTGCTGCTGTGTTAACATGGAGGTAATCACAACTGGCAATAATAATAATAATAATAATAATAATAATAATTTATTTCTATCCTGCTTCTCTGCAACGTAATCGGGGTGGCTTACAGTATAAAACTTCATAATTACATCAATACCCTAACCCACCCACCCCTTAAAATAATATTGAATTAGAAAATATTAAAGACATACAATAATTAAAATAGAAAAAGGGGAAAAAATTAAATGGCAGCTCAAAGAGAAAAAGATAGCCAAATCTTCAGGCTGGGATAGTTATTCAGGAAAGCACCTCTGAGTATTCCTTGCCTAAGAAAACCCTATGAAATTAACCGGGTTACCATAAGTCCTAACCGGTGACTTGAAGGCACTCACACAAAAATTGCAAAGCACAGAAACTCCAGTGCCTAACAGTAATATTAGTTTTATAATCCTGAATACTTTTCTGTCGTCTGCAATGATTGTGTAGAACAACATTTTAAGCTTGTTCACATATCACACACAAATCCCCTTTATGTTATAAAACTATCACACAGCAGGTGGGTTCTCAAAAATCAGAACTAGTATTTATTTTTACATTAAATATTTGCTGTTAAGTTGTCCTTTGCTTAAACAGTGGACCTGAAGTTCTTCAAAAATGCAACATTTTACACCATCTCATTCTGGGGTTCTGGGCCAAAGCCAAAGTAAATCACAGAAACAGGAACTCCAGAAGTGTGTGTGTTTTTTTAAAGCAACTTCTACCTCTTCTGAAATTGGTAGTGCATCATCCATAATGTTTCTAAAGAAATACAACCCATCCAATTCAGTGGTGCTTACTTCTGCTGTATAAATTCAGCTTGTAAAACACATTTGGCTTTAACAGAAGATCTTCAGACAGCTGAAATATAACCTTTGGCTTTTAATTAACAATACATATATGCTTCTTTTTAAATCCAAAAATTCTGAAATTTTACAACAAACCTGCTTTAATCTCTCTGTAATTTTTTTGTCTTAGCTTTCCTTCACATAAGGGATCACAGTTTTTGAAAGTTCTCCCTTCCCCTTAGGAAACCTTCTTTTAAGGAAGAAGCAGTGGAGTTTTGTCCTAGCTGTCCATCCACGCCTATATGGCAGGATGTTGTAGGTGTTCTTTCACCAGAGGAAGCGCCAATCTCAAATTAGGCTTTCTACTTTCTAATAAAATATGTATTAATGATTGGTGAGAATGGTGGAATCTCTCGGGCTTTTCTTCGCAAATGAAGATTCAGGAAGGACTCATCCCGCGCTTACTGCAAGCGCGATAATGACTAAAAAGGCCAATCCGAGATAAACAAGTCCGGTTGCAGAAAGCACAGCAGAAGGTCTCCTTGGGTGATTGTTTTGGGTTCTGATTCTTTCTCCGTTGACGTTTCTCTTCAAGACTTGTTTGGCGTGAGTTCTCAAATAAGGCTGCAGCATTGTGGATAGTGTGTCTCCATGCCTCCCGATGTGAGGCCAGGGTGGACCACTGTTGGTGATCAATTTGGCCGAGCCTGAGATGTTGTTTCAGGGAGTCCTTGTATCGCTTTTTTGGAATGCCCCTCTTACGCTGACCCGTGGCGAGTTCACCGTAGAGTACTATTTTTGGGAGGCGATGGTCCTCCATCCTAGAAATGTGCCCTGCCCAGTGCAGCTGTGTTCTCAATATCATGGTCTCAGTGCTGGTGGTCCCTGCTTGCTCAAGGACAGCAACATTCGTCACATAGTCAGTCCAGTGTATATTTAGGATTGTGCATAGACAGCGCTGATGAAAGCGTTCGAGGAGTTGTAAGTGTTGGCGATAGGTGACCCATGTTTCAGACCCATAAAGGAGAATCAACACAAGAGGAAAACAGCAAGATTTTGCAGGAGTAGAATCACTGCTGCACCTAGTCCCCACTATATTCACAGATTAATCAAAAGCACCCCAGTTTAAGACTATCTCATGTTGACTTAAGCTGGCCAGCAGAACAAGTGTGTATTAAGCTAATGAAAGCTCTCTCTTACGGCCACTCTTTTAAAGCAATTTGCATATCCTCCAACCTTACACAGATGAAAACCAGGAGATGTGTGGCTAAGCATCATCTGAGTGTGCTCAAGATGGCAAAAGCTATTAATGAAGAACAGACAAGCTAGGAGAGCATGCAGCAGTGTGCTTACTGGGAAGGGCAAGATTCCACCCATTCTCTCCTTTCTGTCCACTGAATGAACTGAGTGCAAATTACTTTCATACAGTATGATCTCTGTATCCGCAGAGGATATGCTCCTGGACTTACTGTGGATGCTGGAACCCTAGTAAAATGAACGACTTCCAGCCCAATCATACCATAGTATTGTGCTGGATGATCTAGAAGATGCCTAGATAGAGCACCTCTAAAGAGAGCCCTCTTATCTCCCCCATCCCCACAAGGAGGGCACCCAGAGCACCTGCAGGGGGGGAAGGAGCCCTCTTCTCTCCCCCCCCCCATCTCTGCAAGGAGGGCACCCAAAGACTCACCACAACTCAGTGCAGGAAGCAAGCAAGTGGCCAGGGGTGTGTGGGGAAGGAAGCAGGTGGGCAGGGGAGTGAGGCAGGAGGGAGTGCTTCACCCCAAAAACTGCTGCTGGGGGAGGACCACCCCCTGTCCTCTCTCCCTCCCTCCCATCCTTGGTATGCCAGCCCGTTGGGCTGGGCTGCTCGAAGCAGCAGATCCTGCTGCTTTGAGCATTCCAGCTGGCCGGGACAATTTTTTGTCACTTTAATCCGGGATTTTCCCGGTTTTCCAGGATTTATAGCAGCCTAAACTCTGGCGTACAAAAGATTATACTGTAATAGAAACAGTCATTGAAGTCCCACAGGAATCTTTGTTGTTTATCACAGTGAGTGAGAGACACCCCCAAATTATTGCCCCTGTAAATAGGTTGAAGATTATTTAATATTATGGAATCTCTGACTGGTCTAGTTCAGTCTTCTTTACAGCTTTGCAGTCTTTTGCTCCAAAGAAAGTGGGTAGGACTAAAATTAAGGATCAAGGACTTTATCAGATGGGGCTGTAATTGCAGGATTACAGCATGACAGTACTGCAAATTGGTTCCCATTATCGTATGACATCGTTGTCCTCCCATGGTCAATGTGTGCTTCACCTGTTAATTGCTCGTCACTTTTAATTGATGGGATAATCCATGAATAGCCCTCAATATTACTCATTTCGTAGTATTAACGCACATGCAAAATCATGTCCTGCTGTAATCATATGATTATAGCATGAATGGGCAGTCCTCCTCCCCACTCCCAATGAGAACACAGGACACACAGGATGCTCTTTTAATGAACTTTTCCTAGTACCTTTTTGTGTTTAAGTGTTTATTTGTTAATTTCTTTTATTTATATGTTTTCAGTGTGTTTAAATTAAGTTGTGTATTCTCGTGAGAATGAAATCTTGCTCATAGAAAATCACAGAAGTAAAATCCTATTCTTAACCTGCTAGTAGTAGTCATGTGATGATTCTGTGGCAGTAATATTGAATGATTACAGCGTAGTATCACATGATTACAGTGACATGCCATAATTACTGTAATCATGCCACTATGTTTCTGCTTTCCTCAGTAGGGGAATTACAGCGTTTTTAGATGCTAGTCTGATAAACTCCTAAATCATAAGAGAAAAGGGAGATAACTTCTCAGGATGGTGGACAATGGTCTTTATTAGCTACAAACACTGATGCATTTGGGCATGAAGAGTATCCACAGGGTGAAATGTGAAGTACATTCTGGAGACCAGGGCTCAAATCCCCATTTGGTCAGGGAAACCCACAGGGTGACCTTGGGCATGTCACATTCTCTCAGCCTCAGAGGAAGGCAAACGCAAACCCCCTCTGAACATATTTTGCCAAGAAAACCCTGTGAAAGGTTCACTTTAGGGTGGCCATAAATTGAAACTGATTTGAAGGCACACAACAACAACAACAACAACAACAACAGTAGTCAATATGCCTGGCACTGGCTGTGGGGGGGTGGAGCAACCCCCCCCCCGAGGATTCACACTGCAGCTCCCTAGTTTACACGCATGAGGCAAAGTAGAAGCATTGAGTCACATAGAGTTTTCCTTGGGCTTGACTACACGAAGGGGGAAAAAAAAAAGACTGCTCCACAGTAATAGCAAATCGGAGCAGCTGCAACCTGTCTTAATGGTTTTACAGCCCCCATAAACTTTGCATGCCTGTAGTCAGAAGGTAGCCACGAGTGGATTACTCACGTTTTTAAAATCTGCCACAGCCAAACTTAAAAAAAAAACACAAAACTATTTCTATGGTGCGCACAAGTGATATTCCACCTTTCCAAAAAAGAGAGAAAGATAGCACAAACCTCCATTTTATTGCCTTAGCGATCACTCACTGAGGCGAAAATCCAACATGGCGGCAGCAGGAGCTTGCCCTGTAAGCCATCCCCGCCCCCTGTGCTCATCTAGCCAATCAGGTTTGCACTTTGTCCTAAATGGGGAAGCGATTCATGTCAAATCGCTTGTCTTAACGAGCAAAAATGCGCATATCACTGGAGCTTTTTAAAAAAGTCGGGAAAAGCCACAAAGACTTTCCTCGCATAGATTTTCTCTTTTTGCCCCCCCCCTCCTTCACAATACAACGAGACAATGCGGGATCCTATTAAGACAGCTCATTTTCTGAGTGAATTCTATGACGGGTATTTTCACCATGCGGACAACCCCCTTGACATTTTCTTTTTTTAACCATGGAAGCTACAATCTGTAGTGGAAGATCTATGTGGGCAGGTAAAGGAGAACCATTTTAATCTTCTCCCTCTAGCAGTTTCACCAGTAAAAATGGCATTCCCCAAGTTTCTTTTTCACCTCCAGGAGAAAGACATTGGTTCGCATCTGTGGGCCCATCTACACGAGGGGGGGGGGAATGGATTACCTCGTAGTAATGGAATCTTGCAGCAGCAGCAACATGTCTTAACAGTTCTTCTGGCCTTGGGATCCAGATGGCAGCTGTGAGTGATTTACTCACATTAGTTCTTTGCCACTACCATTTTTTTAAAGTTTCCCAAGGTGTGTTGGAGTGATATAGTGATTTTTCAATCACAAAGCAAAACAAAAAATAACTACCCTGTCTTATCACCTTAGCGAGTGATCGCTAAGGCGAAAATCTAACATGGTGGCAGTGGGTGCTTGCCCTGCTAGCAAGCCCCACCCCCACTGTTGCCCAGCCAATCAGCTTTGTGCTTCTCTTCAAATTTCTCATCATGTGATTGTTCAAACAGGCAGGAATGCTCACCCCCCTCACCTTTTTAAAAAAAATGTACGGGAACAGCCACAAAGGCTTTTCCTGCATGGTTTTTGCCATTTTGGGCCCTCCTCTTTCCGAATAGTGTGGATTGATGCAGGAACCCATTTAGATAGGTAGGATTCCCATCAAATTCCATGAGGGTTTTTTTGACCGTTTAGAAAACCCCTGTGTTACAATGACTGTAACACATTGGGAACTGTGAAACCCTATGCTGTCCCAATTGCTCAGTGCTTACATAAAGTATAATCCTTTGCAGTAATTGTATATTTAGCTCAGTCATACGAAGTGTTATGGCCAAAAAAATCAAATACATATTCTTTTCAATTTGTTGAACACTATACAGCTGTTTAAATAAAGAATAAAACCACCCAGGTTATAGCCCTAAAATGGAGATTCAGCCAAGATTAATCTGTTTACTGTACCTGAGACTCACCTTCAGTGGGTTGTTACACTGTTTCAGTCAGCGGTTACCACATAAGGCCAGGACCTTTATGAACGTGTATGAATGCCCTTTCAACAATGGCTGCACACTTTAATCAAAGAACTAAACTTTAAATTGAAACCTTTGGTATGCATGCAGTTTCTAAACAAAAAGCAATGTTCTGTTCATTATTCTATTTACTTTTCTTTCTTGCGGTAACAGAAACACCTATAAAAACACAAAGGAATAATAAAATTGGATCTTAATAGCAGAAGGGGGTTGTGGTTTTGAACATCAACAGGAAGCTGGTATTCCTTTTGCATGGAGGCCGATTGTACGGAAAGCCATATTCTCCAACTGACCCAGTCTGGCAGCAACAGTCCTGATTACTTTTTCATCTTACTTTTCCAGCTGATTTTTAAAAGTCTCTGTTTCTTTCTTCCTTTGCCACTTTTCCTTTTTGTCCTCTGCATACTTCAATTGCTGCAAACTGAGTTCAAAGTGAAAAAGTAGCTTGCACTCAATTAATTCAGTGTGAGGAGAGGTGAGGTGAGGTGGAATCTTGCCCTTCCCAGCAGGCACAGACAAAAGCACACTGCTACAGCCTCTCCTAGTGTGAGTGTCCTTCCTAATTCATAACTTTTGCCATCTTGACCACATTGTCATGTTATTTAGCCACACATGTCCTGGGGCTTGTCCATACAAGGCTATAAAATGTGGATTGATGCACCCTAATGCCAATTAGTAAAATTAGTAAAATCGGTAAAATGAGTATCCAGCTTGCAGGGGCAATTAGCTAACACACATTGGAAACTGCTTAATGCAGTATAGATGTGTAAAATGCTATTGCTTAAAACAATTTGTAAGCCGCTCTGATAGCCTTGCGGCTAAAGAGCGGGGTATAAATAAATATATAAATATTCACTGCAGCTTTCATTTGCCTCAACAATTTTTTTGGCAACATTACAGGCATGTGAAGCTATCTGCATTTGTTATTCAAACGGGCATGTCTGTGAATCAAGATGGCCAGTATGAGTGAATTACTTGTGTTTTTATTGTCACCAGTTGCCACCACCAAACAAAATTTTTAAAAAAGCATATCCAAGGTGCAGAAGGGCGATATTCCACTTAAATAAATAGAAGAAAGAGAGAAAAGGCTGTTTTATTGCCTCACTGCATAATCATTATGATGAAAATCCAACATGGCACTTCAGGGAACTTGCCTTGCCAGCAAGCTCTGCCTCCTGTGCATGTCCAACCAATCAGCTTTCCACTTCTGCTCTTACTGGGAATGTGCAGCAAAGCGGATCAGTCGTCCCAATGAGTGGGAATGTGCATTCCCAGCGGAGCTTTTCCTGCATAGTTTTTGGGCGTTTTGGCCCCACTCCTTCCAAATACAGTAGATTGATGCAGGATCTCATTAAGAAAAATTGTATTCTCCTCAAATTCAAACTCCCCAGTTTTCATCTGTGAAATGTTGGAGGATATGCAAAGCAAATTCTCAGATGGTATCCATGTAGGTATGACATTGAGGAGGAAAAGAAATATTGGATCTTACACCCTCTAAAACACTTCAGATCTCTGTCCACTGCATCATTTATAGCCTAGTGATTCTGTAAAAATGGTTTATACAACTAATAATTCATGAGATCCTTTATGAGGTCTATTAAATAAAGAGACTATGTTTCTACCTTTCAGACAAATCAGGGAGAACTGATCGTGAACGCTTGAGTGGTGGCCTTGAACATGTCTGGACCTGCATGACAAACATCAACACTCTCAGCCGTTCAGTTGTCAGTCATCATTTAAAGCAGCTGTGTTGTCTGTTGTGCGCTGGAAAAATGCTAAGTTTAAAAGTCGAGCAACATGACATTCTGCAGCAACTTGAGGCAGGCCCAAACCTTTTTTTAAAAAAATTACTTGTGATGAAACCTGGATCTTCCAGTATGATCCTGAGACAAAACGACAGTCAATACACTGGAAAGAATGAAAAAAAGCACATGAAAGCAAGTGCACATCCAAAGCCATGCTCATTGTGTTTTTTGACATCAAGGGTGTAATTTTGGCAGAATGGGTTCCAGAAGGCAGAACAGAGAACCAGCATTATTATAAGGAAGATCTGACAAAGCTGAGAGAAAGCGTCTGGAGGGAAAAAAGGCCAGAACTGTGGGAAAATGGTTTCATTTTCCATCAAGACAATGCGCCTGCTCATACAGCACTTTCTGTGAAGCAATTTTTGGCTGGTAAACACATTACTACACTTGAACATCCTCCATATTCACCAGATTTGGCACCATGTGACTTTTTTCTTTTCCCTAAAATGAAATCGGTGCTTAAAGGAACACATTTTGAGTCAACTGATGTGTAAAGAAGAAAGTGGCAGATGCATTGAAACAGCTGTCAGAAATTGATCTGCTCCACACCTTTGACTGTGGAAAACAAGACTGCATCAGTGTGTGAGTGTGAACAGGGAGTATATTGCAGGGGACAAGCATTAGAATTGTAATACATATAAATAAAGGTGGGTTATTGTATCAGTCTCGTTATTTAATAGACAGACATTATACATGTTTTTTTTAAATGTATTTTTAAAATTTTCTTCAATACACAGCAGCGATATAGTTTAAGCCATTGTTGTTTTTAACTGCTGTCAAGCTGACTACAACTAATGGCGACTCTATGAAAGAAAGTCCTCCAAGCCATCCTGTCATTAACAGCCCTGCTGAACTCTTACAAAGTCAGGACCATGGCTTTCTTGATTTAGTCTATATATCTGTAATGCAGTTTTACTCTTTCCCTACTGACTTCTATCTTACCAAACATGATTGCCCTTTCTAGTAAGTCATACCTTCTCATGATATGTCCAAAGTATGACAGTCTCAGTTTAGTCATCTTGGCTTCTAGGGAGGGTTCAGGCTCTAGGACCCATTGATTTGTCTTTTTGGCAGTTCGTAGTATCTACTTCTCCATTCCACTATCCACAATGCTGCAGCCTTATTTGAGAACTCACGCCGAACAAGTCTTGAAGAGAAACAACAATGCAGAAAAAATCACAACCCGGAAACATCACCCAAGGAGACCTTCTGCTGTGCTTTCTGCAATTGCACTTGTTTATCTCAGATTGGCCTTTTCAGTCATCAGCGCGCTTGCAGAAAGTGCGGGATGAGTCCTTCCTGAATCTTTGTTTGCAAAGAAAAGCCAGAGGTATCTGTAGAACTCTTCTGGTCAATTTCAAATGAGTTTTCTTCTTATCATTTTTTTTTCACTCTCCAGCTTTCACAGCCATACACAGGAGATTATCAGATAGGAACCAAAAAAGTGTTCCTGTCCCACAATCTCCACTCCTGTCCCTGATCTGCCACAATCACCCTCCCCACCGCATTTACCTTCTCTAATGTTGTTCTGGCAGCCCAGGAGTGAACGGGGTGCTAACGGAGCTCCCTTCACTTCCTGGATCGAAATCCCATGGATTCTCACAAGAAGACACGAGCATGGGGAAAAAAGTGTCAGCAAGCACAAAAACACACTTTAAAATGTTAACATAACCTGGGAAGGCCATAAAAAGTGGGTCATGTACCTGGATGTCCCAATCTAACCCGCAAGTGACCTCCCATTGTTCTGGCAGGGACCTCCCATTGATGCTGGGATCTCACCAGCAAAATAGGGCACCTTGTCACACATATGGAAATCTGTGACAGAAACGGAACAGGGGGATCTATTGATGGCTTCTCCTAAAGGCAGCGGTGGCAGAGCGGGAGCAGAACAGGTGCATAACGATGGGGGATGATGTCGTCTGATTAGGGAGCCCCTTTGCGATTTCCTGGCATTCCTGTAACGCCACTTCAAATGCATCTGATAATCTCCATAGAAATCAGAAATACAATGGCATGAACAGTCCTGACTTTGGTATTTAGTTATATATTTTTACACACAAGGATTTTACACATGAGTTCCTTCATAGCTGCCCTTCCAAGTCCTAGGAGATTATCAGACGCGCTAAATATAGCAGCACAGGGATGCCAGGAGATCACAAAAGGGCTTCCCTTTCAGATGACATTGTTAACAGGTCATCATGCTCCTGTGCCCCTTCCATTCCCCTAGAGCTCCATTTTATTCACAGACTAAGCCATGAATTGATCCATCGTTCCATTTTTGTAATGGAACGACAAGTGAGTGAAAAGGTGCCCTGTTATGCTGGTGTGATGCTAGAGTCACTGGGAGGTCCATGTCAAACACTTCTGGGTGTGATCAGGACAAGGAGGTAAGTGACACCCTTTTTTGTACCCTCCCTGGGTTACAAGTGTTTTTGTGCTTGCTGTCACTTTAAAAGTTATATTTAACTTATTATTTTTGAATTTCCCGCACACTTGTCCTCTTGCAACAATGGCTCGGGATTTGAAATCCAGGAAGTGAATGCGGCTCTGGGGGGGGGGGAGCACTGTGTGATCAAGGTAAGTGCAAACCTTTTCGTTCTTGTGCTGGGAGGGGGTCGAGAGAGGAGATAGAGAGACAGGGACGCTATTCCCCATCCGTCCAATAATCTCCCTAGTCTTCTGATTTCACGAGTGCAGTCTCCATTTTGATTAATGACTGAGCCGAGTTATAGGAAGTCTTTGATTATTTCAATGGCTTTATTGTCTGCTTTAAAGTTATATAAACCATCTGTGGTCCTTATTTTTGTTTTTAGTGTTCAGCTATAAACCTGCCTTTGCACTCTTCCTTGACTTTCTTCAATAGTCATTCCAAGTCTTTGCTGTTACCTGCTAGTAATATAGTATCATCGGTATACCTTCAATTGTTGATGTTCCTACAGTTTTCACACCTCCTTCCTCAGAGTCTAAGGAGATTTTCAGACTGCGTTTCAGCGTGCCTAGCGCGGGAGGAACTTTCAGGAGAGGGACGGCGGTCTTGATCGGCAGGGGGGCGTTTTCGGACACCGTTGTCCCTCTCCCGAAACCATCCGTGTCACTTCCGTGAAGCTTCGGAAGCCACAGAGCCATATTTTAATCACGGGCAACCTCCGTGATTAAAATATGGCTCTGCGGCTTCGGAAGCTTCACGGAAGTGACACAGATGGTTTCGGGAGAGGGACAACGGCGTTTGAAAACGCCCCCCTGGCGCGCAAGACCGCCGTCCCTCTCCCGAAAGCTCCTCCTGCACTAGGCACACTGAAACACGGTCTGAAAATCTCCTAATACAGCTTTACGTATGCTACATTCAGCACACAAGTTAAGCAAATAGGGTGATAAATTTCAGCCTTGCCCGACCCCCTCTGTTTCTCTATATTCTGTTCTGATCTACTCTAGTCCTGAGTACAGATTTAAAAAAAAAAATTCAAGCTTGGATGGTGGAATCTGTGGATGCCAAATCCGTGGATACAGAGGGCTAACTGTATTCAACTAAAAAGCACCTAGTCTAAATAATGAGGAAAACGTGGATGTACAAACCTTTCAAGGCAGTTGACTTGCCCTGAGATTCTTTCCCCGCACCCTGAAAACTGAAGAAGAGAGTCTAAGCAATGAGACTCAGGGCCAAGTCCTGGAATCTGAGAACCTTAGCCTTAATGGGTAATGCTGAAACCACTATATTTATTTATTTAGTTATTTATACCCCGCTCTTCAGCCACAAGGCTATCAGAGCGGCTTACAAATTGTTTTAAGCAATAGCTATTTACACATCTACACTGCATTAAACAGTTTCCAATGTGTGTTAGCTAAATTACTAATATATAGTACTAATTTATAGTATACATTTACTATATAATTTGTCAACTGAAATTCAAAGAGGTATGTATAATGAGGTTTGCCATCCCAGTTTTAGAACTGCAGTTTTGCATGTTCGCTTTCAGACCCAATTCATGGTGCTGAAAAGCCCCAAATGCCTTAGTGCATAACTGCATGAAAGAGTGCTTCTTTCTATGCCAGCTTGCCTGTGCTGTAAGATTTTCTACAGAGGCCCTTCTTATAGGAGATTGTACGTACAAAAGAGATGGAGCCAGCATGACGCAGTGGTTTGAGTGTTGAACTATGACTCTGGAGACCAGAGTTCAAATCCCCGCTCAGCCATGAAAACCCACTGGGTGACCAAACACACTCTCATTCCTCAGAAAATCTGATGATAGGTTTGCCTTAAGGTCCCCATAAGCTGGAAATGACTTGAAGGCACACAACAACAATCAACAACAAAAAAGGCCCTTTCCTGTGATGATGGCTGTCTTCAGGTGAATTAAAAAAAAGAACTCCTAGAAGTCTCAGGCTCTGTACCTGTGCTTTCTGATTTTATTTTGGAGATCCACATGACATTTTCTTTATCCTGAAATATTTCCTGGGAGCTCCCATTCCCACTCTCCAGGTCAATTTAAAATTAACCTAGTATGTTCTGAAATGAAATGCTATCTTTACTTGCCTTGTGTGTTTCTATATTCTTGGAACTAGCTAAGGCAGCTGTTGTCAGTAAACACAGCTATTGTTTCCAAAACGCAGATTCGACAGAGATCAAACATGAAAAAGAGGAATGCTAGCACTATAACAAAATAATCCTAATGCTTAACTAGTGTAATATTGCTCTGACACTTTAAGGAATTTTACTGTAACTCCTGAACAATAATACAAAAGGCTTAGTGGAAATTGGTGAAAACCAATTTCTGAAATGTTGCATGAGACTCCATGTGATCTGTGATTGGCGGGGCGGGGGGTAGTGGAAGGATGGAAACCCAGCATATTTCAAATAAGAGACTGGATGCAACTTGTGAATAAGCTGATGCAATCGAAACAAAAAGGAACTGGAAACTTTAGATACTTCTTTCTAGAGACTTATTTCCTCCTTCTGGAGTTTTCCAGAGTGATAACTTTGGAACACCATCTTTCCAAACTCTGGAACTGACATTACAATTTTCTGGCACCAGGATAAGATTTTTTGGTGAGGCCTTTGAAATAGTAAACTCTCTGGTTGTTCTATGGACTTTATAGTTGCTATCTGCTTCTTGTTTGTTTGAACTGATATTTGTTTTCTTTCTTTGCAGTGTATTTATCACGACTTAACAGGTCTTGAAGAGAAATGACAACACAGAAAGAATCACAATCCAGAAACATCACCCAAGGAGACCTTCTGCTGTGCTTTCTGCAACCAGACTTGTTTATTTCGGATTGGCTTTTTTAGTCATCAGCGCGCTTGCAGAAAGCGCGGGCTGAGTCCTTCCTATCATAGAATCATAGAATCATAGAATTGTAGAGTTGGAAGAGACCACAAGGGCCACCCAGTCCAACCCCCTGCCATGCAGGAAATCTTGATCAAAGCATCCCCGACAGATGGCCATCCAGCCTCTGTTTAAAGACCTCCAAGGAAGGAGACCCCACCACGCTCCGAGGGAGTGTGTTCCACTGCCAAACAGCTCTTACTGTCAAAAAGTTCATCCTAATGTTGAGGTGGAATCTCTGTTCCTGGAGCTTGCATCCATTGCTCCGTGTTCCAATCTCTGGAGCTGCAGAAAACAAGCCTGCTCCATCCTCAGCGTGACATCCCTTCAAATACTTAAACAGGGCTATCATATCGCCTCTTAACCGTCTTTTTTCCAGGCTAAACATACCTGATCTGATCTAAACAAACTCTGATCTGATCAGGCAGATCAGAGTTTGCAAATCACTGGTTTAAATACTTGTCCAATTCCATATTTTTTTAAAAATTAATTGTACTAAAAATGAAACTCTCCATTCTGAATTCATTGAGATCCGAGTAGTTTTAGCTGTTTTCATAGGACCGAGAATCTTCGTTTGCAAAGAAAAGCCAGAGAGAGAGAGATTGTCATTACTGATCTTATTCCTTTACAGTATATGCTAACCTGGAATCAATTTGAACGAAGTGCAGTTTTAAACAGAAAAAAAAAAGAAAAAAAAAAAGAATATAAGCCCGCATACTTATAAGGTTAAGAAACTAAGTTTATTCCTCTTCTCCATCATCCTGCACATGTTTGCTAACATGACTCTGCAAACATAATGTTTATGTAAATTATGGGAATTAAGCAAAGAATGCTTCAGTGCAATAGCTTGGCAATATCATCTGAATATTTGTCAAAATGCATGTCAACTCAAAACTAAATAGGACTATGTGCAATGGGGCTTGTCCCCAAATATGCACATGACAGATTACTAAATAGGTAATACTGAAGCAACTCTGCACTAAAAAAAATCACGGCTACAAAGTCAGGAAACTGGAGTTGTATTGTACCATCTCCCATATGACTGCTAACATCACCTCTCTGCTGTTATAATTGAATATGTAAAGCAGGGATGGAATCATGTGGTCTTTCAGATGATGTTGATTACAGTTGTCAACAGCACTAGCTAAGGCACCCAATAGCATGGAATGCTGGGCGCTGCAGGGCCCACACAATTCCCACCCCTGATGTAATGTTCAAGAATTAGGCAATACTGTACTGGTTTCTTTACAGGAAATGAAATTTATAGAATTTCCATACCACATACCTTGGAATTTGTTTCATCCCGAATGGTGGCTACTGTCAAGGTGATGGGACATACAATCACAGGAAATTTATACTGTAAAGAGCTGGCATGGTATAATGTGCTACAGCCTGCTGGGGCCAGCAGTGAGCGAGCTAAACGCAGCTGGCTAGTATACCTAGATTAAGGCTAAGAGGCAGCCATGGGAATGGAACTGTGGGGAGTGAACCCTTATCTGTATGGGAAAATGTTGGGTAGCCCATGTGTATGAGAAACACTAACTCTATAACCCATGACTGTACTGTATCTGTATAACTAGATGTTCCCACACACTGTACTTGGATTTTTCCCTTAGACTGTGCACATTCAGTTTGGCCTGTGCAGTGCAGGATTGTATTGTACATTCTGCTATGTTATATAGTCTGTATACTAGGAGTCTCAGACTCATTGTAAATATTGCTTCAACATGCTCTAGTAAAGGAAAGTACTTTACACACATGCCTGTGTCTGTGTGCTCATTTCTTTAGCCTGATAATTGCAACTCTGCTATAAGAACTTTTGCTGCCTGGTCCTCTTGATATGCTCAGAGGTACCAGTGTGCTACCATGACAGCTACAACTGTATAGAGCCGGGGGGGGGGGGAGAAATAAAGAGGGAAAGGGTAAGTCCAAGAATGGCACCATCCCAAGGCTGCAGTCCTATGTATGTTTTTCTGATGCTATACTTTGGAATGCAACATTAGTAGATTGCCTCTCTCTCTCCCCCACTCCCCACACACTTGTGAGCAAACATAAATACTGTTGCTCTGAACATTTCTTAAAAGGCTTTATAGGTAAGGTGGACCAGTGTGTGTAGTGGTTTGAGTGATGGACTAGGACTCTGGAGACCAGTGTTCAAATCCCTACTCAGTCATTGAAACCTAGTGGGCGACCTTGGGCAAGTCACACTCTTTCAGCCTCAGAGGAAGCAAAGGCAAATCCCATCTGAACAACTCTTGCCGAGAAAACCCTGTGACAGGGTCGCCTTTGGATCGCCATAAGTCTGAAACAACTTGAGGGCACACAACAACATGTACTATATTTCTATCTTTATTATGTTTTAAATGATTTTACGCCTCCCCAAAATAGTACTCTACGGTGAACTCACCACTGGTCAGCATAAGAGGGGTGCTCCAAAAAAGCGACACAAGGACTCCCTGAAACAACATCTCAGGCTCGGCCAAATTGATCACCAACAATGGTCCGCCCTGGCCTCACATCGGGAGGCATGGAGATGCACTATCCACAATGCTGCACCCTTATTTGAGAACTCACGCCGAACAAGTCTTGAAGAGAAACAACAATGCAGAAAGAATCACAACCCAAAAACATCACCCAAGGAGACCTTCTGCTGTGCTTTCTGCAACCGACTTGTCTATCTCAGATTGGCCTTTTTAGTCATCAGCGCGCTTGCAGAAAACGTGGGATGAGTCCTTCCTGAATCTTCGTTTGCGAAGAAAAGCCAGAGAGAGAGAGAGAACACTTTTTCAAATTAATGGTGTCCTAATATGACAGCTTGTTTAATTGTGCTTCAACTTTTTAAATAATTTTTTAAAATCCTTTCTTTGGTTTAGCCTTGTTGTAATCTGCCTTGGGTCCCATGTTGGGAGGAAGGCAGGATATAAATTAAATAAATAAAATATTTGGCTTTACCAAGCCCTTCCTAAAAGCAGTGGCATTTTTCCTTGAAATGTATACATGAACTAAAGAGATGAGTATGATTCAAAAACCAATTAATATTTCCTGACAATTAATTTTTGCTTTATGTTGTGGGAATTATATGGAATGTAGACAAGGACCCAACAGCCAAGGGGATTTCCAAGTTACCAATGTTCTGTTAGTTTGTTTGATTTCCGTATTAGTTCTACACAATGTATTAAATGTTTCATAATCAGCATGCTTGACCCCAAGTGATCACAGAAAGTTAATGAAGGTGCTCATAAAAGTACAGTTTACTAATCTTTGTCATCCAATGTAAGAACTGATAAGGATTAGAAACTGTAATTTTAGTAATTGTTAAAAAAATTCTATTCACAAGATCATTGATTGTTTAATTAATTATCCTTAGACTTAATTTCCTTCCACAAGTGCCCTAAGAGGAGGATCCCATCAAAGTTAAGCACTTTCTTTAATTTATTTTAAAGGGAAATTTATGCTGAAAGAACTAGTTAAATCTAATACACTTAATTAATATAACTTAGAATCATAGAATCATAGAGTTGGAAGAGACCACAAAGACCATCTAGTCCAACCCCCTGCCATGCAGGAATACACAATCAAAGCACTCCTGACAGATGGCCATCCAGTCTCCGTTTAAAAACCTTCAAAGGAGGTTTGAAGTATTTAATGTCACAAGTGTATTTACAGTATAATAATAGCAACAGGTGAACATAAGAATACAAGGACATTTAAGTTGGATCAGACGAATGGCTTATCTTTTCAAACATTCCCCCCTGGGAAGTTCACAAACATTAATACAACAGCAATTATATTCTCCAACTGGTAAAATGCAGTCATCATGATTAGTGGCTACTGACAACCTTGTCCCCCCAAAATTTATCTAATTCCACTATGAAGCTACCCAAAAGAGTTGTCATGAGGTACTCCTCATGAGCACAGGTGATACTGCTGTTATGTGATATAAAGTGGGGAGAAGTTCAAGCTGTTGAATTCCTGGATGTCACTCAGTACTAAAGTTAGAGGAATGCTTCTAAAAAAAATAGCTAGCAACCATGTGCGTATCTAAGTATATGCACACACAACCACACACTGATTGCTCATGTTAAAGGCAGAAATACATTTTAATTTTTGGGAAAGCTAAGTCTTTGTCTCTGCTAGAGACCTCTCCAGTAGCCTTGTTTCTTCATCCTACACTCAGCCTTTGTTCAAAAGTTTGGTCTAAACACCCAATGTGTCAAGCCACTTAACATGGAGTATTTACCCTTACAGGCTGGTATCAGTGCTGCTAAGTGCAAACATGTCTTGCTTAACTTCAGGGAGAAGAGTAAGATACCGGAGGGTCGCCTCCTTTGCTATTTATTGCTATTTATTGCAACACCTGCACATTTTTTATCGTTTGCACACCTATGGGTTATTTTGGTAGTTGTCTCAAGCTTCAAATTGCAGAAGTGGCAATCCTAAAAAACACACACAACAGAGTCTTGGCCTATTTACTTTTAAATGGATTAAATAAAACCATTTAAAAATTAATAGGCCTCAACTCTGTTGTTTTTTGTTTTTAGGATTGCCACTTCTGCAATTTGAAGCTTGAGACAACTACCAAAATAACCCATAGGTGATGATGGGTGATAATACACCGAATGAAGGTCTATAGGATATGGCAGAAATGGCAGAAACAAGCAGCTCAACTTACTGGATATGCTGGCTGAACTCACCAGGGGAAGATAAATACAAATGAATGCTAAATTTCCTATTAATGTTAGTGTAGCAAGACTGCCAGTCCTCTTTTGCTAAAGGTATTTGTTTTTTATTATTCTGTGAAATCAAGGTGTTAATAGATATGAAATAACTACTCCTGTTAGGGCAAGATTATATGTGACAATCCTGAGTGTTGAAATTGGTCTGATATGGAATCCATATGAAGAGTAAATGGGTGGGTGGGTTTAAATTGCAGCACACGTAAGTGGAAGGACATAACTAAACATTACCCAGAGATTGAGAAGAAATAATAATAATAATAATAATAATAATAATAATATAAAATTGTTCTATAGCTCCCAGAATTTCCTCCACTAGTCCAGGCAGCTGGCTGGGGGATCCCGAGAGTTGTGATCCAAAAAGTAAATGTTCCAAATTACTGGTAAATTTTAGTTGTTGCCCCTGCTGGCTGGGCAGTTCTGGAAGTTGTAGTCCAAAAAGGAACACTTCTCAGCTCTGACTTTACCCAATAACCAGCTCTGCACAGCCAGCTGTCTTTTCATGGTGACTCTTCCAAACTAGACGCTGTCCTATCAGGAGAAAAATAACTGAGGCCAGCAGAGAGTAAAAACAAACAAATATGGCTGGTGGGAGGGCTGCTGCTCTAATATTCCCCCAATGCTATATTTATCTATATAAAGCCCTGGTTTATACAGATACAGCTGTGTTGGTTCTGCTGATGCTGAATTCATACAAATGATGTGCAAACAGAGTTGTGCTTAAAATAAACCCATTATCACTGTTGACCATTAAAATCATAAGTACTCTATCAAAGTGGATATGAAGTGTTGTTAACACACTGCAGTCATTTTATTTCAAGGTAGAAAGGCGCTAACCAGATCCAAACGCCACAGCCCGTAATTGTGTGGCCCATAATGAGCTCTTCCAGATTAATCTAAGGAAACATGACTTCTTGCAACAAAGCTCCTCAGGTTTTACCAGTTGTTGGCCCTCTGTCTCCACTCATTCCATTCTTTTTGCGGGACTGTTTTGTAGCTATGTCTTGGATCTGCACTAGGGCTCTTCCAAAGGATTTTAAAAATGAGTGTAATTTGCAAAAGTCCTATGACCTGAAGGACACATTTTCTCATCTCTGATTTTTAAAAAAGATTTATGTGCTTGATTCATTTTGAATCCTCTTAAGCAGTTGTTACCCTACCAAACCTTTGTGCCAGGTACTTTAATTAAGCCAGAATCAGCTTACACAGATATGTTTGGAAGCAAAGTAGGAGCGCCACCATATGACACATTGGACTAATGCTAGGAATGATATGGAGTAAAATATGATTTGCACAAGTCATGGGGTTGGTTCCAGACAAGTTATTCTGTGAACTGAAGTAATGTTCCATTCATGGAAAGAACTTGGATCTAGTGGACATTTCCTGCTACTGTAAGGGGGCAAGATGATGACATTTGCCAATTCTCCCTCTTTCTGTAGCCAATTGGAATTATATTCCAACACTGTCTGGTAGTCTGCAACATCTGGAAAGATTGTTTAGTACAGCTGTAACAGCTGGCAATTGCAGTGCACACATGCATGATAGCAGCCTGGCAGCAAGAAAGAGAAGGGCAAGAAAGTTCTACTAAACCTTTGTCTGACCTCTCCCACTACATACAACAGCTCCTGTATGGGAGCCACACTGTTAGATGAAGGACACAGGTTCCATTGTAGGACACATTGATATAACAACATGCAATGGAGCCAGGGCATGATGGTTTCTAACACAAAAGTTGAAATAGTATAAGAGTCCTGGGTGATTTCCACAGTGCAAATAATGAACAGAATGCAATATAGTACAGAGTACAGAGTACAGACACTGGAGAAGCCAGTTTTTTGAACTTTTCATCTAGAGTAACCATCTGAAAACTGGTTCATTTCACCTCAAGACTGGAAACTTTGTATTTTCCCAGCAAATAAATGTTTTGTTATGAGTTCAAAATGTTTAAGGATATGGTTGAATTAATTAATTAATTAATTGTGTGTGTTTTAAGGTCTGCTTTTCTAATTTCTTCCTGTTATTTCTCTGCCCTGGTTGGCAAACTGAGCAAACAACAACAAAAAAATAGTTTCACTAGTAATTTCCTTCAGTCACTAGGCAGTTCCTTATCAGACCTAAAATGCTAAAGTGCCATACTTTATTTGTAATCACTTGAATGCACATGAATAACTCAGTAATAGTAAAAGCAGATAATTTAAAGAAACTTCTTTCAAAGGTGAAAGATTAATGCTAATACTGTTAATCTGTAATATACCACATTGCCCCCCCCTCCCACATCTAACTTGATCTTCTCCTTAATTTGGATCATGGTAGGCTGTAGAAATCATCATTGGCCTAGCAGTAAGGTTAATATCTGCTTTTGCTTAACTACTTGTTTGTTTAGGTTATTTTAGTAACTTTTCAGTCTTGTCAGATCCTCAGGTTCAAACAAATATTTCCCAACATACAGAGAAATACAATAGTTAATGAGAACACACCCAGTCCAAACGTTCCTCTGCAGAAAGGTTATCCTTACAAAGTTGGATAAATTATGTTGCTGTTATGTGTCTTCCAAGTCAACTATGACTTATGACACCCTTATCACTGGGTTTCCTTGGCAAGATTTATACAGAGGAGATTTGAAAGTGCCACTGCTTTCCTCTAAGGCTGAAGAAATGTTTCCTCCAGTATAGTTAACATGGCTGAGAAGGGATTTGAGAGTCCTAGTCCAACGTTCAAACTACTACATCATATGGGGGAAACTATTTGTCCAGTTTATTCAGAGACTCATTGCTCCTTCTCTAGACCAGCTCTGCAATGAATGCCCCAACCAGAGCTTAGGTTACTTTTTTTTTTAAAGTTACTTGTTTGGTCTATTACAACTTCTAAAGTCCACTAGCCAGCAAAACTATATGAAGGATTCTAATAGCTTTCCCAAGTTTTGGTCTCAGCTTATCAGCAATGTTGCTGTTTTCAGCAGAAGCCAAGAAGCACAGTATTTTCCAGAAAGCATGTCAGGTTTGTGGGTTGATTTATCTAATTTATATCCCATCTTTCTCCCAGTATGGGACCCAAGGCAGCTGATGGAACAGGCAACTCCAAATGCACCGGCCTGGAAAAACTGAAGATCTGGTGGGACAGAGAATGATAATAGGACAGGGTTGTTTCTATGGTCTTGTGCAAAAGCATAACTGTATCCCTGGGATGGAGAGCCAGTGTGGTGTAGTGGTTTGAGAGGTGGACTACAACTCTGTAGACAGAGCAATAAGTTTGTGTGTATATACTTTTCTGAAGAATGTACATGTGTCAAAATATGAAATAGAAATGTTAATAATATATAAAATATAATAAAATGTGGTCAGAATAAAAGCCTAGCTGAAAACAATAGACTCAAAATAGCAGCAGCAACACAAATCAATAATGCAATGCGGAAAAAGTAAATCCATAAGAAGGTGAAACTTGGAACGTTGTAAAAAGAAATGTGAGGTAAGCTTGTCATGAAAGCCCAAAATTTGCTAACTGCAGTACAAGTTTCTGTTTGCATATTGACAGACTTGGTGAAGAATAGCACACTCACACATTGGCATGAGACACAGGACATTCAAGTATGAGTTTGATATATTCAGTGTTAAATATTCCTTCAATAATACTAATAAAGCTTCAATTGGGAGCAATGCTATGCTGTGTGTAAGATACAGAGAGAAAGGCTGAATGAAACACTGAGTTCAAGCAGATGCCCCCAAAGTACTGAGAATTTCCAATTCTTTTTGTTTTGATTTTACCTACTTTAACAGTATTGTACTAAGTTAAACATTATGATCATTTTGTTCTAGTGTAAATATTCCTGCACATGATCTCTGTTGAATCTGTGTCCTAGAAACAATAACTGGACCCCTTTCCATGCAGCTGAAACCCAATAAAGTAGGTTGGGGAACAAGTTACGATCATGGCAATGATATCAAAATCATTATTAAGTAGTGATCATGAATATGAAACAGTTACCTAACTGTAACTGTACTTACAGTTGCTGTACTTAGGAGATGATCACACGAGCCAAATATCCCAGGACAGGGATGAGAGGAGATTGCTAAAAGGCTTACCTATCAGACGTTGTCGTCCCTGTCCTGTTCTCCACCTGTGCTGGCTCCGTGCTGCCTCCATTTCCCCTTATTGGTGGGGAAAAGTCATCAATAAGGAACCCGTTCCATTACAGAAACGGAATCATGGGCATATGAATGAGAGCCCCGCTGTGCTGGTGCGATGACTATGTAACGTGACGTCACTAAGAGATCCATTCAGAACACTTCCAGGTACGATTGGGACGAGGAGGTGACACCCTTCCCCCCCTCGGGTTACTTTGGGTTTTTAAAGTGTGTTTTGGAGCTTTGTTGGGGGGGACACGTTTGGTTTATTTTTTATTATTAAATTTCCTGCATGATCATTCTCTCACGAAAATGAGCGGGATTTTCTTTCCCTGTAGTAAAAGCAGCTTTATGACGGCTGCATTTACTGCAGGGAAGCCAAGGGGAAGGGGAGCGGTTTCTATCGTGGAATAAGGTAGTTGTTTGAAAACTTAAAAAAAAAAACTGTTACAGGCATGGGAGTGGGGTGGGAGTGGGTCGGGCAGGGGGCTACCAGGACAGGGATGTTTTAAAAGGGCCCATGTGACAATCTCCTTGATCATGATTTTGATACTATTGCCACAATCATAGCTCACCCCCCATTGTACCCTAAATGCTTGGGGGTCTTAAGGACCCTCTAAATAGCAATATTAATTTTAGGGAATTAATATATTCAGCTTGGCTATGTGAGAGGGGGCAACAGAGAGCAGTACCTTCTGACCTATGTATACCGGTAATAAGGAGAAGACGTTAACCTAGATAGTAGAGTTATTTGATGTTTATTTGAGAAAACAATAACAACATTCACACACACACTCAGGCTTCACGCATTCACACAAGGCTAGCGAATAAAGTAGTAAGTATAGAGATAGAGGAATAGAGGAGGGAGGTTGTTTTCGGGTTATATTATACTGATCAAAGAAGATGAGGTCGCGGAGGAAACCAGCTGGAATGGTGACACAGGACTTTTTCAGATGGGGTAAAAAACCCCGTGGAGGTCAGGAGGAGGATGGTGCTGTGCCGCTTCCAGCACTCCGTTTCAGACGCCGCTGTCCACTTCCTGTCCTTCGTTCGTTCTGCCTCCATCCTGCTTTCATTTTGCCACCACCGCTTTTTATTAACGGGAACTTCAATTAATAAAAAGCGGTGAAGGCAAAACAAAAGCAGGACGGAGGCAGAACAAACGAAGGATGGGAGGAGGATGGCGGCATCCGAAAGGGAGTGCTGGAAGCAGGACAGCACTGTCCTGCTCCCGACCTCCGTGGGTTTTTTTGCCCCGTCTGAAAAAGTCCACAGTATGACATGGAGTCCAGAAGCAGGGAAACTGTGCACGCTTGCGTGGGGTTTTGGAAGGGTTTATATAGCCAATAGTTTCCTTCAGGGGATGGGATTTAGAGTGAAAGACAATGCTTAGTGAAGGTTCCCAAGGTAAGACAATGGATACTCTGGGTATGCTAACAACCCTTAATGTGCAGATACTTTGTAACTGAATAGAGGAAGCAACTCTCTTTAATTTAAGGGAAGGTAGAGGTAAGATAGCTTTTTACAAACTTGAGTATCTCAGTTTACGCTGATGGGATTAGCCCTGATGTTCAGGCAAGAAGTTGCCTTGCAAATTATCTTTTTTTGGAATTTGGGATGGACTCTCCTTAGGGCATACCTGACTGAGTCTCTGAGCTAGTCTTTTGGGATTCCTGGTTCTTGGGAGTTCCCAGTTTACTGGCCATACTTCATGGAAGGACACATTTGGCCAAATTACTAAATATTGCCAATTATTACAGATATGGGGCAGGGGGTGTCTGAGTAGGTAACACCCCAACCTATTTTACCAGGCATCAGCTGCATGGGGAAAAGGAGATCCATTCTGCTGGTGACTGGAACATGGTTGAATCATGTTTCCATCAGGTTTGGGGGCATTGGGCCAGGAGAATTTACTTAGTTAAGTACTTAGTTAAGTATAAGCTGATATAGAATTCTGGCTAATAGATGTATTTACTAGTGGCAGCCATCTTTCCTGGGCCTGAGACAGTAGAAAGCCATGACAAGTAACTAAAATATTTCATTTCAGAAAGTCCTGGTTTAATTTAAACCAACCTGAGGAATGGGAATAAAAGTCTTTGGAAATGGTGGGAGCACCAGAAAATGCTTCAGAATCAGGAAAACATCATATAAACAGCCAAAATAAAACCACTTTGTACAGAAACACTACCCAAGACTTCCAGAGACATTTCCCCATCTGGAGGCACCCATCTGGAGGCACCTACCATATGACCATGGAAGTTGTTCTTGCCTAAATCATCATTTTTCATTTGCATTCATTTCTCCGTATTTTTATTCCTTATTGCCATTTTGATGGACAGTACATAAATATTAGAGAATAGGAAATCAGATACAGTTAGCAGGAGTGGTTTCCAATTACATTACAGACCATTTAGTTTAGAGAAATGTAGCCTGAAGGTCTCTTTAAATACAGGTATGCCTCTGTTAATGAAGCCTCTGACAAAGGACTTTATCAATCAGATGTGGCAAATAATGGCATCATAATGATGCCTAATGATCGTGAACGGGTGTGCATACCAGGCGATGATGTCCTTTTGCGATCATGTCATGTCCAAAACCTATTCCTTTTTATTGATGACTGAAGCCATCAATAGATCTTCTGTGACGCTTTGTTGCTGGCATTGCTAGCATTTGAATCCTTGCGCCGTTGTGCTCACCTGACAAACGTCAATGCAGCGTCAATGACAAACACTTCCAAGAGAGAGTGTGACAACCAGGTGGGGGATGCTCTTTTTATGAACCCTCCCCCATGTACTTGGGACTTTTAAAGTGTGTTTCTGTGCTTGCGTGTATGTTTTGTGTCTTGATTTTGCTTTTATTTTTGAATTTGCTACGCTAGCATCTTCTCATGAGAATCAGCGAGATTTGGAACACAGAAGTAAATGGAGCTCTGTTCCTGCTCCATTACTGCCAGGGAAGCCTCACTGATGCTAGCTAAGGTAGGTCTGATGGAGGGGTTCTTTTGCCGGCATAAAAAAGATACAAAATATGCCGGCAAAAGAACTTTTCTGGAGGGTGGGCTGATAAAGTCCACAGAAGTTCCTTTTTATGAAGTCTTTTAATAACCACCAAGTCTCCACTTTGACTCCATTTCCTTTGGCTAGCTGGAAGTATTTTAGCAGCATCAGCATGAGAAGGATGTGGTGAAGGACAGGTGGAAAAACACAGACTTTGCGCACTGGGTTGCTGCAGTGTGTCTGCAGTAGACAATGCAATAAAGCTCAGTCTAGGAAAAAGCAGGATTCTATCCTAGCTGATCCTATTGCAGCCATGCATGTCTGCCTACTGCAGGCAAGATAAACAAGAGGCGACTCCAAAATCTGCATGAACAGCAAAGCAGAGAGAAGAGAGGAAAGCAGATAAACCTGCCTCACCAACTATCCCCAGAATGTAAAAGAACCATAGAGCTTTAGGGCTGGCCACTAAACTGGAAAGCATAAGAAAGGGGAAGGCTAGTGAAAGAAAAGGGCATACCTGGATTCATTTTGGAAGCCTTCAAAATATTGTTCTTTACTTATGGAAGGCTTACCCGACCTGGTTGTTTTCTTTCACGTGTGGATATTATTAGTTGAATTAAACACTTTGCAGAGAAGTGTTGAAATGCTGTTCTTTTTTGTAGGAACCTATCCCTATTCTTTCCATGCTATTTCTGCCTCTGGTACCAAATTTTTCTGTTAAAGAAGTAATGCCCAGGAACACAACTTCTTTGTTAAATGAAATTTACCTGTACTCCTGTATTTATGTAAGATTATACTGTGTAAATATATTAACTTCTTCCAAATCTAGAACAATAATCACCTTATGGCCTATGACTATAAGCTATTTCTGCTTATCAGAGCCTGAAAGTACACATTAAAATAATGCCAATATTTGTTACTTGTTAAGAAAACCCTGTGATGGGCTTGCCATAAGCCAGAAGGCACATAACAACAAAACTCCGGGGGGTGGGGGAAGATAAATCTCAGGGAGACAGATGCTGAGATTAATAAATACTATAACAATGTCTTATAGATTGTTAAAGTTGGTTAAATATATATAGAATAAAAATGTTTTTAATTTGTGTTGGGGATAATATTTTGTAAGCTGCTTTGAGTCCCAGTATTGAGAAGAAGGAGGGATATAAATGAATATAATAAAATGATGATGGTAATGATACCACTGGGTGTTCCAGTTGTGATAGGTGCTCTAGGAGCAATTCCAAATGAACTGACCAAACACATGAGAGCACAGTTTCGAAAAGCAGCACTGCTTGGAACATGGCACATTATCTGATGAAGATTTTTGGATAGAATTTGTAATATTGATGAAACAAAACTCTAGTGACACCTGGTAGACTGTGAAATTCCAGTGATACCTGGTAGACTATGAAACCAATCGAGTGGTAACCTCATACAAACACACACACACATACACACAGAGTCCTGATCTCTGTAGACGAATGGCAGATTACAATGTGAGCAAGTTTGGCCATTCCATCTTAGCCATGCCACAAAAACTGTAAAACACCTTCAAATCATGCTATGAGCCATCTTCACAATGGTGATAATGTTATATTATTTAAATTTATTGAAATACATTTATTTATCTAAAATTCTTGTTCCAGATTTTTATGATTTAGTTTAATGTAGATGCTGAAGAAGTTTGCTGTAATGTTTTTCCACCTGGTTGCTTTGCTTTCATTTTTATTGTTATTTTGAACAAATAAAAGACTCCTTGTCAGAGTCGTAGAGTGATTATGCAAACAGTGTTTTTGTTAGACCATTCTATGGTCCCACTGTACTCACCAAATACATTACTGTAACACAAAAACAGAAATATAGAACTATTAAGCAATCTTGTAAGTGTTTTCCAGAAAGATGACATAAGCCCCCAAATATTAAAGGTATAAAGCTTTTCTTTCACGTGCCATTTCTGTACCTAGTTAATATAACATACATACTTAAAAGAACTTTCCTGAAATAGCACAATAGAGCACGTGCAGAACAGAGTTCCAGCTTCAGCAATGCATGTCCCCAGTGCCAGCTGCTTAGCTAGATCACTTACTTCCATGGGAAATACTGTGCTAAAGGAATTATGCACAACCACAAAAAGCAAATTTATTTATTTATGTAGGTATTGGTTTTTCTTCCTCAGCCTGGTAGAGGCCTCCAGTGGAATTTGTCCAACTGATTTAAAAAGTTCTCTCTTAAAAACAATTTTTAAACATTTTTTTAAAAATCAGTTTTAAATAAAGAAGTGTACACACACAGTGAAAACTCAGCGTGTTTTAAACATTTAAGTAAAATTTTACACAAATTTAAATTTAATTATTCAACTGGGTCTTAAGGACCAAAGACCATACAAAAAACAGTGTAGTCTTGGCTGCCATCTGGGAAGGACCCAGCCTGACTTCTGTTGGGAGGGAAGAAAATCCCACAAGTACCACAGAGAATGAGAGGGATGTGCAGCCAGAAGAACTCCAGGTATAATTTGTGAGTTTAGCTTATATAAGATCAATATATTTAGAAATAAGTTTCCTTAGACTGGTACAGAACCAGTCCTACCATTATGGAGAATGAGACATCTGCCTCAGGTAGAAGCTTTTAGGTGTCATGAAAGGGCAGTATCGAATTAGTTATTTTGATATTATTTTACAGTATTTTTACTGCCAAGAAAGAAGAATGGTGCTTTCAGAATTTTTTTTTCATTTGCCAATTTGCACTGCTATGGCTCCAGCCTACAGAATCCTGGGATTTGTAGTTTTGTGAGGCACAAACACTCTGGCAGGGAATGCTACAGACCTTGTAAAACTACAAATCCCATGATTCCATAGGCTGGAGCTACAGCACTTAAAGTGGTGTCAAATTGCATTATTTCTACAGTGTAGATGCACACTAGATCTGAGTATTATGTACCTTGCCTTGGGTAGGTAAAAGAGGTGTAATTTGCTGTTCTGTCTCATGTAGTAGAATATCTTCGGCCTGTCCTGGACTGAGCAAAAATAAACGGTCAGTTGACTGATAAATCTTGTTTTCAAAAGTTGTATGTGTGTATGTGCCTTCAAGTTGCCTTATGGAAATCCCATGAATTTCATAGGGTTTTCTTAGGCAAGGAAGGGTCAAAGGCAATTTTGTCAGTTTCTTCCTCTGAAATATAGCCTACAGCACCTGGTATTTGTTGGCAGTCTCCTATCTAAGTACAGGGATGACCCTGCTTACCTTGCAAGATTTGACAGGATCTGGTGCCCTGTAAAATATTTTACTAGCTTGCTAGTAAGCTAGAAACCCACAGTTCCATGCTGTTCATGAAGAAGTAGCCAGCATGGAAATGTCCAAGGCTGCCTACTTAAAATGCAAGATTTGTTTTTTGTTTTTAAAAGCCTCCTACAAAGGAACTGGTAGAGCCAGGGTAGTGCAATCCATTCGTTTGGCAAGCGTCTGCCTTTCTGTGCTGTTTGCAGAAGAAGGGGCTTTCCTTTCTCTGTGGCTAGCCCAGAAACCAAGGAAACGAGAAGAGACACAAAATGATCTGTTCACTGCCAACCCACTTGCATTGACTTTCTAGTCCTCTATGGTTCATCAGACTGGTCCACAACTGGTCCTACTGTTAAGCAGAATGAGATGGCTGCCTCATGCAGAAGGTTTTGAGTGTCATGAAAGGGTCACAGTGACCAGACAAGCTGTTAAATATATGGCTGTTTTAAGTTATGAAAAGAAAGCTAGTGCAGTGTAGTGGTTAGAGTGCTGGACTGGGATAGGGTTGCTATATGTCCTGGAAAACTGGAAAGGGACTGATCAAATTGTCCTGTGTGGCTGAGCTGCTTGAAACAACGGATCCCAGATTCCTCCACCTTTGGAGGGAAGAGACTCTCTCTTCCCCCCAGAGCTGGAGGAATCCGGGATCTGCTGCTTCAAGTAGCCCACCCCAATGAGCTGGCGTAGTAAGGGTGAGAGGTGGTCTTCCCCAGGCGGCAGGTTTTTTTGGGCGGCACTACTGTCTTAGTCCTCTGCCCAACCACTTCCATCCCTGCAAGCCCGCACGCCCCTGCCTGCTTGCTTGCTTCCCATGTGGAGTTGAGGTGAGTCTTTGGGTGCCCTCTTCCCAGAGGTGGGGGGAGAGAAGAGGGCTCCTTCCTCCTTCCCACCCCACATGGGTGCTCTGCCCTGGTTTTGTGGCAGAGAATTATGGCAACTCTAGACTGGGACCAGCTTTTAGTCCTCACTGAGTCATGGCGTGAGGTTAGTTATACACACTCAGCCTGAAGATAAAGCAAAGAGGTGGGAAGACATCTACTGTGCCTTTAATGTTTTGAAGAAAAGGCAGGATATAAAAATAGCTACCGGTAATTAAATACATAAATTAAAAAAAAAATTAACAGAGGTACACAGCTTTACACAGGTTAGAAAACTCATAGTCTCCACTCCTATGCTTTTCCCCTCACACCCATTTTGGGGTTCTTTCTCCTATCTCATCAGTCTACCAATATAGGCAATACATCCTCTGTCCCCCTCCCCCCAATGACATACTCATCCCAGTGCTCTTTCCTTCCCACAGGACTAAGTGCTCTTTCCTTTCCCTTCACCTATGAAGGTGATCTCTCTTTCCTCCAGTCTTGATGCTCTTTCTCTTTGTTTTCTCTCCCCTGCCACTCTTTTTCTTTCTTATGGCCTTTCTTTCTCCACATGCCAGTACTTATTTAGCATTTCACTCTGCTCACTCTCTTCCTTCTCCCCATTAATAGGCATCAGGACTCCCCCACTCTCTTCATTTTCAGAGGCCCTGAAGAAGGAAGCAACAGTATTATCTTACATATTTTCTTCCCTACTGTGTCTCTGGCTCACATAGAACTGCCCAATGGCCCTGTTACCCACCCTGACAACCCCCATCTTGGAATATCACACAATTGGCTAATATTTAATAATCCAACTTGATGTAGCCTTCTATGTGGTTGGCAAGTAAACCTGGGACCCCCAAAGGCCAAGGCTGGAAATATGCTTAACAGCACGTACAACCTTGGGATGGGGCCATCCAAATTCCTATATCCAGGTCAAGGTGTTTCCTGAGACCACCTGGAGGTGAATCATTCATCAATCCACTCAAAAATAGCAGAGCCCTCAATGGTTGCAACACAGGTTTTTCCTCCCTCCCCTTCCTCACACTAGAAGTTATTTATTTTATTATTTATTAATTGTATTTATACCCCTCTCTTCAGCCACAAAAGCTATCAGAGTGACTTACAAATGGTCAACTTAACAGTTTCCTGCCCTCAGGCTTACAATCTAAATAACACAAATTGCCTGCTTCTGTTCAATTCTAAATGTATTGCCCATTAATGGTCATTAACTCTTCCAGAGGACCCTTTGTCTAGTCTTGGGAAACTCTGAGAGACACCATATTCCACTCTAAATCTCACACCTTCAGGGGAAACATCAAATATAAATATCACCCTAAAAACCCACCAAAGTGTTCTCAGCTCCTCCTCCTCCTGCCACTCTGTCTGTTTGGTGTGGGACCCTCAGAGCTCCATCTGAGTAACTTCTGCTGCACGAATCTTTGCTCCAGGATCGGTATAGTAAAACCCACAATTACCTCACTCTATTCATCTATCCAAATACTTCCTACTTTCCTTGATAGCCTTGTGTGATTGCTTGAAGCTTGAGTGTTAGTGTGAATGCTATTAAGACTGAATTCCACTAAAGATCATCTAATTGTATGTTCTAGCTTGAGTCTGTTCAGTGATTACCGGCATACACAGGTCAAAAGATTCCCACAGTTACCCAACTTCTCGCATGCCAAATTAAGCTGATTAAATTCCCCAAATGAATATTTGGACACATGTGGAAATTCCAGAGATCTTAGCAATTCAGGTAACAGCCCTTGGAAGTAATTAATATGCTAAGCATGTGTGCAGCTTCTTCTTTGTTGGATAGGGACATCTAGTGACTGGAGATGGTAATGCAGGCTACAGACAAATTTATCCATTTAGACAAGCAAATACAGTAAGACCTCCTAATCTGTGGGACCACTATCCTTGGTTTCAGTTACCCATGGCCATCTCTACTGGAAGTGTTTCTGGTACTCTCTTGTCCTCCAGTGCGATTCTGTGGCATGCTTGGGCCTGAAGATGACTGGAAGTTGCTGTGCAAACATCTTTTGAGGAAGTGGAAAGGAAAGAGAAGAAAGTTGGGAATAGATCGGTTCCCTCATCCTCCACAGGGCAGTAAGTGAGTGGGGGCAGGACTCCTCCAAGACAAGGGAATCAAAAATATAGGGTTTACTACTATCTGCTCTTTTGGGTATCCACTGAATGTTCTGAAATGTATTCCCCACAGATAAGGGTGTCTTACTACTGTGCTCTAGAGGTGTACATTGCAAGGGTTTCCTGCACATATACGCCAACTTTGAGTTATATATGTTTCATGATCTTGAAGCTATGACAGAGAAGGCACACTGACTCACTGACTAACTGGCTCACTCATACACATCTTTGATAAATCAGACCTTGGCATTCCTCAGATCTCCAAACATAAAGATTTGGACTGCAGCAGTATCATATGTAAGTGTGTGATTCAACCAATATCTTCACTACTTTCATCAAAATGTTGTTTTTGTAGACCTGAGTCCTTATGTACATAAAGGTTTTTAAATACCTTTAGTCCAATTCACAGCTTGGGAAAGCTTTGGACATCAGCTCCAAAAATCCCCCTCCATGCTGCAGCCAACATGTTACCATATTCTGGGAGCTGGAAGTCCACCAAAAAAAGGGTAACTCTTCCAAGCTGTATTCAGATGTCATAGAAGGAATACAATGGGATCTGGGACCTGCTGTAAGTACCAGGTCACATAGTACCTGCAGTAAGAAAGATAGAGTCACAGGTGAGCCTGAACTCTGACATTTATCACCGATGGCTGATTGTATTCCTATTTGGAGATACCTCTAGTTACAGCAGAAGTCATTTGATACACAGACATGTGACAACATTCAATGCTGTAACATCCTTAACAGGTTCCATGTTTGTTTGTCAGCTGTTATTTTTTCACAGATAGTACTGTAGTAGGAAGTCCAGACTTCTTTATACATTTATGCACTATTGCCCCTGTTGATGACTTGCAGGCAAGAAGTGTCTTCAAAGACATAAACAAAGTTACATATGACTGCAGAAAAAGATGGGTTGGTCATATGGGAAGAATAGGAAATAGCCAGTCGGCAATATGAATATTCCATTCCATTCATAATGTGAAAAGAACAAGATGGAAGCCTCATATGGAGCATTTTTAGCAAGAGAGGGACAACAATTGCACATAATTAGACAGTATGGAAGAGATGCATTGTGTATCAGTAGAAAGACTACCTGCACTGATGAAATAATAGATATTCAAAGTATACTTTTATCTGCTGAAATTAGGAAAAAAGAACAAATCTTTACATCACTTTTGGTAGAGTGCTTGTATTACCAATAATATCAGTGGTTCTTAACCTGTGGTCTATGGACCCCCAGGGGCCACGACATCCTCACAGGGGGTCTGCAAAGGCTTGAAAGCTGCTCAGCCCACATGACAGACACCAAGGCAAAGGCTGGTTGGCTTGACCTGTGCATTGCTGTTCAATCCACTCCAGCCACCAACGCATAGGAAGAAACAGGAGAAAAGTCTTCCCTCCCCTCCAGTGTTTCTGAGGGAAGGGTTAATGGATGGTGTAATTGTATCATCATCATCATCATCATCATCATCATGTGTTGTTGTTGTTGTTGTTGTTGTTAGGGGTTTAAATCTTAAGTCTTGGGAGTCTGCAGCAACAAAAAATATTTAAAGGGGGTCCCAGGTAAAGAAAAGGCTACGAGCCACTGGATTACCAGTATATGAAACACAAAGAATCAGCACCACCTAGTGTCTGTTGAGTCATACATACAGATGCAAAACAATTTAAGACAGAGAAAACTTGGCCATTTTACTTTAAATATCCAGGCTGCTTCCAGATAAGATTTTTATTATGCAATTGCCCAACTTCTTTAGTTGAATTTGGGGTGGGTAGGTTTCCAGATGAAGTTTGCTTCCATTTGTAACACTCCTGCATTTTTGCATCACTTCTGTGAACTTCCTTTTCAAATAAAATTCATTAATAGATTTTCCTTGGGTTTTTTCCGGGCTGTGAGGCTGTGTTCTGGAAAATTAATTAAGTGTGAAAAACTGAAAAGGCTTTACTATATTCTTTGACTGGTAATTCTAGGTGCTGTCCATCTGCAAACATCCTCAGAGTTGAACAACACTAATTAGCAGTGGTAAAATTGCCATTGCCCCCAATTGCCCCCATTGCCATTGCATTCTAATTAGAGCTTGGAAATGTTACTTTTTTGGACTATAACTTGCAGCCCTCTCCCCTACACAGCCAGCTCAATGGCTGCTGGGGGATTCAGGGAGCTGAATTTGAAGGAAATAACTTCCCCAAGTTCTCATTCTAATGCTTGTATTTAAACCAAGATTAGCTGTTTCTTATAACCAAATCACCTTCACTTTGGGAAGGAATTAACAGCAGGGCTTAAGACATGTATTAGGTGTTCCAAATGTATGCCTGGAGCCTAGGTGTGTATGTGTGAGAGAGAGGGGGGTGGAGGGAGAAAGAGAGAGAGGTGGCAAAACATTGAGTGAAGAAAGCATTGGGTGAAGATCATGCATTCTTTCCAAAACTACTTTTAAGCACAAGAAACAGGTGTTAGGTTTACATTTGTGAACCAAAGTAAAATACAGTATGTGATTTTGCACTCATGCCTGTGGTCCAGAAATCTAATATGCACATGAAAGCTTTGATAGAGCTCTTCTGTCTTTTGTGGACTTTCCTCCTTCTCTACCCCTCAATCCATGCCAATTAAGATAGTAGCACCTTGCTGAAAGAATGCACAAACAGAAACCAAAGCTCAGAAAAGCTATTTTTTTTGGACTACAACACTGGCCCTGCTGGCTGAGGAATTCTGGGAGCTGAAATTAAAAAAAGTTTTTCCAAACCTGACAAACCCCCACTATTTCAACTGAAATGATGGGGGAATCCTGCAGGTGTAAGAGCTCTTTCCGTATGCAAAATTGAATTACTAGTACCCTTCTCTATTTGCGTGCCTCCCCCCACCATGCATTTTCTATAGGATATCTTTACCTGGAGAATTGTCGAATGCTGCAGTTTCCAAGCTCCTTATGATAACAATACAGGAATGTCCATGTAACAATTCTTTTACTAACACAAAATAGTGGGTTGTGCTCACGAGTATAGTGAGACAATTTTGACTGGGGTAGGAGGAGAGACACAAATAGGAGGATGGATTTGGGTATCATTTACTATAAAAGAATTTTCTGTGGAAAAGAAGTTTTCATAGGTAATGACAGGAATTGCTCCCAATTAATTCATGTTAATTTAGAAGTATGTTTTGAAGCTTCCAAAAATGTAAATCAATTGAAAATACAATATTCACTACAGGCAAAATAGTTGTGCAAACTAAATAACAGTGTTTAGGAAGTAAATGTATATATTGTGCAAGTCATCCTTCTATAATGATCTGAACTGTTAATAAAGTCTAATGAGCTGTGACTTCTCTGCAAACTTGAGGAGAAACTGTCCACTTGAAATTCCTTCAAATATGTTACTTTCAAAAGCCATGATTACTATGTTTGTTTTCTCTAATGAAGCTCTGAATGCCTGTATGGTTTCATTACATGGGTCAAAGTTGAGCATGAATTTTCACACACATCTGTAGATGCACCAGTGGTGAGTCCTGTAGCACACACAGTGTGCATGCGTGGAAAGATTTCCTTGTACATGTACAATGTTTTAGTAAAACAAAATCTAGAATCCTCAAAAAGTGATACCTTTATTGGCCAACCAAAATGCAAAACACATGATGCAAGCTTACAAAGCTCTACTGGCTTTTTCGTTAGGTAAAAGTATTCCTATTGGGGTGGGAGGGAAATACCCTCATTTTGCCCCCCCCCCTTAGTTACATCTTGGCCCTGCCTAATATGAAGAAGAAAGGTGACAGGCATGCAGTGTCTCCATGCGTTGTGAGGAAGAATTCTACCAGGTAACAGCCGCTATTTAAAAACAGTCCAATTAGAGCTTTTACTTGTCTCTTGGGCAACAAGAAGAATCATGGCAGACTTGGCTTAATTCACCTGTAATGGCAACAGGAGTGCCTGTTATCAGCTTTGGTTGATACGCCAGCTGCGCCCTTACCTGGATACAAGGGATCTGGAAACTGTGGTACATGCTTTGGTAACCTCATGTTTGGATTACTGTAACGCACTCTACATGGGGCTACCCTTGTGCCTAACCCGGAAACTTCAACTGGTACAAAATATGGCAGCCAGGTTAATTACGGGTACATCTAGGAGAGAGCATATAACACCTGTGCTTAAATCTCTCCACTGGCTGCCGATCAGTTTCCGGGCACAGTACAAGGTGGTGGTTTTAACCTTTAAAGCCCTACATGGCTTGGGTCCATCTTATCTCCGGGACTGCCTCATCCCATATGATCCCCCCCGCGCACTTTGGTCCTCTGGGAGGAGCCTGTTGCAGCCCATGAAAACTAGGCTGTCGCAGACCTCCCAGAGGGCCTTCTCTTCTACGGCTCCCAGACTTTGGAATGGCCTGCCGGATGAGATCTGTCTTATCACTACTCTTGATAGCTTCAAGAAAGTTCTAAAGACGGATCTCTTCCGGCAGGCCTTTCCGGAATAACTTCCCGGCTCAAGTGGAGCTGATTGCTTACCTGCCCCCCCTGCCGCTATTGCCTTTATTTATTTATTTATTTATTTATTTATTGCATATTGTATTGTATTTTATCTTTGTTTTAATTCTATATTAGTTTAATTTAGTTTTAAGGGGTGGGAAGGTTAGGACTGGGAAGGATTGTTTTAACTGCTGTGTTTTAATCTTGTTGTACGCCGCCCCGGCAGCCAAGCAGAGGGGCGGGTTAAAAATAAAAAATTAGTATTATTATAATATGGAGTTTGAAGGCAGGAAAAAGCAGGTGTCCCCATCTGCCCTCAGGTCCTTGCACAAATGGAAACACCTAACCTCCCTGCAAAAAGCAAAAAGAACAGCTGTCCTACTTTTCTATGTAATCTGTTAGCAAGAGCAAAGGTTTATGTGCAGTTCCATTGTCTATAGAGTCTTGCCTGCCATTGTTTAACCAAACTCACCTATTCCACCACCCCACACCCGCAACCTCAAACTGTCACCACTTTGTTCCCAAAACCGGTTAAAGTTCCCAAGTGACAAGTCTGCAGTTAGGGTGTCATATCGTTTACAACAAAGTCAAGCACTTAAAATGAGGAAATAAGAACTGAAGGGCACAGTCAATGGTACACTACCCACATAATAAACAATCTTCATTCTTTTAAGGACAAAGAAATTCATATTTCCTCACTCCGCCAGAAACCATATATTTCCATTCTTTAATTTATCTCATTATTTGGCAACAAGAGTGAGTCGTTCTTTGTGGACTAATCTGTGGAGCTTTCAGAGCACCTAATATGACGAAGGGAACTGTCTAGATTAAACTCCTTAACTTGTAAGGAGTTGTGGGTGTGGCTTGTCAATTTCCTTGCTATTTATTTAGCATTGTGCCCACTATATTCCAAAGATTCAAGGTGAGATAGATATGATCAACACTTCTGAAAGTTACTTTGGGGACAGCAACTCCCAGAATTGATAACTTTCCGAGCAGCATGAAGCTCATTGCTGAACAGAGTAAAAGAAAAGGAGACTGTGGCAGTGAAAGTGCTTCAGAACATTTATATTTTTTTCTCATCACTGCTTGCTGTGTCTGGAACTGGGATTATAGATTAGAGCTCACAGATCAGAGGATGTCATCTGAACCTAGCACCAACCTCTCTCTTTCATGCTACTCAGTTATAGCTCTATGATTCCACTTTAACTACTATGGCAACATTCTATGGAATCCTGGGATTTGCAGTTTAAGGAGGGGCATTTTGAAATCTCAGCCAGAGAATTCTAGTGGTATGTGTCTGCACGCCTTCAAGTCGCCTGTCAATTTATGATGACCCCACGAATATCATATTTTTTTTTAAGGCAAGGAACACTAAGAAATGGTTTGGACAGTTCCTTACTCTGAAATATAGCCTACAACACCATAAACTACAAACTCCAGAATTCCATAGGATGTTGCCATAGCACTATGAAATCACAGTGCGATAATTGTGTAGTGTGAAAGTGAACTCTCTCTCTCTCTTTTTCTTTCTCTCTCTCTCACACAATTAGCCTCTAGCCATTTCTGCCTAGAAACGAGCTTGGGTAGTCTGAAAGCTTGCATATAGGCCCATAAGAGACTAGATACCATAACTTTACTTGTTCTGTATTTGACATTTTGTAGAGTGTTAAAAGGCTCCAGAGGAATTTACTTTATGGACAAGGGACGTGTTTTTGTGTTAGGCACACCAGCAGCTTGGATATGATATGGGGAGTATTAAAGCCCAGAGGTTGGAAAAGTTACTTATTGGACTACAACTCCCAGAATTCCCCAGCCAGCCTGACCAGTAGCTTGTAGATATCTCTACTGAAAAAAAAAAATCCTAAGAGAGTGCAGACAGCCTATGGACTAAGCCAGTTCAGTGGGCCCAGAATGCTGACTTTGGAGAGGAGGGGAAGAAGACAGAAGGGAAGGGGAGTGGATTTGAGTATATTGGAAGAGGGCAAGCCTGGCTAAAATAATGAAGAAGGGCATCGCACATTGTGATACTCTTGCAAGTCCCAGTTGTCAAATACATGTGTTAGTTATTCTGTGCTGATGGCTTTGACAATATTCAGGGCTTAGAAGGCTTAAGTTAGTTATGACTAACCATCCACACCATGTATTTATAACAATTTGAGTTCACTTTAACTGCTGTGGCTAGCTCCTTACAAATACTGAAATTACATAGTTTGGTGAGGCACTACAGCTCTCTAGCAGAATTCTATACATCTCATGAAACTACTGATCCTAGAATTCCATAGAATGGAACCATGGCAGTTAAATTAGAATCACATTGTGATTGTGTAGTGGGAAAGGGACCTGGGTCTGGATCCAATCTAGTTGCAATAGATGATCTTAAAATAGGGCATTTTAAAGGAATTGTTACTGGGTGTCCTTTCTTCCATACAAAAGGGTCTTGAGTGGAAGCTTCTCTACTAACATTCAGTGAGTTAAAAGAGTTTTTTTTTTAAACAAAAAGCAGGAAGTCAATCTTGTTGTGTGCTTTCAAGTCATTTCTGACTTATGGTGACTCTAAGGTGAATGTATCATGGGGTTTTCTTGACAGAAGTTGCTCACAGGGGGTTTGCCCTTGCTTTCCTCCGAGGCTGAGAGTGTGTGACTTGCCCAAGATCACCTAGTGAGTATCCACAATTGAGACGGGATTTGAACCCTGGTCTGCCAGTGTTTTACTCCAACACTCAAACCACTACACCACACTGGCTCTCTAGGAGGTCAGTGTGTGTGAATTTATGGTGACCTCATGACTTTCATATGGGTTTTCTTAAGCAAGGAATACTCAGAGGGGAGTTAGTCAGTTCCTTCCTCTGAAATATAACCTACACCACCTGGTATTCATTGGCGGTCTCCCATCCAAGTACTAACCAGGGTTGACCCTGCTTAACTTCCAAGATCTGATACCTTTGGGGTATTTATACAGAGCTGCAAATACATTTACACACATCATATTTTTATTATCTTGCCCACCATCAGAAAATACTGAATTAAAAAGAAAAATCCCCAAAACTCTTGTCACAACTTAGAAAAAAATGGTTTAAAACACAAATGACTTGGGACTGTGTAAGAATGGGGCATTATTCTTATTTTTGGTTGCATGCAGAAGGCATTACAATATGGATGGGACTCACTGGCTGAATATCACACTGAATAAACACTGACCCTGCAGAAAGAAATGAATACATACAATTTAATCAATTACTAATATCACACTACACTGTTATAGCACTATGATTCCACTTTTAACTGCTGTGGCTGCCTCCTGTGGAATCCTGGGATTTGCAGTTTAGGGCGGGGCATTTAGCCTTCTCAGCTGGAGAGCTCTTAGGCTTCACTAAAATACAAACCCCAGAATTCCACAGGAGGCAGCCATAGCAATTAAAAGTGGAATCATAGCGCTATAACAGTGTCGGAGATTTTCAGGCAGGAACGAAAAAAGTGTTCCTGTCTCGCAATCTCCTCTCCCATACCTGTCATGTGAAGAAAGGAAAACTTTTCATACCTACCTTTTTCACACCGTGTTTCCTTGGCAGGGCAGCCCAGGACTGGATTGAAATCCCGGCTGCTCTCGCAAGAAGATGAGAGTGCAGGAAATTCAAACTGTAAAAGCAAAATACAAGACAAAAAGTTACACTAAGCACCTAAACACACTTAAAACTTTACAGGTAACCTGGGGAGAGTCATAAAAAGTGTGTCACTTAACTTGATGTCCCGATCTCACCCGGAGATGTTCTTTCATGGACCTCCCATTGACGTTAGCATTGCGCCAGAATAACGGGGCACCTTTTCACTTGCATGACATTCCATTATAGAAACAGGACAGGGGATCTATTCATGGCTTAGCCTGTGAATAAAAAGAAGTGCCAGTGTAACAACATTTGAATGGGAGCATGATGACATGGAAATGGTCTCGTCTGAAATGCAAGCCCCTTAGTGATCTCCTGCTGTTCATGTAATGCCACATTTAGCGTATCTGATAATCCCCATAGTGTCATATTTCTCTGGCTTTCCTTTGCAAACGAAATTCAGGAAGGACTCATCCCGTGCTTTCTGCAAGCGCGCCGATGACTAAAAAGGCTAATCCGAGACAAACAAGTCCGGTTGCAGAAAGCACAGCAGAAGGGTCTCCTTGGGTGATGTTTCCGGGTTGTGATTCTTTCTGCATTGTCGTTTCTCTTCAAGACTTGCTCAGCGTGAGTTCTCAAATAAGGCTGCAGCATTGTGGATGGTACGTCTCCATGCCTCCCGATGTGAGGCCAGGGCGGACCATTGTTGGTGATCAATTTGGCTGAGCCTGAGATGTTGTTTCAGGGAGTCCTTGTGTCGCTTTTTTAGAGTGCCCCTCTTACGCTGACCCGTCGCAAGTTCACTGTAGAGTACTATTTTTGGGAGGCGATGGTCCTCCATCCTAGAAATGTACCCTGCCCAGCGCAGCTGTGTTCTCAATATCATGGCCTCAATGCTGTGATTGGTTAAATTACATACATTTCTCTCCGCTGGCTCTCTGAAAACCAGGACTGGATGCCCCACAAATATTCTCTCTCTCTGGCTGTTCTTCACAAACGAAGATTCAGGAAGGACTCATCCCGCGCTTTCTGCAAGCGCGCTGATGACTAAAAAGGCCAATCCGAGATAAACAAGTCCGGTTGCAAAAAGCACAGCAGAAGGTCTCCTTGGGTGATGTTTTTGGGTTGTGATTCTTTCTGCGTTGTCGTTTCTCTTCAAGACTTCTTCATTGTGAGTTCTCAAATAAGGCTGCAGCATTGTGGATAGTGCGTCTCCATGCCTCCCGATGTGAGGCCAGGGCGGACCACTGTTGGTGATCAATTTGGCCAAGCCTGAGATGTTGTTTCAGGGAGTCTTTGTATTGCTTTTTTGGAGCGCCCCTCTTACGCTGACCCGTGGCGAGTTCACCGTAGAGTACTATTTTTGGGAGGCGATGGTCCTCCATCCTAGAAACGTGCCCTGCCCAGCGCAGCTTTGTTCTCAATATCATGGCCTCAATGCTGGTGATCCCTGCTTGCTCAAGGACAGCAACATTCGTCACATAGTCAGTCCAGTGTATATTTAGGATTGTGCGTAGACAGCGCTGATGAAAGCACTCCAGGAGTCGTAGGTGGTGGCCACAAATATTAATTAACAAATAAAATCATTATTTCGTTTCCTTTTGCAGGCAGGCAGTAACTTTTTTAAAAATTTCAGCAAGCTTTTAATTTGTAGCTGTGGGCACAGAGGCTTTTATTGGGGTGTGTTTTTCTGTGTTTTAATTTGGGCATGTTTTTAAAAAATCATTTTGTTACTTTGTAATTGTCTTGGTTTTTTTTTTTTTTACGTTGTAAACCAATTAGGGAGTGTTTGGGCTTTATAGAAATTTAGAAAGTAAATAAATAAATACAATAAATAAATATCACTTTTTAAAAAACGCCTTGTTTTAAAATAGGGGGCTTTCCCATTGAAAGTATCTTCAAAGGCGGTCCGCAACGTGATCGGCTTTAGGGAAAGGGGGCGACTCAGTGCCCCCCGCCTTCCGCGCTTCTTTGCCCGCCGTGGCGCCCTTTGGCGCTTTGCTCCCGGGCTCTGCCCGCGCTTTGCCCCGCGGCAGCCCCGGAGGCGCCTCCCTCCCTCCCGCCCGGCCGAAGCTGGCCTTTGCCCGGGCTCCGCAGCCTCCCCAGACAGCGCGAGGCTGGAGGCAAGCCGGCCCCCATCGAACGTTCGGCGCCGCGGCGTTCCAACGGAGGGAAACCTCCTTTCGTCACTGGGCCGGGCAGCCAATCAGGCGCCAGGGCGAGGGATTCCCGCTCCCCTTGCCGCGTCTTCTGTCTTTTAAAAGGATTCCAACCCGGAGTTGCTTTCAGTGGGGTTTGCGGGGGAGTTCGTAACGCGGCGGGGGCGTCTCCACACGGGGCCGCAGCCTGCTGCGGGGAGATCTAGCCAGTGGGAGAGCATGGAGGTAGTAGATCGGGAGAGAAATGCAGCCCTTTTCAATGGGGGCGCGTAGAAGGAGAGCAGGAAGGGGAAATTAGACTTCCCAGGGGCATGAAAACAATTGCTTTCCTCAGGGGAAACTAGACTTCCCAGGGGCACGGAAACAATTGCTTTCCTCAGGGGAAACTAGACTTCCCAGGGGCACGGGAACAATTGCTTTCCTCAGGGGAAACTAGACTTCCCAGGGGCACGGAAACAATTGCTTTCCTCAGGGGAAACTAGACTTCCCAGGGGCACGGAAACAGTTGCTTTCCTCAGGGGAAACTAGACTTCCCAGGGGCACGGAAACAGTTGCTTTCCTCAGGGGAAACTAGACTTCCCAGGGACATGGAAACAGTTGCTTTCCTTAGGGGAACAGGGCCGGTTTAAGGCACCGGCGGTGTCAGCATCCACAGGGGGGCCCATAATTGTGGGGGCTCTGTAGTAACCCTTCTGCAAAAACATTATTAGTAATAATCTGAATATCTTGTACTGTGAATAGCTTAGGTTGAGTTAGGTTACATTACCTGAGATAAACATATGAGGGCCCCAAAATAAAGCATTGCAGGGGCTCCCAAAATTCCTTAAACCGGTCCTGCAGGGGAAACTACACTTCCCAGGGTCATGGAAACAGTTGCTTTCCTCAGGGGAAACTAGACTTCCCAGGGCACAGAATCAGTTGCTTTTCTCAGGGGAAACTAGACTTCCCAGGGCACGGAATCAGTTGGTTTTCTCAGGGGAAACTAGACATCCCAGAGGCACGGAAACAGTTGCTTTTCTCAGCCTAAGGGAGAAAAATTCCATGTAGTGGGGGCGGATCATCAAGAAAGAGAAGGCGATTGTTGAGCTCCAGCCGAAGCTGGACATTTATCCTCCCAGTCTCTCCCTTTGGAGATGGAGTGGAAGCTAGAAAGATCCACTGCCCGAAAGGTCAAGACGGATGAAGATGTTTTGTGGGTAAATGTCTACGATCCTTTGCACTCATCATCACAACAACTCTCTCAGGAGCGTGTGAATGTCAGCACTCTGCTCCATTCATTATTAAGGCTGCAATCTTGGGCTTATTTTGTCTGGGAGTAAAACTGCCATTCCTTATTGTGGGGCTTCTTAAAAAAAAACATACACCAAATAGTACCCTTTAAAACATTTTTGAGATAAGGGCAGGGCTTAGAAAAGTTACTTTTTTGCACCGTGTTGGGGGATTGTAGGAATTATAGTCCAAGAACTAATTTTCCAAGCCCTGGATGAGGGAATAAAGGACAAGGCCAATAACTGTCTTGATGGACCCTCATGTCCTTGTAAACAAAAGCTATCCTATAAAATAAGCATCTATTTTACTGCAGGTTACCTTACTACTGCAAGGTTACACTGCTTTTTCTCTTTCTTAATGTAGGTATGCCTCAGAATCGATTAGGTAGGACATTTGTTCCCATAACTGGGCAGAAACATACGTTTTCTAGCTCTGAGATAGAGACATGGGTGATGCTCACTGTGTTTGTTCTTCAATTCTGTCTTCTATTTTCAATTCTATCTTCAAGTTCTCTGTGGACTTATGACACCTTCATGCATTTCATACTATTTTTTCAGGCAAGGAATACTTCAGAGGTGATTTACTGTTGCCCTTCTCTGAAATACAACCCACAGCATGTAGTATTCCTAGGTTGTTTCCCATCCAAGTACCAAGGCTGACTCTTGCTTAGCTTCTGAGATCAGACCAGATCTGGTGCCTTGTCAGTTTTGTTATGAAGAGTCGTTGAGAATGGATTGACATCAGTATGTTTAAGGTATACTGCCTGGAAATTAAACTGCACAATTGTATCCCTGTATGATTGTTTTAAAGGAAAAAATAATGAAAACACTTGGGAGAGACCTCAGATGGACCAGAGAACAACAGTTCCTAAGTAGGAAGACATTAACAAAGGTGAGGCAATTTGTGAAACTGTGGCATTGTCTCTGTCATCTTTTCTTTGCAAAACATGCTGTCCACTTTGTGAAGAAGTTTTCCCATTTTGTCTTTTGGGCTCAGCCTTTTTCAAGCTGGTGCCTTCCAGGTGTGTTAGACTACAATCCCAATCCTCCTCAGCCAGCATGGACGTGCTGTGTTGGCTGAGAGATTATGCAAGTTGTAATCCAACACATTGGGAGGACATCACTTTGGGGAAGACTGCTCAGAAGCAATGGAGGCCAAGTAAAGAAGCTTTCTAGGCCTGGCATTAAATTATGTGTGTTATTATTACAAGAAATGTAATTATTGCTATGCTGATTGTATAATTTATTACTGAGAAGCCTCAGAGACAATAATATTTTTTGTGCTGTACATTAGAAGGAGCCGGCAGTGAATATGGGACTGTGTCGCTTTGGCAGTGCAGTACTAGCTGGCTGTTTAGATATATTCATTTTTACAGTCACTAGTTGCACTCCACACTGATGCTTTCCAAAGCACTTCAAAAGTAATGGAATTACACCCCCTTGTGTACACTGCTGAGATGTCCACCTTTTCTTATGAATTTCAGACAAATATATGAGTAGTTGTAAAGACAAATTCCCAGGTCTATATTGTGCAAGTACTTTTATTAGGCCAACCAAAATTTCGGTAGACCCATAGCACATTTGGGTGGACCCCAAGCTGACTGGACCCAATTAGGCAGAAGACAGGGCTAATGAAGGCATTATTAATCAGCAAATATGTAGTCCTCGGGCACTAGAAGTTCAGTTTCTCAGCAGGCCATGAAAGATGAATTAAAAAAATGGTGGTGCAAGTGAGTGGGTGGGTATGTTTGAGGTGAAGAAACAGAGGTAAAAACAGGATGTGTTTGGAGTGGGTTTTTGGAGCTGTACATGGACTGGTCTAGATGCCACTCCAGTGCTGGGGAAGGAGAAATGTACCAATAGCACTGAAGTTGCCTAAATTAGCTGAGAATGCACCCTCTTTAGAAAGATGGAAAAGGGTATAATAATAATAATAATAATAATAATAATAAATAATTTATTTATTTCTATTCCACCCCTCTACAAAACGCAATTGGGGCAGCTTACAACATTTAAAATATACATCCAAAACCCTCCAACCTCCCCCTTAAAATACAATTAGATAATTAAAAAATTAAAACATACATAAAAAATACTAAAAATATACAATAGACAGTGGCTGTAGCGAGGTCGGGACAAATTAGATTTTCTTTCTGATGGCTGGGTATCTATTCAGGAAAGTCCTGCTGGAAGAGATCTGTCTTAAGAGCCTTTTAAAAGCTATTTAGGGTGGTGATATGACGGATCTCATCCGGCAGGCCGTTCCATAATCTGGGAGCAATAGCCAAAAAGGTCCTCTGGGAGGTTGTAGAATCTTTCCATTTTCTACAAGAGATTATTTTGTAAGACCAGCACTGTACTATTTCTAATTCTACCAGTTTATTGTTATGAACCTTATAAGAAGTTGGTGCTAAACTGAATTACTGAATTATAATTTTCTTCAGTACCTAAAGGCTAGTGTCACATCCTCTTAACTGGACCTTGTCTCGAGACTGCTTGGCTATTAAATGGCATCATTCTTTGGGCTTTTGTTATCTCAGCTAGTAGGCAGTCCAGAGTTAGTTGGCTGCTTCATATGACTCCAGCAGTGGTTATTGCACTCTTAGCTGTTGCAGGAATGGTTGTTAATAAAGATGCCACGGAGCTGTGTGTGTGTTGGAATGGCAGTGTATTGTTAGCTGGATGAGTATCTGAATGGCACCAGCTGACATTCAGCTGCCAACCTACAGCACATATTTTGATCATCAAACCACCACAGGCACTTGTATAACAAGACATTTGTTATACAAGTATAACAAATGTTTTGTTATACAGTACTTGAAACATTTCTGCCATCACTGAGGAAAACTTCTTAATGTTTCTCTTCTTGAAACGCTAACATGGTTGCTGACTTCTAAACTTGACAGCACTCTTTGCCAGCTCAGAAGGTATATCACCTTCTGTGTGGCTCCCAGACCCTCTGTCATCTTAAAAATGTGAATGGGGGATGATAATGGAGAATCATTTCCAGAGGCCTCCAGGGGACATGATTCTGTTTAAATCCAGCTTCAGGACAGGGGTCACCTTTACGGCTAAAAAGAGCATGGACGTGACTGGTCTTGAAAAAAATGGGAGGCTGTGTCCTGTGGGGTGTGATGGACAATGGAGAAGGCGTAGTTTTTGTATGACTGGATTCAATCAGCTCATAAGATTCTGAGACCTTGAACCTTACTGTTCTTACTTTGAATTCTGTAATTAAAGAATCCATCTCAGAGCTTGAAAATAATTTGTTAAAAATTAATTCATTGCCCTATTCATTTAATTTTTTTCAACCTTAATTTCAAATGTTATTTTGAGTGTTTTGCCAACAATGTCATTTTTAAGGAATGGTTGCTGTTTCTCATTGCTTTAATTTGTTACTGGCTATCTTTACTAATTTGAAGTGATGTTTTAGAATTGTAATGATTTAATCAATCAAATAAAAAAAATCAACAAATACATTCTATAAAAATTAGTTAGAAATTTAACATCAACAAACTAACTTTTACATAATTTAACATAATGTTTTACACTAATTTCTCCAAGCTCTGGTTGCATATTAAAGATATATCCTTCACCATATCTATAGGATATTCTCTCTGGCTTTTCTTCGCAAATGAAGATTCAGGAAGGACTCATCCCATGCTTTCTGCAAGCGTGCTGATGACTAAAAAGGCCAATCTGAGATAAACAAGTCCGGTTGCAGAAAGCATAGCAGAAGGTCTCCTTGGGTGATGTTTCCGGGTTGTGATTTTTTCTGCGTTGTCGTTTCTCTTCAAGACTTGTTCGGCGTGAGTTCTCAAATAAGGCTGCAGCATTGTGGATAGTGCGTCTCCATGCCTCCCTTTAGGTATTTGCTAATATTGCTGTCATCTACAGTATTCCCTTGAACATCTTGCTTTGCTTTATTTTTGCACTGGACATTAATAGGAAGGACTCTATGAGATCTGCAAGCTTGAAATTCTTTCAGTTCTTTGTTTAAATAAAATATGTTTTTTCATGAAATGTCTCTCACCCTAGGGTACCCATTTGATTCCATAATGGTGTCAGTATTGTCTGTATGTGATGGCTTGGCAGTGTACTCTTAGTTAGCTGTTGTATCCATTCCAGCAACTAAGTACACTTCCGTGTTATTGCATGACTTTGCACTATTGCTTAATGTTTTCAATTTGTCTCTGTGGGAGAGGACTGTAGCAACCATCACTGTGTAAACTAGAGGTGGGAAATACGTGGCCTGTGGGTCCCATGCAGCCCTTGAATAGCATCTTGCAGTAGTCAGTGGCTACAATGACCAGTGTGCCCCCGCCCCTACCCCCACTCTCCACAAACAAAATGCCCACCCATGTAAACTTCCAATGTCTGCAGTTTGGTCAGAATTTTCAGTAAAGGGTAAAATTTATTTCTGTTCAAATGCTTTAACGCATTTGTTCTTAAACTTTCAAGCTTTGCATAATTGCTTGATTAATCTATTCCACACTACCTTGTCTCTTAGTTAACATATTGCCAACTGATGGAGGAGGGAGAAAAAATGATGGTTTTGGCAGCCCTGTCCTAATTTAGGCAGCAAGGCACTGGGGTCTGTAAATGGAGATTTTATGGTATGAAGATAACCCACAGCCTAGATAGATTATGTTGGACTGCCTCCCCTGAACACCAAGGATCTTCAAAAGTAGCAGGGATTTAAGAATCGGCACTCAGAAGTATCAGAACCTGGGTGCTTTTGAACTTCTAATGTAGTGGTTCCTGACCCTGGGTTCCCCAGATGCCTTAAAACTCTCAGAATCCTGAGCTAGCATAGACAAAGGTCAAGATTCCTAGGAGGTGAATCCCATCTTGGGGCCCAAGATGGGGACTACCGCTGTCATGTATGTGACCTACCATCACATTATTGGCCTAAATTGGCTAAGGCTGTTGGGAGCTGCAGTTTGACAATGTGGAGGGCCATATGATTCCAATCCAAGAGTGGATAATGGAGTGTATGTGAAGACATTGCCTCCCAATAGGAATTCTAGCCCCACCCCATGAATTTTTCCTTCTGTTTACAAATTTTTAAGCATTTCAAAGAGACATTGAAAATTGCTCACACTTAGAACTCTTAAATTTGCTGTGTTTGTATTGCCTCAGCACTCTGCCTGTCCCTTTTCTTGGATGAAGGAAAAGGGGCAAAGCTATTCAGAGAATGCAAACACAGGAGGGAAAAAAAGGAAAACCAATGCCCCACCCCACCCCAGCTACAGCCCTGTTCCTACCTCTACAACAGTTATCCAACTGGGCTCTAATCCATTTTGGATTAAAAATCAATCTGTAATGAAAATATTTAAAACTAATACTGGTTACAACGTGGATCCCATTTTGCTCTTATACTCTGTTGTTGCAGTTCTCAACCTCTGGTCCTTCAGATTTTGGAGGGATTTCAACTCCCAGAATCCCTGACCATTCACCAGGCTGGCTCGGGGGGCTGGGAAATAAAGTTTAAAATATCCAAAAGATACATGAATCACCCTTCTATCCTGTATTATAATTCACAGTTCCACAGATTATGTCAGAGAGGCTCAAGACATATTTAAACATCCTAAACTGGAGGGTAGAGACTCTGTGGCCCTCTAGGTCTTCATGGAACTACAAATCTCATAATTACCAACATTGTTTGTGATGATTGGGGCTGATGAGAAGTCCAACAATATTTGGATGGCCACGGGTTTCCCTTGCCCTAAACATACTGCTTTGCCAAAAGGGGTTTTGGGAACGCCAATGCAAGGGACACTGTTTAACAGCAAGATTTTAACCTTTGTCTCAACATAATAATGATGACTGAATAGTCATAATAGTGACTGAACAACTGTAACTTCATCTTTTCAAAGAGTACAGGATGGAAAAAATGAAAGCCTGAGTGTATTGCATGTCTAAATCTATTTACACAGGGCATCATTGACTCACATCAGCTGCATAGTGGCCATGTATCAAAGTTGGATAATCAGGACACTCCATTAACTGAGGTACAGATATGCGGGAATTCTGAATGGGCCTCAAGACATTAACTCAATAGGCAGAATAAAGTGAAGGAAACCCTGACTCTCCAGGTACAATTTTGAAACTTTCCAATATGCTGGTTAGAGCTAATATCAGTTGAAGGCCAGAAGCATCTTGAGGGCCACAGTGGCAGACTCCAATGCTAGAGTATGACAAATATTGGGAATTGATTTATACTATGTACAGATGAGCATGCTCTGTGCCATTGGGCTGCTTTAATTTCCTATCCAACATGTTTTGTAAACCAAAAAGAAATATAATCCTATGAAATTTGTATAACTTCTAAATCCACTGTCTGAGGATCCTGCTATTCTAACTATATAAATATCCAGTATATCCTGTACACTAACTTTTGTCCTTTTAACTTAAAACAGTAACCCTCAAGAATACTCTTCATGAATTCACTGGTGCATAGCACATCCTGGTGCCAGTGTGATGTAGTGATTTGAGCATTGGACTATTGACTCTGGAAACCAGGGTTCGAATCCCTGCTCAGCCATGTACACCCATTGGATGACCTTGGGCAACTCAAATACTCTCAATCTCAGACAACCCTGTGACAGGTTCACCATAGAGTGTCCATAAGTGGGAAACAACTTGAAAACACACACACAAAAAAACATAGCACAACATAGTTTTCTGCATGTGCATGCAAACCAATGTATTTAAAAAACACACCAGATTTGAGTTTTCTTATCTTTTAAAAAATAAAACCTTTTAATAAAACTATTTACATTTTTTGGACATTCCGCCCCCGCCCCCCAAAATGGAATCATTTCTTCCTACCATGATACAAAGCTAGGCTGTATAGTAAATATACAATTTTACATGAAATGATTCAATGTCTGGAAAAATTCTCACAGGTTGTGTTTGGCAAATGGTATATTAAATAACTTGTTGTGGAACAAAGAATATCTTCATTCAATTAGTTTACAGCAGAGGTTGAAAAAGTTACTTTTGGGGATTACAACTCCAAAAATCGCACAACCAGCACAGCTAATGTGCTGGAAGTTGTAATCCAAAATAGTAATTTTTCAAAGCTCCAGTTTTTGGAAGAAGCAACTAGTAACCTTGAGGCCAAAATTTCCCTGGCCTGCCAGTGGAGCAAAAATCTTTGCCAGTGTTCTTACTCTATTGTTTGGGGGATTGGGGACAAAGCTTGATTCTTGTTCCCCAGGTGTGTAAAGGCAGCCAAACAATGCCCAGGTGCAGTACTGTAGCTAAAAAGTGACTGGGATGGCAGGGCAGTGTCCAGGAGTCTCCGGCTCCCCTTGTACACCTGGAGAAAAGGTGTTGCACAAGGAGGTACTGGATGCCTCTCTGTGCAATGCTTAAAAAGTATTCATGCTGACATAACCAGGAATTATGCCAATATAAGCCAGTATTTATGCTGACATAACCAGGAATTATGCCAATCTAACTCACCAACAGGATTTTGGCCTCAATCTTGCCCTACAATCTTCTCTGACCTGTGCCATAGTTTCCATGCCCAATGGAGTGTGTATTGCAATTTACAACACTTATCTGCACACCATATTTCTTTACAATGCAACACCCTACAGTCATGCTGAAAATCAGGCCAGCTTCTGGCCATTTGCAAAGGTGGATAAATAGCATGAATCCTAGGAGGATTTTCAGGTGTTCTTTCATTCCTGAATTGAAATGATGGGCTGCCTCACAACATTCATAATGCTGAGGAATAGGTTTCTCTTAACATATTATCTGGATTATTCCTACGGGTTGCCCTTGACCTAGGAATATCGAGGTCAGCCAAAGTGCAACTGGGCCATTGTGAATAGTACAATAATGCAACTGAGAGCACTACAGAAAAGACTCCCAAAGGAAGCATGCTAATTATAATAAACATAGATAATTTGCAGCCAGGATTTCTGGAATGTTCATTTGTTACCCTTAAATAATGTGACCAGTTACTTAGTTTTGTACACAAACATGGTGGGAGGTCACTTGGGAAAGCACCCTAGATTATTATGGTTCAGTATCATTGCACAGATTTACTTTCTGCCATTTCTTAAATGGGTTTCATTCACCAGATATGCCAGTTACAAATGTTTGAAGGGGACACCTCCAGGGTAAAGTTGAGTAAAGTGCTATATTAACACATCAATATTCTTCTTTGCTTCGCATGTCCTAAACATGTCAGAGCTTACCATGGAGCTAATCAGCAACCGTCCCACCCCATCCATTTTTTACTATACTCAAGGAGGGATTGTATGAAAAGGCTTAGCAGAGATGGTGCCATTAAGGAGTCCACAAGGCCTTCTCAGAGGTCTTCTCTCTTTTTCAAAATGATTTGCCTAATCAGAGCAGCAATATCTGGCTTGATGCTTTCTATGGGCTCTTCAGTCCTCCAGAACTTCACAACTTTGCCTTCTGGACTGACAAGATACTTCCAGAAATTCCACTTTGGCTCTTTCTTGGATGACTCTGCAAGAACAACAAAAGGCACAGTTAGGTTGCAAGTGGCAAGTTCTGCTGAGATCAATAGATGTGCTCAAATTCATACTGATTCTCTGAAATGACCCATTGCTGTACTCTTTTCTTCTAGGTTAATTAATAGAAAATTAGAGTCCTGCAGTTCAAGATAGTTTCCAGTCAATATGTCAACTCCAGCCTTCCTTATCACTACAGCTTTTGTTTCTCCCTCCTCTTGAACACTTTTCATCTATGAGGTTTCAATTAGCCTTTTCCTCTTGTCCATTTCTAGAGACTACTCCCTCTTTCAACTCTGCCTTTTAAGCTCTATTCTGGTTCTCTTGTTTACTCCTCCTTTCTTAGACCCTGGGTTCCCCTCCTTCCCTCTTCTCTGTCCCTCTCTAGGATCCTGCATTTGGGTTTCCAGTGGTAGCTGGTTACTTAACATGTGTTCAAAAGCTGGACCACATTCTAAGAAGAGCCATGCTGTAGACACAGTAGTCAGAATTTTGCACACACTGGGTAGGATCCTATGAGTGTCATACACATGCATCAGTGAGGCATACATGTATGTATGTCTCTTTTGGATGAGTGTCAGGAGCTATTCTCTAGCATTTTGTGCACCATTCATAAATCCCCTGCCAGGCATCTGTCAGACCCAGGAGGTGCTGCTCCTGTTTACCAGTGGGGAGGGATGGGAGGGAGAGCCAATTCAGACAATGGATGCTGCCACACTGCAGAAATAATGCAGTTTGACACTGCTTTACTATCACGGCTCCTTCCTATGGAATCCTGGGATTTGTAGTTTGTTGTGGCACCAGAGCTTTGACAGAGAAGGCTAAATATCTTACAAAACTACAAATCCCAGAATTCCATAGCATTGAGCAATGGCAGTTAAAGTGGTGTCAAACTGCATTATTTTTGCAGTGTAGCAGCCGCCAATGAAGATGCAGCCATTCTGGGCTTTGAGGGGAAGGGAAAGGAGATTCTGTGACTGCACCCTTGTTTCTTCCCCTGTCTGAGCTAAGACTAACTGCTACTTCATTGTCTGAATTGCCTCCTTGCTTCCTCCACTCCTCACCAGTAAACGGCATCAGCAGCAGCTTGATATCTGCAGGGGTTCAGGAAGGACTGCGGATGCAGCCTTACACTTGATGTAGGATCTGGCCACAGTATCCAGCTACTCGCCAGATCCTAAAGAGCAGCAGAGAAGGACAAGCATAGCGAAGACAGAAGAATATGCTGAGCTCAGTCAGAGGTTGGTGGGGGTCAGCCCTAACTTCTCCACCAATTTAGAAGCTTTGTCACTACCCTAAAATTCCAGAGTACTTTGCAATTAATATAGATAACTACCCCCTAGTTCTTACTTATAAAAGTTGATAAGCTTTGGGAGCTGCATTCTGTGCATACTCCCTGTGTACCTCTTTCCTGAATGTACCATTACAGAAGAGTGTGAAAGAGTTTTTACTGCAAGAGAGACCAAGCTTACCTATCAGAAATTTGAAAGCTGGTGATGCTTCAGTTCCTAGAATCTTAATTTTGTTGAAAATAGGGAACGTTACTCCATAATTTGATTTTGCAAAATAAGTGATCTCCTGGATTGTGCCAGGCTCCGATTCCCCATACTGATTGCAGGGGAAGGCCAGCACTGTGAAGTGGCTTGATCCAAACTCTCTGTGGAGTTCCTGCAGCATGACGTAGTTTTTGTCTGTGTGCTGGCAACGGCTAGCCACGTTTACAACCAGAGATGCCTTCCAGAAAGATGGGAAATGGGACAATTAAAAGGAAAAGATGAGTGGCTGGTCAGTTTGATATCAACACAACACATCTCTCCACCCTCTTCATTTCAGCAATTTAAATGCAGAAAAGCATATACTGTTTGCTCAGTTTAGTTTCCGTTCAGGGGGAAAAAAAAAAAAAGCTACCGGCCATTATAATATAAGTTTTCAGACTGAGGAACGTATCCCTTAAGAAATTTCTGCTATGTTAAAAATCATAGGAATTACATAGAAGCAAAGCATACAATTGGGTAAAGTGAAATATTTTGAAGTATAATTTATTTCAACAGGAAAGAGTTAATAAAATTAACTCTCATTGAAATAAATAGGACTTAAAATGTTTAACAATGTCAATGTCAAGAATAATCCAGCCAAACTACAAGGCCTCAGGGTAACATAGGAACTGAAGGCCAGGAAAAGAATAAGGACTAGTACAATATTAGATTCTCAGGAATTCTGGTTGATCAGATTTATATATTGTCCAGCAGAGAACCATTGGCCCATGCTGATGTTTCCAAAGTGCTGGTGTTCAGCATTTTATTTCTGTAATAAAATGCAGAATTATTTCAATGAATTATATAAGGACTGGACTTTTAGGTCAGATGCCCGGTTGCCAACTTCTGGATGCCTCTGCAGAGCTTAAAAGCAACAGAACTGAAAATAAAAGGTGACCCTAGCACAAGAAAGATTGTGGCCCTCTAGGTGATGTTGAACTCCACTTCCCTTGGCTAATACTGAATTATGGCTGGGAGTAGCAGTTCATCAACATTTGGAAAGCCAAAGGTTCACCATCACTGTCTTAACATCCAGTTCTCTCAGCACTGCAGCCACTGAAAAATTACTTTACTGCAGCTTGGATGCACACATTAGCAAATATTATTTTATTCCAGAATGATTCCCATCCACCATCCTGCAAAAATGTTTTTTTTTAATGTCTATGCAGGGTAGCAGAAGGTTGCCATCTCTCCCCCTGTGGAAGATATACTGTTACCCATAAAGGGTGCAGTTGCTCTGTAGGAATTTCCAAAACAAAAGATCCCACTTACTTTGCCTCTGTACTTCTCCAAGGAAACAGTCCTTCCTTTCGAATCCTTCACTTCAAAAGCATAAAAGTCTTTGACTTTGGCCTTTAAGAACTTAAGCTGCAGGAGGCCCAGCAAGGATGCGACTAACACCATAGAAAAGAAAACCATGAAAATCCTGGTTTTCAGCTTGGAGCTTTTCAAAGAACACGTTGCAAGAGGCAGAGGCAGAGTCGGCTCCATTTTGGAGAACTTGAGGGGAAGTCTCAGCAGGCCTGGAATTTGAGGAGGAGCTGAAACCTGAAACACACACACATATACACAGCAGCAGCTTGGAAGTTAACTCCCTGAGAGCTGTTAGTGTCATCTCTGGTCACCTCATAGACAAGCTAGTAGGCAATAATACGATTTCCAGAAATGGCTTTGTTAAGGCGTATCACATATATGCTGCAAAAACTTTTGGAATGGAGCCAGAACCTCATAGACTGGAGGCTTTATTTGTCAATGTCAGGTCCAGTAACGAAATGTAGGGATACCTCAGTAAGCCACCCTGAAAGCCTTTGTAGCTTAAGAGTGGGGTATAAATACTCTGAATGAGTGAATGAATGAATAAGGAGGTAGATTCGAGCCTGAACATTACAGCAGGATCCTGTATCCATTGATTCATTATCCACTGATTCAATTATCCACTGGACACAATACAGCACAGCTACCATAGTCTTCCTAGAAAATGTGTCCTCTCTAGCCATTTTCTAGGTCCTGCAAAGCAACTCTATCGTATTTTAAACCGAAAGTCCCATTATTTTCAATGGCATTCACTATTATCCACAGTTCTCGGTATCCATGCTCCCCCCAGAAACAATCCCCAGCGGATTAGGGGGTCCTAGTATAGTTCCTTAATAGTAAATTTGGTACCAGAGGCAGAAGTAAAATGGAAAGAACAGGGAAAGTTCCTGCAGGACAAAAAAAAACTAACAATATGACCATGTGAAATAAAACAACCAGGTTAAGGTAAGCCTTGCATAAGGAGAAAAAAAAAAACACAGTTTGAACCTTCTAGAGAACACTTGAAAACTTATTCCAAAATGCATCCAGGGATGATTTTTCCTTTCACCAGCCTCCACCCCCCTCCCCATTTCCATTTTCGTGATCACACAGATTTAACATACTTGGGTAGCTGCTGAGGCAGTCTTTATTTGCTTTCCCCCTTTCTCTATTTTGCTGCATGCATGCTCAGTAAGGATTTATTGAAGGAGCTGCTGTTTACCATGCCTATTGTAGGCAGGCACACATAGCTGCTGTAGGATTGGCTGTAGAGTAGGACCCTGTTGTCTCCTGCTAAAACTTTCTCTTTCTCTCTCTCTGGCTTTTCTTCGCAAACAAAAATTCAGGAAGGACTCATCCCGCGCTTTCTGCAAACGTGCTGATGACTAAAAAGGCCAATCTGAGATAAACAAATCCGGTTGTAGAGAGCACAGCAGAAGGTTTCCTTGGGTGATGTTTCCGGGTTGTGATTCTTTCTGCGTTGTCGTTTCTCTTCAAGACTTGTTCGGCGTGAGTTCTCAAATAAGGCTGCAGCATTGTGGATAGTGCATCTCCATGTCTCACGATGTGAGGCCAGGGCGGACCATTGTTGGTGATCAGTTTGGCTGAGCCTGAGATGTTGTTTCAGGAAGTCCTTGTATCGCTTTTTTGGAGCGCCCCTCTTCACCGTAGAGTACTATTTTTGGGAGGTGATGGTCCTCCATCCTAGAAACGTGCCCTGCCCAGCGCAGCTGTGTTCTCAATATCATGGCCTCAATGCTGGTGATCCCTGCTTGCTCAAGGACAGCAACGTTAGTCACACAGTCAGTCCAGTGTATATTTAGGATTGTGTGTATACAGCGCTGATGAAAGCATTCACTTTATTGCACTGTTTACTGAAGACATGTTGTGGCAAACTGTCACTGAAAGTCTGTTTTTCTTCCTCCACATTATTCCAATGCTGATGCTGCTAAAAATATTCCAGATAGAGGACAAGGAGGAAAAGGGGGATGGGGCATAAAAAGACTTTGTAAAAAAGGAAATTCTTTGTCAGAGGCGTTATTAATTGAGGTATACTGTAAATTAGTTATTATCATGTGTCTTCAAGTCATTTCCAACTTATGGCGACTCTATCACGGAATTTTCTTAGCAAGGTTTGTTCAGAGGGGTTTGCCTTTGCCTTCCTCTGAGGCTGATTTGCCCAAGATCATGGCTGAACGAGGATTTGAATTCTGGTCTCCAGAGTCATAGTCCAATGCTCAGATCACTACACCTTGCTGGCTTGTGTAAATATACTTGCCTAAGTCCAAATGCTAGTCCCAAATAGAGTTGAATCCAGGCCTAACTGGTAAGACCTCACTTATGTATTAGCTTACCACTTGGTTCAATGGGCCTACTCTAGTTGGATCTCTTCATCAGGCAAAATGTTAAAAAAGTAGAGGTTGTATGTGGGGGAATTTATCATAATTTTTAACACCAAGTCACCTTTTAAAAAAGTCACCTTCCTAACTTGCTGTTTGTAGCATTTTGTCTGGTAATGATATCTGAACATCTCAAAAGCATGCACACTTTGGGTGCCATTTTGACTGGCCTAATAAAGGTGCTGGCTTGACATAGGGTTAGTTTTATGAGGAATACTGAGGACATTGCTGAAGCACCCTGAGCAATGAAAAATAGGCTGGATCCCCAGACTATGTCAGTTGTACTCAGTTCCCATTTCCTAAGTAGAAACCGATGAGATGTAAGTCGAGACTAAACCTTGATTTCTGCTAGGTAGCAGTGCAATACTGTTTATGTCTGTTTGTCCTGTTGAATTAAATTGGTCTTACTTCAAGGTAAGTGTGTATTAGACTGCAGCCTTAGTCTGGATCCCCAAGCATTATATTCTATTTAAACGATTAAAACCATATGTGACTACACAAAATTAATCCAGTGGTCTGTCATACATTTAGTTGACATAACAGATTTTAAGTTCTTCAATATCTCAAGAAAAGTGTTTACTGTTGTCATTTGTTTTGTTTGTGTATGTGTTTGTTGAAAGCAGACTCCTAGCAAGACCTCTTATTCAGAGTTTAAAAGCTGCATTGTGAAGAAGCTGGCATTCCAAATCCCAGTTGCTAGTAGCCCAATTTCCACAAGATGGCAGCAGGCATGCACTAGGAACCAGACAGAGCAAACTTTTGGAGAATGTCCTCCTGCTCAATTTTCCACCTTTGATAATGATTCTGATCTGAAAGGCCGAGCTGGGAAAATCACAACAGTTCCAGGTATTGTGGCAGATGATGCTTCCAAAATGAGACAGTTTTGGAAACCCAACAGATTTCTAATGTACCTCGCAATCTGTTCAATTTATGACCAGCCTTTCCTACCTAGTGTCCTCTAGATATGTTAAATTACGATTTCCAGCATCCTCAGCTAGCATGGCCATTAGTGTTCGGCATGCAGAGTCATTACTGTGTTCAACGATGAGCAAAATGAGTTATTCATGCTGAATACTATGGGTGCATCTACACTGTAGAAACAATGCAGTTTGATGCCACTTTAACCACCATGGTCCAATGCTATGGAACTATGGGATTTGTATTTTTGTGAGATATTTAGCCTTCTCTGTCAGAGAGCTCAGGTGCCACAACAAACTACAAATCCCAGGATTCCATAAGATGGGGCTATGATAGTTAAAACAGTGTCAAACTGCATTATTTCTGTAGTGTGTCAGTAGTCTATGTTGGAGTAACAGAACAAAGAAAAGTGAAAAAGACATTTGTATTCATACTGGCTCTGTTGTTAGACAGAGTGAATAAGACAACTGTCTCAGGCAGTTCTTGGAGCTGTAGTCCAAAAAAAAGAATGTTTTCCAACACTGTTGAGATGTACGTGGAAGTAGCAGGGTAGGGCCCTAGCCTCTTGTCCCTGTCTCATTGTTGTTGACATAGTATTTATATCCTGCCATTTCAACAGGCAGAAGAAACATAGCTATATATATATATATATACACACACACACACACATACCAAATACAAAAGTTAAACATATCACAAATTTATCTGTAATATTAAAACCAGTTAAAAATATTGTTGTTGTTGTTGTTGTTGTTGTTGTGTGTCTTCAGGTCATTTCTGACTTAATGATGACCGTATCACAGTGTTTTCTTGGCAAAATTTGTTCAGAGGGGAGTTTGAGAGAGTGTGACTTGCCCAAGGTCACCCATTAAGTTTCCATGGCTGAGCGGGGACTTGAACCCCATTTACCATTTCATCTGAAGATAGCTTAGGAGAAAAGAGAAGGCTGTATAGCACACACAGTCCTCCAACAGAAGATAATGCCTAGGGGACAAAAGAAAAGGCCAGTGTGGTATAGTGGTTTGTGTGCTGGATTAGTGACCTGGGTTCAAATCCCTGTTCAGCCATGGAAACCCACTGGGTGACCTTGGGCAAGTCACACAGTCTCAGCCTTAGAGGAAGACAATAGCAAACCTCCAAGAAAACCCTATGATAAAGTCACCATAAGTCAGAGTCAACTTGAAGGCTGCCCTAAGAGTCTGTAACACCCTTCCAAGATAGGCTAGACTGGCACCCTTCTTGCTGTCTTTCCACAGGCAGATTTATTTTTTATTTTTATTTATTTATTTATTTATACCCCGTTCTTCAGCCACAAGGCTATCAGAGCGGCTTACAAATTGTTTTAAGCAATAGCTATTTACACATCTACACTGCATTAAACAGTTTCCAATGTGTGTTAGCTAATTGCCCCCACAAGCTGGGTACTCAATTTACCGACCTACGAAAGGATGGAAGGCTGAGTGAACCTTGGAGCCGGCTGGAATCGAACTTGAAACGTGGTGACTTGCAGTACTGGCATTTAACCACTGCGCCACCAGGGCTCATTTTTACTGTTCAAGGGCACTGTGCCTTGCAAAATTGTGCTGTAGTGTCTATCTGTGTTTTATTTGTAATTTTTAATAGCTATTGAGCCAGTGTGGTGTAGTAGTTTGAGCGTTGGATTGTAACTCTGTAGACTAGGGGCATGACTACACAGGAAGGTAAAAATCCAGATGGGATTTGGATTACTTTGGCACAGAGCTGTGGCGCATGAAATTTCCCACTTCCCCCTTTGTCCTCAGCTTACTTCACTTGTTGCAAACTGAGTTCAAAGTGCAAAAGTAGTTTGCACTCAATTAACACAGCAGCAAGAAGAGGCGCATGAAATTTGGATTATTCTGGCCCGGATTTCAGTGCCACACCTGCCAAAGCCTGAATCTGCATTGGGTTTTTGCTGCTTCCTGTTACTCACGATTGAATCTGAGCTCTGGTGCATAGTGAACAAATGACTGTGCACTGGGAAGGCAGAGTCGCCAAGCAGCAGCGCAGAGGATGGGGAAAATGGTGTCACCTGTCAGGCAGTGTTTGTCCTGCCTCCCCACCCCCCAAATCCACTCCAGAGCCTTTGTTCACACTGCAGTTTTCTCTTGAGTTTCCAGCAAACTCTGAAGAAAATTGCAAGTTTTCCAAAACTGGGGTTTAGGTAGTATACCCCAAATCTGGTTCGGATAGGTCTGTAAGATGTGAAGCACCATTGCACCAGATTTGGGGATAATGCTGCATGTTGTGTGGTATTATTGGGCTAGATCAAGGGGGATTCAGATTTTATCTCTAGTGTAGTCAAGCCTAGTGTAATCAAGGTAGTCACCCCAACTAGCAGTCCAATTTTACTGAAGCAGTGATAATCAGGGCTTGACTACACTAGAGATAAAATCCAATCCAACTGAACTGGAAGAATGTTATACTTCGCAAATAAGACTGGCCTAAGAGTGAAATATCTTAGGCCAGTCCTGTTTGCAAAGTATAACATTCTTCCAGTTCAGTTGGACTTTGACCTGAGTAGACCAGGTTCCTTACAAACCTGTGTCCCCTGACTGCTAAATAGCCCTCTGACCGTGTCTTGTAACTGTCTCAAATACTCACCAAAATTATTAGAAAGGAGCCCTGGTGGTGCAGTGGTTAAATGCCAGTACCGCAAGCCACAACTTTATGAGTTTGATCCCAGAGTGCTCTAAGGTTCACTCAACCTTCCATCTTTCCATAGGTCAGTACAATGAGTACCCAACTTGTTGGGGGCAATTAGCTAAAAAAAACATTGTAAACTGCTTAGGGAGTGCTTTGGCACTGATAAGCAGTATATAAATATCAATGCTATTGTTTCTCTTATTAATCTACAGCACAGATTATTATAGATTTTATTAATCTATAGTACAGATTCTATATCAAGAACCCTTTTTGTGTTTGATACTCTGTCACAGCAGGGACAAGTCAAATTTACACTTATGAAAGTTTGGTCAAATTGGTTTTTGAACCACAAAGCTACTGAAAAGTCAGTTATGCTGTATTAAATGGGAGTTGAACTGTGTGATTGATAACATAAAAAGTGCTGTGATGGAAACCGGGGTTAGACCTTCCATTAGTCAAAATGAAAAGTGGAGCAGGTGTCAAAAGGCAGAAACAAGATGTTCAAGGAGGGAGCTGTGTGCCATGCAGAATTCCCTTTGCCCACCAAGTTAGTGTGCTGCCTTCAGGTACAATAGAAGATGCTGTCCCGTGGTATGTACTGTAGTGAAGAAAGATTCAGCTGAAATCCAGTCAACTTTTGTACTTGGAATGGCATGAAGAACCATTTTGTTTGCCTCAGGAAGCCAAATACTTTGGACCAACCCTAGCTGGATCAGACCAAAAACCTGTCTAGTCCAGCATTCTGTTCTTATCATGGCCAACCAGTTGGCTAGGAGAAGGCCAGAAGCAGGATATGAGCTCTATAGCATCCTCCTGCTTGTGTTTCCCAGGAGCTGGTACTGAGAGGTCCGGTAGGACCCCTATATCCGTGGATTTCAGTTACCCACGGTTACCCATGGTTTCAGTTACTCACGGGGCACAAAGCAGAACACATACCATAGAGTCTTCCTAGAAAATGCCTAGAGAGGCATCCTCTCTAGGCATTTTAGGACCTCCAAGGCAACTCTATGGTATTTTAAACTAGATGTCCCATTATTTTCAATGGCGTTCGCTGTTATCAGCAGTAAGTCTGGGAACTAAACCCCTGCGGATACGGGGTCCTACTGTATAGTGCTTCTGATACTAGAGATAATATATTGCCATTATTACTAGTAGCTGCTGAGAGCCATGGCTTCCATTTGGACATTCAGCACAGGGCCAGGTTATCAATGATTTAGTTGGTGTAATTGCACCAAGACCCCTCACTGGCCAGGAATCCAGTGTTGAAGGGAAAAGGTGCCACTCGCTTTCTCTTCGTTAGTCATTTCCCAGTGTTTCTGTTAATACCAACAATTTATGTGTTGCTTTAGTAACTGAGTAAAACCTCATGGGATCCATTTGGACTAAAGTTGCACAGCTGAAGATGAACTCACAGAGGAAAATTTCTGTGTTGCTATCTGTTGTATTACTTAATTTGTACACTGCCACTCCCAGAATAACTCACATGTCTGCCCAAGTTATACTCGAGGAAGAACAAAAAAACTGGGAGAGGTTGCAGAAGTTTGCTTTTGCCTGCACCTACTGGGAAGGATAAGATTCCATCCCCTCCTGGCCTCTTCTTGCTGCTGTATTAATTGAGTGCAAACTACTTTTGCAGTTTGAGCTCAGTTTGCAACAAGTGAAGTAAGCTGAGGACAAAGGGGGAAGTGGGAAAGAGAAACTGGGGTATTTTAAAAGCAGCTAAAAAAAGTAGGACTGCAGAGCATTAATCAGGATTGTGCCTGGCAAATCAGGACAGCTGGAGGGTATGCTGTCACCCTCTGTTATACTTATTATACAGAATAATAACATTTATGTTTTAAGAGTGGAGAGTTAGGCTCCCCTCCTTCAAAAGCAACTTTTACAAAAATCAGTGGGATTTAGAATACAAGGCGCTTAGTATTCAAGATAATGCATTGAGGACTATGATACAGATTTTGGAAAGAGTAAGCAAACATAGGTCCTGTCTATATGGTCAAAATTGTTTTAACAGAGGGGCGGGGTATAAATAAATTTTATTATTATTATTATTATTATTATTAAAATAATATGTACTCGGCATTCCATTCAAATGGCTGTTTGCACAAATGTGTGTCATTCAGAAGGGGGGCAGCCAAATCCATGTGCAACACGTCTGGGGCTTCATACAGATTTTCTGAAAAGCTCCATACGACTTCCAAATGTGTGATCGTTTGAACATTCACGTTCGCACAGATATGAACAGGCAGTGCAATCTGATTGGCTGGATGAGCACAGGGGGTGGGGCTAGCAAAGAGGGAAAGTGGCTGCAGCTGCCATGTTGGATTTTCGGCTAATTGAGGGTCTGGTAAGTCATTCAAATGGTGATTTTTACTCTTTTTTTATTTGTAAATATGATGTGTCACTTGTACGTACCCTGGGAAACTTTTTTTTTTTAATTGCTGGCAGCAGATTTAAAATCGCAAGTATATCCCTTGCAGCGGCCGGCTGGCTAGGGAGTCATGCGGAGTTTAAGGGGGCTCTTTTGTCCATGTAGGCAGTTCTCATAGTTGAGAATGCCTGCCTTTTTGGATGTGTTTGTATTTTTGCTCCCTCGTATAGAGAAGACCTTACTTTGATTTTTTTATGGGGGAGAAGGTAGCATCTGCAGGGGAATGTTGCTGAACTGAATACTCCCATTTAGAGTTCTGACCCATTGCCATGACCTTTTCCAGGATACTTCATTCTATTTTACTATACACCAGGTTTTCTGCACTCTGTCCTAAGAGTTAGCTAGCATTCTATGGTCACTAAGCATATTAATCATGATTGGCTGTTTTTAGTGTTGTTTGTTTTGTGTTGTGTGGATTTTTCTTAGGAAGGATCCACCATGCTTGGAAAAACAGTTTGTTTTCAATATATAGTTGGACCCCCCCATATCCGTGGGGGTTCAGTTCCCAGATTAACCGCTGATACTGGATACTACAGATAACAGCAAACCCTATTAAAATAAAGGCCTTCTGGTAAAAGCATACTATAGATTTGCATTGGAGGACCTAGAAGATGTCTAGAGAGGATGCCTCTCTAGGCATTTTCCAGCACAACTCTATGGTAGTTGTCCCTATTTTGTGTCCTGCAGATAACTGAAACCACAGATATTGGTTCCGTAGATATGGGGGGCCAACTGTATAGGAAACTGATCATCCATTGTATAATGTTATTGGTTGTGTATATATAGCCATTTCTTTCAGTATCTTCTGTCTTTCAGTGTCTTTTAAGATATTTCCTGAAGCCACTGTCAATGAATCTGAAACATTTACTAATCCCATTAGTTTGTGTGAAAGAAGTACATCAAAGAAACAGGTGTGTAACAATGTACCTGATAATTTTAAAGCCTTTTCTCAGATAGTTTTCATAAAAACAGATTCTCAATCACTTCTTGGAAAAGTATTTGAATTAGATGCCTGTAAAATGACCTCCAGTTGTTGCTGCTGGGAGGAAACAGAAAGAAAATGCCTTCTGAAACTAAAATTACTCATTTAATTTTTTTTGGTGTACTTTTTGTTGCATAGGTATTGTGGTACTATTAAGTGTAATGATAACCTGTTTCCCTGAGTCAACATTGCTCATTCTTGTGGTGAATTGCAATTTGAGCAGTGAGTTGGTTTCTCTTTATACTCCATTCTAACTTGTACCTTCTGGGTGATCAGCAATGAACCAGCAGACTGATAGTATAGGGGCAGGCAAATTGTAGCTCTCCAGATGTGGGACTATAACTCCCATGATTCTTCACCACTGGCTATGCTGGCTAGTGCTGATTGAATTGCAGCCCAAGATCATCTGGAGCATCACAAAGTGCTAAAGCCTGAAAATGTAACTGTTTGGGACTGTGGTTCCCAGAAGCCCCAACCATCATGACCACCACCCATGCTGGTTGGGTGATTCTGGGAGGTGTAGTCCAGAAAAGAAAGTCTCAGAACTCTGCAAATTGCACACTCCTGTGTTACAACAAGTGGTACCAAAGTCATACTACTGTATTAATCTAACTCAATATAATCTGTTCCAGCCATACCTAACCTGGTGCCTTCCAGTTGTGTTGTACTGTGAGTTATGGAAATTAAACTCCAAACCATCTGGAAGTCACCAAATTGGAAAAGGCTGATCTATTCTAGCTGGATTTTGGGTAGGAGACCTGGAACCCGATTGCTTTAGTAATAAGTGCTGGAGACTGACTGAACCTAGTATTTTCTGCATGCAGAGCATATGCTCAGTCACAGAACTGTGATCTCCTTGTTCAATATATTGAAGAGATGGCTTTAATCTTCTGTTATGCCTTATTTAAAACTATCCTTTCATGTCCACTTTCTTACAGAAAAGCCTCCACCAGACATTAACAAGTGAAGGGAACAGGCATGGCATTTCAGAAAAGGGAAGCATCAGGATCTGTGAAACACTCAATTGCCTCTGGAAAGGTATAGCAAAAAAAGGCAATTAATGTTACTGACAGAGTTTTCAAAAGTTAATTTTTAGTCTATAACTGCCAAACCTCCAGCTGTGGCCTGGCTGATTGGGAAACCTTGTAGTCCAAACAGTGACTTTTCCCCAGGCTCTGGTTACTGATATGCACACTTATTTGTTTCATGGCCAATGGCAGATGCATGGAATTAATGTTTAAACCACTGGTTCCCAATCTTGAATACTCAGATGTTGCTAGACTACAACTCCTATCTTTTCCAGAGAGCAGGGGTGATAGTTGACAAGATGGAGTCCCAAGATTGGGAAACAGTACTGTACACCATTTCTGCTCCATGAAAATAATATGACATTATAATTGGCAATGTTGTGTAGTGGAAGTGGTGATGATGCAAGCTGTAGTCCAAGACATCTGGAGGGTACTATATTGGAGAAGACTGATTTACACAATCATTTATTCAAACTTAACAGTGCCATACTAAGTATAAATGGGTCCCTACAGAAGTACCAAAGTCTTGGAGCCCTTCCACACTACACAGTTATAGTGCTATCTGGCTTTTCTTCGCAAACAAAGATTCAGGAAGGATCCATCCTGCGCTTTCTGCAAGCACGCTGATGACTAAAAAGGCCAATCCGAGATAAATGAGTCCAGTTGCAAAAAGCACAGCAGAAGGTCTCCTTGGGTGATGTTTCTGGGTTGTGATTCTTTCTGCGTTGTCGTTTCTCTTCAAGACTTGTTCGGTGTGAGTTCTCAAATAAGGCTGCAGCATTGTGGATAGTGCGTCTCCATGCCTCCCGATGTGAGGCCAGGGCGGACCATTGTTGGTGATCAATTTGGCCAAGCCTGAGATGTTGTTTCAGGGAATCCTTGTATTGCTTTTTTGGAGCGCCCCTCTTACGCTGACCCATGGCGACTTCACCATAGAGTACTGTTTTTGGGAGGCTATGGTCCTCCATCCTAGAAACGTGCCCTGCCCAGCGCAGCTGTGTTCTCAATATCATGGCCTCAATGCTGGTGATCCCTGCTTGCTCAAGGACAGCAACGTTCGTCACATAGTCAGTCCAGTGTATATTTATGATTGTACGTATACAGCGCTAATGAAAACGTTCAAGGAGTCGTAAGTGTTGGTGATAGCGCTATATATTATAGTGCTATAATTCCACTTCAACTACCATGGCAACATCCTATGAAATCCTGGGATTTGCAATTTAGGGAGGGCTGTTCAGAATTCCAGACAGCTGTAGTGCCTCACCAAATTACAGCCCCAGGATTCCATAGGATGCAGCCATGGCAGTTAAAGTGGAATCATAGCACTATAATTGTGTAGTGTGAAAGGGACCTTAGTCATAGTATTTTATTGGCAAAGTGCAAATCAAGCATTCCTGCAAGGGTGACTGTGCTCTTTGTTTCTACAGTATTTGGTTATTAGTCACCATCCTTTTTTCTTCCTTCAGTTAGTCATTGTCATTTTTTTTGTCAGATATTCAGACTGTACGTAGATCAGAGATGAGAAAGGTCGGTGTGATGTGGGAAGCCATTTCCGGAAGGTTTGCATTTTGGGGGTCTCTTTGATGGGAACTTAAACCAACAGCAGCATCTTTTTAGTGAAGGAGTTCACACCATTACTTGGGGTTTTGAGGTTATGTAGCATCTTAAGAAAGAAACTTGTCAAGAAGATGAGATAGTTTGACAGATATGAAAAGTGTTTGCTCTGGGAAGAAAACGTGAACACTTTATAGCTAATGACACTGCAAAATTTTTTTTAAAAAATACAAGTACTCGTATGTGCTTTCTTTCTAAAGGCTACCAGGTTGAGTGGAATAGATGAGAGGAGAATGAAAAGTTTACCACAATTCAATGACATTTCAAAACCAGAGTTTTAAAAACTATTATTATTATTACTATTATTACTATTATTACTATTATTACTATTATTATTATTATACTTTGGCATAAACCAGGAGTGAGGAACCTCTGGAAATCTGGGAGCCATCCATCTGTGGGATGGTACACTATGTTTCCAACACAGAATTGAAACAAATAAATAGGCTCTGAAAAAAAAAGGAAAGAAAGCAGAAAAAGTGGCATTTTCACCTTAAACATACAGTTTTCCCTTAAAAATGTCAAATGCATCCTGTGTGACTTTTGGAAAACAGGTTTGTAGTTCCAAAATGCTTGTTTTGAAGGACACAAGCTACCTTTAAATGGCCATGCTGCTGAATTTCAGCTGTACATGTGATGGGAGCAGCAGCAGTGGCAGTTGACTCTTGGGGCTTGTCTAGATGAGAAGATATAATGCTGATTGCTGCACATTAATGCAAAATCGCAGCAGCGTGCTTTTGGCTCCATGGTCCTTTGGCAAAATCACTGGTATGCGAAGCTATCTGTGTTTGAAGTTCACACGCAGCCACGCCTCTGAATCAAGATGGTGGCCGAGAGTGAATTACTCGCATCAGTATTTTTTTTTAACTGCAAATCATAGTTGTGCAAGTATGACCTTCTGCTTAAAAAAGCTATTTGCTCACCTCAGTGCAGTAAAAAAAAACAAACGCACAATTGGCAATGCAAAACCCCCAAATTACACTTCTGGCAACTTCATTACCAGCAAGCCTGGACCCCACGCACATCCGACCAATCACCTTTCCACTTCCACCCTGCACTGCAATGCAAATTGGTTGTCCAAACAAGCAGTAATGCGCATTTCCACACATTATTTAAAAAACTTTGGGAAAAGCCGGGAAGGCTTTTCCCCCATAGTTTTTGGCTTTTTGGCCTCCCTCATTCTGAATAAGATGAATCACTGGGGGATCTTGTAAGGACAAAAGGTTCTGCAAATTCTATTAGGATTATTTTCACCATCTAGACAATCCTTGGATGAGGGGTTGACAGCCACCTTGCAGTCCCTGTGTGGCTCACCACTGGCATAAACCATGACAAAGCAAGCACCGTTCGTTTCTGTTGAAGTTTATTCTGATTGTCTTTTTACATTCTTATCCTCTTTTTTTCTTCACACAGTGCATGATTAATGTACAAATTCCTCTCCCACAAGATGTGGTAATGGCTACTAGCCTGGATGTTCATGGAAGACAGTTCTATCCAGTAGCACTTCCAGGACAGTAAATCACTCCAGGTTATAATATAGATTTTAAAGGCGCTATCCCAGTGTGATCAGTCCTATCTCCAAAATGGTTTTGGCACCTTGGAATATCTCCTTAAAATTCAGACTAAAACCAAGGAAACCACAAGCCATCACTGGGTCTGTCAAAAGCTGTTACTCATCAATATCACCTAAACTCCATGTTTAGAGTCAGCATGGTCTTGAGAACCAGTTGGTACCTAAGGGAGCAGCCAAGAGAGAGGGTTATTGCCTTCAAGACCTCTGTGTAGGGTTCTTGGAAACATCTGTTTGGCCACTTTCAGAAACAGCCAGCCCAACACATTTTACTGCTTGACATTTTAAAAAAAAATCTCTCTCTGCTGGCAGCCGAATCTTTCTTCGGTATTGGCACTGGAACAGCATTCTCCACTGCACTTGAAAGCGGTATAAGTCCAGTCACGGTACATACCATTCTCCTCCAACAACCGTGTTGCAGACTCACAGTACCTGCCTTGAAAGAAAGCACTGATATTATCACTACAATCATCACTATGGGATCAATGGTCACTATTAACTAATTCTTTTATTCATTCATCCTATTAATAGCATAGAGATGACCTAACATTAACACAATTTTTGAGACTATTTGAGTGCTGGAATAGTGGCTGCAGCATCTATTATCCTTGTATGTAAGTTTTGCATTTTGGTAGCTCTGGTGAATCTGGAAAGGTATGACGACTCCCCCTACTAGTGTTCCTTTTCTTTACAAGCATCTGCCTCCAAAGAATTTCTTATAGGTTACTGCCACTCATGATGAACCTCCTGATACATCATATGATTCGGTTTTTAAAATATAAAGGGGAGGGGGGGGCAAAAGGTTAAAAAGACAAATAAAAAAAGGGAGGGGAGGTACATAAGATATGTATGTGAGCTGCGCATATCCATTAATATAAACCGAACATAGTCCAAAAATTCATTTTCTTGAAGCTGATGCATATAAAATACATAACCAAAAGCAGTAAGATTGGACTATTGAACATTGGATAGTTCTTTGGAGTATAAGCCTTTTAGCAACAGTGAAAGCATGTAGGGCTCCCCCACACTGACAATCACTTAGATTCCTGGCTGCAGGAATATAATTTAAAAACAGACACTGTCATCTTCAAATGTCTAAGATTTTTTTAACACTGTGGTGCCTCTTACCAGGAAGGAATAACCACGTGGCATGCCTTAGATTGTATGTTGCAAGGACCAGACACTCCAGAAGGTAGTATTGAGACACATCAGAATGTAGGCATTATGTTAGAATAGCAGCCAATACTGGCTCCAGTGTTACATGAATCACTGGTGTCTGTGGAAATGTCCACTCATAAAATGTGCTTAAAATGGGGGATATAAGCAACTCAAACGGCATAGCGAGAGGCGCGTAACAATTGCAGGATCGTGACCCTATGTATATGGGTGCAGCTATGGAAAATACATGGGAGGCAGATGTCAAAATTGATTAATGATTATTGATCTAAAAGGAAACATTCATACACCCCATATATATACCTTATCAAGTGCCAAGACTATCAGTGTAAGACAAGAGATATTAGAAAAAGGGTGTAGTTGAAGGCTTGGGAATGATACTGCACCTGATCCCTGAAGCTCCATTCTCCTCGTGAGAATTGGTGTTACTCGTGAGCAATGGTTGCACAAATGTGGAAGAAAACTTAAGGGAGGGGTGTTAGGATTAGAAGGGGACCAGGGAGTGAGTATGGGAGGAAGGAGATGGGGAGGAGAGATCATGGAACAAGGCAACGTGGGTTCAGATAGCAAAGGTATTGGACCCCGCTTGTGGATGGCCCTATTTTGATATCAAGGCACTGCTCTCAGTAAAATGAATCAAAATGGCTTGTAGGTCTGTTCTTTGTGTTACACCAGTATAGGCAAGATATAGCCATCTTAAGAGAATATCCTATACCTACCCCTACCCCTATCTACAGTACATTTTGGTCAGTATCTACTGGAACATGAGCCTTTATACAGGCCTCTTGCACATACATAGGAGTGTATCAGTTTTCCTTTCCAGTAGCATCTCCTGACATATCATGGGGTGCTGTACCAGAAATTCTTTGCCTTTGTATTTAGCCCACCTCACTTCTAGGGAATGGGACGGCCGTTGGCTCAGGAGATTAGAATGCCTACTAGAAAGTAGATAGATTGGTGGGTGGGTATGCTCATATTTTACATATAACTATGAACTGGGCTGAGTTTCCTTTGTTTGTGGGCTTTTCTTGGACCTCACTGTTGCTAATAGCCATCTTAAGAGAATATCAAGTTTGAGAAAAGTTACTATTCAGCTTTAACAAATGAACTGTTATCCTATCCACTGATTCCTGCAGGTTGCAAGGATGGCAGCAAGGGTAAATGTGATGTTCAAAACGTTTCAGCTTTCACTGAAGACTGTCCACTAGAGCCAGAAGCTCGGTTTCATGTCACAGGCTTGCGCAATGACTACTGTAAGTTGCATGTGTTTAATTTCCCAGAACGTATATTTTTTGTGTAATGTTTCTTTAAAGCCAATCTGCTTTTCTTGCAACTGTAGAGTAATGGGCTGAGGTTCCTTTGTTTGGCAGTCCTTGACCAAGATGCTCATGCTGGTATTTGTGATTAATAAATCTAAACACTGCTACCATTGGAGCCTTATCAGCTTCTGAGTCTGCTTTATACTAATTGCCATAGCTGACATTACAATATTTGTATATGAAAATGGAAATTATAAGGCTCATGTCTTAAGATGCAACGAATACATATACAGGTACTGACATAGCCATGGATAGTACATTGAAAGATCACCACATTAATGGATCATGGACTTCATGATCTGTAACTGGAATTAAGCATGGGTAGAAGAGGCTTTACTAGAGTTAATTAATGTGAATATTTTACTTCAGTTGTTGTTGGAATAGCTTTTTTTCTGTTTCAGGGTTTTATTTTGTTTTTTTTAAGAGAAAAAGGAAGTCTGTTGTGGATAATAAAATCCTGATTTTGGATGATTTTCTCCTTCCCCCAGCAATCCTCTGAACCCCATACAATATTGTTCAGGTGGTCTTCTTGCCCTACAAAGAAGGTTTGGGAGAGAACTACTGCAGAGGCGAGAAAGGGACAAGAAACTTTCCTTCTGTAACTGTTCTTTCACTTATCTTTAAGATCCAAGTTAATGTCTCACTCTGTAATGTTACTGTTGCTTTGGTTAAATCATGACACTTCAGTTCACAAATGACTGTCTTTTCGCTGTTGTTATTATTAGTCAAATTGTTATTATAGTTTTTAATACTGTACATTTTTAATATCGTGCATGTTGGATTTTTTAAATTCGGAATTTTGATTCTCTACTGGAAGTATGGTCCTTTCCTAATAATGAAATAACATTTGGCAGCATAAAAAATCCCCATGAAATGTGGTTGCAAATTTTAAGGGTATAAGTCTGCTTGAGCACACTACTACTCCTAGTCCAGGGAAGGAGAACATGTGGCCTTCTAGATATTCTTGCATGGCAGTTCTCATGCTGCCTCACTATTGGCTATGCTGGCATTTGGCTATGCTGGCAGAGAGCTGGCTATGCAGTTTCAGTTGAACAACATCTGATGGGCCTCATGTTCCCTACCCGAGTTTAATCCAGCATTCCTACAGTGGCCAACAATGTGCCTCCAGAAAATCCACAATCCACAATAGTCCTTTCCTACTAATGTCCCCCAGCAACTGAAAATCAGAGGTATACTGACTCTGACCATTGATATTGTATGTATTTCTTGACAGTAAGAGTGGTTTGGCAGTGGAACCAACTGCCTAGAGAGGTGATGGGTCTCTTTCTCTGTATCTCTTCAAAAAGAGGCTGGACAGCTACCTACTGTGGATGCTTTAGCTGAGATCCTGCACTGAGTAAGGGGCTGGACTTTATGGCCCCTTCAAATTCTATGATTCTATAGCCATCATTACTAGCATAACTTGGGAGATTTATCCTCCATGAATATGTATAATCCTCTTTTAAATCTGTCCAAGATGGTGGCCATCACAATGTCTTATAGCAGTGTAACTTCTGCAGACCCCAATGGATATAAAAGTAGATGGATTCTTTTGACTTGATCAAACCCAGAGAATGGTCTGAAAATGCAGCCCTGCAGTTGAAGGCTAATACGTTGCCTGGAGGTAGTTCTATCCAGCATAACCAGGTTCAATTCCCCACTTTCCCATGAAGCTCATTGGGTGACTTTGGTCTGAGTACCACCACTTAGCTTAATCTTAGGTGTTGGGAAAAGAAAAGAACTATGTACTCCACCATGACCTCATTCAGAGCTGAAAGTTGGAACATAAATGTAATAAATAAACCATAGCTGTACAGTTCTGAGCAAGTGAAATAAATCCTTCCCTGAATTGTTTTTGTAACCTGCAAACCAAACTGGGTAGTCACTGTGTGAATCTTTTTTATTTCTACCTAATTATTCTAAATTTAATCTTAATTTTAGTATCCTACTTTTAAATAGCATTTGTGTTTCACTCTTTTAAAGACACTACATACATTAAAGACAAACATACATTCATGCAACTTTAATTCATGTATTAATTTTAAATAGATTTATTTTTTTCATTTTCCAGATCTAAACATATTGGATTGGAGCCAAGAGAATCTTCTTGCTCTTGCTCTAGAATCTGTTGTACACATTTGGAATGCAGAAAGAAGTGAAAACCTTGAAAGCATAAATTTATATTCTGGTTCCAAATACATTGCTTCTCTGGCATGGATGAAAGAAAATTCTTACCTTGCACTTGGCACTAGTGATGGAGAAGTACAGGTAGGGGGTTCTTACTTTCAGAGTCTAATCTTTAGACAAAGTGAATATAATGCCACTGACCTCTTCATACATGACTTAATGAAATGAATCATATATTTAGCAGAATGTAAGGGCTTGTCCCAGCTATAGCTGCATTACAGTCGTGTCTGGCTTGTTTGTCTTGTGCAAAGACAGGCACATTTTGCCTGCCCTGATTTAAATCAGTCTTTAAAAGCCAATATAATAAACAAAAAGAAGAACAGCAGTTAAACAATAGAGCTAAAAACACCAAAGGAATATAAAAATGTTTAATCAAATGTCTTCTCAAGTTAAAAGGCCAAGTTTCTACTTTCCACCAAAAACAATATCTCACAGAATAAATTTGGATCTAAGAAAATGTTAACAATTCTCTATGCATCAATATGCCATCATATGTCTGATTTCTGTGTATTATTGTGAAAGTAGGACAATGAAGAAAGCTGGCAGGAAGAAAATCAACTCATTTGAAACGGAGGAAAGTTCTACAGATACTATAGGCTGCCAAAATGACAGTAAATAGGTTCTAGAGGAAAATGAGCCTGAGCTCTTCCTAGAAGCCCAAATGATCAAACCGAGGCTATTGTACTTTGGCCATATCATGAGACAAAAAAGCTCATTAAAAATATGATAATGCTTAGTAAATTGGGAGGTAGTAGGAAGAAGAGAAGAATGCATTATAGGGGATTAGACTCAATCAAAGAAGCCACAGCCCTAAATTTGCAGGATCTGAGCACAACAGTTGATAACAGGGTATCTTGGAGGTCTCTTATTCATAGGGTCACTGTAAGCTGAAGCTAACTTGATGGCAATTAACAGCAATGCATCAAGGATATCTTAAGTGGAGACTGAATCCAATATAATCTTCCTTCCTGGTTCATGGCATTTGCCATTGTGATATCTTACAGTGAAAACCCTAACTGAAATCAGGGCTTTAATTAATGTTAGTGACTGTGTGAACTGCTGTCAGTACCTATTCGAAAGTAAATAGCAAAGGTAAACTGCAATGCCCAGAATCCTCTACTGAGGATGGTCAGTGACTGTATTGGCTCTGAGATTCTCAGAGTTAAATCAAAGAAGGCAATTTTCCAATTTCTGGTAAATAATCTGGGATTAAAAGGATGTAATTTTGTATGAGCGGCATAAATTGATAAAAGTCTTGTTTTAACTCTTCTGTTCAAGTAGACCACTTAAGCTAATATTTTAACCTCCCCTCCTCCCAAATTTGTATTTTATGCAGTATTTCATCTGAGCAAACAAATTAGTTGACATAAATAATCAATTTGAAATTAAATGCAGAACAAGTGTGCCAATGAAGATATAATTATTTGATTATTGGGTTTTGTGTGTGTGTGTGTCAGTTGTGGGATGTTGAAACTCAGAAGACGATAAGAAATATGTTTGGCCATAGATCTGTCGTTGGAGCCATGAGTTGGAATGGATACATACTTAGCAGGTGAGCATGAAGTATATTCATGAACTATGTCCCATATGTCCTGCTTATAGTTTTTGTTCTGGTTAAACTATCGTTGTAAAGTTAAACTATCATTGTAGATTATTACTCTTGTAGTTGATTATCCTGCAGTAGATTACTCTTTCTTTGTGGAAGCTTCCAGAAAACATGCTTTATTTGAGGTAAGGTTGTCAGTTGAGACCCTAAAGAGGACTCTGGTACATTTCAAGTTACATTGAAGAGAGAACACTACAGATGTTGTGACTTCTTATCCAATTGCCATGGTGTTGTGAGAAGGGAAACTGCATGCGAAGAAATGGTTTTTATTCTGTTTTTTAAAATACGAAAAGCTGTTAGGGCCAACTAGTGATTCTATTGGCCTATTATCCAAGTTATTGTCATTGTTCACTGTGGAGATTTTGGCCTAAATCCAATTGCTATTTCCTACTATAGCAGACCAATAAATCAGTGGGATTTACGTAAGTGTGGACTTACCATTGGAAATTGATTCAATGAGTCTTTTCTAGTTGGGAGTAGTGATTAAATTTAGGGCATTGTCATAGCAAGATGTGGGGGTGACTTAAAAAAAGATTCAAGGAAAGTTAGGACAATTGCAAGAAATGAGGCAAGATCTAGGCACAGTCAAAATGATTTCAATCTCTTTTTGTTCTCAGTCTCTCTCCTATCAGTATGTGTTAACACTTCACAAGCCAGAGTGGACAAAGTGCTACCTTGATCATACATGTGCCAAAGCTGTGTTTATGCAGTTCTCCACTTTTCTAAACTGCTGGGATGGCCTTTTTTCTGCCCACTCCCCAAGGGTGACTGGGTGGGCAAATTCAGCTGCAAGACCCCAGGATCAGCAGTTCACCTTTTAAATAGGTCACACGCACCCTCTCTCCTGAATTGTTGAACATCAAAAAGTGCCTGCATTTCAAAACCAGAAGCCAGCTTGTGACCACTTCCAGTTGCTGCTCCAATGGAAGTAAGTGTGTTCTAGAATTTGGGAGTGACACAGGAGGAAGACAACATGCTCAGCATGTGAGCCTCTGTAAATGGATAGGACTTCAGAAAGATCACTTCTGCTGATCTTAACAAGCATGATTGTACAAAAGTAGACAATCTGCCACATTTTGCACCAAACGGATGAAAGATGCCCAATCTGCTTTCTTGTATGAGAGAGAGCTCCTGAATATGTTGCAGGTGTAGCTGCAGTGACCTTAAAAAACAACAATCAGAATCCAAAATCCATCTTGTTACTTTTATTGGACTAACCAAAAGGCACAAAATTCCTCTAAGCTTTTTAAAGCTTAATAGGGACAGTCCTGATTAATCCTCTCTCCTCCCACTTTTTCAGCTGCTTTTAAAATATCCCAGTTTCTCTCTCTCTTCCCACTTCCCCCCTTTGTCTTCAGTTTACTTCAGTTGCTGCAAACTGAGTTCAAAATGAAAAAGTAATTTGCATGCAATTAAGTCAGCAGGGGGAAGGGAGAGAAGAGAGGCGGAATCTTGCTTCTTCATCAGGTAACAGTGATAAAATAGCATGCAGGGGAAGGAAAGTGATGGTGTTGTGCATTGGGATGTTGTATAGGAAGTGTATGTAGACAGAAAGTAAGATCACCCATCTCCATGGCCATGAGCTGACAGAGAACAAAGATGATAAAACATAAGACCATATGGTTTGGCTTCTCCATCTGATGTTACAAAGCATCTCTTCTCAGAACTGTGTTTGCTTTTATTCATTATGAGGGTTCGGGTATTTACATTTCCGGTATCAGATATGAAATTCATTCACATTAAATAGTGCTCTTTCCTATTGTCCACAGTGGCTCAAGGCTAGGATATATTCATCATCATGACATTCGAGAAGGCCAGCATTACATAGGGATGGTTCAGCAAAGTAAACAGAGTATTAGTAGCTTGCAGTGGTCACCAGACACTAAACTGTTGGCATGTGGTTCTAGTGATGGCCTACTGAATATTTGGTCAAATGATCTAGGTGTGCCAATGCAGTGTACACCACTCACCAGCATACTTCATTCCTCAGCAGTAAAGGTAGGATGAAGATAATTAATTTGCAAACGTGGTGACATACGTAGTTCTATCAGATTTTATATCACTGTTGTTTTACAGTGGCCAATTTGAAACTGTCTATTGTACAAAGTAGAAAATATTTTGTGTGTGTATATACGTATGTATGTACAGGTTGAGTATCCCTTATCCAGATCCATATTTAAATAAAGCTAAAAATATTGTATAAAAGTACTATCAGGCTATGTATATATGAAACATAATTAATTTCATGTTTAGAGTTGAGTTCAATCTCCAAGATATCTCGTTTTATATTTGCAAACATTCCAAAATCTGAAAAAATCCAAAATCCAAAACACTCTGATCCCAAGCATTTTAGATAAGGGATACTCAACCTATATTTATTAAATAAATAAATAAATAAATCTTGCTTTCTCACTAAAAACAGCACTCTTAATGCCTAACAACATCACTGAAAACAAAGAAACAATAAAAGGATTAAATATATCACTAAAAGCAAACTTGCAAATTAAAAACCATTAAAACCACTAATAAATAAATATCATATATTGACAATTTACCTGCTTACTCTGGAAATATTTCTTTAGAATTCCTTTTCGTTACAGCCAAAATGTTGCCTGGTACATTTGTCCAGGACTAAAGAACCATCATGATGGTGTTGCTCTTTCTCTCATTAGGCAATGAGGTGGTGTCCCTGGCAATCTGGAATAATTGCTACAGGAGGTGGAATGAAGGACAAATATTTGCGCATCTGGAACATAAGCAGCATTAAAAGCCTTGAAACTGTAAATTCAAAATCTCAGGTAAAACCATAATATGTAAACTATGAAAGCGTCAGCTTTCTGTGGGTTCCTCTTATATATGTACAGTATTTCCATTCCTCTAGTAGTTCAGTATACCAAAAGAGCAGTATACCCAGCTGAAATAAATGAGTGATTGCGTGAGTGTGGCTAGCAAGTGTTGTATATAATGGAGATTAATATGGACAAATTGTTGCAAATGTGATTGTGACAACCTCATGTCCACTAGCTTTGATCACAGCATACCTGGTAAACTCAGTTCTTGAGAACTGTCACAGGCTGAATTGTTTATGAGTCTTATACATTGGTCTCATGGGACTTTGCTTTGTCACCTTCTCCAGCTCCTCTGTCTGATTGGATCTTCTACTTTGACTGCCCCTTCCTCACCCAACTATCCTAGCTGGTAGCTTTTTGCATTGCAAGACATTGCAAGAAAAGAAAGTAAAACAGTTTCAGTGTGGGACAATGTTGAGCAGAGAAGCTGTGGGAGTGTGTGAGGCACATAACCCTTTCCTCACACATTGTTCCTAGGCTCCAGACTGCACTGTCAGTGACTCTTTCCCATCTCAAAACATCCTAAACTTCAATTTGGGACTCAGGTTGGGTGAGGAGAGACTATTAGGAAGCAACTGAAAGAGAGAACAGAAGATAGGAAAGGGTTAAGCACACATCCCTTCATGCTATTTCTCCATTCAAATTGTTTCCTCTGAAAATGGCTTTTCTTTTTTGAAAAAAGAAAATGGGTCTGGACTATGTGTGCTATAAAATGTATGTTGCCCCTCTGGCACTATTGATCTATTTTGTTATTTGTAGGATAAAAACAATTGTAGCAAAAACTGTGCCATGAATTTAAATGAAGATCTTAAGTTTAAAAACAACAACACCTGAAATATTTTCTACAAAAATATGATGGACTTTTCAAATAAATAAATTTCTAGGTATGTTCCCTGCTCTGGTTACCAAATACCAAAGAAATAGTGACGGGGCAAGGCCATCCTCAAAGTAAGATAAACATCTGGAGGTACCCTGCACTTTCAAGTTCAGCGGAGCTTCATGGTAAGCTTGTTGATAACCACAGCCAATGTGTCTACTTACACATTTGTTCAATATCGTCTCATATGAGTCCTTGTCCCATTGTATGGAGCAGTCAGTTCTGTGGGAAAGACTGCATGTGATTGGCCCTACTCACACAGTTTGGTTAGTTTTGTCATCTCCAGGATCATTTGCTCCATTCTTAGATAAGCTAGTTCCACATGAAGGATAGCTACAACGTGTTGGAATGTTGGGATACCGGGAGAAAATATTGTGAACTGGCTTTTAGATAGGTGTTTTTGATTCATAGATATTATCAAAGTTATATATTTAGAGCACCTTTCTGAAAACTACCAAAGCAATGTACCAAAAAAATACCACATCCTGGTAAGCAAGCTGATAACCACAGCCAGCGTGTTTGCTTACATGTTTGCTCAACATCATCTCATATGGGCAGTGAGCCTATTTTTAATTTTGCACACTATGTTCCAGGGATGCCTTCTTGCAAAGCTATCTCTAGTTTGATTCACATTGGCCTAACTAATTCAGATTAATGTAAAATAATAATAATAATTGTTGGACCATACCCTCCAACATTTCACAGATGAAAACCAGGGCATATATGGCCAAGCAACATCAGTGTATGTTCAATGTGGCAAAAGTTATTAATGAGGCTAAACAAGCTAGAAGAGGCTGCAGCAGTTTGCTTTTGCCTGAGCCTACGTGGAAGGGCAAGATGCCTTCCTTGCCACTTCTTTCCCTTCTTCTAAGTTGATTGAGTGCAAAATACTTCTGTCTTTGAGCTCAGTTTGCAGCAACTGAAGTAAGCTTGAGGACAAAGAGGAAAAGTGGGAGGAGGAAAGGGAAACTGGGATATTTTAAAAGCAGCTGAAAAAGTGGTACAACAGAGGATTAATCAGTTGGACAGTCAGAAGTTATGTTGGGCTATAAACATTAATCTGGTTTTAGATTAGACTTGTACTGAAGGAACGAAAGCCCTCACTGCAAACAATAACCCCTCCAAAAAAGCGACATCTTGGTGGAGCTCACCCCTGCCCATCAATCTTTCATACCATTACTAGAGCAGAGCCCTTTCACCCTACTCAATTAAAGCACTATGATTCCACTTTAACTACCATAACTGCATCCTATGCAGTCCTGAGTTTGATGAGGCACTAGAGCTCATTTGGTGAAAATTCTGAATACCTTCCTTTAATTGTGAACCCAGGATTCCATAGGATGGAACCATGGGCAGTTAAGGTAGAATCATAATGCTATAACAGTGTAATGTGAAAGGCTCCCAGATAGAAAAGCCTACGGAATAAGCTCTAAGCTCTAAATGGGACTGTTAGCATGGCAGACCCTCTAACTGTTGTAGCTTTTGTTGTTGTTGTGGCTGCCAGTTGACTTTCCCTGATAGGTATCTTGTTGGTTAAAACTGATGTTTTTTCTGCAAGCTAATGGTTAGGAGATAGCCTTGGAGAGGAATCTCTGTGTGTTTAAATTAGGGCCAGGCCTGCCATTAAGCCAAGTGTGGTGGCTATCTCATGCAGAAGATTTGACTGTCACTACAGGCCAGCAAAATTATTGTATTGTTACAATATGACCCCTGTATCTGTGGGACCAGTACCTGCGGATTCACTTACTCGTGTCTGAAAAAAAATTGGTCTCATTAGGCATCTTCTAAGCCTTCCAGCATGATTCTATGGTATGCTTCTGCTGGAGGCTGACCATAGATTCACATGGAGGACCTAGAAGATTACTAGAGAGGTATTCTGTCTAGGAATCTCAAAGTCCTACAGCAAGACTCTATGGTATGTTTTGGCCAGAAGTTGTTCATCTTAATAGGGTTTGCTGTTATCTGAGGTTTCCAATATTCATGGTAAGTCTAGGAAATTATCCCCCCTGGATATGGGGGTTGTACTGTACTGCTCAGAAGTAGGAGAGGCATCTATGAGATTTTTTTTTCCTTGTGAGCTTTTCTGGCACTTTGCTCCTCAGCTTTGGAAGTGGAGGGTACTCTTGGCTTCTCAGGCAACAAAATGTCTTGGTTTGAATGAGATACCCATGAGAGCTAGTGAAGGTTGTCACTCATCAAAGCTAGCAAAGGTGGGACACCCTCCCAGGGTAAGATGAAGAATCAGGGTAGTGTGTGTGCTAGAGAGAGAGAGGGAGCACACAATTTGAGACAGATGGGAGACAACTGTGAGTAGGCAGAAAGCCCTTTTAGGATGGCAGAGCTTCTCCTTGGGAATCTACTTTGGGGTAGTAGGTTTTCTGCCTTGTAGGAGTGCTTGTTTTCCTCCTCTTACTTTCTTCTTGTATAGTAGTAGCTAAACCAAGTATTACCAAAGCTCCCTAATACTCCAGTATTCTGTTTTATTCAGTGGGAACCAAACCTCATAGTACTGGAAGCTCACCGCTGGGGGAAATGGGCCCTTTCAGTAGATACTGAGGTCACATGTGTTGTACTTAATAGTAAACTAGGCCTTAAGATGGATAGTGGCTTTAAAAATTGCTTTATTCTTTCACCTGAACATGACACCTATTTGCTATTTCATAGATTTCTCCTTTCATCTTCCTTCTCCAAATGCTAGATCACAAAGGAAGAGTTCTGCATATGGCACTCAGCCCAGAAGGAAACAGGATCTTTACTGCTGCAGCTGATGAGACTGCTTATTTGTGGAAGTATCAGATGTAAGCAAGCTTTCCCTTCAGTAGGAAAACTGTTGGAATTAACAGCAATATATTCCCTCTGTTGGTTCTTCAGTCATTCTGTAATCCAGCACAGTGCAGAGGATTATAACTGGATGTAGAAAAAAGAAGCTCAAATTTCCCATCGACTACAAAGCACTTCCTTTCAGGTTACATTCTTTCAGCTTGCCTCACAGGGCTGTTGCAAGTCTGAAGTGCCTTTCTGTGCTTAAAAAAACAAACACATTGGGGGGAGATAGGGAAGAAATATGGACCAAGATCCTGCACCAGGGGACATAGCTACAGTGATGAAACTGTGTTGTTATAGCTACATCTCTTGATGTAAATCTCCCAGAAACCTATCTTTTCAGCAGTGCAGTGCCAGCAACAGAAGGATTTATGAAGTGCTAGAGAGTACAGTGATGCCTCCAGCCCCTTGGAAATTCCCAGTGCCTTGGAAATTCCCAGTGCCTTGGAAATTCTTCTGTTCATGGGGCTATGCTGCTGAAAAGGTGAACACACATTCCAAAAATTTAAAATGTTGTAAGTCTGACTTACAACATCATAAACACTGAACAGGAGGCCAGCCATGGTGTCTGTTCTTGAGTAACCTGAAAAACAGTTTGGATTCTTATATTTGGATAGAAAAGATATTTCAATTACCTTTATGCTGGGATGAGTGCATATTTTTGTGGCAACACATGTGCACCCTTTGATTTCAGTGAAATAGGATTTAATTCCCATTTTCAAATTATTCTGTGAATTCTGTACTTTTCAGCAGTGTAAGTTTTATGAGATTTTGTGGATATGAAAGAAAAGAGAGAAAGATGGGATGAAGTAAAGTTCTCAACTTGGGTGGTATGTTCAAAGGATCATTGAACTGCAAAACAGGGTGTTATTTCAGTAGGAGGAAGAGGCTCATTATTCCTCTTCCAGAATCCAGTGGGCCTAATCCTCTTGAAGGAAAATTAGGTGCAAGCAATGGGTGTTGGTTCTGCCCCTTTGATTAAGGAGCAAAATATCTTAAGCTGGCTCCAATTAAATGCCTTAAAAGATAGACAGCAGGTAGGTTTCCTTTTAATTTAATGCTCCAGGCAGTAGAGGGTATGTGTATAAAATGGCCACTGTAAAAGATTCTCTCATAATGCATAGGGTGCTAAAAGAGAGTACCTACCAGATCCTTCTTCATAAAAGCACATACCTTCCCATTTTGTTTCTGTGGTGTGTTTCAGCAGTATTCCTGGTATAGATCAAAGCTCACACTCCAACCACACATTGGGAGGGATTTTGATCTCATGATAGCGGTTAATCCTAGCCTTTTCAGGATGCCAACAAAATGTTGGTCCAAATCTCATGAGAAGTGAGACTCACAATCAGTGTTTGAAAATAGGTAAGTCTATATAAGGGCTGCCCTTACACAACTTTAGCCATTTTGAACAGCCTCATGCCAGATCCCACCCACCCTCTGTAAATTTTAGGGTTATATCACGTGAATGCTGGTTATCCTACTGAGGGATGGAAATAATTCTTTCCATGTCAAGACAAACTCCCACATTGGCATGTTCTTTGCCAGGAGTATTTCATTAGCAATGTGAAGGGTGTTAAAATGTATTATGTTATCGTCACTTTTCATAGAATCATAGAATTGTAGAGTTGGAAGAGACCACGAGGGCCATCCAGTCCAACCCCCTGCCATGCAGGAATACACGATCAAAGCATCCCTGACAGCCAGCCTCTGTTTAAAGACCTCCAAGGAAGGAGACCCCACCACACAAATAGTTGTAGTATGTGGAATTTAATCCATCACAATTTTTCACTAATTGGTGACTGAGTAAGAGGGAGAATCTGAGACCCCGAAATTGATGAGGTAAATCACAAAAGGGGGGCAACTGGTTTGGTTAGTCAGCAGATTTGGACCACTGCCAGGGTGCCTTGTCTAAGCTTAACCAGACAGGTGGCATTAACACTTAACTGCTAGCAGTTCCACTTACCATGGCCAGTGTTAAGAGTTTATGAGTCTGTAACCCAAAACATCTGGAGGGCAGTTTTGGCTGTTGGTTTCTGTATTAGTGGGGTGTTGAATCCACTGTGGATTTTAATCTGCACTTTAAAGGTGGTGTCCAAGATGCAGTACCCTGTTCTCAAAATAGTTTTGACCCTTGAATATCTCTGCCTTAATGGAAGAAAACAGTTGGAGAAGGCTGCCATTTGATTTCACTGTTGATTGAGAGGTTGCAACAAAGCAAGTCAGTTTATGTTAGATCACCATTTGTACCATTTGCATAGAATCATACTGACTAGGGTGCCGTTTACACGATGAAAATGTAGTGGGAAGAATTCGTGTCGATCCCTGGCAGTTTACACATACATCGGGTCGGGTACGTGATTTTCGGAAGGGGGGGGCACCTTTTATCCCTCAACCTGTGGGACTTCTAGTCCCGCGGTTTGTGCCGGTTTTTAAAAAAGTCACTGGAGGATTCAGAAAATCGGAAATGTAAACAGCCTGGGACAAAATATCTCGGTACTAGGGGATGACTGGAAATGGTGACTGGGGGCGGGCTTAGAGATCAGCGACCAGAAAAGGAGGGGTCAGTCACCCATTCAACAGATCCAGCCTCACCAGCTGAAAACAAAGGCATCCCTTCCAGCTGCACGAAGGTTGATGTGTGTGCGCGCACATGCGTGTGTACTCAATCACCTTTTAAAATGGATTTCTACACTGCAAACCCTTCAGCTTTAACCTCTTCCTCAACTGCATGTTACAAAGAGATCATGGTGGGCAGAGGGTCACCCATTCATCCCCTGCCTTGATCACCTCCTTGGGTCTGAGCGGGCACAGTAAAATATTCCAGCCTCTGAGCGAATGAACACCCTTTAATTCCCCCTCTCTGTGTCTGTGTCTTTCAAAATGCCTGTCTGTAGCTGGCTTGCTGTAAGGGTCAACATTTTAAAGAGGCAAGGGGAAACCCAACCCCCCCACCTCACTCGGCATAAGATATAACAGTAAAGCATAAGATATAACAGTGCGGGACCAATAAAGACTTTTGTCATGTAAATATCAATCACAGGATCTTCCAGGATTTCCTGAAGAGTGACAAAAATCGTATAAACAGTGAGGGGCGGATATGGGATCAGGAAATCACGATAAGCCCCGCGACAATTTTTGTCATGTAACTGGCACCTAGGTAGTTCAGCGTCTTGTGTGAGGAAGAGACTAAGCACAGCACAGAAAGACATTTTAATAGAAAATTTTCCAGTATCTTCCAGAGTGTTCCACAAACATTATGGGGGCAAACACAGAAAGAAAGAGTGAGTAGAGAAGAATGTAGAAAAGGCATTTCACTTTGTTAATGTTATTGTGCTTCTGAGGACAGTATATTAAAATAATTCACAGTGGTTAAATGCTGGTACTGCAGCCACAATGTTGTGAGTTTGAGCCTGCAGGGCTCCAAAGTTCACTCTGCCTTCCATCCTTTTGCAGGTCGGTAAGATGAGTACCCAGCTTGTTGGAGGCAATTAACACATTGTAAAACTGCTTAGAGAGTGCTTGCGCTATAAAGTGGTATAGAAGTATAAGTGCTATTGCTAACAATTTGTAAGCCACTCTAAGAGTCTTGGTGGCTGAAGAGTGGAGTATAAAAACTCTAAATAAATAAATAAATGATCGATAATATAATTTAGTTAAATTTTGGAAGTAATGTTTTTTCTTATAATAAGGTTCAAAATAAACAGAGTTCCTTCAGTGCAAAAGCCAGAGTTCTCCAGATTACTCGTACTATAAGTATTATTGTTTTAATTACTGAAGCAAAATACACCCAAGTGAAAAGGACTGAAATTTTATTGGAATCATAATCAGAATATTCATAAACATTCACCATACCACATTGACAAATACTGAGAAACGCACTGATATCCATGAAAATGTTAAAAGTCCCCCCCACCTGCAAGACAGCTCTCTTGATAATTGAGAAATCTGGTGTAGCTGAATGACAAACTGAGACTGAACTATGATTCTTAAGTTTGAATCCTATCACCATCAGAAATTGATCTAAAAGGTTCAATTAGCTCAAAAGAGAAATACCACAATTTTTAACATAGTTAAAATGAGTTGAGAGGAGTCTTGCTAAGCTTCCATTATTTCCTTCACCCAACTCTAATTTCTGCTTAGATTGGGTAGGCTGTAAAAACAATAGTTTGCTATGCCTGAAACTTGTTTACCAGCAACAAAATTTGGGAGGTGTCTGTGTATTTCAAGAAATGATCTCATGTCTCAATTCAGCATCACTTGTCTTTTAAAAACCCTATCATCTGTTTCCAGCCTCACATCCATGAGCATTTCAATATAATGTCAATCATAGGCAAGAGTATTATATCTTTAAAATATATCTGAAAGCTACTAAATTATGTTTAATTGCCCAAGGATAGAAAACAAAAGAGTTTCCAATCCCTGCTGTATGGCGTCCCCCGTTTACGGCCAATGAATTGGGTGGCTGAAGGAGCAATGCCAAAGTATTGTCATTTTTTTCCAATCTTCTTTATATCATTCTCAGGGAGAAGTAGCTCAGTATCTTTCTTTCATTTCTACCTTCAGACTTTGAGTTGATTCACACACACACACAAAATGAGGGCATTTATGGCTCATTTTCTTTTAGTGATCAAGCACTGTTGTGTGAAATCATATGGAAGAGCCGTTAGTAAGTAAAGTTGTCAACAGCTGTAGATTTGTCTGCAAATCTGGTTGATGAAATACATCAAGTGGCCCTGAGGATTATGTAGTATTGTTTCTAAATTTCTGATTCCCAAGTCCTGGTAATTTAGTACCAGGTCTCTAGTAGGCATTCAGGCTTTCAGGCAGGTATCCTTCCCATAACATTTCATTTCTTAATTTTCATTTTAGTTTTTTTAATTTTCATTTTAGTTTAGTTTTTCTTCTTGGCCAAGCATTCAGAATAGCCGATAGCAGCCAGTGGTATTTTTATTTCCCTTGTGGTATGTTGTACAGCCCACTCGTTTGAGCTAGCAGTGATTATTTTATGGAGCCTTTGCAGTACCACAGTTTTGCTTCAATTGCCAAAATAACCACTGACCTTGAGTACTAAAAGATGTCTTGTGCTAGCCCAATTCCATAAAAGAAAATTTCATTTACAAGGTGGGTCCTTACCGTGCCCTCCTTGTGCTGCTCAAAAAGTTACTTTTCTGTTCAGGAACTGAAAGATGACGGTTGTACCAGTGTACATGCAGAAGTACTTGAATGTACCCTGACCATGTTCTTGAGAGATAAGACATTTAGTCTGAGAAAGACCTGCCAGCCAAAGGAGTAATATATTATTACCTGTTGGCCCAGTCCAGAGACCTCACCTCTCAAACAGAAATCCATAATGTGTCTTTAACAATCTTTTTTATATTAATGGAGATTAAATGTACCAACTTGTCTCTGATTTACATCCTATACATCTCTTATGTTTCAGCCACCAAACTAGGATTGCAGTGGGTTGAATGAATGGATTTGCCTTGCAACCAGGATTTTCAGTACTAGGATTAGAGCTGGATTACAGCTGGAGGTCAAGCAGTTTTCTAAACTTGAATTTCAGTTCAATATTTTATTCATACACATTTTTTGTTCATGATGAAATCCTCCTTGCCAGAGGCATTGATCCTGTTGTACAGCCAGTGGACTGGAAATGAATTTTAGGATAGAGACCAGGACATAACTGTATATTTTACACCCCATAGCTGCCCTTGGGTGGGGGACAATCTCTCCTTTCTTCATCCATGAAAATGGATGTTATAGTTCAGCTACATGCTGAATGAAAAAAACCGAAATCATACGCTTAAAAAAAGAGAGAACATTTTAAGAAATATAAGAATGAGCACCATAAAATCAATGTGAATAAGAATCTGTTACTCTCTCTATCCAGGAGAGGTGGTCCTTTGTGAGCCGAGTATAGACTCCAGGATATCTGTGATTATTGCATTTTTTAACAAAGGAGAATATGCCTCTTTGTTGTCCACTGCATATCAAAGGACTACCAGAGTCACCCTGAGGAAAGAAAGGAAGCAAAATTACCAATTACCAATTGGTATTACCAATTACAGAAGCTGATACATACTCCTGCTTGGTTATCATGTCACAGCAGCTAGGAAGAGTTTGGAAAATTCAGCTCTTACCATTACTGAATTTAGCAGACTTTTAATTAAGAGAGCACATGCAGTACAACATGGCAGAATGCTATGAACAGTGATACATTCAGTACTCACTTTTTTCCTAAAATAAGTGAAAAAACTTCTATAAAACTATTAAAATCAGAAAATATCAAGGACAAGTACCATAAAAACAATGTGAATAAGAATCTGTTACTGTCTGTATCTATAAAACATAAATAAAATAAAACATTAACAGAACGCATCCCTCTTCACAATTACTGGGAAGTAACTCCTGTTGAGCTGAGTATGATTTACTCTGAAGTGAGAATACCTAGGATTCCCCCCCCCCCACAGTGCAATGCTACACATTTTCATGTAGAATTAAAGTTCTCTGTGCTCAGTGGGACTTATTCCCTGATTGATGGCTGTTATAATCATGGTAATTCATGTCAGATCAGTATAATGCATGTCTGCTACCTCAGGCTCTTAGTCTCCTAGCCACTACAATATAGAATCATAGAATTGCAGAGTTGGAAGAGACCACGAGGGCCATCAAGTCCAACCCTCTATCTATCTATCTATCTATCTATCTATCTATCTATCTATCTTGCTCTTAGGTATGTTGCCATTTCCAGTGTGCTGATTGGCTGCTTAGGAAACGGACCAACCAATCAAAGCTCAGTGGGCAGCCAGTCAGCACACTGGGGGCAGGGACATGTGGACCTTTAAGTCCTTTCTAAACATGGCCTCTGACAGAGAAGGCATGAGTAGCATGGCGGAGATGTGGTATGGTGTGTGTGTGCATGGGAAGGGCAGCATGGGGTGCAGAGGGGAATGGCACAGGGCATGGGGTGGTGGTGCAGGGTGTGGGCACAGGGGGGCAGTGCAGGCACGGGGGTGGTGTGGGGTGCAGGGGGTGGTGTGGGGCATGGTGTGGCTAGGGCGTGGGCATGGGGGTGGTGCAGGCATGGAGTGGCATGGGGTGGTGCGGGGTGTGTGGGGAGGCACGGGGGTGGGGTGGGTATGGGGGTGGCTAGGGCACAGGGGGATGGCATGGGGCATGGGGGAAGCACAGGGGCAGCGGTGCAGGGCACGGGGGAAGTGGGCATGAGGGGAGTGGCGTGGCGTGGGGGGCGGCGTGTGTACCATCGGAGGGGGTGTGTAGTGCATGGGGGGAACAGTGTATGTTGCACCAGGTATAGCTAGTAGTATAATATAGTAGCACATCAGACGCTAATGCAGGGGTGGAAATCATGCAGCCCACCAAATGTTGCTGAACTTCCAGTATTCTTCACCATTGGTCATGCTGGTTAGGACTCATGGCCATTGAAATCCAGCAACATCTGGAGGGATGCATGATTTCTGTCTCTGCTTTAACAGAACAGGGTTTATTTTAGTAAAATATGAATTTTAAGCCTTGACCAAATAAAACTGCACAACTACTGGTTGAATTCTTAGTTCCAATAGAAAAGATGCCAAGCAGATAACTCCTAATTATGAACTTACATCTTCACTTGAGCTGCATAATTAGTGCAACCAATAGATTAGTGTAACCCACACACTAAAGGTGAGTTGATAAATTAGTAGGGATTTAGTTCTAATCGGTGAGAGTGAATGATTGGTTGGTGTTGCCTGTTATTTTGATTTCTTGATGGAACTCTTTTGGTTCTGAAGTGTTACTCAAGGCTGTTGTTAACAAAAAGTATTAAAGATGGTCATTCCTTGTAATAGGGAGTGGGCAGCTTTTAGTAACTCACAAGTAATCTTATGCATCGTTCGATATAGCAAGATGATAGGACATAATTATTGAGATTTTGAAGAAATAAAATGGACTTACATTTAACTGACTCCTCAGCCAATCAATGAAAAGGCTAAGCATTCTTTAAGTAGTTGACAAAGGGCAGTGGCCCTAATTTTAACTCTCTGTGTGTGCAGAATTGGTTTTTAAAAAGAAATCTTACCAAACATTTATCCATCATTTCTGTCTTGTCACCAGCACACACCATATGCATTGTCACAGTAGGCTGATAATGATAGTGCTTCTTGTCATTGCAGACACTTCTATCAAAGACAGTGACATCAGCTTCATGCTGCCTGTCAAATCCCATTCTTTGATTAATAGTTCCCCATCCAATTACTAGACACTGGGTTCCTGGCTTGATGTCTTCAGATGTTTTGGGAAGTGGAATGATTTTTCCATTTTGATGGAATCTTCCTTTTGTTTGAATCTGAAGGAATGACAAAAGGAAACGGTTAAATGGGTACTTGAGAAAAACAGATTTTGACACATTTCCTTTTTACATATATGCAATAGACCAAACAGGATAATTGATCCAGTTGTGATGGGGAGTAAGGTTACACTTTCCCTGCCTATATATCCACTTGCTGTACCTTCCCCACCTACAACATCTGCAGATACCAATGAGTTATTTGGTTATCTTTGAATATGGCCTTGCACATAAAATCTAGTGTGGATAGATTAGGCTCCAGCCATGAAGCTGATTTTTAGCTATTATCAGGAGACTTATTCACACAGCCTAGTTACTGTAGTCTATGCATGATAGATTTTATGCATGCATCCCATATTTGAATGTCATGTCATTGAGTGCTGGTATCAGAAATGAGGAAAGCTTGATATAGGAGTGCAGGAGGGACAAGTGTTCTCTGGTTCCTGCAGTCCCAATGAAATATTTTCTGAGCCAGCCCATAGCTTGGAAAAGTTACTTTGTGGCAGCAACAACTCCAAGAATCCCCTGGCCAGCATGGCCAAAAGATGACTTTTCCAGCTCTGATTCACTCTCATTCATTTCTGGAATTTATAACTACAATCTATGGTAGCAGCCAATATATATGATGATGGCTATCACCTTAATTAGTATTTTTTAAAAATGTGACATGATGTGCCAATACCTGCTTGTAAGAACAACTAAAAGGAACACCCCTAAGTTCTGGTTTTTAGTTGTGGAAAACAAGTAGAAAGAGATGGTCACCTCACCAACATGTCCTACATACGAACTTCCAAAGACTCTGTTGGGAGAATTCTGAACTAGCTGGAGACTGATCTGATGCAACAAGGGTAGTCTTCCATCCTCTACTCTCTATTTTTTTTTAAAGTATAAATCCTTTTTATCTTGCTTATATTTCCTAAAAAAGAAAACCATGCCTGGTGTGAAGTTTGGCAAATAGCCCCTGAAGAATGGTGAACATTTGACCAAACCATTTGACTCTGTCTTCAGAATAAAAATTGAGGATTTGAGGTTTTTTTACAATATTACATGTAGTTGTTACTGGGTGTCTTCAAGTCATTTCTGACTTATGGCAACCCTAAAGCGAAACTATAACAAAGTTTTCTTTGCAAGATTTATTCAGAAGGTGTTTGTCTTTGCCTTCCTCTGAAGCTAAGGGAATGTGACTTGCCCAAGGGCACCCAGTGGGTTTTCATAGCTGAATAGAGATTTGAACCCTGGTCTCTAGAGTTGTAGTCTAATGCTCAAAAGTATAAATGGAAAGTGTTTCATTTCTCTGTGCCAGAGATTAGAATCTCTGCCCTTTGGGCTGGATACAGTTATTGGAGTTTCTCCATCCAGCCCACAGCTTGTTTTGTTGGCAACTCTGTCAGTGACTAACAGGGTGAGGCTATTTAGTCGCCAGGAACTGAATTCTGGGTTGCAGCCCTGCATGGTGTGGACTGGGACTGAGATCTGGTTTGCCCAAGAAAATGCTGCACAGGATTTAAGTGTTCAGGAACATGGGTGACCCTTTCGTCTCTGTAAGTAAGCAACAGCTACTAACTGCCAATCTATATATTGTTTACCACATGGCTAGTAGTTTGAAAACAGTGTGGTGGTTGTTTTATGAGCCTCAAGTGCTCTATCAGGAGTACACTAGAAGCATCTAGTATAGTCATATCGAGCCCCAAGCAATATCTCTGATCAGTGTCCCACTTCTGAATATTTTAACATGAAAGTAAGTTGCTATAGAGAGGTTCTCAATTCTCCTGGAATGTTCCATGAGATGTCCACACAGACACTGCCAGGAACAATGACTTCTGAAAGCAAGGAATCAGGACAATGGTAAATACCAGGGCAGGTGCAGCATACAGGGTGAAGATATTTTACTGGTTCAGACAAAGGGCAAAATGGCACCCCCTCCATCCTATACAGTATAGAGAAGCCAACCAGACAAGGTCCTTTTACACTATACAATTATAGTGCTGTGATACCACTTTAACTGCCACAGCTACATACCAGGGAATCCTGGGGTTTGTGGTTTGATAAGGCACTCAAACTCTGTGTCAGAGAATTCTAAGTATTCCTCCCTAAACTGCAAATCCAAGGGTTACATTGGATGGAACATTGGAGGGTGACCAAAATGGTGGGAGATCTGAAAGCCATCCCCTATGAGGAGCGGCTTAGGCGGCTGGGCGTGTTTAGTCTGGGGAAAAGAAGGTTGAGAGGTGACATGATAGCCATGTTTAAATATTTGAAGGGATGTCATACTGAGGACAGAGCAAGCTTGTTTTCTGCTGCTCCAGAGACTAGGACACAGAGTAATGGACTTGAAAAGAGATTCCACTTAAACATTAGGAAGAACTTCCTGACAGTAAGAGCTGTTCGGTAGTGGAATCCGCTGACTCAGAGTGTGCTGGAGTCCAAACCTTCTTTGGAGGTTTTAAAACAGGCTGGATGGCCATCTGTCATGAGTGCTTTGATTGGGTATTCCTGCATGGCAGGGGATTGGACTAGATGGCCCTTGTGGTCTCTTCCAACTCTATGATTCTATAAAATATGGCAGTTAAAGTGGTATCATTTGGATTTACAACACGCATTTCTCAAACTACAGTACCCACCTAAGGAGGTGAAGAAAAATGTTTTACAAGCAAGATTAATACCCAGGAACTATTTCCTACAAGATAGACCAAAAACACAAAATGACAGAACAATCCCAATGGTTACCTACAGCCCCAGCTGAGACCAAATTCTTCATCAGTGAGTTACAAACAGTTCCGGAGAATAACACAACCCTCTCACAAGCACTGGGAGGCAAGTCTTTATTGGACTACAGACAGCCTCCAAATGTTAAATAATCTGGACAGTATTATTATACTCACAGTTGTACTCACAACAGAACATATAACAAGAATGGAGATACAAAAGTCAGTGTGGCATAGTGGTTTAAGCGTGTGACTAGGACACTGGGAAACCAGGGTTTGAATCCCCGCTCGGCCATGGAAAACCACTGGGTGCCCTTGGACAAGTTATATTCTCTCAGCCTCAGAGGAAGGCAAAGGCAAATCCCTCCTGAACAAATCTTGCCAAGAAAACCCCATAATAGGTTTGCCTTAGGGTCGCAATAAGTTGGAAATGACATGAAGGCACACAACAACAACAACAACAACAACAACAACATGGTAATAGAGGAACAAGACCCTGCCACAATCCCAGATAGCTTCTACATCTACTCTGGGAGCAATATTACAGGGGCCAATAATATCACTCACAACATCAGAGGTACATTCATTTGTTCCTCCTCCAATGTGATATCTGCCATCCTATGCCAGCAATGCCCCTCTACACTGTACACTGGACAGACAGGACAGTTTCTGTGCATGAGGATTAATGGACACAAATATGACATTAGAAATGGCAATACCCCAAAACCAGTAGCAGAATATTTCAACCGTCCTGGATACATAGTAAGTGCTTTACAGGTTGTGGTTCTTGAGCAAAGGGAGACTAGAAAGAGAAACTGCTGAACTGAATTATATTCACAAATTCCAATCCATTAGCAGAGATATGAACAAAGACAATGATTTCATTGCACACTGCATATGTTAATACTTCTCACTGCAGCACATATAACATGGAATCTTCTCAGAGAGTTTTGGTAAGCAGATTTATTGCTTTCACATATCAATACTGACTACTGTAAGGATCTGAATGACTGGTATCACCTTACATAGCCTTTGGAAAATTTAGGGCAAGAGTCATGATTTGCATCTTTCTGGATCCTATAACATTCTGTCCCATTCCCACAACTGTATAAATATGTTTTATGCCAGAGGCCTTAATATCACCTAGTACTGCATCTGAAGAAGTGGATTTATATCCATGAAACTCCCATGAAAATAAAAACCAGTTAGTCTTAAAGGTCTTTTCTTTTACTCCCCCTTCCTTCCCTCCTTTTGTGGTATCGTAAGTGTGTAGAGTTAAAGAGCCTCCACTCAAAGCATACTTTGACATTGACAGCAGGCTAGCCCTACCATATAGGAGGGCAGCAGACTGGTTTAGGAGACAAAGGACAAGCCATGTGGCATTTGTAGCTCTTCCATCCTCTAAGAGAATGGGATGGCCAAGGCACTCAGGAGGTGCCACCTGAAGGCTTGCTGCCCCAACGTCTGCTGCTTGAGGCAGTTTTCTCACTCTGCCCGATAACAGGGCCAACCTTGCTAAGTACTATAAACAGATCAAGTAGCAGGCTATAATATTTCCTACCAGTGAATCTGCACATCAGCCAAAAGACTTTAACACCGTGTTTTAGATGTTATTTTGACAGGTTTTGAATTCTACTCAGGAAAAAAAAAAGTGCCTAATTGAATAGACCAAGACCTATTTGAGTAAAAAATGAATGAAAATGGATTTTCTCAATAATACTGTCCAGATTATGGAATTTCTGACTGCAGGCAGCTTAATTCTCTCCATTTCTTTATCTGTTCAGGTTGAGTGTAAAGACTTTCTTTGACCTCTCTTGATCCCATATTGTTTGATACTGGCTTCTGTGATTATACTGGTTTTATTTTTTTTCTAGTTTTGGTAATTTTTGTGTGGGTTTTTTTAAAAATATTTGTTTATTAAATGATTGCTTCATTTATTGTTTTCATTAAGTTGTACATGTTCTACAGGCGACCGTGTGCAAAGACACATAATAAAAATAATTTAAATTCATAAACAAGTAAAGCTGAGATCTAAATGATGTTACAATGGTAGGGCAGTTATACAATTTCCATTTAAATAACTATTCCAATTTCAGGCAGGTGTTTTCGATGGTACACTTGAGAAGGATGCTCATACAGACAATGTTAGGTATTGTGCTTCATCTTCACTTTGAAAAATTACCTGCAAAAGCATAATGTCATGTTCATACGTCAGCAGATTAAAGCCTGGATATGAAAATGTTTTAGTGATGTTAGCAACATGTTTTCCTTGCTCTCTTTTTGTTCGTGAATTAGCTCCAAGAATAACGTATGTATCTTCATTCCTGTAAAGATAAAGGATGCAAATAAACTGAGGGAGAACAATGCTTACCATTAATTTGAAGTTGTGGATTTGCACAACTGGCTGTAATGCTGTACTTCTAAGTGTTCAAATGTTTTTCAAGGGAAGCCCATGCACATGGTTCTAACTGGGACTAACTTCATTTTGGGGCAGGGGGGAGGTCACCATCAGTTTACCAGCAAACCAAAATGGTAAAAGGTCTGGAAGCCATGTCCTATGAAGACCGGTTTAGGTAGCTCGGTATGTTTAGCCTGGAGAGAGAAGGTTAAGAGGTGACACGATAGCCATGTTTAAATAGTTGAAAGGATGTCATATTGAAGAGGAGGCAAGCTTGGTTTCTGCTGCTCCAGAGATTAGGATCACAGAATCACAGAATCATAGAGTTGGAAGAGACCACAAGGGCCATCTAGTCCAACCACCTGCCATGCAGAATATCCAATCAAAGCACCCCCGACAGATGGCCATCTGTTTAAAAACCTTCAAAGAAGGAGACTCCACCACACTCCAAGGCATTCCACTGCCGAATAGCTCTTACTATCAGGACATTCTTCCTAATGTTTAGGTGGAATCTCTTTTCCTGTAGCTTGAGTCCATTGCTCCATGTCCTTGTCTCTGGAGCAGCAGAAATATGGAGCAATGGATTCGAACTACAAGAAAAGAGATTCTACCTAAACTTTAGTAAGACCCTTCTGACGGTAAGAGCTGTTTGACAGTGGAGTACACTGTCTTGTAGTGTGGTGGAATCTCCTTCTTTTTAAACAGAGGCTGGATGGCCATCTGTCAGGAGTGGTTTGATTGTGTATTCTTGCATGGCAGGGCATTGTAATGGATGGCTCTTGTGGTCTCTTCCAACTCTATGATCGGACAATGGGCAAGATGCTACCCAGCCACCTCCAGCATCACTCCTCATCCTATGGCTGATGCCAGGGGCAAGCACTGTTGGGTGTGGGGTTCCCAGATCTCAGGCCATGGACTCTGTTTCCCATTACTCCAGGTGAGGGGATGTAATCTCAGGGCAAGAGCATTTCCTTGGAAATTACATATATATTACATTCACACACACACACACACACACACACAGTAGGCTCTCTGTATCCACAGATTCCACCATGCACAGCTTCAAAATATCCCCCCCAACAAATACATTCCAAGAAGCAAACCTTGATAAAAAGGGATACCATTTTACTCGCGGGATGAGTCCTTCCTGAATCTTCGTTTGCGAAGAAAAGCCAGAGAGAGGGGGGTATATAATGACACTTGAGCTTCCATGGATTTTGGTATCTACAGGGGTCCTGGAACCAAACCCCAGTGGATACCAAGAGCCCATTGTACATTACGTTGCCTCACACCTTACTCTTAAGATAGTGGTCACTGCTACTATCTTACTTTTCCTAGAATGTGTTTTGGTCTTACTTCAGGACACTGACGTAGTTGGGGGAATTTACGCAAGGACACCAATGTTGCCCACCAGCAGTGGCTCTACCCCAAGCATTTGCCTTTGCCCCAAGTTACAGAGTTTTCCTTGCTTGGTTAAACTTCACAGATCCTATGATGGCAAGCAAGTGCTACCAGGAGTTCATACCAGGAAGTAAAACCTGCAGCCTGACTGAAGAATGCCTAACAGGCTTACTAAAAGACCTATGAGAAGGCATGTCAGGGGAAACTTTGTAAAAATCATGAATATCTATCAGGACTTACGGAAAACAGTGGGCTGCTGTTAACACCCATCTTTCTTTGATCAAAGTTCCTGCACATAATAAATGTTTTCTTCTGAAAAGGCCAACCACATATGGTCTTGAAAGTGGGCTTTTTTCTTCTTTTTCAATTATATTTGCAGGATGACCTGTAGGAAATAAGGTATTCTAATCAAATTGGACCATATAGATGGGAGGTGGGTGTTGAAGATCCCCAGAGCAACCATTCTCAGGACTAAGATCAAGATCAAGATCACATATATTGGTTCTAGTAAGGAAAGTGTTAGGCAGTGGTGTGCCTGATACATTAACAGAACTACTAATCTGCTGGGATCACCTGGGAGAGTCAGTGTGGTGTAGTGGTCAGAGTATCCATCTAGATCTGAGGTGAGTGAGTGTCAAATCTTGGCTCAAACATGAAAGTCATTTGGTTGCCTTCAGCCATTCATGAAGGCAAATGGAGGTGGGGTGGATTTCCACAATCCCTCTTCAGAAGAGTACTTTTTCTCAAAAAATGTAGCAGGGGTATTTGTGTGTTTAAAATCCTCCTCCCTGTCTACTCTGATCACATTAATTTTAGTTTCCAGCCTCTGATGAAATCCGTATTTTAAAAAATCCTGTATGAGGAACTACTGAGATGTGTTTAAGATCAAATGTAGTTAGTTTAATCTTAAGTAGCATAACCTTTCTCAAAGGGAAAGAAGTGTCTTATAGCACCTTAAACAGGTTACCAGGTTCAATTCCTGACATTGTCTCCAGGTAGGGCAAGGCCAAGGAAAGAAACCTGCCTAAAATGCTGGATAACCGCTTCCAGTAAATCTCAGTAATACTGTGCTAAAGAGAAAGTAAGGATTTGATTGTCATTTTCTGGAGGTGGGTTTAATCTTCCAGATCTGAATTTGTACCATAAGGCATATCTCCTGATTTGTATAAACAATTGGCAAACCAAATTCAGATACTCTTCTTTAGATGACTTTGAAATCAACTTAATTGGAACTTCTTTTGGGATGCACTATCTTAGGTTCAGTTCATTTAAGGAAGAAAACGAGGTTGCCTCTTGTAATTTCTGCTGCCAGGGTAGCTTGGCATATGGTTTCTCATTAATTGTAATTTGATCCTTATAGTCATTTTAAACTGACTCTGTGGGCCAATCTTAAATTGAACATTGTGAGACCTTCCTTCCTATGAGAGAAGTAGACTGACTGTGGGTTTTATACTTTGAATCAGTTGATAGGTCCAGATCAAGAATTCTTGTCATTTTCAATATCTAAGGACTGATAATCACAATATGTTTGGATCCTGTGTGCTATTATTGTTGGTAAGATTTATATTCCATGATTGAAAAGATAACCATTAACCATCTGCTGTTCAATGGTCAGAAGATTTTGCTGCTTTAACTATGAGGAGGGGTGGGAACATCAGTCAGTAGCTTCCTGGGTGACAGGGGAATCGACCCCTGTCAATCACAGTGACTGCTTTCTGTTAAGTGGGGATTGGGGGACTTTCATGGTCCCTACAAGTCCCCTAAACTAGAGAATATGTAGGGATCATGAATACCAAGCAGTTACAAATGTGTAACTCTAGGTTACACATTCATCTCCCCAATAGGATTCTGGTCATATAGATGTCAGCTTTAAGAAAATGTGTCTTTGGGAATCTGGTCATTTTATATTAATGCATATAGGTCGCCCATACATATGCTATGTACTTCCCTCCTTTCTTCTCTTTCTCTCCTGCTTTCTTTGTAATCATATTTTTTTAAAAAAATCCAATATAAATATATACAAAATACTGGGCTAGATTGCCCACTGGCTTGATTTGGTATAAGGCAGATTCCTACCTCCTTAAACACTGAAAAAATTGTCTTGGCATACATTTTTGTGGATCATGGGCTTGTATGGTAGTGAGCACAGTGTTGATGGCTAATTCATTGCCTCTTCCTACTAGTGGAAATAGAGAAATGTATTCATTCCTGTCTTGTTGAACTAGTAAAAGCAGTAGACTTGGATGGGTGATTTGTGGCTTTAAGATTAATCAGTGGTCCTTTTGTGCTTGCTGTGTGTGTGTGTGTGTAACTTTACAAAAAGAAAAGACTAGTTTTGTGCACAGATACTGTATATATTTTGTTCAACTTGAGAAACCTACTGCAGAAAAAGTTACCACTTAGTCTCTTGTCACACTGTGGACAAGACCTCTTGTTACAGTTGAAGATTTCTTGATGGATTGTCTCACCGTACTGAGACAGCCGGTCTTCAATAAAATTTGGCAACAACGAGATTCCCCCCCCCCCCCACAAAACCAAGCTATGTCTATTTGAGCATCTTGGAGGTGAAACAGAATTCAAATAAAGGAAGCCACAATCCTGAGCTTGCAGGATTTGAGCAAGGCTGTTGATGACAGGGTGTCTTGGAGGTATCTCATTCATAAATTCACCATAAGTTGAAGCTGACTTGACAACAGTTAAACAGCAAAATCCAAAGTTGCTTTGGTTGAACCAATCATTTCAACAATATTATTAGTACACAGCAAGGGTGGGTATCATCCATCCCTTGAGATGTTGTTGGGACTGCAAGTCCCATCATTCCTAGCTAGAATAGCCAATGGTGCAGAATGCTGTGATTTGCTGTCCAATAACATTGGAAGAACTGCATGATTCCCACTCCTGGTATACAGGAATGTCGGGGGGGGGGGAGAACCTTGACAGAGGGAAACATACATAAGGTATATGTAGAACTTACCTGGGAAATGTGAGGAGGAAAATGGAAGTAGAAAAGCACACAATAAACCAAAGCTCCATAGTTGTTGCTTTGTGTTTCCCCACAATGAGATAATAAAGATACATAAAGCATATAAAGGAAGTGGAATGACATTTCTTCCTCTTAAGGGCATTCTTTTATAATCTCAGAAATATGAAAAGTCTACAATGAGGCTTCTGGGTATTCTGGGGAGAGGTATCATTTCTAGGCCTTACAATATTGGTCTTTCTCAAAATGTCAAATTTGAAATAAAACCTGAAGAGAGAGAGAAAGTATCATAGTGACAGTTGTTATAGTTTTAACTTTAAAATTTCATTGAGGTCTGCTGACAACTGCAATTCTGAAGATTACTTTAGAATAACCTCACCATTGGCTGACATAATTATGACATCACTAGTCTGTTCCTCTAGCAACAGCTGGAATTACATGATGGAATAGCAATTTATCATTTTTTAATGCAGATGTTCTGATAGAGAACTAGCCTGTATTAATCAGTGTTGGTGATTCCCACTCCAAAATAAAGGACATCTTCTAGAATATCATCTGCATAGTAGAAGTGGACAGTTCTCTATAGGAGTTGGCCAAAACAGTTTAGGTCAAAGTTCAGTGCATGTTAACTTTAATTTACATGCCTTGCAAGCTATGAATAGATTCTCCAGCTTTGATCATCTTCAGCAACTTGTTTGACATGTAGAATCTATATATCCTTTTATTTTGACACATTATATTTTGACATACAAAACCCTATACAGCTTTGGATCAGACTGTTTAAAACAACCACATTCTTCCTTGCAACTAAAATGAGGCTGTCATACTTTGGACATATCATGAGGTGACATGACTTATTGGAAAATATGATAATGCTTGGTAAAGTGGAAGGCAGTAGGAAAAGAGGGAGACCACACTATGGGTGGATTGATTCAATCAAGGAAGCCACATCCCTGAATTTGCAAGACCTGAGCAGGGCAGTCGATAATCAAGCATCTAGAAGGTGTCTCATTTATAGAGTTGCCATAAGTGAAAACAGACTTGATGGCAAACAACAACAACAATTCTCCCTTATGAGCCAGTCTGAGTTACAAGTTTTACGTTCTTCAGGCGAAGACTCTTCCTACCACCTTTGGAAACCCATTTAGTGAAGATACGAGCAAGAGCCTTCTTGACATCTGTGTCCAGTCTTTGGAACTACTTGCCAAGGGAGATTATCACTCTACACTGTTATAGAACTATTATTCCTTCTTTGCTGTCTTTTCAGCAGCAGGTGGAGGCCTTTCTATTCCAGTGAGCCTTTGGGGATTAACTGTTAACAAGAGAAGGGCTGTTTATGGTGCTGCCCTGTTTTCCATCTTTGTTGTTAATTCAATACTGTTTTAATCTCAACTTTTATATGTTTTTAACTATATGTTTATTATAATTTTCTGCCTTTTGTAGATTGCCTTGAGTCCTAATGTGTGAGAAAGGCAGGATATAAATGAAATGATGGATGGATGGACTGATTTTCATTTCTGAATGGTTGTGGGGATAGGGGGAGAATAAGAATTCTGGGAAAGATGGCATCTTTCTTTTGGGCAGCACCTAAATTCAAGGACCAACATCCAATTGTTAGTCCCAGCTAGAGTTAATCGACTGAATTAACTGCTGAGTAGTAAATCAACGCTAATCTCAATCCCATTGATTCAAGGGGCCTACTCTAGTTGGGATTAGCAATTGGATTTAAACCCAGGTCTAATCCTTGAAGTCTGCCTTATACCTCTCTGGGACTTTTGGTGAAGCAGCCAAAGAAAAAGTTGGCCTTCCCCTCCCACAAAGAAATGAGCAGGAAAGGGAAAGGGGTGTTTTTTAAATGTTTTATTTACTTTTATAAAAGGTCATAAAAACAGCAAGAAAAAACAATAAAACAATCAATACTTAATAAGCAAACAAGAACATTAACTGTAGGACAGGTATATAGTTTATCTGAGTAATGATTTACCTTTGTATGTGTTATTTATTCGCAGGTGTATGATTTTGTGATGAGCCTGGTGAAGATAGTCTATCAGTCCAGAAGATATGATGATCTTGAGGGGTCTGTGTGAAGTGCTATTTATATACAGTAATTAATAAAAATAATCCATTCCTCATTAAATGTCATGTTTGTCTTTTGTCCTCTAGTTCTGGCCATATTATAAGATAGCTTGTTCATTAGCCATAGATTCCATATTCTATATAGACCACCAGCATGCAAGATAAATTAGTTTTAATCCATCCACCTTCTCCGTTATTCCATCTCCTTCTTGTATTTCATCGTCTTTTGACCCAACTGCCATTTCTTTCTCCTCAATCCAAGGGACCCCCCCCCTCTGTCATTATTAAAATGACCATAGACTTCCAAACCTCACATCAGATTCGGCACCTTCTCCCTTCAAACAGATGATCTGTCCCTGTTTCTGATCTCCAATGGTCAACCCCTTTAATCCATAGAAATGGAGAGAGGAGAAAGAGAGATTTTTTTCTCAATTCCTAGCCTACTAAAGACTGCTTTCTTCATTCTTAAAATGCCTATTACATCAAAGCAAGGGTGATTGTATCCTGCAAACTGAAGTGACACCAGATTGATTCAACCTGTACAATAGAGGCTGTTAAATAAACACAGGACTTTTCCAGATGCGTCAAAAATAACGCAAGCAGCCTCGTTGCGTTGCGAGGCTGCTGCACTGCAGAGCGTCGGTTTCGTATGACGCTCTCCCCTGCCGGTACTGTTGTGGTACCGCGGGGAGATTTGAGCGTCATATTTCGTTGGTTTTTAATCACGATCAACTTTCGTGCTTAAAAATCAATGAAAAAGTCCACAGTAACAGCTGGAGGGAAACCAAATCCTCTGTCTTCCATCCAACTGCAGTTGGGCTTGTCCAAATTCCTGACAAGCCCTTAAAAGAAAAGAAACTACAGTTGGATGGAAGAACTTGGAACCTGCTAGGTGTGCCAGTAGCATATATTCAATTGAAGAGGGATCAAATCATGTACATTTACAAACGTTTGTGCTTTTTACAATATGTACTATAAACACCTGTGTAGTATTGTTTCTTGGAGAGTTGCATAGGTATCAAAATGAGCTTTCTTCCCCATTTACAAGGAGTTTACAATTTAAGATGGAGAACAAGGAAAAAGTAGGGAGGGAAAAAGGAGGAAGAGACAGAAGGAGTACTTGTGGGGAAATATTTGTGTACACATATAAAATAATTTCAACTGAAAATAAGGATTAAAAAGATAAGCCAAAAGAGTCGAAAACCTCCATTCAATTTTCCTCTAAGCCATGAGGTATGATTGTAAGACTGAAATGTGTCTCTGAGTTAAAGAAATGTCTTGAGCCACTGGGAAAAGGACAGTGAAGTTTGTTTTTCAGGCAATTCTATTTCACTCATTTCTTATCCTATAGGGATATCTTGTGTCCCCTAGTGTGGCCAAGCAACATTAAAGTGTGGTCACAGCAGCAAGTTATTAATAAGGAAGAACCTACAAGCTAGGAGAGGCTATGGCATTTTCCTTTTGCCTGCTCCCCCAACTTGATTCAGTGCAAACTAGTTTTGCACTTTGAACTCAATTTGCAGCAACCAAAGTAAGCCAAGGACAAACAGGGAAAGGAGGAGGAGAGAGAAACAGGAACACTTTAAAAGCACCTAAAAAAAAAGAATGACAGAGGAATAATCAGGACTGTCCATGCTAAATTGGAACAGTTGGGGGTATGTAGTTTTTGTGAGTTTAGACTAGGAATGGGTACCTATAAGCCTGCAAACAAGCATACTTAGTACTTTCACCAAAGGATTCTTTTCAGAGACAGCATCAAGGCTTCCTGGCACTTCTGTGAAAGACATGTCATACTAGTGTGAAATTCTAGGGCATCAGTTAAACGATAGTTTTTATTGCGGTAATTTGCGCTTTATCGCTGTTTCGCATCTTTAGTGCATCGTTCAGATGATATATGGCTTAATTGATCTATCGGTTTAGTTTTCAGCTGTGTTCCTCTTTGATATTCACACACAGACTGAGATGGGGGCATGGCCTCCCAAGCACATCCTCTGATTACCACAGGCATGCCTGAGATGAACATTCACACACACACACAAGAGAGACTGGAAAAGGCTTGCTTAATTTTTCAGATCGTAGCAGCTGGGCACAACATAGCAAGGCGGGAGGGAGAGAAGGAAAGACGTCTTTTTCGTGGCTAAGCACAAGACAGGGAGAAGGGTTGAGATGATCGCAGGAGGGGAGACTAGATCATTCACACACACTGAGACTGAAAGTAGCAAGGCGGGAGGGAGAGAAGGAAAGACGTCTTTTTCGTGGCTAAGCACAAGACAGGGAGAAGGGTTGAGATGATCGCAGGAGGGGAGACTAGATCATTCACACACACTGAGACTGAAAGTAGCAAGAGGGGAGGGAGAGAAGGAAAGACACACACACGATGGGAGGCTAGCACACAGTCTTTCGTGGCTGGAAACAACATGGATCTTTCCTCCATCCCCTCCTTGTCCAAACCCCTCCCTGAAGAGTTCAACCAATCATGGCAAAGCTCTGCTGTGAATTTATCCGAGAGATTGCTGGTAATTCACACAGCACGTAGTGGGATGCTTGTTCAGACTATCGAAAATGCGCTACTTTTCAAAAAAGTCGGGAAAAGTCCCATAATCCTTTATTGTGCTACTAATGGGTTTTTGTGCCCCCCTCCTTCTGAAAGAGGTGACTGATATCAAACCCTGTAAGCCCACAGAGAAGGAAAAGGTGAAATAACTTAGAGTAGGTATTTTTTTAATGGAAAGCTCAGTCTTTCGTAAACAGCAGGTACATTTCCAATATATAAGCTGGTTCTCATATGGGAATTCCCCCTGGTAGCTCAGATGTCTATATATTTGCTTTAAGCTGATGTACTGCATCTCAGAGCTCATTTTTCTTGCTCTGTTATGTTTTAACAGCCATATCATGAGCATAGCATAAAGGAATTGGTATTTTTTTTTGTTTCCTCTGTGGTTTGAGTTCAAAGCAGGTGAAAAAAAATAAACTTCCTTTGATGTTGAATATCAAAATTACAAAGAAACATTGTTTTCTGTTTGCTCATTCATGTGAATAAATGAATATATGTGGTCCCAGTATTATTGGATAAGCAGAGCTGTACTTATCCAGATGTGCACACAATTTAAAAAAAAAGTAAATAAAGCACTCCAGAATGGAGTCCCATCCACCAGAAGTCCTGCCCTGAGTTTGCTCTGAAGCCAATCCTTGGTCACCACACTGCCAGAAATCCAGGTTTCCCCCTCAAATGCAGAGCAAATCATGAATCTTACAGTTTTGGTGTTTCCTGTAGAAGCCACGTTGAAAATGCATATCGTTGAAAATGTTATGTGTCAACTGTGCTGTGAATACGGGGTGAATATGGGTTTTATTGCCTTGTAGACAAGCCCATAGTAACATGCAAATCTATGCACTTTGGTTAATTAACTAAGTACATCAAATTAGGCTGCTGATACACTGTAGAAATAATGCTGTTTGACACCGCTTTAACTGCCATGGCGCCATCCTATCGAATTCTGTGATTTGCAGTTTGTTGTGAGACCAGAGCTCTCTCACAGAGGAGGCTAAATATCTCACAAAACTACAAATCCCAGAATTCAATAGGACTGAGCCATGGCAGTTAAAGCAGTGTCAAACTGCATTATTTCTGCAGTGTGTCAGCAGCCTACGCTGACTGATTCTATTAAGCAGGTGATTAGCTACAACTGAGGTACGTGATAGGACACTACTAGGATGAACAATGTAAGTATAAGCAAAAGAAGGTAATAATCTTTAACAAAATTAATGAATCAAAACTTTTTTTATTTAATTACAGCTCCTTGAATTTCTCAGCCAACATAGTCACATGTTGTACTTTAGTTAATTAACTAAGTACATAAAATTAGTTGACTGATTCTATTAAGCAGGTGATAAGATACAACTGAGGCACCTGATTGGACATTACAAGGATGAACAACATATGCACAAGCAAAAGAAGCTAATCATCTTTAAAGAAATTAATTCATCAAAAATCAATTAAGCAGTCTACAAGTCGCCCCCGGTGGTTTTCCTTATCCAGGAGAAATGGCTGCTTGTGAGACGTGTATAAACACCAGGGTAGCGGCTGTCTCCACATTTCGATATTTTTCCAAAAGAGACCAAAGCTCTTTGTTCCCCGTTGCATATCAAAGGACCACCAGAGTCACCCTGATGAAAAAAGGAAGGTGGAGAGTTCACATTATTATTCAGAGAAGCACATATGTACCTTACATGTACTATATTAGTGAGCAAGGTGTAAGTCACAAGAGATTTGACATTTTTGCTCTAAAAGAGTGCTGAATTGGGAAATAAACATTCTTACCACGCATGAATCCTTCTTTCCTTTCTTGTCACCAGCACACACCATATTCATTGTTATGACAGGTTGAGAATTATAGTGTTTCTTATCATTGCAGATGCTTCTTTCAATGACAGTGACATTAACTTCTCGAAGTACATCAGATGGCTTCTTGTCTCCATTGCGGGTAACTCCCCAGCCAGCTACGAGACACTGGGTACCTGCCTTGATGTCAGTGAAACTTCGGGGGAGCTTGATTGTGGATACTTTGCCATTAATCTTGGCTGTCCCATTAAGCTTAAGCAGGGTGTGATGGAGAGAGAGAGAGAGAGAGAGAGAGAGAGAGAGAGAGAACAATGGCTATTACTAACAGCATGACAAAAGAAACCCAGAAGTCTCCACTTAGCCATGACTCTCATGTAGTGATCATGCTGGCAGTGTAAAAATACAATAATATCAAATCTGCTAGCTGAGGTGGCTGTCCCCTCTTGCCTAATGGTTGGACTGGTTATGTGCAGTCCTCTCTCTGCTTTGCGCAGCCTCCATCTGGCTTATTGTCTCCCATTCACCATCTCTGGATGAAGTAGGATTCCCACTAGTTCCAAAACATTTAAATGGCCAGCAGGGCCAATTTAAGGCACCAGCGGTGTCAGCATCCACAGGGGCCCCCATCATTGTGAGGGGCCCGTTGTAACCCTTCTCCTGCAAAAACATTATTAGTAATAATCTGAATATCCTGTACTATGAATAGCTTAGGTTGAGTTAGGCTACATTGACCTGAGATAAACATAGCGCCCCCCCAAATAATGCATTGCAGGCCCCCCCCCCAAATTCCTTAAACCAGTCCTGATGGCCAGCAGCCTTAAGATAAAGCAAATTTGGAGCTTACCTTTCTGGGAGCTAAAACTGATGCATGAGGGTGCAGGAAACAGAAAAGGAGGTTTCAGGGTATGATGTCTGCTATCCTCCTGCCTCAACTCTGCAGCTAGAATCTAAACAAGGGGGCCTAATGAAGGGGCTCAGTGACAGTGGCAGCAGTGTTCCACCCAGAACTTGGAAAAGTTCCTTTTCTGAAGGACAACACACAGAAACTCAATGCAGCATGTCCAATGGGCTTGAATGCCTGATTATTATTTTTTTTGTCCAATGTACAGTTGTCTCTTCATATTCGCTGGGGGTTTGGTTCCAGGACCCCCCGTGGATACCAAAATCCATGAATACTCAAGTCCCATTACATGCAATGGCATAGCAAAATGGTGTCCCTTATATAAGATGGTAAAATCAAGGTTTGCTTTTTGGATTATTTTTTTAAAGAATATTTTCAAGCCATGAATACTTAAATCCATAAATATGGAGGGACAACTGTACTTCATACCCTCCAACGTTTCACAGATGAAGACTGGAACATATGAGGCCAAGCAAAATCAGAGTACTGTATGGTCAAGATGGCAAAAGTTATTAATGGGGATGAACACACAAGCTAGGAGACACTGTAGCAGTTTGATTTTGTCTGAGTCTACAGGGAAAAGCATGATTCTGCCTGTGATGTCCAGCCAGGACTGTTTGAATCGCCCCTGCATTTTCCTTTGTTTTAGTTCAGGCCTTGGTATGTCTGAGCATAGGAATATTTCATTGTATTAGAGTTGTGGGAGGAGCTGAAGAATTTCTCTGCATTTTTCCAGGTTTGGTTTGTCCCTCCCAGCCAGCTCTGTTTTAGCTAGAAGTTTTTTAGTTTTTGCTCAGTCTTTGCTGTGAGCTTGCAGGGACCTGTTTTATTGGCAAATAGGCCCAGACAGCCGGGAAGGGCATTTCTTACACCATTTAGCCAAGTTAGTTACCAACAACAAATAAGTCAAAAGAATCAGGAGCTGAAAGATCCTGCACCAGCTCCATTGACTGAGGAGATCAAACCAAGATCAAACCCAGAGAGATGACACCCTGAAGACTGCTGAAACTCAAACTGTAAAGTACCTTTTATTTCAAGCTTTTTAGAGCTGGGGAGGAGAAAGTCCTTTAATTTTGTTCTTTAAAAAATAAACTTCCTCCTTTTTTGAACTTTATATTCAGCATCAGAGCCTTTTTGGGTAAAAGAGTTTGATCTCACCAGGTTACTGGCGTTGCACACCCAAACCTGCCACCACCTTTAGTTGGGTGTGTCTTCACACTGCCCCCTTCCTCTCTTTTTCCCCATGCTCAGTTAATTGAATACAAACCACTCTTGTACTTTAAGTTCAGTTTGCAGCAATTGAAGTAAGCTAAGGACAAAGGGAGGAAGTGGAAGGAGAAGAATGAAACTGGAACATTATAAAAGCAGGTGAAAAAGGGAGACAACAGAAGATTAAGCAGACTGTTTCTGCCAAATTGGGACAATTGGAGGATATGATATTTTACCACCAAAAGCCCTAATAAAAACATCTTCCTAATTGTTTTGACACATCAGATTGGTGCTACTTCTCAACACAGCATCCAACAGGGAAACACCAACCTGCTGTATCATATGCTAATATTATGCAAGACCAAATTCTGAGCCACGTGCTGCAGTTTGCAAAATTTCAGGACAATGGATCAGATCCAAGGAGATTGTCATTTTTTAGAACCACTGAAATCAGTGAGAACTGTGATGACTAGGTTTTATCAGATGGGGTTGTAATCACACAATTACAATGAGATGTTAATGGGAACGGGTTCCCACTATCTCATGATGTCGTCCCGCACCCGTGGCCAACCTGTGCTCCAGCTGCAAATAAGGTGGGTTTTTTTTTTTATTAACGGGTTAACCAGTGAATAGATCTTCAACATCACTTTTTTCACAGTATTGAAGGTGTGTGAAACCATGTCCCACTGTAATTGCAAGATTACAGTGTGAATGGGCGGTCCTCTTTCCCCCATCCCCGTTGCCATCGAGAAAACGTCTGGGTGACAACGTGAAGATGATCGACAGGATGCTCTTTTTATTAACTTTGTCATTTTGTGGCAAGTTCTTACGTTTGTTTCAGTTCTTGTGTGTGTGTTTCATTTGTTTTTTAAAGTGCTTTTGGTGTTTTTACAGAGACTTGTGCCTTCTTGTGAAAACTACCAAGATCTCACATCCACACCAACACAGAAGTAAATGGACATTACAGCATTATTAGAAGGTAATGTGAAGATAAGTACTACTGTAGCAGGATTAAAGGTCCTAAAATGCTAGTGGTGGACATATGATAATTTCAGTTATAATGCCATGATGTTTCCACTTTCCTCAATCTCACAAATACAGCATTTTTAGATGGTAGTCTGATAATGTCCTAAAGGTTGTTGGACTGATTTTAATGAAGCAAATATTTATTATGAATTATAGAAGTCTTAGGTTTTTATTCATCTAACCCCCCCACATACAATTAAGAAAATGTGTGATTATATATATATAAGTGGCATGGGGCAAAAGATGGCAGCACTGGTCTCATTGGGGACCTCGCCACCCACCCATCCTCACTCAAGCTTTAATGGGACAGCAAAAATTGTTCCCAAGCTGTTGAGCAGATGGTGCTACTCAAATGTTCAGTTAATGGTCCTACCAAAGAAGAGCATCAAACAGTGGCTAATCCTTGTTACTGGTCTCCAGAATGGGCAAGGGGATTTCTGAAAGTTGTAGTCCAAAAAGTACCTTTTCCAGACTCTGAGAAAAATGCAAAATGCTTGTTTTCATTAGCAGATTCATTATATACCTGCAACAGCATTAGGTCGTCGTTTCTTGCCTCGACATCATAGCATGGGTAAGGAATCCATTTAGTAACTTTAAAGATCTGTTTTGAAGCCTCTCCTTTTTTCAGTGAATGAGCTCCAAGAGTAACTTTGGTGCTTTTCCCACTACAAAGATAAAGAAGACAAATAAATTAGGAGACAGCCAAGGTGTATTCTTAGAAAATATAATACTCACATCTATCTATATATCTAATTCTCTTGGGTATGTTGCTGTTCCTAGTGTGCTGACTGGCTGCTCAGGAAACTTCCCAACCAATCAAAGCTCTCTGTTGGCCGGCTAATCAGAACACTGGGAGTAAAGGGTTTCTTCCCCTCCTGCGGGCTGTTCAGCCAAACCCCACACATGCTGCTGGAGCCAGGTTTCTCACGGCTGCCTCGGGGGGCTGCACCGCAATCCCAGGTGGGTTTACTCAGGAGTAAAGCCCAACTGAGCTTCCTTTCTAGAGGAACTGGCAGAACTTGGTCTCTCACCCATGAAGCATGTTGGAGGAGCGGGATAAGATAATGGCATATGTTACGCCAGGTACAACTATAGTTGTCCCTCCATATCCGCGGATTTGGTATCCATGGATTTAAGTATTCACGGCTTGAAAATATTCTTAAAAAAATAATAATTCAAAAAGCAAACTTTGATTTTGCCATCTTATATAAGGGACCATTTTTGCTATGCTATTGCATATAGTGGGACTTGAGTATTCACGGATTTTGGTATCCACGGGGGGTCCTGGAACCAAACCAAACCAAAAGGACAACTGTAGTTATCTGGAATTGTTTTTGTTCTTGTTGGTGCAGCATAATTACATCAGTGTATGTGGTGTAAGAAAGAGGAAAGATGCTGCAGGCACAGCAACCATGAAGGAAGTAAGGTACTGGAGAAGCAGGTTGCTGGAAGCTGGGAGGTTTTGTCTCTTTTCTCTCACCATCAATGTACAACCTGGGAAAAAGTGCAGTTGTTAGAGTAATGCACTTTTGGTGGGTTTATGAGTGTATAATAAAGACTGATTGATCGTGTTGCCACTATCAATTGCCTACTGTTATGACTTCAGGATTGCCTCCACCCATAGAATTTGCCACCTACACTCAAGTCCTCTGCAGGACATTTACTTCAGCCAGCCAGGACTAGGAACTGTCACCCAGACTGTGGAATGACCTCCTGGAAGAGATTTGACAGTTAAATACACTGTCAGAATTTAAAACAGTACTGAACACCTATCTCTTCCAGCAGGCTTACCCAGTTGATTTTAATCTATGAATTTAAAATTTGTATTTTAAGTGTTTCAATCATATGTGTTAAATTTTTGTTTAATTTGTTAATTTGTTTAATGATTTTATGTTATATATTGTATTTTAATTCATATTGTACCATGCCTCGAGCCTTTGGGAGGTGGGTAAGAAATAAAATTTATGATGATGATGATGATAATGATGGTGATGATGGCTGGCCCTAAGACTCAGGGACTGGACTTTCTATTCCAGTGCTCAGGGGAAGAACCTCAGAGTGAAAACACTGCCTTTCCGTAATTTTTAGACTTGGTGTTTTTAAAAATTTAAATGGTATACTTTGTTCAACTGCTTAATGTATTATGCTTAATGACATCAGCAGGGAAGGCCTCTCGTAACATCATCCTTGTAACCAGGGCCTGCTTCCTGTGACATCACAATACATTCTCTCTAGGGATGCTGCAGAAATAATGCAGTTTGACACCACTTTAACTGCCATGGTGCCATCCTATGGAATTCTACGATTTGTCGTTGTTGTGACACACAAGAGCTCTCTGACAGAGAAGCCTAAATATCTCACACAACTACAAATCCCAGAATTCAATAGCACTGAGCCATGGCAGTTAAGGCTGTGTCAAACTACATTATTTCTGCAGTGTGTCAGCGGCTGAAGTCTCAGGTTTTGGTCCTGAAATCTCATAGTGGATTTTTATGGCTGAGCAGAGATTCGAACCCTGGCCTCCAAAGTTATAATCCAGTGCTTAAATCACTACACCATGGTGGTGTAGTGTTTATTTAGAGGTAAATCCCACAGTATTTAATGACATTTACTCATTAGTAAGTGTCTTTAGAATATCAGCTTAGAGGTGCTCATTCACCACATACCTTTGTGAGCAAATTGGGATGCCATTTCGCTACAGGGAAGAAACATATATTGACAGAGGGTAAAAGGTACTGTCAGTTTCAAAGATGCAAATATATTCATGGATTTATTTAGTAATAAACTGCCATACACATGTGTATGCAAGCACACACATATGCAGGCAAACTCTGGCCACAGTCCTGCATTGACAGTGTATAGCATAAACATCTACTGGAAGAGTAACACTTGGCTATCACTATGCAACCCTGGTACAAAATAGCAACCTTGTGCAATACATGCTCAGAAATGGGCGCCATTGTGCAATGCATCCTTATGCACATCCACATTCATGGTTCCACACACAAAAAATCAATTTTTATCACCAACGGTTGAACAGTTGTGCAATGTTGAAATAACTGCTCTGCATGTATTGCACAATTTACAGTTCTATGTGTCACTAACAGGATGCCAGCCATAGTGCATTTTAAGAGTATTTGTTATTTTTTCATTTTTATTTATTTCCTTGTTATGTTTATATATCTCCTTTTCTCTGGAGAGCTTAAATAACAATAGCAATGCTAGAATCAAGCATATAAACATCCATATTTTTAGACCCAAAGAAGCAAAGGCATTCATTTATTCAGTATGCTTATCTAATATATAAAAATAAATCACGTTGCAGAACTATTGGGTTGGACACCTAAGGAAATAATCAAACGGAGGATGAAACAAAGAAGGGTAAATGTTCATCTACCCTGGTTGCACTGCCTGAGCTAAGACAACCTAGGCAGTACGGTTGGCTCTCCATATCATCAGATTCTTTATCCAAAGATTCAATCATCCATGGATTGAAAATATTTTTTTAAAAAAATAATTCCAAGACGCAAACCTTGATTTTGGCATTTTATATAAGGGATGCCATTTTACTATGCCATTGCATATAATGGGGCTTGAGCATCCATGGATGTTGGCATCTGTGGGGGTCCTGGAACCACCCCCCAGTGGATACCAAGGGCCCACTGTATGTCATAGACAGAAGGACATACAGTCGTGTGAAAAAGAAAGTACACCCTCTTTGATTTCTATGGTTTTACATATCAGAACATAACACCTACCATCTGTTCTGATGTCAATACCAGGGAAGATTCTAGAGCAGATCATTAAACAGAGAGTCTGTGAACAATGCCATAATCACAAAAAGTCAACATGGGTTTCAGAGAAACAAGTCATGCCAAACTTGCCAGACTAATCTGATCTCTTTTTTGATAAAATTTCCAGCTTGGTAGATGAAGGGAACACTGTGGATATCGCATACCTTGATTTCAGTAAGGCCTTTGACAACGTTCCCATGACATTCTTTCAAACAAGCTTGTAAAATGTGGGCTAGACAAGTTAACTGTTAAATGGATTTGTAATTGGTTGACCGGCTGAACCCAAAGGGTGCTCAGCAGTGGCTTCTCTTCATCTTGGAAAGATGTGACCTGTGGGGTGCCACAGGGTTCTGTCCTGGGCCGAGTGCTATTCAACATCATAGAATCATAGAATTGTAGAGTTGGAAGAGACCACGAGGGCCATCCAGTCCAACCCCCTGCCATGCAGGAAATCACGATCAAAGCATCCCTGACAGATGGCCATCCAGCCTCTGTTTAAAGACCTCCAAGGAAGGAGACCCCACCACATGTTCCACTGCCGAACAGCTCTTACTGTCAAAAAGTTCCTCCTAATGTTATGTTGGTTTCTAGCAACAGTTTCAGCTTGATTTGCTCTGGGACCCATTCACTTATCTTTTTGATGGCGCATGGTATCCATAGAACTCTTCTCCAGCACCACATTTTCAGTGAGTTGATCTTCTACCTGTCAGTTTTCTTCACTGTCCAGTTTTCACAGTCATGCACAGAACTTGGAAATTCAATGGCATGGGCAATCCTGACGTCGGTATCCAATTATATATCTTAACAGTTGAGGATCTCGTCTAGTTACTTGAAAATCTAGTTCCTTCCTTCCACGAGAGACTAGGCTGGCCCCTCCCTGCTTTCCTTTTGCCTTTATCAATGACTTGGATGATAGAATTGGCAGGAGGTTGAACTGGATGGCCCTTGTGGTCTCTTCCAACTCTACAATTCTATAAGTTCCTTAACAGGTCTTAAAATTAGTAAATACAACCTCAGATGAACAACAGCACATGACATATTACACTGTGTCATGATTTATTCAGCAAGAATAAAGCCAAAATGGAGAAGCCGTGTGTGAAAAACTAAGTACCCATGCTGTAGGTATACACTTCTTTTGAATATCAGTTTCACAGCTTGCTTCTGTCCTCAGGTTTGTTTGGGATTTTTTTGGAATGTCATGTTCACAAGAGCATGTTTACAAGTAACTGCGTTGACTTTGAACTCATATGACTTGTCGTAGAAGACAGATGCACAAATATAGCTCTCCTGATTTCCTGCCTTAACAACAGTGGAAGGCCTGGCTTTCAGTATTTTATTCTAGGCCAGGTCAATTATGTGTGGTGAGCCACCTTGGGTCCCATTCTGGGAGGAAGGTGGTATATAAATCAAATATCAAATCAATCAATCAATCAATCACGGCTTCATACAGCCAGCCACGGCCACCTGTAGGGGCCAATGTAATATTCCCTTCTGTGCCTCAAGAGGGATATAGTAAATCTGAACATTAGCCAGCATGATGTAGTCGTTTGATCATTGGGACTATGACTCTGTAGACCAGGGTTTGAATCCCCACTTGACCATGGAAACTCACTGGGTGTCCATGGACAAATCACACTCTCTCAGCCTCAGAGGAAGGCAAAGTCAGCCCCACCCTGAAGAAATCTTGCCAAGAAAAACTCACGATAGGTTTGCCGTAGGGTCGCCATAAGTTGGAATCAGGGGGCAAACATTGTTGATTTTGTGGGAAATGTCATCACATAGCTATTGAACTCCCTTATTGATGTAGTTTATGTATTGCTCATTCTGGCAGGATGGTGGGGGAGTACAGCATCAATGGTGTTATTAGCTGAGGATAGATTTTATGAACCTGAGGACAGATTTTGTTGAATGAGGATCCTGCACCACAGAGCTTATTCTAGCAGATTCACTTTGCTACCTCATTGAGAACTGTTGCATGATTTAGAAACAACAGCTTGTTCATTCCAAAGTCACTTTCAACAAGTGATGCTGATTAACTTTGTAAAAAGCAGAATAGGATAATTTCTGTAAACTTACAGACGACAGTGAGCTGCTGTTAACACCCAGTTTGGTTTGATTAATGTCCCTCCGCAGATGCCCATTCCTTCAATTATGGCCATGAAAGGTCTTGAGTGTGGAATTGATTCTTTCCCTCCAATTATATCTGCACACTGATCTAAGTGAAAGAAAGAAACCATACAAGTTACAATGAGTCACAAACAGACACTATTCTAGAGGTTAATCCTTCAGTAATAATGATGCTGAGGCCTAAATACCCCAATGGCACCAGATTCTGTCTGATCTTGGAAACTAAGCAGAATCAACCCTGGTTAGTACTTGGATGGGAGACAGCCAACAAATATCAGGTTCTGTAGGCTATATTTCATACACACACTGTTAGTGCCCCTGATAAGCCCTGCCCCAGAAACCCCAACAATTGGCTTATTAATAATCTGGTTTATTAATGTGTTCTTCCATGGGGAAGAACAGGATGGTTTCAGAGATGTGCTGAAAGGCATGCTTTGTCCAAAGGAAGGACTACAGACAAATTCTGAAATTTGTGAGGAAACATCAAAAGGTCAAGGGGACACAGTCTCCACTGTACACCTAAGTGGTAGACAATACAGTAGATGGATGGAGCAATCTTCTGTGTGCTGGTTTTGAACTTCCCTTCCTTAATCACCCAACCTTAAGAGGAGGCAGCTCAAGCTTTGTGAATCCAATCATCGGACATTACAATACACTAGCATCTACAGCCACCTATTCTGAAAGACCAGGAAACTCATTGTGCATTCCTTGTAGGCTCCTGGAATATATTGTTTCAGAACAGGAAACTTGCTCCTCTTAGGGCATATTTTTGGTATAAATATTGCCCTCAAAGTCTGCTTCATTGTGCGCAGAGCATATTTCTGTAGACTCCACTTCACTCTGTGTTAGCTACTCCAGATTCATCCATCCACTCTGCCGGTTTGATCAATGAAATCTGGACTACAACACAGGAGTAGTATTTTCCCCAGAAATCTTCCTACATATCCCTCTGGAAATCTTCCTCCCTATCCCTCTCTTCTTCCATTCCTAGCGGTCTTGTGTGAATGCTTTCTGTATGAATGTGTGAGTGATTGGTGTTATTATTTTATGTCTCTAATAAATACTATTGTTAATTTTTCATCTTGTGTTTGTTTGTGTCTGTTCAGAGGGACTAGGGGTATACAAGGGTATAAAGATCCCCTCCTCTGTTGCCCACTATCACATTGCTAAGTTGAGTTGCTGCTAATTTCCCCAACATATTAGAAACTCAATATTTGGGTAACAACACACACACACAATAATGCTGCTGTAAAAGAAGCCTGATCATCAAATAGAAGAAGTGCTCACACTCTCATATGTTTGTGATGTGGCAGGCAGGGTGCTTCAGGTGGCCACTTACGCATCACCCCAAGAGGAAATGCATCATCCCCCCAGCAAAAGACAAAATATTTCCATAAAAATGTGCTTATATTAATTGATACGTCTAAGACTATGAACAGATCACTTGTGTATCTGTTCGTCCAGGGGCTCATTCACACTATGTAGTTATAGATCTATTACTCCATTTTACCTGCCACAGTTCTGTCCTACAGAATCCTTGGATTGGCAGTTTTGGGAGAGGCATTTAGACTCCTCAGCCAGAGTGCTCCAGAGATTTACCAACTACAAACCCCAGGATTCCATAGGATGGAATCGTGGCAGTTAAAGTGGAATAACAATGATATAATTGTGTAGTGTGAATGGACCCCAGGTGCTAAATGCTGATGGGCAACTTAGGGGCCCTTATTCTTTCTTCTTATGATTCTTTAAACCAAACTTGGACTGGATAGCCCTTAAACAAAAATCATCTTCAGAGGGTAATACTCTGACCACACTTCAGAAAAAAGGCTGTTTCATTTAAAATAACTGATACCTTGGAAAATTTGCCTTTTTGGACTCCCAGAATCTGGGGGATTTGACAAACTCTGAATAGGAATATATACAGCCATTCCATCTTAGCTGTGTGACAACTGTCCTATTTTTGCTGTTCTAGACAAAACAGGCATATTATGTCGTTGTTGAGCTGTCCTATATGGCTAGTGGGCTTGACAGACCATATGTTATACAAGCCTCCTCTGTACTGGAGCTTATGTGGAGGTACTTAGCATTTGCTCACTTTGATGCCAAAAGACAGAAAAACAGTGGGTGTCTTGGAGATCTGTGTCAAAATTCTGTTATCCCAGCTATGTGATCAGGCGTACAGTTACTACACAGAAATCAGACTGTTAACATATAATGTTTTAAGCAAGCCTGACAATTCCATTTTAAAGTGTTATAAATCCTGAGTGCCATCCAGTGAAGGTTGAACATGCCTGATTCCCACAGAATTTAATAATGTTAAGCACTAAGTGCTTACATTTAAATGAAATCTATTCATTTATTGATGCAAGAAATAATTATAACATATTGATTAATACAGAAATAGGATGTATGCACAGCGTGCTTAATGTTGTCTGGATTGTGGTCTTTAGTCTCTCTCACACACTCTCTCTCTCTTTCTTTCTCCCTCCTTATTGCTCTCTCATCCTAGTCATTTCAGTCCCAGATTGCAAACCCAAATTTGATACTACACATTATATTAGAAACATGTGTAGCAAAATCCTGGGTGAATTCTGAGGGAAGGAAAGGTATTTCAATTTTTCTGATCATAGACATTATGCAATGGGAGCGCCAGAACTCTATATAGTTATCACCCACACTGCAAAAAGATCTGAAACCTTAGTTCTCTGTGATAGCATCTCCCCAGCAACTAAATAGTGCAATGTGGGCATTAGGAAAAAAGTGATATAGCCCAGCAGAAGTTGTCATTTACAAAGTAAACTGCTTGATTATTTAAAGAGAGAAAACAAGAACAAATGATGTGGTGAAACTACATGCTTTTGATCACATCTGGATTGAATCAGCAGGCATGATGTTTAGAGTCACATCACGGATGTCAATTTCATCTTATTGTCGTTTCCCTCTGTTTGCAAATACTGAGAACCCATATTTTTTTACAACAAGGGAGGAAACAAACACACACAAGTCTACTTTGGCTGTTTCATGACATAATATTACACTATATTTGCATATTAAATATACATAGTTATGGTGAACTCACCACGGGTTAGCGTAAGAGGGGCACTCCAAAAAAACGATACAAGGACTCCCTGAAACAACATCTCAGGCTCAGCCAAATTGATCACCAAGAATGGACTGCCCTGGCCTCACATCGGGAGGCATGGAGACGCACTATCCACAATGCTGCACCCTTATTTGAGAACTCACACCAAACAAGTCTTGAAGAGAAACAACAACGCAGAAAGAGTCACAGCCCGGAAACATCACCCAAGGAGACCATCTGCTGTGCTTTCTGCAACTGGACTTGTTTATCCCGGATTGGCCTTTTTAGTCATCAGCGTGCTTGCAGAAAGCATGGGATGAGTCCTTCCTGAATCTTCGTTTGCGAAGAAAAGCCAGAGAGAGAGAGAGAGTGATGTCTTGCAGAAGGAAAATACAGATATAGTGTAGCAGCACACTTACCTCTGGGAATTCTGAGGAGCAAAATAGCCATAGAAAGCCACATGTCAAAGAGGACACCCATTATTTTTCTTTTATGTTTCCCCCCACAGCCATGGATCTAATATATATCTGGTACAAAAAGGAAGTGGGCTTTGGTTTATTTCTCATGCATGCATTCTTTCAGAAACTGAGAAACCTGTAACCATCCCAATGTGACCACTGGAAGTCATCTCTTGCTCATTTCTAGGCATGAACTCTACGTGCCATTTCCATTAAATAACTTGCCCAATGCAATATAAAACGAAAGAGGGCAAAAAAAGAGATTCATGCTTGGGTTCTCAAGCCTGACACCTCTTTACTCAGTATGTGGTCTGGCATATAGAACATGTTTCCTGTCATATCTGTGTGTCTAAGATGATTGTGTAAAAAATTATTAATATGGACAGACGCAAGTGGAACATTTGGGTAGGTGATGATTTCCTGCTGAGTCAGAAGAAAGCTTTGTGTAAATGAGAAAGATAGGGTGAAATATCCATGGAAAGAGGCATCACTTGAAATAAAGAAATGAATAGCAACAAGGATTCATAATCCAACTGCTTCTCCATCCCATGCTCAGTATCATCAGAACAAGGGAACATTTCTCAAATTATCGTGGTGTCCATCCCATGCTCAGTATCATCAGAACAAGAGAATATTTCTCAAATTATCATGCTGTCAACATAAAAATAATAATAAAAAAAATCAGGGTGAATAGAAAATCTTGAGCCTGATACCAGAAAAATATATGGAAATTTATTGAATCATGTTCAATGAAGTTGTACATTTAAAATGTTAGGCCCTAAAGCAGAGGTGGGCAATTGTAAGAGCCAATTCAATGCCCCTGGGACCCTTTGGAGGCTGCATACACTGCCAAAAATACTAAAATGGCCCCCAAACCCCCTCAAACTGGAAGTGATTGGAAGCCCACTTCTGCTTTTGAAAAACAGATTTTCAAAAATATTTTAAAAGTTCAGGGGCCCTGCAGCCTATTTAAAAGGCAAATTGTCATTCCTTGAGGCTTCTAAGGCATGCAATGCCATACTCTCCAACATTTCACAGATAAAAACTGGGACACATGTGGCCAAGCAACGTTAGAGTGTAGTTAAGATGTCAAAAGTTGTTAATAAGGAAGAATGCACAAGGTAGGAGAGGCAGCAGCAGTTTACTTTTGCCTGTGCCTACTGGGAAGGACAAGATTCCATCCTCCTTCTCTCCTCTCCCCTGATTGAGTTAATTGCATGCAAACTACTTTTGCAGTTTGAAGGCAGTTTGCAGCAATTGAACTAAGTTGAAGATAAAGCGGGAAAGTAGGGGGTGAGAAAACCTGGGACATTTTAAAAGCAGCTGAAAAGTAGGACATTTCATTCATAACCATTCCCAGTTTTTCAACCATTCCTGATGCTTCACTTCAGACTCCTTGCAACTTTGTTCTGCAAAAACATCTGCCATCCAATGAGCATGAAGTTGGAGCCATCCAATGGGAGTGCAGGTGAGGTGGTAAGAATGACAGGAAAAACAAGAAAGGCTACTGGCTGATATGAATATTCACTTTTTGTTTTTGCTGCCATGTATGACCTAAAATACTCCATTTCAGACATGAGAAGAAACACCCTTTTGTACCGATTTGACTTGGGGGGGTGAGTGGAGAAATGTGTAGGTGTTAATACAAATTGAGTCTGGATTATAAAGGGTTAGTGTGGCATTAATGGGGTTGAACCAGGGCAGAATACTGCACACTGGAGCTGAATTATTTTGTTGGTGTGGATTCAGCCTTACAACTAGTGAAAACAGAGAAGTAGTAACTAGAGCCATGCATGGTGTATGGGAAGAGTTTTAGACAAATTAGAAATGGCTATTGAGGAATTAATATTTTTTGGCTGAGAAAAACATGATGGGGAGAATAATCAAAGCATTAAATCTGAGTTGCTGATTATCACCACGCGGTTTGGGGACTCTACTGCTTTGTGTTGTAGAGATTTTAGTACAGTCAGCTCTCTGTATCCACGAATTTGGTATCCAAGGATTCCACCATCCATGGCTTGTAAAATGTTTGAGCCCTGGTGGTGTAGTGGTTAAATGCCAGTACTGCAGCCACAACATTGCAAGTTCAGTCCTACAGGATTCCTAGGTTCACTCAGCCTTCCATCCTTCCGTAGGTTGGTAAAGCGAGTACCCAGCTTATTGGGGACATTTAGCTGACACATTGTAAACCACGTAGGGAGTGCTTTGACACTGATAAGTAGTATATAAATAGAAGTACTATTGTTATTGCTATTTTAAAAAAAATTCCGAGAAGCAAACCTTGATTTTGCCGTTTTATACAAGGGACACCATTATACTATGCCATTGTATATAATGGAAGAACTTCCTGAAAGCCAATGTGGCTTCAGAGCCAATAGGAATACTACAGATATGGTATTTGCCCTTAGACAACTGCAAGAGAAATGTAGAGAGCAGAACAAGGGTCTCCATGTAACATTTGTCTATCTCACCAAATCCTTTGACACTGTGAGTAGAAAAGGTCTGTGGCAGATCCTGGAAAGACTAGGATGTTCTCCCAAATTCCTTAAAATGATTATCTTGCTACATGAGGGCCAGCACGGTCAAGTCAGATATGGCGATGCTCTTTCAGGGCCCTTTCTAATAACTAATGGAGTGAAGCAAAGTTGTGTTCTTGCTCCAACTTTATTTACAATCTTCTTCAGCATGATGCTCCAAAGGCTTATGGCAGAGCTTGAAGAAGAAGACGTCATCTATATACGTTACCGTACTGATGGTAGCTTGTTTAACTTAAGCCGTCTGAGGGTTTGCACTAAGACTCTAAACTATCTAGTCCGTGAGCTGCTCTTCGCTGATGCTGATGCCCTTGTTGCCCGCAAAAAAAGCAGCTCTGCAGCACCTACCATCCTGCTTTGCAAGAGCTGCAGAGCTGTTTGGGCTGGAAGTCAACCTGAAGAAAACAGAAGCTCTTTACCAGCCTGCACCACAGGATGAACACCGCCATCCCCACATTGCCACTGGCAAATCTGTGCTTAAGTCCGTTCAGCAGTTCACCTACCTGGGAAGTATCATCTCCTCAGATGCCAAGATTGACAAAGAAATCGATCACAGATTAGCAAAGGCATATAGCGCATTTGGAAGACTTTACAAAAGAGTCTGGAGTAACAAACACCTGAGGCAAAGCACAAAAGTCAGTGTGTATAGAGCCATTGTACTGTCTATTCTCCTTTATGGGTTTGAAACATGGGTCACCTATCGCCACCACTTACGACTCCTTGAATGCTTTCATCAGCGCTGTATACGCACAATCCTAAATATATACTGGACTGACTATGTGACGAATGTTGCTGTCCTTGAGCAAGCAGGGATCACCAGCATTGAGGCCATTATACTGAGAACACAGGTGCGCTGGGCAGGGCACGTTTCTAGGATGGAGGACTCTACGGTGAACTCGCCACGGGTCAGCGTAAGAGGGTCGCTCCAAAAAAAGCGATACAAGGACTCCCTGAAACAACATCTCAGGCTTGGCCAAATTGATCACCAACAATGGTCCTCCCTGGCCTCACATTGGGAGGCATGGAGACGCACTATCCACAATGCTGCAGCCTTATTTGAGAACTCACTACGAACAAGTCTTGAAGAGAAACGACAACGCAGAAAGAATCACAACCCGGAAACATCACCCAAGGAGACCATCTGCTGTGCTTTCTGCAACTGGACTTGTTTGATTGGCCTTTTTAGTCATCAGTGTGCTTGCAGAAAGCGCAGGATGAGTCCTTCCTGAATCTTCGTTTGCGCAGAAAAGCCAGACAGAGAGAGACTATTGTTATTGCTATTTTAAAAAAAATTCCAAGAAGCAAACCTTGATTTTTGTCATTTTATACAAGGGACACCATGATACTATGCCATCCTATATAATGGAACTTGAACATCCATGGATTTTGGTATCCATTGGGGGGGGGGGAGGCTGGAACCAAACCATAGTCCATACCAAGGCCCTCTGCAGTATTTCCAAATAGGCTGGAATGTTAGCTCCAATGGGGGCTTCCTCCTTGATGTGGACAGCAGCTTAATGGGGTGATATTTTTGGAGACTGCTGCTATGGAAAATGTTTACACTCCTCTTCCCTGTATCTTATGTGCCTCATTCACAACGGGGCTCCACATTTACACATTTAAAGATAGGCAGGACAACCATGTGTTTAATATCACATCAATTTTTTTCTGGTCCACAAGGCTAAATGTGATGGTGCAGGACCAATACAGTACTGGCTGTGCAGCTGCTTGGATGGATTTCTATGAATACCTCCCATCATGCTTATGGTTATACAAGCTGCTGATCCAAGAACATTGGAAATTACAATCTCTGCTCATTTTCCTGGATCTCTCAGTGACTTTTTGATACCATCATCTATGAGATACTTCTGAACCTTATGGGGAGTACTCTTCTTAAATGCCTTCTGATGATTTTTCTGATGATTCTTTTATGGATGTTGTGATATGTGTTTGCTCAGTTTCTCCCAATTCACCTCTGCATTTTCAAGGGGCAAACTGGGGACAGTATTTTGCAGATTTTCAGAATGAGACACAATAGTGTGGAGCTCCAGACTACCTTTGGCAACCGAGGTGGTAATTGGTAGTAGAGGCCCATCAAGTGGTCTGCAGCATAAAGAAATAATGTTTGGTAACTTTTAAATTTTGAGAAATCAGACGTTTAAGATAAGGACAAAAATTTTCTGTCCACTAGAGGGCTCTCAAATTCACATGTACACTATGGTCTTGTCTATATGAGGGGGAAAAATACAAACGCGTTCAGAAAGGCAGGTATTCACAACACTAGCCCCCATAAACTCCACATGACCCCCTAGCCAGTTGGCCACCGCAAGTGATTTTAAATCTGCCACTGCCTATTTTTTTTAAAAACAGTTTCCCAGGGTGTGTACAAGCAACACTTCATATTTACAAATAAAGGAAATTAAAAAAGAGTAAAAATTGCTGTTTGATTGACTTACTGGACTCTCACTTAGCCAACAATCAAACATGGCGGCTGTAACCACTTTCCCTCTTTGCTAGCCCCTCTGCCTGTTCGTATTTGTGCGAGTGTTCAAATGGTTGCACATTCGTAAGTCGTACGGAGCTTTTCAGAAAATCTGTATGAAGCCCCGGACATGGCGCATACAGACTGTGCGGTGGATTTGGCTTCCCCCCTTCCAAATGACATGTATTTATGCAAATGGCCGTTTGAATGGATTGTGGATCTTTCCCATCTTGTTCGTATTATTTTGACCGTATAGACAGGACCTATGTAAATAGCTATGTTGCTTGAACAGATTCAGTTTAGCAGTTCATCTATGGCTGGAAGGACAATTTGTTTCACTGTTTTTCTGTAATCCTTCTTTACTAAAGTTTTCCTCTATTGTAGTAATAATATTTCTGAAACATTTTGGTATATATATATATATATATATATATATATAGAGAGAGAGAGAGAGAGAGAGAGAGAGAGAGAGGCATTTTTTATCCCAGAATATGCAGTATTACCTAAAGCCTTACAGATGTACACTTGCAGAGACTGGGGGTGGGGTGGAGTGAAGACCTGCAGCAATGGATAATTTCTGAAAATAGAAGTCTTCCGTTAAATGCAGTGTAAAACATTATATCCTCCACACTTCATACACCATATTATGGTGTAGAAGTGTGGAGCCTGATTGTGCTAAGTTAGTATGGAGTGAAAGGAACTTTCAACACATGTGCAAGTTTCATTCCCTTCATCATTATTTCAAAACATTCCTGGATCTTTCCTAATATTGAAAAAAGATTCTAGGTTCAAATTTCCCTACCACACTCCACAGCATCATGATTCCAATTTGTCACGCCACCATAAATTATCTTTTTTTGGTTGACTTTGTAGTGCCAAGGTAAACTTGGATCTGGGTAATGGGGCAGAGATCTAATATGACACCACCACCTAAATGTCATTTATGGAATATGTACGTTTATGCATTCAAGTAGCCTGTCAACTTATGGTGACCCCATGAATTTCATACGGGTTTCTTAGGCATGGAAATAAGTTGCAAATTTGGCTATGAAATTTGACCCCAAATCACTTTTTGACATGATGGAAGTCAGCCTTCTCCAACCAGATGCCCTCTAGATCTTTGGGACTACAGTCCTCATTATCTTGCAATGAGCATGGTTAGTAGACATGCTAGCTGGGGATAATGGGAGCTATAGTCCAACATACATGCAAAGAACCAGATTGGGAGAGAATGGTTTAAATCATGCACACACACACACACACACACACAAACACACCCATCTTAATTTTACGCAGTGAATATCTTACATGAACACTCTGACTCATATCTAACTAGCTGAGGTTTCTGTTGGTTCCAAACCTTTTCTGTGCAATAGTGAAACCTATTTGCTCTCCCGCCCCCGCTCCTTGGAGTGGAGAGCATTCATTACAAATATTCATCATATGAACACAACAAAGGAAATCCATCCATTTAACCTTCTTTTATTTCCTTGGCTGTTATTCTGTCCAAAACCTACTTAAATCCCATTAATTTCAGAGAGATTTAAGTAGCCTAATTGTATTTAGGATTGAAGTTCTTTTAAATAATCTTTTAATTACTTTACCAGTTTGAAGGGGAATGTGCGAATTAGGACACAGAAATTACTATTGAATGTTACACAGAGATGTTTTGTCCTGTACTTTATAAACAACGTGGTAATGACATGATTCTCACACTCTGTTTGGTTCTACATTGTATTTCCTGCTGGATTCCCCCCCCCCTTTCTTTGCTGTTGTTGTTATTGTTGTTGAAAGTTCACTTCTGGCTTTCAATAGACAATGAAAAGTTTACTGGAAATTTTGTTTCCCGGAAGAGCAATGTTTTGAGAATGGAACCTGTCTGCTCCAGCTCTGGTTTTATCTTCCAAGCAGGGATCATTTATCCATGTCAATGTTCTGTCAAAGGATGCTTCCTCTTTGGTAATGTGATCTGGGGTTAGTATTACATGTTTACAGAGCAGGGAATCAAGAAGAAGCATTCCTACATTGTTAAAGATCTTTTTTTTTCTAAGGGCTTGTCTAGATAGGCCCCTGTCTTGGAGCCCTGCAGTCTTGACGATTCAGGGCTTTTGCCCCATTCTACCCCCAGGCAGTCCTCATGGTCCCTGGGGCAAAGACAGGGCTAAGGCGGGGAGGAAGGCAGGGTAGGGTCCGAGAAAACATTTTTTAAAAATGCCTATTAAAATGCATTCCAGCCAAAATAAAATGGATCGGGCCCTGCATGACTGCAGGAGCCCATTTCACACGCCGTCCCATTGCTATAGTTTCTGGCTGCTTTGCTCTTCTGGATCCAGGAAGGGGGCCTACAGCATGTAACCAAGGCTGGTTACATGCAAGGGGCCTTGCTCTCATGCTGCGGGCTTCCAGGCAGCGGCAGTGGCTGCAGGGATGGGCTGGCATGCCCACCTGGACTTCATTCCACTTCATGGAGGTAATGGGGGAAGAATGGGCCTGATCCATGGGCAGGATGTGCCAATGGAGAGCCAGTATATCCTGGCCTGTGTAGATGAGTCCTAATACTCATCAGAAGGCATTTAAGAAGATGAAGTTGCAGCAACCTTTGAACAGTCAGAACAGAGATCAAAATAAAATAATACAGTTTCGTTAGCACTGTTGTATTCCCGCCCCATGTCTTTCCCCCCAGTCTTTTTAAAATCACAAAAACAAATTTATTTATAAGACTACTTTCTTCCTTAAGTCTGACTAAGAGGTCTACATGCTGGTTCATTTTAATGCTATATGAAAGTTAGCCTTCCTGAACCTGGTGCCATCTAGTTGTTGCTAGATTGCAAACACCACCTCTCCTAACTATTGGCCGTAACTGGCTGTGGCTAGTGGGAGTTGTAGTCCAATATCTGGATGGCCCCAAACCATAGGAAATAGAGGTCAGTAGCAGCAGTCATCCCTAGATGTACAGGAACCATACCTATCAATTCGTGTTTCCATTTTTCTTGCAATTTGCTACCTGAGGTGAAAATGGCACCCATATTGAGGTCAAGATGGCAGGTCCTTCCCTATTTATTCCATGAACAAAAGATTATTAGATGGACAACTGAATCTTATTTCAGTACTGGTACTGGAGATAGGCTTGCATCTTCCATCTTACGTAGCTAAGGCAGGCCAGTGTACAAGATACAAGACAGGTTGTTTGCGACACAAGCAGTTCTGTCTTCTGGATAGTAATGCAGTGAAGGAAATGTGTGCGTTCAGAAAGAAACAACAGCTGAGTCCTGCTGCAGTCCCCAGCACCTATGGTCTGAAGTGGTTGCCTCATTTTGCCCTAACAACACTTTTGTTAATTTTATCAGCCATAAAAAGGATATTAGAGTTGATCCACCAGTATCTCACCGGGTCTTCTGGAGACGTCTGATTAGAGGAAATTAAGGTCTTTCTTTGATTGACCTCTCCTGTGATAAACTTTATTTTGAATTGAGGAAAAACAGTTGTAAATTGTTTTCAGGCAATGATGTGGATTAATGTTCATTGTTTGTTAGTGGTTTAATCTGATATTAAAATAAAAAATAAATGATTGAAGAAAATTGTAATGAATAGGAGCAGCTTAAGTAAATTTATTTAACTTACATTGACATTTCAGCAAGAATTTAATTCCAGAATTAATATATTAACAGATAAAGAGCCAACAAGTTCTACATTTCCCAGCTCTTTCCTTACTCAAAACTTTGTTCTCTTGGATTTTGGCTAAACAACATTTTGTTTTTTTGTTTAGCCCCTTAGGGCTGGGGAATGACAATGTTTAGGTCACAACATAAAGACCACTTACTCAAGAGTAATTCTTTCGGGAGGACTTGTGTTAATTACTGTTGAGGTTAGGAGATTTTCAAACGGGAGACAAAAATAGTGTCCCCGTCTTGCTATCTCCTCTCCTGCCCCCCTCCCATATCCGTTCCAATGCACACATAAACAGTTTCATTCTACCTTGATCACGTGACGTTCCCTCCCCCTCGGCATCCCAGGAGTGAATGTAGCTCTCTCAAAGCTGCATTCACTTCTTGGTTTGAAATCCCAGGCCATTCTCGCGAGAGGACAAGAGCACGGGAAATTCAAAGTTTAAAGGAAAAAAACTTTGTCACTTTTAAAAGTGACAGCAAGCACAAAAAAATACCAAGTAATCTGGGGAGGGTACAAAAAAGGATGTCATTTACCTGGATGTCCCAATTGCACCCGGAACGGACCTCCCACTGAAGCTGGCATCGCGCCAGCATAACAGGACACCTTTTCACTCGCCCATCATTCTGTGACAGGAATGGGATGGGTGACCTATTCACGGCTTAGCCTGTGAATTAAAAAGAGCGCTGGGGGAACAGAATCAGCACGGGAGCATGACGACCTGTGAACAACGTCATGTGAAAGGGAAGCCCTTTCGTGATCTCCTGGCATCATTGTCACGCCATATTTAGGGCATCTGATAATATCCATAGTGATGAGCATTGATCCTTCCTCATCCTAATTTAGAAAATAATGAAGAAACCATATTATTGAAACCAGATATATCTTTGTAAAATTTGGAGAACATCATAAAGTTATAGAAACACTTGGAATACTTATGAAGTAAAGACCAAGAAAGGAAGGAAGGAAAAGGAAAAGAAAAGAAATACCTTAAGAATATACAATTTCCCATAACCTTCTTCTACTTTACAAAACACTTTTGGGCCTAAACTTCACCTCTAATCTCAATTGGAGTGGATCTATTGAATCAGTTGCTGAATAGTAAATCATTAATTCAATGAGTTTGCTCTAGTTAGGACTAGCAATTGGATTTAGGCCACAGTCTCAGCACTCTATCCTGAGTCACTAAAACTCAAATCCACAAACACAAGAACACCTTCGGTTTTACCAAAGTTGTGTAAATATTAACTGATAAGTGTTCGGATGAATTTTTTAAATTAAACCTTGAAAAATCACAATGAAAATAATAATCACAAACCTAATTTATTAAGCCATAAAGTGAATGGAGAAGAATGATTTTTGAAATTTTTGTATTTGATGTAAAATTAAAATGTGGTTAGAGAGCCCCCTTGAGTGATATTGGGCTGTCTCTCAGCTTCATCAACTTCACAGGGTTGTTATGAGGTTATTATAAAGTGGGGAGGGTGAGAGGCATGTATGCAATCCTGATCTAAATGGGATCTTAATAACTAAGGCCAGAATCCTGTATGGGAAGTTATATTTTCATAAGTGGATTTATGTATGTGGGAATTAGAACTAGGCAGTTTCATAATATCCATATTCAGTAGAGGGCTGCTGTTATATTGCTACATAGCAGAGTCAACAAAGTGCCTGTTGCACAATGGGACTGATGCACATACAATACCAATCTGTGTCAGTTCCATTGTGTATCAGGCAACAATGTGCATTGGGCACTCTTGCCATTGTCCTGATATGCATCTTCGCAATTCACTAAGAGGGTTTCTTATTACCTCTACTACTTAGCTAAGTATACACAAAGTTACATTAAGTAAAAGGTGACACAGGATTCTGGTGTAAGTATATATATATATATATATATATATATGTAAGTAAGTATATAAACATTAGGAATAAGTTCCTGACAGTGAGAGCCGTTCGGCAGTGGAATGCACTGCCTTGAAGTGTGGTGGAGTCTCCTTCTTTGGAGGTTTTTAAACAGAGGCTGGATGGCCATCTGTTGGGAATGTATTGATTGTGTATTCCTGCATGGCAGGGCATTGGACTAGATGACCCACAAGGGTCTCTTCCAACTCTATGATTTTATGATTCTATATAGATTTCTCCAAATAAGAATTTTTCTTCTACAAAGCAACCTGAGGAAGATTTCAGGATAGCAATAATTTCAAACACAGCCCATTCTATCAAAATGGAAACTAAAAATACTATAGATCCAGCTAAGAAACCATGCATAGAATCATAGAGTCATGGAATCATGGAATCATAGAATCACAGAATTGGAAGAGACTACGAGGGCCATCTAGTCCAACCCCACTGCCATGCAGGAATATGCAATCAAAGCACTCCTGACAGATGGCCATCCAGCATCTGTTTAAAAACCTCCAAAGAAGGAGACTCCACCACACTACAAGGCAGCACATTCCACTATTGAACAGCTCTTACTGTCAGGAAGGTCTTCCTAATGCTTAGGTGGAATCTCTTTTCCTGTATCTATGCCTATTAGTTTTACTGTCAGGTAGTTTAATAAATGTAAAGAGCAATAGAAATCTTTATCTAGTATAGCTTACTATTAGAGTATGATAGTTTAATCAACCCTAAGGTTAAATGTTTTAAAACAAACTAGTAGTAAGCTTGGAAATAGGGTGGTCTTCTTTGCATCTGAATGGACCTCCTGTGTTATGTACCACAAACCACATACCAAAAACTGTCACAGAAAACGGAATTTTGAAGCTCTTGATCTAGGGATTTTTAAAAGATCCAAAATGGAATCAATAAGCTAAAGAAAGAAGGAAAGTAAGAGGAGATTATAAGGGAAGGAGAAAGGGAAAGAAAGAGAAGGTTTTTTACAGGGGTGGATGAAAACTGGGGTTTTGAAAAATTTATGCAGCTATTTCCTTCTCTCTCATGCTGAAAACAGGGATGGCAATGAGGAGTAACATCATCAGTATCTGTTTCCAGCTTCAGTCTGGTCTGGTGTTTAGTGCATGCATTTAACTATAATTTAAATGACAATTTAACATAAGTTATTTCTCCTCTTCCAACATAAATGTAATTGAATTAGATTTTGAAGCTTTAGTTGAAACTAAAGCTTAATTAAACACATTAGCCACTTTCTACTAACTTTCCTATGTTTGGGCTCAAAACATGGGAAAATTACCCCCCCCCCCATAACCCCTAGATGGCACAAGGGAATTTTCATTAGAATAAAGTAAAACAATAACAATAACATAATATAAAAATTTACCAAAACATTGCTGTCATCCTTTTGACGCCTATCTAGCAGTGCCCACAGAACATGGTGAAACTTACTGCTGAATAAACATACATAGGAGCGCATAGTTAGAGAGTTACAGCTTATCAAAGGTTTTCTGTTATTGACACTACTCATACATTGCAAGACTTGCACAGGACAGTCAGGTATCTAGAACAGTTCCCCCTCCCTTCTTTTAAGTGTCATCAAAAGCTAAAGAGGTAAATATATATAGATAGATGAGGGAGTTAGCTAGCTGTTCATGTTTTTTTAAAAAATCTCCTTCAGTTATGTTATGGGCTAGGTTAGGAAAGTCCCCAGAGCTTGGCTAGATAAACTCTAGGATTACACAATTTCTTTTTTTCCACCCACTGGCCCCTAGGGTCTGAAGAATCCTTCTTGGGGTGTTGGCTTTTTTTCTGAGTAAACAGCAATGTGGTGTTCAGTACTTGAACTAAAAATAGATGAGATTGTGAGACACTTTAATATAATGCAAGTTGCAACCAAAAATGAGTCAATTAGAACTCCTGGGAAAAACATTTTTGCTCCAAATGTTCTAAAAGTAGTGGCCATGCTGACAGAGTAATTCTGAAAGCTGTAGTCCAAAAAGTCACTTTGCAGAGCTCTGTCCACTCTAAATCAAATTGTGAGAAGATTGCCCACCAGTATTCCAGTTTACAGTGGAATGTACTCACACTATGTGACTATTGTCTATCTATGTGTCTTTCAGTGGGATGTACATTCAGACATTTGTGGGCATTCCCATTCTGGGATAATTAGAAATAGAAAAATAGAAGCAGTCCAAAACATCTGGCCTAATTCAGATGTGGGTTTGGATATCCAATTGGCCTACAGCATTCACCATCATACTTATTTCAGTGCAATAGGAGACAAAACTGCTCCAATTCAATTTTGTCCACAATGCCCCTCTGAGTAGTATCACATAACATCAGTGAAGGGTTGCCAGATGTTAGGACCTGGACATTCTTCTCCAGTCCTCAGGATGATGGGGAGAAATCTCAGGGTGAGAGCATTGACTTGAAAAGTATATGTTAGAGTTGTTAATAAACAACTATATTAAATGTTGTAGAAAGACATTTCAGCTTCCAACTCCTTCAGATGCTTAAAATAAAAGTGGGCTGTATCCAAGGAGCTGCAGAAGCTGTAATGTTTTGCTATAATATTTAAGTAATCCTGTTAGTTAATCACACTAATAAATATATACTATAGATTATTAATTGCACCTTTCTGGGATACAAAACAGACTTGTCAGAAGTGCTCTCTTTTTATTTTTAAATCCTCCCCTCTCTTTTGCTGCACTAGGTTGCATTGAAATGGCTGCTGATACTTTGCCAGGAAGCCCATGTCTCCCACTCCTACCCTCCTGTTCCTCCCCTCAAAACTTCTCAAACCATGGCCAGAACCAGGGCTCATGATCAGCATTGAGAAATACTGAGCTTCCACAGAATTTTCTTCCCCAGGAATGGCTAAATACGGTATTACAAGGTTGCTGTTTCATATTTTTCCCCACCTGTTCTTGCCTCCCAACTCCAGTCATAGAGTTGGAAGAGACCGCAAGGGCTGTCTAATATAACCCTCTGCCATGGAAGAATAGACAAATAAAACATGCCTGAGTTATTGTCATCCAACCTCTGTTTAAAGATCTTCAAAGAAGACCGTCTACCACCCTCCAAGGCAGTCAACTCCACTATCAAATAGCTCTTATCATCAATAAATTCTTCTTAATGTTTAGGTGGAATCTCTTTTCTTGTATCAATTGATTCTTGTACTAGTTTCTTTGTTCTTTGATTCCATTGGTTCTCATACTAGTCTCTGCAGCAGCAGAAACAAGCTTGTTCCCTCATCCACATAACAGCTCTTCAGATATTTAAATATGGCTATCAATTATCAGTCTTCTTTTCTCCAAGTTAATCATAACTAGCTCCCTACACCATTTCTCTTAGCGCTTGGTTTTCAGAGCCATTACCATCTTTGTAACCCTTCTCTGAACATGTTCCAGGCTGTCAATATACTTCTTTAACTGAGCCTAGGTCTGACCAAAGCGGAACAAACTATCACTTCCCTCAGTGTGGTCACGATACTCTTGTTGATGCATCAGCTTTTTATGGCTGCTGCATAACACTGTTGACTCATGTTTAGCTTGTGTCCTACTAACACCCCTAGATCCTTTTCACATGTACTGTTGTCTATCAATGCATTGTCCATCCTAAATTTGTGCATTTCATTTTTCCTGCCTAAATGTAGTAGCTTACATTTGTCTCTGTTGGATATCATTTTGTTAGTTTTAGCCCAACTCTCTAGTCTGTTAAACTAACCCTCCTAATTTGATGTTATCTGCCCTTTATGACCTTTATTCCAACATTCAAGTCATTTATAAAGATGTTAAATATAACTGGGCTCAGGATAGAATCCTGAGGCACCCCACTAGTCATATCTCTCCAGGATGAAGAGAAACCACTGGTGAGCAGTTTTTGAGTTTGGTTGGTAAATCTGTTACAAATCCACCTAACAGTAGCACTTTTTAGTCCACAGTTCACTACCGTGAGTGTAAGAATATCATGGGTGACATTGTCAAAATCCATATATATATATATATATATATATACCCATATCATTCCCCTGATCTACCAAATTTTCAGTTTTAAAAAGAAGGAGGAGATATGAAATGAGTCTGGCATGACTTATTTTTCAGAAACCCATGCTGGCTAACTGCTCTCAGACTAAGGACATTTTCAGACATGGCTTGCAGCGCAAGGATCAAGCGGAAGAGCTTTGCAGCTGCAGCGCAGTAGGGGGTCCATTTCAGACGACGCCGTCCCTGCGGCAAAATCGTCCATGTCTCTTCCGTTTAGGGTTGGAGTCTGCTATATTCCATCAGATTTTATTCACGGACAACCTCCGTGAATAAAATCTGGAAGAATGTGGCGTGGCAGTCTCCAACCCTAAACGGAAGAAACATGGATGATTTCGCCGCAGGGACGGTGTCGTCCAAAATGGACCCCTTGCTGCACTGCAGCTGCGAAGCTCTTCTGCTTGATTCTTGCGCTGCAAGCCACGTCTGAAAATGTCCTAACTCTTTAATGATCTCTTCTAGAACTTTTCCTGATATTGATAACAAGCTGACTGGTAGTTGCGTGGGTCTCTTACTCTACCCTAAATGGTTAAAGCCACAGAACAATTTCTTGTTCTGGTTTAAGGTACACACAAGTTACAACACTGTCAGAGGCAGAAGTAATATGTTATTGTAACAGTCCACTTTGGTAATTAATTTTTGCAGTAACAAAGTAGGATGGTATTACTGTTTTTACAGGTGATGGGGTTGTAACTCATTACTTTTCAGAATAATATAATAGAGCTTTAGCCTATTAATTTTTGCTGGGTGTGTCCTGACTCTGCCTGAGCAATGGGAGGGGAAGGAAGAAGTATCATGTGGGGGTCTACCACTGTGACTCTTCTTAGTGGGGTGTTGTGTTGTGCAGTTAGTGAGGAGCAGAGGATCCAGCAACATGTGAGTGAAGCATGCATGGGGAAAAGAGAGAAAGAGGAGGAAACACATTGAAAACATGAGCTGTACTAGAGACTCAGTTTAGTCAGAAATTTTAAAAGTTAGCCTGTTTTTTTGCCTTCCTTCTTTTTGCCTAAATGCCAAAAAGAGAAAGAAAAGAGAAGGGGAAAAGGAAAGAGAGTTAACAGTGTAGGTGTATTGGGTGCTGGGGAAGAAGACAGGCTTGCTAGGCTGGCTGCTTCAAACAGTGGCCCAGGTCACCCACTTGGACTGGTTGGCTTGGTGTGAGCTGTATGTGTGTTTAGAGGTGGGGAGGAGATCTTTTTCTGCACAGCTGAGGCCAACTTAAGTATGTGGTTTAGAGCAATTGTTTGTGGGAGATGGAGATGAGTAAAGAAGAGGGACTGAGTAAGTGATTGTTTCGCTACACCCACCCAAAGGCATTTGCGTTCAGCCACATGGTCTGCTATGCTGTGCCTGAGCAGTTGACAGGAAGCTGAATCTAGGCAATGTCGTCCTCTCAGAATTATGAGGGTAATTAGAAAAAAAATTATTGTATTTTTCAGTGACATCATAGTAACAGTAGCATTGATAGCCCTGATATTTCTATATTGCTTATCAGTGCCAAAGCACTCCCTAAGTAGTTTACAATTTTGTTAGCTAATTGCCCCCAACAAGCTGAGTACTCATTTTATTGACCTATGGAAGGATGGAAGGCTGAGTCAGCCTTGGAGCCCTCTGAGATTAAGCTCATAACATTGTGGCTTGCAGTACTAGCATTTAACCACTGCACCACCAGGGCTAGTAATACTAGCATGTTAGTAACTAATAATCCAGTGGGTTACAGTATCTCCCTTTGAAAAATTAGCATTCCAAGCTCTGAGCATTGTTAGCAAAACACACAATATGAATGTCTCTCTTCTTTAGCTTCTTTAGGGAATTGATTCCTTATGTTTTTAATGTCTCTCTCACTCTTTCTTCTTGCCCCCCCCCCTCATTGCAACTCCTGGCTAAATGTTTACTTCTTCCTTTCTCTTTCTTGCCTCCCCCACTTTTTTGCCTATCTCCCTGCCCACACTCATCTCCTTCATTCCCTAGTCACAGATCTTGTCCCTTGCTGTCCACTTTCTCCCCTCTTGCAACACCTGGCTAAATGGCTTCTCTCCCCTACATCATCCTTCTCCTTTTCCCTGCCCACAACATTTGGCTATACAGTACTTCTTTTATTACCTCCCTCCCTCCCATTTGTTTGCATTTCTTTCTCCCCTTTTCTGGAATCTCCTCCCTCCTCTCTCATTGTGTTTCTCCTTCTCTACCTTCTCCAATGACTTCCCACTCTGGTTACATTTTCCTTATCCTTTCTTCTCCATCTCTTTAGATTTCTCATCCTTTTGTTCCTTCTACCACCTTCTCCTATGTACAGTCATCATCTTCCTTCTCCTTCCTTCCTTCCCTGTCTCTCTAACTGTTTCTCCATTGTCGTCCTGCCCAAAGAAGACCTTGAAACCATGAGTGGAATATATCAGATTCTCATCAATTTAAAGCTGCAAGTCTCACTAAATTCACTAGGGCTTACACACACACACACACACACACGAGAGTCAGCATGGGGTACTGGTTTGAGGGTTGGACTAGGAGCCTTACCACACTCCAAAGAAAAGTGGCAAGGGAGCATGTTCCATTTTCTTCACTGCTTTATCACATGCCATCATCATTTTTTTGTTCCAGTCCCATAGATTGTTCCTGCTCCCTTGCCACTTTTCTTCAGAGTGTGGTAAGGCTCTAGTATTCTGGGAGACCAGGGTTCAAATCCCCACTCAATAGCAATAGCAGTGATATGTATATACTCCTTATCAGTGTCAAAGCACTCCCTAAGCGGTTTACAGTGATTTTTAGCAAATTGCTCTGGGTACTCATTTTACTGACCTAGGAAGGATGGAAGGCTGAGTCAACCTTGCAGCCCTCTGGGATCGAACTCATAACCTTGTGGCTTGCAGTACTGGCATTTGATCACTATGCCACCAGGGCTCCATTCATAGAATCATAGAATCATAGAATTGCAGAGTTGGAAGAGACCACGAGGGCCATCCAGTCCAACCCCCTGCCACGCAGGAAATCTTGATCAAAGCATCCCCGACAGATGGCTATCCAGCCTCTGTTTAAAGACTTGCAAGGAAGGAGACCCCACCACGCTCCGAGGGAGTGTGTTCCACTGCCGAACAGCTCTTACTGTCAAAAAGTTCCTCCTCATGTTGAGGAAACCCACTGGGTGACCTTGGACAAGTCACAATCTCTCCCAGCCTCAGAGGAAAGCAATGGCAAACCCACTATGAACAAATTGTGTCAAGAAAACCTCATGATAGGTTTCTCTTAGGGTTGCCATGTTGAAGGCACATGATGACAACAACAACAAATAGGATTGCCCTGTTGATTTCTTTTGCCCTGTTCTTCTACAATCATAATTATTGTCATAACCATAATCTCGCCACCCAAATATTTGGTTATTATTAGTAGCATTAGTATGATTACATTGAGGCCATGATATTGAGAACACAGCTGCACTGGGCAGGGCACATTTCTAGGATGGAGGAGCATTGCCTCCCCAAAATAGTACTCTATGGTGAACTTGCCACAGGTCAGCGTAAGAGGGGCGCTCCAAAAAAAATAAAAGATACAAGGATTCCCTGAAACAACATCTCAGGCTTTGCCAAATTGATCACCAACAATGGTCCTCCCTGGCCTCACATTGGGAGGCATGGAGACGCGCTATCCACAATGCTGCAGCCTTATTTGAGAACTCATGCCGAACGAGTCTTGAAGAGAAACGACAACACAGAAAGAAGCACAACGCAGAAACATCACCCAAGGAAACCTTCTGCTGTGCTTTCTGCAACCGGACTTGTCTATCTCGGATTGGCCTTTTTAGTCATCAGTGCGCTTGCAGAAAGCACAGTATGAGTCCTTCCCGAATCTTCATTTGCGAAGAAAAACCAGAGAGTATGATTACAATGATCATTATTTTAGGGATGAGGAAGAGTTACATAACCTGGTAATAAAATAAAATAATAAAACAAAATAAAGAAAATAAAATAGGGTTTGTAGTTTGGTGAGGCACTAGAGTTCTCTGGCTGAGAATTCTAAAAGCCCCTCCCTGCATTACCAAAACCAGCATTTCACAGGATGGAACCATGGCAGTTAAAATGGAATCGTAGTGCTATAATTGTGTAGTATGAAAGAGCCCCAGGTTGCTCAATTTCTTGCCCTCCCATTCTATGAAGTCTATCTGTTTTTTCCTACCAAACCTGAAATAATTATCAGTACAATGGACCCTCAATATCTGCTGGGGTTTGGTCCCAGGACCTCCTGTGGGTACCAAAATCCGTGGATGCTCAAGTCCCATTATAAACAGTGATGTAGAAAAAAAGCATCCCTTATATAAAATGGTGAACTGCAAGGTTTGCTTTTTGGAATGCCACCCCCTGAATATTTTCGAGCCATGGTTGGTTGAATCCGTGGATGAAGAACTGTGGATACAGAGGGCTGACGGTAATGTTACAGTGATCAACAAGGCCTCTAATGTCTGTAAAGGAAGTAACCCCTCTTTACCTCTGACATCTATTTTTAACAAATAATCTTGAGCCACAACATTGTATGAAACAAAGTACAATTAATGACTCCTTGAAAAGATAGAAGAAGAGAAATAACAGAAAAAAGAGAGGATTGTTGTAACTTCCCTGTTTTTGTTGTTTTAGCTTCCTATTCTTGGTAGCTAATTCTGGAATTCACAGCTTGGCTTCCTATTGTGGCTTCCCTGAGAGTCCTGTTCATTTTATATATAGAATTGTGCTTATAGCTTTGTGTAGAAGAAGCCACAGGAAGAGTTAGCTAGTTCTGGAATGTGAAGAATGGTTTCTTCAAATACGTCTAAGTTTAGGAGTCAACTAATATGATTTTCAGATGTCCAAATGGATGTCTTCTGGCTTACTTATACCCCATAGGAAGCATATTAAATATACTGTATAAACACTATGGTATAAATATTACATGCCTTTATTAAATATTCCTTTGACTGTATGTGAAATTCATGTCATCAAAAATAATAATTAAGTTCAGACTTGCTTAAATAGAATACATTCAGCTGGCTGCAGCTTGAAGGCTGTGATTTTAGCATGTCTATTAGCACCATTGAATTCTGTTGCTACTTTTTAAGAAAACACACGTAGGGGCTTACTGCACTCTGAAATAAAGTCGCAGTGCAGAAGGAAGGTTTCATCTTCCATCTGCCTTACTGCATGATGTCTTCATTCTTCCGGTATTCTTTCATTCCTCTCCCATGGGAGACTGAGGTAAAATTGCATCTTTTTGCTTACAGGTTTTTCCAGTTAGCAAAAAAATGTGGTTTTACCTCTGTCTCCCATGGGACCAGAACAAAAGAGCAACAGTGTCATGTAGTAAGGCAGCATAGAGGACAGAACCTTCCTGCTGCACTGCCGCTTTACTTCAGAGTACAGTAATCTCCTTAGAATGATATTTTCCCTCCAACATGCTGTGGAACCTCAAGAGATTTGTCTTGCTACAGTAGAAATCATCCAACATGTTTGGCACCTCTCCACATCAAGAATTGTATTTTTGGACACATAGACAACTGTTGCTTATACATTGTACCACACATCTGCACCTGTTGTGTGGTAAAGTCTTGCTCATTTGTGTCTTCAGTTGTGCAGTGTAGCCATTTAACACAAGGAGTGCGTAGCACAACCAATGCCTAATGTCACATGCAAAGATTTACATTATACAGTCCTAATGTGTTATCTGGGCAAATGTTTCCCCTTCTACTTTATCTAGAAGCCTGGATTGTGAGAAATTTTCTACTTTAATTACTGTTGGATCTCTCCCAACAGGGTAGGCACTGCCTTTTTTTAAAGTAAAAAGTGTTCTTTTTTGCCACGTTTATGTTAACACTTCTGTTTTTATCACCTCGTTAGGATATTTTCCTCAAGGAAACTCAAAAGTGCCAGCAGTCTCTTTCATCCCATTAGATATTGTTTGGTATTATACACAACGAGTACTTCCTATATATATTTACAGAAGAGTCCTGGAACAGCATGCTCATGAGTAAACAGAACACACACACCTCCTTCTATATGCTGCTGTTTAACCTTTCTCTTGTTGTTGTTATGTGCCTTCAAGTTGATTCTGACTTACAGTGACCCTATCATGATTTATTCAGAAGAGGTTTGCCCTTGCCTTCCTCTAAGGCTAAGAGAGTATGACTTGCCCAAGGTCCTTCAATAGGTTTCCACGGTTGAGCAAGGATTCAGACCTATGTCTCCTGAAACCTTAGTTCAATGTTCAATCCACTGTACTCTTCTGGCTCCTGGTATACTCCAGGAGAGGCATATTTGGGACATGAAGGCCAGTCAGTCCTCTGGTATGAGGCACTCCTGAGGGGGCAGATGATAAAATATTTGGGGAAGGCAGGGCCTTCTAGCTGTTCCCCACTATTGGAAGATAGAGTTGTACAGCCACATGGTCTATCCCACTCATCTCCCCTAGACAAGCTTCTGTCTTCAGGTGAGGTGGAGTATATTGTCCAATCATCAGTGTATAACTAAAATTCAGCTGCCATGTTGACCCACTTGGTACTGGCAGAATGGGGATGGCTAGGGGAGGCATGCCATTGTCCTTTACGTCAGGAAGTAAAATGTCTTGAGCCATGCCTGGGAACATATATGATCTCCATTACCCTTGTAGCTGTTCCATGTTCACATGGAGGCACCATTGTGTGAACCACAAGGCATGTGTGCCAATTTCTGGATGCAAATGGCAGTATTTTTTTTATCAGCACATTGCATACAGACCATATGAAGTGTTGCAAATTACATACACTGAAGTGGCAGTTAACACAAATCCTGTTAGCATGGCTCAATCGTGAGTCTATGAGACTGTGATTGGTGGCTATACATTCCTGAAGTGCTCAATGGACAGCTATAATGGTTTCTGGTGGTTTCCATGTCGGTGAAGTAGTGAATCTGTTCTGGGTTTTAATCGGAACTTCAAACTATCCAAGGTGCTGGATCTGTTTTGAGATTAGGGTTCAGCACCTTGGACAATGCCTTTAAAATTCACACTAAAGCTCACTATCTGTGGAACCCACTACCCACCACTGGCCCCAGCTAGCAGCAAGTCTCGGTCAGCATTACCCTTCAGTGTGTGGATTACCTTTCAAAAGGCAGCTTTCAGTGTATTTTGACTCTGCCGTTATCTTGGGGCCCATCTGAACAGTGAAAATTACTCCCACACTAAGGCCTGGATCCTGTTGGTATTTCCAACTATAGTAGATCCTTGAATCAATTATTAAATGGTGACTGAACACTTGTATAAAACCTGTTATTTCAGTGGATCTACTCTAGTTTGTACTATTATCAGGATTTAGGTTTAAATCTCTTATGTGTCCTAAACAGCTAGGAAATGTGATTTTTTTTAGGTGTTGGGAGGGAAGAAATTACCTTTTGGACTACAACTCCCAGAATCCTCAGCCAGCATGGCTATTGGTGGATTCTGGGGGTTATAGTTCAAAACCTTTCTAAGGACATTATCACATAAGGCTCGTATTCTGGAATTAGCAAAAGTTAGTAGCAGATGTGGCCCTAATTCTATGATTCTATGTCGTCTCTATCCTGTTGCTGGTTCAATTTCTTCTGTAGTGCATATCATTGATGGGGGAAACCTGTCAACAGCTCCCAATATTGCTGCTATGGTAGCATTCCCCTTTATATGATAGGATACTTCCATGGCAATAGTGATATGAAAGCAATCACATGGTATGAAGGGGCCATGTGACTTCCTCTCTTCCTCTCTCTTTCCTCCCCCTTGCTTTTTCTCAGAGTCTCCCCGTCCCACTTTTTGCCATGCTTGCAGGGAAGTGACAAAATAATTTTTAAAAATATGCAATCACAGCAAAAAAATAAAAAAAATGGAGGTGCAATAGTTTTGATTTCAATGCCAGTAAGTTCCTGTTTGCTTCACTAATACAATTGCTGAGAGAAAGGAGGCTAGTATGATAATGTCCTAAGTTCACAGTGACCTGGTAACCAGATTGTAACTGCTGAAATGTGCTGGCAGAGAACTCCTTGCTAAATTGCTGAGATTGCATCCCTGATGGCATCAATTCACAAACTGGTACCTGCCAAATATTTTGAACAACAACTCCTGTCATCCTCAATCAGCATAACCTATAGCCAGGGATTAAGGAAGCAGTATCCCCAAATATCTAGAGGACACTAAATTCCTTATCTCAGTCCCTCATGAACCATATAATTCAAAGGTTTGAAATAATGAGTTCCAAATAACAAGTTGTTTTTGTGTGCCTTCAAGTCATTTCTGACTTATGGTGACTTGCCCATGGTCACTCAGTGCATTTTCATGGCCGAGCAGGGATTCGAACCCTGGTCTCTAGAGTTGTAGTCCAACACTCAAACCATTACGCCATACTGGCTCCTCCAAATAACAGAGCTTCCTCTAATAAGTTATCTTTTCTGTAAAGAGAGCAAACCAGAATTACATTTCAAAAACAACACAGTGAGAAGAAGATGGAAATTTATTGGTAAAATGATTGCAGTTGTCTTTAAACTGTACTTTTTAAAGGACATTTTAAAAGGCAATTTGAATGATGTATGAATGGTCTTTGAAAATTCCTTCCCATGTGAATTTTTATATCAGTTGTGTTATACATTTTAAAAAACAATCTGATTAAACTCCAAACCATGTAGAACCAGTGCTTCTTGAGCTATTTGATGTGAGAGACTGGCATTTTTCCCCACAGTGTGTCAGGGATTGGTGCCAGAGGTGTAGCTAGCAGAGGGAGAAAGAGCATTGCTCCCCAAAATAAGAATTCTGTCTCCCCATGAATTTTCCTTCTTTCTTCAAATGTCTGGATTTTTCCAGTTAGTAAAAAAATGTAGTTTTCCCTCAGTCTTCTACAGGACCAGACTAGCAGAACACTGGAAGGATGACGATGTCATGAGGTAAGGCAGTATGGAAAGCAGAACCTTTTAGCTGCCCTAGCATTTTATTTTGGCATGCAATAAGACTCCTTGAAATCCAAAGAAAAGGTGAAGTTACCAAGGGACTGCAAGTACAACAAAGAGAAGAATTCTATGTGTGAATGATGTTCAGTGTCTCACTCTCTGCAATGATGGAAATTTGGGGAACGAAGAAAAACTTCATGTGGGGGTGGGGCAGAATTCTCATTTGGAAGGCAATACTCTCATCCCTCCCCTCCATATTTACATCTCTGTGTAGGTATTATTGGCTCCAATTCTTTCTTTTCCCCCCTGGATATTCTCAAGTGACTGGCTGCTGCTGGTTCATGGACTGGCTACTTTGGTCCGTGGACCACTACTTTGAGCAGCACTGATGTAGGTTTTGCACCAAGCACAATTACACCAGAAGTGCAGAAGTACACATTCTGGGCTCAGAATAAAGTGCATAAACTAAATCCATTTTGTATACACAGGCATACCTCAGTTAACAAAGCCTCTGAAAAAGAAGATCTGTTTTACAAAGTCTTTTTAGGCCAACCCAGCTCTCCTTTTCTTTCTTGTCCTATGTATAGGTGGAAGATTTTTTTAGCAGCTTGGCATTGGGAAGATGGTGAAGGGGGGCTGGAGAAATACAGATTTTTGGTGTTCAGTTTTGGCAGCAAAATTGGTGTTCTGCAGTAAACAAAGCAATAAACAAAACTGAGCTGAGAAAGAGTAGTATTCTGCTCTAGTCAATCCTACTGCAGCCATGTGTCCCTGCCTACAATAGGCAAGTAAACAGCAGCTAGCTTCAGAATCCTTTATTGAGCATGCATGAACATCAAAACAGAGAGAAAGGAGGAGAGCAGATGAATCTGCCTCACCAGCTACCCCAAGTATGTTAAAAGAACAGCATAGATCTATAAATTTGATCACTAAAATGGAAATCACAAGAAAAGTGGAGACTGGTGAAAGAAAAAGTCATGCTTCGATTCATTTTGGAAGAAGAAATGAAGTGATCTCTAGAAGGTTCAAAACGTTTTTGTTTACTTATGCAGGGCTTATCTGCATGTTGTTCGATTTCACATGTGCGTATTGCTAGTTTTGGATAAAATGTTTGCTGAAACATACTGAACTGCTCTTATTTTTCATAGAGCAGAAACCTATCCCTATTCTTTCTGTGTTATTCCTGACTCTTGTACCAAATTTATTGTTAAAGAAGTAATGCCCTGGAACACATCTGCTTCATTAAATGTGGTATACCTGTATTCTCTGAGTTGGCAAACTCACCTGTGATTATTCCTTGACTAAGGGCTTGTCTACACTATCAAAACCCTCGAATCCCCATGCGAATGCCCCCAAATCTGTGGCAATCAGACCACACATGGCATGGCCTTTCCCCCAAATCTGGGGCAATCCACCCTCACATTTCATGGCCCAGACTGGCAGCATTTGTGGGTTTTTACCTAGATGTGGAGTGAATGGGATTTGGGAGTTTCTCCGCATTTTTTCCCACTGCAGGCGCTGCTGCCACCAGCACTGCCACTGCCATGCAACCAATTTTAAAGCTCTGGTGGCAGTTCCTGGCCAAGGGGAGAGGTTTTCTCCCTTCCCTTGGCTCAGCAGCGCTGCTTCCGCCTGCTCTCCGCTCATCCATTGCTTCCTTCAAGCACTTCCGTCGCTTTCTTCTTTTTTTTTTTTATTCTTTTTATCAGAGTGTTTTCACATACAATAAAATAATTGATACAATAACAAATGACAAAAAGATAACTGTCTATATATACATATATATATGTAGTATATATAAAAAAAATTAATAATATACATTTATACTTCCTTATTCAACAGTAGTTCAAATTTGATTATGAATTGCTATCTGGCTTTCTGTATGTGGTTCATTATTTGTCCTGTTATACCATTAATACTTCCAATACAGTGTTTCAGTCCAACCTTTACAAATTCTTCTTAATTCCCCTTATCTCAGCTGTATTTACCCAACAGAAGATCTAATTGTTATGAGGGAATTTTTATTGTTTTCTATTTGTCTAATTCTGTGTTTAGGCTCTCATCTACTCCACCAACCATATTACCGCATACCCGTTCCATTCGTTTTTCCAATAGTCAATTAAGTCTCCCCATTCTTTTCTGAAGTTATTTACAGATTGATTTCTAACCCAGCATGTCAATTGTTCCATCTGGGCTACTTCTAGTAATTTATTCAGCCATTCTTCGCAACTTGGAATTTTCTTTTGCTTCCAATATCTAGCAAACACGATTCTTGCTGTGGTGGTCATGTAGAGCATCACTCTTTTGAGTTCTTTCGGAAAGTCTCTTTCAATCATATTCAGTAAATATAATTGTGGAGTTAACCTGAAATCTTTTCTAATTATCTTGCTTATCAGGTTATGAATCTTTATCCAATATTTTTTTGCTGCTTTACATGACCACCACATGTGGTAGAATGTCCCCTCTTTTTCTCCACACTTCCAACAGTTATTTATTTTCCCCTTGTACATTCTTGCTAGCTTTGATGGAGTTATATACCACCGATATTGCATTTTATAGCAATTTTCTATCAGTTCATTGCTAGGTGAAAACTTCATATTTTGCCGCCATAAAACCTCCCAGTCTTCCAACAATATATTTGCACCTACATTGCGTGACCACTTGATCATGTGGTCTTTTATGGTTTCTGGTTCCAAATCTAATTTTAGCAAAAGTTTGTAGGCCTTTGATACATTAAAGTCCTTATCTTTACCATCCATTATCATTTCATCTAATTCAGTCTTTAAAGTTTCTATTCCCATTAATTTCTTGTCTATATTATATCTTTCTCGGAGCTGTCTATATTGGAACCAATTACATTTCTTATGTTCCTGCTCTAACTCTTCTCTCGTTTTCAATCTACTTGACCCTTTCTGAAGTTTTATTAATTCTTTATAGGTCCACCAATTCTCTAGGTGTAGCATCTCCGTCCTTCTAAAAGCTTCTAAAGGAGAGACCCACATGGGTAGTTTGAAATAAAACTTATTTTTGACTGCTTTCCATACTTTTAGTAGAGATCTTCGAATGAGATGGTTATTAAAGCTTTTGTCTAGTTTATCCTTTTGATACCATAAATATGCATGCAGGCCATATCTTATATCAGCTCCTTCCAAAGTTAGTATATTATCGTCTCTCAAAAGGAACCAGTCAAGTAACCATATCAGAGCACACGATTGATGGTATATTTTCAGGTTGGGTAGACTGAGGCCTCCTTTTAATTTCTCTTCCTGTAATGTTTGCCATTTTATTCTAGGTTTCTTGTTCTGCCAAATAAAAGCAGAGAGATCTTTATCCCATTCTTTGAATAGTTTATCATTATATATTATAGGCAGATTCTGAAATAGGTACAATATTTTTGGCAGAACCGACATCTTTATTGCAGCTATTCTTCCTAGTAGCGTCAAATTCAGTGTCTTCCATTTGTCTAAATCGCTTTTAATCTCACTCCATTTTTTCTAATAGTTATTGTCTACTAAATCTATGTTATTTTTTGTAATTGTTATTCCCAAGTATCTGATTTTCTTTTCTATTTTGTAGCCAGATAGTTCTTTCAATTTTTCCTCCTCCTTCCTTTCCAGATTTTTGTTAGCATAACAGTTTTGTCCTTGTTAATCTTTATCCCCGAGACGGTACTGAATTTTTTCAAAGTTTCCTGTAGGTTCTGGATTGATCCTAAAGGGTCTTCTAACGTTATTGCCATATCATCCGCAAATGAACAAATTTTATAATCCTGTTTTTTTATTCTAACGCCCCGTATATCATCTCTTGATCTTATTCTTCTACATAGAACTTCCAACACCATTATGAATAATAATGGGGAGAGAGGGCAGCCCTGTCTAACCCCTTTTTCCATTCTTATTGTCTTAGTCTTTTGCCCATTTATTATAATTTGGGCAGTCTGACTCTTGTATATGGCTTTGATCCCTCTTTTATAGCTTTCTCCTATCCCGATTTTACTCAATAGCTCAGTCATGAAGAACCAATTCACGCTATCAAATGCCTTCGCTGCGTCAAGGCATATTAATGCGAATTTCTTGTCTGGATGTTTGTCGAAATATTCTATCAGATTTAATATTCGTCTTGTGTTGTTTCTTAGATGCCGCTTTGGTAGGAAACCTGTTTGGTCATACCCTATCCACACGTTAAGTATTTTCTTCAATCTTTCGGCCATTATTGTCGCAAAGATTTTGTAATCGGTATTCAGCAAAGAGAAAGGTCTATAATTATTCATTTCTTCTGGTTCTTTGTTTTCTTTTAGTATCAATTGGATATTTGCATTCTCCCAAGATAGTGGCATCTTTCCTTCTGTTATTACGGTATTATATATCTTTAGTAGATGTGTTTTTAGCTCGCTTTCAAAGGTTTTGTAGAAGCTAGCTGGGAAGCCATCCGGACCCGGAGTCTTCCCGTTCTTTAGTAATCTAATGGCTTTTTCTACCTCACCTAATGTTATTTGTTTTTCTAGTTGTTCTCTATCATCACAGCTTATCTTTGGGATGTTTTGTTCTTTTAGATATTTTAGTATTTCTTCTTTCTTGGTTTCGCTTAAAACTTCCTCTGCAAATAGGTTCTTGTAGAATCTTTGAAAGCTATTTCTAATTTTTTCTTGATTAGTTATTATATTTTTATTTTCTTTTATCTTCAAAATTTGTTTCCTGTCTTGCTCTTTTCTTAGTTTATAAGCGAGCCATTTTCCTAACTTGTTTCCATGCTCAAAATATCTTTGCTTTACGTATCTCATCTTTTTATCTATATCTTCCTTTATTTCTCTTTTCATTTGATCTTGTATTATCCTTAACTCTTTTAACAGTTTTTCATTTGAGGGATCGTTTTTGAGTTCTCTCTCCTTTTCTAGCTCAGCTTCTTCCAATATTTGTATTTTTTCTCTCTTCCTTTTTCTTTGTTCACAGTTTATCTGCATTATAGTACCTCTTATAACTGCCTTGCTTGCATCCCATACATTTTGGATTGAGGTTTCTCCCGTTCTATTTTCTTGAAAATAGTTTTTGATCGATTCCCTTATTCTGTCCTGTATTTTTTCATCTCTCAACAATGATTCGTTTAGCCTCCAGGAGTATTCTTTGTTTATGTCTTTTAAGGTCATCTTTATTAGATTATGATCCGATAACGTCTTTGGGAGTGTCTCCATGCTCTCTAGGTTTCTTGCGATGTTCTTTGAAATTAAGAACATGTCTATACGGGAGAAGGATTTATGCCTTTCTGAATAATAGGTATATTCTTTCATGTCTCCGTATAGATGTCTCCATACCTCGATAAGTGATGTATTCTCCATGAAGTTCGTAAATGACCTTGGTAGTTTTCCTTGGTTCTCTTTTTTCTTCACACTTTGTCCACAAGTTCTATCTATCAACGGGTTTAGGACTCCATTCCAGTCCCCTAAGCATATTAAGCTCTCGTAGTCTGCATTTAACACTGATTCCATTAGGGTTTTGTAGAATTTATCTTTATTTTCGAGTGGAGCATAAATTCCCATAATCAAAGTCTTCCTTCCTAATAGATTGGTCTCTATACCAATGTATTGTCCTTTTAGATCTTTTATAACTTCTCTTGCTGTCCATTTCCTATTGACGTACATCACTATCCCTTTTTTCTTTTCTTTTATAGCGTTTATAATATCCTGTCCTAGTTTCCTGTTTCTTAAGAGTTTTTGATCTCTGTCTCTTATGTGAGTTTCTTGTAAACATATTATATCAGATCTCATTTTCTCTAGCCGATGAAATATCTGATTTCTTTTATGTGGGGAATTCATCCCCCTAACATTCCAAGATAGAATTTTAATATTCATTTTTGATAATTTTATATATATATTCAAACATATAATTCGTTTTTAAATAATATCTGTCTCTTCCTCTTGAGTTTCTCCTTCTTCTTCTTCTGTTTCCCCCGGCTCACTTCCAGTCTCATCAGCCTCTCCTTCCCCACTTTCTTCTAAATCTATATCTCCTTCTTCTCCCTGATCAGTCAAATTTAGTGCTTTTTCGTCTTTATTTCCTCTCATGTTTTCAATTTCCTCTTCTTGTTCTTTCCCCTGCACTTTTAAAACATTTTCTGAATCTTCCGACTCCTCTGTCTTTTCTCTCGTATCATTTTCTGTGTCTTCTAATTCTTTTTAAAATTTGGTTAAGAATTCCTTCGCTTTCTTGACTGTGTTTAATCTATATTTCCTCTGATTGTGGACAAGTGATATCCCTTCAACTTTTTCCCATCTATATCTCCAACCCTTTCTTCTAAGTTTAGATGTAATAAATTGGTAATCCTTCCTTTTCTTCAAAATTTGGGGAGGAACATCTTTATATATTGCTATCTCACAATCATCTATTCTTAAGCTTTCTTCAAAATTTTTCTGTAGTACTAAATCTTTAATTTTTCCCCTAGTGAAGTAAATCACGATGTCTCGGGGTAGCTTCTTTTGTCTTGCAATTTTTGAGTTTATCCTGAAGATTTTATCCACCTCAAATTCAATTTTTTCTGGAGAAATTCCTATATATTCTGCCATTCCCGGCAAGATCCTCTCATATAGGTCTTCTTGCTCCATTTCTGCTAAGCCTCTTAATTTTAAACAATTTTCCCTTAGTTTCAACTGGACTTCTAAATTTTTTTCCAGTATTTGCTCTTGTTCCAAATTTAAATTATCTGTAGTTTTCTCTAATCTCTTTGTTTTAATTTGGAGTTGCTCCATTTTTTCGTTTAATTGTTCTACATCCATTGTTATTTTATTTAATTTTTTCCCAAAGTCATCAAGTTCCTTTTTAACGTCTTTTCTCATCTCTCTCATTTCTGATATCATCTCTTCTCTTAATTTCTTGAATTCCTGCAGTAACGCTTGTTGCAAGTCAGGCATTTCAATTGAGTGTCTTCTTGTTGTTGTCAAGGTTTGAATTTGTGTTTGTGTATGTTTTTTTGCTGGCATTTCTGTTAGTAATTATATTTTTGTTTGCTTTTGTTTTGTTTTTATTTATTTTTGTTTTATTTATTTATATATTTTCTTTCCTGTTTTTATTTTTATTCTATATTTTTATTCTTAAATCTATTGTTGCTTTTGTGTTGTATTTATGTTTATTTGTTTATTTGTTTGTTGTCCCTTTTTGCTTTCAAATATAACTTAACCCCACTAATTTAGACTACAATTAGAACTTCATCAGGAGCGAGGAGGGGGGGCGGGGGGGTAAAAGGAGGAGGCCAGGGAGAAAAAAAACACGGGGGAAAAAATAAGGTGAATTCAAGGTCACTATTTAACTTTCCTTTTCCCAAAGAGAGTTTCCCTATTGATCGACTAAGATCATCAGTTCAATTTAAATTTCAAAGAGACCAAAAAATTCCTAAGAGGAGAAGAATTAAATAGGTAAGAAGACCCACCTACTACCTCCTAATATTTCCCGTGTTATTGAGTGATTAAATTGCTCAATATATTTTATATTTTGCAACCCTTTGCATTAATTTGCATTAATTTCCATTTGATTAAACAGATTAAATAAGGTTCACAACTTAACTAAAAATACAATAACATTCAAACTGTTATCTCTAATTCTCTAATTCTCAAAGGGCGGCATCCAGCTGTCCTTCCTTTCAGTCTCCTATTCAGATTCTTCTCCTCTTCTCTTCTCTTCTTCTCCTCTTCTTCTTTCCACAACCATTCAGTTTATACTTTGTCTCTCTTTTTCCTTACTCCTCCCCTCTTTACACCTCGTCACTCTCCTCTTTCTTCGCCTCTTAATCAGTCCGTGGACTATCTATATTTGCCTGGTGTTTTCAAAGCTTACGTTGTCTTTTTACTGCCACAAAAAGTCAGTCTCCAGTTGTTTTATATCATGCTTCCGCCTCCCTTTTTCAAGTCTAATAATCCATCCAAACCAGGCAATGATTACAGGGCAATGTGTACGCTAAATTTAATTTCCTTTCCACAAGTGACCTTGTCTAGCCCCCGTCTCTACAGTCCGTACCCTCGCCTCTCCGCTCCTTTTTCCACCCTTCTTTCTCAGCTACAATCCGCTCCACGCTATTGCTCTTACAATCCACTCCACGCAGCTTACTCCGGTTCTCCGGTTCTCCGTTCTCCGAGTCGTACACCGCTCCACTCCGTTTTGCCTTCAGCTATGCCTATTATATCTATGCAGCTTTCGAGTCGCCGTTCTGCTAGGTCTTCTTCTCTTGAATTTCCAAGTCTGCTTCCTTTCTTGCTTCACCTTTCGTCTCCTTTCTCAGCTTTCTCCCACTGAAATACTCTATCTCTCTTCCCACCGTCGTTATCCTCCTGTATCCACCTGTGTCTAATCACCTTCCTGTTTTACTTTCCCCTCAGTAACCCTTTACTTGTTTGTCCTTCTGTTGCGTTTAGAGTCTGCTTCTGTGTGTATAACCTCTATCGCGAAAGAGTTCAAAAGTTTGAACTTACTGTGAGCTCTTTTTTAAAGATTCTGTTCTTGTTTGTTGTAAAAAGTCGGTGAGGCTGCTTTCTCCACCCCCTGAAAGGGGGGGGGGAATCCCGAACAAGGGCGTTGACAGCTCTGCTGCTCTCTCAGCGTTCTTGCCTTCCCCTTCTCACCGTAGGTAAGAAAGAGAGAGCTTACTGCTGGAAAAGAGTCCCATTTCGAGCCCACTCTGTCTCCTCTTTCCCAGGAGGAGAAATTCCTGGACGCCCAAGCTGGTTAACACTGTCTGGCAACCAGGCTCTCCCCTGTTCGGTAAACACAGACGCTCCGCTGAGCTGCCTGCGTCCGCTCGCAGCCTCGCCGCCGACCGGAACCCCATCGACCGGAACCCCGTCGCTTTCTTCAAGCACCTCTTACTGCAACGGATGAGTGGGAGAGTGGGTGGATCCAGGCGAAGGTAGAAACCTCTCCCTTTAGCCAGGAACTGCCTCCAGAGCTTTAAATTATGGTTGAGATGGTGGTGGCAGCAGAAGAAACTCCACAGGGACAGTGAAGACTAGATACCCCATGTCCCTGTGGAGAATAATAATGCACAGGGCTTTGGGAGGAATGTGGGTGTGTGCAGGTAAAACTCAATTCAGAGTTTTTGCCCCACATGTAGACAAGACCTTAGAAAACCCTATAAAATTCATGGGGTCGCTATTAGTTGACAGGTGACTTGAAGGCTCATATACCCCCACACCTGTATTCTCTTAATTTGGCAAAGTTTATTCCACATTCAGACATTTCAATATTTTGGGGAACTTTTTGGCAAGGAAAGACATAGCAGTGAAGAATAGGACAGGAAGGGTGTGGAGGCTGGGTGGGCAAGCAAGATTGGCAGAGAAAAGTAACCAAGGGAGGGGAGATTGAATCATATCTTCTGAGTCATCACCAACATTCCAATATGTTTCCAAACTTCTTTTGATTTTCCTACTGTTGTTATGTAGAAATTTTTTTTTAAAAAAGAAAAGAAAATTGGAGAGTCTTCAGAATACCACATTCTTGAATAGTTTACAGCTCTTGCAGTAGAGCTGCAGAAATGTGAACTGCCCACAGCCCAGATTCTGACCACCCGTTGGACCTCTGAAATGTTTTTGGCTTTGAATGATCCACATACCTTCACCCATTTATCATTTTGGTCATTCTTCACAAAGATGCAGCCTTGTAACCTAACAAAATCCACTTGTTCCTCTTGCAAGACTCTTCCACAACACCAACTTTTAAATTTAAGAATTTTTAGTACTGATAGAAGTACTTCATGACTGAAGTTGGAATTTTATGATAACTAATAGCTAATAGATAGATAAATAGATTGATAATAGCCCTGTTCACCTGTTACACAAGTCTATAGGGCACACACAGGAACAGGGATGCTGTGATGACCCCCCCTCCTAAGTCACATGCCTAGGCAAGTCCTTCACCTTTGATGTCCATATGTTGAGTGAGGATGGCTGTAAAACAGGAGAGAGATGCATGTGGATTTTCAGAGTTGTTGGATGGCAGCTCCCAGCACAATGCTGGCAGTTGCAGTTCAACAACATTTAGAGGGCTGCATAATTCCTACCTCTTCTGTAAAGAAACAATGCATGCTTTGCAGGGGTCATTTAAAGCAAGGATGGGCAAATTTGGTGGGTCCCAGGGGACGATGATCTAGCCCTTGGGACATTCCAGGGACTGCAGGGGCTGCTAAAATTCCCCCCTGAAAGACAGGAAAAAAACGAGGCTAATGCATGCCCACTTTTAGTTTTGAAAAATTGATCATTTTTAATGTTAATCAGGGCAAGAATCTCTCTGTGTGTGGTATTTAGGGTTTAGCAACAAGTGGCCCCAAGCCAAATCTGGCCCTGGAAAGGGTGCCATCTTGACCTCCCCAGTTGCAAACATGAAACCAAAGCATGGAAATAGAGACGACTGAGGCGATGGAATGGGAGAAGGGCCACCAACAGGACCCTTTAGAAGATGAAATGTGGTGGTCACTTGGCCTCATTTAAATCTCATTAATGGGCCTCAGTTGTATGCTGAGTACAACATAAGAACTCCTTCAGATGTTCTAGAGAAGCAGAGAAAGAGGATGTACTTCTTGTGGGGCACAGTCTGTTCCCATGTTGAACAACAACAAACAACAAACATGCCCTCTCTTTGGATGAGAACTGGAAGGGGGGAGATTAGGGAGAGGAAGCACAAGTCACTCATGTTTCCTCTCCTGCCCCTTTTCTGAAATATCTAAAGTTGCTGTCCATGTGGGTCAGTTTGATACAGAGAAAGAAAATATTACAAGGCTTCCATGTTTCTTTCTGTTAACTTCTTCATTTTGTGCATGATGAACCTTTAGTATTGGCCTCATTGAAGAGATCTACCAGTTTCCCAGAATGGGAAGATACAAGAGTTTTCTTTGGAAGGAAAGAGAGAATCATGGAAGCATGAAGTACAAGGCATTTGCTTTTAGGGTGGACACTTATTGTTGCCAAAGAAAGGAAGAAGGGAAGAAAGAAAATGTATTATCAAAAGAAGGCAAAAGGAGTCATAAAAATGCATAAAATGTGCAAACTGGGAAATGATTAATATAATTTAAAGAGAAGAATATACTCTAAAGGCACCAGATCTTGTCTGATCTTGGAAACTAAACAGAGTCAGCCCTGGTTAGTACCTGGATGGGAGACCACCAAGGAATAACAGGTGCTGTAGGGAGGAACTGGCAAAATCACCTCTGAGTATTCCTTGCCTAAGAAAACCCTATGAAATTTGTGGAATTGGCATAAGGTGACTTGAATGCACATATACACATATGTACATGACATGTCTCAGCACTGTAGACAAGACTGGGACCAGGTGACCTATATTCTTGCTCATTCAATCTGCTGTCCAAGTGCTAATTGTTGATGGTTACAGATCCCTGTTTTGGCTTTTTGTGGTTTGTCTTTAAGGCAGGTTGTTTTTTTACTTGGAATGCAAGTACTCATCTCATAAAGGACTTCAACTGAATCAAAGTGCTCTACAAACTGAGGTAGGGGATCGTCTTCTGCAGTGTAGGACCCATGGCCAGCTACTCACATCTCCAGGTCTCTTCCCACCATTGCCATGCTCAGAACAACTCATGGTTGCATTAAAGTAAGGTTTGCACATTTCAGTAAGGCCTTTGACAAGGTTCCCCATGGCATTCTTGTAAACAAGCTTGTAAAATGTGGGCTAGGCAAGTTAACTGTTCAATGGATTTGTAATTGGTTGACCGGCCGAACCCAAAGGGTGCTCAGCAGTGGTTCCTCTTCCTCTTGGAAAGATGTGACCAGTGGGGTGCCACAGGGTTCTGTCCTGGGCCCAGTGCTATTCAACATCTTTATCAATGACTTGGATGAGGGAATTAGGGCCATACTTATCAAATTTGCAGATGACACCAAATTAGGAGGAGTAGCTAATACTCTAGAGGACAGGATCAAAATTCAGAATGACCTGGATAGACTGGAGAGCTGGGCCAAAGCTAACAAAATGAAATTCAACACGGAGAAATGTAAAGTACTGCACTTAGGGCGGAAAAATGAAATGCATAGATATAGGATGGGAGAGACCTGGCTGAACGAGACTATGTGCGAAAGGGATCTAGGAGTCCTAGTAGACCACAACATGAGTCAACAGTGTGATGCGGCAGCTAAAAAGGCCAATGCGATTTTGGGCTGTATCAATAGAAGTATAGTATCTAGATCAAGGGAAGTAATAGTGCCGCTCTATTCTGCCTTGGTCAGACCTCACCTAGAATACTGTGTCCAGTTCTGGGCACCACAATTCAAAAAGGATATGGACAAATTGGAGCATGTCCAGAGAAGGGCAACTAAAATGGTGAGAGTTCTGAAAATGATGCCTTATGAGGAGAGACTTAGGGAGCTGGGTATGTTTAGCCTGGAAAAAAGACGTTTAAGAGGCGATATGATAGCCCTGTTTAAGTATTTGAAGGGATGTCACACTGAGGATGGAGCAGGCTTGTTTTCTGCTGCTCCAGAGATTGGAACACGGAGCAATGGATGCAAGCTCCAGGAACAGAGATTCCACCTCAACACTAGGAGGAACGTTTTGACAGTAAGAGCTGTTTGGCAGTGGAACGCACTCCCTCGGAGTGTGGTGGGGTCTCCTTCCTTGGAGGTCTTTAAACAGAGGCTGGATGGCCATCTGTCGGGGATGCTTTGATCGTGATTTCCTGAGTGGCAGGAGGTTGGACTGGATGGCCCTTGTGGTCTCTTCCAACTCTGCAATTCTATGATTATATGAAAGACTAGAAAAATAATTAAATTCCTGATTAGAAATGGTCACGGTTCTTTTCAGTTATTTCTTTCAAGTTCTATTTCCAACAAAGAGAAATGTCACTGCCCTTTTTCTGTCTCCTGAGTTTTCTGTGCAGCTACTCTATCAGCTCTTCCTTGCAATGGCTTTGGAAGTATGACTTCAGCCCATTCAAGCAGAGAGAAATGTGTGAACCTTGAGTGTTGGTTCTTTCTTCAACAGAAGGCTAGAAATGTCTCCAACACAGTTAGTGGAGATGAGGAGCAGACAGTGGGTTTTTGAATAACACTTCTTTTATCAAGCTTTGGTAGAAAGCAATGGAGGGATGGATTATTTCAACCTCTACCTCTGGAAGGACAAGTTACTTGAAAGACACTGAACTGATAATTTTCTGAGGTACCTGAAGATGAAATCACAAGTCCCTGTCATCAGTCTTGCTCTGTTATCTTTGGCATTTGTCACTGAATGTAATACTGTGGTTATCTAACTAACTAAATATTGACAGGATTATTCCTTTTTGTTCCTAAGAATGCTCTCCTTTAACTATTAAAGATGATAATTGTTCTTTCTTTCTTTCTTTCTTTCTTTCTTTCTTTCTTTCTTTCTTTCTGTAACAATGTATTTTCTTGTTAGCAAGACTTCAGGAAAAATGGGATGAGAACACAGAAATTATATACTGAAGATGTATGATTTCTCTTCCTGATTTCTTTCTTTCTTTCTTTTTGCAAGAACTGCTTTTGAGGGAGACAGCTGTGATTTCCAAAAAGGGATAAAGCCAATGTCAGAACAACTCTTGTCCTGAAGGAAGGTATGTGTAACCTACTACTGCTCCCCCCCCACCAACCCACCCCCATGTGTGTGTACTTTTCTGGCAGACGCCCTTGAGCATTTGAGAGACGGATGTGAGAGAATTTTCAGTCTATTGGAAAACAACCCAACTAAACATAACAGATTACATCAGCTCAGGCTTTTCAATTCCTGGATGGCAGTAGCAGTGCTAATCCAACCTTCATCCTGGATTTCGCAAAGTAAAACAAGAGAGGCTGGCAAGAGGACAGATTGAGGAAATTGACGACTGCAGGCCTGTGGGCAATAGGCTGTATAAAGCTCAAAAACCTGTGTATCCTGATCTTCAGCTACTACTTTGGGTTCTTCACAGCTGCATCCCACAGCAGAAGACCTCAGGACTGATTCCCCCGCCCCCAACCTGTTCTTTGGAGTTAATAGTGCCTTTCTTACTAAAGGACATGAATGGTTTTCTGGTCTTCACTTTATTTCTGGTACCCATACACGTTGGAGCTACCTGGAGTGCAAAATATGCAGTAGACTGCCCCGAGTCTTGCAACAGCAATGAATGTAAAACCCCTCTGCGTTGTAAGCGGATAGTGCTGGATGACTGCGGCTGCTGCAGGGTCTGTGCTGCAGCTTTGGGGGAGACTTGCTACCGAACTGTTGCAGGAATGGACGGTGTCAAATGTGGCCCTGGACTGAAGTGCCAATTTTTTTCTGAAGAGGATGATTTTGGTGATGAGTTTGGTATCTGCAAAGGTAAAGAATGGTCACTGCATAAAATGTCTGTCATGACAATGATGGTGGTGGTGGTGGTGATACAGCATCTATAGAGATTGGGGGTGGCTCCTGGAAATATGTGTGTATGTATCATCAAGTTGCCTGTTGTCTTATGGTGACCCCATGAATTTCATATTCTAGGCATAGAATACTCAGAGGTGCTTTGCCATTGCCTTCCTCTGAAATACAGCCTACAGCATCTGGTATTTTTTGGCAGTCTCCCATCCAAGTAGAGCTGACTCTGCTTAGCTTCCAAGATCTAATGGGATCTCGTACCCCCAGGGAATATCCAGTTATAATTTCATTTAAAGATAACTGTCACCCTATGATTTTGAGGATGGCAAAATTCCTCTGAAATGGGGGGGGGAACCCCCTAATATGACTATTTATATCATTAACATGCATAATATGTTGAGTTTAGCAATGTTGTCAGGTAGGTCATTTTTTTTTATGTTGATGTAGTCACGGCTGCCAATTTAAACAGCTTTTAAAGGGAATTAAATTTATGAATATCATGAGTCAGTGTGACTTATTGGAAAAGATGATAATGGTTGGTAGAGTGGAAGGCAGTAGGAAAAGAGGGAGACCACACAACGGGTGGATAGACTCAATCAAAGAAGCCACAGCCTTGAGTTTGCAAGACCTGAGCAGGGGAGTTGATGACCAGGCACCTAGGAGGTGTCTCATTTATAGGTTCACCATAAGTTGAAGTCGACTTGATAGCAAACAACAGCAACAAATTTATGGAGCTTAGGGCTATCAAAGGCTATAAGTCAGGATGGCTATGTATTACCTCCAGTTTCTGAGGAAGTATGCTTCTGCATATTGATTCATCTGATGTATAGCTGCCGAACATGGGTGAGAGGATACACTTGCACTCATATTCTCCTGGTGACCTTTCCAAAGGCAACTGGTTGACCATTGTTTGACCAGAATGTCGGACTAGATAGGCCCTGATTCCACACAGCTGTTCTTGTGTTTTATAAATGGAAACATGAGGCTTAGAGATTGTCCCCTAACACTCCCAGGAAAGCTGTGGCTGAAGATTTAAACTATCGCATTGTATCTACTGCAGCTTTGTCCATAAAGAAAAAGACACTTTCTGTTGGGAAAAAACCCCAACAGCTGTTGAGTGGGAGGTACATGAAGAAAATCTCAGAAGCATGGACTTAGGCTAAAATTTTTGACCAGGAGTAGATATTATGATAGCTACCTCCTTGTCTACAGTTCACAAGTGAAACAGCTGTACAAAAGACCTGTGTAAATAGAAACCTACATCCACCAGCACAGATGTAGACATTGTGTTCTTACACCAAGCAAATTATTTCAGAGATGTAGCTGCGGTAGCTTCTCTCCCACACCAACTCATGATGGGTGCCTCCTTGTCTACTTCCTACACCCCAGTACCCAAGAAGCCTGATAATATTGGGAGAGGAAAATTGGAAGAAAGGCAGGATATTATTGCCTTTTCTCCCAATTTGGGACTCAAGGCAGCTTACAACAGTTAAGTCAAACATAGTTAAACATTAATATCATCTCTCTCTGGCTTTTCTTCGCAAACGAAGATTCAGGAAGGACTCATCCCGCGCTTTCTGCAAGCGCGCTGATGACTAAAAAGGCCAATCCGAGATAAACAAGTCCGGTTGCAAAAAGCACAGCAGAAGGTCTCCTTGCGTGCTGTTTTTGGGTTGTGATTCGTTCTGCTTTGTCGTTTCTCTTCAAGACTTGTTCGTCGTGAGTTCTCAAATAAGGCTTATCATACAAAAGTTTAAAAGCAATTAAGGCAACATAATATTTGAAACCAGTTAAAACAAATTAAAACAGCAGCAGCAAATAAAAGTCCAGCACATTATACAAGGCCCGTTTTGTCTGAAAAATAAATTCTCAAAGGTCTAGCAGAATAAAAAGAGTTTTACTTGTTTGTAGTCATACAGTAAGGGGGATGCCAGTCTAGTCTCTCTGGGAAAGGAATTCCAGAACTTGGGAACATCCAAGGAGAAGGCCCTCTCCCGTGTTCTCAACAGATGTACCTCTGAGGGTGCTGGGACAGAGAGCAGGGTCTCCCCAGAATATCTCAAAACATGGGATCCAGTTCATACAGGGCAGTATGGTCCTTTGAATAACCTGGACATGAACTGTACCATACGACCCCTGTATCCACAGGACTGTTCCCCATGGTTTCACTTACCCGCATCTGGAAAAAAAAACATTTTCTCAAGACATTTTCTAAGTCCTACAGTGCAATTCTATAGTCATCGTCCAGCAGAAGTTGACCATAGAGTCATGCTGGAGGATCCCCAAATGCCTAGAGAGGATACGGGGGGTGGGCGGGGATTTCGTACTGTATAGGTTTTAAAGGCCACTGGTAGAAACAGTTTACGTGTTATGGAGATGATGGCAGTTGATAGATGTAGAATTCTAGATTGTACCACTTCAGCTAAAGTGATTATGGAGATGATGGCAGTTGATAGATATAGAATTCTAGATTGTACCACTTCAGCTAAAGATTTTTTTTTTAAAAAAATATGTTGTCCCATACACATAACTCCCCTGCATATGGTAAACTAACTTGTCACATAGAAGGCTGTGTTCAGATTTTCTATCCAATGAATTAATTCAACACATGTTGCTAAGGACTTTATATATTTCAAAATTACTAATGTAACATTCTGTCCCATCTGTAGTCAAAAGCAACTGAGTCCAATCCAGTCTAACAACTTATTTGATTAACTGTGTACAGTCGTTCCTCCATATTCGTGGGGGTTAGGGGTGCAAGACCCCCACAAATATGAAAAAAAGTGAATAAAAATATGCCTCCCCCTGCCTGCCCACAATCTCCCTGCTCTTCTAAAGTGGCAATGGGGTTTTTCAACCCCATTTGCCACTTTGGGAAGCACGGGGTGGTGGTGGTGGCTGGCAAGCCTCCCGCTTGCCTGGCCAGCCACTCCTCTGCCTTTCCTGAAGCACAATGGGGTTGGCTGGATGGGGGGGAGGATTGCCAGCCACCCCCGGGCTTCCCAAAGCCACGATGGGGCTGGGGAGCCCCATTGTGGCTTCGGGAAGGGCGGAGGGGTGGCTGGCTGGACAGGGGGAGGCTTGCCAGCCACCACCACCCCACACTTCCCAAAGCCACGATGGGACTGGGGATGTATTGGACTACAAATCCTGGTGATGGGTGTTGTTTACTTCCTAGTTAACATGCACTGGATTGCAGGCTTAGGCACAAATTTAAATAGTATTTATGAATGGTCCTATAAAATATGTTGCATGTTTTGAAATATTGAAATATTGAAAGCTTGGACATATTACTCTCTTAGACTACAGCGTCCAGAATCTCCCAGGACAGCATGAGAGTACCCATGCCGCCTAGAAGATTTTGAGAACTGTAGTCCAAAAAGTGACATTTCCAAACTCTGCCTAATCAGCAGTCCGGATTTCCAAGAGCAAGCAGCAACTGAGTTTATCAGATCTCTTCCCAAACTGCTTATTTGCACAATTGCATGTGAGCAAGGTCTGGACTCTAAAAACAGGCAGATAGACTGTGAAGCACAATTGATATGCATGACTCCACATATACTTAGGAAACACGCATATCGTTGGGTGGCTTATGCATATGTAAGTTCCCCTAGAGAAGCAGCTGGACACTTGTTTCTGATCTGAAATGTCTGCATTAAAGGTCACAGAAGTAGGTCTGAGCATGTGGTGCCATTGCACATGCAAATATGCATTCCCTGTTAACCAATATTCATCTGTCCCCATTAAAGTGACAGTATCACTCTTTTGGTTGGCCATTCTTTTGCACATTTGATTGTGCATTTAGTGAATAAATGTTTGCATATTCTGTTGTGCATTTGGTTGCAGTGCTCCCATTCATCCCAAGGATTGCATAGTACAACCAACACCTAATTCTACATGCAGAAGTTTATGCTACACAGACTGAGCACATGATTGTGGCTGCAGAAGCCTGCCTCTGCTAGAAGATATAGGCACATAACTGCACTGTGGTACTTGAGTGGTTCTGTGCCTGCTCTTTCCTCCATAAGAAAGAAGTCCAGTATTTCTCAGACAATACATTACTGAGGGTCTCTTGCCCCATTCACAGTTGTCTCTATTTTGCCTTCTTGCTTCCTCTTTCTCCTGTCCAACCATCCATTATGCATCACCTAGGACAGACCTCTCAGGTCTCATCTATATGAGGCAATAAAATGTAGATTGATACATAGTAACATCAATTCACAGTTTTCACTTGTCTCCATGGTTCCCCCCACCCCAAGATTGCAGGCATGCGAAGCCATGCACATCTTGTTGTTCAATGGACATGCCTGCAAATCAACATGGCGGGCGCGAGTGAATTACTCACATTTTTATTGTCACCAGTTGTCACCGCCAAACAGTATTTTTTTTTTAAAAAAGCAAATCTAAGATGCAGAAGTGTGATCTTCTGCTTAAATAAACAGGGGGAAAAAAGGCTGTTTCAAGTGAAAGGCACACGATTACTGTGGGTAAAATCCAACATGGTGGTTCCAGGCACTGCCTTGCTGGCAAGCTCCACCTCCTGCACACATCCAACCAATCAGCTGTCCACTCTGAGAATGCTCAGCTATGCGACTTGGTTGTCCTAACAAGTGATAGTGCTCATTTCCATGCATTATTTGTAATAGATTTTCATGATCTGACTGGGTAGGATTGGAATTGGGAAAAATAAAAATAAAAAACAGAAACTGATGATTTATGAATGCAAGTACTATACTTTGCGATAAATGAATTCTCAATAACTATTACTTTGGTATTATTCTGTTAATGGGAAAAGGTACTCTTTCTGTTGGATATTAGATGATCAATTAAGTAAATTTACCTATTTAGATGAACCTACTTTGATAAATTTATAAATAGTATAAGAATGCCTTACTTTTCTTTTTTTTGTGTGTATGTGTGTTAAAGTATATAAATTATGATTTTTGATTAATTACTGACAAAGAGGTGATTAGGTAAAGATGTACACACCTAACCTGATGCTTCATCAGAGGGGGAAGTTCACAATGTTATTTGTTGTGTTGTGTCATGAGGTAGTATAATAGGTAATATAATACACAATTATGAAGCAATATAATAGATAAATTGTTGAATGTTGATACAATTTACACATATAGTTATATATGTAATATGTTTAGTATGTCTATTATGCCTTTATGTAATACTGTTTATGTCTGTATATATGTTGTTTTGTTATATATACATATAATAATGAATTAAAAATAAAGAGGGGAAAAATATGGGGAAAGTGGCAAAGGCTTTTCCCATGGAGCATTTGGCGTTTTTTGGTCCCCCTCCTTCTGAATACAGCAGATTGATGCGGGATCTCATTTAGACAAAACACATTCTTCTCAAATTCTATGAGGAGTATTTTCCCTTATAGACTAGTCCCCAGAAAAGCATGGGTAACCAGACACAACAGATGGTTTTGCAGGGTAGGCTTAAATAACTTGAGGGTGCATTCATGCTATGCAGTTATAGCACTATGACTCCACTTTAACTGCCATGGTTCCATCTGATGGAATTATGGAATCTGTAGTTTCATGAAGTATATAGAATTTTCTGTCAGGAAGCTCTAGTGCCTCTCTTAATGACAAACCCCTGGATTTCATAAGATGTTGTTATGGCAGTTAAAGTGTAATCATAGTGCTATAATTGTGTGGTGTAAAAGGGCCGTGAGTGTCTCTCTTACAGTTTACATTATTATATAGTTATTGCTAATAGACAGTAAATTATTAATATTTTTTGGAAGAGAGCTTCTATAACTCAGCTGAGTACTGTGATCAATTTAGATCAGTGCAGCATAGGGTTTGTATTTGCATTGAAAAAGCAGTTTTAATGTTTTAATTTATTTTGTTTTATTGTTTATATGTAATGTTTGTTCATATTTGTATTGGTGGCTGGTGGCTTTGGTGACAGTTAGAGGATAAATCCATTCTAAGTTTTATTCTGAACTTTAAAGGAGCCATCTAAGGTTTTGAATTTATTTTGGGATTAGGGCTCAGTACTTTGGACGGCTCCTTTAAAGTCTGGATTGAAAGGCAAAGCAGATTCATCATTGGAGCCACAGTCCACCATTGTTCATTTGAACTGTTGTCCACACATTAGTGACATGTGGAAAAGCAGTATACAAATATTTATAATAATTAATAAAAGTGGCTATACATCTAAGCCTGCTTTAAGGCCCCAGAGATGAGCAGACCTTGACAATCCGCTTTTACCTCAGATGTTGCATCTGAAACAGGAGTGGGCCATATGCGGTTCTTGGAACTTCTAAGTATGGCTCTTGAAACTCCCAGACCCCTTAATTTTTAAAAATTTGGGGACCAATTTTCAGGGAATATTTTGCCCCCAAACCAGCAAAAATGTTCCAAAACTGCAGCAGTTTGCTTCTTCTAGCCCTCCAAAGCTAGATCTCCCAAAAACACAGAAAAAAAGAAAAAATGCACCCAAACCAGTCAAAATGGTAGCCAGATGTGGCATCATGTCACTTCAGGTACTCTGAAACACTTTGGTGTGGCCCACTGGGCAGGTGAAAAAATGCTCCCAACCTCATGTGCAATTGCCCACCCTTGATCTAAAGCAACATCCAGTACCTAGCAGTTGGGCTGAGGTTTTATTTGATTATCTGTCTTAAATACATTTGAATCTTACCAGATGCTCTACATGTACATGGCAGTACATGCAAAAGGGATCTAGGAGTCTTAGTGGGCCACAAGCTGAACGTGAGTCAGCAATGTGTTGAAGCAGCTAAAAAATCCAATATGATTCTAGGCTACAACAATAGGATTATAGTGTCTAGATCAAGGGAAGTGCCACTCTATTCTGCTTTGGTCAGACCTCACCTGGAATACTGTGTCCAGTTCTGGGTGCCACAGTTCATGAAGGATATGAACCAAGCTGGAAAGTGTCCAGAGGAGACTTGATGAAAGGTCTGGAAGTTGTGCCCTATGAGAAACGGCTTAGGGAGCTGGATATGTTTAGCTTGGAGAAGAGAAGGTTAAGAGGGGATATAATAGCCATATTTAAATATTTGAAGGGATGTCATACTGAGGATGGAGCAGGCTTGTTTTCTGATGCTCCAGAGACTAGGGACATTTTCAGACACAAAAAAAATTGTCCTGAGGGCTCGGGAGAGGTACGCGCCTGTTTCGTGGCAGGGGGCCATTTTCTGACGATGCCATCCCTCTCGCATTACCCCCTGTGTTCCTTCTGTGTCGCATGGAAGGAAAAGGTGCCACTTCTTACTCACAGAAGTTCTTCGTGAATAAAAAGTGGCGCCTTTTCCTTCCATGTGACATGGAAGGAATACGGAGGGTAATGCAAGAGGGATGGCGGCGTCCGAAAAGGACCCCCTGCTGTGGGATCGCCGTGTACCTCTCCCAGAGTCTTCTTGCACGGTACGACATGTCTGAAAAAGTCCTAGGACACAGATCAATGGGTTCAAACTACAGGAAAAGAGATTCCACCTAAATGTTAGGAAGAACTTCCTGACAGTAAGAGATGTTTGGAAGCGGAATATACTGTCTTGTAGTGTGGTGGAGTCTCCTTCTTTGGAGGTTTTTAAGCAGATGCTGTATGGCCATCTGTCGGGAATGCTTTGATTGGGTATTCCTGTACGGTAGGGGGTTGGACTGGATGGCCCTTGTGGTCTCTTCCAACTCTATAATTCTATGATTCTATGTGGTGTCATGCTTAAAGTTCTGGACTCTCAGATATAATTGAGTATCAGAAGCTAACAGAAGTCAGCTAAGTAACCAGAAGTCAAGGTTAGATAGTTAGCTGAGTATTAGAAGGTAACTGGATAACCTTGTGATTGTCACTATCTCACATCCTAACCCACCTCACACAGTTACTGTGAGGATATAAAGAGGAGAGTGACCAGAACCATGTACCCTGTTGACCTAAACCCCAACACTGTGATGAATAAACAGGTGCCTTTTTGAGATATTGAGCAAAGTCTGAGACAACACAATGTTTTCACAAAACCCTATAATTTGTGGTAGGAAGGAAAGGTTGTCTTTAATATTTGCTTGTTGACTTCCTATTTCTGTCACATGCCAGTACCAAAACAGCCTCAGATAGTAAACTTGTGTACTTAAAAGCTGCAGCAATTCTGTTGACTTTGCCATTTAAAACCCCCCAAAGACTCCTGAAAATAAAAGTACAGGTGAAACTCTCATAGAAGACTGAAGCAAATACTAGATTAGAAGCTGTTTAGATGACCTAAGCCATCTGTCAAAGTGCAGAGGGAAAACAGTGCTAGAGAAGTGTCTGTTGGTTAATGGTCACCAGGCTTAGGTGGGGGCAAAGGCAATTTTGCTGCCTGAAGGCCACTCCCTCCCCAGACTAATAAGAGCATTTAACAATTGTATGCCTTTCATCACAACCAAAATGAACTGTCGGAAGTAGCTGTCTTACTTTGCCTAACGATAGGGCTAGCACTGCTGACCCTGGGTCTCCTTTGCCTAATGCTAGGAGCATTCCCAACACATTACAGTACTGTAAGTCACATTGCATATAGGTGTTGCTGTGCTTAATTAATATCAAAGAAGAGCAGGTTGAAAATATACCTTTTCATTTTTTCCCCAAATAATTATGTAAATTAACTCTCTGTACTAGCAACCGTAGAAAATATATGAGCACAGTTTTCAAATTGTTTGATTAGGAAGGCCTTAGCCATTGATGATGCAATCCTAAAAATGAATCTCAATATGAATTGTAATGAAAGCAGGCACTTTAAACCAATTACAATGGAGTGTCAACATGGACTTGCATGTTGACACTCCCTTCAACAATTGATTCAATAGGTCTAGTTGGGTTTAACCAACAAGCTTCAGACCCTGTACTCACTTACCTTTGAATAAGTCCAACAGACTTACTTCTAAGTAGACAATTGCTTTGTAAATCATTTTTTTAAAAAACCCCAAACAATACAACCTTATGCAGTTTACTCTGAAGTAAGTCCCTCTTTGTTCAATGGAATTTACCTCCAGGTACCTTAGAATAGAATTACAGCCTAAGGCTTCATCTGCACTGCAGAAATAAAACAGTGTGACACTGCTTTAATTGCCATGGCTCAATGTTATGGAATCCCAGGATTTGTAGTTTGTTGTGGCACCAGGGCTCTCTGTCAGAGAAGGCCAAATATCTCACAAAAACCACAAATCTCAGAATTCCATAGCATTGAGCCACAGCAGTTAAAGCAGTGTCAAACTGGATTATTTCTGCAGTGCAGATGCAGCCTAAACTAAGTAGCTTGAAACAGAATAATAACCAGAAAGGTTTTGACTTAGGAAATGCATTCACTACACATACTGTATTGTCATTTCATTTTTTGTCTTGCAGAGTGTCCCTATGGCACATATGGATTAGAATGCCGAAGAACATGCAATTGCCCATCGGGCATATGTGACAGAGTAACTGGAAAGTGTTTAAAGTTTTCATTTTTCCAGCTGGCTGCCTCAAAACCTCCCAACCGACGAAAATTAGTTCCACATGCAGGTAAATCTGAGAGTGCTAATTTCTTGAAGACACAATGTATTTTGGACATTCTCCTGTGTGAGTTGCATTGAGGATATGTGTAAGAACTACCATCAGGGCTGTCCCAAGACATTTCACTTCCTGAGGCAAAGAACAAGATGCTGCTGCCATCTTCCAATTCCATGTACAGATGCAAACTAGACCGACAACACAATTCTACAAAAACATTGGTGATGAGTGAAAAGCATTCATAGCCCTTGAAAGGGCAGGCTAGTTTACACCTAGAACAGATCATGTGGCACAAGTAGCATTTCCCTCCAACAGAGAGCTCAGGAGGAAGGGCTATTTGCTGCCTCCTCCCAACACATGCTGCCTGAGGAGATAGCTTCACTCTGCCTAGTGGAAGAGTCAGTCCCAGTTACCATACCACTATACTTGTTTAGGAGACCTTTCTGGTGGATTATGTCATGTACATTACTTGTAGGAACATTTGAAATGAATATTTATTGATTTGAGCTGATAACACAGTGCGATGATCTAGATACATATACTGTATAGAGTGGAGTTTGGAAAATTATTTCTCACCTATGGTTTTGACCTTTCCTTGTAATAGTAATTATAATTCCCGAGATCAAAGAATTGTGCCTATTTATACTACATAAAGTAGGGATGGGGAAACTGCAGCCCATAGCTGCATATGGCCCCAGGGGCTGTTTTGTGAGCCCACCCAGATCCTTTCCCCTGTGGTGAAAATCACTCCAAATTTTTATATTGCCACTAGGGATATTTAACAAAGAATATTTTATAACATTCTAAAAATGGCAAACAAAAAAATTATTTCTCAAGTGTTGGGAAACTCTGACGAGGAAAATCCTGGACTGAAGAGAATCTTCACAGTTCAGAATTTATTCTGTTGCAGAATTAGCACATGGTTTTTGCAGAAAAAGCAGCATTTTCTGTGCAGAAAATACTATTTCTGTGCAAAAATACTGTTTTTGTTCAGAAAATGCTGAGAACTGTTGAAAACTTTCTTGTAGTGGGAAGGTCACAGAACTACTTTTTTTTTTTTTTTTTGCTAAAGTTACCTCATTGTTTTCTTCAGGTATGAAATTAGCAAAGGATGGCACCTCTAATTGCTATTCCTGCAGGATGGGAGTGGCGGATTGTTAAAATACATCCCTCAAACAAAACAAAGCAAAACAGAAATGCAAAAATGTCTAGAAACAGAAAGTGGAAATTACCTCTGGTTTTGTTTTCAGCTGATTTTCAGCCAATTTTCTGGGTGGTGTAGCCTATCACAGGGGCAAAAATTGCTTAAATCTTTAAAGGATCAGATGTAGCAAATGATGTAGCAAATGAATATGCTACATCATTGTCCCGATCTTCAAAAAGAGGAAAAAAGAGGATCCCAACAATTATCATCCAGTTAGTCTGACATCAATACCAGGGAAGATTCTGGAGCAGATCATTAAACAGAGAGTCTGTGAACATTTAGAAGGCAATGCCATAATCACAAAAAGTCAACATGGGTTTCAGAGAAACAAGTCATGCCAGACTAATCTGATCTCTTTTTTTGATAAAATGACCAGCTTGGTAGATGAAGGGAACGCTGTGGATATTGTATACCTTGATTTCAGTAAGGCCTTTGAAAAGGTTCCCCATGACATTATTGCAAACAAGCTTGTAAATGTGGGCTAGACAAGTTAACTGTTCAATGGATTTGTAATTGGTTGACCGGCTGAACCCAAAGGGTGCTCAGCAGTGGCTCCTCTTCGTCTTGGAAAGATGTGACCAGTGGGGAGCCACAAGGTTCGGTCTTGGGCCCAGTGCTATTCAACATATTTATCAATGACTTGGATGAGGGAATTAGGGGCATACTTATCAAATTTGCAGATGACACCAAATTGGGAAGAGTAGCTAATAGAGGACAGGATCAAAATTCAAAATGACCTGGATAGGCTGGAGAGCTGGGCCAAAGCTAACAAAATGAAATTCAATACGGAGAAGTGTAAGGTACTGCACTTAGGGCGGAAAAATGAAATGCATCGATATAGGATGGGAGAGACCTGGCTGAATGAGACTACATGCGAAAGGGATCTAGGAGTCCTAGTAGACCACAAGTTGAACATGAGTCAACAGTGTGATGCGGCAGCTAAAAAGGCCAATGCAATTCTGGGCTGCATCAATAGAAGTATTGTGTCCAGATCAACGGAAGCAATAGTGCCACTCTATTCTGCCTTGATCAGACCTCACCTAGAATACTGTGTCCAGTTTTGACACCACAATTCAAAAAGGATATGGACAAATTGGAGCGTGTGCAAAGAAGGGCGACTAAAATGGTGAAAGGTCTGGAAACGATGCCTTATGAGGAGAGACTTAGGGAGCTGGGTATGTTTAGCCTGGAAAAAAGATGGTTAAGAGGTGATATGATAGCTCTGTTTAAGTATTTGAAGGGGTGTCACATTGAGGATGGAGCAAGCTTGTTTTCTGCTGCTCCAGAGACTAGAACACAGAGCAATGGATGCAAGCTCCAGGAACAGAGATTCCACCTCAACATTAGGAGGAACTTTTTGACAGTCAGAGCTGTTCGGCAGTGGAACATACTCCCTTGGAACGTGGTGGGGTCTCCTTCCTTGGAGGTCTTTAAACAGAGGCTGGATGGCCATCTGTCGGGGATGCTTTGATTGTGATTTCCTGCATGGCAGGGGGTTGGACTGGATGGCCCTCGTGGTCTCTTCCAACTCTGCAATTCTATGATTCTATGATTCTACATTAAAGGAGATTATCAGACTGGCTTTTTAATCTGGGACAGGGATGCAACAGGGTCGCAAAAGGATTTACCTTTCAGATGACGATGTCCCTCTCCCTCCGTGCTGCCCCCATGTTTTATCATTCATGGGAAAAGGCCATTAATAAGAAGACTGTTCAGTTTCAGTAACAGAATCATGGGGGTCTGAAATGGAGCCCAGTTCTGCTGGCACAATGCCAGCATTACTGTGATGTCACTGGAGGTCCTTGCAGAACACTTCTGGGTGCAATCGGGATGAGGAGGTAAGTGACACCCCTTTTTTAACCCTCCCCAGGTTACTTGGGATGCTTTTACTGTGTTTTTGTGCTTGCTTATTACTTTTGACATTTCTTTCTCTTTTAATTTTTAAATTTCCCGTGCATTGTTCTCTCGTGAGAATGGGTGGGTTTTGCTTTACGGGACATGAATGCAGCTTTGCGACAGCTACATTCACTCCTGGCCAGCTGAGGGGAGGGGGAGCAGTTTCTCTTTCGTGATTAGGGTAAGTGTATGAAAACTTTTTCTGTAAAGTGGAACAGGGACGGGAGTGGGGCGGGTGGGGGGGGTACTGGGACAGGGACAGGTGTTAAGGGCCCATCTGATAATCTCCTAAATCTGAGGATGCTCTGTGACTCAGGCATCTTTGAAAACAACATAAACTCCTGTCAGGCACCCAAATGGCTAATGGATTTACTGTGGCATAAGCATTAATAGACTAGTAATGCCCACTTTATCAAATGCAGGATATATCACTGATGAAAAGTATAAGATAAAGTGGATTTTAATGCAAAACAGCTTGCAACAGAATGACTCTGCTGCTCTTGAAGGTGTCGAGAGACTCTTATGTTTCTGTCCCAAGAGACTCATTATCTGGCACCAATTTGGTGAAGGGTGGTCTCTGCAACTGCCACTGTAGGTCCTGTTACTTGGGGGTGGTGAAGGAGACCTACCTTGGGGCTGACTTGAAGGATAAACCCTCACCTTAAGTCCTGTGACTTGGGTGAGGGACTTTTGGGTTGGCCTTCCAGATGTGGGCTGGCAGAGAGCAACCCCAATTTTTGGGGTTCCTCTCTGGGGTTCAGGTGTTTCACCCTGGAGAAGTTGGGGAATAAGGTCTGGGAGAGACTTATTGTTTCAGCTGCTCCCACACTAGGTTGCCTCCCCCACCACTGAAGATCTATGGAGGTTTAATAAATAGGTATAGTTAATAAAGTTCCATTTATTTAATCCCATTTCTTGTGTCTGGTCTCTTTTATTTCCCTGAATTGGCTGGCGATCACCTATGCAACTGCCCTTGAAAATTAAATGATCAGCTTCTTGAAAGGGACAAGCTCAAGGCTGGTTTTGAATTTATGTAGTTGGTTTTGAGACATACCTCATTTTATTTTTAAACATTTATAACCTACCTGTCTTTCCTCCTCAGAGCTCGAGGTGGTTTTTAAAAAAAATTAAAGCAAGGGTCACTAAACACAAACCAGCAGCAAAAGGTACATGTACAACAGGGCCCTGACAAAGCTTACCAGAGCATCCCATAATGGTAGCATGCGCTGACTGTCAGGCTGGCCCATGACATTTTAACCACTTGAGACACTTTCTAAAGTTAAGATGCATAGGACCCTAGTCTAGTCAAATTAGTTTGGATCTGAGGCTAAATACTAAATGACTAAAATTCGCAATCCTTCCAGGACACTCCATAGCTAGAATTCTGTTGGTGATATGTCAAAGCTTACATCACCATACATAGGAGATTATCAGAGTTCCTCAGTCTCCTCTCCCACCCCTCTCCCAGTAGAACAACAAAAGTTTTCAGACCTACCTTTTGTTGTGTCAAAGGGCAGCCCAGGAGTGAATGGAGCTCTAATGGAGCTCCCTTTACTTCCTGGAAGAAGACAAGAGAGCAGGAAATTCAAACTGTAAAAGAAAAATACAACAGTAAAAGTAACACCAAGCACAAAAACATACTTAAAACATTACAAGTAACCCAGGGAGGGTACAAAAAAGTGTGTCACTTACCTGGATGTCCTGATCTCACCAGGAAGTGTTCTGGCAGGGACCTCCCATTGATGCTGGCATCTTGTCAGTGAAATGGGCACCTTTTCACAGTGGTCCGCCCTGGCCTCACATTGGGAGGCATGGAGACGCACTATCCACCATGCTGCAGACTTATTTGAGAACTCACGACGAACAAGTCTTGAAGAGAAACGACAACGCAGAAAGAATCACAACCCAAAAACATCACCCAAGGAGACCTTCTGCTGTGCTTTTTGCAACCGGACTTGTTTATCTTGGATTGGCCTTTTTAGTCATCAGCGCGCTTGCAGAAAGCACGGGATGAGTCCTTCCTGAATCTTCGTTTGCGAAGAAAAGCCAGAGAGAGAGAGAGAGACATTGTGTTACATAAACGGAACGGAGGATCCATTGACGGCTTAGCCCATCAATAAAAAGCAGCACTGGCGTAACAAGGGAGAAATGTAGGATACTACACTTGGGCGCTAAAAATGAAAGGCACAGCTATAGGATGGGTGACACATGGCTTGAGGGCAGTACATGCAAAAGGGATCTAGGAGTCTTAGTGGACCACAAGCTGAACATGAGTCAGCAGTGTGTTGCAGCAGCTAAAAAAGCCAATGCAATTCTAGGCTGCATTAATAGGAGTATAGTGCTACTCTATTCTGCTTTGGTCAGACCTCACCTGAAATACTGTGTCCAGTTCTGGGCACCATAATTCAGGAAGGATATTGAGAAGCTGCAACGTGTCCAGAGGAGGGTGACCAGGATGGTGGGAGGTCTGGAATTCATGCCCTATGAGGAGTGGCTTAAGGAGCTGGACATGTTTAGTCTGGAGAAGAAGTTTAAGAGGGGACTTGATAGCCATGCTTAAATATTTGAAGGGGTGTCATACTGAGGAAGGAGCAAGCTTGTTTTCTGCTGCTACAGAGACTTGGACATGGAGCAATGGATTCAAAGTACAGGAAAGAGATTCCACCTAAACATTAGGAAAAACTTCCTGACAGTAAGAGCTGTTCAGAAGTGGAATACACTGCCTTGGAGTGTGGTGCAGTCTCCTTCTTTGGAGGTTTTTAAACAGAGGTTGGATGGCCATCTGTTGGGAATGATTTGATTGTGTGTTCCTGCATGGCAAGGGGTTGGACTGGATGGCCCTTGTGGTCTCTTCCTACTCTATGATTCTATGATTCTAAGAGCCAAACGGGAGTGTTACAAGAGGGGAATGATGTCATGTGAAAGGGAAGTCTTTTAGCGATCTCCTGGCATTGTGGTAACACCATATTTAGAGTGTCTGATAATCTCTGTACTTTTGGGTTTTTTACTGAAGGAGTATCTCCTCTGCAACACCATCATCCCTGAGTGTGCAGCACTGCCTGGGGGGATCCCTGGTGCAGCTGCATCCTCTTGACCACTGACTGGCAGCAGGGATGTACCCAAGAGTGTTCTGGCTGGGCTTGAAAGAATGACATGAGAAAGAGCTACCTCACGCTGCGGGTGGAAGGTGCTTTTTCTTCTCCAAGTGCTAGGGCAGTGCTTGTGATTGTGCCCGGACATAATCCTGTAGCTGATTGATGACTGTTGTTCAGGAGAGAAGCATGGAAGAAAGTGCAGCTGCCTCCTCTTAGTTATCTGATGTTCAGTATGCTGGAGGAGACTTCGGACATTATCTGACCAACATGCAAAAACTCTGTAATTCTGCGAGTGAGAAAAGCGGAAACATAGAGGCATTATAACACTTACTTTCACATGTTGCTGTAATCGCACGAGCCAACCACCACGGAATTATTGCATGCCCACCACTAACACTTTAAGAATGGGAGTTTACTTCTGTGATTTAGCATGGGCCAGATTTTGGTGGTTCTTGCGAGACTACATGGGTATGTTTCAAACTCCAAAACCACCTTAATAAAATAAGTACATGAACACACAAACACTGAAAAAAATATAAAAACTTACCAGCAAAATGGGAAAGTTAATAAAAAGAATGTCCTGTTGGTTATCTTCATGTTGTCACCTGAAAGTTTTCTCAGTGGCAATGGGGACAGGGGAAAGAAGATCTTGCAATTACAGTGGGATGTGGTTTCACACACACCTTCAGTACAGCAAAAAAGTGATATTGAAGATCTATTGATGAGTTAACCTATGAATAAAAACCGATGCCTTATTCGCGGCTGGAGCACAGGCTGGCCACGGGTGCGGAACAATGTCGTGCATTAGTGGGACCTGTTCATGCTACTGTGACATCATTATTATGTGATTTTTGCCATGTCTGATAATGTCCTTAGGCTCCACCAGCCTTCTAATTGGGTCTTGGCCAATATTGGCTTTCTGAGGCCTCACTGTGACTACTCATGGATCTAGCCCTGGTGGTTGTTACCCCTTTCCCTTTATTTCTAACGATGGCTGCCAGTTGGGCCCATTAAATCAATTGTTGAATGGTGAGTCAGCACATAGGTAAATCCAATTGGTTCAATGGCTCTACTCTAGTTGGGACTAACAATAGGATTTAGGCCATTGTTGCCACCTTCCTCTTCCCCCTTTCCTTCTCACTTGCCTTCTTCTTTCATCCCATCTGCTGAAGGCAAGGGAGAGGAGCAATGGCTACTACCCCTGCTTATGGCAGAGCTGGGCAACCATGTGTGTGGTAGGGTCCAATTTTTGCCTCATTGTAGGCTGCATCAGGACTGCTTAGAGCAGTGAAAAAATGGGTAGCATTTTTTGCTCGGCACCAAATGCTTGGGGGAGGGGTCAGTCTGTTGAGTGCCCCACTGATTCCCACTCTTCCTGTTCTCACCAGATCAAAAAAATTGCAGGATTTGGGACTGCTCTGCAGAGACAAAAACAATGTGATAACAATATGCCCACAGCCAGGCCTCGGTAATTTGTACCAGCTTTCCCCTCTTTTTTTAAAATCTGTGCTAGGCAAGCCAGAAGTAGTATCACATCACTTCTGGCCACCATTTTCAGCCACAACAAAGGGGGTAAAATGTTGTTTGGGTACTTTGGGGGCAGATCTGAGGTGGAAAATCACCCATATATTAATCTGAGAAAAAAATTAAAAGAATTATATGGGTTTACTGGGCTTCAGGGGATTGCCAGGGTTTTGGGGGGGCATAAAAGTGAGATTAAGAAGTTCTGTGTGCCCTGTAAGCCATGTTTTCCTCACCCCTTGTTTCGTTGGCTGTGCTTTTCTTCTGGGCTCAAAGGGATGGTAATAGTGGTCAACAGTAGGATCAGCACATATGAATTTAAGTAGGAGATATGTGCCAGGAAAGTCATTTTGGATGATTTTCCAACTTTTATCTTTTCAAAGTGTATTAATTCATCTGTAGTGAAGCCCTAGTGGGAGATGTAATTGGGTTCAGTTACACATAATTAATGCATGGCAAAATGGCTACTGTATTAGTTGGAAGACAGGTATGTCTGGGCTATAATCCATCTTCCTGTTTGCCTCCAATGGCATTTAGAGATGTGGAACTGTGATGTACTCAGAACACAAACTCAGGGTTCTTCAATAAAACTCTTTATTGGAAGAGTAGCTTGTGTAAGGAACCATTGCAAAGCTGCTACTGAAGTAAATGTAAACTATCCAGAGATAATAAGGCATCAAGCGTGAGAACAGACACGGGGGAGCAAAAGTAGCTGGGGAGCGTGGCCTTGAGTTCCCGGTAGGACTTGCGTTACCATGCCAACCAGGAGGCCTGGCTCACTTCTCAGGCATTCCAAAATCCTGAGAAAATACTAGCTACATGTCAGGGCCTCCATGAATTCCACTCCAATGCCCAGAATTCAGGGATGAGCCTGACATACTGCCCCCCTGAAGACCAACCCTCCCCCTTTCTCAGCCCGGCTTATCGGGAAAGCGGGCATGAAACTTTCGCAATAAGCGGTTGGCATTGACATGCTCAGAAGCAACCCACTCTGCATGGCCCAAAGGCAGGTGTTTCCACTTTACCAAATACTGTAACCCTCCCCGGTGAAGTCTAGAGTCCAGAATCTCAGAAATTTCAAAATGTTGGTCTTGATCCACCAGGATCGGCTGAGGGGCAGGTTCTGGAGCCGGGTGGTGTTTGTCCGGAGGGCTCACGGGCTTGAGCAGGCTGGAATGAAACACAGGATGTACATGACGGTACAACTTAGGCAAAGACAGTTCAAAAGCCACAGGATTTATCATCCTAACAACACGAAAAGGTCCGATGTATTTGGCTCCCAACTTTTTTGAGGGTTGGGGACACTTAAGGAATTTGGTGGACAAATAAACCATATCTCCCACTGCATATCTGGGGGAAGGGTCCCGTTTCTGATCAGCATAATGTTTGTAGCGTGCTTTGGCAAAGTCCAAGGCCGAGATTACATGAGGCCACGCATCCCTGACCTTTTGACTCCACTGGGAGACCGAAACGGGGTCAGAGTTGGGAGACCCCTCCAACAAGGGGAGGGGACCGAAATCATGCCCAGACACAACCTTGAACGGCGAGAGCCCAGTGCTCTGGTGAGTGGCATTATTGTAGGCCACTTCAGCAAAAGGTAGAAGATCAACCCAATCAGATTGTTGGAAATTCACATAGCACCTTAGGTATTGTTCCAGAGTCTGGTTCGTTCGTTCCGATTGTCCATCCGATTGGGGATGATGGGAGCTGCTGAGACCAAGCTCCACCCCTAGAAGGTTTGTGAAAGCCTTCCAAAACTGCGAAGTAAATTGTGCCCCCCGATCCGACACAATCTTGGCCGGAATGCCATGAATCCGATAAATATGCTGAATGAACAATTTGGCTAGTTGGGAGGCTGTGGGGAGCTTCTTACAGGCCACAAAATGCGCTTGCTTGGAAAACAAATCAGTCACAACCCAAATAACCGTCTTTTTCCTACTCTCTGGCAAATCCACAATAAAATCCATGCTAATGACCTCCCAGGGCTTGTTTGGGGTAGGTAGAGGGTGGAGCAAACCTTTGGGCTTCCCTGACCCCCCTTTTGACACTGCACAAGTGGTACACCCCTTTACATAATCCTCCACCTCCTTCCTCATGCGGGGCCACCAAAATTGTCTGCGGGCCAAATGTAAAGTTTTGAGATACCCAAAATGTCCCGCACTCTTGACATCATGGCACTGTTTGAGAATACTCGCTCTCAAGACCTCAGGAACATACAGGCGATCCCCTTTCCAGGCCACCCCCTCCTTCACAGTTACCTCATTGGGGTGAGCCAGGAACCACTGGTCCCGGGGCAGTTCCGAGGCCAATTGAGCATGCCACCCTCCTTCCTCCCCTTGAGAAACAGTGGGCGTGGCAGAGCCATCTGCCGTAGGGGTCACCACCTGGGTCCCCGGATCGGGGGAAGGCGGGTCGGGGTTCAAGGGCTGTGGCACCGGTCCCTGCGCCAAGGGTGAATCACCGCCACCTTCAGTAGGACCCGGCACCTGAGCAGGGCTATCAGTGGATTTCTGTTCTTTGGCTTTGCTCCGAGTGAGGACGGCTAGTCCCAAGTGGGAAGGAGAAAAAACGGTATCAATGACCTCCTTGCGCTTACTCTCATGCTGTGGTAGCCTGGACAAAGCGTCAGCCAGAAAATTCCTTTTCCCCGGGATAAATTTCAAGGTGAAATTAAATCGGTAAAAGAAACTGGCCCACCTGACCTGCTTGGGGCTCAAACGCCTAGGGGTAGCCAATACTTCCAAATTTTTATGATCAGTCCAAACTTCAAACGGTTTGGGTGAGCCCTCCAGTAGGTGGCGCCATGTCTCTAGTGCCAACCTGATAGCACCTGCCTCTTTCTCCCACACTGGCCAATTTCGTTCCGTGTCATTGAACTTTCTGGATAAATAGGCACATGGCCTCAAATCCCCGTCCTCCCCCTTTTGCAACAACACCCCACCCATAGCCACATCAGATGCGTCCACTTGGACCACGAAAGGTTGGGAGGGGTCGGGGTGTTTGAGAATAGGTTCAGAAGTGAAAAGGGATTTCAATTTGTCAAATGCTTGTTGGCACTGTGGTGACCACACAATTTTTTGGGGAGGTTTGTTCCCTTTACCGTGCTTGGAACCTTTGGTTTTCCCTTCTTTGGTTTTTAACAAATCTGTCAGGGGGAGGGCTACCGACGCAAAGTCAGGGATGAAGGACCGATAAAAATTAGCAAACCCCAGGAAGCTCTGCAACTGTTTCCTGGTTCTAGGGGCTTCCCATGCCAAGACCCCCTTAACCTTTTCTGGGTCCATTTCAATCCCTTTGTTTGAGATGCGGTACCCTAGATAATCTAGACGGCTTTGGTGGAACTCACACTTGGACATTTTCGCATACAGATGATTTTCCCCCAACCTGGTAAGCACCTTTTTCACCAGTTTCACATGGGACGTGTAGTCCTCCGAATAAATCAACACATCATCAAGGTACACCAACACCCCTTTGTACAAAAATTCACGTAACACATCATTAATCAAGTTCTGAAAAATGCCAGGGGCCCCTTTGAGGCCGAAAGGCATGACGAGGAACTCAAAAGCCCCTAGGGGGCAATTAAATGCAGTCTTCCACTCGTCCCCCTCCCGAATCCGTACTCTGTAGTAGGCCTCTCGTAGATCCAGCTTCGTGAAAATCTTCCCTTTGGAGAGATGGGCTAATATGTCCTTCATCAAGGGCAGGGGGTACTGGTTGGAGACACTAATAGCGTTTAGCCCTCTGTAATCCTGAATCAAACGAAGCCCGCCATCAGCCTTGCGCCTAAACATCACCGGGGCCCCCACAGGCGAGGTTGAGGGCCTAATGAACCCTCGGGCTAAGTTCTTATCTATGAACTCTCGGAGCGCCTCCATTTCAGCTGGTGTCATAGAATAAATGCGAGGTTTGGGCAGGCTGGACTCCGAGAGTATCTCAATGGCACAGTCAAAAGGCCGGTGGGGTGGCAAAATGTCACATTCCTTCTCCTCAAACACATATTGCCACGCCTTGTACTCCACTGGCAACCCTTTCAGCTCCCCTTTTACTAAGGCAGTTGTGTAATTCTGCGGCTTATCCACCAGGGGGCCCCCGTCCCCTGGGGATCCTCCCCCCGCCCCGTGCTCCTTGATACACAACGGGTCTGCAAAAGTCAGTGTTTCTTTTATCCAGTCTATGGAGGGGTTGTGGTACTTTAGCCAGTTCAGACCCACAACTGCCGCAGGGACTAATCCTGGAGCAATCACAAACTGCAGTTCCTCCTGGTGGTTGCCCATCCTCATGTGCATGGGACCAGTTATGCGCCGGGCGGGGCCCCCCTTCATCATCCCCCCATCCATCTGAGACAGCCACACGGGCTTGTCCAGCTTAACAGTATCAACGTTTAGTTCACTGACTAAGGAGGGATGAATAAGTACTTGGGTACAACCAGAGTCAATCATTAACATAACTTTGCGGGTGGGGCCCTCCCCTCCAACCCCCACTCGAGCTTTGATAAAGAACGGGCCCTTCACTCCACTCACCACGGCATCCGGGCGCCCTTCCGGATTAGCCCGCCCTCGGGCGCTCAGTAGGGCGGGCTGGGCCCGTTTCCCGCCGGCTCAGCGTCGGAGGAGTAGGACCCACTATCCTCGGGATCATCTGAGGACTCCCCTGCCGCCTGGCCCGCTGCCAGGGCCCTGGCCGTCGCCCTGGTCTTGGGTTTGGAGGGCGTCTTGGAGGACCCGGATCTCCCCTCGCTCCGCGCTGGCTTGGCGGCGGCGGGTTGCTCCCGTGGGCTCCTCTCTGGGCACTCCGCTATGCGGTGTCCGCTCCTCCCACAATGCAGGCACAGACCCTTTCTCATCCTTCGCTCACGTTCGGTCTCTCCGGTGGTGCCTCCCCCCGAGCGTGCCGTCTTGGTCTTCTTCCCGGGGGCCCCAGCGGATTTCCCCTCCGTCCCAGCCTGGCGGCGCAACATCTTAATGCTGGCCTTCACCGACTCCACTTCCCCAGCCAGCCGTATCCACCCCATGAGGGTTTCGGGGTCTCCCTGGAACTTGGCCCACTCTAGAATGTCAGGGTTCAGGCCCTCCTGGAAAAACTGCACCTTGACCTCCTCTGGCCACTCCGGTACTTGGCTGGCTAGGCGGCGGAACTCAGCTGCGTACTCGGCCACGGGCATCGTGCCTTGCTTCAGGCTCCTAAGCTTGCTTCGAGCCCGCTTCCCTCTTAAGGGATCGTCAAACTGGGCCCTGAGAGCCATCAGGAACTCTTGGTAATTACCCAGTTCAGGGGCTCCCATATCATACAGACCCACCAACCACTGAGCCGCCTCTCCCTCCAGTTGGTTGGACACATACTGCACTTTCTCAGCCTCAGACTGGAACTCCCCTTCCCACTGGGTCATGTAACTCACCACTTGAGTCATGAAGTAGGGTAGTTTTGCTGGATCCCCATCGAACTTCGCCTTCAGGTGCCGGTGTTTCCAGCCCCGGGGTCGCTCCTGCGGCTCAACCGGGCCAGCCCCCACCGGGGGAGCCGGTCCAGGAGCCGGCAGGCCAGGTACAGCTGGGGGCTGAGCGGGGACTCCATCCCCGGGTGCCTGGGCAGCCGCAGGTGGCGCTGGGGGAGGCTGGGCCCCTCCGGGTGCTGGTGGAGCTGGAGGGGTTCTGTGCAGGAGTTCTAGGAGCACCTCCCGTATCTCACCCATTTGCTGTTTCAGTTGAAGAACCTCGGTTCCAACTTCTGCCAAGGAAAACTTCGCTTCTGGCTCTCTAGGCCCCTCACCCTGGGGTCTGTCCCACCGGGACCGGCGGTCTTCTCGGCGTCCGGCCCCTGCCCATGGCCAGGCAGGGCCTAAAACCTCTCGCACTGGAGTGCCGAAGCTTGGCAGGCTGCCCCTCCCTGGAGCCAGCTCCATCCCCAGCTCCCAGGGCTCAGTGGAGGGTCGAAATACTGCAGCCCTCCGGCGGTCTCGGTCCCGGCTGGTGCCTTCAGCTGCGGCAGCTACAGCACCCCCCTCTGCCCCGGCCTCCTGCTTCGAGGCCTCGGCTTCTCTGGCGCTGGCTGCAATCAGATCTTGGTCCGTCTGTGTGCCAGTCTCTGCGTCGTCAGACATTGCAGGCAAAGGCTCCACAGTTTCAGGACAGAGGAAAAAAAAATAAAAGTAAAGAGTAGCAGCTTTCTGTGATGTACTCAGAACACAAACTCAGGGTTCTTCAATAAAACTCTTTATTGGAAGAGTAGCTTGTGTAAGGAACCATTGCAAAGCTGCTACTGAAGTAAATGTAAACTATCCAGAGATAATAAGGCATCAAGCGTGAGAACAGACACGGGGGAGCAAAAGTAGCTGGGGAGCGTGGCCTTGAGTTCCCGGTAGGACTTGCGTTACCATGCCAACCAGGAGGCCTGGCTCACTTCTCAGGCATTCCAAAATCCTGAGAAAATACTAGCTACATGTCAGGGCCTCCATGAATTCCACTCCAATGCCCAGAATTCAGGGATGAGCCTGACAGGAACCCTGAAGGATTCAGTCAATCTCTTGTTTAATTCCACCTTTGACACAGTCTTCACTTGGGTGCACGTGCTTAGCAATGCATATTTATCTGCAATAAGAGACCTTGCCATTGTCTAGACAGGCTATTTACCCGTCTTCTCCCCATCTTGGAGTCCTGCAATCCTAATGGCATACGGTTTTTGCCCTGTTTCCCCCCTCCCCAGATAGTCCTCACGACACCCAGGACAAAGACGTGGCTAAAACAGGGTAAAGTTCGATAAAACATTTCAGCAAAATACCCAGGAAAACCTGTTTCTTTTTGGAAGAAACAGATTGAGCCCCATGGGTCCACAGGAGCCCATACCGGCATGCAAGCCCATCACTGCAACTGCTATCCATGCTGCTTTCTCTGCAGCCAGGAAGCAGGCCCACATAACCATGGCTGATCACAACCAGGGGGCCTTGATCATGTGCTGCGGGCTAGCTTCTCGGCTTCAGAGAGAACAATGTGGATGGAAGCGGTGATGACTGCAGAGATGGACCAGTGTGACAGTCCAGACTCCATCCTGTTTCATTCAGATAAACAGGAGAAGAATGGGCCAGATCTGCAGCCAGAATACACTGGTGGGAAGCTGGTGTATTATGCCCATGTACTGATAGATGGATGAAACTTACATCCACCTATTTATCTCCTTCTCTGGGCTGAATATGCTGGATCATGGCCAATGGGAGCTGGTGACTCAGATGACAGTGGGGTATAAATCCATTCCAGTTTATAATCTGAATTTTAAAGGAGCTATCCAAAGTGATGAACATATTTTGTGGATAGGGTTTGGCATCTTGGATATTGCCTTTAAAGTTTGGGTTAAAACCCAGAGTGGAATCTCCTCTCCCAATGACAGTAGAGCCATCAGTCTCCATTGATCATGGGAATAATTCTTTAAGATCATAAAGACAGACACACATATATGCATCAAAATAATAAACACCTTTCTCTTTCTCTCTGTTTTGATTTGCAGAAAATGACATGGGATCCGGTGATGGTAATTCTGTAAAAGAGGATTTTGTCAAAGAAAAAGCCATTCACTCTCCAATAATGAAATGGCTAAACCCTCGCTGATATTAACCTATATGGGCTGGACTTTCAAACCTATGTGTTCTTCAGATTTATAATTAATATTCAACAACTCACTTTAAAGACCATAGATCTCCAGTAAAGAAACTGGTAATGTGTAATAAAATCAAATCTGTATATCTTCAGCGGGAAAAACGAACTTTCTGTATAAGACTATGTACAGTGTATATGATTTTTAGAACGTGTTTTGATAATCATTTGAACAGTAAATGCACAATAGTAGTAAATGCTTTTTGAACTGATGAATGTAAAATACTGTTAGAATTTTTTAAAAATACAAGAAGTTAAAACCAGCAGCCATCTCAAGTTTGAAAGCTTGATATAAAATATCTATTCTTCTAAAAATGGGAAATGTATGGTAATAAAAGTTAGGTGATGTGAAGTTTATAAACTAAAATCCTTGGCTAAATCCAGCTATTCACTTAAATCAGCAGTGGGAATCATGTAGCCTTTCAGATGTTGTTGGACTGCAAGTCCCAGCGGCCATAACCAGCAAAGCCAGTGATGAAGAATGGTGGGAAATGCAGTCCAACAGTATCTGGAAAGTGACTTGATTCCCATCCCATTATAGAAAGCAGATGGATGTAACAGAAGGGATTAAGATTAGTTTTAATTTTGATAATGAAGACTACAGTCCAATGTATCTTTACTCAGCAATACGAGAGTACCACAAATCCAGTGGGACTTACATTTGTGTATCCATATACAGGATCAGGCTACATAACACAATCCAGAAATCCAACACACTATGCATATTTGCTTTTAGGTCAGTGCTAATATGTTCAATGGGCCAAACTTTGTAGTAAGTGGTCAACGAAATGTTCCCTTAACCCATCTGAAAATTTTATCACTCTTCTTAAGCACACTTATTTCTGTGTCAATCCCCTCCAAAGCTAGACTGCTTCAGTCTCAACAACTGCAGTGAAATTTAGATGGATTGTGTGCAACCTCAAACTTCAGTTACCTTAAAGGATAAATTAAATGCATCCTTTATATACAAAACACCATCAACTAGCTATCTGCAGTTTATAATACTCATCACCAGTTTAGTAAACACAGGTAGCTGCTGCTGTTTTTTGAAAAGTGATTTTCATACAGAATACATCACAGTGGTTCTTGATTGTGTATAAATAATATAGCCAATACTCATTGTGAATAATGCATGCTTTTACCAGAATGAACGGATATGGATCTAAAGAAGCTTTGCCAGGATGGTTGAAAGAATGGAAGACAAAAATCTTTGCTAGCATCAACATAAAGCTGATGAAAGGGGGGAAATGCTCAGTAGTGCATGTGTTATATCCTATGAAACAACAAAGATTCACAGAATGATAGAGCTGGAATGTACCTCAAGGGCCATCTAGTCCAATCTACTACCACTGCAGGGGTACCACTGAAGAACCCCTGACAAAATGCTAGACTTTGTGAAATGATGACTGTAGCTAATATATATACACTAGCTGTACCTGGTGTAACATACATTGTTAAAAAAACTCCCCAACCCCTAAATGCCCAGTAGACCTCATGACAACCCTATAAGGTAGGCCGGTAGATTTTTAAATTCCTCTTCCCCCTTCTCAGTGTTCCACACTTTTCTTGGAATTGTTGAGGGTGACTCACTCTGTTGCCCTGCTGCCACTGTGGCCACCGCCACCACCGGTTAACTGCTTGGGTCCCATCACAGGCGACCCACCACCACTGCTACCAGTTGACTGCCTGGTCCCATTGCAGGCGGCTCGTCGCCACCGCCAGTTGACTGTCTGGGTCCCCATCTGGGCAACAGATTGAGTGGTAGGAATCTCGGCCACAGACTGAGTGGCACGAGTAGATTGTGAGGTGGAAAGGGAATTTGCATGTGAGTGGTGATTGGTGGGGTGTGTTTCCTGAGCAGCCAATCAGCACACTGGGAAAGGCAACATACCCAAGAGAATGATATATATAGATATACATGCATGCATCTAGTGGGCAATGTATGGATGGCTCTTTATGGTTAAAGTGGGACACCCTCCACAATTCTGCTTTACATGTTAATGGGACAAAAGTTGGGAAAAGAAAAATGTGACTGTCACTGTTACGTCTATTTTGGATTTAAGACAATGCCATGTGAGAGTCCCAGCTGTTAAGTATTTCTCACCCTCATAGCAATATTACTAAATGGTTACACCTAAAGTTAAGCTGCTCTCATTGATTTCAGTGGTGGATTGGAGCTGCAATCATATACACACTTACCTTGGAATTAGCTCCATTAACCTCAATGGGACTTACATCTGACTAGCCAGTAAAAGATTGTGCTGTTACCTATGTGCTTGAAAGTATTTCATTTAAAATGCTAACATTTACACCCTAAAACAAGATTTTAAATATTCAAAATATTTGGAAAGGAAATGGCCCATAAGCAGGGGGGGGGCTCTTATGGGAAGGAAATGGCCCATAAGCAGGGGGGGGCTCTTTTTTTGGAAAATGACTGCTTTTCAAAAAAAAAATTTTTTTTTAAAGGGGGAGATTTTCTACAATAAAATAATGAAGTAAATAATAAAAGGGCAAAATAATAATCAGTGCAAAATGCCTATGTATACAAGATGCTGTTTGTTGTGTCTCCTCATGCTTAATGCTCTGGCCTTGTTTCCTTCTAATTAACCTTCTGCTGGAGTTATATAATGTAGGGCTGTCCCTGTGTCAGGTCTGACTGGGCCATTTCTTCCTTCCTGATGCTGATGTAGAGTTTTCAGAGGAGAGTGGCTGTTGCAGCTCTGCATGAGTACCTGTTCAGGGGTCACTACCATTCAAGAGAATTGTGGCTTATGCAGAAACCATTAGGATGGGCTCCTTTGACAAGCAGAAAAATAAATAAATTCAAACCCAGTTGTTCCGACACAAACACACAGAGGTTGCTCTTCTGTGTAATTTTGTCACTGTTCTGGGATTGCCAATCATATACAGGTCGGATTTGGTTTCTGCAGATTTGGTATCCACGGTTTCACTTATCAATGTCCGAAAATATGTGTTCTCTCTAGGCATTTCTAAGTCCTCCAGGGTGATTTTATGGTCAACTTCCAGTGTTCTTCTCATTGAAAATAATAGGGTTCCCTGTCATCCATGGTTTCACAGGAGGTCTTCGAAAGCATCCCCCACAGATACAAGGGTCAACCTGTATATTAATCCTCTTCTGCTGAAATTAATGTGATTTTCAAAGCTTTACAATGTCTCATTTTAGATCAGAATGGTCTTCTTTACTGTTAACTGAAGTGTAAGAATGAAAATTAGGAATGACTTTGTCTTTCATAATGTATTTATTGGGGTAAAACCAATTTTCCCCCTTGCCAGTAGCACCAAAATTTAGGTTAGCTTGAATATGTAAGTTGAGTTAGGAATCTGAAGAGTTCACAGTAAGAGTGCCAGTACAATCAACATTACAGAAGTGCAAACAATCTCTCTGTTAAGCAAATGGATCATTTAAAAATAAGTAAGATTTGATGCTACTCCAGGAAATTTTGAGTTGAAGAAAAGGGAGCAAGTCGCTCATTTGGTTTGGCAGGCAGAATGAGAGAGTTTATTTAAATAGCGCTGTGAATATTTACATGAATTGAACTCTTTTGTTACTGTCCTTTGCCAAATATTCATGACTATGCTAGATTCTTGAATGTGCATGTAATAAACTAATTGTTATTATAAGAGATTATTGTTATTATTATTATTATTATTATTATTGCTCAATAAAATGGAGAAAATGTGTTGCATCTGCTTTCTGATTTTTGTTCAAATAGTCACATTTAATACAACATTTGTGCACATTGCTTATGTTCCTACACTTTCCTTTTTATGTAGGCAAATATATATTTGTTGTCTATACCCAAATCAGACTGTAGTTCATGACAGTGTATAGTTGTTTGGACACAGAGGAAGGACGGTGGAAGGTGAGGGATGGAAGGCAACTTTACCACTCTTCTTTTCCCCAGCAGACCCCCTCTCTTCTGAAAAACAGGGTATCTTCCTAACAATTGATCAAAAATTGAGTGAAAGGCAGAGGTCCTTTCAATAAATCACCCCCTTTCCATATCAGCCCACCCTCCATCAGCCTGATGCCTGATGCCATTCCATTCAAAAATGTCTCCCAGCCTTCAGGTGAAACTTTTGGTGGGGCTTGGGGCTTGTAGATAAAGAAAGGGTGGGAAAGTCACCTTCGTTCTACGCCTTTCCACCAACTTTTCTCTGGATTTGAGCCACCATAATTCTGTGCTAGAGAACTCCAGTCCACTTTACTAAACTACAGCACTAAATCTTTTGAGAAGAGATTCTAAGTACCTCAGCAAACTAAAATTCCAAGGTTTCCTTAGGATGGAGCAGTGACAATTAAAGTGCAATCAGACTGGTAATAGCTGCATAATGTAGATGTACTCATAGGAGATTTTCAGACAGGCAAAAATCGCCCCTTGCCGCGCGAGCAGCCTCCCGAAACTGCTGCGCATCAAGGGTCTTTTTCGGACGACGCTGTGCCTCTAGCGAAGCCGTCCGTGTCACTTCCGTGAAGCTTGGGACGGCTCCGCGTCATATTTCAATCACGGGCAGCCTCCGTGCTTGAAATATGGCGCGGAGCTGTCCCAAGCTTCACGGAAGTGACACGGACGGCTTCGCTAGAGGCACAGCGTCGTCCGAAAAAGACCCTTGCCGCGCAGCAGTTTCGGGAGGCTGCTCGCGCGGCAAGGGGCGATTTTTGCCTGTCTGAAAATCTCCATAGACAATACAAGACTACTTGAGCTCTCAGATCCTGCACTGATATAGTTTGGTGAGGTACAGTGCTTTGCAGGAATATTCAATCTCCTCCTTTGACATTCCCATATTTTGTTGTGAGACATCCTGCAATTAAAATGGATTCAATTGGGATTGTTAACCATTTGGTGTATATAAGATACACAATGCTGTGAAGATACAAATTATTTTTTATTGTAGCACAAACATTAAGTAAACAAAAACAAACTAGTGCTTACTGGTTGCACCAATATTTACCTGCATTTTTGTGACACACCTAAATAAGCCTGGTGCAACTCACTGCCTTCAGAAGTCTTGAAAGCAGATGGAATGGAATCCACCTGTGTGCAATTTTGGTGCCATGTGGTTTCAGATTAAATACACTTCTTTTTGGAAGGCCTCAGAGTTTGTTGGAGAGCATATTTAAACCAACAGCTTCATGAAGACCGAGGAACTATTAAAACAAATCTAGGGTAAAGTTGTGCAAGAGCAATGATCCGGGGTGGGTGATAAAACAATACCTGTAATTATGACTATATCTGGAGCAGCATTAAATCCATTTTTACAAAGTAGAAGAAAATAACCGTTTTACTAAAAGACGGTCTACTAAAACTCAGGAGGGCATTCATGTGAGAAACAACCAAGAGGCCAATGGTAACTCTGAAAAAGCTGGAGAGATCTACACATGTGCATGGAACAATGGGGCTTGACTACACTGGTGGGAAACCCCACACCTACTTTATAGCTGTGGTGGATGCTTTTGATTTGCAGCAACCCCATATTGCCACACTCACTGGGGCTTGTCCAATTGTAGATTGGAGTATCCTACCACACTGTAATCCACGTCAGAACAAAAGGGAGGTTCTACCATGCTTACATGTCCTATATGTCAATATTATTTTTGGCCATATGGCTGGGGCGACTCCAAGTTGTTTATTTCTGTTTGCTCGTGCATGAGAATATGCATTTTCCCAGAGTAATGTATAACTGAATAAGCAGAGATACTTTTATCTAGATATGAACACAATAAAAAATAAAAAAATTAAAAAATTGCATCCCATCCACCAGAAGGCCTGCCCCCAGCATTGCCCCAAAGTTAATCCACAGCCTCCAAATGACCAATAATCCAGGTTTTCCCCTGAAATGCAAAGCAAACTGAGAATCTTTCAGACCTGACATTTCCAGCAGAAACCCTGATGAAGATGCAAATTGTCGAAAAAGATGTGTGGCAACTGTACTGTGACTGTGGGGTGAGTATGGGTTTTCTGACTGTGTAGACAAGCACAATTATCACCCGAATGCTCCACAAAGCTGGGCTTTAGGGAAGAGTGGTGAGAACAAAGCCATTGCTGAAACAGACCCACAATGAAAGCACACTTGGAGTTTGTAAAAAGGCATGTGAAAGACACAGGAAACATGGGGAAAAGGTTATTTGCTCTGATGAGACCAAAACTGATTTTTTTTTTTTTTTGCCTTGGTGCAAAACATTATCTGTAGCACAAAGTGTTCATTACCCTGAGAACATTATCCCTGCTATGAAGCATGGTGCTGGCAGCATAGTGTTGCGGGAATGGTTTTCCCACTAGGGACTGGGAAACAGGTCAGGATTGAGAGCAAGTTGGATGGAGCCAAATACAGAGCAATTCTAGAGGAAAACCTATTTTTAGTGAAAACCCAAGGGACCTGGGATTGGGCAGAGTGTCACCTTCCAGCAGGAAAATAACCCTAAAAACACAATCAAAATAACCCTGGAGTGGTTTTAAAACAAAGACTTCCGAGTCTTAGTATGGCCCAGTCAAACTGTCCCAGTCCTCACTTTGACTGAGAAACTGTGACAAGATTTGAAAGCTGCTGTTCAGCAATGGTCCCCATCCAACCTAAAAGCGTTAGAGCCATTTTACCAAGAAGAATGGACAAAAATCACAGGACCCAGATGTATAAACCTAATAGAGATGTATATAAGAAAACTTACAGCTGTAACTACTGCCAAAGTGCATGTGTGTCAAATTGGGTCACAGATGGGCATAAGTTTGAACAAGTTAGACAGTTTAAGTATCTTGGAATTACCTTCCAATCATACGGTCCCTGGGTGTTCCACCAGACTACTGTCACCCAGTCAGCATCTAACACTGCCAAAGCCCCAGTTTGTTTCTTCTATACTAAAGGTGGTCAATTTTTACCTGCTGTATTGAGGGTATTCCAGGCTAAGGTACTGCCACAGTTGCTCTTTGGCATACCAATATGGATTTTACGGTAGGTTTTTCTTCAATATTGGAATAGGTTCTCTCAGCTTTTCTATGGAAATTGTACCTAATTGTGTGCTGTCAACTGTTTTAGAAGTTGGTTGCCCCTCCATGGAGTTGAGCGTTAAGATATTGACTGAAACTCTTTTATGGAGGCACAGAGTCTGACTATCCATTCCTTGTGTTGAAAGATACATATACTTCCCTTTGGTCTAAAAGCATTAGAGAACAGTTGCTGAGATTGGGCTTCTTGGATAATTTTCTTGTTACCCAGGACTTGATCAGGGCACAGCTAGCTGACCATGACACATTGTATTAAAGATATTGATTGACAATATTCTGTAGCCACTGCCCACACAACCTGTTCTCCTATATGTTTAGAACTACAGTTAAATTCTGAGAGAGGGACGTATTATCTACAAAACTTGACTATTCCAAAATATCGTGCTACATTCACCAAAGCACAATTTAATGTAATCTCTACTGCTGTACCAGAGGGTTGATATCAGTGAATTCGCTACAAGGATCATGTATGCCCTTGTGGGGAGGGTCTTGTAGAGTCTACAGACATTTTCAAATGGCCCTTACTGCGCAAGCAGCCTCCGGAGCAGTAACGAGGCTGCTGCACCGCAGGGGGTCCTTTTTGGATGCTGCCGTCCCTCTTCCGTGACCATTCGTGGCACGTACGTGAAGCTTTGGAAGCGGCTGTGTCATATTTCAATCACAGAAGTTATCCGCGATTGAAATATGACGCGGCCGCTTCCAAAGCTTCATGTACGTGCCACGAATGGTCACAGAAGAGGGACGGTGGTGTCCGAAAAGGACCCCCTGCCGTGCAGCAGCCTCATTACTGCTCCGGAGGCTGCTTGCGTGGTAAGGGCTGTCTGAAAATGTCCTATAACTCATTTCCTTTTCTCTTGAACTTTTTAAAAGGATGAGAGATTGAAATTAATTACTGTACAGCTCTAATATCTAAATTTCCTGGAAGATCTCAGAATTGGTACTTGGTATACTTGCTAGATCGTTCTGATAAAAGTATAACAGAAACTGCAAAATTTTCCTTTTCTGCTGCTAAAACCCATGAAATTTTGACTCACATACAACACATATAATGAATGGATCAGTTTAATAGCTAAAATGCTACCTATTTTATAATGCTGTCGTATAGCTCTTAAATATTTTTTAAATTACTAAGTGTGAACAATATTTTATATTAGATGTAAATTATGGTATGTTAGTCATTTGTGATAATAAATGGGGACATCAGAAATTATTATTCTTTTAAGAAATGGCCAATTAAATATTTAAACTTGTTTTTACCATTATGTTACCCTATACTAATGAACTCATTTAATAAATTATATTCTATATTATAAACTGGATTAGTAAGTATGATAGTAAGTACATTTAATATGAATATTTTTATTGTATTATTTTATTGTATTGTATCTGTTTTAATATGTATTTAATGTGTTGCCTGAAAGTCTCTTGACTATAATAAAGGCTTTGTTTTTGTTCTTAATGTATACACTCATGCAAGCGACCAATGCTAGTTAATTTACGTGCCACAGTAAAAATACTCTGCACCTTCACAGTATTGAGTATCTTGTGTACATCAGGTGGTACCAATTTCAATTATATCCACTTCAGTTCCAAGCTGTAACACAAGAAAATCTGGAAAAGTCAAACATGGTTTGAAAATTTCTGTAAAGCACTGTATCTTGTTGTTGTTGTTGTTGTTGCTGCTGCTGCTGCTGCTGTTGTGTGCTTTCAAGTTGTTTCTGAATTATGGCAACCCTAAGGTGAACCTATCATGGTAGTGCACTGGTGCCTCTGAGCATATCAAGAGGACCAGGCAGCAAAAGTTCTTGTAGCAGAGTTTCAATCATCAGGCGAAGAAATGGGCGCACAGACACAGACGTGTGTCTAAACTACAGTAGGACCGCCTTATCCACTGATTCATTATCCACTGATTCAATTATCCACATGACACAAAACAGTACACCTACCACAGTCTTCCTAGAAAATGTGTTCTCTACCATTTTCTAGGTCCTCCAATGCACCTCTATGGTATTTTAAACCAGAAGCCCCATTATTTTCAATGGTGTTCACTATTATCCACGGTTTTCTGTATCCACACCCCCCAGAACCACCCCTCAGTGGATAAGGGGGTCCTACTGTATTCTTCTTTACTAAAGCACATTGAGAAATATTTAGAATGAGTCTGAGACTCCTAGCATACAGACTACATATCATAGCACAATGTACAGGGCAGTCTTGCACTATACAGCCCAGACTGAATCCACCCACACAGCCTGAGAGCTAAATCCAAGTCAAGTGCAGAGACAGAAAGTGTGTGGTGAACTAGTTATATAGTACAGATACAGTACAGTCATGGGTTATGCAGTTAGTGGTTCTCTCACACATTTTCCCACATAAATAAGGCTCTAGCCTTCACATATCCTTCCCAGGCCTGTCTCCCAGACATAATGTAGATATGCTCACCAGCTGCATTGAGCCTGCTCACTGCTGGCCCCTGCAGGCTGTAGCATACCATAGTAGCTCTTTATAGTAAAAATTTCCAGTGATTGCATATCCTATCACCCGACATATTGTTGTGTGCTTTCACGTTGTTTCTGAATTATGGCAACCCTAAGGTGAACCTATCATGGGGTTTTCTTGGCAAACTGTTCAGAGGAGGGGGGTTGCCATTGCCTTCCTCTGAGGCTGAGAGAGTGTGACCTACCTAAGGTCACCCACTGGGTTTCCATGGCTGAGTGGGGATTCCAACCCTGGTCTCCATTAGTCCTAGACCTACACTCAAACCACTATGCCAAGCTGGCCTTGCACTGTCCTTTACTAAGCTACAAACATCAAGCGCTTTCTAGACAAGGCGATATAATGTGGATTGCTGCACATTAATGCAAATTCTCAGCAGCGTTCATTTGTCTCCACAGTCCTTTGGCAAAATCTCCCAAGCACAAGAGGCATTTAGAATGCCTGTCTGTGTCAGGCATCTTTCCCCCACACTAGGAGCACCTTTTAAGAAAGGTGGTGGAAGCCATGACGAGAGAGGAGACAAAAGCAAGCCAAGTCAATAGACAGGGGTTCAGTCCAGAAAAAGGGAAAGTGACAAAGCAAAGTCAAACAGTCCAGGTCAAACTGTAAAAAAGCTACCAATGTCCAAAATGCTGAAGAAAAGAGTAGCCATACAGTCCAATTCCAAAACAGTGAGGTAAGGCAAAACAATAGACCAAAAGTTCCCAAGTGCTGCTAACATCGCAGAAAGAAAGGAACTGAATGAAGCATTGGGTCAGAAGGGCTCTTAAATAGGGTGCAAGGGGTGGGTGGGGCTACCACCCAAAATGCTTATGTAACTATTTCAGAAAGTTCCGAAGAGTGCTCTGTGCAGGCACAGATAACCCAATTATGTGGATTCACAGAGATCATGAAGAAGAAGCAAAGCAATCAGTGCTTGAAGTTCACATGCAGCCATGCCTGTGAATCAAGATGGTGGCCGTGAGTGAATTTACTTGAGTTATTATTCTCCACAAGTTTGCTATCGCTGCACAATAAATTTTTTAACTGTAAATTAAAGGAGTTCATGTGTGACCTTCCACTTAAAAACTGTTTGGTCGCCTCAGCACAGTAAAAAAATCGCATAATCGATACAACAAAACTCCAAAATGGTACTTTGGGCCACTTCCTTGCCAGCAAGGCCACCCCCTGTGCTCATCTAACCAATCAGATTTCCAGTTCCATCCTCACTGAGAATGCGCTGAAATTTGAATTGGTTGTCCTAATGAGTGGTAATGCGCATTTCCACACATTAAAAAACAAACAAACACAAAACTTTGGGGAAAGCTGCAAAAGTATTCCCCCCAACAGTATTTGGAATTCTTGCCACTCCTCCTTCTGAATAATGTGAATCACCGTGGGATCTCGTTGGGACAAAAGGTATTCTTCTCGAATTGTATGAGGAGTATTTTCACCATATGGACAACCCCCTAAGTTTCTGTAGGATGGAACCATGAAAGAAGAACTGCTATATGCATGGCATAGATGCTTTCTATGGCTGTCATCCTGTTAGTGACTTACCAAACGTACAAGTCCAACTTCTTTGGTTGTTGCAGAGACCAGAATTCTCTATTGACTGTATAATGACCAAACTTCCCCCTCCCAACGCATCTTGTTAAAGCTAGTTAAGCCCCCTTATTATGGCCATTCACTGGCTGGTGGAGAGTCAGGGGGTGATGGACAAGTGTCCAGCTATGTTCCTGTAGCTCTTTACACAGCAGTGACATCATCCTTCAGAACCCCCACAGGACTTCTGGGAGGTGCCAGATAATGACAGCGGTGATGCAATAGCACAGAGGGGTAGCTCTGAGGGGGGGAATGAGGACATTGCCCCTCCCAAAATAAGATTTCTGCCCCTCCATGACATTTTCCTTCAGTCCCCAAATTTCTAGCATTGCAGTTAACTAAAAACCTCAGTTGAGCATTTAGAAATACAGTTTAGGCAGTGAAAGATAATGGGTAGGCAAAGTGACCTAGAGGCTGCAAACACGGCAAATGTAAGATTTCTGGGTATGAATGAGTTTCAGTAACTAGAAATGCTAGACATTTGGGGACTGAAGGAAAATTTCATTTGGGTGGCAGAAATCTTATTTGAAGGGTCAAGTCCTTCATTTTTCCCACCACCATGGCTACACACCTACAATAGCATGACACACAGCATCAGCGAGTATTTGATCTATATCATATTTCTGTTCCACCATTTAGTAAGGCCATACTTCCATAACAATAAGTGCAACTAAAAAGTTACTGTTATACAGTAGCACCCCTGTCTCTGCGGAGGATTGGTTCTGGAGGCCCCCGCAGATGGTGAATTCCGCGGATAATAGCCAACACCATCCACCACCACCACCCTGCTGCTGCCACCAGAGCCCTCTCAGGGGAAGGGGAATAGCCATGTTCACTCCTGTCCCCCCTTCCCTCTTTGCCCGCCATGGCCCCGCTGCAACCAGAGCTCTCTCGAGGGAGGGAGGTGCAGGTGTGATTGAACCTTCCCCCTCCCTTCCCCCTGCCGTCGCCAACCATAGACAATTGAATCCACGGTTGGTGAATCAGCAGATACGGGAGTGCTACTGTATTGTATAAGGAAAGATGTAATCTCTCAAAAAGTTACAATAATAATGTAGTATACTGTAGTTATAAGTATTATACAGGTTGACTCCTATATCTATGGATTCAGTATCCACGGTTTCACTTATCCATGTCTGGGAAAAATATGTTCTTTCTAGGCATTTCTAGGTCATCCGGGGTGATTCTATGGCTAATTCCCAGTATTCATCTCATTGAAAATAATAGGGTTCTTTCAGGTGTCCACCAAGGGTCTTGGGCCATATCTCCTACAGATACAGGGGTCAGCCTGTATAGAAAAGGAATGAATTACAAGTATTTAGTAATTTGTCACTAGTTACTTCCATGGTCTAGTGGTTAGAATACTGGATTAATGTGGGATCAAATCCTCCGTCAGCCACAAGGTAATGCAAGAGTTTGGGAAAGTTCTTTTTTGTGATGGGGGGACTGTTCCTACAGTCCTCTAGTAGACATGACCAGTAACCCATGCTGGCTGGGGGATTCTAGACATTTGTAGTTCAACCACTTCCCCAGGCTCTGGGTCACACACTGTTTCTAGTACCATCTATTTAACAAGATTGTAGTGGTAGGCAAAGACTGAGGTATATATACTGTCCTACTTGGAACTCAGAAATGTAAAAATGTAATAATGAAACTAGTGAGATGACGTTTTAAGCTACAAAACTGTAGCAATTGTAGCTCACTCTAAATATAATTCAAAAGTTCAAGATCACAAGTGCTACTCCCCCCAAAAAACCATGATTTGGTTGCTGTCAGTGGAATATGAGCATAAATAGCACTTTTTATAGGGTGCTAAAGTGCATGGCTTAATCCATCCCTTGGGTGCCAAAGCATATATTTTGAATGAAAATAGCATTATTAACACCTGCACACAGCATCCTATCTCTGTAAATGGTCTGTTTTGATCACCATGATGTTTTGAAAGTATTTCCTGACACCTGGGAATTTGGTAAATATTTCCTGTTTTTATTGTGTCTGGAGAAAACAGGATTTTTCCAAGCTGAAACTGGTTCCTTGACAGACTCTTGGATGACCTACAGTTGGGGTTTTATTCATTCATTTAAAAATGTCAAACTAAGTTTGGATGTCAAGATGTAAACATGTGATTTTGGGCTGCATTTAAGGATCCTTAGGTTAAATATTCTGTTGCAGCACAATAGTAATTGAATGATATACACTAAAAATTTATCTTTTAGAATAATTAAACATTTTTTTAAAAAATTGTGACCTGCAATAATGGAAATATACTTTAGCATGAAATATTTTGGCTGACATCCTGTTAGTCAGTTACGATATTTTAACTTAAGACTTATGACCACATAACTGTTTCCTGTTCACAGTTATGATTGTGGTATCATTGCCATGGTCATAAATGCCACTGACCAGGGGGCTGGTCACATCATCCTGCAGCATCCCGCTTGCCAGTGCCACAGGTCTTTGGTGCTTGGGACAGCTGACTTGTGTTTATGGTGGACTTCAGGGGACACATCAGGAGATGCAGCATAGCTACACTCTGATACAGATCTCAGCCAATGTATCTAATAACCATCCACATAGGAAAACTGCACATGCACACACTCTCACGAACACACCATATATTGCAAGAATGGGAATCATGTAGCCCTCCAGATATGGTTGGACGGCAGCTTCCATCATTCCTAACCATTGGCTATTCTGGCTAGAGTTGCTGGGATGTGTCATCCAACAACATCCAGAGGGTCTCATGATTCCCACCTGTTTTATTTATTTATTCTCTCTGTTTGGGGTGGGCAAGGTGCACCCCTCAGATATTGTTGGATGGTAATTTCCAGCATTCATCACCATTTGTTATACTAACTGGGGCTGAGGGACTTGTAGTCCAACTGCTGCTGAATGGCTATACTCCTAAATACATATACTAGGGAGTAAACTCCATTGAACATATTTTCATATGGACTTCCAGATAAAAAAATCTGTAGGGTTGTGCTGTTACTCTCATGATGCCTCCTTCCTGCCACACCCACAAAACAGAGCTATCCAAGCATCCATGTCTCCCATTTACAGATGGAGATCATTGATATACTGAAGTCACATATGCAGGCTATGGTGCTATATAATGTTGCCTTGCAATCATCCTCAATGAACGCAGTGGGACTTTCTTTTGAGTAACTACACACAGACTATATGGTTCATTTTGCAGGAGACAACAGTTGTAATGGTGTGGCCTTCTCAGTTCTCCACATTTTCCCATCAGTACTTCCAGCATTCTGCCACTCCTGTCTGTACACTGTTTTTGGAACAGGGCGGTATAATTGGTTGTATTAGTACAGTTACGGGGCTTCCAAACTGTCCTATACCATTGTTATGATGAATAGCTATATAAATATGTATCCTAGGGCTGCCATATTCCACTTGCTCAAATTCAGGCATCTAATTTATATATTGTCCAAATAATTCTGATTGCACAAATTAGGCACATTAATTGTTGCAATTGTTTTTCTCCCACAATGTTTCAAACACCATACCACTTTTTACAGTTACAACTGATCTGAGAGAATCTTATAGAGCTCTTAACGCCCCACAAAACTATAATTCTCAGGATTCCATAGACAGCAGCAGCCAGGGCAGTTCAAAGTGGTACCGAAGTGCTGTAAATGTGTAATGTGATAAAGACTGGACTCCAAAAGTACCTTAAAAACATATACATTATGGCTGGAATCCTGCTGATGTCTTACACATCTGTAAGCTCTCCTATAAACATATGGATTGTTTTATAGTCTTTGGACTTTATCAGACCACCCCCCAAAAGCCTGTTCTTTTTCCGGTATAACTTTTCTGTTTTTATGCCGGCAAAAGAACTCCTCATGCTGCATGTACTTTCCCTCCCATCCAAAGGCTTCTCAGAAATAAACGAGGAAATGAATGGAGCTCCATTCACTTCCTCATTCAAAATCCTGCGGATTCTCGTGGGAAGATACTTAATGTGGGAAATTCAATAAAAACCCTAAAACAACACACAAAAAGTTACACAAAGCACATACATGCACTTAAAAACATCCAAGTAAACCGGGGAGGGTGATAAAAAGTGCATCACCTATCTGGATGTCATGATCTCACTCAGAAGTGTTCTGGCTGGACCAGCCATTCATACTGCATTCACGTGAGTTAAATGGCACAAGGTTTCATACACCAGTAATGCCAGTACTAAACGTCATGGGGGAGCAATTGATGGCTTAAGCCATCAATTAAAAAGTATGATTTTTTTTAACTTGATATAAATGCAAAAGGGCGATGTTGTGTGATACGCGCACCCTTTTGTGTTTATGTGATGTCATTATGATGCCGTATTTAGTGTGTCTGATAAAGTCCCTAAAGAGGCTGAACGTACATAGATAGTTCAGGTCTGAAATTCTACATATATTATGCCAATAGAATAAAACTATAAGAATTGTACCTGGATTCCAGCACCAACAAAATATTTTGTCTTTGGAGATTATCATACAGGGACAAAAATAGCATCCCCATCTCACTATCTCCTCTCCTGCCCCACTCCCATCCCTGTAGCACTATAAAAAGAAAAGTGTTCAGGCTTAACTTGATAGCGGTGCAGAAATTGCTCCCCTCATAGAGCCCGATTCACTTCCTGGAAAGAAAATCCCAGTCATTCTCAGGAGAGAACGATCATGTGGGAAATTTAAAAAGAAAAATACAAGATTAAAAAGTACACCAAGCACAAAAACATGTTTTTAAAAAACCAAGTAACCTGGGGGGGGGCATGTGTCACTTACCCCAATGCCCCAGTCTCGATCGGAAGTGTTTGGCAGGGACCTCCCACCGCGGCTGGCATCGTGCCAGCATAATGGGGCACCTTCTTGCACACCTGTGATTCCGTTACAGAAATGGAACAACGGGTCAATTCATGGCTTAAGCTGTGAATAAAAAGGAGCACAGGGGGGAAAGAAGAAGCACGGGAACATAACACCACAGGGACAATATCGTCTGATATTCAGGCCATTTAGCGATGTCCTCTTGTCCCTGTGGTGGGATATATAGTGTGTCTGATAATTGACTTTCATTGGCATTTAACTCTAAGGCTGTCAAGAAAACAGACCTCCATTTCCTTCATATTTTCAAAATGGTGTGACTCTTGAAGAATTTCATCCTCTTCAGCCTCATAGGAAATAAACTTCCAGAATGGACAAATGGACTGATACAAATAACAAAGCTTTCTAATCTACTCATATTGGAAAGATCTGTTTTGGACAGACATTGACAACAACAAAAACTAAGCTGAAGGGCCATTGAATTTTTTTTAAAAAACCAGATATTAGCACGTTCCTGAAGACTAGAGTACAATGGAAAAGGAGAGAATGCAAGAGGTCCTTGCAGCTGTGACACATTTTCCTCTGGACTATTTTTAGTTTTCTATTCCTGATTTTTATTTTGAATTTCACTTGGCTTCCCATACCGCTTCCCCTAATTCCTTTATAGCTCTTCCTTATAGAATGCATTTCAAACATTCTTTGCTTTTTTTCAGAGGAAACCCAACTACTGTTTGCCAGCTTTAGAAATACTTGTTTATCTTAGCGGGAGTAAAAATTCTCAGTCAAGTCTATTTGAGAAATCTGTTCAGATTTTTTAGCTTTCTAATATTCATGGCTTTATAGCTGGTGAAGGCAAAAATACAAACCTCCAGTAATTGTTGAACTGTGACACCCAGTGTGTATACCCAAATACCGTAAAGGCATCAGATCCCATCTGATCTTGGAAGCTAAGCAAGGTCAGTGATGGTTAGTACTTGGATGGGAAACCACTAACAAATACCAGGTGTTGTAGGCTATATTTCAGAGAAAGGAACTGGCAAGACAACGTTTGAGTATTTCTTGCCCGAGAAAACCCTATTAAAATCACGAGGTTGCCATAAATCAACAGGCAACTTGCAGGCACACACACACACATGACACCCAGTGGGTGTCCACTACTTGGCCATATGAGCCAGGGCTGATGCGAGTTGCAGTCCAATAAAATAGGGTTTGCTTTATAGCTATAAAGAGGCTGAAAATACACAAACAGTTCAGGTCTGAAATTCTACCTATAGTACAGAAGGACCCCCATATCTTCAGAACCAATATCTGTGGTTTCAGTTATCCATGGGACACAACACAGAGCACATACCAAAATACTCCACATGAAATGCAAGGGGAATCCTACCTGTCTTAATGGCATTACACATTGTTTCGCTGTATTGGGAAGGAGTGGGGTCCAAAATGTCAAAAACTCTGCGGGAAAAGCCTTTGCTGCTTTTCCCAGAGTTTAAAAAAACAAACAAACAGCAAAGGGAATGTACATTCCTGCTTGTTGGGACAAGCAATTCGATATGAATTGGTTTCCCATAGGAGAGGAAGTGCAAAGCTGATTGGCCGGGTGAGGGCGGGGGACAGGGCTTGCTAACAAGGTAAGAGCCTGCTATCACCATGTTGGATTTTTGCCTTAGTGAGCGAGCCCTAAGGTGAGAAAACAGGGTGTTTGGGGTTTTGTTTACTTTTATGTTAAATAAAAAAATTGCTCTATTGCACCACATCGTTTTTATAAAAAAAGTTTGGTGGCGACAAATTGAGGTAAGTACAAATGCGAGTAAATCACTCATGGCCACCATCTTGCCTGCAAAGCTTATGGGGGCAAAAATACCATTAAGACAAGTCTCAGCTGCTGCGAAATGCCATTACTGCATGGCAGTCTGGGGGTTTTGGGGCTCATATTGACAAGCCCGAATTCATATAGCTTGGGAATAAGGATTAGACATGGTGTATGTTTGTGTGGGCTAAGGAGAGAGGCAGTAGTCTGGAATGTGGCAGATGTCTATATGGACAAAACCATATGTGGGACCAACTGCTTTGTGCATGATCTTTTGCACAATCAGAACACTGTCCACCACCATCCTCATATGGCCAGGATTCCTGATTGTGTGGGAACTGCTTACTTAATCACAGTTACTTGAAGTGCTAAATTTTCAAAGAATGTCATTTTAAGTTGGTATATTCATACTCACAACCTTTTTCTGGAGCATTCCAAGTGACCTCAGAGAAACTAGATTCCGCTATGAGATCTGAGTGTTGTGAACTAAACACTAATGTTTAAAAAACCTGTTAATTTATTTTTAAATCTTGACATAATATTGTGTGGAATCCAGTGCTCAGAATTACAACTATTCTACTAGGACCCCCAACTATGACCTCTCCATTACTATGATTAATGGAATGTGCTTGTTTATTTTTCCCTTGAGAATCTGAAAGGCTAAAAAAAAGGTATCACAACCAAACAAAAGCATATCAATAACAGGAAGCTGTTGGTGAGAAATACCCCGATCTTCCTGTAAATTCACGTCATCACACTCCTCAGAGACAAAGGTGCATAAACAGCATGGTAAATAATTATGATTTAATATGGGCCTTGCAATGTTGTTTATCGTACAGCAACAAAAAAGAATTGTTTCTCAAGGCAAAAAAAAGAGCAAATAATAGAAACTCATATCAATCTAATCAGGAAGCAATGAAGTTACGTCTGGGTCAGTTGTTGAATACAGATTGTAACCCATCAATGCATCAAGCCATGTGCATGCATACAAACAGAAAGATCAATGCTCAAAAGTTGGAATGGCAAGATGTGGGAAGCTGATTTATCAGGTGAATCAGTGTTGTTTTGTGTGCACACACTTATTGAATTGCACACAAGTAGAAATGGTACAGGCAAAATTGCATCAGCATCCCACAGGACATTTACCATCTTTATGTGGAACATGAATCCCAAATCTTTCAATGACTATGTCATACTTCCCCACCCACCCCACACTGTGGAAATTTTGTGGTTTGATTGCTGAAGAAAATGTTGGGCAAAGAGTAAATGCTGGAAACAACTACTAGGTCATAGGTTTGGACTGAGAAAGAGTTCCTGAAGAAACAGACAGCTTTAGTGGTGATAGGTGATCATTGCTGTTAACAGCTTTAGTAGCAGTGTCAGCTAGTGGCTTCCATGTCAGTGGGAAAGTGAATCTATTCCAGATTTTAGCCGCAGCTTTAAAGGAGGTACCCAAGGTGCTGAGCATAGTCACTTGCTGCCACTGTTTGGGATTCAATAAAAAGATAAGAGTCTGCAACAAAAATGATTACATTCATCGGCCTACTAGGAGGAAGGCTGTAATCTTGTTGGTGCTTAGACTGGAGGTTACTCAAATGTATGTCTTGTTTTGATGGAACTGAGGCCCTTCATGGTCTGTCCAAAACCTCCCCCAACAACCCAGCAGCTGCCAGTTCCTGGGAGGCATTGCTACAGTCATTAAACAGCTGGGAAGGGAGAGAGGCAACCAAGCAGTGGGGACTGCCTCCCATCCATGCTGTAGTTCTCCAGAGAGAGGGTGGAAGACAAACAGCAATGTTGTTCCTCTTCCCTGCTTCATCATTTAATGGCTGTAGCAATGACACCCTCCCCATGGACACTTGTCAACTGCTGGAGGAAGAGAGAGGTGGAGCTATTTCTATAGCAAAAGGGGTAGATGGGAATGGGCTGGATTTTTGTAGGAAGGTAATGAGTCTAAAAATAAAATTGCAGGATCTAGTCCTTTAAAAACAACAAGAATTATCTCCTTTTTAAAAAGGTAAAATCATTCAGTCACATTTGACTTCACGCTTTATGCAGAGTGCGATTAAGAAACAGACTTAAGCTCTATTATCATTTGAAAGTGTATTCAGAGATCTGGGATCACCCAGTTAAATTAGACTCATTACAAAACAAAGGAGTCAGTTTAAAATGCAAAACAAAGTTTACTGAAGGTATATCAGTCTCAATCTACATACTAAAAAACAAACATAAGAAAAGGTCCCTAAACTGACTAAGAATGGGTAGGAAAGACTCACCAGCCTTGGCTGGGTTCCGATGCATCATGGCATGGTTACAGGAAAGCTTAGGATGCCTCCATTCTCATGGAGAGTAAGATTCAGAAAAAAAGAAGTCACACAAAAGCAATAAAATTCAAATTAGGTCATGTGTGAATCATCCAGCACTTCTAGTTGGCTAGAAGTGCCCAGTGAAGTAAGAGAAGAGAATTTTGGGAGAACAAAATGCATGCAGGGAAAAACCCTAGACTTATCTAAGATTGTGAATGAGGTACACAAGATTGCTTTTACATTACAATGATTATTTCCCCACATACAACATTCCCCTTCTCAATCATAGGGTGCTTCAGGAACAATCTTCATTTCTTCTCGTAGTCTAAGGAAACTATCCTTAGGAAGAGGCTTTGTTAAAACATCAGCTATCATTTCTTCTGAGTTGCAGTACTCCAGTTGAACAAGTTGACTCTGGCACATTTCTCTCACCTTGTGGAAAGCAATGTCAATGTTCTTCTTCAGAGGCTTGTCACTCTGAGAAATCTTGATACAGCTTTGATTGTCTTGCATCAAAATGGTTGGCTTGGGTTCCTCTATCCCAAGATCCAGAAGCAAATTCTGCAGCCATTTGATTTCATCACAAGCTGTTTTCGCTGAGACGCACTCGGCACCTGTGGAACTATCCGCCACTGTACTCTGCTTCCGACTTGTCCAACTTACTGCTCCACCACCATAGAAGATGATGTTTCCACTGGTAGATTTTCTCTCCACCAAATCACTGCCCCAATCAGCATCTGCATAGGCAATCAGTCGTGGCTTGTCACATGCTGGCAGCATCAGTTTGAAGTCAGCAGTCGCTTTTAAATATCTTGCAATTCGCTTCACTGCAGTAAAATCTCGAAGAGTAGGAGAATTGACCATTCTACATAAGATGCCAACAGCATTTGCAATATCAGGTCTAGTGAAATTCGCTATGTACAGAAGTTTTCCAACTGCAGTTCTGTACTTTTCACTGTCTCTCAAAGGTTCAGATGCCTCATTGCTCTTTAAGAAACCCACTTCCATTGGCGTTAGAGCATCCTTTGCATCTCTTAAACCAAGACAGTCCAAAAGATCTACAATCTTTTGCTTTTGATTAAGAAAGAAGCTTCCATCACGGTCTCTTTCAATTTGTACTCCAAGATAGTGTGAGATATCTCCCAAACTTTTAATATCTATTTTTTTCTGGAGATTCAGGAGTATCTCTTGACTATCTGCTTTGTCTTCACAGCACAGAATCAAATCATCAACATAACTGGCAATGTAAGTCCATCTATTGTTTCTGAATCTTTTGTAAACACATCGGTCAACAGTGCCTGGAGTAAATCCTTATTTGATAAGGAGCAGATTTAGCTTTTCGTGCCACTTTTTGGCAGCTTGTTTTAATCCATACAAGCTTTTCTCAAGTTTACATACTAGATGCTCCTTTCCAGGTACTACAAATCCCGAAGGCTGTTCCATGTACAGTTCCTCATCTAGATCTCCATAAAGAAACGCTGTCTTCACATCTAGATGTTGTACATGCATTCTCTTGGAAGCTGCAACAGCCAATAGGGTTCTAATAGCTGTGTGTGTAACAACTGGGGAGAAAGTCTCATGAAAATCTTCTCCAAATTGCTGATTGTAACCTTTAGCTACAAGTCTGGCTTTATATCTTTCAATCTCCCCTTCTGCATTTTGCTTTGTTGTAAAGACCCATCTGCAGCCAATTGCCTTCTTGCCTTTTGGCAATTCTGTCAAAGTCCATGTTTGATTTTTATATAAGGACTCCATTTCCTCCATTGCTGCTTTCACCCATTTTTCAGAATCAGACTTTGGCATTCCTCTGATCTTCTGCCAGTCAGAGGGTTCCAGAAGGCTTTCCCCTGTGGCTAGGTAGGAGAATCTCAAAGGAGGCACTCCCCTGTTACCCCTCGCAGACTGTCTCACCTGGACTTGAGTTCCTGGCTCTGCTCGTGGCGCGCCGTCCGGTCCTCCGTCCTCTGGTAAGTACTGGGCTGAGGGAGCCCCTTCTGGATGCGAAGCACTTGCAGGAGGGTGAAAGAGCTGCACACGCTGTGGCTGCCGCTGAGAATCAGGGTCAGGGTCTTCTTCCACTGCAAACACATCTGAATAGAAATCTTTGTTTGGATTAGAATTAAGTTGAGGTCTTTCATCAACATAAACAGCACTTGTTATTCTCATTGTGCGTCCATCAGGGTTTAGGATTTTGTAAGCACCTTTGGCATAGCCAATAAAAATTCCCTCTTCACTTCTACAGTCCAGTTTGTCTCTTTTCTGTTTGGGAATGTATGTATAAGCTTTTGATCCAAAACCCCTTAGATGGTTGAGTCTGGGTTTCACACCATGCCACAACTCAAATGGAGTAACATCTCTGGATCTGGTTGGAAGTCTGTTGTATAAGTATGTGGCTGTGAGAATTGCCTCAGACCAATAAGCTTTAGACATGTTAGCCTGCACAAGCATTGCAACTGCCATTTCCTTTAAGGTTTGGTGAGGACTACAAATCCCAGTAGTTTGGTGTCTGATGCCATGTTCCTTTAAGAACTCATCAAATTGATGATTGACAAACTCAGTCCCATTATCCGTCCTCAGATTCTGAATTTTGTAATTAAATTTAGTAGTGACATAATTAAAGTACTCTTTGAACTTTTCAAAAGCTTGACTTTTCTCCTTTAGGAGGTAAGAATGGGTATATTTGCTGAAATCATCTGTGCAGGTGAGAAAATAGAGGTTTCCACCAACTGATTTCTGTCTAAATGGCCCACAGATGTCAGCGTGTATCAGTTCAAGAGGTTTGGTAGATTGCCTTTCTGTGAGAGGCTTGTGTGAAGGTGCAGTAGCCTTGACTTTAATGCATTCCACACACCTTTCATTCACACAACAGTTCTTGAAATGAAAGTCTCTTGCTAGCTCTTGGTTAGCCAATTTCTTTATGCATTCAACATTTCTATGAGCAAACCTTCTATGCCATAAATTTATGCAGTCTTTGTGTTTACATTGAGTGGCAACATTGGCATTTGAGTCACTGATCTCCATGTGATAAAGGCCATCATCCTTTAGAGTGCCTGAGGCTTCGGAATCTACGACAAAAGTATCTCTATATTCATTTCCAGAAGCTTGCATTACTTTTTCATAAGCCATTCCAATGTGAAACCTCTGTTTAGCATCAGCTCCTGTGTTACTAGCTCTATGTGCTTTTTCATTCTGTTGCCTCTGGCCAGTCATCTCTTGCTGTGAGAATGACTGCCTGTTTCCCTTTGAAGCTTTAGTGTTTAATTGCACCCCATTTGGCTCAGAAGAGGAGGGGGCTTAGAGTGGTTAAATGTTTCTTTCCTTTCCAGCCAAATTTACTTGCTGGTTAAAGTTAGAATTCCTGGATTCAACTTTGTCATTATACATCAAATTCTGCCTATGTAGAAATTCCCTTATTTGAGTATAAGCTTCTGGTAGGGTTAAATCATTCTTTAATTGCAAAGTATTTATGATGGGATTGTAAAACTTTGGTAAGCTTGCTAAGAAAATCCCAACTTGCATAGCCTTTGGAATCTCTTCTCCAGGAGATTGCAATTCTGCTAATGTCGCTCTAAAATCATTAATGTGTTCATCTAGACATCTTGGATTAGATAATCTCATGTTCACAAGCTTAATCATCATTGCAATAGAATTTCCCATGGATTTCTGACCACATAGATCTTTCAAAGTGTCCCAAGCATCTTTTGCTGTTCTCTTATCTTTGATCGCAGAAATTAGTGACTGATCAGTTGTTAAAAGTATGAAGGCTAGTACTTTTTGATCAATCCTATCAAAATCAGTCCTTTCGCTGCCCTGAGGAGGCCTGGGATTGTGTAAAACATCAATAAATCCCATTGCCTTCATGTATGTTTCAAAAGAAAATGCCCATCTTCTATAATTCGGCCCACAAAGCTTTTCCATGGCTAAAAAGGCAGGCAGGGTAGCTTCAGCAGCCATGTTGGTTTATTGGTTTATGGCTTTACTGCCTTTGTGTTCAAGCCGAGAGGGAGACCAAAAACAGCAGCTCTGAGGTGATCAGATAAAAAATAAAAACAAAACTTTTGCAAAAACAAAAATTAAATTGAGCTTTTAAGTCTTTAAATCTGGGCCCATAACCCTTTTTGTAGGAAGGTAATGAGTCTAAAAATAAAATTGCAGGATCTAGTCCTTTAAAAACAACAAGAATTATCTCCTTTTTAAAAAGGTAAAATCATTCAGTCACATTTGACTTCACGCTTTATGCAGAGTGCGATTAAGAAACAGACTTAAGCTCTATTATCATTTGAAAGTGTATTCAGAGATCTGGGATCACCCAGTTAAATTAGACTCATTACAAAACAAAGGAGTCAGTTTAAAATGCAAAACAAAGTTTACTGAAGGTATATCAGTCTCAATCTACATACTAAAAAACAAACATAAGAAAAGGTCCCTAAACTGACTAAGAATGGGTAGGAAAGACTCACCAGCCTTGGCTGGGTTCCGATGCATCATGGCATGGTTACAGGAAAGCTTAGGATGCCTCCATTCTCATGGAGAGTAAGATTCAGAAAAAAAGAAGTCACACAAAAGCAATAAAATTCAAATTAGGTCATGTGTGAATCATCCAGCACTTCTAGTTGGCTAGAAGTGCCCAGTGAAGTAAGAGAAGAGAATTTTGGGAGAACAAAATGCATGCAGGGAAAAACCCTAGACTTATCTAAGATTGTGAATGAGGTACACAAGATTGCTTTTACATTACAATGATTATTTCCCCACATACAACAATTTTGTCTCCCTAGGGGCCTGGATTTTGTCTCCCTAGGGGCCTTTCTTTTCAGCCATGCTCTGATATTAGAACTGGCTTAGCTGAGAGAAAGGCACAGTGAGGGGGCATGATATGGTAAACTAACCCATGACTACAGGGAGGGTTAATTTCCTTTCAGTGACACGTCACTTTTGCTCTAAACATTAGATACTACTCCTTTTAAAAAAATATTGTTGAGGTGAGGTTTACAACAGACATGGCTTTTCCATAGGTGGCCGCATCATTACAAAAGCCATGCTGCTGAGAGGAACTTAAGAGGTGGCACCTAAAGGAAAGTACCACAAGTGGTCTCCAGATGGTAGTTAACTTGCTGGTCTTTCCTTGAGATGAGATGATTTGGCATTGGGACATAGTTCCCACCAACGCTACAGATTGACGAGTATTAAGGTACCCTCATGGGATCCTTGAGTGGGCTGGCGACTTGGTAGCCAGGAAAACGTTTGCATCTAACCAAAGTTCTCAAGCTTTGCATATTGCAACAGAGCACCTCTTTGATTCAATTAAGGCAAAGGACAGACAGATCATGAACTTTAACATTATTGTAACTAAAGGTAATAAAGACAGATCTTTATTGCAATAAAGGTAACCTAGCATATGCCCCTCAAGATTCTAGTTGTGTCATGCAAACTTTCTCAGAACCACCCTATGTAGAGGTATGAGGTGTAGTGTGATGTCAGCTAAATGCCAAAATATAGGCTATGTGTGTAGAAAGCCATCACAGCTGGGCTTCTTGGGGTCAAACTACATGCCAGACCAACCATGTAATGTACAAGTGCACATCCTTTCCCTCTACTCAAGTGTAAGTGCACATGGGCAGAAACTAGACAGGGATCGGAGCATGTGGGTGGAGGAGGTTTATACTCCACTGTCTGTTTCTAAGTGTGTGTGTGTGTGTGTGTGTGTGTATCACCATTGGCGAACATTCACCAACTCCCTCAGTGTCAATTGAGATTTGACTCTTTCTTAATCCATGTGTAGCGGTGGGATTAAATTAAAAAATTAAGGCAGTGATTCCCACACAGATCTTTCTTTCTCTGGCTTTTCTTCGCAAACGAAGATTCAGGAAGGACTCATCCCGCGTTTTCTGCAAGCGTGCTGATGACTAAAAAGGCCAATCCGAGATAAACAAGTCTGGTTGCAGGAAGCACAGCAGAAGGTCTCCTTGGGTGATGTTTCCGGGTTGTGATTCTTTCTGCGTTGTCGTTTCTCTTCAAGACTTGTTCGGCGTGAGTTCTCAAATAAGGCTGCAGCATTGTGGATAGTGCGTCTCCATGCCTCCCGATGTGAGGCCAGGGTGGACCATTGTTGGTGATCAATTTGGCCAAGCCTGAGATGTTGTTTCAGGGAGTCCTTGTATCATTTTTTTGGAGCACCTCTCTTACGCTGACCCGTGGCGAGTTCACCGTAGAGTACTATTTTTGGAGGGTGATGGTCCTCCATCCTAGAAATGTGCCCTGCCCAGGGCAGCTGTGTTCTCAATATTATGCCCTCAATACTGGTGATCCCTGCTTGCTCAAGGACAGCAACATTCGTCACATAGACAGTCCAGTGTATATTTAGGAATTTGCGTATACAGTGCTGATGAAAGCGTTCGAGGAGTCGTAGGTGGTGGCGATAGGTGACCCATGTTTCAGCTCCATAAAGGAGAATAAACAGTACAATGGCTCTGTACACACTGATTTTTGTGCTTTGCCTCAGGTGTTTGTTACTCCAGACTCTTGTGAAGTCTTCCAAATGCGCTATATGCCTTTGCTAATCTGTGATCGATCTCTTTGTCAATCTTGGCATCTGAGGAGATGATGCTTCCCAGGTAGGTGAACTGTTGAACTGACTTGAGCACAGATTTGCCTACGACAATGTGGGGATGATGGTGTTCGTTCCCACACAGATACACCTGTGCCTACTAGGTCCGATCCAGGCCAGGGCTTCACATAGTTACTTTAGAGCAGATAAACTGGATACAAAGCTGTGCAACATGTGTTAAAAGTATTATAATATTTGACCTCCAGTAGCAGGATTTGGGCACTCCAAACTCTACTACAGATATTTATTTGCTTGTTTATTTATTGACTGATGTTACTTCTATGCCACCTTTCTCCCAAAGTGGGACCCAAGGTGGCTTACAAACAATTAAAATCACGAATAAAAGCAATTAAAAACCATTAGAACATACACAATAAAAACATCATAAAAACATCATAAAAAACACACCCCAATAAAAGCCACACTTACATGCTAAAGGCCTGCTTAAACAGAAATGTTTTTGCCTGTTGTCAGAATGACAACAAGGAGGGGGCCAGCCTAGCCTCCCATGGCAGGGAGTTGCAGAAGGTGGGAGCAGCCACGAGAAGGCTCTCTCTCGTGTCCTCACCCAGCGGGCCTGTGATAGTGGTGGGACCAAGAGAAAGCCTTCCCCTGCAGATCTTAACACCCTTGCAGGTTTGTACAGGGAGATACAATCTTTTAGATAGCCTGGACCTGAATATTATTAATCTTCATTTTATTTCTCAAATAGCAACTTGAGTCATTTGTAAACCCTTTTAGTCTATTATACAGTGGGAGTCATTTTTAAATGAGGTATGCATTCTCACCCATATAGAAGTATTCTGTAATTTTTGCTTTAATTGCAGGAAAAGCAATTTCTGTAAAAAGAAAGCTGTACCTTATTGCCTAAAGAAAATGGTCCCACTGAGAACTCAAAGAGTGCCTAGTGAAAACTTCTTGCTTTGATTTAATAATTAAAGACACGTTTTCCCAGCATTTTGCTGTGTCATTTTGTTCCCACGAGAGTCTGCATACCAAAAAAAAAAAGTATTAAATATCTGTAGGGACTTGCATCATCACTTTATCCAGCTTCTCTCCCAAAATATTTTGGAGATAAGCGGGCAAGTTGTTATGTAAATGCCACTCAGAACAATGCAGTCTTTATGAAGAAGTCTGGGAAAAAAATAACCTGTGAAGAAAAATAATCCCAGCCGGGTCTGTCAGATTTTAAAGCTAATTCGGTTCGGGTCAGGTCGTAGTTGGATGAGAAGTATTTTATTCACAGCTTTGGCAAGGGGAAGAAATGCCCAGAGTAATTTTTTCCTCTCAGTATTGAAGCCATGAGTCAACATTCTGTGAAAGAATGCCAACTATAAGCATCTGTACAACAAATATTCACTGACTTTTTTTTATTACTAGTCTTGACCCTCTACTTACTAGGGACTCTATTTTGTCTCCTACAGGGGTGTGGAGTTAGGTGGAGTTGCCAAATTGAAAACTGGAGAGGTTTCTTGTACCTTTAAGGGTTGTGTAGAAGTGGGAATTGCAGCAGGTGTTGCTTGTGACACAACTAGGCAACAAGCAACGCCTGCTTCTACAAGAAATTCCTCCTTACTAGGTGTACCCAGTGTAACATACTCTGTTATAGTCGATTTGAAAGGTTCACATGGTTCAGCTACATGCTATTATTGTGGGGAAAAATACCACCAAAATCTATACAACCATCTAGCAACCACCTAGCTGGCTGGCTCTCCTGCCCTGGATTCACAGGCCTCTGCAGCACAGTGGCTTCTCCCCTTGCACTCTCACAGCGAGAGTGGAGGTGGAGGGGGGGCTCTGTTAAGGCTTCCCATGGCCGGCAATGGGGCCCTTGTGAGGCTGGGGGTGTAGATGCAGATATGAGTAGCAGGAGTGGATTGTGAGGTGGTGAGGGAATTTGCATGTGGGCGGTGATTGGCCAATCAGTATACTGGGAAACGCAACATACCCAAGAGTTTTTTAATATATAGATATATAATGGTTAAAGGTACAGAGGGCTCTGGTGGCGCAGTGGTTAAATGCCAGTACTGCAAGCCACCACGTCGCAAGTTCGATTCCAGCCGGCTCCAAGGTTCACTCAGCCTTCCATCCTTTCGTAGGTCGGTAAATTGAGTACCCTGCTTGTGGGGGGCAATTAGCTAACACACATTGGAGACTGTTTAATGCAGTGTAGATGTGTAAATAGCTGTTGCTTAAAAAACAATTTGTAAGCCGCTCTGATAGCCTTGTGGCTGAAGAGCGGGGTATAAATAAATAAATAAATAAAAATAAGGGGGGCTTTCCGGTTTTCAGTCTGGCAACACTAGTTAGATGGGAGAAGGCATGATGTCTTTCCTGGCCTTTCAAAGGATCTGGGAAGGTGATTGGCTAGATGATTAATATGTAGATAAAGCCACTGCAGAGGCCATAAGTACTTTTAGGGTGGAGCGCCATCAGTATGCTCATGTCATTCAGCTCTATTTGTTCTCAGAGTCAGATACAGTTGTGCAGGTGTTGACTAGTTCCTAGTTGCTGTAGTGGACCTGGGGGTAGGCCTACAAACTAATTCTGAATCCCAATAAGATGAAGGATCTGTGGATTGGTGGTTTTTGAGCCTGAGAATTGAGTAAGCAGCCTGCCCTGGATGGAGTTGGAATCAAAATGAGCAGGTATGTAACGTGGGAATACTCCTAGAGATATCATCGTCACTGGAGACCCAAGTGGACTCCCCAACTTGGAATGCTTGGTGTCAGTACCAACTGGTGCATAAACCCTGGACTTTCTTGGACAGGGATAATTTAGCCACAGTAGTCCACATGCTGGTAACTTCTTGATTAGACTACTGTAATGTTCTCTACATGGGGCTATCTATCCTCAAAGATGACTTGGAAGGTACAGATAGTGCAAAATTCAGAAGCAAGATTGCTGACTGAGATACTATAAGGACAACACATTACACCAGCCTTAAAGGAACTGCACTGGCTGCCAAATCACTTCTGGTCTGAATTCAAGGTGCTAATGATAACATTCAAAGCCCTAAATGGCTTAGGGTCACAATAGTTGAAGGAGTATCTCTCTATATATAGTATATACCTGCCTAAGGACTGAGATCTACCAGAGGAGTCCTCCTCTGTGTCCCACCAGTGAGGCCAATATGATGGGGGAGGACATGGGAGAAGCCCTTTTAGGCCGTGGTACCCCGTTTGAGAGCCAGCGTAGTTTAGTGGCTTGAACGTTGGACTAGGACTCTGGGGACCAGGGTTTGAATCCCTGCTGGGTCATGGAAACCCACTGGGTGGACCTTGGGCAAGTCATACTCTCTCAGCCTCAGAGGAAAAGAATGGCTGAACAAATTCTGCCAATAAAACCAATGACAGGTTTGCCTTGGGGTTGCCATTGGTCCGAAATGACTTGAAGGAACACAACAACAAATCCCACTTGAAGAACGCACTTCCCTGGGAGGCCGCGCTGGCACCAACACTGTGTTCTATTTGGCATCTGGTCAAGACATTTACCAGATTTTATACTATCCTGTAAAGGATTTTGCCCAAATTCTCACCACTATTTCAGCCTTTTCTAAATTGTGCATTTGCCATGGATTCATTTCAAACATTGGGTATTACTGTGAACACCTGGATTTGCTATGGAAAATGCAGAACAGTTCAAAAGTCAGAGGAAATGTCTCTGTTTCCTGTAAGGGTTTACAGTAGTGGCCCTAAAAAGACCATCAGTATGTCCCAAGTAGGAGCTATCCTCACATCTATCAACACCGAAAGAATAATTGAAATATTGTGGAACAATGCTCTGAAACAGCTGGCAAGTGTGCTGAACCAGCAAATGGACATTGAATCTGCCACACAGGTTTCTTGTGTTTTATTGGTGTGTGATTATTTTAATATTTTTGGACATATGCCTAATCTTGTTTGTTTATGCAGTGTGGCTTTAAAACTACAAGATAAACAACACAGTGCAATAGATTAATCATGCTCTTAATATGCCAATATGGTGTCTGCCTCTGTATTTTTATTACATCATTAACTGAATGTATGGTTTTGTATTGTGTTATCGCTTTAAATTCTTGTGAGCAGGTTTGTGGGATATATATTTCTACATAAATAAAATAAATAATGATGGCCAATGTTAGATTGGCTTGGGTTCATTCAGCCATAAAGCCCACTGTGTAACTTTGAGTCATTTTAGCCTCAGTTATTATAGGTTTGTTTTGGTGTTGTTTTTTTGGTGACAGTAAAAGAAGGGAAGAGGTATGCCTTAAGCTCCTTGGAGGAAAGGTGGAATATATTCAGTTTAAATACACATATGGCAAAAGATCCATGGTAAAGCATCAGGGACTTTTAGTACTTGAACTGCCAGAGCAGAGCTTGAAATGTTATTTTTAAAGGCAAACATACGATTGTTATTTTGTGAAAAATAATTGTATTGTGGTTACTCATTTTTCACCACTGAAAAGGTAACATATTACATTACTCATCAACAGTGTATTTATAATGCAATTGCTTTTAATTCCCTGCCAAAAGAATCTAAGTACCAAAAATGCCCCTAAATTCCCCACTACTGTAATATGCTGATGGAGTGAATACTGTTAGTCAAAATATTAACCATTTTTTGTATAACACCCAAAGAAATGATGGTGTCACTCTTTCGTGTGTGTGTGTGTGTTTGTTTTTGTTTTTTTTTAAAGAATTGTAAGTAGAAGACAAAAGAGAGAGCAATTGACCTGTGAAGTCGAAGGCTTTCACGGCCGGCATCCATAGATTTTCCTTGTTTTTTTTCCAGGCTGTGTTCCTTATAGTTCCAGAAAACTATTCCAGAACACAGCCTCACAGCCTGGAAAAAACCCAAGGAAAATCAATTGACCTGTGTTTGTAAAACTACCAAGGTAATGGCCAATGGGGGATTCTTCACCAGTCTGGGTGACTTTATATAACTAACTTGTGATTTTAGGTTGGCTTCTAGTTTGATCACTGTTAAGCCAACTTATCTTTTGGAACCTGGCTTTCCTGACCTTGAGTATGAATCTGCCTTTGGCCTCTTTGGCGGTTTCTTGCTGCTCATGACCTTGATCTTGGTCTGACATGGACAACATATTTACAGCTGACCCTTCCAATGAACTGCGTACAGCCCAGGCTGTCAATGGGCTTTGGCAAACACTGTGAACAAGAAAGAATGGAATTTGAATGGGTTGGATTCTCTCTTCAGAAAGGAAGGCTGAGGACCTAAGAAGCTGCTTTATACTGAGACAGATTGGTCCCTCTAGACAAGTATAATCTATACTGACTGGCAGTGGTGGTCAATGGTTTCAGACTGCCCTCTTTTCCAGTCCCACCTTAAGTAACCAGACTGAACCTGGGGCCTTTTGTGTTCTGCAACTATGCTGTATCCCTTCTCCAATAGAATTCCTCATGCTGAGTTCACACAAGCCCATCTCAAATTCAAGTTATCATCATACTCAAAGCTAATTTAAAAATTAGCTTAATGGGGCCATTTTATTTTCACGGTCAGGCACCCGCATGTTTATTAAAAGGAAATGAAGTAACACTTCAAAGGTTATTTAATATAAATCATTGAGACAATCCAATTCCCATGATTTTTTCCCAAGCAACTAATTTTTCTTTTATGAGCAATTTCCTGCCAAAAGCAATGAATTTATTCTAACAGAAAACAGTTTAATAGGATGAAACTGAAATGCCCATTGTAATGAAGTGAAGGCAAAATGCCTGGTACAATGAAATAAAAAGTAGTTTAAACTAGATTCAGGAAACAGCATCTATTAGCTCTGAGATTTCACTCCAGAGACAAACATGAAGGAAAATAGTGACTGCAAAAATACTTAAGCCTGAAACCACTTGAAACTCATGTTTCTATATTACTGTGTTCTAAATACCACACCAAAGAATGTATGACCATTATTTGTCATGACAGGTGTTTTTCCCCCAGAAAAGACACAGTACCATTATGCAGCAACAAAATAAGCTTAGTTAAAAATATTGGCTTGAACTATACCTGTATACAAACAGCCTTTCCATCTTATTTTCTGGCTACAGAAATTGTGGGAGGTGGCAGGGGAATGATAATTTTACCAAATTTCTCCAGGGAGGGAAGAAATTCTTCAACAGTTTCCTGGAGACAGGCTCAATCTTAGTAATGGTAGCACAGTTTCTTTCTTTTTCCCCTTCAAGGTTTTTAATCCTGTGCCTGCCATTGCAGGGAATTAATTGTTTTTGAAGTCTGGCCACCATATTGTATCTTCCACAATACCTCATAACTAACAGTGTTATATAGCATGGTGGGGTGGGGGGACAGTGATTCTCTCTCTCTCTCTCTCTCTATCTTACACACACACAGAGAGAAAACATTCTGGTGAAAAATGTGGAGAAAATTCTGCAAAGTGACCTCCTGTTTTTATGTGTCAAAAAGAAACATTTCAGAACTTTTTCTCAGGAAAAAGTATCTTCTGAGAAATTATGGCTCAGCTGTATAGAATCATAGAATCATAGAATCATAGAATTGCAGAGTTGGAAGAGACCACGAGGGCCATCCAGTCCAACCCCCCTGCCACGCAGGAAATCTTGATCAAAGCATCCCCGACAGATGGCAATCGAGCCTCTGTTTAAAGACCTCCAAGGAAGGAGACCCCACCATGCTCCGAGGGAGTGTGTTCCACTGCCGAACAGCTCTTACTGTCAAAAAGTTCCTCCTCATGTTGAGGTGGAATCTCTGTTCCTGGAGCTTGCACCCATTGCTCCGTGTTCCAGTCTCTGGAGCAGCAGAAAACAAGCCTGCTCCATCCTCAGCGTGACATCCCTTCAAATACTTAAACAGGGATATCATATCGCCTCTTAACTGTCTTTTTTCCAGGCTAAACATACCCAGCTCCCTAAGTCTCTCCTCATAAGGCATCGTTTCCAGACCTTTCACCATTTTAGTTGCCCTTCTCTGGACACGCTCCAATTTGTCAATATCCTTTCTGAATTGTGGTGCCCAGAACTGGACACAGTATTCTAAGTGAGGTCTGACCAAGGCAGAATAGAGTGGCACTATTACTTCTCTTGATCTAGACACTATACTTCTATTGATACAGCCCAAAATCGCATTGGCCTTTTTAGCTGCCGCATCACACTGTTGGCTCATGTTCAACTTGTGGTCTACTAGGACTCCTAGATCCCTTTCGCACGTAGTCTCATTCAGCCAGGTCTCTCCCATCCTTATTCTTCAGGATTCAGCTTCTCTCCAAGATCTCCTGAATTTTATATCCTGATGGTTGACTGTGGATATATCTTAGAATCATAGAGTTGGAAGAGATCACAAGGGCCATGTAGTCTAACCCCCTGCCTTGCAGGAATATACAGTCAAAGCATTCCTGACAGATGGCCATCCAGCCTTTGTTTAAAAACCTCCAAAGAAGAAGACTCCACCACACTATGAGGCAGTCCTTTCCACTGTCTTACAGTTCTTATTGTTAGGAAGTTCCTTCTAATGTTTAGGTTGAATCTCTTTTCCTGTAGTTTGAATCCATTGCCCTGTGTTCTAGTCTCTGGAGCTGCAGAAAAACAAACTTGCTCCATTGTCAGTATGACATATTGACTCTGATGAAGCAGTAATAGCAATCTTTTCCCACAGTCCTCATTGTGCGGGGAAGGGCTGTGCTCACTCTGGGAAAGAGTTAGAGCTAATGCTGTACCAAAATCTGCCTTCAGATATCCCAATATTTTTCTTCCCCCATAAAAAAGGCTTCTGGGGAGTTCCATTAAAGCAGGGCTGGACAACTGTTGGGGGCTAGTGGGCCACACTGGTCCCCATGGGACCTTTGGGTACCACCCTCTGCCACCATGACCCCATTAAAAAAAAAAGGATTTGGCATCAGTTGCCCCCCCCCAATGATGCCCAGCTATCATGTTCAAAGCTAGGAGTGAAACTGCAATTAATCACTGCATAAGATATCCTAACATAAGTTCTTATCACCTAACTCTGTTATACCATTACAAGTTGACCCCTGTATCCACAGGACCAGTATCTGTGGTTTCACTTATCCATGTAAAAAAAATCCTCTCTAGGCATTTTCTAGATCCTCCAGTGTGGTTTTATGGTATGCTTCTGCTGGAAGTTAGGCCAGAAGTCATTCATTTCAACAGGGTTTGCTATCCTCTATGGTTTTGTGTTTCTGGGAACATACCCCCTGCAGATATTGGCGGGGGCGGGGAGGGAGTGACCTATATAGCAGTGGATTAATCCTGCCTTTGCATCTCCTAGTGTTATTGTGCTGCAGAGTCATTCGGCAAACATGTTTCCACACTGGAAACAATCTCTTAATGATCCCTCTTTCCCACTATGGTTCTGTAACCGATTTGAGTATGCATGTCTCACTCTGCTTCATTGCAAGAATGACTGAATAGTAGGTATGATGTGGGGGTGTTCTGGCCTATTGCATTTAGAAGAAAGCGAAAGGGAAGAACCCCCATGGTTGAAACTGAAATATGTAAGTATTTCCATTATCAGTTCTTCCATGGTCAAATAAGAAGTATATTTGACAATTTCAGAAAAGGCTGAAATCCTGTATCTACTTAAAAATAAATCAGCCTGACTAACTATATGGAACATCCGCTTGAGTACACATCAGACTGTAAAAGATTCCAATTATGAATTAAGAGAGGCTTTGCAGGCAATTTGGACAATTAGGCCTCTTTCACATGACACAGTTATAGTGCTACCATCTTGCATTCTCCATGTATAATTTGGGGAGGCATTATCACTCTCTGGCAGAGAATTCTAAATATTGCTCAAAATTCTGAATCGAGGATTCCATAAGAGATAGTCATGGCAGTTAAAGTGGAATCAAAGTGCTGTAACTCTGTAGTTTGAAAGGGCCCTTTAGAGAAAGGAACTTATTCTGGGTTTATCACTGTTGTCTTCATTTGTCTATGATGCTGCTGTTAGTTTGAGAAGGAGATTGTAGAAATAAAAATATCATTCCTCTCAAGATGTAATAAATGGTGTAAATTATCCTATGTGGGAGGTCTGGAAGCCATGCCCTATGAGGAGCGGCTTAGGGAGCTGGGCATGTTTAGCCTGGAGAAGAGAAGGCTGAGAGGGGACATGATAGCCATGTTTAAATATTTGAAGGGATGTCATACTGAGGATGGAGCAAGCTTGTTTTCTGCTGCTCCAGAGACTAGGACACAGGGCAATGGACTCAGACTAGAGGAAAAGAGATTCCACCTAACATTAAGAAGAACTTCCTGACAGTAAGAGCTGTTCAGTAGTGGAATACACCGCCTCGTAGTGTGGTGGAGTCTCCTTCTTTGGAGGTTTTTAAACAGAGGTTGGATGGCCATCTGTTGGGAATGATTTTATTGTGTATTCTTGCATGGCAGGAGGCTGGACTGGATGGCCCTTGTGGTCTCTTCCAACTCTATGATTCTATGTGGAAATAATTTGCTCAGCTTCTGGGAGGAGAGGTACCTTTTTGATTCCAGTTTTTTCTAGTGAGAAATGTTATATTAGAATTTAAGAAGAAAGATTCATTTACTGGAACTGTGAAATTCTGAAAAAGTAAATAATAGGAAACAAATAATGAGATATTTTTTTTACTACCATATTTTTCTGCTTTAGTCTTATGGTGAGGAAAAAAGCAAATGGATTTTGGAAAACCTGGGAGAATAGGTGTTAATCAACTAGGATGACATTGAAGACCTTACTTGGTAACCCTTTGCCAACATTAGGGGACATTTTAGTAAGATTTTTAAATCAATGTACAAGTAATTTGGCATCCTATCATTTGAGCAACATATGTAGTGATAACCATGCTGCAGGTGGTGCTGAAAGTGTTCTTTCTCCATTCATGGTGGAAATATTGGGGCCCTTGCACACTACACAGTTTTAGCCCTATGATTCCACTTTAACTGCCATGGCAACTCCTATGGGATCCTGGGACTTGCAGTTTAGGAAGAGGTAATTAGAATACTCCAACAGAGAGTTGTAGTGCCTCATCAAAGTACAAACTTCACAGTTTCATATGATGGAACCATGGCAATGAAAGCAGAATCATAGTGCTATAGTTGTGTAATGTGATAATGGGGGAACACATTTTGTACTATATTAATCAGATTAGTAAGTATACAATTGCTTGAGATTCCGTAATTATTCAGATCCATCGAACAAAATAAATGGAGGTTTTAGGGCATCTTCTTCAGAAGAATGTATAGGATGGTGATGGCGAACCTATGACACGTGTGTCAGCACTGACACGCGTAGCCATTTGTGCTGATATGCGGCCGTAGGCCTCATCCCCCCCGCCCCTGCCAGTAACCTCACCACCCTCTCTAAAGTGGCAATCCAGGCTTCAAAGCCTCACTTTAGGGAGGGGGGGAGGAAAGTGGCAGGTGGGGCTACAAAGCCCCTGTCGCCACTTTAGGGAGGGTGTGAGGTTGGAGGAAAGTGGGTGGGGCTACGAAGCCCCGATTGCCACTTTAGGGAGGCAGGGGGTGGAGCCTCCCCCCCACCTGGCCACCACCACCCCTGAAGCCTGCCGTGCTTCCCCGGAGCCGCCTCAGAAAGGCTGGGTAAGGGGGCCAGCGGGCAGGACTCTGCCAGGGAAGGTGGCAGGCGAGTAGAAGGGCAGATGGTGGGCGAGTGGGAGGGTGGCCGCCCGGCCTCTCCCCGGCCTTCCTGAGGTGGCTACAAAGCCTCGGAGCCACCTTGGAAAGGCCGGGCAAGATGGTGGGCGAGTGGGAGGGTGGCTGCTCGGCCTCTCCCCAGCCTTCCCGAGGTGGCTATGAAGCTTCGAAGCCTCGGAGCCGCCTCAGAAAGGCTGGGGAAGATGGCGGGCGAGCAGGAGGGTGGCCGCCCAACCTCTCCCCAGCCTTCCAGAGGGGGCTCCGTGGCTTTGAAGCCATGGAGATGCCTCAAGGAGGCCGGGGAAGGTGGCGGATGGGAGGGACTCTGCTCGGCCTCTCCCTGGCCTTCCTGAGAGGGCTCTGAGATTTCGAAGCCTCGGAGCCACATCGGACAGGCCAGGGAAGGCGGCGGGCAGGTGGGCCTCTTGTTTGAGCCCAGGGCACCGCACGCAGCTTCTCCAATGGAGCACTCCTAAATACTCTGCACAGGGGAGCTGCCAAAAGAGGGAGGGGGGAGAATGCGCATGTGTGTGTGTGTGTGTGTGTGGCATTGTGGGGAGGGGGACTAAGTGCTGTGAAGGGAAGAAGCCGACGTCTGGGAGCCGAGGAGCTGCCTGCGTAATCCCTCCTAGGGTACCCGGCAACACATGCTTTGCTCCATATATAACTCAGGCTACCTCCTTGTCTCCAACTCCGCCTTGCTCCCACACTTGCTACTGTGCCCCCCAGTCTTCCTCTACCTCAAGTAGGTAAGTCACTCGTGTCACAACGGCCCACCCACGGACTTCTGCTGCCTGAAGTCCAGGGTTGGCCCTTGTTCCTATCCCAAACCCAGGGATTCCTCTTCATTGCCACCACTCCCTGTCTTGCTGGTTTTTCTTGTCTAGGCAGGGAGATCATAGACAAGATGAAATCAAGGAACAATAATAACTCTTTTCTCTACTCTAGAGAAGGTTCTTGATAGCTGACCAAAGCAGGCGATTTCGAGGCGAGGTTGAGAAATAACAGAAGCTTTTATTTCAATCTTTGGATCTATATCACTCGAGAAGGTAAAACATTCCCAGGTTCAGCTTAAGGATTAGACAAATACATTCATTCAGAGCACTAGAAATAAAACCATAAAATCTGACGCAATCTAACTACACATTCCCTAACTACTACATGCAGACTAACTTACAGTCTCTGTAGATGGAATCAGAGTCTTTTTGGATCCTTTTTGGAGGGCTCTGGATAAGGTTGGCTCCACCCAACCCTTTGGTATCACAGATTGTCTTTTGGGGCATTTCATGGTTGTGTAGGCCATCGGGCCCAGAGCTAGGCCATGGGGTCAGAGTCCATCTTAGCTAGCTCCATGTAGCTGGCCATGTGCTCGGCCAGTCTGACCCAGAACAAAGGAAGGATAAAGAACTTTTAAAAGTCCTTCTTGTTGATTCCTGATTGGCTCTGCCAGTGCCCAATCAGAGTGGCTATCTAGCCAGGTGATATGACATCATGTTATTTAATGAGGGTCTCCCACCCACTCCCCATTTCCAAATAAGGAGTGGAATTTTCCAATACTGATCCTGTGAGTTGTGAAGGTGAGCTCCCATGCTGGCATAGCAAGCCAGCATGACAACTCGTGGGTGAGGTATTCCCCCCCCCCAAATAAACCCATGGGTCAGAAGGAGGCTGGGGTGGGGGTGGGGGGAAAAGTAGCGACGGAGCCTCCAAAGGCACCATCGCCACTTTTGCAAGGCCGGGGGGGGGTGCTGTTATTATTCGCAGATTTTTCACATTCACGGGTGGTCTTTGGAACCTAACCCCAATGAATGTGAAGGGACGACTGTACATTTTGATTACGCAGTTGTCACATGAGTTGTGACAACTCATTAATTATTAACAATTAATAATATTGTTAATTAAACAATAAATATCGCGAAATAATATTTTTTCCTCAAAGTGATACACCACCCAAGTTATGCTCAGTTTTTTGGCGATGTTTGACACACCAAGCTCAAAAGGTTGCCCATCACTGGTATACGAGGAAGGGGAGTGTCTTTAGATCTGCAGATGTGCTGACCTAAAACTCCCACAGTTGCTTACAATATATTATAATATATGCTGATATATTATCATATTTCCTATATTTAGTAAAATATAGTGTCTCTCATTACTGTAATATTTACTATGCAATATCCTTAGTTATAATTTCTATTGTAAAGTTATGATGTGTGACAATCAAAATTAGTTCCTTCACTTCTCTTTTTAGCACCCTTCATACAACTGACTTTGAATTCCATGGATCCTACTATACAAATTCACTGTTATTTACAGGGACAAAAGTGAAATGCAGCATAATCCAACTGAGATGCTGTTACGGATCTACTTACTCATACTATTCTTCCCTTTCCTTTTATGCATAGAACTATTTCTTGCTGCCCCACATTGTATGCAGCCTTATACTGCCCCCCGCTGGTCATTCTGCCTTATGTCAACAGGAGATGGTTTTAACTTTCAACTAAAACAGTGGTTCTTAACCTTTTCTTTACCAGGGACCTCCTTTAAATATTGTTGCTGCGGACCCCCAATTGGATTGGAGCGGATTGAATGGCAATGTGCAGACCCAGCCAGCCAGCCTTTGCCTTGGCTCCTGTCACACGGTCACTCAACTGTAGGGAGGAGGTGGGTCAAACAGCCTACAAGCCTTGGTGTACCCCTGTGAGGACATTGCAGACCCCTGGGGGTCCCCAGACTACAGATTAAGAACCACTGAACTAAACTAAAGGTGTGTTTGATGTGGGATGATTATTTAGGGCCTAAATACCTTAAAGGCACCAGATCCTGTCTGATCTTGGAAGCTAAGTAGAGTCATCCCTGGTGAGTACTTGCATGGGAAACCACCAATGAATACCAGGTGCTATGGGCTATATTACAGAGGAAGGATCTGGAAACCCGCTCCCCTCTGAATATTCCTTGCCTAAACAAACCCTATGGTATTCATGGGGTTGCTGTAAATTGACAGGTGATTTGAAGGAACACACACACAATCCTTATGTGCAGCATTAACTTTTCCTAAACATCAAGTTTAAACATTGTTCAAGTGTAGTCCTTTCATTTTGACAAACTGTGTAAGAGGTAGAAACTAAGGACTGAAAATGACTGAAAATCCATATTTTATAGATTGAAGTACCCACAATGTATGGTGGTTAATACTGAATTGGATCCAGCAAAAGCCTCTGATGGACAGAACTTCTCTAAAAATTATGACCCCTAAAGGTATGTTCCACAGAGTTGTGGGAAGCCCTCCTAAAAAGTAAAAGAGGGTACTGTAGAAGGAAGTGGAAATAATCAAACATCTCACCCTTCCCCTGCTTTCCACTTGAGAATGCTCCCATTAGTTGGATCTGGTGGATCCTACCTCTACAGGTGCTTTAATTAACCCTGGGGTGTGTGTAATCAAAGCACTTTAATATCACTTTCACTGTCATGGTTCCATCCTATGAAATCCTACGATTTGTAGTTTGGGGAGGTAGTTAGAATTCTATGCCTATGAACTTTAATTCTATAATTCAGGAGAGTGGACTTTAGAATTGATATTGACTAATAGGAAGGTGTCCTGAAGGGGACAAGTTATTTGCTCAAGAGGTTAGGATTCAAACCAATGAGGTGTAAGTACAGGAAAAGAAGTTCCAACTAAACTTAAGGGAAGACCTCCTGAAAATAAGAGTCAATAGAACCAACTGCTCTAGAAGAAGGCAGTGGAGTCTCCTTCATTGGATGTTTTACTACAGAAGTTAGATAGCCATCTGCCAGGAATGCTTTAGTTGTGGATTCATGCACTGGTAAGAGTTGGACTAGATGGTCCTTGGATCCCAACTCTATGTCTTTGTGAAACTTTTCATATATAACTAGGCAATTTTTTTTGTGTTTTCTCACCAATACCTCCGAAACCATTTGATAATCAAGTGTTTGGCAGCCTTTTAAAGACAGGTGGCTGAATATAACATGCCTCTTAAGCTCCTCTTTGAATTCCAAGCCTGAATACATGCTGATACACTGAGAAGATGTTTTTGTTAATAAATCTCTTCATGTTAATTCTGACACCAATGCCCACTCTGTTCTTAATCAATCTTATATCATTAGATCAGTGATGGAAGTCATCTAGCTCTCCAAGTGCTGTTGGACTACAACTCACATCAGTTCTAGCCAGTGGTGAAGAATGCTGGGAACTGCAATTCAGCATCTGGAAGTTCCCATCCCTGTGTTAAAGGATACACAAAGCATCATTATTCCTTGATTTGACAAAACACAAAATGGGTTGCATCCTGTGTCCCTTCCATAATGGAAAGGCTCCTGTGTATGGAAGGGACTGAAACCCAATGGAGGCCCCTGGTAGCAGAAGGAGGGAGGGAGAGAGGGATTTGTGTTGATTCCTCCTTCTCCCTGTAGTCCCTACCCTCCCATTGTGCCACTTACCACCATTTTGGAATGTTCCCCAACTCTCCAGAGCAGTTTTTGGAGTAAGGAGCTGCAGGGAGAAAAAAGGAGATTATCAGACGGGAACAAAAAAAAGCGTTCGCATCTCGCAATCTCCTCTCCCGCCCCGTAACAACATAAAATGAAAACTTTTCAGACCTACCTTAATTGCGCATTGTTCCCTTGGCAGGGCAGCCCAGGAGTGAAAGGAGCTTGAACGGAGCTCCTTTCACTTCCTGGATTGAAATTCCAGCTGCTCTTGCGAGAAGACGAGAGTGTGGGAAATTCAAACTGTAAAAGGAAAATACAGATCAAAAAGTTACATTAAGGACCTAAACACACTTAAAACTTAACAAGTAACCCAGGGAGGGTACAAAAAAGTGTGTCATTTACCTTGATGTCCCGATCTCACCCGGAAGTGTCCTGGCATGGGCCTCCCATTGACGCTGGCATTGTGCCAACATAATGGGGCACCTTTTCAGATGCAGGACATTCCGTGACAGAAACAGAATGGAGGATTCATTGATGGCTTAACCTATCAATAAAAAGCAGCACCGGAGGAATGACATCAGCACGGGTGCATGACAAGATGGGAACGACATCATCTTTAACTATCTCCTGGCATTGTGATAACGCCATATTTAGTGTGTCTGATAATCTCCAAGATTTTTTTTTTGAGAAATCCATAGAGGGCAATTTCTTCATGTTTTGGGGCCTCCCTAGGCCCAGGAAAGGCACCCTAGAAACATTGAAAAATTGGATGGCATGGGAGACTTTTTGCCACACTTTCCTACCTCTGCCTTCGTGAAATGGTCTTTGTGGCTATCCACTGTCTGTTCACTGGAACTTTGAATCCTAGACAATTTACCCCATGAACAGTGTATTCCTATATATGTCTACCCAGATGTCCAAAAGTTCAATGTAACTCCCTTTAGGGTGTAGCTGTAGGGAGGCAAATTGAGAGCAATCTCTCCCCCACATAGGGATTTCCCCCCCCCCCCCATGAAATTTTCTTTCGGTCCCCACCTTTCTAGCATTGCAATAACTTAAATTATCACTCCAGCATTTAGAAATACAGTTTAGGTACCCAAAGAAAAGAGGCAGGCAAAGTGATTAAGCAAAATTCTTCTTTAGAGAGACAATACCATCATTTTGCCCTCCCCCCACCCCTGTAGCTACCCCTCTGACAGGTACCATATTTGTGTCCATTGTCTACATTATTTCTTTCCTAGAAACTCTCAAGGAACTGTCAGTTGATGGTTCATGGACCAGCACTGGTCCTTGGATCATCACTTTGAGTAGCACTGATGTAGATTTTGCACCAAACAAAGTCAGATTTTATAAGGTGGGAAGTGCAAAGGTACACATTATGAGATATGAATGAAGCATATATACAAAATCCATTTTTGTATATATTCCCTTAATTTGGCAGTTTATTCCTCCCCACCCCTGTAGCTACCTCCTTGGCTGCTTCCCAGGTGTGCGATTATAGAACAGCAACCTCAGTCTCTCTGCCTCTTCAGAATATATATATGACAAGATGGAAAATATATACAGCTGTCCCTTCATATTCACTGGGGTTTGGTTCCAGAACCCCCCATGAATACCAAAATCCATGAATACTCAAGTCCCATTATATGCAATGGCAAGCAAAATGGTGTCCCTTATATAAGATGGCTGTGACGAATGTTGCTGTCCTTGAGCAAGCAGGGATCACCAGCATTGAGGCCATGATATTGAAAACACAGCTGCAATGGGCAGGGCACGTTTCTAGGATGGAGGACCATCGCCTCCCATGGTGAATTCGCCAGGCGTCAGCGTAAGAGGGGCACTCCAAAAAAATGATACAAGGACTCCCTGAAACAACATCTCAGGTTCAGCCAAATTGATCACCAACGGTGGTCCGCCCTGGCCTCACAACGGGAGGCATGGAGATGCACTATCCACAATGTTGCAGCCTTATTTGAGAACTCACGCCGAACAAGTCTTGAAGAGAAACGACAACGCAGAAAAAATCACAACCCAAAAACATCACCCAAGGAGACCTTTGCTGTGTTTTCTACAACCAGACTTATTTATCTCGGATTGGCCTTTTCAGTGATCAGCGCGCTTGCAGAAAGCATGGGATGAATCCTTCCTGAATCTTCGTTTGTGAAGAAAAGCCAGAGAGAGAGAGAGAGAGAGAGAGAGAGAGAGAAGATGGCAAAAACAAGGTTCGCTTTTTCGATCGATTATTATTTTTTAAGAATATTTTCAAGCCGAGAATACTTAAATCCGTGGATACGGAGGGACAACTGTATATATATTTGACATGACGATATATTAATATGAGAGGGCTGGAACTGGAAAAGGACTGGGTGGAACCAGACAGTACCAATCTGTTTTTAGCTCAGTTACCAGATTAATTACGAACTAGCAATTAATCTCCAAATCAGTATAGAATCCCATTAACTATGAATAGGTCCTGACATGCATTGATATTTAGAGTGCATCATAGCCTCAAATCCCAAGTGTAATACAACCTAAGCAGTATAAACTAGGGGGTTGTCTAGATGGTGAAAAAACTCCTCATAGAATTCGAGGAGAATAGCTTTTGTCCCAATGTCCCATGGTGATTTGGTATATTCGGAATGAGAGGAACAAATAACTCCAAAAACAATGTGGGAGATGCCTTTGCAGCTTCTCCCAAGGTTAAAAAAAAAAAATCGAGGGAAATGCCCACTGCCACTCGTTAGGACAACCGAATGCAACACAGCACATTCCCAGATAAGAGCGGAAGTGGAAACCTGACTGGTTGGACATGTGCAGGAGGCAGGCTTGCCAGTGGCAAAGTGGCTGGAAGCACCATTTTGGAGTGCTGTGGTGCACTTTTTTTTTGCTGCACTGAGATGACCAAACAGCTTTTTAAACAGAAGGTTGCACTTGCTCACCTTAGATTTACAGTAAAAAAAAATAAATACTGTGCAGAGGCGGCAATTTGTTGAGAATAACGTGAGCGATTCCGTCCTGGCCACCATCCTGATTCACAGGCATGTCTCTGTGTGAACATCAAACAGGGTTAGCTTCGCTTACCACCAATTTTGTCAAAAAACTGTGAAGACAAATGAACGGTGCAGTAAATTTGCATTAATGTGCAGCAATCAGTATTATATCTTCTCATCTAGACAAGTCTATGATATTCTTAATACCACCATTGAACCACCATTGGTCAGACCTCACTTAGAATACTGTGTCCAGTTCTGGGCACCACAATTCAGAAAGGATATTGACAAATTGGAGCGTGTCCAGAGAAGGGCAACTAAAATGGTGAAAGGTCTGGAAACGATGCCTTATGAGAAGAGACTTAGGGAGCTGGGTATGTTTAGCCTGGAAAAAAGACGGTTAAGAGGCGATATGATGTCCCTGTTTAAGTATTTGAAGGGATGTCACACTGAGGATGGAGCAGGCTTCTTTTCTGCTGCTCCAGAGACTGGAACACGGAGCAATGGGTGCAAGCTCCAGGAACAGAGATTCCACCTCAACATGAGGAGGAACTTTTTGACAGTAAGAGCTGTTCGGCAGTGGAACACACTCCCTCGGAGCGTGGTGCGGTCTCCTTCCTTGGAGGTCTTTAAACAGAGGCTGGATGGCCATCTGTCGGGGATGCTTTGATCAAGATTTCCTGCGTGGCAGGGGGTTGGACTGGATGGCCCTCGTGGTCTCTTCCAACTCTGCAATTCTATGATTCTATGATCCTTCTTGTCACGCAAGTCATGGCTTGCCTGAAGGCTCTGTATGTGGAATCTGCTTCCCATGCTCCTAAAAGACCTGTACATGCATGCTAGCACTGAGCAATAGCAATAGCATGGATATTTATATATTGCTTATCAGTGCCAAATCACTCCCTAAGTGGTTTACAATGATTTTTTAGTTAATTGCCCCCAAAAAGCTGGGTACTCATTTTACCAACCTATGGAAGGATGGAAGGCTGAATCAACCTTGGAGCCCTCTGGGATCAAACTCATAACTTTGTGGCTTGCAGTACTGGCACTTGACCACTGCACCACCAGGGCTCCCTTAGGAGGCACTCAGGCTTTGAACAGGCCATATAGCAGAAATAATGTGAGAATGCCAAAAACAAACCCCTAAAAACAAATACCATGGATAGTGAATGTCTCCTTAGAAGAATCCATCACCAGGACTTCAAAACTTTATCCTTTTTTTGACTCCAGCACCCAGAATCCTCTATCCAGCATGGCTGCTGATCATTGCTGGCTGTGAGGATTCTTGAAGCTGTAGTCCCAAAAAGCCAGCATTGCCAAACTTGGCTCACTGTCATCACATGGATGGAAGGCTTCCCTTTCCAAATTAGAGATTCTTTTAGATAAGGGATACTTTTTCTTTAAATATATTGTTCATATATGCAGTTTTAATATATCAGTCAATCAATCAATTATGCCCCATACAGTTATTGGATACATTATTTCATCAGATGGTAACCCAAAACATTTAATGTTTGGAAAAGAAAGGGACAGAAATCAAGTATGGTAGAATAACTACAAGGCTTTTTTATTATTTGGGGGAAAGCAAATATAAAATGACACAGGATATGGCTGACATGTCATGTGAATGCAAAAAGATCCTGGTTTTACAGACTTTTTAATGTGTTTGAAATGAGATGGACTGACTGCATCAGTAGCCTGCTGGCATGTTTATGGTGGACTACTTTCACCTACTGGGATTTGTGCCAAGAATCTTTATATAGTGAAACTTTGAAGAAAATTACGTTGTGTTGGTATGGATCCAAGTTAGTAGTCAAACTCTCAATCTGTTCCCCTTGTGTAGTTCATGTATAGTAAAACCTTTAAGAGAAAGACTCCAGTGTGGTGCCTCTAGTTAGTAAGACTACTAACAAACCTATTAAAAAGTAGCAAATAATAGAAAGTCAGCCACTCTCTGCAGTTGAGATGGTTTCCCCACAAAGCTGAGGAAGATGGCTATTTTTCTTGACGATTTTTCAAGAAGCATCTAGCAAACACGCACTAACTCAAACTGACCCCAATCCTCCACAGCAAATTTTGAGGTTGGGGGGAGGCTATGCAAGGGAGACTACCCCCCCCTTTTCTCCTAATAGAGACAGTTCCATCAGTAGAGCAACCTTTTGGATCCTGGCCTAAGATAGTTGTTTTTTAAAGACTCATGTCACAGCACTCAGTTTGGAAACAAGAACTCAAAAGAAGCTACTCACAATATAGGCTGCATACTGATTTGGGTGGGGAACCACACCTGTTTCGGCTAGTAAGTTGTAGAAGATGCTGATATATTTGGAGCCCTCATACTTATTATAACTAGCATCCTCAGCTCATGTTTTCAAAATGATTTTTCAGTCGTCAGCAAACTCCCTGCCCTGTTTTAGGAGATTATCACATGGGTAAAATATTCCAGGACAGGGATGATGGGAGAGTGCTATCAGTCTCCCTTTTCAGATGATGTCGTCCCTGTCCTGGGATGCTCCTGTCCTGCTCCTGTTACCACCACCCCGCTTCCTCTTATTCACGGTTTAAGCCATGAATAAGAAGCCCATTCCGTTATCATAACAGAATGACAGGCGAGTGAACAGTAGCCCCGTTCTGCTCCCGGGATGACGACGGAACGTGACGTCACTGGGAGGTCCTTGCTGGACACTTCTGGGTGCGATTGGGACAAACAGGTAAGTGACACCCTCCCCCCCTCCCCGGGTTACTTGGGCTTTTTTTTTTTTTTGCTTTGTTTTGGGGCTTTGTTTTATTTTTTGACTTTTGGTTTTGGTTTTTATTTTTAAGTTTCCTGCGTGATCGTTCTCTTGCAAGAATGAGTGGGATTTGGCTTCGCTGCAGTAAAAGCAGCTTTACGATAGCTGCCTTTACTGCAGTGAAGCTGAGGGGAGGGGGAGCTGTATCTAGTCTGTGAAAAAGGTAAGTGTTAGAAATTATTTTTTTAAAAAGTTACAGGGACGGGAGTAGGTTTGGCTGGGGGGAGGTAGCGGGACAGATATGACCCGTGTGATAATCTCCTTAGAAATTAGTTCACTGCTTTTTGTGGGGCTGCAGTTTAGGCCAAATCCACAAGGCTAAAGACCTTGTACAACTACAAATCCCAGGATTCCATAGGAAGGAGGTATGGCAAATAATCCAGTTTCAAACTGGATTACAGTATTTGTGTTGCGTGGATTTGGTCTCAGTGTAGCAACCACACACTGCATACCCAAGACTGAGTTCTCTGTCTTTCCATGTAGAAGGGGTGGACTGGAAAAGCCCTTTTCTGTTCTTGGAGAGCCACTCCCACTCAGGACAAAGAGTACTGGGCTAGATGGTCTGCAGACTAGAGATGATGGGAGCTGCAATCAGACCCCTGGATGGGGAAGGCTGCCTACCCCGTTATTACTGCAGCAGCTGGCCTCAGGAGATGGTAAGCTCTGCTTTTGGGAGGTATTTCAACAAAGAGTGGAAGCCCATCTTTCAGAGACAGGGACAGTCCTATCATTAGGAAGAAAGAAATAACTGCCTTAAGTAGCACATGTTGGAAAAGTAATGCTGACACCCCTAGGTGTTCCCCCTGGACTCCCCAAGTGTCCACCTCTTCGAGGACAGAGCAATGTATACAACAGGGTCTTGTTCTTGGTTTTCTTAATTAGCCTGTTGCCTCATATCACCCTGTCAACTGCACTGGGAAATGGAGGGAGCGCCATCTCCTCTTTTCCCTCAGGCAGACCTGGATAATGTTCCTTTTTTATTTTTTGGAGTACAGCTCCCAGAATCCCTTACCATGGCATGATGACTGAGAGATTCTGGGTCCTCTCTCCCCCCCCCCTCGCAAAAAATGGGGGAACTTCTTCAAGGTCTGGCCTGTGGCAGGAATAGACACTGGGCCGCCACTGGAATCTGCGTCTCCTGTCTTGACCTGGGGGGTCGACTAGATGACCTCTAGAGCCCCTTCCAACTCTTAGCTCAAGCCACTTCGTGGATATTGAGCCCAGTCGTTCAAACCAGACGAGCAAAGGTCCAAACGGGAGTCCTGAGGTGGGGGGAAAAAAACCCTTGGACGGAAAGAGCGCACCGAGGCCTGCCTGGCCCGCACGGTCCCCCCTTCCCTCTCCCCGCCGTGTAACCTGACCGGAGCAAACCAGTGGCGGCGGCGGCGGCGGCAGCTGTCGGCGGGCGGAGCTCCAAAGCCCCTGGCGCGGCGAGCGGGCTGCGCTCCCCGGGGGTCGCCCCTTGCCCGCTCGCCTTTCCCCACAGAGGGGTGGGGAGGGCTTTGGCGGCATGGCTGAGGGGTCGTGGGGCCCACGGAGCGCCCTGTTGCTCCTGCTGCTGGCCGCCCACCGAGAGGTTCTGGCAGGTAGGGCTGCGGAGTTACGCGTGGGGGGTGGCCTGGTTGGGGAGGGGCTCTCAAACTCGCCCACCCGCTTCGGGGCGGGAAGGCGCCTTCTTCGCGGCCGGAGAGCCGGGGAGGGAAGCTGCTCTGGCGGCGGCTCCCAGCCAAGGGGCCGCTCTCCTTCCTTCCTTCCTTCCTTCCTTCCTTCCTTCCTTCCTTCCTTCCACCCGTGGGGCGTCGGTCTCGTCAAGGCATCGGCTGCCCGCCCCGCGAATTCTTGGAAACTCGCAAGGACGGAAGCCCCCCACGCGGGGTGGTGGTGGTGGGGTGGCTTCGTTGGCCCGTGTTAGGGGCTGTAGCCTGGCAACTCGGCATTTGGGCGCTGAGGGAAAACCAAGGCGGGGGGGGCGGGAATCAATATTTTAGGAGAGAGAGTGAGAGAGCGTAAGCCCGCCTTTGGCCTGGCGCCTCGTAGCGCAGGTGTGGTGGAAGACGCACAGGCTCGTCTGGAAATCAAAGCGTGGGTGGGTGGGTGGTTTTAAGGAGGGGTCCTCGTAAATACTCTAAAGCAATGGCTCTTAACCTTTTCTTTACCAGGGACCCCCTTTAAATATTTTTTTGTTTCCGTGGACCCCCCAAGACTTAACTCAAGGCTTAAAATGATAATGATACCTGACAATAATAATAATAATATAATTACACCATCCATATTAAACCTTCCCTCAGAGGCACTGGAGGGGGAAGGATGACTTTTCTTTTGCTTCTTCCTGTCAGCTTGTGGCTGGGGTGGATTGAATGGCAATGTACAGTTCAAGCCAGCCAGCCTTTCCTGTCACATGGCCACCCCACTGCAGGGAGGAGGTCAGTCAAACAGCCTTAAAGCCTTTGGGAAAGACCTGTGAGGACATTGCAGACCCCTGGGGGTCCCTAGGCCACAGGTTAAGTACCACTGCTCTGGTTGGTACTTGGATGGGAGACTGCCCACAAATCCCAGGTGCTGTAGGTTATATTGCAGAGGAAGGAAGTAGTAAAACCACCTCTGAATACAGGTGGACCTTCGTATCTACGGATTTGGTATCCATGGTTTCACTTATCCACGCCTCCCAAAATATGTTCTCTCTAGGCATTTCTAGATCCTCCCCTGTGATTCTATGGTCAGCCTCTGGTGTTTGTCTCATTGAAAATAATGAGGTTCCCTATTATCCACTACTTTAGCTCTCCACGGGGGTCTTGGAACTGACCTGTATTCCTTGCCTAGGAAACCCCTATGAAATTTATGGGGTCGCCATAAATCGACAGGTGATTTGAAGGCACATATACACAAATACCTTCTGAATTCTTTTGTTTAACTCAAAACATGCCTCAAAGGGAGGGAGGTCCATAGGCAATCACTGGTGACTTAACCACAGGACTTTGGATTACAACAGTTCTCAAAACATTGCACTAGAATGGGTTTGGATCAGTCTGCTCTACATTGGATGAGGCAGCCACCTCAGTTAGCAGATTTGGGGTGTCAGTGAAAGGCTGACAGAGGGGTTAGCTGTTTACGTTAACAGTGCCAAGGTAGCTTGGCTGGCTTTGGGTAGTGCTTAGTGTTCCCAGGTTGTCAAAATAGAATAAGGGACAGTAGAAATTGATGACACAAAGGGTTGACAATCAGGAAGCAGCTATTAAGAAGCTGGGCTGGTTTAAGGGCCCTGCAGCACGTGCAGCCTCAGAGGCCCCCGTCATTGTGGGAGCCCCTGTTGTAACATTCCTCCTGCAAAAACATTATTAGTAATAATCTGAATATCCTGTACTGTGAGTAGGTTAGGTTAGGTTAGGTTAGGTTACACTGACCTGAGATAAACATGGGGACCCCAAAAGAAAGCTTTGCAACCCCCCCCCCAATTCTTTAAACCAGTCCTGGATATTAGGTTATATTGACCTGAGATAAACATATGGGGACCCCAAAAGAAAGCATTGCAACCCCCCAATTCTTTAAACCAGTCCTGGATATTAGGTTACATTGACCTGAGATAAACATATGGGGACCCCCAAAAGTCCTTAAACTGGTCCTGTTAAGAAGTTTGTGTTCTACCAAAATATCAAATGATATTTCAGTATTGTTAGCCATGTGTTTCTCTGTAAAATTAAAATATTGTCCACATTCATAAATTATGTGGCGCACACCTTTCTGTCTTTATGAAGTGCCCAAATCCACGAGGATGGGATTTGGGGGCATCTTCTTCAGTCTGTATAGAAGGAAAACCTTTCCAACCTGTAGATAGGGAACATTCCTTATGATAAAGGACACCTGCCAGTCCTCTAAAGGACATGTTTTCTGGCCCCTATAATAATTATTATAGGAGATCCCCTATAATCAAGGACACCTGACAACCCCTAGTGCTGTTGCACCTTCATTTGAGTGGATGATGGATGCCATTTACTACTTCACTTTAGGTTACAAAAACAGATTAAGGGTAATTTATTTAGACATACACGAGCATGAAAATCTAACTTAAACTGCAAAGCTGAATGGTATGTGGGAGCAAACTCAGTGGTGTGAGAGATGCACTCTGCCCAAACTCAGATATATTATCTTTTTCATATGTTTGTGTGTGTGTGCACAGGAGAGCCAGCGTGGTGTAGTGGTTTGGGTGTTGGACAAGGGTTCAAATCCCTGCTCAGCCATAGAAACCCGCTGGGTGATCTTAGGCAAGTCACACTCTTTCAGCCTCAGGGAAAGCAAAGGCACCCCCCCCCCGAACAAATCTTGTCAAGAAAACCCCATGACAGGTTCACCTTAGGGTTGCCATAGGTCAGAAATGACTTGAAGGCACACAACAACAAGTGTGTGTGTGTGTGTGTGTTTTGTCTCATTTTTAAGGGCTGAGCACATGAAAGAAATACTACATTTTGGGTCAAAGTACTACTGGACCATTTACCTAAAAATAAAACCTCTTGAACTTAGTGGAATTTTCTCCTGAATGCAACTATATCTTAGTTAAAGGAGTACAAAATGTGCTCTTGGACATTACTTCTGTAACAGAAAATTTGGTACCAGAAACAAAAATAACGTGGACATAATTGGGATAGTTTCCTACACCACAAAAAAGAAGAACAGTTCATGTTTCAGCAAAACTTTTTATTCAAAAGTGATGATATGCACATATGAAATGAGACAACCAGGTCAGGGAGGCCTTGTATATATAAGTAACCCAAAACATTTTTAGAAACCGCAGGAATGATTTTTTCTTTCACCAGGCTCTATTTTTCTTATTATTTCCAATTTGCCATCCAGATCTTTTCCCTTTCCTTTTCTTTTTTAAATGCTGGCAGTAGCTGGTTGAGCCAGCTTATCTGCTTTTTCCTTTTCTCCCAGTTTTGCTGTTCATACATGCTCACTAAGGGATTCCTGAGGCACCTGCTGTTCACCTTGCTTGTTGCAGGCAGGTATACACAGCTACAGTAGGATCGGCTAGAGCAGAATCCCATTCTTTTCAAACTTTATTGCATTGTTTACTGAAGACATGCTGCTGCAACCCAATGCCATAAGTTTATGTTTCTCCACCCCCCCACCAATTTACCAATACTGTATTGTTGCTGCTAAAAAAATAATAAAAAAAATCCCTTCCATTTAGACAGACAAGGAGGAAAGGTTAGGCATAAAAAGACTTTGTAAAAATCAGCTTCTTTGTCAGAGGCCTTGTTAACTGAGATATGCCCCAGGGATGGGTAAAGTACAGCCCGTGGGCTACATGACCCCACCCGGACTGTTTTTGTGGTCTCCAGAGCCCCCTAGGGATAAAAATATTGTTTAGCAAAAAAAAAAAAAATGTTCCAGAATTCTCCCAAGTGCACTTGAGGGGTGTGGAAGACATTTCCACCACATTTGGAAACCCCCTGAACTTTCCAGGGGGGCAAAAATGATTTTTGCAATTATATATATATATATATATATATATATATATATATGTATGTTGCCACTGAGGGCATTGAGTGAAGATGTACCACAATTTGTGACCTCCTGGGCCTATTTTCACATGGAGAAAATGCCCCCATATCCCCTAGAGTCGTTTGGGGACAAAACATTTTTTTAAAAATGTTGTGGGAGCAGGTGCAGCCCTCCAAGTTCTAGGGGGCTAATGTGGCTCCCTAGCCTTCCACAGCTGCCTACTTCTGCTGTAGACACATCTGCTGTCACACACAGTAGATCCCAGATTGAATGCCTGTTGAGCAGAGCTTGGGTTTTTTTGGACTGTAGTTTCTTGAATCTCTCACCCCCGTCACCCTTGTCAGGATAATTCATATTTCTCTTATATTCTTTTTTTTTAGTTCACTGTAGTCTGAACCTTGAAAATTAGATAAATACAGTTTTTTGTTAATTCCTCTGCCTGGTCACTTGCAAACAGTTCCTGCTTACTGTAAGTGGATACAGTCTATGAATTTTTCATCAGCATTTCAGACCATTTTAGATGTCACTTGACTAGCTTGGCATTCTATTTTTTTTCTACTACAATTCCCATCAGCTTCAGCAGGCAAGACCCATAGGGTTCTGCGAGATGTAATCCAAAAACAAGAGATAATCAGGTTGGTAGAAATGGTCCTCAACAGAAGCACTTTTATGTAAAAAGTGTGCATGTAAAGCATAGTTAGATCGCAATGATCCTGATTGGTACACACTAATAATTATAATGTTTTATACAAATGTAAATGTCATGGCTCCATCTTATTGAATCTTGGGATTTGTGTTTGGTGACTTACTTAGGAGATTTTCAGACACCGTTTAACAGTGCCTACTGCGGGAGTAGGTCCCGGGAGAGGAATGGCGCTCTTGCGCGGCAGGGGGTCATTTTCGGAGGCCGCCATCCCTTTTCCGGAATCCTTCGTTGCACATCCGTGAAGCTTTGGAAGCGGCCGCGCCATATTTTAAGCACGGAAGTTGCCTGTGCTTAAAATATGGTGTGGCCGCTTCCAAAGCTTCACGAACGTGCAACGAAGGATCCCGGAAGAGGGACGGCATCGTCCAAAAATGACCCCCTGCCGCACAAGAGCGCCATTCCTCTCCCGGGACCTACTCCTGCGGTAGGCACTGTTAAACGGTGTCTGAAAATCTCCTTAGACTAGTTTTCTTTCCTGAGTTCTAGCACTAGAGCTCTCTAATAGAGAATTTTAAGTACTTCACTAAACTATAAGTCTCAGGATACAACTAAAATAGTATCAAACTGCTATAGTGGTTATTCATATTTAAAGCAGAGCTGTTTATATCTATGGGATCTGTCATGACTGTCTGCTCTAGGAGAAGACATGTTACATTGCAGTTGTCCCTCCATATCCACGGATTTGGTATCCATGGATTTAAGTATTCACGGCTTGAAAATATTCTTTAAAAAATAATAATCCAACAAGCAAACCTTGATTTTGCCATCTTATATAAGGAACACCATTTTGCTATGCCATTGCATATAATGGGACTTGAATATTCACGGATTTTGGTACCCACGGGGGGTCCTGGAACCAAACCCCAGCGAATATGAAGGGACAACTGTAAATATCTAGTGTATAGTTTAAGGTGAGAGCCAGGTGTAGTGATGTAGTGGTTTGAGTGTTGGACTAAGACTCTGGGAGACTGGGTTAGAAATCCCTGCTCATCCATGGAAACATACTGGGTGAACTTGGCCAAGTCACGCTCTCTCAGCCTCAGAGGAAGGCAACAGCAACCCCCCTCTGAACAAATCATGACAAGAAAACCCTGTGATACGGTTGCCTTAGGGTCCCTGTTGAACAGCCCTGTTGAACAACAACTTAAGGAAGTTTTTCCTAATGTTTAGGTGGAATTTCTTTTCCTGTAGTTTGAATCCATTGCTTCGTGTCCTAATCTCTGGAGCAGCATAAAACAAGCATGCTCCTTTTCCTATATGACATAAGAATGTTAGAAGCTGCTTTATCAAAGTCTCCCAGTTCATGCCACAGTTCAATCAAATGCACTGCCAACCATGTCACAAGTTGGGGTTTCTCTGCCTAAAACCTCTCAAGCATCTCACCATGAGGCACAATCTGCCAAGTGCCCTCCTTCTTGTCCACCCCCCCCCCTCTGCTCTCTAGCCAGAGACAGAAGGAAATGACAGAGAGTGCAAGGCTCCCTGATAGGAAGATTAGAAAAGTTTATTTTAGTCAAGCAGAGCTTAAGACAAGTTAAAGGGTAAATCACTTAATGAAGAAAGTGTTCCTTTCTCCAAGTTCAGCCTAAGGTTACAGAAATACAAAGCATTCATACATTCATTAAGGAAAAAATAAAAAATAATGCCTGACGCAAGCTAACTAAACTGTTTCCTACACAAAAGAAAAACTAATTACATTATAGAAGTCTATGATGATTAAATCTGGTGTCCAGGTTTGGCTGGGCCACATGCTTATCCTAAACCAGGCTTAACAGCCACATGTTCGGAGCATCTTTCTCTAAAGTACATGCATCCCCTCAGAGTGCCTTCTTTGTCTCTCCCTTGCCTCATGGCTCAGGCAAAGTATAAAACCTTTTCAAATTACCATTCCCAAATTCTCATTGGCCAGTCCAGTGTCTGGTGATGTGATGTCATGATGATGCTATCTCAGGAGATGACCTCCACCTCCCACCTTGGTCTTAACCCTTAGTTTACCTGGTCATGCTGATCAGACAATCACTGGTTGCATATAATGGAAAATGTAGTATTTATAGAATGATGGGAGTTCCACCACCTTTGCAGGATGGTGCGACTGCCTTCATGACACATCCTTTCAAATATTTAAATATGGCTATCATGTCACCTCTTAACCTTCTCTTCTCCAGGCTAAACTAAGGCGCTCCTCATAGGGCATGGTTTCCAGACCTTTGGCCATTTTGGTTGTCCTCCTCTGGACATGTTCCAACTTGTCAGTATCCTTCTTGAATGGTGATGCCCAGAACTGAACACAGTATGACCAAAGCAGAATAGAGTGGTAGTACTATTTGTCACGTTAGCGAACTGATAGCCTCTGACCATGTCAAGAAGATCAGGTAGCAAAAAAGTTATAGCAGAGTTTTCATCCTCCAGGCAAGAGAATAAACACACAGACACAGGCTTGTGACTACAAACTACTTCTCTTTACTACAGCATAATACAGTAAATATATTTACAATGTTACAGAGAAAAAAAATCTTCATACTGCAAAACCCAGAACAAAACTGAAACACAGTTACATAGGATTGCATTACACAGTTCACAACAACCTTGTTCTTATAAAGATAACAAACATTCTCTCTAACAGCAATAGCAATCCCTCCTAGGCTCCAAACTTCCAAGGCAGCACTGTCAGGCCATTAATCTTGTTATACAGGCTAGCTACAGCAATGTGCTGTTAGCTCTCACTGCTGCACCCTGTTGGCTATTATGTTACACTTCAGCTCTTTACAGCATAAATCTATTAAACTGCATGTCCCAATATCCTGACACTATTTCCCTTGATCTAGACAATATACTATTGATGCAGCCTACAATCACATTGGCTTTTTTAGCTGCTGCATCACACTGTTGACTCATGTTCAGCTTGTGTCTACTAAAACCCCTAGATTCCTGTTTTTATCTGAAAATCCCACATCTTTCATGCATGGAACTAAAAAATAAGGAGGAGGGAACTGAAGATCATTAGTATCTTCAGTTGTTTTACAGTGTTGTTGAAACTAGAAGTATTCTTAATTTAGAACAAATCTCTCCCAACAGCTACATGTGTAGTATACTTGAGTCATACAACAGAAGAGATTTCTGACAATCTCCCTGAACTGCTGCCCTTCAGATATGTAGAATGACAAGTTCCATCATTCACAGATAGGCATAAGTTTCCAATATACAACTCTCAATTTGTTTTCTCTCAATCAGTACTCTTTTACTGGATAAGCTATATTAGCAAAGTTAGGAAGCCTGTGAATTCTACCAAAATGCCTGATGAAGAGCTTTGTGGACCTTGAAAGTTTACCACCCTCACCAGTATAGATGATCGTATAAAAGTGTAATTTGTGCATTCATCTGGCTATTGTGAAATTATTTCAGAGTGATCTTCAAGATGTTAATTTTGGTTTGAAACCCTGTCTGAACTGGTTTGTGGACCGAGCTAATTGTGTGGCATCTCTCCATTCTGGGAAAAGAATGTGCGAGATCAGTTTCTGAATAATGAGATTCTAAATTTAATGGCAGGCCTTACAGTGTTACAGATGGAGTTCAGTATGAATTACCTGTACAGGACAGAAGATTTATTGCCCCTTTGAAGTTGAACTGTAGAATATTAATCAGTGTTATGCTGTATGTGCATTTTCTCCCCTTATCCCCCAAAGCAAACTTCAAGCTCCTTTAAAAAACAAAACCAAACCAAAAAGGGAATTGTGGTATGATGGGTGCTGTTAAAAAACTAACTACTAAAATCAGCATAACTACTAAAGCACATGAGTGTTGGGTTGGGTTGTTTTTTTAGGGAATTGTTGTCTTGACAGCTCCCAACAAAGCTCAACCAATTCCTAATTTAAATGGGACTTTAAAAATAAAAACCCGAACAAACCAGATTTAGGGGATTACATAATTTTAGGGGAGGAAATTGGTTTTATGAAAAACAATTCTGTGTTGGAGATGTCATTGTGAAAATAGGGGTACACAGTTTCTGCGTTTAGACCCTTTCCAATCTACCCACTGAAATTTGTCTGCAACTGCAGGGGTTCTTTATAGTTCAGGAGGATTCCGGAGTGTCCTGAGAAAGCATAAACTGTTTCCTCCTATACTCTAGAGCATTTCCTTCCTTTCCTCAAAGGAAGGAAAGAAATATTTATTTATTTAGGTCTTTATACCCTGCTCTTCAGCCACAAAGGCGCTCAGAGTGGCTTACAAATTGTTAAACAATAGCACTTACACATCTACACCGCTTTATAGCATGTTAGGCAGTATCTAAGTGGTTTCCAGTGTGTGTTAGCTAATTGCCTCCACAAGCTGGGTCCTCATTTTACTGACCTGTGAAAGGATGGAAGGCCGAGTGGACCTTGGAACCCTGCAGGATCAAGCTCGCGACACTGTGGCTGTAGTGCCGGCATTGAACCACTGCACCACCAGGGCACCAGGAAAGAGTCCTAACCCTCCCCCCATGCCACTGAATACTAATAATGTAGTACAGTCAGCCTTCCACATTTGCGGGGGTTAGGGGTGCAAGACCCCCGCGAAAGTGGGGAAAAAACAAATAAAAATTTATGAAAATGAATTAAATAAACCTCAAAATCCTAGGTCGACTCACAGCCGGGTCAATATGGTGCCTCTGCTAGCGCTGTGCTGGCCTTTTGTAATACCTGTTTTAAAATATGGTAGCAGCAGCGGTTTGGTGCTGGCTGCCAGGGTGGGGAGATTAAACGGGTTGACAGAATCAGGAAAAAGCCTTGATTTCCTCCACTCTGCTCTCCAACGGTGCTTTCATGGCTTTCCACCATGGCAGGAAAAAGCAGAGGATGGTGGGGCTTCTTTCTGGTCTCCAGGCATAGAATAAGCTCTTGGAGTTTACTCTGTGCCTAGAGACACTGGAGGAAGGTGGTGTGGGGGTGGGGAGAGAGAAGGGAAAAGCAGCCTGCAGGAGCAGCAGCAAGCATGCCATGAAGCCCTGTATGGCTGTGGTCAGAGACAATGAAGAAGCTGGGCATGGATGGGGACTCAGCTCTCCCCTCCTCCTCCTCCTCTGTTTCCTCCCTCCTTTCTTCTTTTCTCCAAGGAGAGAAAGATGAGGGAATGTAGAGCATGGAAACTTTGGCTTCTTTCTCTCTTTCTCTCTCTCTCTCGCATACACACACAAACGCAACCCGTGAGGAGAATGAATTGGCCCTGGTGGGCATGAACCTTGAGCACTAGTCGTCTCACAAGGCTGTGTGTTTGCTTTAAAGACAATTTGCCAGCTGCGCGAAAGACCCCGATTCAGAGATCCTGGAGCTATTTTTTTTGAGGGAGGGGCCTCATGATGGGAAGACAGGTCATAATGAATCTTGCACACTTGCAGAGTATGTTTTTAGTAGCTGTTGTTGCTGTGTGCCTTATTCCATGCCCGGAGGGCCAGAAATAAGCCCCACCATCCTCTGCTTTCTCCGCCATGGCAGAAAGCCCTGAAAGTGCTGCCAAAGAAATAGCGCAGGGGGGGGGGGCTGGCCTTCCCCCAGTGTCTCCAGTCATGGAGTAAACACTGAGAATTTATTCTATGCCCAGAGAGCCAAAAAGAAGCCCTGCCATCCTCTGCTTTCCCTGCCATGGCAGAAAGCCCCGACGAAGAGAGAATGGAGTGGGGTGTTCCTTCCTTTAGGGTCTGCCAGCACGGAGTAGGGTTGGAGAGCTTAATCAAATCCATGAATGCCAAACCTGTGAAAGTGAAGGTTCGACTGTACTTACTGTACCATTGATTCCTATGACAGCAAATGATGACAGGAAGAGCAACACAACTGGGGTCCCATTTTCCCACCTCAGTGAAACAGACCAACATGGGCCACATTCACACAAAGTGCTAGGTTGGAATTTGGGGGAAACTATTCTTTTCATGATGAACAGTGTTCTTGAGTTTGTTTTTTTCCTCCTGCCAGTGAGAGTGGTTAAACAAACCGGGACATCGATAGCAGGAAAATTCTTACTGATTACATCCAACAAAGACTTCTGGTTTATTGTGCCTCCCAGTAAGCCAGAATCACACACCAGGACTTGTTCTTGCTTTATGGTTCCTGACTTGTTTGGAAGTAACAAATCTGGGGGCCATTTACACGGCAAAATAAATCCTCAAAGAATGCGACAAGAAGCCTGATAGTTCCCATGCATTTTGAAGCAACAGCGCCCTTTTCAGAAGGAGGGGGTGCAAAAAAACCATAAGTTGCGCAGTATCAGTGTTCGCTAGTTTTCCAGACTTTTTTGATTAAGTTCATGAAAATGCGCATTATTTGTCATGGGAACTAACCATTGTGTAAACTGGCATCTACCTTTTTGAATTACTGTGAGCAGAGCTGAATCCTGATTGGTTGGAGTGACCATTCTGCTTTATCTGAATAGACTGAGGGGTTGGAGAGAAGAAATTCACCCTCCTTCTGCTTGCAGCCCACTTTGGAAAATCTGCTCTGAGCCCTTCCTGTCTGTTTCAAAGGAAGGCTTTGGGGGTTGGGAAGCTGATCGGGACGAGCCCCTGCTTCGCTGGTGTGAGTGTGTGTGTGTGTACATTAGTGTGTGCGGGAAACAGCCCATCGCATGTTCGTCCTTTTGTTTGTTTGTCCTTCCATTCACTTGCCTTTATTCAAGGCTTCGGAGGCAGGGAAAACAATCAGGAATGAGGCAACCCCCCGGCTTCTGTGGTGTGTGTTTGTGTGTGCATGGGTGAAGGGAAGGGAAGGAGATCACTCCACCATGCTTTTGCTTCTTCATGCTTTCATTCACTCCTTTCTTTATAGAAGCCTTTCGGGGCTGGGGAAGACGGGGAGAGTTGACAGATCACTCTTTCAATGTCTTGTTTGTTTGTCCTTTTCTTTCCTCTCATTATTTATGGTCTCCATGACCCCCTCCTTGCTCCCTCCCCGCCTCCTGCCTGGCTTTAATCATCTGGAGGCGCCCCCCCCCCACCTTTGCCTGTGTGAACTAAGGAAAACTGAAAGTGGCTGCATCTGGCTGCATCTTCCGAATATGCCAGGAGTCATGTGATTTATGCGCTCCTGATGTGAAAGAACGGTAATCCGGAATCTTGCGAACTTTTTCCTGTCGTGGAACCAGCCCCCTGCTGTTGGGTTCAAAGAGACTGCTGAGCTTTTTCTTGCCAGTGAGTTCTTGGTTTCTTTAGTAACTCTTTCTGGTTGGATAGACCAAATAGGAGTGGTAACGGAGCATGCATAAACATGCTGCTTGTGAATCATAAGCTAGGATCCTCTGGAATTCTGTGAACACATCCATTGTGAAAAGTGATGGTGGATGTAGTTTGAACATACATTAGATGCTTTCTGGGGTGTCTATTTTTATAGCATAGAATGAGTGTCCAAAGCTGAAATCAGTCCTGCCACATCCAGAAGGCTCATCTGGCCTCTCTGCACCTTTGGATCATGCCATAGCCACAGTTCATTTTCAACAGAACAGTCTAATTGAATAATAATTATGATAGTTTAGCACAGGGATGGATAGAAGGTACATCAAGTTCTCCTGATATGTCTCTGGTCAGTTTACAGTGGAACAGCAAGAATTTCTGGCTCCCTTTTAAAAAAAATAGCAGCAAAATAGAGTCTTCCCCGCATCCTCTGTCACCAAATTGTACTATAGTAATGAAGAAAGTTTTGAATAACCAGAAGTGGATTTTTGTGTTGAAGGACTCTGGCACTCAAAGCAAATTCCTGGATCTAGAATTCTTTAATCTTAAGTATGTGCTTTTCACTTCTGGATGACAACTCCCAGATTTCCTCCAACTTTTATGGTCAGTGGCCATGCAGGTTGGGGGATCGTGGAAGGTGTAGCCTAAAAAATAAATTGTACAGTACAAGTTCTGTAAACAACATAATGAGAAGATGTTGGATTCGTAGAGAGAGTAGGCTTGTGTAGTTAGTGCTTCTTAATCTGTCTGATATATAGGGAACTGGCAAGGTTTTTCCCCACTGTTCCAGGGACCATATTTGTGCCAATTAAATACAACTGACTCTTTATTTCCTGGACTCTTGCTGCAGAACAGCAACTAGTAGGTTGTGGACTAGTCCACAGACCACCACTTTAAGCAGTACTGTTCTAGATGTTGGAAAGAAGCTCTCATGTTCCCTTAGAATTGGTTATGTTGCCAAGGGTGATGGAAATTGCAATCCAATAACATCTGGGCAACCACCTCTGGAGTAGCCCATGCTCCTTGTGTGCTGTGAAGTTATTAGAAATTATGAAAAATGGGGTTGTTGCTAAATCAGCTGCTGCTAAATAGAAAAAAAAATGTCTCTAGAGTACCAGTTCTCAACCTTGGATTCTCCAGAAGTTTTGAATTCTAACTCCTAAGGTGTAACTACATGGGTGGGAAACCCCACACCTCCTTGTAGCCATGGTGGATTTTTTTTGATCTGCAGTGGCCCCATAAATGACACACTCACCAGGCTTCTCCGATTGTAGATCAGAGTATCCTGCCACATGCTAATTGCCGTCAGTGTAAAAGCGTGGGCCTAAACTGACCACATATCCCATACGCTCTGCTATTTTTGGCCACATGGCTGGGACCACTCTGGATTTTTTCCCTGTTTGCAAATAAGTGAATATATGCGGTTCCAGAATACTGTAAAACTGGATAAGCATACATACGTCTATCTAGAAATGCACACAATTGAGGAATAAAATAAACACGTCAGAGTGGAGTCCTGTCCACCAGATGTCCTGCCCAGGCTTTGCTCCAAAGCTAATCCTTGGCTGCCAAATGGCCAATAATCCGGGCTTCTCCCTCAAATCTGGAGCAAACTGTGAATCTTCCTGATCCTGGGTTTCCTGCAGAAACCCCGGTGATGATGTGAATCACTGAAAATGCCGTGTGTCAACTGTGCTGCGAATATGGGGTGAGTACGGGTTTTATTGCCTGTGTAGTCAAGCCCCTAGAATCTCGATCATTGAGCTCGTTTCTGGTGGTTGAAGTCCAAAGCATTTAGAGGTTTAAAGACTGGGAACCACTGCTCTAGGGAGCTCTACATGCCATAGATAAACTCTCTGTAGGCATTACTGTTATCACAACAGTGTTTTGGAAATTTCTGAATGGCTTTCCCTTCTAGTATATTCAGAAGCGGATGGTTGTCATGATTGCTGTTGAGTTGTAAGGAAATCAGCTCAGAGCTACAGCTGCATCATTAACTATTCTTGTAAAAAAATATCCCAGTTTATTTCGTATCATCGCACTCTACATCTGTTTTCTCTCTCTCTCTCTCTCTCTCTCTCTCTCTCTCATTTTAGCCTTGAGTGCAGCATTTTGTAGACTGTAGCTTTGCTGTTTGTGGAATAAACAGTGATTTTATGTGAGATAGTCATACTGCTTATCATTAAAAGAAATATTTCATGCCGTTTTTTAAAAGTGTGTTTTCCAGATGGGTGAAAGTAGTTTATGAGGAGCATTAGACTCTGCCTGTATCTTCAGAAAAGCAGAGAACTACTACACAAATAGACTGAGGGCCAAAGCAAATGTTCTGTAAATATTTATTAGAAGTGGGCTGTGTATAAGAGAGGTGTGGTCCCATCTTTATCAGCAGTGCTACAAATGCCTGGTAGGGGGTGCTTATATCTTTCCTTCTCAGCAGTCTAAATCATTCCACGTATGCCCACAGCAAGAATGCAGAGTGGGGGGAAATTAATTGGCCCAACTTTGTGGCACATCTGAATTTCATCAAGGATCCTGCCACCACTGCTTCCCAAGCCATTAATTAACACTACTGTAGACTTCTAATCAGTAAATCCTAGTGACATTTCATTATTTTGTGTGTTTGGTTCAAAAGTACACATCTGAGCATTCTGTAGAAGTACTTACTAAATTCATAAGGAGGGTGTGCTAACCCTCCCCGGGTCATTGTGATCACAGCATAAAAGCAATGAGTATAAAAAGAAGTGCTTCCTCTTCCTGTGGAGGTTTTCCCCATGAGGCAAACTCTAGAAAATCTAGTTGAGATTCTCATGGGGAGCCTCCATGCATACCAGAAGCTCTCCAGATTTGTCACTTTTCACAGGCTCAAACTGAGGATAGAGGGGGTCTGGGGCTGGCTTGCTCGCCTCTTCACTTGTTTAAATTGCACTTTTACAGAATGCCTTAATACAACTAATATAAGCAAAGTATCTACCTATAGGAACTAGTGAGTACCAACATTGTGGAAGCCAGCTTAAGCAACAGTTGTCCCATGACCCAGTTTTGGTATAGACACATATACTGTACATACATACAAAGGCTTTTAGCCAGTCACCAGGCTCTTAAAAGTGACATTCTGCTTGAGGAAATTTACAGGTCACGCAATGTTTTGATACACAAGGGTTTGATCCTGGATTGCTGACTGGTGTTTTCAGAACAGATACACACACACACACACACACACGTACACGTACACTGATGTTTTTGTAGACTGTTAATATATATTGGTTTTTATGATTTTTATGAAAGTGGGCTTGAGTTCCAGTATTGGAGAAGAGGCAGGATATAAATGAATAAAATAACAACAACAGGAGGGGGGGAGAGAAATAAAGTTTTGAAAATTCCGCTGATAGAATGGTGGATTTAGCCCATAGTAAATCTTGATGGCCTGGGAGGAAAATAAATTCTTACAAGTCTTCACATTATTAATGCTAGATACACCATCCACACAAAATATTAAAAAGCCATTTTACACAAACAAGCATATATTAACTTGCTTTGTTCTTTGCTTTTTAGCATCGTTTTATGGTGAAAGCTACGTGCAGTTAAAAGTTGCTGAATCCACCTCTACAACATCACTGAAATTACGTTTTCTAACCGGTAAACCAGATGGATTGCTTTTTCTTGCTGCAGGAAAAGAAGTTTATTTTCTGGTGGAATTACATTCTGGAAATGTGCATGTAAGATTATGAACATACAACGCTACCATGTACTGAAATGAATGGAAAGATTTGCCTGTTTAGCTTAGTACTGCATTCCAAAGCATTTTTTTAAACTAATGATAATATAAAAAACCTAAAATATATAGAACTTTGAGTTTTACAAGTGCTAATACATATAGTTATAATATGCCAAGAATAGTGAATGGATGACACTATATTAAAACATGCATAAATAATAAAGAAAACAATATTCAGTTTGCAATTAGTAGAGTTTTAGATTAAGTTATGAGGGCTAAGCTCTAGATGCATCCATCACTTAGTGTTTTAAGTGCATAACAATCTAGATTGTAGCCCTGGTCACTTAGTCTAAAACTACTGTAAATGCAATTTGAAACATTCTTGCTTTATTATTTATATATTTATTATTGATCGATATGAAATATTTATATCCCACCATTCTGTTTTTTAAAGCTGTCAAGTTTTAAAAGCTTTTAAAAGTAGTGTATTCCTTTCTGACACCAAATCAAATGCCGTACTCTGGTTTAGTGTTAGAAGATTGCACATGACTGGTCCCAGCTTTACTTGCTATTCTGTCCTCTCTTCATCTCCTTTGCACACAGAGGGAGGAGACAGAAAAATTCCCCTTTTGGTATTGAATAAACTACATTTTCCCATCAAGTTTGAACTCAAAAAACATAGTTTAATCTAACCATGGTTAGTTAACAAACCAAGTTCTGAAACTATGGTTTGATCCAAAATTGTTTGAAATGGCTACAGTTAAGAGTAAACAAGTTTTCCAGGGGTGTCCCACCCAAGCAGCGGCAGTAGGCGCTGTTGGAGCAGTTTGCCAAATGCAGATAAAATAGGAAACTGTTATTTAGTCAGATGTGACAATGAAAGCCTTTAATCCCTTCCCCTTATGTTAGTGATGGGCAACTGACAGAGATTGGGGAACTACATTGGCCTTCTGAAGGACTGCACCCACCTGTTTTCATCCAGAACCATAGTGTGTGTGTGGGAGGGGGTGTTCAGTTTTTACTTTGCCTTCAGAATGGCCAAAAGCATTCTCAAAAGCCTCTGGAAAGGTTGCCATGTTTCTGTGTTTCTTATCCTTTGTACCTCAGCCCCACCAGTTCCAAGCCTAAAGGAGCCTTATTTGTGGTCTAATATTCTTTCCCTCTGAGTGCTAATGGCAACAACATCTCTCAGGATACATTTTAGGGTTAGAGGGCCTGTCAAGTGAGTGCTGATGGGCTTGGCAGAAAGCCCTATTTAGAGCTTGAAAAGATGGGGATGTGAACAACAGACCCTCAGAATACATCAAAGTGACCAATAAGACACCTAGAAGCTATTTTGGGGCAGATGAATGTTTTTGGGGAGTGGGGAGCTGTGGACTGTTGACCCTTGGGGGGGGGCCGAAAAACAGCTGGGTGGCACATGCAGGGCTGCAGTTTTCTCAGCCCTTCTGTACATGCAAGGGAGGAGAGTGGCATGGGAATACATGAACCCATGGCTTTTTCTCATACAGTACAACCCCTTTATCTGCAGGACCCGTATTCACAGTTTCACTTATCTGCATCTGAAAAAAATATGTCCTCTCTAGACATTTTCTAGGTTTTCCAGCACAATTCTATGGTATGCTTCCACTGGAATTCGGGCCTGAAGTCATTCATTTCAATAGGGTTTCTATTATCTGTGGCTTCATGTTTCCACGGTAAGTTTGGGAATGTATCCGCCATGGATATAGGGGTCATACTGTAATGATAAACCATGATTTACCCTTACATTAGAACTAGCCATGCATATTCCATTCATGGTCACCCAGTCCTGTATAGGCTGAATGTAGGGTTCCCCCTTATTTCCAAATACAATGTTCTCTGTAAGCAATTCATTTTATTATCTTGTTAATTTATATCTTACAGGTCAGGATCAATGTTGGAGCAGGCAAACAAGTTCTCCTTTCCCAAGGGGATTCCCGGATGAATGATTTAGTGTGGCACCTTGTAGAAGTACATCCTGAAGGAGATAAGATTACTCTAGTTGTTGACAAAAAATATCAAGCTAGTGCAAAATTGCCAGGAGTTCTTCCTGAATTAAACCTTGAACATGGTCTCTACATTGGTGGGAGTGGAAACCTTGATGTCCCTTACCTTGATGGTGCTCAAACTAATTTTAGGGGATGTATTAACAATGTGATATTTAACAGCCATGACATCCTAACATCCCTGAGACCTTCTCCTAGATTTAAAAATATTCATGAAGTGTCACTGAGCTGCAGTGATGAATTTTTTGCAAGTGAAGAGGAACCCATTAGTTTCTTTAGCTCAAAGTCTTATGTTTCTTTTCCTTTGTGGAATGTCCAGGCAGGAGGAGTCCTGGAGTGTGTGGTGCGAACCACAGCCCAAAGAGGCTTGTTGCTCTACAGTTCTGGTCCAGGAGGAGACTTTATTGCAATGGAAATCGAAAATGGTCTCATTAAAATTCATATTGGAAAGGGGAAGGACAGGACTCAGATTTCTTCTCACAGCCCAGTCAATGATAACCGTTGGCACTCAGTCAAGCTGAAATTTTCTGCAAAATATATTGAACTCACGCTAGAAGAGGAAACATTGAAAACATCTTTGCCCTCACAAAGTAAACTTCCTGTTCTTAAGGGGGCCCTTTATATAGGTGGATTAAATGATGCTGTCCAGGCAGAAGTGATGAAATTAGGGTTAGCCTCAGTTTCTGGGAGATATGCTCAGGGGGGATCATTCAAAGGCTGTTTGAGAGATTTGAAAATGGACTCACAAAGGAAGTCATTGAAGAATGTGCTTGTCACTAAGGATATTTCAGCAGGATGCAAAGCAGAAAGCGACTTTGCTACAAATCCTGTTGCGGCACCTGTAGGAACACAAGTTCCTGTTTCTGCCATTTTTACTGCAGTCTCCAAATTCCATGGGGAGGAGAGTCATGACCACTTTTTGATTGTCAACAACTTGATTGTTTCTGAAGGTGGGCAAGCAGCTCTTGAATCTAAGCACATTAAAGTCAATCTGGAATTCAGGAAACTAGGCATTCGCCAGTCACAAATTGTTTTTAAAATTAAAAAGCAGCCTTCCCATGGCTATTTGAGGCTGGATGTTGAACCAGAGAAGGAAGAGCCCACATTTACCATGCTAGACTTGTGGCAAGGAAGAGTTTTGTATAACCATGATGGCTCCGAGGAAAGCTATGATTATTTCACTTTCTCTGTTTCTACAAGCAGTAAAAAAGAGATGCCTCCATATCTGAAAGGAAACAAAGATTACATGTTTACCATTACAGTAAGACCAATAAATGATGCTCCAGTACTCATGCTTCCAAATGGAAACTTGCTATTTCTTTTAGAATACTCCAAGAACCGCCTGACTGTAGACACAATAGCTGTTTTAGACAGTGACACAAGTGCAGCAGATCTTAGCATTATGGTCCTTGGAAATTTGAACACAGATGCAGGATTTCTAGAAAATTCCAAAATTCCTGGAAAAGCTATCACTGATTTTTCTTACAGGGACTTACAAGATGGCAATGTTTTCTTTGTCCACACTGGAGTGAAGAATTCCAGGATTGTTCTACGAGCAAGTGATGGGGAGAAAGTTAGCAACACAGTTGTGTTGCGGGTCGTTGCTGTACCCTTGGATTATAAATTGGTCAACAACACAGGAGTTGAGGTGCTTCAGGGTGATGTGGCCTTGATCAGTCTCAGCCATTTGGCCATTGAGACAAATGCTGTCCCACAAGGGCTGGAGATACGATATGAGATCACAGTGCCACCCTGCTGTGGAGAAATCCAGAGGCGCCATGGCAGTGGAGAGTGGAAGAAAACAAACTCTTTTTCTCAGCACTCAGTTGAACGTGGCCGCGTAAGATACGCTTCTACCTTTAAAGCCATGCAGCTGGATAATGTCTTGGAGCACTTTAAATTTAAAGTTAGCATTGGCAGCAGAATAAGTAAAGAGTTTTTGTTTCCTATCACGGTGAAATGGTTGCGGTATAACTTCTTAAGATATGTGCCATTAGTAATAGATAAATCGAAGCGAGAGTACCTTAACGCCAGTAATCTCCTTGCTGTGATAGCAGATGTGGATGTACCAGAAAGTGAATTGTATTATAAGTTACAGTCCTTGCCTGAGAAAGGAAACATTCTGCTTAATAATGTCTCTTTGCAAATAAATTCAAGCTTTAGCCAGCAGAACATTTCTGATAATAAAGTAGAATATCAATTGATCAGTAGGCCCCATGAGGAAACACAGGATTCATTTCAGTTTCTAATTTCTACAAAATATATGGTCTCAAATAGCTATGATTTCAAAATCAACATTAAAACAGACCCGTGGAGCATTCTGTTGACAAACAGTGGTCTCACTGTTACTGAGGGTGAAGGAAAACTGATAACAGAATTGGAATTATTTGTACAAACCACTGATAATAAGACTTTCCAGTATAAAGTTACCAAGAGTCCTTCCCATGGAAAGTTATCACTTATTAATTTTTCTGATTCTTCCAAAAGTAACAATAATCTTACTGGTTTCACAAATCAAGATATAATTGACAAACGTCTTATGTATGTGCATGATGATTCTGAGACACAGTATGATGAAATTGATATCACAGCAACTGCCATCAAGTCTGGGGAATGGGATCGCTCTGGCATGGGAACAAAACCACTTTTATCAGCAGAGATCAAATTTAATATTTCTATCAAGTTGAAAAATGACGAGAAACCAATCCGTGTAGTAGACAAGGTGTTTCATGTCGTTAAGAATGGAAGGAAACTGTTGACTTTGGCTGATCTCTGTTACCATGATCCTGATACTGATTTTGATGATATGCAATTATTGTACACCAGGCGTGGCATTCCAAATGGAGACTTGGTTCTTGTCAATGAAACATCTCTCAGACTGTATCAGTTCAAGCAAGAAGACCTGGCACAAAAGCGAGTCCTGTTTGTACACCATGGAGCAAACTATGGCCGTTTTGTACTCTTCGTCACTGACGGGAAGCACTATACATCGTCACTGCTAGAAGTAAGTGCTTCAGACCCTTACATCTACCTAGAAAACAATACAGGATTATTGATCCAGAAAGGAAGAGCAGGAACAATCACCACAGCTAACTTGAGTGCTACCACAAACCAAGACATTAGAAGTGATCGTGAAATTGCATTTGAGATTTTCTCATCTCCAAAGTATGGACAGGTCTTTGTAAATAATTTAGCACTGGGCACATTCACTCAGCATGATCTCAAAATGGGACATGTGACTTATAGGCACGATAATAGTAACAATTTGGTTGACATGTTTAACTTTACAGTTTATGCTAAAGGGGTCCAGAGGGATGCTGAAATGAATGTTCGTATATACTTGGAAAGCCACCAGCGTCCACCAGTGATCATACATAACAGCAGCCTGTTGGTTGAAGAAGGAAAACCAGTTAAAATCAGTAGAGGAAAATTACTGGTAAGCAAAAGTAGTCTAATGATTAATGACACTATGTTTTGAATGTATTTTTGTATGCTATAAGCACATTCCCTGGCCCACATATTTTACCATGCCCTTTAAGCAAGGACCTGGTGCTAGAAGCATCTCTAGGGATAACTCTACAGTGGTCAGCACCTCTTTCTCCTGATATGCCGTAACTACACTGGGGACAAAACACAGAGGACTGTGGGGTGGGGAAGATTGTGTTCATTACATGTGCCAAGACCAGGGTTTCTTGTTTCACCAGCTTAATGTTTCATGTGCAGACAGGCGAAATAGAGGTTAAAGTATAATAAAATCTAGGGATGAGCCATGGTGGTCTTAACCATACTAGATGCTGATGCTAGGATTGATATTATAAACTGGAAAGAGCTTGGGCAGAACAACCCACTATCCCCATAGTTTTCCTTTACACTTGACGTTCTGTAGCTAATGACCACATTCAATTTTCATTGGGCTGTTTTGGATTTTGGAGGTTCCCTTGTGACTTTTCATGTTTCTGAGAATGCTGATACTCCCCCTCTTGCTTCTGAGTAGCTCTGATACAGCTTCATTTCTGTTCCCTTGGATGATAGATTCTATATGATTCCATGTGGGTTAATAATGTGTTTTTAGAAATAAAGGCAAAGGTAGTGCTGGCTAGATGACAAATATGTAGATATCTGCAGTTTTTCGTCCTCAACAAAAAATGGTTTCTTGACACATCCAGAAAATCTACTTGTGCTAAAAAAAAGGGGGGGTTGGCTGAAAAGTGGAGTTTTGCACAGAAAACGTGTTTTTCAGCAAAAAGTAACTTTTGTTGTGTAGGAAACATTGCACAAAAGCCTTGTTGTGCTACAAACAAGTTTTCCATGCAATGCCCTGCACCCAATATTTTCTGCACAAAATGCACATAATTTGGTTTTCCAAATAAAGTTCCAAACTGTGAAATCTCTTTGAAAACTGCTCAGAAACTCTTGTAAGTCATATACAGCAGGGAGAAAACACGTTGCAATTATTCATTCTTGCTTGCAATAACAAGAAGGGACAATGTACTTCTCTACTGGATGACCAAAGCTGTCACCATCAATTTCATACATTCATCTCCTGTACCAGAATGCAAACTGTGCACAAAATGATGGTACCAGTAACTGTTATATGTACCGAGAGTCAGTGTGATGTAATGGTTTGAGTGCAGGACTAGGACCAGGGTTCAAATCCCCACTTAGCCATGGAAACCCACTGGGTAACCTTGGGCAAGTCACTCTTTCTGTGCCTCAGAGGAAGGCAATGGCAACCCCCTCCCCTTAAACAAATCTTCCCAAGAAAACCCTATGATAGGTTTACCTTAGGTTTGCCATGATTCAGAAATGAAAAGACTCTTTGTCAAGTGTCTTTAATGGACTGTACATCTGCTTTTTAAGGCTGTGCATGAAAACAGTTTGCCATCAGAGATAGAGTTCAAAGTAATGTCACCTCCACTGTATGGGTACCTTCGGAAGTTTACATCAGAGGAAGGCTATTTTGGAGCAGAAGAAAATCCAGTTCTGTCCTTTACTCAGCAAGATATCAATGATGGCAACATCCAGTATGTGCAGACCACTTCCAACCAGCTCCAAGACCAGTTTTCCGTGGACGTGACCAACGGCATCCAGGCAGTCAGTGGAATAAAAATTGTGGTAGACATCATCCCAAAGCTCATCCCTTTAGAAGTACACAACTTCACAGTTGCCGAAGGGGGATCAATAACACTGGAGGAAGATATTCTAAAAATTGCTAATAGCCATTTTGTGGGGCTCAATTGTGAATTTAATTTAATTGAGGCACCAAAATATGGGCGAATTTCAACCTCTCACTTTCCTGGAGTGGCACTAGCTAAATTCACAAGGAAACAGGTAAGGGTATACTACCTTTTATTCTGCTTAGTATTTTGATTTTAAACAGAAATATGGATTATTGTATATACATTTTGTCAGGATTCCACTTATCTCAGTACCTTTCCTCTGATTATAAGACCCTCCCATTTTATAGAAATAATATTTAGACTTGAGCTGTTTCCCTTATGTATGATAGATTTGGAAAATAAGATTGAGAGAGACTATAGAATTTTAACATGTTATATGATAACTGCTGTAAGATTGTTGTATGTGAAATATTGGAACAATAATAAGATTCCAAATATTGTAGAATGGATGGAAAAATTAATGGATTTGGCTGAACTACATAAGTTGACAAACTTATTAAAAGAAAATTCTATAAAAAATATTTTAAAATCTGGCAGCCTTTTACAGACTATATAAAGAAGGAAAAAGGGAGCATGATAACTATAGGATTTGATATATAGAAAGAAAATATTTTCTGTATTATAAGGAAAGGTAGTAAATATAATAGATGTACCGTAGTTTAGAGAGGAGGAATATTATGTATAAATTAATATACTGTAGCCAGAGAAAAGTGGGAAGTCAGTTTAAATGGGTTGTGGGGGGCTTTATCTCATGTGGTTACTGTTTGTTTATTGTCTCTTTAAGTATTAAGTGTGATATTAAAATGTATTAATAAAAATATTTTAAAAATAACTCTCCCATTTTAAAACTTTTAATTGTTTTCCATAATTGTATATAATAATGTAAATGAAACTGGCCCAGAGTGATGTGAATGGATAAAATGACACTTGTTGCAGAACAGGAGTGGCTGTAGAATTACTTCCGTTACTCTCTTCTTTTTAGGTGGAGCAAGGATTAATCTTATATATTCATGATGATAGTGAACAGCTTCTTGACAGTTTCACCATCATAGCAAACAGCACAGAACTGTGGAAACAAAGCCTGCCTCAAAGGATATATGTAATTATTGCACCAGTAAATGATGAAGCTCCTGTTATAAGGAGAAACAAAATACTTCGGGTAAGTTGTGTGTATTTTCAAACTCTAAACTTTCTGATCATCTTTCTAATAAAGGCCAGCATCTGCAGTTCTTAGAGACGATCATTTGATCCTTACGATTTTTCATATATGTATGAAAAATACTCCTTGCCTATGGGTTTATCTCAATTGCATAATATAATCTTTCTACGCTGATCTTCAGGGGCTCAAACCAGCATGTACTGTATATGTTTTTTAATACAAAAATAAGAACCTTATCGCATGACAAAGTAAATTGGCAGGGTAGCCGGAAGGTTCTGCTTTCTGTGATGCCTTACCACATGACGTCATTTTCCCAGTGCCATGCCAGTCCCATGGGAGCTGGATGTAAAACCACATCTTTTTACTAATGGATTCTCCAGTTAGTAAAAAGATGTGATTTTACCTACTTCTCCCACAGGACCGGAATGGCAGAACACTGGAAGAAAGACAACACATGTGGTAAGGCAGCACAGAAAGCAGAACCATCCAGCTGCACCGCCTCTTTACTTCATCATGTGATAAGGCTCTAGAGCACAATTTATTTGGAAGTATCATTTTTTAAAAAAAATATTATATTCATATAAGAGCGCTTGCTCTTCACCCCACTCCCTTCCCAAGGCAGCAAAGGGCTTCTCAGGTAGCCCATCACTGCCTGGGAAGGCAGGGTGGTGCGCTCACTCTCCACCCCGCTGCCTTGGGAAGGGACTGGCGTGGAAAGCCGCTCACCCACAGGCTCATTTCTTATTCGCGTTTTTTTCACATTCGTGGGGGTTGTCTTCCCCTAACCCCCGTGAATGTGAAGGGGTGACTGTAATACTGTTTGCAGAATAGAAACTCTTAATTGGCTATAGCACAATCCCTTTTGAGCATTCAAAATTGACGCTTCTGTGCATCTCAGCTGTTAAGCGCAAACCCTGTCTCTCCTCATCTTACTTGTTTAGTTTGTCAGCTGTGTGGGTTTGAGAAGTAAGGCATTGAAATTAGATGGATGGAAGGAGGGGACAGAGCATTTGCAAGCCAGGGTTGAGATTTTAAGCCGGGACAGGAGTTAGCGAAGTGGATGTAAAGCGGGTGTGGGAGTATTTGTGAGGGATGAAATTTTTAGCTGGGACCAGAGTGAGGTGGATGGAAGGAAGGGGCAGATTGTTCATCTGAGGAAGTAGACTTGATCTACGAAAACTTATACTACCAACTTCTTCTCTCAGTCTCTAAAGTACTACAAGATCCCTTTGCATACCACACCTTAGTGGTCAGGTAATTCTATCTGACCAATAAAACTGCAAATTGATGTATATGACAATTTCCTGTACTCTTTGTCATCTCCAGTCACCTTCCTAGGCATCAGGCCTCACTTGATCATGTTACTGTAAGTGATTTGAATTAGTCTCTTGAGAGATGAAATATGTGTATCTTGGATTTTGGATTATTAAGCCTTTGAATATTTTCCCAGTAAAATTACTCCCCTATACTGCTGTAAGTTAGCAAAAATGTCATTTTTTTTCTATTAAGCTGTATCATGTTAAACACAGATACAGCAGTTTGCCTGGTATTATAGGAATATAACCACCAGGGGGCCATGTTTTCATTTTTGTCAAAGCTTCTCCATTATTCACCAAAAATGGTTCAGATATTGGTAGTTAATTTAATTGTCTAGTAGAGAGGGGGAAATACATCTGGCCTAGACTGAAATAATTAAAACCAATAAATATGGAAAGAAACATAATTTACTCTGATTTTGTTGATTTTATTTGCCAAATGACAATTTGGCTGTCAAACTCTGAGGCAAAGAAGCCAAACCCAAATGGCCAATACAGAAATTTAGTCGGTTATGTTTAAAAATACTATGCAGCATGACCCTAGAGCAAGTATGATTCAAAGGAAATTTATTTGGGAGTCGTGTTTCAGATGGAAAGAAGTTAACTCATAGCCTCCAACGTTTCACAGATGAAAACTCGGACTCATGTAGTCAAGTAATGTCAGAATGTGGTCAAGGGGGGAAAGTTGTTCATGAGGAGGAACAGGCAAGGTAGGAGAGGTTGCAACAGTTTGCTTTTGCCCGAACCCACAGGGAAGAGCAAGATTCTACCTCTTCTTCTCCTTTCCGCCTTCTGAATTAATTGAGTACAAACTACATTTGTGCTTTGAACTCTGTTTACTGCAGTTGAAGACAGAGGGGATAAGGTTAAGATTAAAAGCAATTGGAAATGGTGTGTTTTGTTGCTCTGTTGTTAAAACAGAAGTTTAGTCCCTATCCTACATAATAAATGTAGGAAGTAGCATATAGGGAAACAGTGTTTTTGGTATTTCGAAGGTGCTAAATCATCACCCCACCCCACCCTTGTTCCTTTGCAGATCTTCTGCAAAATAAGCTCTGGTGTTTCTTTGGCGGGGGGTAGGGGTGGCAGGGACTTACTATGTGATGATTTTGTGCATGTACTAGTACTTTACTTTATGCATTTTTCATAGTAAATAATTGTTTCCTGTCTCTGAGGTCCTAGAAGTCTAAAGAGATAGAGACTCTGCTTTAGATGTTAAGGTCCCAGAGGGTGCTGCTCGGGGACAGTTGTTCGAGCAAAAGAGAGCTCATCTGTGGAATTCCACAGGGAGCTATCCTGTCCCTGATGTTATTTAACATCTATATGAAGCCGCTGGGTGAGATTATTCGGAGTTGTGGAGCTGGGTATTATCAGTATGCTGATGACACTCAGATCTATTTCTCCGTGTTTCATTCGTCAGCCTCGAATTCCAATGATATCTCTTCTCTCAGTGAATGTCTTCTGGCGGTAATGGGCTGGATGAGGAAAAACAGATTGAAACTGAATCTGGACAAGATGGAGGTGCTCACAGTAGCGGCCCCGAAACCAAGAATTGGGTTGCAACCTCCAGTCCTGGATGGGGTCACACTCTGGGGGTGCTCCTTGACTTGTTGCTCCTGATGATAAATCAGGTAAATGCGACAGTCAGGAGCGCCTGTTTCAGCTTCGGCTGATACGCCAGCTGTGCCCTTTTCTGGAAGTAAGGGACCTCGAGACCGTCGTTCATGTGCTGGTAACCTCACGCCTAGACTTCTGTAATGTGCTCTACATGGGGCTACCCTTGTGCTTGGTTCAGAAACTACAGTTAGTACAAAATATGGCAGCCAGGCTTGTTTCAGGAACATCTAGGAGGGACCACAGCACTCCAGTTTTGAGGTCCCTCCACTGGCTGCCTATTGGTTTCCAGGCCCAGTACAAGGTGTTGGTTATCACCTTTAAAGCCCTAAATGGCTTGGGTCCAAGCTATCACAGGGACCGCCTCCTCCCCTATAATCCTCCCCGCGCACTCTGGTCCTCTGGAAGGAATCTGTTGCAGCCTCAAAAGGCTTTTGGCTACCAAGGCTTTCGGCTACCTCCCAGAGGTTTTTTTTGTTGTCGCCACCAGACTATGGAACGGCCTGCCGGATGAGATCGGTCAATTGACATCTTTGGACAGCTTTAAAAAGGCTGTCAAGATGGATCTCTTCCAGCAGGCCTTTCCAGAATATATTATCCTGGCCTCGGGAACACCCCCTCTTTCAGGAGAGTCCCCACAGCCTCCTTTGATAATGGAACTGAATATCGTATGTATGTGTATTATTAAGTGTTTTAATTGTTGTTTTAATTTGCAATCTGATTTAATAATTTTAAGGGGGGGAGTATACTGTTTTACTTTGTATAGTGTTTTAATGTTGCTAACCGCCCTGATTGGGTTACCAAAGGGTGGTATATAAATACATATTATTATTATTATTATTATTATTATTATTATTATTATTAAGCTCTGGGGTGATATTTAATCAAATCCAGTTCTAGCTTTTTAATTCATATATCAAAAAAAATTCATATCAGTGATTTGTTGTGATACTTACCTAAATTTGGTACAGCATAAGCAAGTGCATTGCTAGCTATCTACTGTTTAATTTTGTAAAAGTCAGGAGTGTCACACCTAACAGAACCATTCACATGGGTTGAAATTTATGAGAATTGGAGGTCAGTGAGTTTTTCTATAGATTACCTTCTTTTTCAGAAAGTCTTGGCTCACTGGCAAAGTTACTGGTTCAGTTCCACCTAAATTCAGAAAAAACTGTCCCTCTGATTTCGGCAGGAATAATATGTGACTGATGACTTCTGAATGCAAATGCAAAATTCCAGTGAAGTTATAATAATTTATCTTAGAGGTGAAAGGGGAAGAGACATAATTGAGAAAGATGCAAAGAGTTTAAAGGAGATACGGGATGGATCCCAGATCTGCTTCCATATGTGGAAGAGGTCCATTCACAGAAAATGCCTATCTCTGATTTGGAAGGAATTTCAGATCCCCTTTCCCTTGCACCCACAGCTCACCCCTTTCAGCAAGATCTGGGTTGTTTTTTTCCTTGTTTTTTTTCTGGGCAGTGAGGCCGTGTTCTGGAAGAGTTTCTTTCTGATGTTTCGCCTGCATCTGTGGCTGGCATCCTCAGAGAATGGTTGGGTAGGTGTGTGTGTTGAGTTTATATGCTGTGAACCCCTGTTGAGGAGTATGTGTAAATTTGTGTAATTGAATGTTTAGTTTCTGGGTATAGAAATGCAAGGCTCGTTAGTGTCTGTTTGGCTAATGGTTGGTTGATGGGCCATTATCTGCTGGAAATACCCCTGTCCCTAGGGTCATTCCTTTGTAAGTGTTGATTCTATTGTATTTCAAAACTGGGAGCCAGATTTTGTTTACTTTTAAGGTTTCTTCTTTCCTGTTGAAGTTGTCCAGGTGTTTGTGGATTTCAATAGCTTCTCTGTGCATTCTGACATGATAGTTGTTGGCCTGGTCTAGAATGTCTGTGTTTTCAAATAGCATTTTGTGTCCAGGTTGGTTTATAACATGTTCTGCTACTGCTGATTTTTCTGGCTGGCCCAGTCTGGGGTTTTCTTTTTTTTAAAACATTTTCAGGTGGCTAGAAGGAATGGGGTATGAAGGTCAAGTCAGAGAAACCCACTTTAGCCACCCCAGTAGCATGTACCTAAATCTGCATCCAACCCTATTTTTTTTTAAAGTAACCAAAATCTTAGATTGGCTACTTAGATATGTCTGCAGGCTTCTCTAGTCAGGCAGTTTACCCCATCTTGCCCCCGTCTTGGAGCCCTGCAGTCCAGATGATGCAGGTTTTTTGCCCCCACGGAGTCCTTGTGACCACCAGGGCAAAGATGTGGCCAAGACGGGGTAAGGTCTATTACACCATTTAAAAAAAAAAACTGGTAAAATCAGCTCTAGCCAAAATAAAATGGATCAGGCCCTGCGTGACCACAGGAGCCCAGACCGCCATACTGGCCCGTTGCTGCTGCTGCCGTCTGCCTCACTCTTCAGTAGCCAGCAAGGAGTCCTGCGGCATGTGACCAAGGCTGGTCCCGTGCAGGAGGCCTTGCTCACATGCTACAGTCCAGCTTCCTTGCCTCAGAGAGAGCAGTGTGGGTGGTGGCGGTGGCGGTGGCTGCAGAGACTAGCTGACATGCTGGTCTGGACTCCGTACAGGTAATGGGAGAGCAATGGGCAGAATATGCTGGTGGGAAGCCGGCATATCCTTTAGATAATTTCCTGGCTCAGCCCCCACCCCACCCCATCTACCTTAAGAGCCAGCTACTGGATTGTGTGAAGGAGGTCCACTTAGCTTCCAGTTTGGGTGCAGGGAAGACAGCTGTTTTTATTCCCCTCCCACTAGAGAGCAAGCTTGTGACAAGGATTTATGACAGGGGTCCTGCTTCTGATTGTTGTAGGCTGGAAGGGGTGCCCTGATTGAAATCTGAATGGATCTCCTTTGTGTGTTTCAGCAGCTGATCTCTGGCTTTTCTTCGCAAATGAAGATTCAGGAAGGACTGATGACTAAAAAGGCCAATCTGAGATAAATAAGTCTGGTTGCAGAAAGCACAGCAGAAGGTCTCCTTGGGTGATGTTTCTGGGTTGTGAATCTTTCTGCGTTGTCATTTCCCTTCAAGACTTGTTTGGCGTGAGTTCTCAAATAAGGCTGCAGCATTGTGGCTAGTGCATCTCCATGCCTCCCGATGTGAGGCCAGGGTGGACCATTGTTGGTGATCAATTTGGCCGAGCCTGAGATGTTGCTTCAGGGAGTCCTTGTATCGCTTTTTTGGAGCGCCCCTTTTACGCTGACCAGTGGCGAGTTCACTGTAGAGTACTATTTTTGGGAGGCGATGGTCCTCCATTCTAGAAACGTGCCCTGCCCAGCGCAGCTGTGTTCTCAATATCATGGCCTCAGCGGCTGATACTGCAAAATTAAAATGAACTCTTTTGCTTTCTGCCTTTATGTGCAACACCCTGAATTCATATTCTTGTTTTCCTGTCTTGCAATAAACGCATACTTAAGAAATCAGATATCATCATTAAATTATCTGTTTTCCCTTAGCAAAATCATAATCAGATATAAATTGACTTGTTTAAATAAATTAGTTAAAGTATATTTTATCAACAATTATGTGCTCTTTATATATTAGGTCAATACTGTTATGCCACAACTATAGCAATTTAAAATCCAAACTCTGTGGCTAGTAATGTAACAAAACTGTGAAATGTGAAATAATAAACCTACAGATAATTGGTATAAGACGGAGACATTAGCCCTGTTGATGAAAAATGCTCATGTGCTGAATGAATGAATGAGTGAATCAGTTCAAAAGAGGTTTCAAAGGAGAGCCTGCAGAATTATCATAAAATTCTAACTCAGTGGGGTAACCATGTTAATCTGTTACCACAAACCCAACAGAGTCCTGTGACACCTTTAAGACAAACAGTTTTATTAGAATGAAAGCGTGTGTTTTTAATATGTATCCTGTGGCCATCTGCAAGTTGCAATAGGATATCCAAGGAATTATTGGTTTTGGCATCCTTCCAAACCATTTAGCCTGGCGTCTTTCTTTTGACCCAGTCTCTGAGGTGCTGAGCATCAGCATCAACTGAGCGCATTTATTGCCCAATTTGTTGCAGTCACAGATCTGTTTGCTGTTCAAGACTACAATGAAACACTGCTACTGTTGGGATAGCTGTCGAGATGAGACAGCTCTTTAGTTGCCCCTAGAATTAGTCATTCAAAATGCTTTCATAAGCATTCATATGCTTCCAGGCTATACAATGTCTTGTCCTATTTCTTCAAATACTAATTCATGCAGGATGTTGTTTGATGTCTGTTTGAAGTCTTTGTAGTTCTAAATGATTTTTGGTACTAAACCAGACTTCAAACTTGTTGGATTTACTTTGTTTCTTTACTAGAAGACCAGGATCCACCACCCACACAAAATTTAAAGAATAGGGGGCCTCTATGCATATTTTCAGCCTAGGAATTTGTTTTCAGTATCAGAACTGAGCACACTGTCTTTTCAACCCAAAGTCCACTCGTGGTTACGCCAAGCATTATTCATCTCAGCAACCTAATTTAGGTGGCAAAAGCCATGTTCTGGTTGCTATCGTTAAACAATTGGGAGTCAGAAATCCTTGCAAATCTTTTGCAGATAACTCAGGTTTAAGAGTAGATCCATTCTCCATCTTACCTTTGTGCTTGACACTTGGTTGTCTTATCACTTCATTTAACTACTATGCCTTATAATTTAACAACTTCAGATAAACAGAATTATTTTGTGTAATACTTTTCCTTTTACTTTTAAAGGTCTGGGCGGATTCAGTCACCGAAATAACAATAAACGATCTCTGCGCAGAAGATAAAGATTCCATTCCTGCAGAACTTGTGTATTCGGTTTCTCCTCCAAACAATGGTCACTTGGCTCTCAAGTCTTCTCCAAACAAAAGTATCCTTAATTTTACCCAAGCTCACATTGAGGAAGGACAATTAGTGTTTGTTCATAGGGGTATGTCATTCATTTCAGTTTTAATGACATCATTCTGTTAACTCTCATTCACTAGGCTGGGAAATTTTACTTCTCCAGAATTATATTTTCTTTCAGAATCTATATAGAATTAGATGTACACTGATAGCATTCTGTGATATTGTCACCTGTAGGTTTGTAAACCATGTCCACAGTTTTCAGCTACTTGCCATGTATAGTTTTGTTTTAATAGATTCAAAGACAAAATGACTGAGACAAAACCTGTTTCAATAAATCTGTTTCTTTTCCCCCATTGGCATAATTCTCTTCCACAAAACCAGGACCAAAATATGTATCCTGGATTGGGCAGATTATCAACAACCCCCCACCCCAAATAAACCACATTTTGACATTTAACATTGTTTTATTGCATAGGTATTTCTGTAGTAGTAGAGAACACAGCTGCGCTGGGCAGGGCATGTGTCTAGGATGGAGGCCCATCACCTCCCCAAAATAGTACTCTATGGTGAACTCGCCACGGTTCAGCGTAAGAGGGGCGCTCCAAAAAAGCAATACAAGGACTCCCTGAAACAACATCTCAGGGTTGGCCAAATTGATCACCAACAATGGTCTGCCCTGGCCTCACATCGGGAGGCATGGAGACGCACTATCCACAATGCTGCAGATTTATTTTTGAGAGCTCACGCCGAACAAGTCTTGAAGAGGGAACGGCAACACAGAAAGAATCACAACCCAGTAACATCACCCGAGGAAACCTTCTGCTGTGCTTTCTGCAACCGGACTTGTCTATCTCGGATTGGCCTTTTTAGTCATCAGCGCGCTTGCAGAAAACGCAGGATGAGTCCTTCCTGAATCTTCGTTTGCGAAGAAAAGCCAGAAAGAGAGTAGTAGTAGTAGTAGTAGTAGTAATCATTATCATCGTCGCGTATTTATATAGTGCCATCAGTTTACATGGTGCATGTTCCCTGGTTGCCAGGCTGCTTGGAAGTGAAGTTGCACACTTAGCATTGCCACACTCACCACAAGGCCTTCTGGGCTCAGCATCTCCACTCACCTCCTTTTCTTTCCCACTTTCTGGACTCTTCTACTGCACTCAGCATTCCTGTGCTCACCTAAGGAGGAACCCAAGATCTGCTGCTTCAACCAGCTCAGACAGCTGGGACATTTTTTAGTCCCTTCAATCTGGGATTTTCTGGGACAAATGGCAACCCTACCCATTTCCTTTCACCTCCAAGCACATCATTAGAGGGGTATATACAATTATTTACGTTGTGGAAAAGTGGAGAGAGAGATATTTTTCTCCCTTTTATAACATTAGAACCCTTGGGTTGTCCAATGAAGCTAAAAAGAGGTGGTGACATCCATCTCCGAAGTGAGCAAAATTGTACGCACAAAAGCAAAGTGGACTGCGTATTGAACTTTAGTTTAACACTGATGAAAGAATAGTGCCCTCCACCACACTTGAAGACGGCAGACTAGTTTTAAGGGCCGCATACTAGATGCACACAGCTTTGTCTTTCCAGCACATCACTGTTGCTGTGTATCCCCTGGCATCCTCTGCCTAAGATGGCTGTCTCACTCTTGTTGGGAGTAAAAATGTTTCCCTCCTGTACTTTACTGGAACTACCTTTACAAGATAGACAGCCATAAAATGGATGGCTTTAAAACCTCCTTAGAAAGCACAGTAAATCAGCAGAGTTTAACTGTTTAAAATACATATGCACCAGACACGTATTGATTCCAGCATGCAAGCTTAAGATAACTGCCACCAGTATTTCCCCAAGTTATATGTCTAGCATAAAAAGGACTCAGAAACACTTAAAAGTAGTTTAAAAGTATAAAAACACATTTACTCACGGTCTTAGAGTATTTCTCACAGAACATCAGCAGCATAAAGATAATTGATGTCTAAAACTAGTAAAATGACTAAAAACTACATGATTACAAACAAAATATGCAGGACCCCTGCAAGGTAGGTCCTCACTCTAAAAAGGTATCATGGTGACTGGCAAAACACATGGTAGCTTTCCAGACAAAGAGAAGGACTTGAACACACCTCTTCCTCTGGAAAGCCCTATCACATTTCAGCAGGAAGTTACATCAAGCATTCTGTTTGCTTCTATCAGTTAACCCTTTAGCAGTCAAAACATTTCAACTTCCTGGATTGCAAACTACATATCCCAGTAACTCTGACTAATGTTAGGGATGGCCCTGAGTGAAAAGGGTTCAGACCTTGTTGCTTGTGAATCACAAGTAAATACAAGTGGGGCTGGTATTTGACATTATTAATGCAAATAATCTGCCTTGCTGATCCCAGATGAGTAGGGGAGTCAAGCAATGAACTCAGAGCACTCAGTTTAATGTGGATACCAGAACACAAGAGACTGAAAATATTGCAGTTTGATGGGGAAAAACATTATATCACTCCACTTTCAGAAAGAATCCACTCAGTTCAAGGTTCCATGTAGTCCACATTGAAGCATCTTTTATCCATCCCCGATTTACAGATTTATTTATCTAATTTCACTGCATTTTGACTTAAACTATAAAAAAGATTCTGAGTAAACTTTGTGTTCACACAATACCTTTGTCACTTTTTGTAGGTGCTATGTCTGGAGGCTTCAATTTTCAAGTTACAGATGGTTTGAACTTTTCACCTCGGCAAATATTTAGCATCACAGCTCGAACCCTGGTTATTCAACTAGAAGAGAACAATGGGCTGGCAGTTTTTCCAGGTAAAGCTGCCATTGTGTGATTTTATTTTTGAATATCAATGTAGCACAAATAAACTGAACTATGAAGTAGAATGACTGATCAGTACTCTGCTCAGAACTTTAGAAAATTTACTTTTTGGACCACAGCTCACAGAATCCCTCAGCTAGCAGGATTTAAAAAAAAAAAAAAAAAGCTCTGATTCTGCTCTTTCCTTTAGATAAAGAAAAAAGACATTGGGGTCCCTAGACATGGAGTTCCCATGCCGTAGCTAGTCAATAGTAATTAAGATAGTTTTGGTTTTGGCTGCATATTTATTTATGTATGTATTTATTTAAATATTTATGCGGCTCTATATCCAAAGATGTCACAACAGCTTGTAATATGGTTTATTTGAATAATTTAAAACAATTTAAAACTTAAAATAATTTAAAGGCCAAAACGTATGTTTTTGCTTGCCACTGGAATGACAGAACATTGATGACAATCAGACCTCTAAGTATTCAATAATTGGGGTGCCACAACAGAGGAGACCCTGTCCCACATTCGCCCATGGTGTATCACTCTAACAGAGGAACCCCCCTCCAGCAGACCTCAAGCCTTGGGTAGGTGTATATAGGGAGAGGAGCTCCTTCAGATATTGAAGTCCAAAACCATTTAGAGCATTGAATGTCATTACTAACACCTTGAATTTATACCAAAAGTGCAGCCAGTGCAATTCCTTTAAAAGTGATACACTATATGGTTTCTGTATAATGTTCCAGTCAACAGTCCAGCTGCTCCATTTTGCCCTGCTTGCAATTTCTGAGTCATCTTCAGGGTCAGACCCATGAAGAATACACTGCAGTAGTCTAATCAGGAAATTATCAGTATACGGACTATGGCGGCTAAGTTATCCCTGTCTAGGAAAGGTTGTAGCTGGCAGACCATTTCAAGCTGGCACCAAGCACTCTGAGTGATGGTGTCCACCTGGGCCTCCAGTGAAAGAGATGGAAGAATAGGCTGTAGGTCCCCAGCTGCTAAGTAGTTGGATGCTGGGAAGAGCACTTGAGACATTGTGCATGCAGAGGAAGGGCTCTGCCACTAAGCTATGGGATCCTTTCCCCTTGTCAGAGCCAGAACTATGGTAGAGTGAGGTGGTTGTCTCAAACAGCAGATGCTGAGTGAGGGCAGCAGTGTGATGAAGGAGAAGATTGGGTGACACATAGCTGTTCTGTGCCCTCTAAATTCGTCAGCTGCCTTCAGTTGTGGTGGAAGATGCATTTCCCATGAGTAGTGTTCAGGGTGGATTCTTCTGCCAGCCAAGTCTATTTTGATTTTTTTTTTAATGGAATGGGAGAATGGCTCTTTAAACTTGGAAAGCAGGGGAAAAGTTGAAAAACAAACATGTGAAAATGTGCATAATGTATAATTAAATTTTGTTTGTAATATTTGAGTTTTAGTTTGTTTCATAGCAGCACTACCCATAATAAGATGATTTAACAAAAAAGGCAGGAAGTCAACCAGTTTCAGTTTTAATAAATGTGATCTTAATACAATGCATTGGCAGGGATTTTCAGTCCAAACCACTGTCCCTGCAGTTGATTTTGGTGTGCAAGATAGCTTCAGGCATGAGCTTTTATAGGAATTTCTACAGCAAGCCAAAGATAATTATAAGCAAACTGTCCCTGATGCATTTTTGAAGGAGGAGTTGCTCTGCTTTCTGCCATTTCGCCCACATTAAAGGAGTAATATTTCTCCTAGTGCTTTCAACTATGCTCTGCTTGGCTTGCAATAATGGCTGAGATTTTTCCTCTCCCTTTGAGGTAGAAAATTTCTTGCACAGTTTTGACTGATTGGGTTCACCTACTGATTACTTTGGATTCTTTGGGCTTTGTTGTGGTCTTCCTTTTCCCCCTGGTAAAAAGATGCAAAAGTTTCGCTCAAAAATATTGAAACCAGTGTGTCATAGTGTTTTAGTTTAAGTTTGCTTATTGTCATGTCTGCTTTAAATATTATACCAGAGCCACCAATCTTGATCTTGCAAGTTACATGTGGAGTTGTTTCCCCTTGCTGGCAGTGGACAGGATTATAGGGTGCAGGGCTCACCCAAGACATTTTGTTGCCTAAAGCAGAGTGGTAAGCAGCTTTCCTGCTTCCCTTGAGCTATATATCAAGGTGTATAACACCAGAGTCAGCCAAATTACAGTGGAACATGAGGCAGAAAAGCACTTGCCCCTCCCCAACCCTAATGGTAAAAATACAACAATAACAACAATAGGAGTAATATAAGTAGCAATGTGCTGCTCTTTCCTAACAACCCAAATCTGCTACCTTACGTGGCTTCTTTTCTCTGCCTAATGGTAGAGCAGGTCCTCTTATAGGGTACTTCCAAATGCTCATAGTGTTGCCATTCAGGGGCACTGTGTGGCTGTACCATTTTTTGCCTCCTGAACAGATTTTTTATGATAAGAAAAAAGTGAGAAGTTGTAGGAAAACAAATGAGGGTTATAAATGGAAGATGTCAACATCTGGGCCCCCTGTAGGTCTGTGAATGAGGAAGGGCCATTGCACAACAAAAGCTTTGTCTGCAGGCAGCCATACTAAGATATGTGAACAGAAACCAGTATTGTACAAATAGTGTGAAAGCTCCTTTGGAACTTGTGGTATTCAGCTCTCTACTGGAACTTGGTTTTTCTCTCAGGAAGTGTGAGGGCTGGTTTTTGACAGCCTGGGACATCAAAAATTTTATTTTCTGGTAGTCTGTGCCACTGTAGTGAATGTGCCACCGATCCTCTACAAATTCTTGTTTGGGTTACTATAAAAGTCTTGTTGTTGTAATAGCACAAGAAATGCAGTAGGTCCTAGAATCGTAGAATCATAGAATCATAGAATTGTAGAGTTGGAAGAGACCACAAGGGCCATCAGTCCAACCCCCTGCCATGCCTGCTTTCTCCTCTTTTCCGTTGATCCAGCATGGAGGGAGAATGAACGAAGGGCTGGAGGAGGACAGCGCATGCAGAAGTGACTGCCGGAAGCAGCACAGCGGTGTCCTCCTCACGATCACCACGTTTTTTTTTTTTAAGCGTCTGAAAAAGTCCCATATCTCTGCCTGAAAAAGCTTCACTTGCTGAATGTCTCTGTGTGATACAATTATTAAAGACTCTCTAATTCAGCCCTGGTTGCTACTAGGATGGGAGAGGATCAACAAATACCAGGTGTTGTAAGCTATATTTCAGAGGAAGGAACTTGCAAAACCACCTCTGAGTATTCCATGCCTAAGAAAACCCTAGGAAATTCATGGAGTCAAGTTGACAGGCGACTTGAAGATATATACACACACAGTTCTAACTGAATAAGATGGTAGTCCAGGTGCGCATAATGCATTGTTTCTCTTAGAACTGCAGATGCTGAAATTCTGACCACATCGTGATTCAGGGTCGCCAGTTAACCTAACACTGGGTTCTTGGAATTCATCAGATTCCTGATTCTCTCCAGGGCCTTGTTAACACTACACAAATATAGCACTATTATTCCACTTTAATTGCCATGGTTCCACCCTGTGGAATCTTGGGGTTTGTAGTTTGGTGAGGCACTAGAGCTTATTCTAAATGCCCCTCCCTAAACTGCAAACCCCAGGATTCTTTGGGGTGTTGCCATAGCAGTTAAAATGACATGTAGCACTATAATTGTGCAGTGTGAATGGACCCTAGGTCTTCCCATGACTCATGGCTCCCTGACCTTCAGTCCTATGAACCAGGGGAAACAGCATTTTTGAAATCAAAACCTAGTAACTGTAAGCCCAGAACAGTGGACAACTATGGAGTGTTTTTCTGTTATTAACATTAATGCACTCTTAAATAGTGGGCATGTGACAAGGGGAAAGTTTTTTATTATGCTCAGGCTGGCATATATTTAGCCCTTCTCCTTTATCTTCACAATAATCCTTGAAGAAGATGTAGAACTTTGAATTGGTTATAACTTCCAGAACCCCTAGCCAGCATGATCAATAGTTCTACTGGCTGTGGGGGGTTCTGGAAGTTGCAGTTGAGAAATTTAACTTAATCCATTCCCTAGGGAGGTAGTTAGGTTAAACTGAAAGATCAAAGCTGCAGAACAAACATCATCAGTTTTGCAAGTGTCCAAAAGAAAGTGCATTTAACTCACCAAGATTAGATATTGGTGCTAAAAGACTCTACTAGCTACTTGAAGACAGGAAAATGATTTGCCATGTAATTTTTCTTCATTCCCAACATTGACCTTGTTTAAATTTTTTTTCTTTTGACTTTCTTTATTCTTACTGTCTTTTCTGTAAATTTGGATGAGTTCCCCGTTGGACTCTGACCCATTGCATAATTGCCATCTGTTGAGCATATGACATAGCAGCAAATAGCTTTTACCTCTTAACCATGGATCTTATTATTGGTGGAATATATCATTATGGATTGTAGATTATATTCCACTGCACCAGCATTGTGGGAAATGTATGTTGTTGTTGTTGTTGTTTTGATTTGTCCATCCATTGTTTCATTTTTAGAGTATGTGTGACATAGCTGCTTTATAATCACTGGTTAATTAACAAAAAGGTATTTAATAGCTCCTGTTTGTCTTGTTCTTTTAAATGATGACTATCATAGGCTTCTGGAACTGAAGGTGAAACCTGTCTTCACTGCAGAAATAATCCAGTTTGACACTGCTTTAATTGTCATGGCTCAATGCTATGGAATTCTGGGATTTGTAGTTTTGTGAGATATTTAGCCTTCTCTGTCAGAGAGCTCTGGTACCATAGCAAACTACAAATCCCAGGATCCCATAGCATTGAGCCATGGCAGTTAAAGCAGTTTCAAACTGGATTATTTCTGCAGTGCAGATGCAGCCTTGCTCAGGAAGAAAGGGCTGATTCAAACATGCAGAATTGCATATTCTGCAGTCCTTTCTGGATCTTACTACTTCAGATGGAAAGAGAAAATGGGGAAATTGAATTCTGGATATTTTCCCACTTGAAACGTGAAACAGTACGCCCTGTTGGAAACAGCTAGTTCACTGATGATAAAATTAAATTAAAACTTTTCTCTCTGACATGCTAACTTTCTATGTGCTTTTGCCACACTGGAACATTCAGATATTCAGTCTCCCCTTTGAAGTGGCACACTTTGATTCACTCTATCCTATTTTCTGCATGTTCAGACAAGATATGTTTTTGCAAAATAACAAAACTGAGACTGTTCAACTTGTATTGTTATCCTTATCTTAAAACTTAGGCAAGTAAAAACAAAACAGCTTGCAGCATACTTTAGAGCAGTGGCTGGGAGCCTTATTTTCTGTCATGGGCCAAATTTTCATTGGCGTAAACTGTTACGAGCTGCATGGTGGTGTTGGGTGGGAGTAAAGCCAAGAGTAGTCATGGCTATTCCCCTTTTCCCTTCTGATGCCCCTTCTATCCCTCTCCTGTTCCCCCTTTCTTCCCACCCAGCAAGTTGCTGGGAAAAAGAAAAATCATTCTTGCCAGAGGTCTGAAGTGATCATTTGTAGAGAGCTTTTGAAATTAGATAGAAGGCCTCATATGACCATAGGAATGCAGATTGTCCATCTATGCTTTGAGAGCACTCAAGAGAATCAGTGTGGTAGGTCCAGGTATTGGGTGGGCCCAGGGATGTGGGGTGGAAACAGAAAAATTTTTATGCTGCATTTTTTATGTGGAAAATCTTCCACACTATATAGATCTTTAAGTTTACCCATAGTTGTCTGTTGTAGTGCAATCAATCCACCTATTGTCATTACATGCCTTTGACTCCAGCATATGACAACCACATTGTAGCATTCCCTTGACAAGATCTATTCAAAGGAGGTTTGTTGTGGCCTTCTTCAGACTGAGAGAATGTGGCTTGTCTAGGGTAATTCAGTTGCTTTCCAAGTCTGAGCAGGAATTCAAATCCTGGGGGTCGTTTCCACGGCAAAATAAATCCTCAAACAATGCGACAAGAAGCCTGATAGTTCCCATGCATTTCGAAGCAACAGCGCCCTTTTCAGAAGGAGGGGGTGCAAAAAACCCATAAGTCCCGCAGTATCAGCTTTCGCTAGTTTTCTGCACTTTTTTGATTAAGTTCGCAAAAAAGCGCATAATTTGTCATGGGAACTAACGATTGTTTACCTTTTCGAATTACTGTGAGCAGAGCTGAATCCTGATTGGTTGGAGTGACCTTTCTGCTGTAGCCAAATAGAGGGGTTGAAGAGAAAAAAATTAACCCTCCTTCTGCTTGCAACCCACTTTGGAAAATTTGCTCTGAGCCCTTCCTGACTGTTTCAAAGGAAGGCTTTTGGGGTTTGGAAAATGATCGGGAGGAGTAGCCTGTGCTTCGTTGCTGTGAGAGTGTGTGTGTGCGTGCATTCGTGTATGAGGGAGAAAAAGACGATCGCATGTTCGTCCTTTTGTTTGTTTGTCCTTCCATTCACTTGCCTGCATTCAAGGATTCAAACAATCAGGAATGAGGCAAGCTTCTGTGTGGTGTGTGTGTGTGTGTGTGCATGAAGGGAAGGAAAGCAGACCGCTCCAGCATGCTTTTGCTTGTTCGTCTTTTCATTCACTCCTTTCTTTATAGAAACCTTTCGGGGCTGGGGAAGGGGGGTTGACAGATCGCTTTTTTGATCCTTTGTTTGTTTGTACTTTTTCTTCCCTCTCATTATTTATGGTCTCCATGACCCCCTCCTTGCTCCCTCCCCGCCTCCTGACTGGCTTTAATCATCTGGAGGCGATCCCCCCCCCACCTTTGCCTGTGTGTACTATACGGAAAGCAGAATTCCTCATCTTTCAAAATGCTGGGGAGTCGTGTGATTTATACTCTTCTCATTCGAAAGAACGGTAATCCGGAATCTTGCGAACTTTTTCCTGTCGTGGAACCGGCCCCCTGGTCTCCCGGAGTTCTAGTCCAATATGCAAACTACACCATGGTGGCTCTCAACCAATCACATTACATAAGCCAAATACAGGTCACCCCTCCTCCCCACTGTATCCATGGGAGATACATTCCAGGACTTACCGTGTATAGTAGGCCCTTGGTATCCACTGGGGTTTGTTTAAGGACCCCTCCCCCAGATACCAAAATCCATGGATGCTCAAGTCCCATTATATAAAATGGCATAGTAAAATGATGTCCCTTATACAAAATGGCAAAATCAAGGTTTGCTTCCTGGATTTTTTAAAAAACATTTTCAAGCCATGGATGGATGGTGGAATCTGGTGGATACCAAATCCATGGATACAGAGGGCTGACTGCATAAGTGAAACCACAGATAATAGCAAACCCTATTAAAATAAAGGATTTCCTGTACAAACATATCATAGAGTTGCATTAGAGGACCTAGAAGATGCCTAGAGATTCCAGCACAACTCTATGATATGTGTCCCCTGTTTTGTGTCACATGGACAACTGAAACCATGGGTAGTGGTTCCACAGATATTGGGGTGTGTGTGACTTATATAGAATATGTACTTCCATAAATTATTCTTCTAAGGAGACAAGCATTGACAACCTTTTGTGCTCACTTGCCCATAGAGCAGCTGAAAAATCACATTTAACAACCTCTTCCTGTGCACAATGCAGTGCAAGCGACTGGTTCTGGACCAGAATGTTCAGCTAGTCATACTGAAGCAGATTTTTCTCAGCTTGAAATAGAACAGATGAGCAGTGCAGGGAGTGCATGAGTGAAGCTGAGGGTACTACCGTAATACTTCAGCAAAAGAAAGTTAAACTGTTGATATAAGATATATCCAGTACAGATCTGTATAGGTCTGTGTCCTAGAAGAAAATAAGAGTTCCAATAAAATAATTTCCACGTAAAGCTTTGAATGCATTTGAATATAACATTTAACAAACATACCAAATCAGATAACATTATTTAGAGCAGGGGAACAAAATTTTTGGATTGTTATTTTTTAAAGAATATTTTCAAGCCACGAGTATTTAAATCCATAGATACCAAACCCGTGGCTATGGAGGGACACCTGTAGTAGAAAAAGCACTCTAATGGCTATACAGATGACCATTTTGAGGAAAGAGGTTATAAACTTACCATTTCCCTTTTTCCATTCTCTATTTCTTAGAAAGCACATGCTGTTCAGTGTATGTATGGCATTTATGTTATGGATGCAGATGTCATTGACAACATTTTATTATATGAAAATACTGTTAGAAGTGGCCTATGGTAATGGCATCAGCAGTCATTTTATAGCTATAACCTTGCCTATCTGTGCTTTTACTTTAAAGTGCTTAAGGCTGCAGTCCTACGTATATTTATTTGGGAGTAAGTCCTGTTGGACTTGGTGGAAATTATTTCTACTGCATGTTAAGCGAGTGTGTGCTCAAGGACAGGACTGAGAGGAAAGAACAGAGTAGAAGAAAGTAAACAGCAGCTTTAGTGACAATATAAATGCATCTCTGCCTCTGTTGTCATGATCACTCAGGTTCCAGGAAGACAATTACATCCCACGATCTGAAAGCTGTCACCAATGATGTGGTTGAGGCAGAAAACAGAACAATATTTTTTACAGTTACAAGTTCCCCGAAATTTGGAAGACTTGTCAGTTTGCACTCTGGTAACAGCACACAGGATATTTCAAGTTTTACGCAACTGATGGTAAGTCTGTTTTACTATGGGCGTTGGTAACGTGTCTTTATTACAAATATGTCTTAATTGTCTCTTCCCTCTACAAACGTGTTGGAGGGGGATATGACAGGATTTGTGAGAGGCAGGGAGTTTTTACAGCTTGCATATGATAAATATGGACAGAAGTTAGCTATGGGCCATATTATACAGTCTGCTATGCAGATAGTATGGCATAGGTTGGGTTAAGAACAACATTTACTAAAGAAAGAAGAGGGAGTGGGAAATTCTGAGAAATTAAGTCAGCAAAAATATAAAAATATGTTTGTGTTTGTTATGAAATAAACATTACAAGTGTGTATGTGTGTAGTCCCTACTTCAAATCTTGCCTCTCTTGTGAATTCACTAATAGCAAACTCCTAAGCATGTTTCTGCAGAAGTTAAGGACTACTGTTTTTGGTGGAATTTACTGCCAAGTATAGGAGTACAGCCTGGGCAACCTTAGCCAAGCCATTCTTTACACACACACACACACACACGCAAGCTTCCTACCCCCTGCCCGCCATTTCTAAAACTTAGTATGTTGTCACATTAAAAATAACAGTAATTCATGGTACAAATTTTAGTCAATGAATTAAATTTTCAGGAAAAACTGTAATTCTTAACAAAAAAGAGCACCGTTAATTTCAATACCAGATGACTGGGCGTATAAGACGACCCCCCAAATTTTAAGTTAAAATATAGATTTTGGGATATACTCACAGTGTAAGACGACCCCTCCTTCTCTTATATGGCGAGTATAGTTGTCCCTTCACATTCACTGGGGTTTGGTTCCAGGACCCCCGTGAATACCCAAATCCGTGAATACTGAAGTCCCATTATATGCAATGGCATAGCAAAATGGTGTCCCTTATATAAGATGGCAAAATCAAGGTTTGCTTTTTAGATTATTATTTTTTAAAGAATATTTTCAAGCCGAGAATACTTAAATCCGTGAATGCCAAATCCATGAATATGGAGGGACAACTGTATATCCCAAACTCCCCCCCAGCCTCCCCCCTCCAGCCACCACCCATCTACCCTTCCCAAAGCCGTGATAGGAACCTCAATCGTGGCTTTGGGAAGGGCGGGTGCTGGTTGTAAAGCCTCCCCCCCTCCAGCCACCACCTATCTACCCTTCCTGAAGGAACTGAGGCAGAGGAGAGGGGCGTACGTAAGGGTGGCTCGAGGGGGGGCTTTCCAGCCAACCCCCCCCCACAAAGCCACAATCGGGAGCCCCTCAGAGAGGGTGGAAGGGTGGCTCAAGGGGGGGGGCTTTTCAACCAACCCTTCCCTCCCCGGAGCTGCGATCGGGAGCCTGATTGTGGCTTCAGGAAGGGTGGCTCGAGGGGGGGGGGCTTTCCAGCCACCTCCACCCCTCACCGAAGCCGCAATCGGGAGCCTAATTGTGGCTTTGAAGAGGGTACGGAGGGGTGGCTGGCTGGGTGGGGTGTTTTCTTATAGGGCTCCCCATCACGTCTTTGGGAAGGGCGGGTGCTGGCAAGCTTCCCCCCATCCAGCCAGCCACCCGTCCTTCCGAATCCTCAATGGGGAAGCCCTATTCCGGCGTATAAGATAACCCCCTAATTTTTAAAAGGTTTTGACAAGGTTTAAAAGTTGTCTTATATGCCGGAATATACGGCAATTTTAAAATAATGTGTTTTATCACATTTTATTTTATTTATTTACTATTTTATTCATTTATATTGCACTTATCCCCCAATAAGGGGATTCAAAGTGACTTAGGGTGCATCTACCCAAAATAATGCATTTTGACACCACTTTAATTGCCATGGCTCCATCCTCCAGAATCCTGGAATTTGTAGTTTTGTGAGGCACCAGCACTCTTTGGCAGAGAAGACCAAAAACCTTGTAAAACCCAGGATTCCATAGGATTGAGCTACAACACTTAAAGTGGTATCAAACTTCATTTTTTTCTACAGTGGAGATGCAGCCTTAAAGAAGTATCTCTCTACTTCCTTTCTTGCAGGAAGGACTTTTGTCATCTCCAGTTTGTATAAGTAGCTATGCTAAAAATGTTTGTAAATACAACTACAAAGCTTTCAATCAAGTTGATCAAGCAGTTTTACCTGACCATATGAACTAAATGTTGCAGGAAATAATAATACTTATCACAGGGCAGTTGTAAAATGTCTGAGTTAATGGCATCGTTAGTTTGTTCACGTATAACTTGACTTCTGACCATAGTTATGTGGTTTGGAAGTAGGACTGAATCCAGAAGGGAGTCATGCCATCAATGGAATGGCTTCCATTAGCTCTCAGGTAGGCAGCTGTAGTGGGTCTGGGAGCTCCAGGATGCTGAAGGGGATGGCAAAGAGACTTGCAAAAATGTCAGAAAACAACAAGAAATGAATGTAACTGGAAGTCCACTTTGGTTTTGAAAAATGGGGTTTCTAAAATGTTAAACAGTGCTGGGGACATGTCTACCACTCCTGAAGGCTTCTCTTTCTCTTTACCCTCAAGGCTTCCTCCCCATAGTGCCTCAAAGCTTTCTCTGGAGATACTCCAGAATAGGTTTTCAGGAGTGATGGAGAGCTGCAGAGGGAAGGAAAAGACAGCCTTATCAGGCTAGCTGGCATCCAACTAACACTGTTGGATTTAGGCCAAAACTGGAAACTATGGTTAATTGAACCAGAAAAACCAAATACCATTGTGCTGAGAATGGGTAAGAAGAAGGGATAGTGTGGTGTGAGGTCAGTGTAGAGATTGGGAAGTTTTAAAAAAACTATTGCAGAACTTCTCTAAATAGGATTCTGGGAGTTGTAGTTAGCTTTGAGCCATAGCATCTAGGACCAAAATTTGAGACTGAATGGGAGCAATGCATATCACATACTTTAAATATTCTAAAGCAATATGTAAATGCTAAGCTCTAAATCAGAGGTGGGGAATGTGAGCCCCTCCAGATGTTGTTGAATTGCAACTCCCAGCATTCTGGAAGTTGTGGTTCAACAATATCATGAGGACCACACAATTCCCATCTTGGTCTAAATCTACTTCTTAGTCTTAGGGGCTTGTCTCCACCAGCAAGATATTCCAGCTTGCCCTTGTTGCAGAGCCCTGCAGTCAATAATGAAGGGCATTTACCCCGATCTGTTCCCAGGCAGACCTCACGATCCCCGGGGCAGATATGGGGCTGGAACAGGGGCAAACTGGGATAGGGCCCTTTACTGTGTTTTAAGATGATGATGATCATAATCATAATCATAATATAATAATTTTTTATTTCTTACCCACCTTTCCCCAAGGCTCAAGGTGAGGTACAATAGGAATTAAAATACAATATGTAACATAAAATCATTAAACTACACAAGTAAAAACACTTAAGATTAAAATAAACATTATGTTAAAATCATCCATACAATTTAAAATTCATAGATTAAAATCAACTGGGTAGGTTTGCTGGGATACCTGGTTTAATCCGGTACTGCCAGATTGGGCCCCGTGTGTCCGTGGGAGCCCATCTCAGAATGCTGTTCTTCGCTACCACCGTAGAATGAACTCAGCACCCACATTACAGTCCCAGTCTGTTCAGATTGTTAGTTTCTACCTTGTTAAAAATGTTAAAGCTTAAGACATAAGATGAAACCATGATCTGGAAATTTAAAAACACACTCACAGTGTTCATAAAACTAGATTAAAAGGCATTCAAATGGTCGTTTGTTAAGCAACTTTTGAAATGATCTCCAAGGTCTCCAAATGATTCTTCCTGTGATCCAGTGAATGTGTTAACTACCTCGAGGGTAAATCTCTTGGTTTACACACAAAATTGAGGTTTTGTGGTTATAGAGTTCCCACAGCACTTTTACAGGATTATAGGTTTCAACCCTGAGGTTTGGCCAAAGTCCATATATGAAGTAATTCTTTTCTGTTGCCCAAAGATTTAATAGAAACTGTATTCAGGACTCATTTTGCTATCACACCTGAGTGTTAATTTCTGTTCTCCTTTGAAAAGGTGGATAAAGGGATGGTCATCTATGAACATGCAAATAAGGAAACAGTTGATTGGGATGCCCAAGATTATTTTACGTTTACCATCTCCTCCCCACCAGCTGTCCTGGGCCCTAAAGTGTTTCACATTAATATATCTTATGGAATTAAAGGACATGGTCAAAGCAGCCAGCTACTGGCAAACACAGGTAAAACAAATAACCTTTTCCAGTCACGTTGTAGCTCACCCTTCCTCAAGGGCTCAAGGTACCCCACATGGGGCTATCCTTTTTTAATCACACAACAACCCTGACAGGTAGGCTAGGTTGAAAGAAAGTGACTTCTCAATGTCATTTCATGGGGCACAGTAGTTGGAACCCAACATTTCCTGGGGCCCAGTCACATAACAGAATTATAGCACTATTATTCCACTTTAACTGCCATAGGACTTTATCAGGTGCAGCCCCTAACAACATTCTTTTGCTGGCATAAAAAAACCCCACTTTTATGCCAGCAAAAGAACGTTCCCTACCCCTGCACTTACCTTCTAATCCTGGGAAAGGCTCCTGGCAATAAAGAGGAAGTGAACAGAGCCCCATTCACTTCCTCATTTGAAATCTCACGTGATTTCATCACATGGGAAATTTAAAAAGAAAAAGAAAACAAACAAAAAAAGTTGCACAAAGCACACACGTACACATTTTAAAGGCCCCAAGTAACCCAGGGAGGGTCATAAAAAGAGCAAAACTTACTTGGATGTCCCGATCTCACCCGGAAGTGTTCGCGCCAGACTGGCCACTGTCAGGGTGAGTACATGATTTAAATGGCCTGAAGTTTCGCATGCTGGCAATGCCGGCAAAAAAGCAGCAGGAGATCTATTGAGGGCTTAAGCCTTCAATTAAAAATGATGGGATTTAGGCTGTTTTTAACTATGAAAGGGCGACGTTGTCTGATCCACACACCCTTTCGTGGTTATGTGGCATTGTTATGACGCCATATTTTGGGTGTCTGATAAAGTCCATGGTTCCATCTTATGGAAACCTGGGACTGATGGTGTTTTAGGGGTGGGCATTTAGACTCCTCAGCCAGAGTGCTGCAGTGCTTCACCAAACTACAAAGCCCAGGATTCCATAAGATGGAACCATGGCAGCTAAAGTGGAATAATAGTGCTATAATTCTTTCATGTGAATGGGCCCCAACTCTGATTTCAACTGTGGATTTGACCATTAAATCACACTGGCTCTCTTCTTTACTTTCTTTCTCAACTGCAACTTCTATGTGCATATGTGTAAAAATGTTTCCCCCCAATCTTAGTGGTGAACCACCTTGCAATTACATTACTGAGCTGTGCTTTGACAGGTAGGTGGGATGCCATGAGAGGATAACAGAAGGCAGCCAATCCTAGCATAGAGAATGCTGGGATAGGAGGAAGGGGCCTTTGTGAGGGAGAGGGAGATTTAAAAAAAATTGGGACAGTTTGAGAGTTGTCAGTTGAGAGTTGTCAGTTGAGAGAAACAGTTGGTTGAGTCATTTGTGAGGGTCAGTGGGGAGTGAATGTGTACTGGGTGTCTGAAGTGTTTGAAGGGCAAGGTCTGATACAATGTAGGTAGAATATTATTATATAGTTGGAAACAAGTACTGTACTGGAACTTGTTAAAGCTTTTATGATTCTACTGGATATACATAATAAATAACGTTAACTTGTTTGCTAATTTGTTAATGCTGACTCAGACTGGATTTATTCACCCTGGAACAAGGGGTGGTCACACTTACCATTAAAGGAAACCACTTTTAAATAGACCGGTCCATAGAGGCCCGTGACCAATAGAGGCCCAGGTCACCTAGAGGCCCGGGACCCAAATCCAAAAAGGAATTGTGAAATGGGGACCACAGGGCAAGGTGAGAGTGATAGGCAGCCAGGGCTAGGAACTGCAGGGCCATCCTGATTAAGCCACACCCTTACATTTCATTTGCAAACTAGTTCTTTTCATTAAAACCTTCAATTCCCAGCATTATTCAGAGCCCAGTGCCTTCTTTATCTGTTCCCCCCTTTAGCCTTTTTTTCTGGTTTCCATTCAGGAAAAACTACACAATCCAGTGGTGTTGTGCCCAGAAACCAATAGACCTTGCCCTGGATAGTTAGAACTCAGGGGAAAGTTGTTTTCTTCCTATTCATTATAATATTATACTCTGTGTCAGCGGGGACTGGTTCTACCATTATCTAGAGCAGCAGTGGATAATATTTGGGCCACTGCATGTCTTTGAACCCTAGCAAAAGTTCAGAAACCCCAGTCAGCATGCCCAATAACAAGAGACTGTGGGACTTATAGTCCAAAATACCTGAAGGGCCAAAGGTTCCCCACCACTGAAACTTAGTGAGGCAGCTGCCTCAGGAAGCAGATACTCAAGGAGTGATCTCACCACCCCTCTGTCTGCTTCCTTCAGATTCCCTAAATTGGTCTTGTCTGTGTCCTCTAGACTAGCTGGCTGCTCTAAAGTATAGTAAGGGAATGTTGTTTCATCGGTTGCCAAAATTCAACTACAAATATGATTGAGTTCTGTATATGGAACAGGGGTGCCATCTTGTCCTTTTTTTGTGTGTGTGTATAAGAAAAAAATCACAAACCTCTGGGTCAGTCCCTGATTTTTTAAAATCATAATTAATTGCTCATGCCAATTAATGCTTTTGTAATACTCACTTTTTACAGGTGCTGTCGTACAGGAGGGAGGCAAAGTTTTAATTGACAAAACTAACCTGGATGCTTCAAATTTGCTCTCCAAATTACCTGAGGCACAGCGTTCTGCATTTGAAGTTTGGTATGAAGTTGTAATATTGCCCCAACATGGGAGAATTGTTGTGGGAGAAAGAAACATTTCAAGAGAGAAACCTAATTTCTCCCAGTACATCATTAACAAATTTGGAATCACTTATGTGCATGATGATTCTGAATCACTCATTGATCAGTTCATATTTGCTGTGTGGTTAAATCAGAAGGGAAAGTCCACAACAAAACCTGATTCTGATGTTTTAGAAGAGTTATTTAATATTACTGTTGTGCCAGTGAATGACCAAGCTCCAGAACTAAAGACAAAAAGACTACATTTGAATGTTTTACAAGGAAACACAGCAGTTCTAGGACCGGAAAACCTGAAAGTGGAAGACTTGGATAACACACCAGAAGAGATCAAATATACCATCATAAGCAATCCCCAAAATGGTTATTTAGCGTTCTGGAGTAATCTCAATGAATCTATCAAAGATTTCACACAAGCGGATGTTGACAGTGGCAGAGTTTTGTTTGTTCAAGACGGACGTTCTTCATCTGGGGCTTTTTACTTTAGTGTGACTGATGGAAAACACCGTCCACTGTACAAACTTTTTAGCCTTGAAGTGACACCCTTGTCAGTTACCTTGGTCAACCTAACAGAGGTGGTGCTTCCACAGGGACAGAACACTGTTGCTATTACAAACATACAGCTTTCAGCAGCAACAAATGGGAAAAATACTGAGATCATGTTTGAAGTAACGGAACCCCTCAGATATGGACATCTACAGATTGGCAATGAACAGATAACTATGTTTCGACAAGCAGACCTAGATGCAGGAAGACTGTCATATTGTATGACAGACCTCACTGCAATTGGAGATACAGTGGAATTCATGGTGTTCACCTTGGACAGCAATCTAACAGGACAGGTTTTGAATATTACAGTACAACCCTTTGTGCGAATGGTGCTTGACTTGAACATTCCAAATAGTGTGGTCTACAAACTGAAAGCAAGTGACTTGAATGCTGCAGAATTAGGAAACCTAACAGACAGTAATCCTGAATTTGAAATAATTGTTTCTCCCATTTATGGAAGAGTGTTGAGGATGCCATTGGGGAGTGTTAAAGCTGAAAGATCAGCTGTGTTCACTCAGAGTGACCTTGACAATGGTGTTGTATTTCTTGAAGCACATGCCAATATGACAGATGTTGATATGCTAAATGATTCCTTCACCTTTATACTTCGAGCAGACAATGTGCAGCCTGCTATCGGCCGATTTCACTATGTTATAGTGCCACATGATCCTTCACTACTCCAGATGTTTACATCAGAAGTGCCTCTCTTAACTGGTACAAATATTTTAAAGAGTTATACCATTACAAAAAATGAACCTCCCATTTCTCTGATGAAGGACACCTATACTGAAGCACCAGCACAGACACAACTGTGGCACAACCAAAACCACTGGGTGCACCTGAAAGACAGAGAGACAAAGTATAGAGAGGAAGTTGCAGGAGACAAATCTGTTTGGGCTGAGACCACAATGAAAACAGGTGCCAGAAGCACTGGGGATCAGTCCCTGCATGGCAGCAACCGGCTGTTCATTGTTATACCACTTATTTCTGTTGCTGTTTTATTTATTGTGACTGCTATTGCTGTTTGCATCTTCCTAATGTGTCACAAACCAAAAAAGGCCAAACCTCTCATTGCAGAACAGCTATCAACCACTCTTAGTAGTCCAGGCTTTTCTCCTGAAAGGAGTCTAACTGTTCCTACAGTCACAGTGACGCCCCTGTTAAAATGTACAGGCAAAGCAACAACTGTCCCATTCTCAGCCTCCAGACAGGAGCAGCTTCAGGCGGTCCCCATTGCTCCAATTCCAGCTTCTCGGGCTGCAGAAGGACTTCTACAAAGCAGCTGGTCCAAACTTGACCCAGAAATGATCCAGCACTGTCGAACAACCAACCCAACTTTGAAACCCAATCAGTACTGGGTGTAGCATCCCCACTGAAGAATGTGCAGGCTGCCATTGCATTTGACATCTCTTTATGAATTTTATATATTTTGAGTTAACATACACATTCCCTAAATCAAGAGTGGGCAACTTTGGTGGTTCCAGGGGCCAATTTTCTGCCCATGGGATCCAAGGGGGTGTCTACATGGACTGCCAAAAAATGCCCCCAAATGGGGAAAAACACAAGACAAACCTGGAAGTGGCCAGTAGGCCATTTCTAGTTTTGAAAAACTGAAATTTTTACCATGTTAAACAGAGGGATGGTGCAATCTATTTAAAAGGTATATCACTGCTCCTGGGAGCTTCTGGGAGATGCCATTTATCCATTTTGTCCAGGAGAGTTGGTGATGGAATGAGGTCTGCCAGGGATTATTTGGCCCTGGATGCAACCCCAGTGCTACATTGTGCTGACACCTGCTCTAATTGTTGCACAGTTCAAAGGACAGAAAAAACAATAGTAAACTTGATGGGTTTTCAACAAGTCTACTGAGATCCAACCTTGGTAGTTGCTTGATGAGCAAAATAAGTAGGCAAAGGCACAGTGAGCACTGGAGCCTAAATACCCTACAGGCAGCAGATCCCCTCTGATTTTGGGAGCTAAGCAGGGTGGGAGAGACCGCCAAAGAATACCAGGTGCTATAGGCTATATTTCAGACGAAGAAACTGGCAAAACCACTTCTGAGTATTCCTTGACAAAGAAAACTCTATGAAATTCATGGGATCACCATAAGTCAAGAGGTGACTTGAAGGCACACTCTCACACACACACCCAGTCAGCACTGGACTTTACCCACATTTGCATTTTATAGGCATCAAATTAGACAATACAGTTAGCACATTTTTTGCAAAGGTGCCTTATCATAGCATGTTATATCTTGAATTTAAGCATGCTTTCTTATACGATTGGTCATTGCAAAGTAAACACAAGCCTCATTTGCAAGTTTTAATGCTGTGGGGAAAGAGGTTAATTGTAGGGAATATACTTTCCCCTTAACATCTGCTTTGACCCTGGGATGCCGCTATGCCCAGAATTACTGGTTGGAATGGAAATGTGAAGGGCCGAGGCTAGAATTTAGCCAGTGGGTTAATTAAGATTGTGTATTTGGGGCTTTGTTCTAAATTCAGAGAATTGGTACAGCCACAGTCCTTTCCACTGAATGATAATGAAACTTCCAGATTGGGCAGTGCTCTTGTCGTGCCACAGATCTTCAAACAAATTTAGCCCTATTTAGATTTTGTGCTTAAAGAGGGCATTTTGACTTGGGTAAAGTGTGCAGAATAATGCACAGTGGCCCCGCTCTCATATCCCTGTGCACATCAGCTTCTCTTTCTAGACTTGCCCTTCCTGTGTCAAGTGGGAAGTCTTAAGTAGACTTTATTTACTCTGAGCTTCAGAAACTTGCCAAACTTAAATTTATGGACTATAACTCTCAAAATGTCTCTACTGAAGACAGTATTGTAGTGTCCATGCTGGCTGGGGGATTCTGGGAACTACAGTCCCTAAAAGTAATATTTCCAAGCTTTGGTTGCATCCTAACTAACCCTATGGTAGTACTTGTTCCTTTGTATCCTGTGGCTTCTATATATATATTTAAGCTTAGAGAATTCTGTGGATAATTACGCATTTTTAAAATTTAAAACACTATTTACAGAAGTTCTTATTATTTCTGCAGTGAGCTGGGAATGTATGTAAATGTTTCTATGCAATTATTTTTTTTAAAAAAAGTAATCAGACCAGATACCAGTAATTTTACATCTTATCTCAAACTGTGAGTCTACATGCTCCTGTGTGGACCATGTCATTTTGACCTTTCTCCAGTTGGAAGGCAAATGCTAAGACAAACAAAGCTGTGATTATTTTGACAGATATTTGTCTAGGTCAATGAGCAAGAAATCCATTATTCTCTTGAGCAGGTGAAGTGGATGGCATAGGACAGTTGGTACGTTGAGCATTAAGGATCCCCCCCCCGTGTTTTATCATTATAAACTGTAAGACTTGAGCATCATGCTGAGTATTGTTCTAAAAGATGTGCTTCAGTTCTCATCCATACAGCAAAGCTATGTGGCTGCCAGCCAGTCTACAGAAATATCTTGATGTTTATGGTTTTGTCTAGAGAATGATATCTTCTTGTATAGTGTCAAGTCAGGCCCAAATTTTGTCTGACTAGCACAAAGAGAACTGATTCATTTGGAAGGCAACAAGTTCAGCAGAAGGTCTGTGTAACCAGGGAAAGAAATGGCCCCATCACAAAATTTGTTCTTCATAGTACTAGCTCCTCTGAAACCCACCCTACTATGAATAAGCATCACAACTTATGACATCTCTGCAAAATCAGCAAACCAAGCATTAGCTACCAGCATAGTTACTAAGTGCCCTGCCTAGTTATGGTAGCCTGCCAAGAAATTGACAGACTTCCAGTTTGTCCTAGGAAGTATATGGGGTGGGGCGGGGGGGAGACAGCAATAGGTTTATGAATTTGCTTTCTTATAAGACATCTTGGTTTGGGGGCTTTGGGACTGTTTTCAGTTTGATGAATCAAAAGCTGAGGTGTTGTCTAGATGGTGAAGATACTTCTCATAGAATTCTCAGGGAATACTTTTTGTCCCAATGAGATCCTGCCATGAGTTACTGTATTTGAAAGGAGGGGGGCCCAAAAACGATGTGGGAAAAGCCTTTGCAGCTTTCCCCGAACTTTAAAAAATAATGCATAGAAATGTGCATTACCGCCTGTTTGGACATCCAATTCCAATTGCAGCATATTCTTGGAGAGGAGCAGAAGTGGAACTCTGATTGGTCTGATATATGCAGAGGGTGGGCTTGCTGGCAGGAAGCGACATTTTGAAGTTTTGCAGTAGTAATCATGTGCTTTTTCGCTGCACTGAGGCGACCAAACCGCTGTTTTAAGTGGGAGGTTGCACTTGCGCACCCTTGGTTTACAGTAAAAAAAATAATACTGTACAGTGGTGGCAACTTGTGGAGAATAATAACATGAGTAATTCACTCACGGCCACCATCTTGATTCACAGGCATGGCTGCATGTAAACTTCAAACATGGATAGCTTTGCATAGCAGTGATTTTTCAAAAACAACCTGTAGAGACAAATGAACGCTGCTGCGAATTTGCTTTAACACACAGCAATCCATATTATATTGCCTCATCTAGACAACATCTGAGTCAACCTTGAAATCTATATATATATAAAACTCTTGTGTATGTTGGCTTTCCCAGTATGTTGATTGGTTGCTCAGGAAACACACCCAACCAGTCACCACCCACATGCAAATTCCCTCTCCATCTCACAGTCCATTCCTGCCACTCAATCTGTGGCCCAGATTGGGACCCAGACAGTCAACTGGCAGCAGTGGTGGGCAGCCTGTGACAGCACCAAGACAGTCAATTGGTGACAGCGGCGGGGTCACTGCGATGGGGCGCTAGCAGTAAACTGGTGGCAGTGGCAGCAGGGCAGCAGAGTGAGTCACCCTCAGCTATTCCAGGAAAGTGTGGAATGCTGAGAAGGGAGATGAGGAATTTTAAAATCCACTGGCCTACCTCACAGGGTTGTTGTGAGGTCTACCAGGTGTTTTGGGGTTTTTTTAACAGCATATGTTACGCTGGGTACAGCTAGTACTATAAAAATACAGAACAGTCTATGCATTATTTCATTCCAATTTGGTTGGAATTGCAGTGCTGCAGATTTGCAAGCATCTTTTCTAAAGATTGTTCTAGGTAATGCTTCTCACAGTTCATCTGAAGGCTCCAACCTTCCCCTCTCTCAGGCAATTAAAAGAAAGATGTGGGAGCTTTAAAAGGTACAGAAATATATTTGTATGCATTCTTTTTTAGTTTACAAATCTATATGCCATTTGAAAAAGGATTTAATCAAAGTGGTATACAGCTGAAAAGCAGTGACTTATGAATATAAAGACAATATGAAAACCATTTCAAAAATAATCCATTTCAAATAAATCTCCTTTTCGTTTTAACTAGTCAGTTACACAGAGACCTCTCTTCTGTTAAATACAACATATAAAGACAGGATAGCTCTTGGATGGTCATCTGCTTAGTGGGTTATAATTCTGAGAAGTAACCATCTGTAGCTGATAGTTGTCATTCTACGATACTCACATGCAGAACACTGGCACTTGGCTTCTGTCTTTTCTTTTAAGACTAGCAGCCTCCCATCTCCGTAACACAGAATTTGTGTAGAGGAATGGGTTTAGAAAAATGATAGAAGCAAGTATGCTATTGGCATTATCCCAACAAACTTACCGGTATTCACTTTTCAGTTCTGCTGCTTTCAAAGGGTGGGTTAGAAGTTAACCATCAGAAATAAGTGAAGTCAAAAGTTGCTTCCCTCTGCATGGATTGTGCCTTTCACTTTTTTAACCTTGTATTTTTTAAAAAATGGGATTTTAAAATAGCATTTGCTTTATAAATACTACTGAATTTACAGCACTGAACTGTGATTGCAGAGGTTTTAAAAAATATTTTTATACCATGGAAATAACTGTTGCTAAATAATTTATGGAAGGCAAAGTTGTAATGCAGAAATGCAATCTGATTTTACAAATAAAACCTAATGCCAAGTTATTTTGACTTATTCAAATATTATGCATGTTTAAAAGTAGTTATTTCAAGTATCTTATGTCATATGTGTGTTACTGCATGTCTAAATTCATGCTGGTTGCCCTTGTATGAGCATATGATTGTCATATCTTCCATTGAACCAGCAGTGAGGGGATGTGTCTTCCTCTGTCATATTTATTGCTCCTCTGCCATTTTAAGCAAGCTTGAAACTAAATGCAGCTTATTATATCTTCATCAGGGAACATCTTTATCCCTCCAAATGTTGGACTGCAACTCCCAGCATTCCTTATATTGGCTATGCTGGCTACAGCTACTAGAAGTTGTAATCCAAAAACATTTGTAGGGCTGCATGCCTCTCACCACTGATATAGGTGGGCATGCATAGGATTGTGTTGTCTAATACTTTGTTTTGAATAGGCCCATAATAAGGAAGATATGAAGGCTGGAGCCAGTGTGGCTTAATGGTTTGAGTGTTGGGCTATTACTCTGGAGACCAGGGTTTGACTCCCCACTTGGCCATGGAAACCCACTGGGTGACCTTGGGCAAGTCACACATTTTCAGCCTTGGAAAATCCTGTGATAAGTTAGGCTTAGGGTCAGCACAAGTCAGAAACAACTTGAAGGCACACAACAACATCAAAAGAAAGCTAGGTCAGAATGAGGCATCTACTAGGTGGCTCTTTGTCCAGACTTCCCTTATTATGAGTCACCCTTTTTGGTTAATGAGATCTTAGGGATTGTCTAGATGGTGAAAATACTTCCCATAGAATGCGAGGAGAACAGCTAATAGTTAGGAATACTGGGAAATGCAGTCCAGTATCATCTGGAGGGCTGCATGATTCCCAGTCTTGTTGTAGAGACAGGTATATAAAGAAAAACTGGAGTGTTATTTTTGTTAATAAGTAAACATTGATAGCAAAATAGCATCTTTTCTGGAATCTGATGTCTGATGACTCCACTTTGTTCATTGCATACCAGAACTTAGGTAAGTTTCTTCTTAATTCAGTTTTGGAGGTGTACATTTAGACCAGGAGTGCAAATGTGGGGTGGGGCAGGAATTCACACTGTCCCACAACCCTTCTGGGCTAGATGATGCAAGGGGCCGACATCACAGCTCGTAAGTTTCCTCTTTCATGTCTGTGTAAACCGCTAACCCGTCTGCACATTTTATGACTGTTTCAAGGCAAAGGGCTATCGTAGGTTCATAGTGGAATTTTCCATTTTGGCTCCAATATCCAACCAGGAAAAAATTGGGATCATTGCTGCAGTCCCATGAATATTTGAGTCTTAAGCATGCTTACAAAGAAGTACATTCCATTGAACTTGGTGGATCATGCTTCACAGTAAACTTGCCTTGCAAAAGAACTGCATAGCTCTTCCTTGAACAGAGCACACATCTTCCCCAACCTTCTCTACTTTCTGTGAAACTGAAGCACAGTCAAGGCGTGTTTTCAAACTGCTGAAAATGATTGTCCAAACACAGACAATGGATATTGTATTAATCAAAACAGAGTTTCAAAATGAAATGAAATGGGCAGTTCCTGCCAGAAGTACCAATAAAGTTCATTTACAGCACAAAGCTTTCTTTGACTGCAATCTGAGGAGGAACCCTGGGCTATGAAACTGTTGGTGAGAAACAGCTTTGTGGTGAAATCGTTTTCTTCAGCACACACATTTCCCCCACTTCAAGAGTTGTTTCCTTCTTCCTTAGTTGCATTACATTATACCTACTGGAAAGAGAGAAAGAGAAAAAAACCCACACTAACTTAACCGCTGATTAAGCTGTTTGTATGAAAGTTGAAAGGTTTAAGCTGAGTAACCGTTTCCTTGACCTCACATAGTATGCGAGTCTTAAGTCTCATGCAAGGCTGGAGGAAGGGGGACAGAGAAGATTTAAGTACTGGAACGGAGCTTTACTGGGTGTTTTTTCAAACTTCTTGGAAAGGAAACAAATGACTGAAAGGCTAGATGAAATGTGTGGAATTTGCCCCATGATTGATGCTAAATGCCATGTATACCACACAGTAATCCAACATGAGTTGTGTATATTATGTGTGTTGGGTGGCCGCTTAGGCCTTGCCAGAAAAGAGAAAATGCACTACTGACAAAAAGAGGGCAAAATAGGCCATAGATTTGCATAAGATCAATATATTCTCTTTTGAAATAATGATGTAGAATTGCACAAATACAATAAATTGTGCCACAGCCTGCTTAGTTCTCTGTCCTAGTGGTCACTGCTTATGTTTTCCCTTCTTACGGTTCTCTGTCTTATAAAAAACACACAAACAGTCAAGTTGGGACCAGTCTTCTGGCAGAAGGATGTTAATTAAAGGGCTGTTCCATATCACCCCTTCAGTCTGAGAACTGCCCTCTGCAAAACAAAACATATGGCCAACTTACATTTACAGGTATGTTTGTGTGTTTCATACACATTTAGACATCAGGCATACACACACAGTTTTTAAAAGCCAAAAGTAATGAAAAGGTGAGAAGTGATGGTAAATGATAGACATAATTCCCAGAATTCTCCAGCTGGCTGGGGAAAGAATCATAGAGCTGGAAGGGGCCTCATGGGGCATCAAGTCCAACCCTCTGCTCAACCCTCAAGGCAGGATCTCCAGTTAAAGCATCTCCAGCAAGTAGCTGTCCAGCCTCTTTTTGAAGATATCCAGAGAAAGATACCCCACCACCTCTCTAGGCAATTGGTTCCATTGGTGAATCACTCAATATCAAGAAGTTCTTTCTAATGTTCAGTTGAAATCTACTTGCTTGTAACTTAAAACCATTAGACCTGGTTCTACCCGATGGAGCAGCAGAGAACAGGCTTGCCCCCTACTCTCTGTGACAGCTCTTGAGGTATTGAAAGAGTGCAATCATATCACCTGTCAGTCTTCTCTTCATCAAGCTGAACATGCCCAGTTTCTTCAACCTTTCCTCAACTGTTTTGTTTTCCATGTCTCTTATCATCCTTGTTTGCCTTCTCTGAACCTGCTCTGACTTGTTCGTATTTTTAAAATTAGGCACCCTGAACTGAACATAGTACTCTAGATGAGGCCTGACCAGCACAGAATATATCGAGAATATTACTTCCCTTGACTTGGAAACTATGTTTCTATTCTCTCTCTGGCATTTCTTTGCAAACAAAGATTCAGGAAGGACTCATCCTGCGCTTTCTGCAAGCGCGCTGATGACTAAAAAGGCCAATCCGAGATAAACAAGTCCAGTTGCAGAAAGCACAGCAGAAGGTAATGCAGGCTAAAATAGCATTTGCCTTCTTTGCTGCAGTATCATACTGCTGACTCATGTTCAACTTATGATCAACAATAATCCCAAGGTCTTTTTTGCATGTCTTATTACTGAGCCATGTATCCCCCATCCTATACTTGTGCATTTGGTTTTTGTGGCCTAAATGTAGAATTTTTCATTTGCCTGTACTGAATTTCATTTTATTAATTTCTGCCCAATTTTCTAGTTTATCTAGGTCCTTTTGAATTCTGAGTCTATATTCCAATGTGCTAGCCACCTTTCTTATCAATCCCATTTCCTTTTCCGCTTAGACCTAAGAGGATAGTTAACATGATGGTTAACAGAAATCAGCAAATAGAGAATTCCATAGGAGAAACATTTTTTTCTACCATTGACAGCATTCATTACCAAGACAGTCCCAGTACTTATTTAAATGACGCCCCATTGATTTTGATTCAACTTTGGGCTCAGGTTTGCTATTTAAACATACAGCACATAAAAACGTGCCTAAGTTTGTTTGGATTTTGCCCAATATCCTGCTCAAGGAATTCTACAAACAGTAGCCAAGCGATTCTTACTTCAGCATTGGCAGTGAGGTAGTGTGTTCCAAACACCTCTAAAGTCAGGTGGGTAGCTTCAGGCTACAAGATAGGCTTCATGGGAAGTAATGGTAATGTTAGTTGGAAAGGGTTCACACATTGAGCTAATTGTTAAAGTGCTGAAAAATCTGCAAGGTTATATTTTTAACAATTAAACTTCAATGTTTAACATTCACATTATATTACTAAACTAACAACCTTACCGGAATGAAGTTTTATTTTTATTTTTTTAAAAAAACAACACCCATGATTTTATTACATGGGTGTGCAAAAACATCAGGAATTTGTACTTAGATCCAACAGCTTAGAAGATGAGCTGTATCTCAGTAATGTTTAAAGAATTAGTCATCTTTTTCTGGCGAAAAAGAAGGAATATATAATTTTCAAAGTAAATATTTTCAGTATCAGTAAAGAGGGGATTAGGAAGGATCAGTTACCAAAACTGCTAACCTCAAAAGTTACTTAAACCCAATTTGTCCCACTGGAACTACTTTAGAGTAAAGGCTTGTAATTTATGGTAAGCCTTGCAGTTCTCCAATCCTGAAGAAAGAACAGTAAGAAACAGAGAGCCAGTGTGGTGTAGTAGTTTGTATGTTGGGCTATAGCTCTAGAGACCAGGGTTCACATCTCTGCTCAGCTTTGGAAACCCACTGGTTGACCTTGAACAAGTCACACTCTCTCAGCTTCAGAGGAAGGCAAGGGCAACACCACCACTACTGAACCAATTCTGCCAAGAAAACTGCATGATAGGTTTGCAGTAGGGTCTCCATAAGTCAGAAATTACTTGAAGGCACAGAACAACAACAACAAATAGTTTTGCAAAAATCCACAAGAATTATATTTTGGGTAAAGAAACAACTGGGTAATGTAAAAACTGATGGCTTTTTAGTATTCTGGCTCATTAGCTAACACACATTGGAAACTGTTTAATGCAGTGTAGATGTGTAAATAGCTATTGCTTAAAACAATTTGTAAGCCGCTCTGATAGTCTTGTGGCTAAAGAGCGGGGTATAAATGACTAAATAATAATAATAATAATAATAATAATTTAATTAATTGATAACTCAATAATTTAATTTTCAAGAAATGGTAATGCTGAAATTCCAGCTTAATTCAATCACTTATTTAAAATAAATTTAACTAAATTGCCCATTATTAAAGTTCCAGCTTAATTCATAACGTGCTTTTAATTAGTTGATTCCTATCACTGTGCGTGGGACACCCTGCTTTGTCCTTGAAGACCTAACTCCCCCCCTCCTTTCGCCAGCACCTGCTTCATGAGACAGCTTCTCCATTTTTCCTAGTGATAAGGCTGGCCTTGCTGCAAGTGCGCTAATACATCTCAAAGTGAGGGGATACAATTTTGAGAATGTGGATTTTCTGGAAAACTCTCCTCTCTATTTAGAGCTAAGCATATCTCCAGAGAGTGTTAGGGCTTCCAAGGAAGCCTTTGAAGATTATCTTAGTAGGTGTAATAGTATTTTAGTATTAATGTATTTTAGTACTAATTCTCCACCCACCTTACTGTGGTAGCTGTTTGTTCCATGTAACAAACTGGCTGGTGAGTCACCACTGAATGACTAGGCTCGATCAGGGTTTGTTCTGTGTACACACCTTCCAAGGCCCTTTGAAGTGCAAGGGACATTGTGTCATTCCCAAACTGCCCATATTGATGGTTATAAGGTTTTACTGCGCTCACTTGGACGCACAGGTTACGTTGGACAATTACTTTTAAAAAGTAACATACAGGTTCCCCCACCCCCATATCCGTGGAGGATATGGTCCTGGATTTACTGTTTAAAAATGAAACCATGGATAATAGCCAACCCTGGTAAAATAAAGAACTTCTAGTACAAACTTACCAAAGAATTGCATTGGAGGACCTAGTGATTCCTAGAGAGGATACCTCTCTAGGCATTTTCCAGTGCAATTCTATGGTGTGTGCCCCTATTTAGTCAGCTGTGTATAACTGAAACCGCAGATATTGGTTCTATGGATATGGTGATGGGAGCAACCTATATTCATTACAATGTGAAGTCGAAGGCTTTCACGGCTGGCATCCATAGATTTTCCTTGGGTTTTTTTCCGGGCTGTGAGGCACAGAGAAGCTATTGAAATCCATAAACACCTGGATAACTTCAACAAGAAAGAAGAAACCTTAAAAGTAAACAAAATCTGGCTCCCTGTTTTGAAAAACAATAGAATCAAAACCCAACACTTACAAAGGAATTCCACCCAGGGACAATGTTACCCAAAATGCTCCTTGGAAAATTCCAAGAAAAATATCAAGTTTCTAATATGTTGGGGAAATTAGAAGCAACTCGACTTAGCTATGCAAAAGAGGGGGTAACAAGGGAATCTGAAAACCAATTATACTAGTACTCGTCTGGATGGAATACTTAGTACACATTTAAAATTAAGTATTGTGGGGTTTTTTTTATTAAGGAGTTCAAAAATAACACCAAACACACACACATACACCCAGAAGAAGCATTCACTCAAGGCTATAGAAAGAAACAGTAGGAAAACTTGGATAGGGGGTTGCAAGAGGGTTCTGCTGGGATAATAATATTACCTGTCCTGTAGTCAGTCAGAGTGGATGGAAGAAACTGGATGTGGCAGCACATAGCAACAGAGTGTCCCCCTGTTACTGGATGTGCACAAATGAGGCATACCTTGGAGGGTCTTTTATACCTCCAAATACACCTGAGGGGATTGGTTGCTTCATGGGTTAAACAATGAATTCCATGAGCCTTCATGGATTGCACAATGAGTTTCCTGGTCTTGACAAAAGGTGAGGAAGATGCTAAATGTGTTCCTTAATGTCCAATGATTGGATTTTAACAGCTTTGAGCAACTTCTTTTAGGTTGGAAGCTGAGGAGAGGAAATTTCACAATCAGCAAATACAAAAGGGGTTCTTCCATCCATTGATCTCCCATTTATGTGGAATGTGTCTCCTTTTGGCTTCAGCCTCAGGCCTTCCTTTCCAGGGAAAAACCAGAAATGACCTTTTCTGAGACCATCCTGTCTTTTCCCTTGTAAAAGGCCACAATAATGAACCAAGTTGGCCAGTTTCTGAGGCCTATAGCCAGTGCTAACATTCCAGAAGTGGGGTGCATTAGAATTAGGGTGCAATGGAAGTGGGGTGCAAGCAAGCTTTGCTTACAACAAGGGGAATTACAGCAGATAATGGCCCATCAACCAACCATTAGCCAAACAGACACTAACGAGCCTTGCATTTCTATACCCAGAAACTAACCATTCAATTACACAAATTTACATATACTCCACAACAGGGGTTCACAGCATATAAACTCCACACACACTCCTACCCAATCATTCTCTGAAGATCCCAGCCACAGATGCAGACGAAACATCAGAAAGAAACTCTTCCAGAACACGGCCTCACAGCCTGGGAAAAACCCAAGGAAAAGCTATATACATTACAATTTGAAAAGTAACCTGTTACTGTTATTTGTTACAATGTTGAGAAAAGTTATTTGGTAAGTTATTTGTGCTGCTTATGTTCCCCTCCCTCTTTTATAAGCAAATAAACATTAAGGTTAATAAGAACATGGCATAAAATTTGAATAATCTCTGTCCAAATGGCTCTAAAAATTACCTTTAAAAGTAACGTATACCAATAAAAGTCATGTTACTGTACCTCATTACATTACCTTTGAAATTTTATTTTGTTAGAACATTATCCAAAAAGTAACTAGGTCTGTATAACTATGTTACTTGTAACTTGTAACACCCACACTATCTCTGGAGCCAGCACTGCACTTCAGTTTTGTTTGCTGGCAAAGAATTTGGGCAATTTAAGCAGAATGGAAAGGAATCCTGATTTGTTTTGTTTTTCCCCAGGGGATAGTGATTACATTTATTCTTTAAATCCTGATAACTATCCTTTTTGGCTAGCTTTGCAACTGAAGTATTCTGGTATTGTCTTTAAAGATCTTCATCAAAAACAAAGGTACCCTGATAAAACTATAGATTTAAAAGCCCCCCCCCCAAATGGATGCTTGGCTCACACATAATTTATTTATAGCAGGTGGAAGAACAGGTCAAAGGTGCTGCACTGACTTTTTCCAGACATGGAACACCTGACCTACCTCAATTTAGTATGAAGTCATTTGGTCTCTCTGTCTGAAGTCAGTGCAGACAGTGACTAACCCAAGCTTCCTTATTAGTAGCTGGGTAGTACAAATTTTCAGGTTGCAAAAGATCTGCGTCCCTCTTCCTTGAAGACTTATTTATGGTTGTGCAATGTACCTTCCGCTGTGGAGGCGGATGGTATTGGATGACAATGATGTTGTAATTTACAGCTGAAATACAGTTTAGAATTTCCGGTTTCATATTGCAAAGCCTCTTATCTTAATGGAGGGGAGAGAAGAAAACATTGGGGATGAATGGAAGAATCATGTTGAAAAATAAGACACATCAAAATGAGAAAAGGCTATGCAGGGGATCACAACAATTTTCATTCCTCTTTGCAACATACATTAAAGAAGAATTCTGTCTTTTAAACTTTGTATTTGCTACTCTTATTCATGCATGTGAACAAATGGCACTGATTAGGTCCAGGGTGAACAACTCTCTATGTTCAAGGAATCTCAGTGATTTTCCTTGTTTTTTTCTGGGCTGTGAGGCCGTGTTCTGGAAGAGTTTCTTTCTGATGTTTCGCCTGCATCTGTAGCTGGCATCCTCAGAGAATGGTTGGGTAAGTGTGTGTGTGGAGTTTATATGCTGTGAACCCCTGTTGGGGAGGATATGTAAATTTCTGTAATTGAATGATTAGTCACTGGGTATAGAAATGCAAGGCTCGTTAGTGTCTGTTTGGCTAATGGTTGGTTGATGGGCTATTATCTGCTGGAACTCTCCCTGTCCCTGGGTGGAATTGCTTTGTAAGTGTTGAGTTTTTATTCTATTGTTCTTCAAAACTGGGAGCCAGATTTTGTTTACTTTTAAGATTTCTTCTTTCTTGTTGAAGTTGTCCAGGTTTTTGTGGATTTCAATAACTTCTCTGTGCATTCTGACATGATAGTTGTTGGCCTGGTCTAGAATTTCTGTGTTTTCAAATAGCATTTTGTGTCCAGTTTGGTTTATAACATGTTCTGCTACTGCTGATTTTTCTGGCTGGCCAAGTCTGCAGTGTCTCTCATGTTCCTTGATTCGTGTTTGCACACTGCGTTTAATGGTCCCTATGTAAACTTTTCCACAGCTGCATAGTACACCCAGAAAGGCCATGTTCCCATCATCCTCCATCCTGGCTTCCTTGTAGAGAACCCTTGGGATCAGATCCGGGAGATCCCACTCCAACCATTAGCCAAACAGACACTAACGAGCCTTGCATTTCTATACCCAGAGACTAACCATTCAATTACACAAATTTACATATCCTTCCCAACAGGGGTTCACAGCATATAACCTCCACACACACTACTACCCAACCATTCTCTGAGGATGCCAGCCACAGATGCAGGCGAAACGTCAGAAAGAAACTCTTCCAGAACACGGCCTCACAGCCCGGAAAAAAAACCCAAGGAAAATCTATGGAAGCCGGCCGTGAAAGCCTTCGACTTCACATTGAACCTCAGTGAATCCCTGTAGAATGCACTTTTCCCAGATGTACCACTGCCCACCCAGATTTGGCAACTGTGGCCAAATCTGTCACTGCTTGTTGACAAAATTCAGCAAATGTGATTGCTCTCTATGGTGCAGGAGGGTGCTAGAGCCTCCACCATAGAACCCAGGAAGGGAAGGTAGAAGATTTCAGATTGGATGCAGATTGGGTGGTGTGGATGGAAGCAGGGACAGCCACTGTTAGTTCTGCACCAGTAGGTTTGCCTGGGGAGTAGATTTTCTCCAACCTTGACCTAGGGCTCATCTATACAGGACAGGATACACCAGCTCCCTGCCAATGTATCCTGGTTGCAGATCTGGTTTCTTCTCAGTATATGAAGTTGACCAACAAAAGTTAATAGCAATAACAATAACATTTATATTTCTCTACAATTTATCAGTGCAAAGCACTCCCTATGTGCTTTACAATTTGTTAGCTAATTGCCCCCAACAAGTTGGGTACTCATTTTACTGACCTACGGAAGGATGGAAGGCTGAGTCAACCTAGAGTCCTGTAGGACTGAACTCACAACGTTGTGGCTGCAGTACCGGCATTTAACTACTGTACCACCAGGACAGTTAAGATCCAAATTACACACACACACACACGCACGCACACACTTATAAAATTGTTAGACAAGCTAAAACTATACAACCATGGTCTACATTCAAATAAAAATGCCACTAGAAGTATAAATCACGCACTACAAAGGAGTAAATTGAGTTGAAGTCCTTGGAAGGAGAGGAAAATATCAAAACAGATGGCTTCAACTGTATTTCAGTCCATCATCTGTTGGAAAGCCAGACACTTTGTCAGTGGCAAATATATCTTCAAGTTATCCAATGTCTCCTTCAACCATAAAAAGAAATGGAAGTGGTAATCTCTTTCACCTTACAAATAAACTAAACATGAGAAATATAAATCAATTACTGTACTTGCCAACATTAACAGAATAAACTTATGCACAATGAATCAACACTAGTATCTCTCCTTCACTCCCCCAACATTTTTACTGTATCTATATAGCTACCTACACAGTAGAGTCCTATATGCACATGTATTCAGAGGTAAGTACCCTGGAGTTCAAAGTCTTACTCTCAGGTAAGTGGGTATAGGATTGTAGCCTTAATGATATTCCCCTAGGACCCTAATGGACCTTCATTAGGAATCACATCTTCCCCCAATATTGCTTTGACGCATATTCAGCTGAGCAATTGCTTGCTTCTTCACTTTCCTTGAGAGACACAGACTGAAGATCACAGTTCCAGGCTTGTAATGACTTTCCTCACCATAACTTAGATGTTCCTTACATTAAACAAGTGCAATGTAATTTATCTAAGGATCACTCATGAAGAAATACATGAATAACATGACTTAGAGTAGCAGTCAAAACAACTGGCAAAGCAGAAGGTAGACCACAGAGCTTGGAAAAAATAACGTTTTGGACTGCAGCTCTAAGAATCCTACTTCTAGCCAGCATAGCCATTGCTCATGTCTGCTGAGGGATTATGGAAATTGTAGTCCAAGAAGAAATTCTGGCAGATGTGATCTGTTGCAGGGATGGGTAACTTTAGTGGGTCCAGGGGTCTACCTGACTCCAATCAAGGACTCACCATGGGTGACCCTCCCCCTCCTGCCACAACTGGGAGGGACTGGAAGTTCACTTCTGGTTTCAGAAAGACCTTATTTTTCAACTCCTAACATCAAAATGAGGTGTACAGGTTTCAAGGAGAATAGGGCTTTATGAAGCATGGGCATTGTGCAATGAAGCTCAATTCTCCATGTCTTAACAAAAATTATTTTCAGAGTTAGAGGTATATGGAGCTGTAGCAGCCTTAAAAACCATGTAGAGGCTATATTTGGACCATGGCTGCATGCTGGCTATCCCTAATCTATTGGAAGCTTTCTGAATAATTTGTATTCAAAGACATAGCCATGTTAGTCTGGAATATCAGTAAGCAAGGGGCTCTTGTAGCACCCCTGAGACTAAGTGAAAGAAAGAAGTTGTAGCATAAGCTTTTGTACACTTGGTCTACTTCCATCTGAAGAAGTAGACCAAGTCTATGAAAGATTATGTACAACTTGTTTCTCTCAGGGGTTGTCCACGTGGTGAAAATACCCCTCACAGAATTCACTCAGAAAACGAGCTGTCTTAATGGGATCCCGCATTGTCTCATCATATTGTGAAGGAGGGGAGCCAAAAAGAGGAAAAACTATGCGAGAAAAGCCTTTGTAGCTTTTCCCGACTTTTTCGCTTGTTAAAACAAGCAATTTGACATGAATCGCTTCCCCATGCAGGACACAGCACAAACCTGATTGGCAGGACAAGAGCAGGGGGCAGGGATGGGTTACAGGGAAAGTGCCTGCTGCCAACAGTTTGGATTTTCACCACAGCGAATGATTGCTAACACTATAAAATGGAGGTTTATTCTATCTCCCCCCCCCTCTTTCTTACTGGGGAAAGGTGAAATATCACTTGTGCACACCATAAATGTGTTTGTTTGTTTGTTTGTTTGTTTGTTTAAGTCAGCAATGTCAGATTTAAAAATGTGAGTAATCCACTCCTGGCCAGCATTCAAAGTTTATGGATGCCGTAAAACCATTAAGACAGATCACAGTTGCTATTACTGTGGAGCAGACCATTTCCCCCCCCCCTTCATGTAGACAGTCTCAAAGGTGCTACAAGTTTCCCTTGCTTATGGATAATTTGCAGATGTTTCTGTCTCCCCATTGTTAACAGAGTGCTTAACAACAGAATGAATAAAACAATTGCCTCCTGCTGCCCTCATTTGTACTGCTTAAGTGAAGAAAACTTGAGAAAACAAGTTGTGGATTTTTGTGTGGAAGGGCTGTAAATTTGGCTCAGTTCTAGAACTCAAAACAAAATTAGGGGCTCAGAATTATTTAGTTCTAAGTGTACGATTTCAGCTTCTGACTCCAGTGAGTGGATCCTGGGACTCTTGGAAAAAGAGTAGGTCCTTTAAATTTGAAGTCTGTCTTTCTCTGTGCTAGAGATCTCTCTCAAAAGCAGGAACTGCTTTATCTACCTTCAGTCAAATGGTGCTGTCACACTGCAGAAATAACATAGTTTGACACTGCTTTAACTATCATGGTGCCATCCTATGGAATCCTGGGATCTGTAGTTTGTTGTGGCACCAGAGCACTCTGCCAGAGAAGGCTAAATATATCACAAAACTATAAATCCCAGAATTCTACAGCATTGAGCCATGGAAGTTTAACTGGTGTCAAACAGCATTATTCCTGCAGTGGGTAAGCAGCCAAAGAGTGATACAGAACAGAAGAGATGGCATTCTTCCAGTGAACCAAAAGGTCATTCTCTTCGGCAAAGATGCTTGTGCCATTGTGTTAAAACAATAATGTGAGTTAGGCTGGATTGGATATTGGGAATTGGGATAATCTGTAGCAGTGCTTCTCAGGCCATCTGAGGTAGAGGAGTGTCAATGATTTTTTTCCCCAATGAGCCAGGGACCAGCATTATATATGTGCCCATTGGCTACAGTTATTTCTTTCTTTTCTTGAAACTTGCTATGGACCAACACTGGTCCAGGGACCACCATTTTGCAAGAGGAATCTGTGCTATTTAGAATCAAATGTGCTTGTAAAAAGCACCATGCTCCCTCCCCCCTTGGAAGGCTTAATGTCCATGAAAACAATGGGTCAAAGAGAATACAGATACTCACTGTACAGAGTTCTAATGAATATTCAGATGAGCAAACGTCAGCCCTTCAGTGCTATGTCAAAACTCAACTCATATATTAGGCAAGAGACCAAAATGTACTGAACAACAAGAATGTAAACTTACAGGGAATAAAGACATAATATGCTCTTGCAGACTCCTCATGGTAATATTTAGGCTTAAATCAAATTATTAGTCCTATTTCATCAATATGATTCAGAAAAATGCTTGTTTACCATTCAGTAATTAATTCATTGGGTGTGCACTAAGGATAGCTGAGTACTCAGTGATTGCAAAGTGGGTTTTTCCCCTTCTTCCTTGTCCACACTAGAAGGTTACCTGTGCCCATTCAGTCCCAAATGTCTCACCCATCAACAATCGTTAACCCATCTGGAAAATCCTTTGTCTAATCCAGGGAACCTCCAGTAGACATTGTATTGCATTTTAATTCCCATCCCTTCAAGGGAAATATCAAATATAAATATCACCCTAAAATGCCACCAAAGTGTGCACAGCTTCCCTGCATATATCCACTCTGCTGCTCTACTGTGTGACCCTCAGAATGCAACTCTGACTATCCTCTGCTGCACGAATCTCTGCTCTTTGGATTGTTATAGTATAATCCACAATCCCCCAACTCTATTCCTCTATCCAAATACTTCCTACTATCTTCAACAGCCTTGTGTGAATGGCTGAAGCTTGAGTGTTAACGTGAATGCTATTAAGATTAAATTCCAATAAAGATAAATTTATTGCACGTTCTGGCTTGAGTCTGTTCAGTGAGTACTGGCATACCCTGGTCAAAAGATCCCCACAGTTGCCCAACCTCTTGCATGCCCATTTGAGCTAACTAAATTCCCCAGACTAAAATTTGGACATGCATGGAATTTCCACGGACCTCAGCAATTCGGGTAACATGAGTATGTCTCTATAGCCATATGTAGGCCTATGGCATCATCTGCAGAGATCTCTTGGAGTTCTTCTCAGGTCTCAGTGGATTTTATAATCCAGGGATGAGCAGCTCCATGGGGTCTGGGGCCAATTTCCCACCCAGACTCCCCTGCAGACTATACCCCCCCAGCAAACCCAAAATACGATCCTTATCACTCTACACTATTATAGCACTGTATTCCTCTTTAACAACCATGGCAACATCGCATGGAATCCTGGGATGTGCAGTTTAGGGAGGGCCATTTAAAATTCTCACCCAGAGAGCTCTTGGGCCTCACTAAACTACAAACCCCAGAATTCCACAGGATGCCACCATGGCAGTTAAAGTGGAATATAGCACTATAACAGTGTAGTGTGATGTGGATAATATGTCTGTTTTTATCAGCAGTCCCACTCAAAATGACAACTTAAGAGGGATTGCAGAGGAAAACAGGCATTTGGGGGGGGGGGTAGCACAGAGTTTCTAGAGTGCCTGTGCGGTATTTTTCTGTTGTTGCAAATTTTCATATGTTTGGGGTCTTTCTGCATGGATTTGGTGCAAAAAAAATTTCCCCAAAATCAAACAGATTTTTTTAATAGAGTGGAGGCCTCAGGGGACTAGAGGGACTTGAAGGGTCACTTAAGTGGTGTTCAGTGGATGCCTGCAGCCCTTGAGCTGCAATTTGACCACCACTGGTACAATCATTCTGTGTCTAGCTATGGGAACATAGTTTTCCGACCCCCTCTGAGCTCTCCACAAGCCACTGTATGATGGGCAAAGGGGGACTGTCATAATGAAACAGTGATAATGGGGAGGGGGTTGATTGTTGCAGAGGAAACAAGAGTATATCAACCTCTGCAATTACACCCCCCCCCAAAAAAGACATGGATTTATGATTGTTCGTGTCATCTTTCGACAACCCTATAAGGAAAGACTGGGATTACCAACTCCTATTGCAGATGGGAAGCAACTGAGGCTTAAAGAGCAAAATCAAGTTCCCCTACAATGGATGAACACATCTATCTATTTAACTATCATGCCTAGGTCCAGAAGCAGATGAAAGGCCCTCCTTCCATCCCAACTGCCACAGCCCTGGCCTTGGAGGGAGAGGAGACAAAGCTGGCACAGCTCCATCATTCTTAAGCCGAAAAGCAGATGAAAGGCCCTCTCTCCACCCCAACTGCCAGGCCTCAAGGGACAGAAGAAGAGGCATATCTCCTGGACTTAATTCCCTCCCATGAGCTGCTATTCCATTTTCCTTTGGTGCCATGTCTTAATCAGATCATAAGCCTGAGGGAAGGGAAATGTTTTGTAGTTCTTTTACTTGTAAAGTGCCATCTACAGTGATGGTGCTATATAAATAAATATATATGATAAAACAACAACAACACAACTTTAAAATGGGCTTTAAAGAACTGGATGTTCTAGTCTGCTTTTAAATGAACATATATCCATTTCAATTTGATTAATGTGAATTTTTATCATTGTTCTTTTAACTTTTTCAGGCTCCTCTTTTTGTTAATCTGCATTTTATTGTTTTAAATTTTTTACTTTATAAACCAAGGTGTTGCTAGACAATGAAAATACTCCTCATAGAATGCGAGGAGAATACCTTTTGTCCTAACAAGATCCCATGGTGATTCACCGTTTTTGGAAGGAGATGAGCAAAAAACTCAATTTACTGCGCAGGAAAAACCTTTGCGGCTTTCCCCAATTTTTAAAAAATAATGCGAGGGAAGGCGCATTAGCGCTCGTTAGGACAACTGATTCAATTTGCTATGCATTCTTGGAGAGGGCAGAACTAGAGATTGGATTGGTCGGATGTGTGTGGGGGGCAGGCTTGCCAGCAAGACAACACCTGGAAGCACTGTTGGATATTCACATTAGTGGTTGTGTGCTTTTTTCCTCTGTTGAGGTTCCCAAATAATTTTTTTAAGCACAAGGTTGCACTTGCGCACTTTTGCTTTAATGTAAAAAAAAAAAATACTGCGCAGTGCTAATTTAGGGCTGCCATTTTGATTCGCATATGGGGGAACTTCAAACGCAGATAGCTTCTCAGCATATCATTTTTGCTGAAAGACCGTGGAGACAAAAGGACACTCCTGCAAATTTGCACTAATGTGCAGGAATGTGTATTATATCCTCTTGTCTAGACTAGCCCCAAGACTTGAAATGGAGAATAGCACCACAACATGAAAGCTTGCAAGCGGCAGTAGTGATGAAGTCAGTTACAGTGCCCTGGGACTCTAACGTTGTCATTTTTTTCCTTCTCCTTCTGTGTAATTTTGCCTAATGAAGAAGCCAGTGGAGCTTTGAAAGCCAGCATGATGTATTATGTGCATTTTTGGTTGGCCCAATAAAGGTATCACTGTTTTGAGGATTTTGGAAATGGTCTGGTTCTTTCCCTTCTTGTTCATCTATCATGTTCCCCATGCTGTGACATAGACTGATCCTCAATCCTTCTGCCCAGTCAGTCCTCTTCCAGCATCTCTCTAGTGCTGTAGCTTAGCATAGCATAACATGGGGTGTAGCTGGGGGACGGATGAGGGCCTTGCTCTCCCAAAAGGAATTCTGCCTCCCCATGAAATTTTCCTTCACTCTCCAAATTCATAACATTAGTAACGTAAAACTTTAATTGAGGATTTTGAAATACAGCTTAAGCAAAGAAAAGTGGCCGGCAATATTACCAAGAAAATGGGAATATAAGAATTCTAAAAGTGTGAATGATTTTCAGAGTCTCCCTGTCTGCATTGCTAAACTGAAGAAAATTATCATTTGGGGGCAGAATTTTTATATAGAGGTCAGTGCCCTCATATTGCCCCTAGTCATATCTTCCAGGCAACTACACTATCAAAAAATGGGGTTCCTACATTAATGTTTATTTCCTCTATTTCTCCCAAGCCAGTCCTTTGCTCCTTAATCACACCGCACGCAATGCTGCTGTCTTCCCTTAGTTAGGCTCTGAAACATGAATAGGGTGTAACAAAGCCAGCAAATGCCATGAGGTGTGGGGGGGGGGAGAATGGTTTTAATTATCAATCCAGAGAAGAGGCCAGCTGGAATTCCTTTGGCAGAGAGTTCTACTGGGCGGGTACCATCAGAGGGAGAGAGAGTCTGTTCTGACCAGAGTGACAGTCTATATGAAACAAATCTTCAACAACTGATCTTAAAGCATGGGAGGTTTACTACCCTGGATCTGGTAGACTTGCTGTGTTCTACAGACCAATGGTTTTCTTATCATCATAGGCAGCTCTTCTTGACGCAGTTAAAAATCACTTCCTCCAGCACTGGTTACCCATTCAGCACTTACCATGCTTCAGTGAATAATCACTAGATACATTTCCAGAGCAGAGGTTGATTCTGTTGAGAACGCTGCAAAAGAAATTCAAGCAGCTCTGTGGTTCTGGGTTATGGCCAGGATGATGTCATTTCTGCTCAGAGTAACAATGGGAGCTTAGAAAAGCGCTTGACGGAACGGTAGCAGCGCAGCCACCACGGCTGGTTGACTGTTGGGAAAAGGGGAACACATCATCAGAGGCCTGAAGAGGTGCTGAAAGGTTACTGGAAAAATATCTCATTTAAATTAATCCCATACAGGTACTCACGTGAATGCATTTCAGTCTGTATGATATTAAAGGTGTGAATTAGCATTTAAAGGTGCATTCTTGTTCTTATTAAATTCCTGTAATTTTCTTGGGTTCAGTATTACAGTGTAGGCTATTTGACAACAGAAATAGAGAACACGACAAAACATCACTTTAGTCTCATAGTTTGAGTCTGTGTAGCTGTATATTTTCTAACCAATAGCCAAAGAGAAAGGGAGACAGCCAGATCAGAAATGTGGCACAGGGGGAAAGGGGGCTTTAAGCCTTTGCCCCAACCATGGTTCCAACTGGAATCGTACATGTGCACTTCAAATACACACATATATCTTCTCTTCATGGTGGAAAGAAAGCTCTCTTTGGTGCCAGTGGGAGAGTTCCTTGTACTGCAAACAGAAGGTATGCATACAGGTCGACCCCCGTATACACTGGGGATACATTCCAAGAGCCCCCATGGATACTTGAAACCATGGATAATAGGGTACCCTATTATTTTCAATGAGACGAATGCCAGAAGTTGATCATAGAATTGCATTGGAAGACCTGGAAATGCCTAGAGAGAACATTTTTTTTTCAGATGTAGATAAGTGAAACCATGGATACAGAATCTGTGAATACAGGGGTCAACCTGTATGTGTATGTCCCAGTTCTAATCAGGACTGTGGCAACACAAAGGACTTTATCAGATGAGCCTCTAAAAACATTTCTGTCCCACCATATTTTAAAGCGCAAATGTTCTGGCACAATAACCGTTTTTATCAGATGTTGCCATAATAGCATGAAAAAGTAGCCCTGTACTTCTGTGTTGGTGGGTGCGCATGATCTTGTTGGTTCTTGCGAGAAGATGTGAGCGCACTTAAAAGTAAAAAAATAGCTAAATTAAAAAACAAAATGAACACACAAGCACTGAAACACACTTAAAAACTTGCCTACAAAACGGGGATGTTCATAAAAAGAGCATCCTGTACCTAGTTTTCATGTTCTCACCCAGAAGTGTTCTGGCAGGGACTGCCCATTGACGTTGAAAGGTCATGCCAGGAGAAAGGGGTGCAGTTTCAGACGCTCACAATTATGTGAAAAAACCACCACGGCTGATCAATTGATGGTTTGGACCATCAATAAAAAAGAACACCTTATTCACAAGAGAAGAATTCCATAGCATGATGTTGTGCGAACTGGGTGTTGTTATGATGCCATATTTGCCGCGTCTGATAAAGTCCAAAGACTGAAAGTGACTTTCTCTTCATCCCACCATATTGCAAATCCAGTTCAAGAGCCCTAGTATAGACTAGTTGCTCTGTTTGTTTGTTTTTAACTTCTACCCATCCTGCATAATTGTAGTAGTTTGGTATCACTATAACAGCCATGTATCCCTTGTAAAATAAAACCCAAAATAACACACAAAAAGTTACACCAAGCACATAAACACACTTAAAAACTTACAAGTAAACTGGGGAGAGTCATAAGAAGTGTGTCACCTACCTGGATGTCACAATCTCACCCGGAAGTGTTCTGGCCTGTCCAGCCATTCACACTGCATTCACATGCGTACCAATGGGCGCAGAGTCAAACACCGGCAATGCTGGCCCAAAAGCACTATGGGAGATCTATTGACTGCTTAATCCATCAATAAAATATGACAGGTTTTGGACAAGACATAAGCGTGAAAGGGCAACATCATCTGGTATGTGCACCCTTTCGCATTTATGTGGCATTGTTATGATGCTGTATTTTATGTGTATGATAACATCCACAGTTAAAAATTCACAGCATATAAAAATTAAAAATGTAATTCATCTATCAAAAAATTAAAAACAATTAAAAACATAAACTGTTGAAAAGAAAACAATAAATAGATAATCCAGCACATTATGCAAGACCTATTCCGTCTAAACACTCAGTCTTCAAATGTCTAAGAAAACGAGAAGGTCTTCACCTGCTTGAGGAAAGATAGCAAAAAGGATGCTGCTCTAACCTCTCCAGGAAGGGAGTTCCAGGGCCTGGGAGAAGCCATCAAGGCAGCCATTTCCAATCTTCCCACCAGAACTACTCGTGAGTGTGGTGTGACAGAGAGAAGGACAACCTATGCAGTTGTAAACATTAAAGGTGTGGCCATTTCCTACCAAATCTGATGTGTGTGCTTGTGTGTTAATTCTTGGCCTTCCTTCAGCCTGCTCCAAATAGTCTTACAATACAGTCCTTCAGTCTTTTCAGGCTTCTGTTTCTGTATCTTCTTCTCATTTATTTGTTTGATGAAATAGGCTTGTTCAAAATTAAAGCCCATATTACCAATTGCACAAAAAACTATTTCCAATCGGTTTTCCTATTGCACAAATGTGCCTAGCTACAAATTAGAATAATGGCTGACAGTTAATATTAGACAACTAGACATTGGACTTAAACCTGGAACTGCAGGGCTGAGGCTAGGACTTGGCCTAGTGAATAGGGGCTGGCTCCAGGACTCTCCACAAAGTGGTCTTTGGTGGGTCCTGTACACCTTCAGTTGGCTCATCTCATGGGCTTATCTGGCAGTGGCAGCAACAGCATCAGGAAGCTCCTGTCACTGTCAAGCAGCCCCACAGCATAGAATCATAGAATCTTAAGAGTTGGAAGGGGACCACAAAGACCATCCAGTCCAACCTCGTGCCATGGAGGAATACATAACTCCTCCCTCCTCCTCCTCTCTGGCTTTTCTTCGCAAACGAAGATTCAGGAAGGACTCATCCCGCGCTTTCTGCAAGCACGCTGATGACTAAAAAGGCCAATCCGAGATAAACAAGTCCGGTTGCAAAAAGCACAGCAGAAGGTCTCCTTGGGTGATGTTTTTGGATTGTGATTCTTTCTGCATTGTCGTTTCTCTTCAAGACTTGTTCGGCGTGAGTTCTCAAATAAGGCTGCAGCATTGTGGATAGTGCGTCTCCATGCCTCCCGATGTGAGGCCAGGGCGGACCACTGTTGGTGATCAATTTGGCCAAGCCTGAGATGTTGTTTGAGGGAGTCTTTGTATCGCTTTTTTGGAGCGCCCCTCTTACGCTGACCCGTGGTGAGTTCACCGTATAGTAGTATTTTTGGGAGGCGATGGTCCTCCATCCTAGAAACGTGCCCTGCCCAGCGCAGCTGTGTTCTCAATATCATGGCCTCAATGCTGGTGATCCCTGCTTGCTCAAGGACAGCAACATTCGTCACATAGTCAGTCCAGTGTATATTTAGGATTGTGCGTAGACAGCGCTAAAACACTTCTAAAAGAGCCCATCCTACCTCTGTTTAGAGACCTCCAAAGATGGTGAGTCCACTACTCTCTGAAGCAGTCCATTCCATTGTAAACAGTAAAAAAAGTTCTTCCTAATGTTTAGGTTAAATCTCATTTCTTGTGTTTTGAATCCATTGGTTCATGTTCTAGCCTCTGGAGCAGGGGGTGGGGGAGAGGGGAAGCTTGGTCTATCTTCTTCATAACATCCACTCACATACAGACATGCCTCAGTTAACAAAGTCTTTTTGCAATAGCCCATCCCATCTCCCCCCACCTTCTTGTCTTCTCCCTTAGGACTTTATTAGATGTGGCAAATATGGCATCATAACAATGCTTAATGATTGCGAAACGGTATGCATACCAGATGATGTTGTCCTTTCGCAATCATGACAAATCCAAAAGCCATTCCTTTTTATTGATGGGCCAAGCTGTCAATAGATCTCCCATTCTGCTTTGGTGCTGGCACGGCTGGCATTTGAATGTTTGTGCCATTGTGCTCACAGGGGACTTTTATCAGACGAGAAAAAAAAGTCACCCAAAATATGTGATAATGACATTATGGGTCGTCATTATCAGATGATGTTCTTGTCCTGTGGCCGGTCTGTCAATTAGCCAGTAATAGGGCACCACATTGACAGCTTAAGCCGTCAATAGATCGGCTGTGCTGGTTTTTGCCAGCATTGCTGGTGTGTGAAACCTCCAGCCCTTTAAATCTCATTTCTGCAGAGTAAATGGCCGGATGGGGCACAACACTTGACATCATAACATCCAGGTAAGTGACAAACTTCTAATGACCCTCTCTGGGTCACTTGGAAGTTTTTAAGTGTGTTTGGGTGCTTAGTGTAACTTAAAATGTTTCAGTTTTTGTTTTATTTTTGAATTTCCTGCATGATGAATTCTCGGGAGAATCAGCGAGATTTCAGAAGAGGATGTGAATGGATTCACTTCCTCTTCGTTGCCAGGGAAGCCATTGGCAGGGAGAGAAGGTAACTGCAGTGGGGGACATTCTTTTGCTGGCATAGAAATGGATTTTTTTCCTATGCCGACAAAAGAATGTTTGAAGGGGCACATCTGATAAAGTCTGTGAATATAGCATCAATGACAGAACACTTCCGTGTGAGATCGTGATAGTCAGGTAGGGGACGCTCTTTTTATGACACACACACCCCAGTGTAGTTGGGACTTTTAAAGTGTGTTTCTGTCCTTGTGTGAACTTTTTGTGTCTCCCCCCACCAAATTAGCCGTGCTAGCATCTTCTTGTGAGAATCTCCAAGAGCTCCATTGGTGTTCCATTACTGCTGGGGCTTGCTTTTTGTGCTGCTAAAGGTAGGTCTTATGGGGGGGGGTGCTCTTGCTGGGACTTTACTTTTAGCTTTAGTGGGACAGGCACATTAATGGGGAGTTAAGTCTAATAAAGTCCTTAGCTGGAAGGATTTTGTTTTGTTTTTGTTTTTTGCAGCATTAGCTTTGGGAGGATGGTGAAGGAGGGCTAGAGAAAGACAGATAGTGCTGAGTTGTAACAGTGTGTCTGCAACAGACAATGCAGTAAGGCTTGCCTTGGGAAAAAATGGAATTCTACACTAGGTAATCCTACTGAAGCTCTGTGTGCTTATGTACAACAGAGAAGGTAAACAACTGCCTCCAGAATCACTTAGGTGAGTATTTCTTAAAATGCTAGCCTTTCTTAAAATGCTAATGGTGGTCATTTGATAATTTCAGTTCTAATGCCATAATGTTTCTGCTTTCCTTATTCACGGAATTACAGCGTTTTAAGATGCTCGTCTGATAAAGTCCTTAGTCCAACACTCAGACCACTCCACCATACTGGCTCCTAAGTGAACCCCAGGGGAAATAATAATAGTAGCCTGTGAAGCTTTGATTGAGGGAGGAAAATGTCACCCCCTGTATGGAAAGACAGAAGGCCTTCCTATACTGCGCTCTTCAAGAATCCCAAACACTGAGGAGCAGGTCCAACCTAAGAGATTTTGCTGTCTGAAGTGGACCATTAAATTGTGCTTCCTCTGTGTGAACTACTACTGCCAGTGAAGTTATTTTGGCATATGAGGACTTTTTGTGGCACCCTAAATGTGTTCCCTGAGGTGGCTACCTCTACCTAATGGTAGGAAGACCACTAGGAAAGAGGAAACACTTGTTCCTCCCCTCCCTACCCCACTATTTACTATATTTTCTCATTTTCAAATAATTTTAAAATTAGAGCCATAGTTCTATGAAGTACTTGTGATCTGAAGAACAACCGCATGTCAAATGCTGGCTCCCTTTGCCTTGCTACCCAGAATGCAATTAGACAACAAAAAAGTAAGGCTAATGAAAGAAACAGCTTGAATGGTTTTTTAAAAAATTTGTAACACACACACATGCATATACACATGTATTTGCAAGCATGACTATTTTATTGGGTTGGCTTGTTCAGCTGCCCTCATATATTTTTCCTTGGTACTTCCACATCCCCCCTCCTATAACTCAAAGTGGATTAAAATTTGATAGTATTGTGCATCCCAGAGGAAAACTGCATGATTATTTCTGCCTATAAAGCTGAGGGACTGTAAATCACATTTAATGAGAGGGGGGAAACAAAATCTGATGCATATGTTCTTGCTGTTACTAGAAAGATGGCATAAAACTTGAAAAATCTGTCAGAAAAGGTAATGTCTGACAGTAATTTAAAAACATCATGTGTTACTGAGCAAACTGTTTGGGGTTAGATGAACATATTGGACCTTCAGGGAACTTGAAAGGCTGCACTCCCCCGTGCCCCCAAATTAGTATTATTCATGGACTGAAATACAGGTCGCCCCATTATCCACAGGGGATACATTCTTGGACTTACCACAGATACACAAAACTGTTTATAATAGTAAAATGCCACAGAATACCATAAAATGACTGTAGATCTATGCTGGAGGAACTCCTGATGCCTAAAGAGACCACCTTTAGAAACAACTCTATGGTCCTCCAGATGCCTAGAGAGACTTTGCCCCCCCCAGACTGTGGGTAAGTGAAACTGCAGGTACCCATCCCACATAAACAGGGGTTGACCTGTAGTTGTATCCTTTCCAAGTGAAGAGATATCAGCTGGTATTCAGCATGGAATTTGTATCTATATACAGTAGGATCCCCTTATGCTCTGGGGATTGGTTCGGTGGGGGGGGGCATGGATACTGAAAACCATGGATAATAGCGAACATCATTGAAAATAATGGGACTTCCAGTTTAAAATACCATAGAGTTGCCTTGGAGGACCTAGAAAATGGCTAGAGAGGACACATTTTCTAGGAAGACTCTATGGTAGATATGCTGTTTTGTGTCCCATGGATAATTGAATCAGTGGATAATTAATTAGTGGAGAATGAATCAGTCAATACGAGGGTCCTACTGTAAGTGGACTTGAATCTACAGGAAACAGAACTGAGCAATTTCAATCCCCATATTCAGTGAAGGGCTTCTTCTGTAATGTTACTATATAGGTGAGTCAGTAGAGTGACTATTATGCATTGGGACTAATGTTCAATGGGCACCAACATGCATCAGGCACTCTTGATGCCTATCTGGATACCAGTTAGGGACTGCTGATGCACATCAGTACAGCCCAATGTACATTGGGACATTCTTGCCTGTGCCCTGATACAAATCTTTGCAATCCACTTTGACAGTTCTGTAGCACCTTGGCTACATAGCTACATATGCTTAGAGCTATGCAATGTAGAGTGTGGTGTAGAATCCCAGCTAAAATTTGCAATGCAAGATATGAATGGAAAGTGAAGAGAGAACTGACATGTAGGAAATGGGTAAAATAATTCATTTAACAAGCAGAAGTTGCATCCAGGTCTTTCAGTGCATCCTCTCTCCTACCAGAAGAGCATCTGCCTAGTGAAAAGGGTTAGAATGATGGACTAGAATAGATCATCCTTCTCCAAACTGGATGCCTCCAGATGTTTTATTTATTTATATCCTACCTTTCCCCCAAAATTGGTATTTAAGGCAATTCATAAAGATTTTAAAAGTAAACACAACCGTCATGGTTGAGTATAGTGTAAGAGTTCCTTATGTGGGGCTCTGCTGTGGCTGTCCTATCATCACTTCCAGGACTAACTGCTACACTGTGATAGCCCATGCTTTGCCAGGGCCATTCAGTGACTAGTGGAAAATGAGGTTGGAGATAAGTGTCTGGCCATTCCCCCATAGCCAGATGCAGACCGAGGACATCTTCTGCAGAGATCCACTGGGGTCCTCGGAGGTTTCAGTGGATGATAGCCAGAAGCTTCTCTGATCCCCTCTGCACTCCACCAGCAACAGAATGGCCCAGGAAGATGGCTATCACAATGTAACAGTGAGTCCAGGAGCAGCTTTGGTCATTGCGGAGGGTGGAAGAGAATACCAGCATTTGCCATTTGTTATTATGTGCCTTCAATTTTATTGGATCAGCTTCAGTCTGTGAGTACCGATGACGTGGACAAGCTCCTTAGTAGAGTGAGGAAGACAACTTGCCCACTCGATCCTTGTCCATCATGGCTGGCCACCCAAGGGGGCGACGCATTAAGAGTATTCCTTAGGGACATTATCAATGCGTCTTTCAGGGAGAGCTGCGTTCCATCTTGTCTGAAGGAAGTGGTGGTTAAGCCGCTCCTGTAAAAGCCTTCCCTGGACCCCTTGGACAGGAATAACTATAGGCCAGTCTCCTTGCTCCCTTTTTTAAGCAAGGTGATCGAGAGGGCAGTCACTTCCCAACTCCAAACTGTCTTGGATAAAACTGATTATCTAGATCCATTTCAAACTGGCTTTAGGATAGGATATGGAGTTGAGTCTGCCATGGTTGCTCTGGCTGATGACCTTCGCTTGGGTATCGACGGGTAGTGTGACCCTGTTAGTGCTCTTGGAACTCTCAGCGGCCTTTGATACAATAGACCATTCCATCCTCTTGGATCGCCTGAGAGGGTTAGGAATTGGAGGCACTGCCTTGCAGTGGTTCTGTTCCTTCCTCTCAGGTACATCCCGGAGGGTGAGGCTAGGGGACAGTTGCTCTACTAGAGCTTAATTGTGGTGTCCCTCAGGGGGCCATCCTGTCCCCGATGCTATTTAACATCTATATGAAGCCGCTGGGAGAGATCATTCGGAGGCATGGAGTGCGGTGTCATCAGTATGCTGATGACACCCAGATATACTTCTCCATGACTCGGTCATCAGCTTCGACTTCAGATGGCATCTCTCCTCTCAGTGAGGAGCAGTAATTGTCTTAGAGCAGTAATGGACTGGATGAGGAAAAACAAATTGAGACTGAATCCAGACAAAACGGAGGTACTAACAGTTATGGGCCCGAAATCAGGTCTGGGAATACAACTTCCAATCCTGGATGGAATCACACTCTCCTCCAAGGACTGTGTCTGCAATCTGGGGGTGCTTCTGGACCCGTCACTCTAGATGTATAATCAGGTAAATGCGACGGTCAGGAGTACCTGTTATCAGCTTCAGCTGATACGCCAGCTGCGCCCTTTCCTAGAAATCAGGGACCTCGAAACTGTGGTACATGCGCTGGTAGCCTCTTGTCTTGACTTCTGTAATGCGCTCTACATGGGGCTACCCTTGTGCTTGACTCAGAAACTTCAACTAGTTCAGAACATGGCAGCCAGGTTGATTTCTGGCGTTTCCAGAAGAGAGCATATAACACCTGTGTTAAAAGCTCTCCACTGGCTGCCTATTAGTTTCTGGGCACAGTATAAGGTGTTGGTTATGACCTTTAAAGCCCTACATGGCTTGGGTCCAACTTATCTCCGGGACCGCTTCCTTCCGTACGACCTCCCCACACACTTCAGTCCTCTGGGAGGAATCTGTTACAACCTATGAAAACAAGGCTGTCGATGACCTCCCAGAGGGCCTTCTCTGCTGCCACTCCCAGATTATGGAATGGCCTGCCAGACAAGATCCATCTTATTACCACCTTAGACAGCTTCAAAAAAGTTGTCAAGATGGATCTTTTCCGGCAGGCCTTTCCCGAATAGCTATCCCAGCCCGAAGATTCGGCTGCCTTTTCCCTTTAGCGGCCACTGGATTATGTCATCCCCCCCCTCTTTTTAATTATTGTATGTTTTTAATCTGTTTAATTTATAATATTGTTTTAAGGGGTTGGTGGGTTAGGGTATTAATGTAATTATGGAATTTTTATGATGTAAGCCGACCCGATTGTGTTGCAGATGGCTGGGATAGAAATAATAATAATAATAATAATAATAATAATGATGATGATGTCATTTCTGATTTTTGGTGACCCTAAGGTGAACCTATCATGGGGTTTTCTGAGGCTGAGAGTGTGTGACTTGCCCAAGGCCACCCAGTGGGTTTTCATGGCCGAGAAGAGATTCGAACCTTGGTCTCCAGAGTCGTAGTCCAACACTCAAACCACTATGCCATGCTGGCTCCATAACATTAACAACTACCGATGATGATGATGATGATGATGCAGACCTCAGATGGTCTTATAAATGTCACTAAGTAAAAGTAATTTGAAGAGGATTTTAATTGAAAATCTCAGACCACCCCACAAAAAGTCTCTTCTTCAGCAACCATTCAGTTGCTTGAATAAAAGGTTTTTTTTCTGGTGGCTGAAACACAACAGAGAAGGTTCCAGTGCAGCCTCCTCTAGAAAGGAAATTCTACAGTCCAGGAATAGCCAGGCCTACAACTCCCATCTTCCATGCTGGCTAAGGCTAATGGTAGTTGTAGTCCAATAATCTGAGGAAGGTGACATTACCCTTCAGCAGATCTTTCCTCTAGTCCAGTGAGACTTTTCTTATAATCATGGCCACTTATTCTGTGTACAGTCTGGACTCAAGCTGGCAAGATGCTGCTTTCTCTTGTTCTTGCCAGCTGAGCTGAGTGCAAATATTGAGAACTTGCTACCACATTTTGTTGATTTTTAAGTTTAGTGGCTTCGGAAACCAACATAAAATATTGTTGCAAGATAAAAGATAATCTTGTGCTTTCCAAAAAGGATTCTACAAGGACAGCATATTGGATAACCAGTTAGAGGAACTTACATGAAGAGTATTTTGCCAGCATTTTTCTTCTGGGTGACCTTCAGAGTGGTTCTGTACTTTGGAATGTTAATAAAACATACATTATAAAGGGTGGCTTGTGGACTGTTTCATTAATCTTTGTGCTTCACTGTATAAAATCTTCATGTTTCTAATAGAAAGCTGACTTTTACTTTATAAAAATGCTGTGCTCTGCAAGATTTCTCCCTTATGGCTAACACACTGATATTCTCAGCTGTTTGCCTCAGTGAAAATAGGTCTTTACTAGGGTTGTAAGCAACAGATGCAAATTTAATCAATTAATTAGTGCACCTCTACAACATCTATTTCTTATAACTTATAACTTGGCTCAATCATTAACCAAAATGGAGACTGTGGGCATTATCACATCATGCTGTTATACCATCATAGCAATGCATTAGTCGTTGCTCTCCAGACCTTGTTGTCTTGCAGGGCTGTTGAAAATATTTTTTCCCCCACACTGGAAATAATCTGTTAATGACCCCCTTTCCCTCAATAATTCAGTAACCAGTTTGGGTGCGGATGTCTCATAGCACTTTCTTCCATGAATGATCCATCAGTGGGTGCAGTGTGGCCAAGCTATCCCTCCCTCTAGGATTCCCAAGGAAATCTCTGGCAGAGAAGCCCCAAGACCCTTCTGGTGCTTGGGCAGAGAATCATAGACTCATAGAATTGCAGAGTTGGAAGAGACCACGAGGGCCATCCAGTCCAACCCCCCTGCCATGCAGGAAATCTTGATCAAAGCATCCCCGACAGATGGCAATCCAGCCTCTGTTTAAAGACCTCCAAGGAAGGAGACCCCACCACGCTCCGAGGGAGTGTGTTCCACTGCCGAACAGCTCTTACTGTCAAAAAGTTCCTCCTCATGTTGAGGTGGAATCTCTGTTCCTGGAGCTTGCATCCATTGCTCCATGTTCCAGTCTCTGGAGCAGCAGAAAACAAGCCTGCTCCATCCTCAGTGTGACATCCCTTCAAATACTTAAACAGGGCTATCATATCTCCTCTTAACCGTCTTTTTTTCCAGGCTAAACATACCCAGCTCCCTAAGTCTCTCCTCATAAGGCATCGTTTCCAGACCTTTCACCATTTTAGTTGCCCTTCTCTGGACACGCTCCAATTTGTCAATATCCTTTTTTAATTGTGGTGCCCAGAACTGGACACAGTATTCTAGGTGAGAAGATGACTTTTCTAGTATATTTAAATCCCTCTTAACCTACTCTTCTGGTTTTTTAAAAAATTAATGTTATACCATCATAACGTTATAGCATTATACCATTATAACCAGTTCAATGGCAAAACAATGGAATATCACTATAACACTATAAGAAAGGCAAAATGTTATAATGCTATAATGAAGGAGGAAGGAATAAAAATGGCGAGAGATGGCAAGGCCATTTTCTTTTCCTGTCTCATGTCTCTGGTAAAAGATCTCAGCAGTCACAGAGTTCTTTGTAATGACTTTGTCCTGTCATAGGGCCCATCTACACAAGGGGAAAAAATCTAAAATACCTCATAGTTTTGGCATCTCACAGTGGCAGTGACAGGTCTAAACAGTTTTTCTGGCCTTGGAAGCCCCCATAAGCCTCGCATTCTGATGGCATTCATGAGTGATTTACTTGCATTAGTTCTTCCCAGCTGCCATTTTTTTAAAAAAAGTCATCCCAAGGTGTGCTGGTGTGATAGAGCAATTCTCCAGTTTTATAAGAAAGCAAAACAGAAAATATTATCCTTTTTATCGCCTTAGCAAGCAATTGCTAAGGCAAAAATCCAACATGGCAGCAGTGGGTGCTTGCCCTCCTAGAAAGCCCCACCCACACTCTCACCCAGCCAATCAGCTTTGTGCTTCCCTTGGAGGTTTTTTAAATTGTTCTATGGTCCAAACAAGCAAAAATGCACACCCGCCTCATGGTTTGTGAAAAAGTACGGGGAAATCTGTGAAGGCTTTTATCCCATTTTGTTTTTGCCATTTTGGGCCCCCTCCTTCCAAATACTGTGGATTGGTGCTGGATCCTGTTTAGACAGGTAGGATTCCCAGAAAATTCCATGAGGAGTATTTTCACCATTTAGATGGGCCCATACTGTTGTACCATTGTGTTATTATGGCTACATTTTTTTTAAAAAAAAATGATGAACCAATCATGAAGCAAGGGTACAAGAGTCAGTAATGATGCCATTAACATGGACAAAAAATGTGCAAATGATCCTATTAAAGCACAAATGCAGCAAGGGTGCAAAAAAAAACTGTCAACAATCAGCAACCTTCATGAGAATGGCTGGAGGGGATTTCAAATGGAATAATGTTTCACAAAAGAGCAGTGTGATGAGACTCTGTAATCAGGAAATCAAAAGACAACTAAGGCTTGGAAAGACAGCCATGAAGGAACTAAGTAAAATCCTCAAATATAAAGACTTATTATTAAATACCAAAGTCAGAATGATCCAGGCCAGTGTGGGTGTGAATGTGGGATACTGATGAAAGTTGACAGGTAGAAAATCAACTCCTTTGAAATGTGAGACTGGAGAAGAATTCTACAGATACCATGGACTGCTAAAAAGATCAAATCAAGCCTAACTCTCACTAGAAGCAAAGGTGATTAAACTGAGGGGTCGTTTACACGGCAAAAATATTCCTCAAAGAATTCGCCTAGAATTCTGTTAGTTCCCATGTCTTCCGCATCTGTATCGCCCTTTTCGGAAGGAGGGGGGCAAAAATACCCGTAAGTGGCGCACTTAATGACACCGCTGATTTTCCGCCTTTTTTAAAAAAGTGTCGCAAGTTTGCGCATTATCGCATATGGGAACTATCCGACATTTTTATATTCGCGATGTTAAATGTAGGAGGTGTGTGCGGATTGTAAAGTGACGCAATCGAAAACCCGCCTACACATCCGGCATCCCTCTTTTTGAAGCATCTGTAAACATCTTCCTTTTCCTTATGGATTCACTACAGAGAACAAGGAAGGGGGGCAGGGGAATAGCTTGGACTCATGCGGAAACAATTGATTTACTGGATCTTTGGGGGGAGGAAAAAGTACAGGAGCAACTACGTCTATGTCATCGGAATATCGATGTGTTTGAGAAAATTGCCTCAGAAATGCAAAGACGTGGACACAATCGAACCCCGGAAGAATGCCGCACGAAATCGAAAACGATGCGTCAGAAATACAGGGAAATAAGAGACCATAACTCGAAGAGTGGTAATAATGCGGCAACAATGCCATACTATAGAGAACTTCATGCAATTTTGGGAGTGGAGGCAAACATCTCTCCCAATCGTGTGTCGCGGAACGCAAACCCTGATCGGAAATCTGTACTCCTGAAACCCAAAGACCCTGGGAACGCGGGACCGTCCGAGGATTCGATTATTCTCTTTGATTCCGGTAAAGTAATTCATTTAATTCTCGTGGCAGAGTAGCGAAATGACGTTCTGTTTTACCAGCTGTAACTTCGTCCTTCCTTCCTCAAATAACATATGACGCTGTATCGAACTCTCTGTGTGATCCTTACGGGTAGCTAAACTGCTTGATATATGTATGTAACGTAGGTGTTTTACTGATTACTAACAATTTACTGTTGCGGAATTTTTTTTTTTTTAAATATATGCAGGTTAGCGCATTATCGTTAGAACAATGTGTAACTTATTAAATTTAGTGCATAGAAAACTAACACATAATGCTGTTTCTTAGGGGCAGATATGGTGTACGTGACTGGCTTTTCACTATCGATGGCCTCATTTTTTGGGGGGGGGGCTCCAAAGGTGTGAATAGCTGTTTGTAATGGAAGGGCTTGCATTTGCACTTCAAAGGAGCATGGCCTGGCCTGGCAGTGTCAGCTTTCAACAATTATGTAACGTTGGTGTTTTACTCAGTGAAAGCGTTTTTTTCTTTGCGAAGTCTTCTAAGCTTCCTAATAAGGGTTCTTCTTCGGTAGGAACGACACTTCTCAGAGAATGAAACCATTGTGGAGAGTACTTTGATAGCCAAATACAAGCAGGAAATTAGGGTAGCTAAAACCTCCATGTTTGCAGTAATTTACTTTGGAAGACTGAAGACAACAAAGGCCATAAAAGAAGAGTAGATGCCCAATCAGAAACCCAAGAGGGTGTAAAAGGTTGACCAATGAGTGTGCTGGTGGCGGGAATTCCGAAAGGAAGTACGTGTACAACGAGTGACGTACTACGTTGATTGACAGATAATATTGACAAAAGATGCGTAATATCGACATCGTGGGAATTAAAGTACTTCGAATTGTAGAAATTCGAAATTCTAAATAATACACATTATAATGACATGGGAACTACAACACGGATGTAAGTAGGAAGCGAAACTTTTCCATGGGAACTCCGCGGTGCAAAATCGAAAGAGCGCTAATGCGATAATTTGCGCAGAAAAAAACGCCGTGGAACCGACCCCTGAGGCTCTTGTACAGTCGGCCCTCTGTATTCATGGGTTCTGTATCCACGGATTCAACCAACCATGGATCAAAAATATTTGGGGACGGGGCATTCTAACCTTGCTGTTCACCATTTTATAATACACATTTTCTAATACACATTGGAAATTGCAGTATAATGCAGTGTAGATGTGTAAATTGCTATTGCTTAACAATTTGTAAGCCACTCTGATAGCCTTTGTGGCTTAAGAGCAGGGTATAAGTACCTAATTAATTAAAATTAAATATAACAGATGCCATTTTACTATACCATTGTAAATAATAGAACTTGCACATCCATGGATTTTAGTATCCACAGGGGTCTTGGAACCAAACCCTAACAGATACCAAGGCCTACTGTACTTTGGGACATACAAGAGACAATATGTCTCGCTGGGAAAGACAACAATGATTGGTAAAGTGGAAGGCAGTAGGAATAGAAGGAGACCACATTATAAGTGTATTGATTTAATCAAGAAAGTCACAGACCTGAATTTACAAGACCTGAGCAGAGCAATTGATGACTGGGGATCGTGGAGGTCTTTTATTCATAGGGTCAGCAGAAGTCGAAATGGACTTGATGGCAAACAACAACAACTTAATTCTTTTTTTAAAAAAAAGATTTCACCTGCCAATGAATACCAGCATATATCATTTGTGACCCATCAACAGCTCCAACAGGAAAAATTGAGAATGTGGAAGAGAGAGAATAAATTCTCACCCAGTTTGACTAGAATTCCACTGTGTAGTCCCCTGGAGGGAAGATACATACCTCCTGGGTGACTGTTTATTTACAAGGAAGCTCCTTTCCTCCATGTCTCCATTCCACCTTCAAGAAGGGCACTTTGTGGATCCAAAGATAGGACCACGGCCTCTCTGATTCCCTAGAAACATGATAAGACACAGAACTGGAGAAAATAAGGCCACAAATTTTATTGATTACGGCAGCACATAAGGTTGGTGTTGACATGGGACCAGATCCAGGCGCTGGCCAACCCCCCTGTTGGTGGACAAGCCAATACCCAATATGACAGCTATGGGATTTCACATGGGCAGATGCCATCACATGGTTTCCCCTGTCACTTGGGAGTGTGGCTTCCAGTCTGAATTCAAGGAGTGGCTGTTAACGTTTAAAGCCCTAAACAGCTTGGGACCTCGATACTTGAAGGAGCACCTCCCTCTATATATGTCTGTCTGAGAGCTGAGATCTGTCCTCTGGGTACCACCAGTAGGAGAAATGCATTGTGGGAGGACATGGGAGAAGGCCTTCTCCATGGTGGCACCCCTATTGTGGAATTCCCTCCCCCTGGAGGCTCAATTGGCACCAATTTTGGAATAATTTCAGCATTAAATCAAAACTTGGCTTTTTATGAAAGCCTTCAGGCCTGACTGATTTTATGCAGGCTGCACATGTCTTATAGCTGTACACAATACTAGTACAACTATAAGACCCAAGTAGCCTTGATTGTTTTAACTGGTTTTAAATTACTGTATCTGGTTTTTAATTGATAAACTATTTAACATATTTTAATCTTTTAAAACTATTGTTATTGTTTTAAATTGATTTTATTGTAAGCCACCCTGAGATCTTCAGCTATAGGATGGCATATGAGTTTTTTAAAATAAAATAAATATTATATAAAGTTATTAATGAGGAAGACCACACAAGCTAGGAGAGGCTGCAGCAGTTTGTTTTTGGAAGGGCAAGGTGCTGCCCCCTCCTCTCCCTCCAATGAGGAAACTGGAAGGGCAAGGTGCTGCCCCCTCCTCTCCCTCCAATGAGGAAACTGAGTCCAAACTACTTTTACAGTTGAATTCAGTGTGCATCAATTAAAGCAAGCTGAGTACAAAGGAGAAAGTATGAGGAGGAAAGAAAAACTGGGGTATTTTAAAAGCAGCTGAAAAAGTGGGAAGATGGAGGATTATTTGGGACTGTCCATGCCTAATCAGGACTGTTAGAGGGCATGGAAGCAAAGCATTGATATCTTACTCCAGAGAGATTGCTAAACAGGAACATTTCCCCTATTCTTTTGCAAGCAAGTGGGCTGCTACTCCAGAATTCTTTTTGGCCAGTTCTGAACAGGTGCTTGTCATCACCTCCAAAATCTGTTACTCTAACCGCATTCTTAGGAAGCCAACACACCCTGCTATTTCATGTCAAAGCAATCATTCCTGGAAGCCATTCAAAATCTCATAAGTATGAAGTGTAACAAACACAGGAAGCAGGTAGCTTGAATGCCAAAAATTTCAGAGAGTGCCAAGATATGCATTTATACTTGGCTGAGGTGGTGGTAGAGAAGGGGAATAAAGCACTACAGACACCAAGGTAATTGAACCTTAAGGAGAAAATGCAGGAGAAGAGCTACTAAATGAAATTTTATCCAGCTTATTTGGGTTCTTTATTTCCAGACTGTAGTTTTGTGTCATCTTTAAAATATAAAATAAAAATAAAACATTGCTTCATTATTTTTTTGTTTTTACTATTGAAGTTCATGCTCCAGTAATCAAGATGTGCTTTGTATATCTGTTATCTTTAGCTTTACCTTCTTGGCCTGATTTATAGCACATATTGGATGCAGACCAGAAAGGTATTTTTAGAAATGTATTTCCATTTAAAAAGCTCATAACTCACCTGTTTTCACATCATTCAGGGTTGCTAACTGTAATGAAAACCAATAATAAATGTATAGATTTAAAATAACACAATAAAAGCAGTCAAGAAGTACAATAAACTTTAAACTCATGCACCAACAAATGCCTGTCTAAACAGAAAGGTCTGTGCAACAGAATATTGCAAAAAAAGGTGCCAGTTTAGCCTTTTGGGGCAAAGGATTCCATAGTTTAGATGTGGCCACAGAAGTCCTCTCTCATCTCCACCGATCACTTTTCTACCACTGTTGGGACACAGAGTAAGAACTCTCCCTCAGATCTTAGTTTGTGGGTTGTCTGAATCACAGAATTGGAAAGGGTCCTATGGGCCATCAGGTCCAACCTCCTGCTCAGTTCATGACCTCCAGCTAGAGCATCTTCAGCAGGTAGCTGTCCTGCCTCTTTTTGAAGACACCCAAAGAGGGAGACCTCACCACCTCTCTAGGCCATGGCTCTTAACCTTTTCTTTACCAGGGACCCCCTTTAATTAAATTTTGTTTAAACCTTTGCTGAGAAGCACTGGAGGAGGAAAGAAGAGTTTTCTTCTGCTTCTTCCCACAAGTTTGTGGCTGGAGTGGATTGAACGGCAATGTGCAGGCCAAGCCAGCCTCTGCCTTGGCTCCTGTCATGTGGCCACTCAACTGTGGGGAGGAGGTGGGCTGAGCAGCCTTCAAGCCTTCACAGACCCCCTGTGAGGACATTGCAGCCCCCTGCGGGTCCCTGGGCCACAGGTTAAGAACCACTGATTTAGGCAATTGGTTCCATTGCCAAACCACTTTTACTGTCAGGAAGTTCTTTCTAATGTTCAATCAAAATTTACTCTCCTGCAACTTAAAATCATTAGACCTAGTTCTGCCCTCTGAGGCAGCAGAGAACAAGCCCATGACCTCCTCTTTGTAGCAGCCCTTGAGGTATTTAAAGAGTCCAATCAAGTCATCCCTAAATCTTTTCTTCACCAACCTAAACAAGCCCAGCTCCTTCAACCTCCCTTCATATGTTTTTTTCTCCATACCTCTTATCATCCTCGTTGCCCTTCTCTGAAGTCACTCCAACTTGTCTATATCCTTTTTAAAATACAGCACCCAGAACTTAACACAATACCCCAGATGAGGCCTGACCAGCACAGAATATAGAGGGACTATTACTTCCCTCAGTTTAGAAACTATGCTTCTATTAATATAGGTTAAGATAGCCTTCTTTGCTGCAGCATCACACTGCTGGCTCATATTCAATTTATGATCAACACGAATCCCAAGATGCTTTTCACATGTAGTACTGCTGAGACAGGGGATGATGGACTATACTTTACCTGTCCAAAGAGCAGAGGTTCATGCAACAAAGAAGTACAGCTATGTGCGCTGGGTGACACAGCAAACCACCACAGTAACAGCATCTGGAAAACTGCAAACACTTTGGCTGTGTTTTGGAGTAATAGCTGTACTCAATATTGTACCCTTAAGGGGTGTTTTGAGTGGAAGACAATGTTTGAGTGAGTTTCCCAGAGCTTAGACAATGGAAGCTCCAGTTTCGTTAATTGCTGTTTATGGTTGGAACATTAAGACTGATGGGTTTGAGGCAACGTTCTATAGTTGGATAGGCAAGGTGTGAAGGAAGAGCTTTGCAGAGTAATGGGTGTTCTGATCTCTTGTTTTTGTTGGAGTATGACTCATGGCCAGGTGCGTCTAGGGTGTATTAGCACATTCCTCCCTAGCAACTCCCTAAGGGGGCTTCGTATAACCAATCCTGGGTGTGTCTGAGGCTTGGGAATGTCCAAGACAACTTTGTTTAGGTCTCTGGGTGACCTTTACATGAACCTTTCTGTGGCAGTCCTGGTCAACTGGACCCACTTGAATTGTTGTTTAGTGCCAAATCTATGAATTTTTGCCAATTAATAAATTATTGTATGGGAGGGGTGTAAGTGCAAGTAACACCATGTATCCCATCCTATACCTGTGCATTTGGTTTTGTGGCTTAAATGTAGAATTTTGCATTTGTATCTATTGAATTTAATTTTATTAATCCCTACCCAGTTTTCTAGTTTATTAAAGTCCTTTTGAATCCTGTTCCTATCTTCCAGTATTTTAGCTACCCCTTCCAATGTGTTTTTATCATCTGGAAATTTGATAAGGATTCCCTCCACCCAATCATTTAATCAATGATAAAAAAAAATATTGAACCGTGTTGACCCCAGGACTGAACCCTGCAGCACTCCACTTGAGACTCCCTTCCAGTTTGAAGCACAGCCACTGAGGACAACTCTTTGAGTACAGTTTCCAAACCAATTATAGACTCATCCAATGGTGTTTCTGTCTATTTCATATTTAATCAGTTTGCTAATCAAAATATCATGGGGGTCCTTATCAAATACTTTGCTGAAATCCAGATAAATGACATTGTCAGCATTCCTACCATCTACTAAACTAGTTATGCAATCAAAAATAAATAAATAAGAAAATATAAGGTTAGTTTAGTTCTTAACGAACTCATGATGGCTCCTACTAATCACTGCATTGTCATGAAGATACTTTGGACTTTTTCAGATGGGCTATTTATTCCGTGGCAGGCATGGAACAGTGTTGTGAAAGGGTTACCCTTTCAGATCACATTGACCCTGTCCATCCTGCTCCCATGCTGTTCCTGTGCTGCCCTTGTGATATTATAATCACTGTCACTGTCACGGAATCACAGGTGGTCTAAAAGGTGCCCCATTCCTCTCCCATTATGCTGGCATGATGCCAGCAGTGGGGGGACGCCTGTTCCGAACACTTCCAGGCACGATCAGGACATCCAGGTAAGTGGCACCCTTTGTTTTACCCTCCCTGGGTTACTTGTTAAATGTAAAATGTGTCTGGGTGCTTAGTTTTCTTTTTTTATGTTTGGTTTGCTTAATTTTTTTAATTCCCCGCGCTATCGTTCTATCACGAGAACAGGCAGGATTTGGTTTCCCTGTAGTAAAAGCAGCTTTACAATAGCTGCATTTACTGCAGGGAAGCCAAGGGGAGGGCCAGTGGTTTCTCTTGCGGAAGAGGCAAGTGTGCAAACGTTTCTTTAATATTCCATGACAGGGACGGGAGTGCGGCGGGAGGTTGCTAGTGGGGCAGAAATGGGGCACTTTGAGGCAGTTTGAAAATCACCTTAGAGATGGACTCCTATGTAATCTGTTAATATTTTTCCTAGTATTGAGGGCAGGCTAACCAGCCCATAGTTGTTGGGGTTTTTGTTGCCTTTTTTGAAGCGGGACAATGTTTGTTTGTTTCCAGTCCTCTGGCACCTTCTCCAAGATTTCTAAAAAATGATGGCAAGTGATTCTGTGAGTATGTCAGCAAGTTTCTTCAATACTCTAGGATGCAGTTCATCTGGCCCTCCAGATTGGAACTCAAAAGATTAACTTGATGATTCCTGACTAACCACTTATTAATTGTGATTTGCAACCCGATTCCTTGAGGATCCAAGTGGAGGCAGTTCTTAGGTCAGGCTGGGCAAAGGGCAATCCTCTACATGCTGTTGAACTGCATCTTCCAAGAGTCCTAGCCAGTATAGCCAACAACACCAGGAGGACCATACAATGTGCACCCTTGCCGTAAGACAACCTCGAACTAAGCCATTTAAGGCTGTTAAAATCATCACCAACACTGTGAATTAGAACTTCAAAGTAATGTGCCACAAGAAAACTTTTCAAGTTGGGGGGAAGACAACTTTGAAACAACAAAAAGAGTACTTCTGAAGGAGCCAATAACAAAATTGGGTCAATGGTGACAACCTCCATACAGTTCTTTACAAAGTCTGGCCAAGATCCTGCAACTTAATCTTAACTACAGTGACAGAACTTGGTCATCATAATTACAACTGATAATGCCCCCCTCCACCTACCTTCACAGCCCACAGTAAAGCATTTCTGAGGTGCAGGAGATTAGAGCAATAAGAAATGATAATCACAGCACATTCCTGGTCATGGGATGCCTTGAGAACAGGCAGCTGGAGAGACCCCACCAGGATCCTGCCACAACTACTTGTTTGAAGACACTTAGCAACCAGGAGTACACTACATATACTTAGCTACATAGTAAACTTGCTAAGACGCCCTGTTGGTGAACTGCAAAGATGTATAACAGGACACCAGAAGAATGCCCAACACACATTGGTGCCCTGTTGTGCATTGGCCCCATTGTGCATCAGTCACTTTGCTGGTTCCCCTAATAGTAACATAACAACACTGGATAGGTACATTATGGAACTGCCCAATTCTAATTCCCACAGACATAAGTCCACTTATGATGTAACTCCCCAACGGGATTCCGGCCATCATTCCCCAGCACTCTGATCTCCAGAGCCTCAGAAACACTTTGGTCAGGGCACTGCCAGGCTGCAAAGGGATCATTTTGGGGTCATGTTGGGTTGTTCATGACCATAAATGTGAATCCACAGCAGTCATGGGTATTGTAAGTCCAGTTTATGATACGGTAAATCTGAACAGGACGCCATCCTCTCTGTTCTGTTCTGAACCAAGGTCTAAGTAACAAATCAATAACATAGTCTAATTGACAGAGGCCAACTATTAGTGTCAGTGCCAATTAATTACTTCCCCAGTTTCTAGCATTCAACATGAGCAAATTAATTTCAATACCTAACATTCCAGTCTCTGCTTGGTGATGGGAGGTTGTTGTGAAGATAAATTGGGGAGGTGGAAAGTCATGTACAGTAGACCAACTGAAACTTATTGGAGAACAAATGGGTGGAAAATGTACCTCATAAATGAGAGAGAGAAAGAGAATCCTTTGCCAGAGATTTCTTCAAAAGATTTGAGTAACCTTCTATCAGGAGTGGCTTACTTTTATCTGTGTGTTTTTTACAAGTTGCTGATTGTTTTTTAAAGGGCTTGAAATCTTCTGTTTTTACACTTTTGATTTTTGATATCCTAAAGAACTGATGAAATACAGAATATAGTGACTTAAGTGCAGCACCTTTTAGAGAAAACTGTAGTTCAGTATTAAGTAGGCTAGTAATTTATATGACACAAGCTTACTGTCAGATTTCTTTTATAGAGGGTATGAGATATGATTTCAACAAACTAGAGTGTACAATACTTTATGGAAGCCTGCTTCTTTGGCTGACCATACATCAGTGCAAACTCAGCAAATGAAATGCATGTATGCATGAGACTGCCTTTAAAAACATACCCTGTGTAAACACTAGATCAGCAAATATTTGAGGGAGGTGATGGTACCTTTGCCAAGATATAATGACTTACATGTGTGACTACTGGCATGTTTGGCTAATGTATTGATGACCAACCATGAAATAATGAGACCAGACACAGAAAACTGGGTTAAATAACACTTTATTTGACTTATAACCTGTTTATGTTGGTTGAACCTGGGAATGTGCAAAAGGGGAGAGGAACCTGATGTGGGTCCAGTTGAAGCTGGGCGTCAACCTGTGACCATTTCATCAGCCTCCCCTTGCGCAAAACACCTGGCCCCGATGGCAATCCAATATTATGGGATGCTCCCCAGCTGGCCATTTACTGGAAGGCAAACCCAGGGCACTCTCCCCAGGCCACAAGTCCCAGGACTTCATAAGAGAGAGCAAACTCCCAGGTCAGCCCCAAGGGCAGACTCTTTCCCCATTCCTTGGGTCCCAGGACCTAAAGAGGCTGTTCCAGAGCCCTACCCTTCACCAAAAGGGTACCAAGGTGTACTACAAACTTTTTATATTCTCCCTCTGCTACCTGTCATGGCTCTCACTCCCTGTTGCAAATCCCCTAGGAATAACATATTATTGACAGATGAATGTCATTAGCCCTGTAGAGCTCTGGCTGTTGGAAAATATGGTGGGATGCAGGAAAAAGTGGCTGTACTCATCTATGGGAAAGGTCAAGACATCAGGGATCCCCTCACCCTGCCAAACTTGGTGTGGCAAAATAGCTGACCAAACAGTAGCTAAACCAGGCCATGTGTGATGAATAAGGCAAAAATCATGTAAAGCCTACAAAATGAGGGCCTTACCATTCAGTAAGCCTAAGTCATTCCCACTGAAGTGAATGACCACAACATGTGGAGGAGGCCAAGTGTGGTCCTTAAACAAAAGGCCACAGTGGCCAAATCGCTTAACTCAGTTAAGCCCTAAAGTGGCAAATTTGGGTCTGGCACACTGCCCAATAAACCATACTATGGCCACAGATCAGGGTCCTTGTCTCACCAAACAGTATCAGGAACTATCAGGAAAAAACACAGCACAATTAGCAAGTGCCGCACAATCAAAACACGGGAGGACCACGTATCCCTTGAAAGCAGAGATCTCCAACACCCAATGCTCTATATGGATTGAGGGCCCAAGCCCTTTGCAAAAACTGTAGAGGCAGCCCCAGTTCTAAAGGAATGGGTTCCAAACTTAACACCCTTCAGGCCCAGTCTCTGCAAGGCCTTCGCAGTGACAGGCCAAAACTGATATCTGGTAACGGGTGAAAAATCAACATGACAGAAAAGAAACCCAGGTCTAGTTCCCCTGACTCGAGTATATCCCTGTAGGGAATGTACTGAGCATAAGGTAGGATCAGAGCATTGTCCCAAGGTAACTTTTGCCACAACCCCCTTTTGATCAGTCTCAGAAGACCTAATCATCAAAACTACCTGATTATTGGACAAAGCTTAGTCTTCAAAGACCAGACCTCTGCCAGTTACATCCCTTTTGGAAGATGCAACCAACTCATTTACCTGCAAGGCCCCAAAGATGCAGTCAATGTCACTGCATGAAAAAGGGCAACCTCATAACTGGAGATAGAAAGAAAAGACCAAACATCACCCAGACCCCTCAGGACCACTGGGAACAATGGGTCTTGCCTATAGATCACTCAACCCTTCTCCCTGGACCACTCTTCCTTGTATCCTAAAATCACCAGTGGTATCAGTATACCCTTGAGTTTTTGCTGCAAAAGCTCATGTCTGTTCCTAATGGACTATGTGTCATGCCCCACGAGCCTGATGAGACTATAGAGACAGAGGAGGACATGTCAGGAACAGCTCTAGGGACCCTGGCACAGGTTTATCTACACCTGTGCCAGCTGGGAACCCTGACAACCTAGAGGCTCAAGCAGAGGAGGAGCCTGGTCTGAGTGGGTTGTCATAAGTTCCTGCAGAGATTCCTGTCCATTCAGATAAAGAAGAAGAGGAGAGGGACTTACCTCCACCATTGTATACTCAGCAGCAAGCTCAAAAGGAGGCTCAAAGGAGGTCTTTGAGAATTTATGAGAAGAACTTGCTCATTAAGAAACACCTGCCAAAGCCTTAATTGCTTTATATAGGCTGGAAGAGGCATTGGAGGCTTTGTCAGAGATTAACTGATCTCCCTGGAGAAAGCTTCCTGCTGACTTTGGTGCCTGAATCCTTGCTGCCTTGACTTTGCCTTGACCTTGGACTGTTCCTGACTATCCTGTTGCCTGCCCCTTCTGACACACAGACCGGCTTCTGGACAATGCTGCCTTCTATAACCCTTGACCTTTGGACTGTATTCTGGACTCTTCTCTGTGTGCCTTCTTGCCTGTATTGCTGCTTCTCCAAGAAATGGAACCTTGCTTGTTCTGAACTTTATCTGGCTCTCCCTAATTAACTATCACTGGGGCTTAGCTGCTTTCCCAGCCCTTGTTTATCCTGCTGGCATTTTGAGCTGCTTTTCTGGACACTATGAAGCCAGACCCCCTACCCTTCAAAGAAATGCAATATGATCCACTGGAAAGGGCCAAATGGCCTGAACCCCTGTCACAGACCTAAAACCCTCAAACTCCCTACCTGCCTTTCAATAACTAGACCTAGTGCTGGAAGCTAACGAGAGGCCGATGGCTTGGGCAACCTCACCCACCAAGACTCCACAGGTCTACAAGCATTGGGACTGGCCAGGCATCGGCTTCCAGGGCCAGCTGTCTGAAGCAATCTATCTGTTGGAGGGAAAGAGCATCAGCTATCCCATTATCCACACAATCCACATGGAGAGCCATAAACAAAGAAAGCATTACATGACAAATGCTCTAACCAAGCACATAAGCTGTGGGGACCTGGAGGACATAGAGATAATAACCTGAACTGCAGCCATATTATCACACCAGAAATGCACACCAAATCTGGATGGCCACTACAATTGGGAAGAACTCCAAAAAGGTTACGTCTTTTAACAAACATTCCTGAACCCACTCATTCTGCCATATAAATTACCTGTGACTCCAAGACTTAAGAGTGCTTATGTGGAGTGTGTTGATGCGAAATCTGCCTATTTGGACTTTGTCGTGGTTCAAGAATTGAGAGTCCAGGCGATCACATAGTGATAAAAAGAATCTCCAAATAGAGATAGATTAGCTGACAGGTGGCAAAGAACCTTCAGTTCCCTCCATCTAAAGGGATGGAGTGGGAAACCTATTTGACTGGTGGGATGTAATATACAAAATCTGTAGAACCACTGCTGTAATATACACTTGAATATAAAATGCCTTACCAAAACAGCTAGAAGACATAGGCCAAGTTCAGATGGTTTTTTTCTGCTTCATATAATGTGGAAAAATGAAAAGCCATGATTTCTATAACTAAGGTGTCACTTTGGTTGAGGGAAATCTAACTGAATAACAGGACATACATAACCCATCCTAACTAAGGGCCTTTTCACACCACACAGTTATAGCACTACAATTCCATTTTAACTGCCATGGAGAGCATCCTATAGAATACTAGGGTCTGTAGTTTGGTGAGACACTAGACCTCTGTGGTTGAGGATTCTACAATACCACTCCCCAAACAGCAAATCTCAGGTTGTTGTCATGGCAGGTAAAGTGGATTCATAGCACTATAACTGTGTAGTGTGAAAGGGCCCTAAGTACATCATTTGTCAACTTGTATGCTTCTGTCTCTGCAACCAGGATAATACGTGAGTCATCTTTTGGATCATCTCACAAAACTGCTTAACTAGCACTGCACCAGTGGTTCTACTGTGAGCTGTTATAAATTACTGCATAGAGAACAGCTTCCTGACAACTGGTTTCAATCTTTTTTCTGCCTTTCCCTTGCATCTGCATCTAATTGAAAACCTTTATAAAGGACAACATTTAAGTATGTGGGCGGTCTCCTTAGCTGATAACTTTCAACCCATAAAGATGGCATTTTGCCATCTTCATTTTTAAGATAATGGGAAGTCCTTATCTAACCTTGGGATCTGTTCATAGATAGCCAACACTTTTAACAGTCATGATGGAGAAAGAGGAAAAAGGAAGACCACGTTCCTTATGAAACTGGTCACATAAATTAAGACTTTGTTAATATTTGGTCTTCTCATGAGTGTATTGTGTTTGGGTGGGGGAGCACAAATGACAGACAAAGAGGATACTTTCCAACTACCCCAAAGATGCAAAATACCCAAATGGCAGGAACAACCATAAGCTTAAAACCTTGTTTGTTGAGGAGATTATCAGACATGGCAAATATGGCATGATAACGTCAAGAAGATACGCAAAAGGGCACCCCTAATTAATGGGCCAAGCCACAAATTGATATCCCATGCCAATTTTTAATTTTATTTTATTTTATTTTTGCTGTATTGCTTGTGTGAGAAACTGTGTCCCATTCTGCTGATGCGATTTCAGCATCAATGGGCAGTCCCTGCCAGAATACTTCTGGGTGAGAATGTGAAAACTAGCTACAGGAAACTCTTTTAATGAACCTCCCCATTTTGCTGGCAAGTTTTTAAGTGTGTTTCAGTGCTTGTGTGTTTGTTTTCTTTGTTAATTTAGGTGTTTTTAGACTTTTAAGCACGCTCTCATCTTCTTAGGAGAACTACCGAAGTCTCACCCATGCGAAAACATGGAAATAAAGAGTGCTAGCAGTCGTGTTGCAATAATTCAGGGGCATCTCTTTCTCATGATTATGGCAACTTGTGATAAGAAGTGTTATTATGCCAGAATATTTAATGCTTTAAAATATAGTGGGACAAAAACGTTTTTAAATGCTTGTCTGATAATCTCCTTCAATTGCAAGTGTGTGTGTGTGTGTGTGTGTGTGTGTGTGTACACTACTTATCTTAGTTCTATCTATGATTCTTCCCCTTAACACTTTATAAAATTGTATAAATTTTATTAAAGTATACAACAAGAGAGAGATCCAGAATGGTTTAGTGGTTTGAGTGTTGGACTGTGACTCTGGAGATCAGGGTTCAAATCCCCACTCAGGTATGGAAACCCACTGGGTGATCTTGGGTGAGTCACATTCTCTCAGCCTCAGAGGAAGGCAAGGGCAAACCCCCCTCTGACCAAATCTTGCCAAGAAAACCCCACTTTAGGGTTGCCATAAGTCAGAAATAACTTGAAGGCACACAACAACAATACAACAAGAGACTGGATGGTAGTGACAGTTCATGGACTGAGCATTTGGCCTTTGAATGCTAAAATGGTCCAATTTGCAAAGGTTTATGTGTTTTGTATTAGCTTGTGCCAAATTTAAAATTCACTACCTAGTGATCATTAATTAGAAGAACCACGTCCTGTTTATTTGCTAGAACTGAAAAATTCAGGGTACCGATGAGGAAATCATGCGTATTTTCCTATGCTGCTGCCATAGTAAACATTTACTTCCCTTGATAACTTCACTCTCTAGGGTCAACATGTTTTTTTGTGTAATGTTTAAATGTGTCACATTTTTTGCATTCTTTCACATATGCAGGGCAGGCATTTATAGTATGTCTGATGCCAGATTTATAGCAGGCATGCATACTTCTGGAGTCTGTGTCATTTCTTTCTGTCTGGAGCTTTCTTCAATGTAGGGGCTTCCTATGAATCTGAGGCTGGCTATCTTTCAGCTGTTGCAGACGTAGATTTTAACTATGGGGAATGCATTTGTTTTCCTACTGCCATCAGCTCTCTCAACTGCTTTGAAATTATTTCCTCTGTCCCATGTAGGTTCTCTGCACACTCCAAGGTTAAATTATCCTCTCTCTCTGTAATCTGGTTTTCCAATTTCCTTGACTTCATGCCACATACTATGTAATCTTGCACAAATGATTCACTGTCCTGTTCCAGCCCCTGTTGCTCTCTAGTCAAGGTCCTCATCTGTGCCAGAAGCCGCTACAAGATTTGCTTCTTCTCTTCTCAAGAGATCCCATCTGGTTTGAAGGCCATATAGCAATGACTCCTAAATAACACCATCACATATACTGTAAATTAGTACAAAACCAACATAAACCTGATGCGTAAATCACGCTTAAGTGTTTTCCTACCACCTCTAATTTCAAAATCTAGGGCCACAGCCATATCCACACCTTCTCTGCTTCCGTTCTGTCTAGAATGCACATCATTTATTCACTCATTTACTGTGGAGAATGCAGACAGCAGTTGCTGCCAAACCACCACTTTCCATATTGTTTTGCCTTTTATTTTTAAGACTAGCTTGTGGATATTTGTTCTGACTAAAAAGGAAGGGGGCATTTAAGTATGAATGCATGTGCTGTAGTGGTTTGAGCGTTGGACTAAGGCTTTGGAGACCAGGCTTTGGAGCCCCACTTGGCCATGGAAACCCACTGGGTGGCCTTGGACAAGTTACACTCTCTCAGCCTCAGAGGAAGGCAAAGGAAACCCCACTTCTGAAGAAATTTTGCCAAGAAAACCCTATGATAGGTTGGCTTTTGTTGTTGTTGTTAACTGCCCTCAAGTTGCCTCAACTCATGGTGACCCCTGGAGACCTTGGAGACTCCAAATAGGCTGTGGAGTCATCTCCAAGACCCTCTGTCCTCAACCACACTACTCAGGTCCTGCAGGTTCAGGCTTGTGTCCTCTTTGGTTGAATTTATCGTGTGCGGTCTTCCTCTCTTTCCCTCTACCTTTTCTAGCATTATTGACTTTTCTAGTTCCTTCTCATGATGTGTCCACAGTATGACAGCCTCAATTTGGTCATCTTGGCTTCTAATGAGAGTTTGGGCTTGATCTGTTAGTCTTTTTGGCTGTCCTTGGGATCTTCAGCACTCTTCTCCAATACCACATCTCAAATCAATTAATTTTCTTCCTATCAGCTTTCTTCACTGTCCAGCTCTCACATCTGTATATGGTGATGGGAAATACGATGGTTTGAACAATCCTGACTTTAGTGTTCAGTTTTATCTCTTTGCATTTTTGATGTTATCCAGTTCTTTCATAGTTGCCCTTCCTAGTCCCAGTCTTCCTCTGATTTCTTGGCTGCAGTCTCTGTTCTGAGTTCCGTTCTGGGCTATGGTTGATCCAAGGAATGGGAATTCTTTCACTATTTCAATCTCCTCATTACCTATTTTGAATTTGTGTAGATCCTCTGTGGTCATTAATTCTGTTTTCTTAATGTTCAGCATTAAGCCTGCCTTTGCGCTTTCTTCTTGACTATCCTTAGTAGTTGTTCTAAGTCTTTGTTGTTTTCTGCTAGTAAGCATAGTGTTGCCTGCATATCTTAGATTGTTGATGTTCTTTCCCCTAATCTTCACTCCTACTTCCTCCAAATCTAAGCCTGCTCTGCATATCATACATTCTGTGTACAAGTTGAACAAGTCAAGTGATAGAATGCAGCCTTGTCTGACTCCCTTTCCTATTGGGAACCATTATGTTTATCCTTATTCTGTTCTTTTAGTGGCCTCGTGTCCTGAGTAGAAGTTACACATCAGGACACTCAAGCTCCATTCTCGCAGCGAAAACAAGACCAGGCACAAACTATGGCACAGATCATGAACTACTAACAAAAAATAGAATAAAGCTGAAGAAGAACACAAAATCTATCATCATACCAAGATATGATCAGCAAAACATCCCAGCAGAATTTGAAGACAAAGTGAAAAATAGATTTGCTCTACTGGGCCTAATCGACTGAGAACGAGAGGAACTATGGACCGATGCTAGAGACAGTCAACAAGAATTGCAGAAATACGCTAACAATGGCCAAAAAGAAAGAGGAGAAACAATGGAAGACAGATGAATCATCACAGAATCATAGATCTGGAAGAGACCACAAAGACCATCCAGTCCAACTCCCTGCCATGCAGGAATACACAATCAAAGCATTTCCGACTGATGGCCATCCACTGCCTGGAAGTGCACCACACTCCAAGGCAGTGCATTCCACTGCCCAAACAGCTCTTACTGTTCTTCTTAAGTTCTTCTTAATGTTTAGTTAAGTTCTTCTTAATGTTTAGATGGAATCTCTTTTCCTGTAGTTGGAGTCCATTACTCCATGTCCTAGTCTCTGGAGCCACAGAAAACAAGCTTGCTACATCCTCAATATGACATCCCTTCAAATACTTAAACATGGCTATCATGTCCCCAATTAAACTTCCATTCCCCACGCTAAACATACCCAGATGCTTCAAGCAGTAAAGGAAAGACATGAAGCAAAAGAAAAGGGAGACAGGAACAGAACTAAAACCATGAACACAATGGTTCAATGATTAGTACACAGGGATAAAGAGAATTTCTATACTGCTCAATATAGGGAAATTGGCATAAAAAAGGAAGAAGGTGAGACGTCTTCCACAATATCCAAACATTCAAAGGGAAGTTCAAACCAAAAGTGGGACTGCTGTTTGATCAGCAGAGAAATATAATACACTACCAAGCTGAAATAAAAAGATGATAGAAGCAATACACAGAAGAGCTTTACAAAAGAGATGAAAGGATAGAAGACAGTTGGGAAGAAGAACCATATGAAGAAGAACCCCAAATTATGGCAAGTGAAGTGAAGGCAGCATTCAAATCAATCGGAAAGAGTAAATCACCAGTAGAAAGGCTACAATCCAAAGAAGAGGAATCAACAACAGTTCTGACAGCTATCTGTCAACAAATATAGAAAAGAAAACAGTGGCCCACTGACTGGAAATGATCTGTATGTATCCCCATTTCCAAAACCAGGGAGACACAAAGGATTGCAGCAACTACAGGACCATTGCATTAATTTCCCATGCAAGTAAATCATGCTCAAAATACTGCAACAACGACTCTTACCGTACATGGAAAGAGAAATTCCAGAGGTGCAAGTTGGGCTCAGAAAAGGTAGAGGCACTAGGGATCACATAGCAAACATTCATTGGATAATGGAGTGCAGCAGGGGATTTCAGAAGAAAATCAAATTAGCCTTAGGGGCACCATAAAGTCAGAAATGACTTGAATACATGAAGGTACACAACAACAACAACAAGTTCTATCATTTAGGGTTTTTCTCCCTCAAGCTTAATTACACTGCAAAAATGAAATGAAAAATGAACACGCAAACAGTGGAATTGCTTTGGCTGCAATAAGATTAGTATTGAAGGACAGGGGCAGCAGGAAACAAGAATGACTGCTTCTAAGGCTGATTTCCAGTGGGGTGGGAGATCTTTGTTAATGTAGAATGATAGCAGGTTACTTCTGCATGATTATTCTGAGTCATGTTAGATGGGCCTTGCAGAATTTTTATAGAGAACATATATAGAGAATTCCTGCATACTTGTTTTAGTTTTATATGAGATGCCATGTGGAACAACAGTATTAATTTCACTTTCAGCTAGTTGAGGAAATACAGAAGTTGGAACTGTGTGTTCCTCCAGCTATTGCTAAACTGCAACTCCCAGATGGCCAGGGCATTTGAGAGTTGCAGATCAACAAGATCTGGAAGGCCACAGAATTCCTGCTCCCAAAATAGAAAGATAACTGATCAGCATTAGACAGTTGTCACATGGAAAGGACCCTAAAAACATAAATTAGATGTCATGTGCTGTTGTCTTTAGACTCAGTAAGCAGCAGCCTGAGAGTTAGGACATTTTCAGACATGTCTTACCGTGCTAGAAGCTTTCGGGAGAGCTTCGGCACTGCCACGTGGCAGGGGCTCCATTTCAGACGACGCCATTCCTCTGGCAAAATCATCCGTGTCACTTCCGTGTAGAATTGGAGGCGGCCGCACCATGTTTCGCCCGATTTTATTCACGAAAGTTGTCCATGAATAAAATATGGCGCGGCCACCTCCAATCCTACACGGAAGTGACACGGACGATTTCGCCAGAGGGATGGCTTCATCTGAAATGGAGTCCCTGCTGCGCAGCAGCACCAAAGCTCTCCCGCAAGCTTGTAACACAGTAAGGCCTGTCTGAAAATGTCCTTAAACAGTAAGCTTTATTACTAGACAGAAAGTCTGAAGGGTTTACTAAACACAACCTTGTTGCTTCGAATGAAACCCTAAGGAAGATCGGTACTATAAAAACTATTGTGTCACTCATTCATTGGCTATTTCAAATATTTATATTTTCTCACCCAGTATCCCCCACTATTGTTATTCTGAGTTCCTAACCATTAGTTCCCAGCAAAGCTCATCCTCTTTCCTGCTATTTCCTCACACCAACTTGCTATCATCACAAAAGAAATGTAAATGTAAATCTTGAGCAGAAACAAATGGTCAGAAATGACAAATGGCAGGAACAGATTGCTTTGGGAGCTGCTCCTGACATTAGACCCAAGAGTCAGAGGCCAAGGCACTGCACTCATGACCAGTTTAAGGAATTTTGAGGGTCCCTGCAACACTTTATTTGGGGGGGGCATATGTTTATCTCAGATCAATGTAACCTCACTTAACCTATTCGCAGTATAGTACTAATAAGGTTTTTGCAGGAGGAGGGTTACTATGCCCCCCCAAAATGACAGGGGCCCCTGTGGCTGCAGGTGCTGCAGGGCCCTTAAACCAGCCCTGACTGCACTGGGAGACTTTTCATACAGTTCTGTACAGGTAGAATTATGGCAAGTCTTCCTCAAAACCCACCTTTTAGCTGCTGCGGCCTCTCCAAAACGACCATTTACATAGCCTCGAATATTTGACAGATGAAAACCAGGACACATATAGCCAATTAACATCAGAGTGTGGTCAAGATGGAAAAGGTTATGAATGAAGAAGAACACACAAGCTAGGAGAGGCTGCAGTAGCTTGCCAGACTCTACAGGGAAGGGCAAGATTCTACCCCTCCTCTCCTCTCCCCCCACTGAATTAATTAAGTAGAAACTTGTTTTGTATTTTGAACTCAATTTTCAGCAATTAAAGTAAACTGAGACGGAAGAAAGTGAGGGGAGGAGAAGAAGGAAACTGTGTTATCCAAATTGCATGGGGGCTGTGGGGACCTACTAGTGACACAGAAATTATGATATTAATTTGAGGAATTTAATTAGCTCAAAAGTATGGCAGTAGAGGCTGGGTAACTATGGAACCTTTCATGTGTGTATACTAGTAGTCACTGACAAGACTCCAAGCCAAAATAGAATTTAAAAAATGGTTTTTATTGGAAAATAATCACGGAAGCATTCACACATGCATGCACGCTCAAAAGCAATCACACAAGGCTAACAAAGAATTAGGAGGAAGTATTTGCATAGAGGAATAAATTCAGGGAATTGACTATAATTACCTGTCTGTAGAGCAGAGATTCATACAGCAAAGAAAACTCAGATTTGGATTTGAGGGTGATACAGCAGTCAGGCAGAATAAGGGTGTCCGACTGTAGCAGCATACTTTAACTATATTTTGGGGTAATATGTATACCTGATATCATACCCGTAATTGATTTTGAGAGTAAAAACAATGGTTGAGTGAGTTTCCCACAGTTAGACAAAGAAACTCCAGCTTTGTTGATTGCTGCTAATGGTTGGAACATTAACATTGATGGCTTTTTGGCTACCTCTATTGTGGATTGGAGAAGATGCAAAGGAAAGACATTTGCAGGGATGAGTGTGGACAATAGGTGTTCTGGTCACTGTTTGTTTTGTGAGTATGAGTCACTGGCAGATGCATCCAGGGAAATTAGCACATTCCACTCTAACTACTGTCTAAGGGGGCTTCACTTAATCTCGTCCTGGGCATGTTTGGGTTTGAGGAATTTCCAAGACAACTTCTTAGATCTTTGAGTGACTTTACTTGAACCCATCTATGGCTGGCTTGGTCTACCGTAGACTTTGTGAACTGTCCAATATTGCCAAATTATGAATTATTGGAGGGAGGGGGGTGTAAGGCCAGGCAACAACTAGGACATTTAAAAATCAGCTAGAAAAGTGGGACAGCAAAGGATTAGTTGGGCCCATCCCTAGCAAATCAAGGCATCTGGAGGTGTTATCCTAAGAGTTGGGGGGTGCTTAGAACCCCACCCATGATGCCAAAATCTCTAGGGAAACCTGCAAGAGAAGGATAACTTCAGGGAGCTTTTCACCTGTATATACCAGTACTAACCATAGAGTACACTCCAGTTAAAGTGAAATAAAGTATTTTTATTGGAAATAACACAGGGGATACACTAGATACAAAATATACACTCTTAAGAACTATAAAAGGCTATTGGAAAGAAAGGCGGTGAGGTCGGATAGAGAGAAGTCAGGGAAGATAGGATGATAGTTACCAGTCTTGAAAAAAAGAGTTCTGTGAAGAGGCTCAGGTTGGCATCTGAGGGTAGCACAGAAAATCCAGCAGAGTGTTAGTGTACATCTGTGGCACATTTTACTATTGTTAGGGGACTACTATTTATATCCTATTTCATATCCTGAAGGGGTACTCTGGTTATGACAAAGCCTGGATGGGTTTCCCACAAGACAGACAAAGGAAACCGAAACACAACTGATTGCTTTAATGGCTGGGAAATAGAAATTGATTGGTTTGCGACAACCTCACAAGATTGGACAGGGGAGTATAGGAAAGATTTCCATATGGATAGCTTAAGGAATGGTCACTTAATTAGTTAATTGACTCATTGTTGAGGTGCCCAGGGCTGGAAGAAAAGATTAGCACATACCTCCTTAACGACTGTTTACTAATGGGCCCTTTGCATAATCCTAACTTGGGCTTTCTTACCATTATCCCTCCGAGGTCATTGTGACCTCCTACTGACCTTTGGTTTGCCCCAGCCAGCCTGACCCTGAAAAGTGCCCAATATTTCCAATTATGAGATACCATGGGGAGAGGGTAGTAGAGCATACTAACGAAGGGTATGCATTTACTGGTTGGTGGAGAGTGTGTGGGGAGGCTGTGGAGAAGCATCCAGCTATGTTCTTAGATAACCAGGCATCCTCCAGAACTTCCTGGGGTCCACTAGAGGTCACAAAGAGGATGCCATTGCTTCTCAGCCACCACAATTCCCCTGCTCTCCACCAGCCATTTATTGCAGTCAGGACTTTATCAGACGCACTAAATATGGTGTCATAACGATGCTACAAAAATGTGAAAGGGTGCGCATATCAGATGACATTGCCCTTTTGCATTTATCTCCTGGCCAAAACCCATAGTAATTTATTGACAGCTGAAGCTTTCAATAGATCCCCCGTGGCACTTTAGGGCTAGCATTTCCAGAGTATGAAACCTTGCACCATTGTACTCACGTGAATGCAGCATCAATGGCCGATCCAGCCAGAACACTTCCAGGTAAGATCACAAGATGCAGGTAAGTGATGTATTTAATTGATGTATTTAACTGATGTGTTTAAAATTTAATTGTCATTTTAATATTGGGTTGGGGTGGGTGGGAAGGGACTAATTTTGAATTTTATTGTGTTCTATGTGTTTTTATTGTTGTAACCCACCCAGATTCCTTGTGATTGGGCAGGCTATAAATAATATAAATTATTATGCACTTTTTATGACCACCCCAGATTACTTTGAAATTTTTTTAGTGTGTTTAGGTGCTTGGTGTACCTTTTTTAATGCTATTTTTTGTTTTGTTTTTGAATTTCTCATGAGAATCCACAGGATTTTGAATGAGAAAGTGAACAGAGCTCTGTTCACTTCCTCTTCATTGCCAGGGAAGCCTTTGCCAGAAGAGAAAGTAAGTGTGGTGGTGGTGGGCGTTCTTTTGCTGGCATAAAAATTGATATATTTTTTTTATGCCAGCAAAAGAATGTTTTAAGGAGTTCGTCTGATAAAGTCTTCAGTATTCTGGTGGGGGGAAGGGGCTTCCCAACAATGAACAACGAGTGAATGGAGCTCTGTTCACTTCCTCGTTTGAAATCCCATGTATTCTCACAAGAATACATAGCATGGGAAATTCAAAAATAAAAACAAAAATAAGACAGTAAAAATTACAAAAGGCACCTAAATAGATTTTTAAAAGTCTTTGGACTTTGGATACTGCAGTGGTTGGCAGTGAATTCTAGCCTCTGCAATGACCCCAAAAACCGAGTTACACAGGATGCCAGTCTAAATTTGTTGAGTTCATGCTTCTCTGATACACACAGCAATAAAACAGTAAGGTTATCTTTCCATTTTCTTTTTTGGCTAGACAGCCATCATTGTGAAATATTCTGTTGAGAATTGAGAGAGAGAGAGAGAGAGAGAGAGAGAGAGAGAGAGAGAGAGAGAGAGAGAGAGAGATGTTAGGAAGTTCATTAATAATGCTATATTATTATGCCCATCTGTAGATGTCTTTTGTTTTCTGAACAAAACCACTGAATTACAGCAGCTGCTTCCCATTTTCCTTTAATAATTACTATAATTAGATGATTTAATGAGGTAGTGTTTTTAACATTCCTGGTAGCAGCGTTGACTGTGATGTTTCTTTATAAATACAGAATACTGGGGGTTAGAACAAGGAAATAAGGAGCAGAAGTCCTAGGGCTAAACCCAACATTAGTCCTTCATAGAGCAAACCCATGGAAATGAATAGGAGTTGTTAGGATATTATCAGACCACCTCCTTAAACCCCATTCTTTTGCTGACATAGCTTTGCCGTTTTTTATGCTGGCAAAAGAACTCCCCATGCCATACTTACCTTCTATATTGGCAAAAGGCTTCCCAACAATGAACAAGGAAAAGGAGCTCTGTTCACTTCCATGTTTGAAATCCTGTGTATTCTCGCGATAATATATAGCATGGGAAATTCAAAAATAAAAACAAAAAAAGACAGTAAAAGTTACAAAAGGCACCTAAATAGACTTTTTAAAGTCCCAAGTAAATTAGGGAGGGTCATAAAAAGTGTGTCACCTATGTGGATGTCATGATCTCACCTGGAAGTGTTCTCCCTGGACTGCCCATTGATGCTGCATTCACGTGAGTACAATGGCACAAAGTTTCAAACACCGGCAATGCCAGCACAAAAGCACCACGGGAATCATTGATGGCTTGAGCTGTCAATAAAAGAGTACATTTTTAAAAACAGAATATGATTGTGCAAGGGCAACGTTGTGTGGTACGCGTGCCCTTTCACAATCATTAGGTGTCCGTGTGATGTCTTACAGTTGTCCCTCCACATTCACGGATTTGACATTCACGGATTTGAGTATTCACGGCTTGAAAAATATTCTTAAAAAAATAACAATCCTAATAGCAAACCTTGATTTTGCCATGTTATATAAAGGACACCATTTTGCTCTGCCATTGCATATAATGGGACTTGAGTATTCACGGATTTGGGTATTCACGGGGGGTCCTGGAACCAAACCCCAGCGAATGTGAAGGGACAACTGTATTTGCCTTGTCTGATAACGTCCTTGGTCACAACTAACTTATGCACCATTGTTTTCAATCAGTCTGCTTAGAGCCCCCTCAAACTCTCATAAAAGCAATTCTGCTTATCAGAATGAGGAGCATAAAATCAAAATTCATGGGGTTGCCATAAGTCGACAAGCAACTTGAAGGCACACACACACAGAGAGTACTAATGAAGTACTTAAAGAAAATAACTACAGGTCGAACTTATGTCAAGACAATTGTTGGCATCCTGTTGGTTAGTCCCAACCAGATTAGACCCATTCAATCAATTGTTGAATGGTAAATCGACATGTATTCTGAATCCTTTTAATAAATGTGTCTACTCTTGGCAGGACTAACAAGCTTTAGGTCAATATGTGAAAAGTGCAATAGGTCCAAATTCAATCAATATTTTTAAATGGTTGTGAACAAAAAGACATGAGTATCACGAATACTCTAAGAATTTAATTCATAGAGTTGGGAGGTACTCTCAGAGCCACCTAGTCCAATCCCCTGCAGCAATCTACTACAATCTCCTGCTGCTGCTTTCTCATATATATATATATATATATATATATATGGAGGTTTACAAATCAAAAGTAAATGTTGTAAATTTCAGATAGTGGACAACCAGATAAGAAATTCATGAACAGAGCTGAAGTTTAGGGACTATTCTGCTGTTGATCTCTAGCAACTGATGTATAGTTGGCATGCTGTTGTTTTTTAAAAAATACTTTTGTTGGTTTGTTTAATATCCTGCCTTTCTCCCAACTTGGGAGCCAAGGTAGTATAGCTTCAACAATTCTTTTAAAAAAAGATAAAACGAATTAAAATAGCCTGTCCCTAATTTATAACAGTATAAAAAACATTTTAAAACCATTTGAATAAAATAATAGTGCACACACACCCATTAAAAGAGCCTTCTGCACAACCAGTTAATCTTGCAAAGCCCGTTTAAATGAAGAAGTCTTTGCCTGCTGGAGGCAAAGAGAGGGGGGCAATCTAACTTCCTGTGGAAGAGAATTCCAAAGCCTGGGAGCAGCCATTGAGAAAGCCTTCTCATGTGTCCTCACGGGACAGGGATCATATTGATCCCTGTTCCTTTCCTGAACCCAGCTTGGGCATCTGGCATTTCTCACTCTCTGGACATTTTCAGACGGCCCTTACCGCGCAAGCAGCCTCCAGAGCAGTAACGAGGCTGCTGCGCAGCAGGGGCCCTTTTCGGACGCCGCCGTCCCTCTTCCGTGACCATTTGTGGCACGTATGTGAAGCTTTGGAAGCTGCCGCATCATATTTCAATCACGGAAGTTGCCTGTGATTGAAATATGATGCGGCCACTTCCAAAGCTTCACATACCTGCCACAAATAGTCATTGAAGAGGGACGGAGGCATCCGAAAAGGACCCCCTGTCGTGCAGCAGCCTCATTATTGCTCTGGAGGCTTCTTGCACAACAAGGGCCATCTGAAAATGTCCTCTATATGGTAACGGTCTTTGTTCTAGAATTTTGAGCATCATTTTGCTTGCATAGGAGATTAATGCAATGATCCCGTAGTTACTGAAATACCTGAGGTCCCCTTTCTTGGATACTTTATATTAAGCATTTCCAGTTTGTGTACTTTGTCCCCCTGCTGGTTATATAACACCCTCATTCATAGGACTTTTTCAGACCTGCTGAAAATGCCCCATTCCTGCCTCGCTAGTACCCTCCCGCCCACTCCCATCCCTGCCACGGAATAAATCAAAAACATTTGCGCACCTATTTTTAAGTAGGAGAGAAATCACTCCCCCTCCCCTTGGCTTCCCTACAGTAAATGCAGCTGTCGTAAAGCTACTTTTACTACAGGGAAACCAAATGCTGCCCATTCTCACAAGAGAACGATCGTGCAGGGAATTTAAAAATTAAAAGCAAACCAAATGTCAAAAAGCAAAACTAAGCACCCAAATGCACTTTAAACTAAACCAACATGGGGAGGGTAAAACAAAGGACTTTTTTGGACAAAGAAAAATAATGCAAGCAGCCTCTCCAGCTTGCGAGGCTGCTGCACTGCAAAGCACCCCTTTCGTATGACGCTCGCCCCTGCTGGTACTGTTGCGGTACCGCAGAGAGAGCTGAGCGTCATATTTCGTTGATTTTTTTACTCACGAAAGTTGATCATGATCATGATTTTTTTACTCACGAAAGTTGAACGAAATATGACGCTCAGCTCTCTCTGCGGTACCGCAACAGTACCGGCAGGGGCGAGCGTCATACGAAAGGGGTGCTTTGCAGCGCAGCAGCCTCGCAAGCTGGAGAGGCTGCTTGCGTTATTTTTCTTTGTCCGAAAAAGTCCAAAGGGTGCCACTTACCATGATCTGGATCAGAAGTGTTTGGAACAGACTTCCCCCCATGGCTGGCATCACACCAGAATAATGGGAGAGGAACGGGGCACCTTTCAGACCACCAGTGGACAGTAAAGGAAAGGGTGGTCTCTTCACGATGTTTCCCCATGAATAAAATATCACAGGGGCAGCATGGAAACAGCCCAGGAGCAGGACAGACAGGTTCGACATCATCTGAAGAGGTAACCCTTTCATGACCCTGTTCCGTGCCTGCCACGGAATAAATAGCCTGTCTGAAAAAGTCCTTACATGTCCCTTTGATTTCTCAGATCTTGTGGAAAAGATCCCTTGTTCTTCCTTCTTTAGTTGTCATTTTTTATGTTTCTGCACTGATTATTATAGTAGTTCTCTTTATCCCGGTGACTGTCACCTGGAGGACTTTTTCTTCCGCCGCCCCTAGACTCTGCAATGGCCTGCTGGAAGAGAAACAGCAGTTGAATACACTGACAGAATTTAAAGTAGCATTAAAGACCAGTCTCTTCTGGCAGGCCTATCCAGATAATTTTAAATCGCAAATTTTATATTGTGTACTGATTGTTTTAAAATGTCTTAGTTTTACTTGTTTTTTAAATGGATAAATTTTAACTGATATGTGTTTTTAACTAATATTATGTTTAAATGTTAATGTGTTGTTTCCCGCTTCGATCCACAGGGAGGGGTGGGTAAGAAATAAATAATTATAATTACAATTATTACAAGTCTCTGAACAAGTATTTGGGGTCCTGACCCTAGTACTGTCACCTTTGACATTTGCTCCTTGTCTGTTCTTAAGTGTTTGATGGAATAGAGGGATATAAATGTAAATCACTAATTATAATCATGATGACTAACAGCCACTGATAGACCTCTTCTGTATGAGTTTGTCTAATCCCCTTTTAAAATATTCTGAGTCTATAGCCATCACCCCATTTTGTGACAGTGAGTTTCACAAATTAATGCCTGAAGTGAGCCCTCTGAGTTGGGTCCATTATGTCTCAGTTCATTTCATCCATTTGCTTGGAATATTTCTGCCTGACACTGGATTAAAGCCTAGATCTTACAATTGTGATCCAAAATGATTTGTCAGCTTAAAAAAAAAGAAAGAAAGAAACAATCCCTTTCCCCAGAAGAGGTATTATTATTATTATTATTATTATTATTTAGAACAGATGCTAGGGTTTTTTTTTTGTGGGGGGAGATGTTTGTAGAAAATGCTGACATCTGGAATACTTGAATTCTAGAAGTTAGACAAGAAGAAGAATGTGAACTGCTGAATTTGACTTTGTACATTATTGCAATGCATAATGGCCAAGATCTTTCACTCAAGTTGTATAATGTCAATCTCAATACATGGAATTACACACATGAGTTGTTATTATTTGCAGTCAAGCTGAGTTAACTTATGGTGAACCTATGAATGAGGGACCCTCCAAGATCCCTGGTCACCAACAAGTTTTGCAAACTCTCGTCCATGGTTTCCTTTAATTCCTTGATGAATTAAACTCTCATCCATGGTTTCCTTTAATTCCTTGACGAATTAAAGTCATCCCTCCCCCCACATTCATGGGTTTGACATCCACAGATTTGATTATTTGGGGGTTGCCACCACACCTCCAAAGCCTCCTCCCCCCTCCCAAAGCCCAAGGCAGCTGCGTACACATTCACACAACAGCCTTGAGTTTCGGGAGGGGGAGCACTAGTGATTGCCTTGGTGGCGCAGTGATTAAATGTCAATACTGTAGGCACAACATTGCAAGTTTGATCCCAAGGGCTCCAGGGCTCACTCAACCTTCCATTTTTGTAGGTCAGTAAAATGAGTACCCAACTTGTGGGGGCAATTAGCTAACACACATTGGAGACCATAAAAGGAGTGTAGTTGTATAGGTACTATTGTGTAACAATTTGTAAGCCACTCTGAGAGGCTTTGTGGCTGAAGAGCAGGGTATAAATACAATAAATAAATAAATAAATAAATCTGCCAACTACCTCCCAATCTGGCTGCTCTTTGGCTGTACAAAGCTGTATGGCCTTTTCAGCAACCTGATCTTTTATCTTCCTTCTGCCCACAACTGGACAGGCTGGCCTCTGAGTACCTGAAGCCAGGGATGGGATTGCTGGATTGATTATCTGCTTCCAGGCTCTCACCACTACCACCACCACCACCTGATTTGGGGCAATTGCTCTCAATGGTTTTCCAGGGAGCCCAAGCTGGGCAGTGAGCAATCCAACAATCCCATCCCGGCTTCAGGCACATTGGGCTTTGGGAGGGTGAACACCAGCGATGGCTGCTGCAAACCACCTCCCAAAGCTGGCTGCTTTGTGTACATCCACACAACAGACAGCTTTGGGAAGCAGTTTGCATCAGCTGTGATCGCTTGTCCCTCCCCCCGCCATCCCTTCTTCACACAACAATGCCAAGCTTTGGGAGGAGGTAGGACCAGTGATTGTGGTCACCAACTGCCTCCCAAAGCTGGATTCTTGGTGCACGTTCACACAACAGCTGGCTTTGGGAAGCAGTTGATGTCAGTGGAGATCACTTGTTCCCCCTTCTCTGTGTGAATGTGCACACAGTAGTCCCAGACTTCAGGAGGGGGGAGGCAGGGGTGGGACCTGACTGGCAAGTGCATATTCTTAAATAGTTTTCCTCCTCCGGGGAGCCCCCAGCTGGCCACTTCACGAGCCTGATGGGCCCTCTGGGGAGTCTTGTTTCTTCCTCCACCATATTCGCTGTTTTCCCACTTCCATGGTGGTCCTTCACGCCTAACCCCTGCAAATGTAGAGGATCGACGGCAATCCATCTATAATGTGGACCTCATCTTTTCCTACTGGCTTCCATTTTTGCCTAGCATTTTAGTCTTTTCCTGAGTCATGTCATCTCATGATGTGTCCAAAATATGATAGCCTCAATTTCATCATGTTGGCTTCTAGGGAGAGTTCAAGCTTGATTTGCTCCATGATCCATTTATGGCAGTTCACGGTATCTTTATAACTACTTCAGTAGCTCATTTCACACTGCACACATGTAGTTAACATGAGATGCAACATTTATGTTGAATACAAAGTTGTGAAACTAGCTGCATACCCAAATGTGTAACCAAAGGTCCTACCAAATGCATATCGCCTGCACATCCACATGGGCAACTGCATACATCACAGGCACAATGGCATTGCAGGCACAACTCTGCTTGACACCTGGCTTGGTGGCAGTACATGTGAAAGGGATCTAGGAGTCTTAGTGGACCACAAGCTGAACATGAGTCAGCAGTGTGATGCAGCAGCTAAAAAAGCCAATGCGATTCTAGGCTGCATTAATACGAGTATAGTATTGAAATCAAGGGAAGTAATAGTGCAATTCTATTCTGCTTTGGGCAGACCTCACCTGAAATACTGTGTCCAGCTCTGGGCACCACAATTCAGGAAGGATATTGAGAAGCTGGAACATGTCCAGAGAAGGGTGACCAGGATAGTGGGAGGCCTGGAAGTCATACCCTATGAGGAGCGGCTTAGGGAGCTAGACATGTTTAGTCTGGAGAAGAGAAGGTTGAGAGGTGACATGATAGCTAGATTTAAATGTTTGAAGGGGTGTCATACAGAGGATGGAGCAAGCTTGTTTTCTGCTGCTCCAGAGACTAGGACAAAGAGCAATGGGTTCAAAGTACAGGAAAAGAGATTCCACCTAAACATTAGGAAGAACAGTAAGAGCTGTTCGGAAGTGGAATACACTGCCTTGGAGCATGGTGGAGTCTCCTTCTTTGGGAGGTTTTTAAACAGAGGCTGGATGGCCATCTGTCAGGAATGATTTGATTGTTTATTCCTGCATGGCAGGGGGTTGGACTGGATGGCCCTTGCGGTCTCTTCCAACTCTATGAGTCTATGATTCTGTATGGTTTTGGAGCAAAATGCCCCCCAAATCACACTGAATTATTTTTTTAAAAAATTACTTGTTGGGGTTTGGGAGGTTTGGGGGGAACTGGTAGGGACTTGAGGGACCAGAAAATTTGGGTCTGTGGTCGACAGGTGCACTTTGCCCAACCATGGCAGTAGGTCTGAAGAGAGAGAGCATTGTGACAGAACAAATGCTTTGCATACAGAAGGTCCCAGGGTCAGTCCTTGGCATCTCCAGGAAGGGTTGGAAAAGACTCCTGTCTAGAAAAACCATGAGCCATTTCCAGTTGAGATGGACCAATGGTTTGACTCAGTATGAGGCTCCTTTCCTATGTTCCATACTGAGTTGAGTCTCCGCCAGACTCCATTGTGTTAAAGTTCCTTTCAGAATATCTTGGTAATCGCTGCTGTTTCCAATTCAAAAAATAAACACTTCGTTCTACAAATGTTATGTCCTGATATGGTGGATAAGGTTGCAGGATATGGGACAGCCAAGGCAATGATCCAGCCCACTCTCCTGCAAATCTAGGCTGGCCTGAATAGTAAGAGCTGATTACACTTGCCATCTGGAAGGCAGCCAGACCGTTCAATGATATTCATGAATCATCTGTCTCAGTAGCTGTCTGTTTCACAGCAGAAGGCTACACTTAATTAGATAAAAGACATATGCTTTAAAGGAAATTGAATGATCATATCCATGTCCTGATAGCTCTTGCAGTTTCATTTTAAATATCTATTTCTAATTACTTCATATAAATAGTTCATAGCTATTACTTTTCAAAGAAGTAGCTGTATGAGTCTCTTGCAGCATAAGAAGCTATTACTGACCTTGCAGTATTGTTTATTTCTGAGCGGGTTTAGGACTCTACTGGATCGATCAGAGCAAAGGCTTATCTAGTATAGCATGTTGGTTCTCACAATGTTGATCCAGATGTTTTTGAAACCTCTGAAGCAAAACACAAAGACAGTATCTCCCCCTTAGTAACATGTCCCTGTTAGCTAGTACACATGGGACCTACAACAAATATGTTGCAATGTATCTTCCACCCTGGTAAGGACAGTTTCCATTACAGATTTCTAAGCAGACACACTCAGTTTCCTATAAGGCAGGGGTCCTCAGTGTGATGCCCATGGACGCCATAATACCCACAGGCTGCTCACAGTGTCTTCAGTATACAGTACAGTATTCCCTAATCAGAGGGTCTGGTCCTTCTTCTGCAGTACTCAAGGCAAGGGGAGGAAACTCTCAGTGAAAATACTGGTTTGAAAAATGTGTGTATAGATGTTTTCCTCATTTGTTAGGCTTTGTGCTTTTTAGTTGATAGGCATACTCTGTGAAACTATGGTTGATTTTAATTGATAGCACCTAGGGCTGCCCTATGTAACATCACCAGGGCTGACCTCCTATGACATGCTGCCATGGATCCCATATAAATGAAATCAACTCAGTCCCAGGGGATTATCCCTAGATGCTAGGTGCTGCCCCTGAACAATAGTGCTGACCTGGTAACCAGAACACCATATCACCAGCTTCAGAAATCAAGTCAGAAATGACTTGAAGGCACACAACAGACAGTGTAAAGGAACAGTGTAAAACAGTGTTTTTTATTTTAGCATGCGCTTTCATGGATATAAACCCACTTCTTGCTAAAAAAAAAACAAAACTGGTTAGTCTTAATGGTATTGCTACATTCCTTCTCCCCCCTTCCCCTTCCTCTTTTTTATGCTGCAAGAGACTAACACAGCTACTTCTTTGAAAACTACAGTTATCCCTTCATATTCGCTGGGGTTTGATTCCAGGACCACCATCCCCCCCACCCCACCCCCGTGGATACCAAAATCCATGAATACTCAAATCCCATTATATGCAATGGCATAGCAAAATGGTGTCCCTTATATAAGATGGCAAAATCAAGGTTTGTTTTTTGGATTACGATTTTTTAAAAGAATATTTTCAATCTGTGAATACTTAAATCTGTGGATACCAAATCCATGGATACAGAGGGACAACTGTACTATGTTGGAGGGTGTGAGCCTGGCTTTTGGGAGGGCATCCTTAAAAATAATCCTGAAACACATAATTATCTCTTCTTGGATCATTTGCTATTGCAAAAAAAGGAGCAAATGGGTTACACGCCAGGAGCCATCACACTGCTCATTCAATTTGTGGTTTTCTGGCTTAATGCAATGTGTGCAAGTGGAACTGTCTCTCACCCTCAGATCCTTATCTGTAGCTTAGGCACAGGTTGGTAAAGGAAAGATCACAAGGCATTTCATACCTTGTGGGAGTGTAACAAAGAAATACATGCAATGAATTCAACTGTCATGGGGAACTGACCACATCTTGAAACGGTGGTGGTGGGGGGAATATAGCCCCAGTGAGATACTTTTCATTATAAATCATGCTCTTTAATAAAATACAGATCACATATAATGCAAGCTCTCATTTTGGAGCAGTTCCAGTCAAGGTTCACTTATAGCAAAAGAATATACAATCAAGCCCAAACAGGCTTAGAATCACTGAAGGGAAACTGTAAAAGGTAGAGAAATGGCAAGGCATAAGTCAGGTCCATTTATTAATAAAAAAACAGCAGCAATACAGCCATTCTTGGCTTAAGAAGCAACAGAGTTCTTTCAGTATGACTTGTAAAATAAATATAAATGTACCAGACACACCACAGTATTACTAATATAAAAATGGCACAATATGTAAATAAAAAGTAGCTATTTTTGACTGGACTTTTAAGAACAAACCTCTGCTCTGTTTAACTATACATATGTCAGAACAATTGTACAGGAGTACTCAAGAGAATGTTGTATGAGATTTGTATCTATTTAGTTAAAACAGAAGTCTGGGCAACATACACAGATATTTTGTTGAGATCCAAACTATTCTGAAGCAAATAGCAGCCTCTGGGTCTCCCCACCCAGGAGAGAAATGGGGAAAAACAGTGTTCCATGTGAGGGACATTGCTTTGTTGACCTCGTTTCTATGCTAAAATAAATATTTTTGCATGGAGATCCTTCAAGATTCGACTGTTCACAGTTTGAGTTAGATATTTCCAGCCTTGTGTGGATTGATTGGAAGGAATGTTAGTACTGAGAAACAAGAATACTGTTGTTGGGTTCCAAAAATCCACTCACAGCTGCAACATGATCAGGCGGTCATTTTCATGCCGAAAAACTTCAGTTACAGATTTTCAAAGCAGTAGTGGAGCCAGGGCTTGTAGGGTCAAAGCAACAGTCCTTTTTGATCAAGGGGACAAAGATGTCACCTGCCACCCATTTTACGTCCTCTATGAACTTAGCTGCAATCTCCACAATAGCTAGGATAGGCTGGGAGCCTGTGCATTGTAATGAGAAGAGTGCTGGATTACAGAGTTTCTAGCTCAAGTTCCCACTGATGCATGGATTTTACTGGATAACTTTGGGCCAGTCATACTTTCTCAGCCTGACTTACCTCACTGGGTTGTTGTGAGGATAAAGTGAGGATGAAGAGAGCCATTTATGTTATCTTGAGCTCATTGGGGGAAAGGCAGCATATGAATGCACAACCTCAATCTGTCCTGATCTGGCAAGGACAGTCCTGATTAATCCTGTCATCCCAGTTTTTCAGCTGCTTTTAAAATGTCCCAGTTTCTCTTTCCTCCTCACACTTTCCTCCTTTGTCCTCTGCTTGCTTCAGTTGCTGCAAAATGAGTCCAAAATGTAAAAGTTTCAAATTAACTCTCAATTAACTCAGCAGGGGGGAAAGGAAAGGAGGGGGTAGAATCTTGCCTTTCCCAGTAGACTCAGGCAAAAATATACTGTTGTAGCCTATCCTAGCTTGTGTGTTCTCCCTCACTAATAACTTTTGCCATCTTGACCATACTCCGATAATGCTTGGCCGCATGTGTCCTGGCTTTTATCTTTGAAATGTTGGAGGGTATGTAAATGTTGCTAATGATCAACAAAATTTCCCAGCAACAATAGGTTGTTGTGAACCACCCATATGGGTGGCTTGGTCTTGATGAATGGGCAATGAAGCTCCATTATTAAAAAATAATTTCCTATTGGTGATGAAAACTGCTAGAACTGGTTTGGTGATATGGATCAATACAGCTGCCCACATTACATTTTTTTATTCTCTTTGGGTATAAGCTTATTGGGATTCTCTTGATGAATGCCTTCTCATGAAAATTTGCCACTATACCACTGTCAATTTCTGAACATGAAACTGTTCTTAAAGGCTCAAAAGTCAGGTCTGGTTGAAAATTGGTGCCCATAGTGGATTCTTGGCAGGCTTACTACATACTGGTGGTTGGCAGAGATGGGGATTAGTGCCATCACCTGTGTTCTCAGCTTGGAAAAGTTAGTTTTTGGACTACAGATTCCAGATTCCCCCCAACTAGTATGGCCACAGTTATGCTCCAGGAAGCACGATTCTCCTTTAGACCAAGGTGTGTGGTCCCTGTATGCCTTGTTTTTGTGTCAAAAGCTGAAGAATAAGATCTTTCCAAAAACCAAATGTGGACTTCTAGGGCTTATCCAGACCCACCAGAATATTCTGTCTTCTGGATGGCATATTCTGACTCTGGAGATGGCCTGTTTCCCCCATTACCACGATAAGATGAGCAGGCATCCACACAAATACACTGGCTGGTATCAGTGAGTGCCTTCACATTTTCTGAAGCCAGGAAGGAAGCCCTCAGCATGTGATCAAGACTGGTCACATGCAAGGGGCCTTGATCACATGCTGGGGGCCTCCTTCCCATCTGCAGAGAGACTCCAGTGGCAGCAGCAGCCAGCAATGTGGACCAACATGCAGGAATGGACTCTGTGTTCCCTTGCCGGACCCATCCAGATTTTCCTGCATAATGTAGGTTTTTCTGGGTGTTTTTTTAAAAAAACATTTTAAAAGGCTTTACCCTGGCTCCCCCTGCCCAAGTTTGCTTCAGGCATCATCAGGAGTGCCTGGATGCAAATTGGGCCAAGAGCCCTGCATTGCTTTGGACTGCAGGGCTCCAAACCAAGGGGAAGCTGGGAGAAATTGCCCATCTAGAAAGCCCCCAGTCTTTACTTGAGGCAGAAAGGGATGCTGTGGCTCATGCTCAGTATGTCATTTGGGGAAAGTGGAGCTTGAATCACTGAAGTTGCCCACCCTGCCATAGATTAACTTTTTAAAGCTCTGACACATCTGAAAATTCCTGTTTTGGAGAGCAGCTCCCAGAATCCCATAGCCAGTACAACCAAGGGTGATGTGGTTTATTTTTAAAGGAGGAGGACATCTCTCCCTGACTCCGCCCCCCTTCTTGCTAAGTACTAAACACTGGTCTTGAGGTGAAGCCATGCTTTTCTGTTCATCAGCAATTCTAGTCATGAAATGGGCCTGGCTCAGTTTCAATACATTACAAATGACTCAAAGGCTTTTGACATGAAAATTCATTCAGCATTCAAAGTTCAATAGTAAGCCAGCTTGACTAGCTTTCCTGAAGGAGTCTAGGAGCTAAGTCACTGCCATGGACAAAGATGCTCCTGCTCCTGGCCCTAGCCTGGCTTCTGAAAGCTTTGATATTTGGGGCAAGACATCCCTTGGCATATGCTGGTCAGAGGTTACTTAGGGTGGGGATGAGCAATGTGTGTTCTTCTCCATCATCTCTCTAATCACACAGATGGGTTTTGTATCTGCAAAGTAGCCCTGTTCAGAACATTCTAGAAGAGTTGAGTAGGTTTTTGGTGGGCTCCCCACCCTGTCTCTTGTATGTGCACATTTGGAAGACCACACATTCCCCATTTATGGGGAATCAGGAAGAAATGAAGTATGAATGAGGATTTTGCATCAGCACTGAGAAACTACCAGTAATGGTAACTAGCAGAGCTCTTTTAACAGAGGATACTGTATTCCCTGTAGCTAATCTCACTTTATAACACATTTTAGACCAATCCCAGTTGACAATCTGACCAACATTCTGGTTGAAGAGACAAAAACTGAAGAACAACCAATGTGGAATCTACAGAAAAAACAAATGGGAGACTCACCTCCAAATGCTCAATGGCTGGCTGTTTTTTGTTTGTTTGTTTGTTTGTTTGTTTGTTTTTAGGAAAAAGCCCAACATGTTTCAGCCTATATATACAGTATTTCAATGGCCTTCTGCAGGGGCTACAGAAAAACATGAATATAAATATAAAATTAAAAGGACAACACATAATTATGTAATAATACATGAGCTCTACTAAAGTGTGGCAAAATTCTTGCAGAGTGTAGAGTAGTATTTGTACATCAAGTTCCCATAACCACAAGAAACCCCTGGATTTGGAAAACTGTGCTGGAAGGCCTAATCAAGTGTTTATATCTTTGTCACATTCACAAGTGAAAAGGGAGAAAACTGCTGTTTCAAATTTGTTCAAAATATGACTTCCTGGCAAGAATTATGCAGAACTAAAGATTATTATTTGTGACCAAAAAACCATGGGATTCATCCCTAGATTAGCTTTAGGTTGACTCTCTTTAATATATCTCTTTCAAGGGTCTATGGATATGATTTACAAATTATTGTGGAAACATTTTATTTGTATTATGTAAAGACATAACCTAAGAATTTTATGCAGCCATCATGCTTAATGATACAAAATTACATTTTGCTGAGAATCATTCATGGTTACCACTAGTTCTTACAATATGCGGCCAAATGATTATGTCAACATCCAGATATCTCAGATTGAATAATGGAAAACTAACAATGCAGCTGATGTGTTTGGAATTGTTTCGTTACACAGCCTTTTTGTATGTATGACAGCAAGGGCTCATCTACACCAGTGCCATAATCTATGGCCAATCCAGAGCAATATGCTCTGGAGCTGCCCCAGAACGACACATACTGGCATGCATCAGCCCCACTGGCCCATCCTCCTTGGTGCCACTGCCACCACTGCTGGCCACCACTGCTGGCCAAGCAGCTCTCTGCAGAGCCTAGCCATTGCTGTCATTGCTGGTGAGGTTAGAACAGGGTACCTGTGCAATCAATGAGGAGGGGTAGAGTGACCCCATCCTTGTTGACCAACAATCCTTGTTGACCATCCAGTGCCCCATTCTGACTTCACCAGCAGCAAAGGATGGCTAAGCTCTGCAGAGAGCTGCTTGGCCAGCGGGCAAGGCAGTGGCAGCAGTGGCCAGTGGGGCCACAACGGTGGGTTTGTAGAGATGTGGACAGCTGGATTGCTCTGGATCCAGCCCAATCCAGCTGTCCACACAGCCAAAACACTGGGACCACTTGTTAAGGTAGATTAACGGCTAAAAGGAGTGGATTCACTCCATGCATGGTGTGTACACATCACACCGGATCTGGGGTGAATATATATTTTATCCTTGGTGTAGACAAGCCCCTAGTCATCTTGGATTAAATTCCTCTATCAGAACTTTTCACACATATGAACCCTAGATGGAGTCCAAATAGTATCAAATGCTTAATCTGAAGGTACCTAAATCTCTATAAACATTTTTAAATTTGTGCTTCACTTTGTAGTTCTGCACATTGATTTCCTTCAGGGTAAAACATTATTATCATATCAAAACAATGGGGGGTAGGGGGGGAAAGGAGTTCCGTGACACCTGTAAGAGTAACAGATTTATTTTAACATGAGCAAAATCCACTTTCACAGATGGAGTACAATAATTCATGCCTCAGGTATATATGCATTGTCACAGATCACTAACATGAGATTCAAACTATGACTAAATAATAATCATAAATATATATCCGACATATCATATGGCATGATAGAGAGCAATCCTACATGGAGGGTGGGAATGAATTGGTGGGTGATCTTTACCATACCCCCCAACTCTCCCAGTATGACAGGGATAGACCCAATTAAACCTCTCTCATCACATGTTTGCAGCTGTTTTTAGAATGTCCCAGTTGATTTCTTCCTCCCACCTTCCCTCTCTGTCCCCAGATTATTTCAGTTGCTACAAACTGAGTTCAAAATGCAAAAGTAGTTTGAATTCAAGTCAGTAGGGGTAAAGGAGAAGAGGTGGTTGGACTCTTGCCCTTCCCTGTAGGCTCAGGCAAAAGCAAATTGCAACAGCCTCTTTTAGCTTGTGTGTTCTTCCTCATTAATAACTTTCGCCATCATAACCACATTGTGATGTTGCTTAACCACAGGTGTCCCAGTTTCCACCTGTGAAATGTTAGAGGATATGCTTTATTTGATTACTCCCTCTCATTTTCAGTATGTCTGTCTGTTGAGGGAATTACCTATGTCAGTTCTAGATTGGCATAATTGAGGGTTTGATCCTGGGACCATTTAGAAGGATAAAGAACCAGTCAGTTTGGATCCAATCAATCCAAAGCCATTTCCAAAAGGCCTCGTTCTAGGGCTCCCACTGGTACAAATGCTGATAGTGGTAGATCTACAATGCAAAAGAGATACAATGACTGGCATCTGTTTATTGACCAGTCTCTCTCTCTCTCTCTCTCTCTGTCATTACAGAGGTCAGAATTCTCTACTTCCTTTGTGCAATGACCATCTCATCCCCCTCCCCAAAACTCAGATTTTTCATGGTGCCTCCCCAACTCCCATTTATTATCTGATAGAGAGCAATGGACAGCTGAGAAGCATCTTGCTACATGACTGGAGACCAATGTATGATGAGGAAGGGATGATCCTCCACGACCTACCAGGAGAACATGAGAAGTGCAACAACATTGTGTGATGTACTCCAGTCCAAGGTGGGACTAGTGCAGCGCAATTGTGGTATAGCAGTGCCATGTGATACGTTCCTTAGGAATGGAGCCCATGTAACAAATACAACATATTTTTCCCCCTGTGGGAAAAAAATAGCAGTGCATTTCTGCCCCCCCCCACAAGATACAGAAATGGTAAACAATCTCTTTTAGTATAGTAAGATTGTGGGATGAAAAAACTTAGAATGCCAAGATCATTTTCTCAGGCTTGGGTAACTCTGATCTTTCTTCTTCAAGTCTCTAGCTCCAAAAGAATGTAAGCTCCTTAGGTCCATGGGAGTTCCGAAAATAACTAAGATTGGCCTACACATGCAGCAGAGTTAAATGGAAGGACATTAAGGTAATAGAATGGACTGCATCATTATAGACCTCAGGGTGGAGTAATCTTCTATTTAAAGATCTTCTACAAATAGAAGGTTCCCAGGGGCTATATTTCACATTGAGGAAGAAAATACTGGGCTAACCATCTATTCACATGCTCCAACTGTCCCCTTTTGGCAGGGACAGTCCCAATTAATCCTCTGTTGTCCCACTTTTCAGCTGTTTTTGAAATGTCCCGCTATCTCTCCCCTCTTCCTGCTTTCCCCCTTGATCCTCAGCTTACAATCGTTGGTGCAAGCAGAGGACTTTCACACATGAGGCTTCTATTGTGGGACTAGAGCAAGCTAGTGGCCTTATTGGTCAGTACAGACTGCACAATGTTGTCTCCATCCCACTGCTGATGTGAGCTTCAGTTGTTTCTGAAGCACACCTCATCATTGAGAGGGAGAACCTGTCAACAACTCCCAGTAATTCTGGTAGTCCCCCTTGTGCAGTAATCTCTTCTGCTTTGGAAATGGAAGAGACAGCCATCATGTGGCACAAAGGGGTGGGATTCTCCTCCTATTCCCTTCCCCCATGCTATTTTCAAGCAGGCCAGTTGTGCCTTTCATTATTATTATATTTTTGCTGATGTGATCTGATGGCCTGATCTCTCTTCCCCCTCCCTCTCCAGACTTATTTTCCCCACACCTCACTGGACCAATCTCTCTTCCCCTGTGCTCCTCAGCCTGATCTCCCCCTCCACTCCTTCTCCTGGGCTTCCTGGCCTGATCTCTCTCCTCCCCTCAACTGGCCCAATCTCTCTTTCCCCCTCCCTCCCCATTATGATCTCTCCCCCCTTCTGTTGAACCGATCTCCCTTCTCCTGTGGTTCCCACCCTGATCTTTCTCCCCTTGCCTCTGCTGGCCTGATCTCTCCCTCCCGCCCTTGCTGGCCCAATCTGCATGCTCTAAATGTGTAGGGCAATAATGGGAAGGAAGAAGGCAGTGCAGAAGGGATGTGCAGCACCATACTGGTATTAAAGCAGAGGTGCAATAATGATTGCTTCAACACCAGTATGTTTCCATTTGGTTCCAAAATGCAGTTGCTGCTAGAGGACTGCCTGGTGTGATAAAGTCCTGGGTTAAAGTACAAAAGCAATTTGCATTCAACTCAGCAGGGAGTGGAGGGGAGGAGAGGTAGAATCTGAGTTTCCAATAGACTCAGGCAAAAACTGCTGCAGTTTCTCCTATCTTGTGTGTTCTTCCTAATTAATAACTTTTGACAACTTGACCACACTCTGATGTTGCTTGGCACATATGTTCTGGTTTTCATCTGTGAAATGTTGGAGGGTATATCTACCTGCTCTGTTATTTTTCTACTTACACAGGGATGTATAAACAAACAGCCTGGAAAATTAAAATGTCTTTACCCACCTTCGGCCTGAAGTAGCACAGTCTATTCTGTCACATCAGAATTCAGTCTCCCCATCCCTATCTGAGTCTGCTACTTGTATTTGGAAATGTTGCTGTCAGCTCCCAGAATCCCCAAGCATTTTAAATCCCCTCCCCGGGTCTGCAGGTAAAAATCCCTTGGAGGGGGAATGCTATCAAATCAAGGAAAAAAGTCTGGCTCAGATCACTCTCTTCTGTGTTGTTTTCTGCTTACAGAGAACTTTACATAAAATGAGCATCAAAACACACTTCCCCTGACTACAGAATGAAGTAATACATTCCATTCCACCAGCTCATTCCCACCTCATCTTTCCTAGTTCATGTATTGACCTAGCCATCAATTACTGGTTAAGAAGGCGGACATGTCGGCCAAATGACTGATCATGGGAAAAGTAATGTGAAGAGTCCAAGATCTTCTAGAACAACAGACCCTCATTCAGGATACCCATTTCTCCTGTTTCTGACAAAGACAGCCCTGAAGATTCAACTCCTACTCTCCCGAGAAGGTCCACTGTTTCAAAGATAAAGGAAAACATTCTAGAATCACGCTGAGGATGGAGCAGGCTTGTTTTCTGCTGCTCCAGAGACTGGAACATGGAGCAATGGATGCAAGCTCCAGGAACATAGATTCCACCTCAACATTAGGAGGAACTTTTTGACAGTAAGAGCTGTTCGGCAGTGGAACGCACTCCCTCGGAGCGTGGTGGGGTCTCCTTCCTTGGAGGTCTTTAAACAGAGGCTGGATTGCCATCTGTCGGGGATGCTTTGATCAAGATTTCCTGCGTGGCAGGGAGTTGGACTGGATGGCCCTTGTGGTCTTTTCCAACTCTACAATTCTATGATTCTATGATTCTAGAACATAGAGAGCTCTTTCCTGCGATGTCTTCAATGGTAAAAAGATGGTGTTAGCCCTCTGATATAATTTTTTTTTAAAAAAAACTAAAATGATGGTTTAAATCCAACTGCTAGTCCCAACTAGAGTAGCCCCATTGATTTAATGAAATTTATGTAAGCGTTAATGTATCATTCAGTGGTTGATTCAATGGGTCTAATCTAGGAGAAATTAGAAATGGGATCTAGTCCAATATTCTTAACCAGGACATGGAACTTGCATGAAATAACATTTGTGCCTCAAAGTAGTGGCTGGAATTCACTATTGCAGCTATGGATGCATAAATAGAGATAACTGATTCATATTCATGATCGTGGCACTGTTGTCATGATCATAAAAGTTTCCCCAGTACCAGGCAGCAACAGCTGCAAGCAATGGAGGCCTGTTCTCCTATCCATTGGGACTTCTCATACTGACGTTTCCACCCCTGTTCAGCCAGTGATCTCCAGTGTGAAGAAAAATTGCAACAGTGACCCTGCTTCTGATTGTCACATCATAGATTGCTGGAGGGAGGGGTGTGCAAACGTGAGTATACTGTGCCCCAACCGTCAGGAGAACAGACCTCAGTGCCCACTGCCTGGTAAGGCAGCTTGGGGGGGGGGTGTCAGGCCAGAAGACCTACTTAGTTATTTTTTATTTATTTGAGTATTTATACCCCACTCTTCAGCCGAGAAGGCTCTCTGAGCAGCTTACAAATTGTTAAGCAATAGCACCTATACATCTACACTGCTTTTATAGTGCACTAGGCATTCACTAAGCGGTTTCCATTGTGTGTTAGCTAATTGCCCTCATGAGCTGGGTACTCATTTTACCAACCTACAAAAGGATGGAAGGCTGAGTGACCCTTGGAGTCCTTGGAATCGAACTTGCAATGTTGTGGCTGCAGTGCCAGCAGTTAACCACTGCGCCACTAGGGCTCCCTAGTTAACTAAGGAAGTTATCAGACAGGGCAAATAAGTCATCATAAAGATGCACAATGATTGCAAAAGGGCACGTGTACCACACAACGTCACCCTTTCTTGATCATGTCCTGTTAAAAATTGTACTTTTTAATTGATGGTTCATGCCATCAATTGATCCCCGTGGCGCTTTTGTGCCGGCATTGCCAGCTTTTGAAACTTGATGCACAATGAATAAAAAATTTAAAACAATACATGAATAGTAAGCTTAAAAAGCAAATTAAAAATACCCCTTTAAAATAATTTAAAACAAAACAGCCAGAGCAGTTCCAAAGACCAAAGACCATGCATAACAACTCCATTTTAGCTGCCAACTGGAAGCTAAAGGTGGAGCCAGACTAACTTTCCACAGCTGGGCGCTGCTGTTGTCTCCCTGTTGAGAAAGATATGAACTGAGCTGCATTATATTTGTGCATTTAGTCCATACACATATAGTACACACTCCATACATACACCCGACTTTTAGTAAAGTTTTTTTGCGGCTCTTGTGGGAAGCATGAATATGGCCTCATCTACATGGACAGAATACGCAGGCTCTCCACTGGAGTATTCTGGCTGCAGATCTAGCCAGTTTCTCCCCCATTATCTGAATGAAACGGGATGGAGTCCAGACTGCCATGCTGGCGTGTCTCCGCAGCTGCCGCCGCTGCCCATATCACATTCTCTGAAGCCAGGAAGCTGGTTCACAGCTCGTGACCAAGGGTCCCTGCATGTGACCAGCCTTGGTACATGCTGCTTCTGAAAGAGTGACATGGGCAGCGACGGCAGCGATGGACAAGCATGGTGGAATAAGCCCCTGTGGATCTGCAGGGCCTGATCTGTTTCTGCTGAAGAGAAATGTTTTTTTCCTGTGTATTTTGCTGAACAGTTTTATTGGGCATATTGTGAGGACTACCCAGGGGCAAGATGAGACAAAAGCCCTGCATCATTAGGACTGCAGGGCAATAAGAAGGGGCCAAGACGGGGTAAAGAGCCCATTTAGACAAGGCCTATACCCTCTTCTGCATTAGTGCTGTCAAATTCCCAGGTTTTCTGAGGATTTTTTCACCATCTGTGTGAAGCTTCAAGGAATATAACTGTAAGGAACAAAGCATGGCTGTGCACCCAAGAAAAATGCAAAGGTGTCTTTTTGCAGCATGCACCTACATGCACACATTGCAATAAGATATCACTAAGCCATTCAAATTTTCCTTTTTATAAAGGTCTGTAATATAATGTGCATGTAATCTAATTTAACATGGCTCATACAGAAATGTTGCTGGGAGCCACACTCTACAGTAGAATTTCTTTCTCGCTTCAGGTGGAGAATTGAAACTGCAACTGCAGCAAAGAATTGAACTGCAACAGCAGCCATCACCAGTATAGCTAATGGTGTGGAATGCTGGGAATTGCAGTTCAACCCACCTATTTTAGAGATTCAATGAATCCTGTGTTTGTGCATCTTCTGAAAGAGACATAAGGCAGCTGTATTCAAGCTGGTCTTTCCTTCATGGAGATAAAGAACTTGGAACATTGATTTTAAAACAGCAACCCATTGACAGTAAAATGTTAAAGTAAATTTTGAATTTTTTAAAATGATGCTTTGGCATGAATGTTGCTCATTATTTTATGAGCAACATGTTACTAATGTGTTATTTTTAATGTTTTCAGGGTAATGTTGTTACATGTAATGTGTTACTTCTAAGCTCTGGATAAAGAGTAACTCTAGATTTATGATTGCTACATTGCTACCCACCCAGAGAGTCTATGATGAGTTGGTAGAACAGGCTATACAACGATCCAAATCAATACATTTGGGGGGGGGCGGGAACTAGTCATTTGTCTGTTTCAGTTGGCTGTTTGTTTAACACTAAGTGTTCAAAATATTCCTGGCAACAATGCACTGGTGGAAGATCACAGAAGAATTCTTTTGGGCTATGTAAATTCCAGATAATTCCCGTCAATGCTATTTTGTCTGTTGCTGTTTTGTTTATTCTCTTGAAAATGTTCATATGTTGTTATCAAGGTTTTTTCTTCCTAAAATGAAAGTAACCCACTTCCCTTCTCCTTCAGTTAAAAATCCTGTAAAAAATTGTTGCACTATTTAATATACTCAGCTGTAGCTTATTACACTTTTCATTTTTCTTGGCACTCAGTTCTATTTATGGCCCTTGTAGCAACAGCCATCCCAGTTTTTTTCTTTCTATGCATACAATTTCAAGATGGTTGCCATCATCCTGTATCTCAAGCCAAGCTTTGTTCTGGGAAGAAACCACATCCTAAACTTCTTTTAAAATGGATTCAAGGACATTTTAAACTGTGCATTTCTCATGCTGAGCCTATTACTTTTTCTGTGTTTCAAATGATCCTGATTCATGGCATGTTTACTTAAATGTATGCTCAGTATGACTTACTTCCAAGTAAGGATGCACAGGACTGCAACTGTAATCAGCTAAACTTTAAATTGCAGAATTGTTCTCCAGTTAACTGGTAATCCTGATAACAAGTCCTGAAGTTAGAAATCTTTATCAGAAAATTAAGTACACACAAATTTCCTTGTACATTGTGAAGTCGTAGGCTTTCACAGCCGGCATCCATATGTTTTTTGTGTTTTTTTCCCGGGCTGTGAGGCCATGTTCTGGAAGAGTTTATTCCTGAACAAACTCTTCTGCGGCTGGCATCTTCAGAGAATGGTTGGGTAGGGGTGTGTGGGGTTTATATACTGTGAGTCCCTGTTGGAGAGGATATAGCTTCTCTGTACATTCTGACATGATAGTTGTTGGCCTGGTCCAGAGTTTTGGTGTTTTCAAATAACATTTTGTGTCCAGATTGGCTTATAACGTGTTCTGCTACTGCTGATTTTTCAGGCTGGCCCAGTCTGCAGTGTCTCTCATGTTCCTTGATTTGTGTTTGCACACTGCATTTAGTGGTCCCTATGTAAACTTGTCCACAGCTGCATGGTATGCAGTAAACTCCTGCAGCTGTGAGAGGGTCTATTTTGTCCTTCGCTGAGTGTAGCATTTCTTGGACTTTCTCGGTTGGTTTGTAGATTGTTTTGAGGTTGTGTTTCCTCATCAGTTTCCCTATTCTTTCTGTGACTCCTTTGATGTATGGTAAAGCCTTCCCTTTGTGTGGCTGTTTTTCTTCTTCATTCCTGTGTTTTTTTCTGGGTCTGGCTGCTCTTGTGATGTCTGATCTGGAGTAACCATTAGCCTGTAGAGCCCAGTTTAGGTTCTTCAGTTTGGCCTCCAGGTAGTGGGGTTCGCAGATTCTTTAAAACAATAAAAACACTGGTAGGCTGCACAAAAAGGATCTCTGAAGCCCACTACCTGGAGGATGAACTGAAGCACCTAAACTGGGCTCTACTGGCACCTTTCTCCCAAAAATGGGAGCTTACAGTAATTTAAAAAGATGCCACTGAAAGATTAATTTACAAAAATTAAAAAGGAATTAAATATCAGTACAGTTAACACTTAAAACATATTTAAAACATCATTTTAACAAAAGATTTAAAAAGATTAAAACAGCATATCACTTACACAAACACTACAGCTCCATAATTAAAATTCAAAATTCAAAACCCTGCTTAAATAAAAACATCTTCACCTGATGGCAGAAAAGGACAGGAAGGGGGTCAACCACACCTCCTGTGGAAGGGAGTTCCACAGTTTGGGAGCAGTCACGTAGAAGGCTCTCTCCCATGTCCTCACCAACTGCACTTGCTAAAGTGGATAGGACTGAGGCTGCTGCCACACTGCTGAAACAATGCAGCTTGACACTGCTTTAACTACCATGGCTCCATCCTATAGGATCCTGGGATTTGCAGTTTGTTGTGGCTCCAGAGCTCTCTGACAGAGAAGGCTAAATATCTCACAAAACTACAAATCCCAAAATTCCATAGCATTGAGCCATGACAATTAAACCAGTGTTAAATTGCATTATTTCTGCAGTGTGGCAGCAGCCTGAGAGAAAGCCCTCCACTGCAGATCTTGATGCTCATGCTGGCTTACATAAGGAGATGCGGTCTTTCATCTTTTAGTGAGTTTTGATGATCTGAATCCAACTTATGACATCGTAGTCCACTTTTGGGGTGATTGTGGAGGTCAGAATTGTGTTCCAACAGTGCAATGACCAAATTCCTCCCTACTCCAATTTATCTTTTAGTCAGTTAGCCCCCACGACAGTCATTTTGATGGAAAGCAGAGGAAATAGCAGTGGTGCATCCAACTATTTTCCTTTAGCTGGACACCCCTTGGAGCCCCAGGAGGTGCCTGAGGATACATCTCTGCTGTCCCTCCCTCACTTTCCACCAACATGGGAATGGCCATCTTCGGGGGAGAGGATCTGGTGAAGAGAAAAGGCTGGTTTGGGTGGTGGTTGCCCCAGGAGACATATCATAGGTACGCGCTGGGATACATCTCCCAGTGCATGATCTTGGCCTTTATCTTGTTTGTGTGTTATTTTTTTTCACCTTGTATCAGTCCCTGACATATGCTGTTGGTGCTACACGTGAAAAATCTTCAGCTGATCTACACGTGAAAAATCTTCAGTTTTCAAGAGAGTTCACAAAACCACAGCTAAGACATTTTTTCGTGTTGTTTGGATTCATGCTGTTGTGTAACATGTACAATTGTTTGCACCCATATTTCATTAAAATAAGTGGCAGTGTTGTGCAGTATAGTTAGAAATCTGTTGTATACATTTATATATAAAATGTTGCAGTCCAGAGTACTGGTGCATCTGGTTTGGTGCCATTTTATCTTTATCCATACTCAGAGAATGCAGAATTACCTTAAACCACATGCTTAGTTATAGAAAAAATAACTGAATAAGCTATTGTAGCTCATCTATCCACTCTTGTCTGGTCCCCTTTGTTTCCCTCTTGTCAGCTGGCCCTGTTAATCTTGCTCTTTTGTTGAACTGCTTCCTGCCTTGATAAACACACACACATGTACACACAAGGAAGACAGAAGTAAACAAGGGCAGGGCTACGGAGAAACTACAGCAGGGGCAACAGAAGGATCATCTACATGGGCCAGGATATGCTGGCTCCCCGTTAGTGTATTCTGCCCGTGGATCAGGCCCATTTCTTCCTCATTACCTGCACGGAAAGGGAGGAAGTCCGGACGGGCATGCCAGCCTGCCACTGCAGCCTCCACTGCCCCCACCTCCCTCAGTCCCACTGAAGCAAGGAAGTCGGCCTGAAACATGTGACCAAGGCTCCCTTGGTCATGTGCTGTGGGCTTGCTTCCTGTTGTAGAAGAGCAATGGCAGAGGGCAGCTGCAGCGACGGGCTGGTGTGCCGGAACAGGTTCCTGTGGTCTTGCGGGGCCTGATCCATTTTTTGCCAGTGGGAGTAGTTTTTTCTGGGGTGCCAGTTACACGATAGAAATTGTCGTGGTGCTTACCGTGACATAGTGATCACGAATCCGCCCCTCGCTGTTTATACGATTTATGTCTCTGATCTGGATATCCCGTGTGGTCCCGTGACTGATACTTACACGTCCATAGTTCCGGTTTTGTTTAGGTTTTAAATATTTTTTTTTTTTGCTGTCAATCAAAGATGCGATTACTCGTGTTTTCACAACCTCGGTGACGCACTTCATTTAGAGTTCCGCGCCACGAGCGATGCTATTGGCTGGCTGGGGTGGGGGAGAGAGAGGGGCAGAGGTTTGTTATTCCCCCTTGCTTCTTGAACATTTTAACCCTTTCAGAAGAGGCAGAAAGCATTTTGAAAGATCCAGACAGATCTTTCGCTCAGACGCAGGGCTTTCCTTTTGAAATCAAGCTGAGTGCTTTGAAAGCAAGCTGAGTGCTTTCCGTTTGAAATCAAGCTGCTTGGGTTTCCTCTTGCCTCTTTGAATTATTAAGCCTAACAGCACGCTGCAGAGATTTCAAGTGGCTATAGGCAGGCGTTTTGAAAGACACAAACACAGAGAGGAGGAATTAAAGGGTGCTAATTCGCTCAGAGCCTTGAATATTTTAATGTGCCAGAGAGGTGACCAAGGCAGGGGATGAATGGGCTATGATGATCTCTCTGTAACATGCAGTTGAGGAAAAGGTAAAGCTGAAGGGTTTGCAGTGTAGAAATCCATTTAAAAAGGTGATTGAGTACAAGCTCGCACGCACACACACATCAACCTTCGTGCAGCTGGAAGGGATGCCTTTGTTTTCAGCTGGTGAGGCTGGATCAGTTGAATGGGTGACTGACCCCTCCTTTTCTGGTCGCTGATCTCTAAGCCCGCCCCCAGTCACCATTTCCGGTCATCCCATTACCGAGACATTTTGTCCCACGCTGTTTACATTTCCGATTTTCCGAATCCTCCTGTGACTTTTTTAAAAACTGCAGGTTGAGGGATAAAAGGTGCCCCCCCTTCCGAAAATCATGTACCCGACCCGATGTATGTGTAAACTGCCAGGGATCGACACGAATTCTTCCCAGGACATTTTCATCGTGTAAACGGCCCCTGGGTATTATTTTAAAATGTTTTATCAGGCGCTGCCCCATCTCCCCACCCTGTCTTAATCCCATCTTTGCCCTAAGGTTGTGAGGACTTTCCAGGGGCAAAATGGAGCAAAAGCCCTATGCCATCAGGACTGTGGCACTCCAAGATTTGGGCAAGATGGGATAAATTACCTATGCAGACAAGCCCAGAGGGAGGGAAACCATTTCCTTCTTTGCCAGGATCAGCCTAAGACATCTGAGATTATAAACCAAAGAATAAGAATTTGCTTCCTCCTTTTCTTAGAGCCAGTGTGATATAGAGGTTTAATTGTTGAACGAAGATTCTAGGAGACCTGGGTCCAAAACCCTACTCAGTCATGGAAACCCAGTGGATGACCTTGGGCAAGTCACACTCTTTTTGCCTTAGAAGAAGGCAATGGCAAACCTCCTCTGAATAAATCTTGCCAAGAAAACCTTATGATAGGGTTAGCTATCGGAGTTAACTGGAAGTCACAGAACAGCAGCCTTCCTTATCCACCAAAGTTAACCAGTCTGGTACTTCTTTCTTTAGGCACTAATGATGGGACAGTGCCCAGTGCCAGAAGTGTACCTTAAAGCAGCAGAATAGCTTAGGGGGTCAGAGAAGACAGGGTGGCATCTATAGCTTTCTTCTCCAGCACTATGCAACTGCCTCTCAGCAGATGCTACCTGAGGTGACTACCTGCCTCACTCTACTTAATGGTAGGATTGTCCTATGCTTTGCCCCCTTCCCCCCCACACTTCATGCAACGAGTGTGGTTTTGTGATGCCATGGTAGTGTGTGGTCTCAGTATTCTTTCCTACCAGCTTGACAGTGTGTACCCGTCTATGCCTTGGAGGCAAAAATACTCCCCTGAAACATTCATAAGAGGTATTTTTGAATGACCAATGGGTGCATTTGTGTTCCTTCATTTGGAAAATGGAGACTGAAGAGGAGTTTGGGAGGTGGGAATATGGGGTCATGCTATTTTATTTTATTTTGAAGAGCACTTTCTTTAACCTTGTGAATTTCCCAGTTTCTGTCTTTATACAGCCTCATCCAGACTGGCCAAATTCAGAAACAGGATATAGATGTCCAAATAGACACATATCCAGATGGCATGGCTCCTGGCAATGCAGATAATGGTTTTCAAGTGGTCAATAGGTGACAGATGTCAGGCAGTATTGTAGATTTGTCAAGACTTTTTTTAAAAAAATGATGCTAAAAATATCCTTCCATATCTAGAAAAATGATTATACTAAGCAGAAATATTCATAATAAAAAGGCATATGCATCCAGATATTTATAGGGGCAGATTTTAAGGCTGAAATTTTGTCTCTTCACCACTTTCAGGCTTTTGAAATCCAGATGTTTCCAGACTAGGCTTTTATCATTATTGCCTTTTATCGTGATGGCCTTGAATGATTTACAGAATTTTATGAATGGCCTTCACGGCAGCCATTTTGTGAAAGCGCCTGTGACATGTTCTTGAAAATACCCAATGTGCCCACTGGCCCAAAATGTTTTAAAGTATTTTGCTATGAACTGCTCTTCTCCACCACCCAAGCCAACTTTCCAAGGGTATTGTTTTAATTTCTGAATTTCTACTTAAAAATGTTTAGCCTGTAAACAAGGGATTTACTGGAGGAGGGGAATAAAATGTGTAAAGTGAAGTCATTTTTTTCAATTGGCAGCTCTTACATCCCATACTTTGAAGATTCATACTCTGAAGCCTTTAGAACTTCAGAAAGTTTCAGGAAGACTTGGTGGTTCATTTGGTGGAGAGAGAGTAGTTCATAAGGAAATAGTTTAAATAGCTCTGCTATGCTGTGCAAAGTTCTCTGAATCACAACTCATACAGCATTGTCTTCTCCAGTATACTGCCACCCTCAGTGTTAGTTAACATTCTTCTTCTTTTGTTTTTATACCTAATTTACTGGTTCTTACACTTTCTTACTTATTCACCTCCCCACTTTTTCCTATCCTTTTCATTTGTCACTTTTACTAAATACTTCCCTTCACAGTTCTCACTACCACAAAGTGTTGCCTCTTTGGCCACCAACTACGTACAGTAGTTGCTCATTTTGGTTGGGATGTGGTAAGTCGGAAATGCTTTAATGCCCTTAAACACCCTTCTTACGAGCCTGTGTTGGTCAAATATATAAAATAGCAAATCTGCAATGGTCTAATTTTAGTAGCTGCACACATTTGCCAGTCCTTTGCTGAGTTTTCTCCATTCTTTATGCTAGGAAATAACTCTTGTAACCATGGGTTCTGTCCAAGTGGAAAACATTACTTTTCTTCTGGAAACTATTCTTGTACACTCATCAAGGCCAGAAAGCCAATGAAAATTCATGGATTTTGTCCTACAGCTCAGGACTTTTCTTTACTTTTTTTGAGTTACAGGGAAAGTAACCAGTCTGACCTACCATGGATGGATAGAAAAGTAGGATATAAACATAAGAAATAAAGCATAACAAGGGAGACTTGCAAGGAGTGTTGTTAGGTAGATGTGGGTAAGCTGGTGATAGTGGTTGTTATGTGCTATCAAATTAGCTTCAACTTATGGCAACCCAGTGAATGAGATCTCCAAGAGCTCTGGTCATTGGTAACCCTTGCCTTTTTCACAATTCCTGGTGTTATTTCTTCAAACTGAAAAAAGATTTTTAAAAATTTAAATTAATATTTGAAAAACAAATAAATTATTAAATAATAAAAATGCTGAGCGTGGAGTGTTCTGATTCAGGGTCCCAACCAGTTAGTCATACTCTTTTTGCATGTTCCATTATGTCGTCCTTCCCCCTGCTGGGCCTAAATCCAATTGCTCATACCAACTAGAGTAGACTCACTGAATCAATGGGATTTAGCTAAGTATTGATTTGTCATCCAGGAATTGCTTCAGCTGGGTTGCTGTAATTGGAATAAGAAATTAGATTTAGGCCCTAGTTTTTCATTTTCCCAAGGCATGGGTGGACAATTTTCTGAGTATTCATGTGGTCTTTCTGCTTTCTATACTGGTCAATGCATAGAGGCTCCTCATCTGTCCCAGACATCTGAGTTTCGAAGATCTTAATAGCAGACCTTTTGCTGGGATCCACATGGGAGCCAGGAAGTTAAAGAATTGGATGGAATGGGTGGGTGGGTGGGTTAGAAGATGAGACTCTATGGGAGGGAGAAACAGAAAGCAAGAGAAGCATTTTTTGGTAGGGTGGATGAGAAATGGAGTTTTCAAAAGGGCATAGAAAAGGTTTTCAAAAGGGGTGAGTGGTGTTTGGTAGAAGTAAAATAGTATATAGCATTTTTCAGCTTCATTCAGATAAGGCTTTTACTTCAGGCTTTTAACCTAGATTTACAGTATATGACAACAGAACATAAACATAATAGTTAAATTCCCAACCCCTCTCTCTAGCGTAAATGCAGTTGAATTAGATTTTTAAGCATATTGACAATTAAATGCATAAAACCTTTTCTGCTATCCTTCCCATCTCTGGCCATGAGCTGCCATCACTGCCTCCTCCATACCAGCCAACACCTGCTGCCTAAAGCACTTGCCTCTGTTTTGCCTTGTCCATGGCTTGTGTAGCAAACTACAGAGCAAAATGAAACACTGCTTCACACAAAGCAAAATTAGATTGCCTCATGGTAGGGCCATCTCTGTTTGTAGGCATTCTTGAATTCTGGCACCTCTTTTCAGAAACCAACCACTGCAAAACCTGCTAATTTAGAACTTTGTTAAAAAAAATCTATACCTTCCAGTGAGTTTATTTTCTGCTTTGAATAAGTTTTCCTCCCCACAATTGTTCACACAAGCCCTAATGAAATTATCAACTTTCTGACACAAGATGCTGATGACCACTGGCTTCGGTGGCTTCTAAACTGAATCACATAAATTATGGAGGATGTCCTTGGACAGTTACAGCCGCAACAGTAAATTAGAACATCCATATTAAGAAGCAGTATACCTCTGTAGACTCGTGCTGGGGTGTTGAGATAAGAGGGCTGTGGCCTTAATGCCCCTGCTTTGGAGCTTCTCAGAAGGATTTGGCCTTGGTGAACCAGGGTTTGGGGAAGTTGCTTTTTGGACAAAAAGGTAATGTGTTCAAGTTCTGGTTGAGAATCCCTGCTCTAGCAGTGCTCTCTTAATGTACCCATGCATTACGAACAAGGGCCAGTATGCAGTACTTTCAGAAGTTGTTTGGTTGCAAATATTGAGATACTCCAAAAATTTTCATACGTCCAAAATGAGGTGTAATATTTCTTTGCTGATTCAGAAGAAGATATGGTTCTACAACCACACAAAAGCTTCAGGGCTATTTCCTTGCTGTGTATGTAATTCTCCTTTTTATCTAACAGACATTTAATGGTTTCTGGGTGGAAAAAGATAATAATCAACACACTGTTATTCTGGGGGCATTATAGAACCCATTTGATTAAGGGCAGCAGAAAGCCATTCACAAAATATTGCCTTATGCAAGTGTGCTAAGTTAACAAGGGCTTTATTTTTTTTTCTCCATGGTTTTACACCTTCCTTTCACCCTAACAATGGGATTATTATTATTGTTGTTATTATTATTATTATTATTATTTTGGTAGCTTTCTGATGGGAAGACAAGTGAAAAGATGACCATACAAGCTAAGGGATTCTGGGCATTGCTGTCCATGAAAAGCAACTTCCAGTCCACAGTGAATCAAAGGGGAGTGGAATAAAGCACTTGGCAAACTCCCCTCCCTGGGGAAACACCAGCTTCAAGGGGAGATGATTATTATCAAGGCTGCAGTGAGAGATGAAAGGGTTAAGTCACCCTGTCTACCATGGCCCCAACCCTGACTTCCCATTCGCTGCACTATTAGACACAAAGAAACTGATCTGTTAAACACAGTTATGCATCTCACATATTTGGTCTAATTTGGCTATGGGTTCAGCCGAGAACAAAGCCTAAATCATACCCTCAAACTGTCCCAATTTGGCAGGAACAATCAGATTAATCCTCTATCATTCCACTTTTCCAGCTGCTTTTAAAATGTCCCAGTTTCTCTCACTTTCTCCCATTTTGCCCCTTTCTCCTCAACTTATTTTAATTGCTGAAACTGAATTCAAAGTGCAAAAGTGGAAAGTGGGGGTGAGGAGGGGAGGGGAGGGGGCAGATTCTTGCCCTTCCCAGTAGGCTCGGGCAAACAAAAACTGTTGCAGCCTCTCCTAGCTTGTGTTCCTTCCTGATTAGTAACTTTTGCTGTCTCTACCACACTCTGATGTTGTTTGGCTATGTATGTCATTTTAATCTGTGACATGTTGGAGGGTATGCTATGTGTGTGTTTTAATTGCAATTTCTTAATGCTTAGTTGCATTAATTCCTTATTTACCCCAACTTCACCTTCCTATCCACCCTCTGTTTATAAACATAAACTTCTGCAGGGGAGCCACAGAAAATTTTGGGATGAAGGACAAGATTCAGAAAGGGCCAGATCTCTCATTCTTGGATACCATCAGGATTGAAATAAGCCATACTGGCGCACTACTTTTAAGCAGTTTGGTGGCAATCTGAAAGGATATCTTTATTCTGATTACAAAAAAAGAATACAGAAGTCAAATGAGCATAGAATGCCATCCTTTTGGAGGAAGTGCTTAAAGGTTTGAGAATGAAAATGTTAAGACACACAGGCTGAAAGAGCAATTTTACATCTCAGTGGCACCATAATAATTATCTTGCCAATTTGTCTAATGCTTATAACCTGGTGCACCTCCCGGTCTTGATTAAAGCTGAGTGCTGATAATGGATTAATCAGCATAAGGCAGCTTAATGGAAACAGCCTCAGGAGAGTACCAGGCAACACGTGTGTCTTTTCATATGCAGTGCCCTAACACTGCCCTATATGAAAGAGTCTCACCACCATATGTCATGGACATATAATATGTACAGGTGCATGTTTAAGGGGCATGTTTAAGGTTAAATGCCATTTCCCTACGGTCATGTCAGGTATGGAAGTCTCCATGCACCTTAATTAGAATCACAGACTCTGCTTTCAGTCTATTAATGATAGATTGGATTTTCTTTCATAACTTGTCCTAGCCTGGCAGGACAGTTCTTTTAAAAAGGTTCTTAAAGCTGAGAGTTTGTGGATCTTAAGGAATGTCTTGTGAAAATATTTCTGTCTCTCTGGCTTTTCTCCGCAAACGAAGATTCAGGAAGGACTTGTCCCGCGCTTTCTGCAAGCGCACTGATGACTAAAAAGGCCAATCTGAGATAAACAAGTCCGGTTGCAGAAAGCACAGCAGAAGGTCTCCTTGGGTGATGTTTCTGGGTTGTGATTCTTTCTGCGTTGTCATTTCTCTTCACGACTTGTTCGCCGTGAGTTCTCAAATAAGGCTGCAGCATTGTGGATAGTACGTCTCCATGCCTCCCGATGTGAGGCTAGGGCGGACCATTGTTGGTGATCAATTTGGCCGAGCCTGAGATGTTGTTTCAGGGAGTCCTTGTATCGCTTTTTTGGAGCGCCCCTCTTATGCTGACACATGGTGAGTTCACCGTTTCTGTATAGACAATATAAAGGAAATTTATATGGAAGCCTCTTGTGTTTTTACAGCATGTAAAATTATTTAAAACACATTAGCTGAAAAGCAAAAGTTAGGCCAACTTGGAGTTTGTTGCAGACATCAGAATACCTGTGACAAGTTTTCCACTTACTAGATGGATCATTTTGTACAGCGCTCCCCTATCTGGGGCCCTCTGAATGTGTTGGATGACAACTCCCATAATCCCCAGCCATCATGACTATATTTGTGCGTATGTGTATACTAGTTTGGAGATGGCTGATTTAGTATAACTCATAGCTTAGGGCTATTGCATAGAGAGTCTCCAAGTTCACAGTCCATGACAATAATGCTGCTGTGATGAGTAAGGAAACTCATTACTTCATTGTCCTAACTCACAAGGTGAAATAGACTCAACAGAATTCCAAAGAGTTGGGACACTTGCCATGAGGTTGCTGCTCCCTGTGAGTGTGTAATGTATTGGTCATCTCTAAAGGACTCCTACAGCTGATGCCATAATGTTTGTGAGTCAAGCAGGTGATGAAAGATGTCACTCTAGAAGAGCTACCTATCTGCCATCAGGCACACTCTTCCTTTAGTTTTACTAATTAAAAAAAAACTTTTGTAGTTTTCATTGAGATTCTTCTTGTAAAACTAGCACAAAAATTGCTGGCTCAGTAAATATACACCCTGGCAGAGAGAGAGAAAAGAAGGTTATTACCTGACAACTGCTTATTCTTCCTTAGGAAGACATACATCATGATCAAGTACTGAGGCACAAAGTTACAACATCTTCCTATATATGCACCATCTGCAGGTAGATGTTGCTGACTAAGGTTACCAGTTCAGGATCATCACAGGCCCTGTTTCAGGGCCAAACTCTGAAACCTAACGACACTCCTGGTGATGTCATTAATCATTATGCATTAAGTACTAACCACAGTTACTCACAGCTTGTCAGTCAAACAAAGACACATAAAGAGAGTTCATATTTTCCTGTTTGGGAGAGAAATCTTAGCTAAAGGGGCTGTTGTACTAGATGAGATGTAGATTTGCACACAGTCCTTTCTTCTTGCCTGGAGGAAGTAATCTCAGAACCACTGGCAATAATCTTTGCAGAACAGGTGAATTCCCTGAAGACTGGAAGAGGGCAAATGCTGTCCCCCATCTTTAAAAAAAGCGGGGAGAGAGGACCCAAAGAATTACTGCCCAGTCATCTTGACATCAATACCAGGGCCCGGTTTACACAGCAAAATAAGTCCGTGAAGAATTCGCTAAGAAACCTAATAGTTCACACACATTGCGCCACAATATCGCCTCATTCAGAAGGGGGGGGAGCTCAAAAACTCAAAAGTAGCATAATAAGGGCTTTTACTACTTTTCCTGACTTTTTTGAAAAGCAATGCGACTTAGCGCACTATCAATTGTGTGAACTACCATTTCGGAAAAGTCTGTGTGAATTACCAGCAATCTTCCTGAAACAACAACAGCAGAGCTGAGCCATGATTGGTTGGACTGACCAGGGAGGGGGTTGGCATGACCACGGAGGGGATGGAGGAGCCTCAAATGAAAAGATCCAGCCACTGTTGTTTCCAGCCATGGAAAAGATCCATCCAGTGCTATCGCCATGCCAATCGCCCAGCTGTCTGCCTCCTGGCTTGTTTGGCTGCTGCACTGAAGAATCCCCAGTTAGCTTTTTCCCGTGTGTGTGTGTGTGTGTGTGTGTGTGTGTGTAAGAGAGAGAGAGAGAGAGAGAGAGAGAGAGAGATTGAGTAGCGATCTGCTTCTCCGGCTGTTTGCTCCCTCGCATTCCTATGATCGCGTTTGTGTGTGTGTGAGAGAGAGGGGGTGGTGGTTGAGGGGAAGGGGGGACTTGATGGGGGGATGGCTCCTCGGTGGCTAAAAGGCTGCCTCCTTCCTCCCATCCTTCTCACTTTGGGAAGAAGAGGGAGCACTCCCTGCTAAGGGATGAAAACTAGCAGGCATTTCTCTGGTAATCAAAGGAGGGAAAGGTGCCAGCACTTTCTCTCTCTCTCTCTCTCTCTCACACACACACACACACAGCTTCCGGGCATCTTCCCCGAGATGTGCTTGGGAGGCCACGCCCCCACCTCTGTCTGTGTGAACTAGAAAGCGGAAAACTATACAGATCAACCGATTTAGCAGTAAATCATGTAAACTATGCAGCACTGGTGCTAAAATGCTCTAAAGCGCAAACTTCTGCAATAAAAACTGCTGTGTAACTGAGCCCCAAGAAAGATTTTGGAGCAGATAATTAAACAGACAGTCTGTAAGTGCTTAGAAAGGGATGCTGTGATCACAAAAAGTCAACATGGGTTTCTCAAAAACAAGTCATGCCAGACTTTCACACACACACACACACACATACACACACACACACACAGTTACAAGCTTGGTAGATTAATGGAATATGGTGGATGTAGCATATCTCAATTTCAGTAAGGCCTTTGGCAAATTCATCCCCCCATGATATTCTTCCAATTAAGCTAGTAAAATGTGGACTAGACAATGCTACTGTTAGATGGCTGACTGGCTGATCCCAAAGGATACTCACCAATGGGTCCTCTTCATCCTGGAGAGAAGTGACTAGGGTGCTATGAGGTTCTGTCCTGGGCCCAGTGCTATGCAACATCTTTATAAATAACTTGGATGAAGGAGTAGAGGGCAAGCTTAGAAAATTTGCACATTATATCATATTAGGAGGGGTAGCTAAAACCCCAGAGGACAGGATCAGAATTCAAAATGACCTTAACAGATTAGAGAGCTGGACCAAAACTAACCAAATGAATTTCAATGGGGAAAAATGTAAGGTACTACACTTAGGCAGAAAAAAATGAAATGTCCAGGTATAGGATGGGTGACATCTGGCTTGACAACAGTACATGTGAAAGGGATCTAGTCTTAGGACTTTATCACACTACACTATTATAGTGTTATTATTCCACTTTAACTGCTCTGGCTGGCTCCTGTGGAGTCCTGGGATTTGCAGTTTGGGAGGGGCATTTAGAACTTTCAACCAGAGAGTTGAAGAGGGAGCAAGCTTGATTTCTCCTGCTCCAGAGACTAGAACACAGAGCAATGGATTCAAACTACAGGAAAAGAGATTCCACCTACAATGTGAAGTCGAAGGCTTTCACGGCTGGCATCCATAGATTTTCCTTGGGTTTTTTCCCCGGGCTGTGAGGCCGTGTTCTGGAATAGTTTCTTTCTGATGTTTCGCCTGCATCTGTGGCTGGTTAGATTGGCTCTCTTGTGCTATCTTACAACTCTATGGTTCTATGATTCTTTGAGTCTCCGGAGCTGAGACCCCAAAACTGGAGAATTTGGGCCCTCATCCCCCACCCAGAGATGACTGTTGAAAACTGGAGACTCAGGGCCAGGCCCTGAGATGTGGTAACTCTACTACTGACTCAGAAAATGTTAAGAAAAAGCATATGGTGTAGCCCGAAACAAATTTCATTAGAATGCAGGTATATGTGCATTTTTGAGTGTATACGAAGTCTGTCTATTAAATAATGAGACTGTGTTACTACCTTTCAGACAAATCAGGGAGAACTGATTGTGAATGCTTGAGTGGTGACCTTGAACATGTCTGAACCTGTATGACAAACATCAGCACTCTTGGCCATTCAGTTAATTGTCAATCCTCCTTTAAAACAGCTGTGTTGTCGGTTGTGTGCTGGAAAAATGCTAAGTTTAAAAGTTGAGCAACATGTCAATTTGAAATTTTTAGTAAAATCGAACAAAACACCAACGGAATCTTTTCAAATGCTTACTGAGGCCTATGGGGAAGACTGCATGTCTTGCGCGCGTGTGTTTGAGTGGCACAAAAGATTCAGAGTAGGATGTGAGAATGTGGAAGAGGATGAACGCCATGGATGACCTTCTACTTCAAGAACCGAAGAAATTTTGGAAAAAATCAGCTAGATTGTTTGAGGAGACCACCAACTCAGTGTCTGAATGATAGCTGAAGCCATGAACATTGACAAAGACACTGCATGGAAAATTTTGAATGAGGATCTCAACATGGGAAAAGTTTGCGCCAAGATGGTCCCTAGAGTTTTCACACCAAAGCAAAGAGTGCCACAAGGAAATTTGCACTGACATTCTGCAGCAACTTGAGGCGGACCCAAACCTTTTTCAAAAAATCATCACTTGTGATGAAACCTAGATCCTCCAGTGTGATCCTGAGACAAATGACAGTCAATGCACTGGAAAACACTATCATCACCAAGAATGAAAAAGGCACATCAAAGCAAGTCCACATTAAAAGCCATGCTCATTGGGTGTGTGTGTGACATCAAGAGCCTAATTTTGGCAGGTTGGGTTCCAGAAGGCAGAACAGTGAACCAGCATTATAAGGAAGTTTTGACAAAGCTGAGAGACTGGGAGAAAGAGTGGCGGGGGGGGGGGAGGCCAGAACAGTGGGGAAATGGTTTCATTCTTCATCAAGACAATGTTCCTGCTCACACAACACTTTCTGTGAAGCAGTTTTTGGCCAATAAACACATTACACTACACTGGAACATCCTCCATATTTGCCAGATTTGGCACCATGTGACTTTTTTCTTTTCCCTAAAGTGAAATTGGTGTTTAAAGGAACATTTTTTTAGTCAATTGGTGCAGTAAAGAAAATGGCAGATGTGTTGAAACAGCTGACAGAAACTGATCTGCTCCATGCCTTCAACCAGTGGAAAACAAGATTGCATTGGTGTGTGAGAGTGAACAGGGAGTATATTTAAGAGGACAAACATTAGAATTGTAATACATATAAATAAAGATGGGTTATTGTATCAGTCTCGTTATTTAATAGACAGACTTCGTGTGTGACACATTTGTGAATATTTTCTTGTGGAAGAAAAATACCCTCTGTGCATAGGAAGCCAGCACAATTTGTGTGTGTGTGGGGGGGTCTAGTCTTACACTCTTTTGTGATCTAGGTTTTTTCCCAACACACAGTTTAGCTGTGCAGTTCTATACCTGCATTTCACATACACTAGCCCCCAAAGTGTTAAGACTGTGCTCTTTTCCTAAATATTATAATTGTCCCAGGGATCCTAGGTTTTCAACTTACATTTCTATTGATGGCCAGAGGGTAAAGAAACCATAGTTGGAGAGGAATATCCATGACTGGAGTCGAATCATAGGTAGACTTGTAAAGGGGACTTGATTCACTGTGCCTTGGTGTGTGTGTATGTATGCATGTGCCCAAGGATTTCATAGGGTTTTCTTAGGCAAGGAATACTCAGAGGTGGTTATGCCAATTTTTTCCTTTGAAATACTACCTACAGCACCTGGCATTCATTGGCAGTCTCCCATCCAAGTACCAACCAGAGCTGACCCTGCTTAGCTTCCAAGATGAGATAAGATCTGATGCCTTTAGGGTTGTACCAAATAATAAATCATATCAAAGGTCACTTCTTTGTAGGAACAAGTGTGTCAAGCCCAGCCTAGGACTGTGGGTGGCCTTAACTAAATTTAGGGTGTGTTCTTTGGGGGAGGGGAAGTGTTCTCCAGTTGGGATGTAGAGGAATATAAAGTGAAACAAGCTGCAGATTACTGTTACTCTGACCAAACAAGGACAGAAGACTGCTAGTATCTATATGAAACCTCTTGGTCAATCAAAAGGCTTTATACTGTTTGCTAATTTCAGGGATTGATGTTTGCAAGTACTGGTCTATTCTATTCTATGGAGATTATCAGATGCTACAAATATGGCATGCTAACAACAACCTCAAAAGGGTTTCCCTATCAAACGACATCATCTCCTTGCGTTCTTGAAGCGTTCTGCTGCCGCGAATAAGCTGTTCTGTTTTATTAATGCGTCAAGCCGTCAATAGATCACCGACGGTGTTTATTTTTTTGCAGTATTGCCAGTGTCTGAAATTGCATCCCGTTCTGCTATTGTGAATACAGCATCAATGGGTGGTCTCTGCCAGAACACTTTCAGGTGATAACACGAAAACTAGGCACAGGATGATCTTTTTATGAACCTCCCCATGTTGCTTGCCAATTTTAAAGTGTATTTCAGTGCTTGTGTGTTTGTCTTTGTTATTTTTAGTGTTTTTTTTTACTTTTAACCACGCGTGCGTCTTCTTGCAAGAACCATCAAGCTCAAACGCCCTGGCAAACACAGAAGTCAATAGCGCTAGTGTTCATGCTCTGATAATGCTGGGGCTGCTCTTTTTTTGTTATTACAGTATGTGATAAAAAGGGTCATTGTGCTGGGACACTCACACTTTAAAATATAGGAGGACAAAAACATTTTTAGAGGCTCATCTGATAATCTCCTGTGCTTCAACACACAATTTATACCATACTCTCAAACTGTCACAATCTGTCAGAGACAGTCCCAATTAATCCTCTGTTATCCCACTTTTTAAACTGCTTTTAAAAGCTCCCAGTCTTCTCCCCTCCTGCTGCTTTCCCCTTTGTCCTCAGCTTATTCAATTGCTGCAAATTGAGTGCACATGTGTCCTGGTTTTGACCTGTGAAATCAAGATGATGTTGGTCAAGATGGCAAAAGTTAAATATGAGAAAGAATAACAAGCTAGGAAAGGCTGCAGCAGTTTGCTTTTGCCTGAAACTGCTGGGAAAAGGAGAGCCAGCATGGTGTAGTGGTTTGAGCATAGCACTACAACTCTGGACACTAGGGTTTGAATCCCCACTTGGCCATAGAAGCCCACTGAGTGACCTTGGACACATCACATTCTCTCAGCCTCAGAAGGCATAGATAAACCCCTCTGAACAAATCTTGCCAAGAAATCCCTGTGATAAGTTTGCCTTAGGGTTGCCATAAGTCGGACATGACTTGAAGGCACACAAGAACAACTGAGCAAGACTTTCCCTCTCCTCTCTGCTGAGTTAAATGAGTGCAAATTATTTTTGCACATTGAACCCAGTTTGCAGCCATTGAAGGAAGCTGAGAAGAAAGTGAGAAAGTGGCACAAGGAGAGAGAAACTGGGACATTTTAAAAGCATATGAAAAAGAGGGGTGACAGAGGATGAATTAGGACTTGGCAAATTGGGATGAGTGGTGGGTTTGATAGTCCACAGTGGCTCACCTAGGTCCTAGCATCACTGGTTTAGATCCTACCCTTAGACTGACTACCAGATTTGTGACAAAGAATTTGCCCATCTGCCTGTAATTTTAAAAAGGATTAAAGTAATAAATCTAGTATGTTTGTCATGCAGTTTTCAGACACTTTATTCTCCTGAGCATTACTCCTGAGGCAACAGAGAATCAGGAATAACTTGAGCTCAGAAGAAAACTATGCCAATTTAAAATATGTTAATTTTTGTTTTGTTAATGGACAGGGAGTGAATAAAAAACCATGGGAGGGAATTTAGAGAGAGGGTAATTCAGAGGAAAACAGGAAGATTCAGTTCATTCTTTTGTTAAACATTGCACCAAATAAGTGCCTGTAAAGGAAATGGTTTTCTTCCCTCTTTATAATCTGTTTATATATGAAACAGTGTGAACATTTGTGACCTAATGTCTAGGGAGGGAATGTTCATGATCTTGTTCTCTTTTTTTACTGAGAGAATAATCCCTTTTGTTATTTTTGACTGTGCCAGTTCTAAAACTGTAACAAACAGAACAAGGAAGAAAAATAAAGTCAAGCTAATGGAAGAGAAACCAATATCTCTGCTCCATGTGATTAGGCTATGGATAGAACTGTGAGGCTCAGCGTGAAATCTCATTAAAGACAGGCACCGGCTGAATAATGAACGTGATAATAAGGGATGAATAATTTATTATTTGATGAAAAATGCCCATATTGATTGGATAAAATTGTTCACAATGAATAATTCACACATTACGCTTCTTGGAAGCTCAGGGCCATTCTAGTTATACACAGTTTCAGAAAGCTAGGTTCCTCAAAATATTACTCGTTTGTCAATCACAGTAATACTAGGCCTGAAGTTTTGCTACAACAACGATGTCAGCCCTAATCACAGAGAATTTAGGATTGGAAGGGAACTTGAAGATTACCTAGACTAATCTTCTTGCTCAGTATTTTAATCTTCCAACTACAACACCCCTGAAAGATGGCTGTCAGGACTCTGCTTAATTATGGCCAGCAAAAAAGAGCCTACCACCTCCCCAAGGGATTCTGTTCCATGGTTAAACCCCTGTGAGGCTTCTTTTAATATTTAGTCCAAATCTGCTTCCTTGCCATTTCTACCCATTAATTCTAGCCCTGCCCTCTGGAGCAACAGCTATATCCAGTTGGTCTACTAGCTGTGTTTGATGGCAGAGGACTCAAGGTGGCTACATCAAAACTGGCCAAATATAATGGAGATTTTCAGAAGGGAACAAAAAAAGTGGTCCCAAACTAGGAGCTCCATTCACTTCCTAGTTTGAAATCCCGGCTGTTCTTGCGAGAGGACGAGTGCGCGGGAAATTAAAAAATAAAAAGGAAAATAAAGTCAAAAAGTGACAGCAAACACAAAAACACTCTGAAACATAACAAATAACTCTGGGAGGGTCATAAAAAGTGTGTCACTTACCTTGATGTCCCAATCTCAACCAGAAGTGTTCTGGCACAGACCTCCCATTGATGCTGGCATCGCGCTGTGGAAACGGGCACCTTTTCACTTGCAGGACATTCTATTAAAGAAATGGAACAGGAGTAAAAATAATAAACAAACAAATAAAAAGAAGAACTGGCGTAACAACAGTCGGACAGGAGCATGACGACACGAGAATGACGTCATCTGAAAGGGAAGCCCTTTAGCAATCTCCTGGCGTTATCATAATGCCATATTTAGCCTGTCTGATAATCTCCAATAGTAACATAAAAAAATCAACAGTGCAAACAAACCCAAATAGCTTTATAGACCAATGCAATAAACAGATCATAATAAGGCATTCACACATATGTACCAATATATTAAATAAGAATCCATTAAACAGTTAATCATACAATATGTCAATTGTATGATTTAACACAAATCAAATATGTCACTCACAGAAGCAATCAGTATATAACAACTCTGTCCTAAACTTGTTCAGCAAGACTCGTGGCCAGGTTTAGTCACTGGCCAGGTAGAAATGGGCCAGAGAGAGAAGGATGAATAAAGATCTTGCAAGATCATTGGCTTTATATGTGACCAGTGTTTCTCTAAAGAAGCCTGGCCAAAAAAGCTGAGATGCTTGTCCCAGACCTGAGCACATCTTCTGTACATCTAAGGGCCATAAGCCAATCACACATCCCACCTGAGTAATAATCTGAGATCACTGACTATCAGAACTGATATTTTCATGATGTTGCACACTTACCTGACCACTATAAGTGTGAGCTATAACCAAAAGAAAGAAAGAAGAAAAAGACTGCATAATACAACCTTGGTTCAAACTACCTGAAGGACCACGGTCTCCAATAGGAGCCTGCCTGGGACTTGAGATCTCCATATAGTCGGATGCATGACAGGGCAAGATCCATGGTGGCTTCTCCCAGGCTCCAGAACTCCTGGGCTCCAGACTGTCTCCCTGTTGTCTTTCCACTAACAGCCAGCAACAATCTTTTCATTCAGACAGGTCTTTGACAACTGCTATCACTTGCAAGCAAAGTGGCTTTTAACTGGATGGGTGGAGCTACCCTACAACTGCCCCAGTTTGACAGGGACAGTCTCAATTTATCCTTTGTTACCCTACTTTTTCTGCTCTTTCACTTTTTAAAATGCCCCAGTTTCTCTCTCCTCCACTTTCCTCCTTTGTAGTTACAGTGGGCCTTGGTACCCACTGGGGTTTGAGTCCAGGCCCCCCTGTGGATACCAAAATCTGTGGATGCTCAAGTCCTATTATATACAATGGCATAGTAAAATGGCATCCCTTATATAAAATAGCAAACAGCAAGGTTTGCTTCTTGGAATTTATTTTTTGGAATATTTTCAAGCCGTGCATGGTGGAATCCGTGGATGCTGAATCCGTAGATACAATCACTGCAAACTGAGCTTATTTCAATTGCTGCCAACTGAGTTCAAAGTGCAAAAAAAAAAAAAAGTTTGCACTCAATTAACTGAGCAAGAGAGAGAGAGGAGAAGGCAGAATCCTGTCCTTTGCAGTAAGCTCAGGCAAAAGCAGCCTTTCCTAGCTTCTCCAGAAATCAAACAAATATATATATGTAGCTTCCAGACATTAAAACAAAATATGCAGCAGTTAAAATATTCTATTTACAATAAAACTTATTACAACCAAGCAGATAATAAACTGTATCACAAGAGAAAACCTAGACTATGGAGAGTATCAGACACTGTAAATATGGTGTGACAAGGACGCCAGGAGATCGCTAAAGGGCTTTCCTTTCAGACAACATCGTTCTGCAGTCGTTTTGTTCCCATGCTGCTCCCATTCCGCCACCGCTCCTTTTAACGAACAGGCTAAGCCATGAATAGATTGTCCGTTCCGTTTCTATGACGGAATGACAGGTGAGTCAAAAGGTGTCCCATTATGCTGGTGTGATGCCAGCGTCAGTGGGAGGTCTGTGCCAAACACTTCCAGGTGTGATCGGGACATTGTGGTAAGTGACACACTTTTTTGTACCCTCCCTGGGTTACTTGTTTTTTTTTTAAGTGTGTTTTTGTGCTTGCTGTCACTTTTTAAACTTTATTTTTAAAAAAAATCCTGCGCGACCATCCTCTCACAAGAATGGCTGGGATTTCCATTCCAGGAAGTGAATTGAGCTCTGTTTGAACTCTGTTCACTCCTGGGCTGCCAGGGGGAGGGAACAGTTGCACTAAAGGTAGGTCTGAAAATTTTTCTTTTTCTAGTGTTACAGGGATGGGAGGGGGTGGGTGGGAAGAACATAGTGAGATGGGGATGCTATTTTTTTTGTCCCCGTCTGATAAACTCCTATGAGTGTTAGGCCAGCTCACCTGTGTAGAATAATCCATTTAGATGAATCTGATTTTTACACATTATATTGTTATATGTACACGAGATTTCCCCAGTGAGAATGCTAACATTTGTTTTAGTATGAATTATCACATAATTTAGTATGAATTATCACAGGTTTTATCTGTGATTTAACAAGATCCTTGGGGGTCTTTTATAATACCAACGTATTTAACACAACAATGGAGGTTAGGTACCTACACAATTCTACAGAACTAAAGATGGCTTGTTGCAGAGATCAGTCTCCAGGGTGGGGCTAAGTGAGAGGCATAAAAAAAATAAAGCTGCTGGGGTCTCCTGAGAGCCATGTTGAAAGCTGTTAGCCCTATCTATGATACTTTCAGCAGATGTTAGAAACAGGTCACGGTGGAGAAATAAGCATTAATAAACACTCTTTGACAACTAAATCCAAGCCACCCCATTCAAATTGTGTGTGTATATTTGCCCTCAAGTCGCCTGTCGACTTATGGTGACCCATGAATTTCATGGGGTTTTCTTAGGCAAGGAATACAGATTACAGTTTATGATTTCCTGCATTTGGATAGACTTCCAGTCTTATTCAGCAGGCTGAAAGTCTGTGGGCAAAACATTAGTTTCCTGTTTATGGATTTCCAGTAATTTCAGTGAGTCATCATTTAATCCACCGCATATTCTGAGATTTACAGTGTATGGCTTTTTTGGATATTGCATTTTTCATTAGCAGGGCTATCCCAAGGCATTTTGGGGTCTACGGTGAAGCAGCGAGTGTTGTCCAACCTCACTTACGCAAATCAAGGTGCATAGTATCCAAAACCAGCCAGGTTATTTTGGCACCTGAGGCAGATAATCCTACAAGCAACTCTTCCTCTACTTGGTAGTAAAAATACAAGAATAAGGAATTAATTCACTAACAATTTGCTGCTCTTTCACAACACTCAGAACCTGACACCCAAAGTTTAATAGTAGGGCTGTGAGTACTAGTACCAAAAAAAATAAAAGTCTTTTCACCTTGCTTGGCAACTGTGTAACACAGGGCTCCAGAAAAGAAGATCTATAAACATATCATTATGATCTTCCTCCTAACTTGACTTCAAGGCATAAACCTATTAGCCTATGTTGGAACTTCCCTTAGCTTAACAATGCCTGAAGCAATCCATTCATTTCTGTCCTATCAGCGTACACCAAAATCCCACCCACACAGTGTTTCATGATCAGCTGATGTTACAGCCAAGTCACTCTCATGAAGCTGTTGTGATCATCTGGAGTCACCTGACAGTTTTATCAGTATAGTGACATCAGAGTGTGCTTGCATTTCTACAGAGAAAGGGAAAGATTAGTAAAACATTAACTAGAAGAACATTCAAGAAAAAAAACTACAATAACCTGGATGTTTTCTTTATACATGTAGTGGGCACATCGACAGAGGGCACAGAATTCTAAATACCTCATAGAACTGCAGATCCCAGGATTGCATAAAATGAAGCCATGACAATTAAAATGGGATCCATAGTTATCTGGAGCAAAGCTGGCTGATTTCGGACTTGACTAGCATTGACTCCATTCCAGAACCCAAACTGGAGTAGTATTACTACATTGTGACTTGGATCCAGACTTCCCATATGCTGAACTCCACTCATGAGATTAAAACCTCAACCATATGGAGCTTTATAATCTGAACAATTTAAAAAGAGTAGGAAGGGAGGGGGGGAAGGAATATGATGACACCTTTAAGAGTAACTTATTTTTATTTTAGCATGAGCTTTTGTGGATATAAACCCACTCCTTCAGATGCAGTACAGAGTGATATCAAAGTCTCAGATTATAAAGCATGTTTGCTCAATTGTGGGAGTGGTGTGGAATGTAATAATAGGATCCAAAAAGATGCAGATCATGACCCTCATTCTATTTATGTTACAAGAGACTAACTAGATTTTCAGACAACTCTGTTATAGTGTTACTATTCCACTATATTTGCTCTGGCTGCCTCCTGTTGAATCCTGGGATTTGCAGTTTAGGGAGGGGCATTTGCAACTCTCAGCCAGAGAGCTTTTAGGCCTCACTAAACTACAAACCCCAGAATTCCACAGCAGAAAGCCAGAGCAGTTAAAGTGGAATAGTAACACTATAACAGTGTAGTCTGAAAATCTCCTTAACACGGCTACTATTTTAAACTATTTTTTAAAAGTGTTAAATTAGGGTATATGAGCTAAATCCAATTCCTATCTGTCTACAGTAGACCCAATAGAATGGACTTGTGGGTCTATTCAATGAGTTTATTTTAGGCTGGACGAATGTCAGATTGATTTCTTTATCCACCTCCTCAGATGTATGCCTGGTAGTTGCACATTCATCAGAATCTAATCTAGTGACATCCAGAAAGAGGACGTTTTCTATGGTGGTGGTAACTCTTTGTAATACCACCACCACCCAATGAAACGTGCACTGATTCTGTTGCCGTGTAGGTGCAAATCCAAAACTTTGTTATTTGCCTCAGTATTTTACAGACCTATGCCACCTGTTGTTTTGATTTTTGAATTATGTTGCTGTGTTTTGTTTTAGCAATAATGCATGCTTGTGTTGTAGCTTTATCAAACCACACAGTTTGGATACATAAAAAGAACTATATTTGTCCAGAGTTTGGAAATATTGCAATAGGTAACAGGTTATTGTCTTCATCATCATAATCTTCATCATTATCTAAAATAAATTATTATTATTATTATTATTATTATTATTTACCCTGCCCCTCTGTTAAAAACAATCAGGGCGGCTTACAACAATTAAAATACAACAATACTGACTAAAATCCCTAAGCACCACCACCTCCACCTCCCCCATAAAAAGATATCAAACTAGTATCAAATTAAAAACCACCTAAACTAAAATCACATAAATAAACAAATACAAAAATCAACAGCCAGCAAGACAAAAAGAGGCCAGGAGACGCAGCTCCTGAGGCTGGTATCTAATCAGGAAAGGCCTGCAGAAACTCATAACTAATTTCTCTTCTTATTTCTTGACAAACCAGCACTGTGTATTGGTTTGTATAATGGACTAGGAATCTCGGAGATCAAGGTTCAAATCCCTGTGGAAACCCACTGGGTGATGTTGGACAAGTCACACTGTCTCAGCTTCCAGCATCTTTCACCATTGACTGCACTGGCTAAAGCAGATTGAAGTGGCAGTCCAACAATATCTGTAAGGCCATAGGCTGCCTACCCTTTTTAGTAGCTTGCTTTTTTTATTGGGCTTCTCAAAGCAGGACTGAGAAATTATAGCAAAAAATGCAATAGCAAGAACAGGGACACAAGAAAAATCATGAGAGAAGATATTAGTTCTTAAACAAACACAATCCATAGAAACCGTTTTTCCCCTCCTGTAAGGTCTACCTAAGAAAGCTAATGTACAGTAGGGTAGTACTTTGAGTATTGGACTAAGACTCTGAGAAACCAGGGTTCAAATCCTCACTCTACCGTGAAACCCACTGGGTGAACTTGGACAAGTCACACTCTCTCAGGAGATTTTCAGACACTATAAAAGACCTCTACGGAGGTCGGGAGAGGGACGTGGCTATCCCGCTGCAGGGGGTCAGTTTCGGATGATGCCATCCCCCTCCCATCATCCTTCGTTTTGCTTCCGTGCTCAATCGATGGAAAAGGCGCCACATTTTACTCACAAAAAACGTCCGTGAGTAAAAAGCGGTGCCTTTTCCATCCATCAGGCACAGAAGCAAAACGAAGGACAACGTGAGGGGGACGGCATTATCTGAAACTGACCCCCTGCAGCAGGATAGCCGCGTCTCTCTCCCGACCTCCTTGGAGGTCTTTTATAGCATCTGAAAATCTCAGTCTCAGAGGAAGGCTGCAAACTCCTTCTGAACAAATGTTGCTGAGAAATCTCATGATAGTCTAGCCTTAAGGTTGCTATCAGTTGGAAATGACTTGAAGGCACACAACAACAACAAAAACAGCAACAACACAGCTTTTAATTTTTTTAAAAAAAATCACTTGAAAAGACAAAGGGAGGCAAAAAAAAAAAACAAAAGCCCACAAAATATTTTTACACCAAATGCCTGATAAAGTTTGTAAACATCATGCAAAGTGATATCATTGGGACCTCATAACCCACAAAATTAACAAATTACCAGGCATGACATCCTTGGTAACATGTTATTTCCGATGATTAAAAGGAGAGGTTACAAAATGGTTCACATGACGCTTGGCATTGGATTAAATGTGTTGGTAAAATAGGTTAGAAAAACCTCTACTTCTTCAGGCACGATGCTCTTGAAACGTCTGGAAAGGATTAACATTCCTTGCAGCTTTAAAGCATGACTGCTTCATCTGTAGCAAGCCGAGTTATAAGTTTGATAAATTGCACTTTATAAGCTACGTAACAAAAGTAATAATAATAATAATAATAATAATAATAATAATAGGTTTAATAGTCCATGAAATAGTGTATAGCACATGCACATTAATTCATAATGCACCCAGTAGGTGTAGATCTCAGTAGTCATAAGTGAAATTCCTGTAATATAGATTCAGCTGTCGCAGTACACACTGGTTCCTGTTAACAAGCTAGAATGCTGCCCTATGGAAAAAAATGAACAATTGGAACAGATGTGGTGCATCTTGCTGCCACTTAACTATAATTCTATTTTCTCTCTCTCTGTGGGCTTGTCTATAAGAGGCAAAAAACCAACAAGAGTGCCTTGCAGTAATGGCATTTTGCAGCAGCTGCGACTTGTCTTAATGGTGTTTTCTCTCCATAAGGTTCACATGCAAGATGGCAGCTGCAAGTGATTTATTCACATTTGTACTTACCTGTACTTACCTGTAATTTGCCGCCGCTGAATTAAAAAAAAAGATGTCCAAGGTGCGATAGAGCAATTTTTTGATTTAGCAGAAAAGCAAAAAAGCCCAAACACCCCGTTTTCTCACCTTAATGCTTGCTTGCTAAGGTGAAAATCCAACATGGTGGCAGTGGGCACTTGCCTTGTTAGCAGGAATGCACATTCCCCTCCTTGTTTTTTTTTTTTTTTTTTAAATTCTGGGAAAAGCCACAAAGGCAGTTTTTGATGTTTTGGGCCCACCTCCTTCCCAATATGGTGATACAATGTGGAATGCCATTATGACAGGTAGGATTCTACTCACATTCCATGAGGAGTATTTTTGCCATTTAGATAACCACTGTGTCAATCTCTCTGTGCATGTATATGCCCCTGTGTGTGTGTGTGTGAGTGTAGAAAACTGCTGCTTACTCACATACACACAGAGAGAGATATATTTACTTATCTATTTTCTAAATAAATAGTTAAATAATTTTTGAAGGAATGTGCTGATACAGTATTTATTGACTTAAAATTATCATTTGAAACTTCTGCCTACCAGGTGCCTGGGGCAATGTACTATAAAAACATCAAAGTTTCATAAAAAGCTGGGGAAAGCAAAAAACAAGAACCCAAAAAAACCAAAACCCCAAACACCCAAACTAATGATTATTTGATGATATTGCTCCTTGGTGCATTTTGGTCTTTGTGTACTGCTGGCACGTGTCAAGTGGTGAGGGGGCTGTTGCTTGAACAGTAAGTTGCTTTGCTTTGGGTAGTATGCAGAGCTTAGAAATGTGACTTTTTGAGGGGAGAAAAAGGCTCCTAGAATACTCCAGCCAGCATGGCCTTATAAGTGGAGGCACCATTTGCTGTTCTACCTCAGGCACCAAAATGTCTTGGGTTGACCTTGCTAGAAGAATATTGCTCATTGTGATGCAGCAGTCTTTATGTTCAACCCTGCCATTGACAATGACACTTAGGAGATTTTCAAACAACACTGTTATAGTGTTACTATTCCACTTTATTTGCTATGGCTGCCTCCTCTTGAATCCTGGGATTTGCAGTTTAGGGAGGGGCATTTACCACTCTCAGCCAGAGAGATCTTAGGCCTCACTAAACTACAAACCCCAGAATTCCACAGCAGGAAGCCAGACCAGTTAAAGTGGAATAGTAACACTATAACAATGTAGTCTGAAAATCTCTTAAACTGCACTTGGAAAAGCTGCAGTGCCTCCCAACCAAGATGGATGTTCTTCATTTGGGAAGGGAACAGCTGTGAATCTCATCTCTTTTATGACTGCCAATGAGGAAAAGCCTACTGGCTTATTTCTGAGTTGGCTCTTTCTCACTGAGGGGAAAAATGTTTTACTCTGTGGGCAGTTGAAGAAAGTCAATGTGAATTGTAATATTGATACTGCTTTACTGCTAATTCTATCTGGTACTGTCATCTGAGCTTCCAATACCCATTGGCCAAACTGCTATAATAGACTGAGGACTTTTTCGGACGCGAAGAAAGTAATGCAAGCAGCCTCGTCAGCTTGCAAGGCTGCTGCGCTGCAGAGCCTCCCTTTCGTATGATGCTCGCCCCTGGCCTCTGAGTAAAAAACGATGAAATATGACGCTCAGCTCTCCCCGTGGTACCGCAACAGTACCGGCAGAGGCAAGCGTCATACGAAAGGGAGGCTCTGCAGCGCAGCAGCCTCGCAAGCTGACGAGGCTGCTTGCGTTACTTTCTTCGTGTCCGAAAATGTCCTAAGAGAGAGATATACAGTAAGTAGAACTTGATTCCATAAACCTAGCCAAATCCTTGTCTTAACAGATCAAAAATGGAAGAAAGAAAATAAGCAGATACAATCCTTCATGGTGTATTTATGATCCAGTGCTTGATCCTGGACAAGCAAGCTGACCTTGCATGTATAACTGAAACCTGGTTAAATGAAGAGGAGGGTGTCAACTTGACCCAATTATGCCCACCAGGTTTCCAGGTGTAGCAGCAGGCAAGATATCATGGGCGGGGAGGAGGCGCTGCAATGATCTATCATGAGTCCATTCCTCTATTGAGGTACCCTGTCCGACAATCTACAAAGTTTGAGTGTATATACCTGGCAATAGGGCAACAAGACAGGATCGGGATTGTGCTGGTGTACCAACCACCTGCTGCCCAACTGTCTCCCTGCCAGAGCTGTTGGAGGTGATCTTGGAAGTGGTGTTAATCACCCCCAACTCTATTGTCTTGGGGAATTTAAACATCCATACTGTCATCAGGGACAGCTCAGGGTTTCATGGCTTCCATGGCAAGCATGGACCTCTCTCAATTAATATCTGGCCCTAGACATGTAGCAGGCCACACTCTTGATCTGGTTTTTGCTGGCTAGGATGATGATGATTTGGAGGAAGCAGGGTTTGAAAGATCCCTGTTATCATGGACAGATAACTGTCTGAGTTTAGATTTGCTGGGACTTCTAACCTCTTAGGAGCATTAGTCTCTGGGGACTAATGGATCCCAAAGGATTCCTGAATGCTCTGGGGAATTTCCCAGCTGCTAGAGTTGGTGATTCTGTTAATATCCTTGTTGATCTGTGGAATTGGGAGATGACACAGGCAATTGATACGTTATTCATAGAATCAAAGAGTTGGGAGACCTCAAGGGCCATCCAGTCCAACCCCCTGCCATGCAGGAATACACAATCAAATCATTCCTGACAGTTGGCCATCCTTCGTTGAACTCAACCTTCCTAGGTAACTATTGGCCAGTCTCTAATCTTCCCTTTTAAAGTAAGGTCCTAGAGTGAATGGTGGAAACACAATTCCAGGCTTTCTTGGTTGAAATGGATTACCTGGATCCATTCCGGTCTCGGTTCAGGCCTGATTATGGGACAGAAGCAGCCTTGGTTGCCTTGGTGGATGACCTACACTGGGAATTGGACAGGGGGAGCGAGTCCCTATAGGTCCTCCTCAATCTTTCAGCGGCATTTGATACAGAACTACTTTAAATAAGTAAATAATAAATAAATTACTCTAAAGTAAATCCAGGTTGTGTTCAGTAGGATTTACTTCCCAGGTAAGTACAAAATGAATTGCAGCTTTAAGAGAGGGACTTTAATTTTAACTAGGGTTGCCACTTTAGGAATGTCCCAGGCCCTGAGGTTTCAAGCCAAAAACCTGAGGCCTAGAGATAGCCTCTGGTGATGAGTCCCTTTTGGAGAAAAGCGGTATATAAATCAAATAAGTAAAATGTCATTAAGCATTAAGCACCAAACTCAGTTGGTCACAGATTGTCATTCAAACACACAGACAGAGGACATATTTTCCTGTTTGGAAATTAAGACAGAAATCTTAATTAAAAGTGCTGTTCCCAGAGCACAATGAAATGAGGCAATTATTTCATAGAATGATAGAATGATAGAATCATAGAATTGCAGAGTTGGAAGAGACCACGAGGGCCATCCAGTCCAACCCCCTGCCATGCAGGAAATCTTGATCAAAGCATTCCTGACAGATGGCCATCCAGCCTCTGTTTAAAGACCAACAAGGAAGGAGACCCCACCACGCTCCAAGGGAGTGTGTTCCACCATTCACTCTAGGACCTTACTTTAAAAGGGAAGATTAGAGACTGGCCAATAGTTACCTAGGAAGGTTGAGTTCAATGAAGGATGGCGAACTGTCAGGAATGATTTGATTGTGTATTCCTGCACGCTCTGAGGGAGTGTGTTCCACTGCCTAACAGCTCTGACTGTCAAAAAGTTCCTCCTAATGTTGAGGTGGAATCTCTGTTCCTGGAGCTTGCATCCATTGCTCCGTGTCCCAGTCTCTGGAGCAGCAGAAAACAAGCCTGCTCCATCCTCAATGTGACACCCCTTCAAATATTTAAACAGGGCTATCATATCGCCTCTTAACCGTCTTTTGTCCAGGCTAAACATACCCAGCTCCCTAAGTCTCTCTTCATAAGGCATCATTTCCAGACCTTTCACCATTTTAGTCGCCCTTCTTTGCACACACTCCAATTTGTCAATATCCTTTTTGAATTGTGGTGCCCAGAACTGGACACAGTATTCTAGGTGAGGTCTGACCAAGGCAGAATAGAGCGGCACTATTACTTCCCTTGATCTAGACACAATACTTCTATTGATGCAGCTAAAAATCGCATTTGTCTTTTTAGCTGCTGCATCACACTGTTGATTCATGTTCAACTTGTGGTCTACTAGGACTCCTAGATCCCTTTCGCATGTAGTCTCATTCAGCCAGGTCTCCCCCATCCTATATCGATGCATTACATTTTTTCACCCTAAGTGCAGTACCTTACACTTCTCCGTATTGAATTTCATTTTGTTAGCTTTGGCCCAGCTCTCCAGTCTATCCAGGTCATTTTGAATTTTGATCCTGTCCTCTAGGGTATTGGCTACTCCTCCCAATTTGGTATCATCTGCAAATTTGATAAGTATGCCCCTAATTCCCTCATCCAAGTCATTGATAAAGATGTTGAATAGCACTGGGCCCAGGACAGAACCCTGTAGCACCCCACTGGTCACATCTTTCCAAGATGAAGAGGAGCCACTGATGAGCACCCTTTGGATTCGGCTGGTCAACCAATTACAAATCTATTTAACAGTTAACCTGTCTAGCCCACATTTTACAAGCTTGTTTGCAAGAATGTCATGGGGAACCTTGTCAAAGGCCTTACTGAAATCAAGGTATACAATATACACAGCGTTCCCTTCATCTCCCAAGCTGGTCATTTTATCAAATAAAGAGATCAGATTAGTCTGGCATGACTTGTTTCTCTGAAATCCATGTTGACTTTTTGTGATTATGGCATTGCCTTCTAAATGTTCACAGACTCTCTGTTTAATGATCTGCTCTAGAATCTTCCCTGGTATTGATGTCAGACTAACTGGACGATAATTGTTGGGATCCTCTTTTTTCCCCTTTTTGAAGATGGGGACAACGTTTGCCCTCTTCCAGTCTGCTGGGACTTCTCCTGTTCTTCAGGAGTTTTCAAAGATTATTGCCAACGGCTCTGAGATTACATTTGCCAGCTCTTTTAATACCCTTGGATGTAGTTCATCTGGTCCTGGAGATTTAAATTCATTTAGTTTAAGAAGGTAATCCTGTACTACCTCTTTGCTTATTCTGTGCTGGATTTCCCCTATTGTGTTCTCTGTTCCTTTATCTTCAGGTTGGTCCCCCTTTTCCTTTTCTGAAAACACTGAGGCAAAGAAGGTGTTGAGTAATTCTGCCTTTTCTCTGTCCCCTGTTAGCATTTTGCCATCTTCTCCGCATAGTGGCCCTACCATTTCCTTCTTCCTCCTTTTGCTGCGGACATACCCCAAAAACCCCTTTTTATTGTTCTTAACCTCTCTAGTAAGCCTGAGCTCATTCTGCACTTTAGCTTTTCTGACTTTACTCCTACACATGTTCGCTATCTGTTTGAATTCTTCTTTGGTGATTTCCCCCTTTTTCCATTTCCTATACATGTTCCGTTTAAAACTTAGCTCCGTTGAAATTTCTTTAGTCATCCATCCTGGTTTCTTGAGACACCTCCCATTTTTCTTCTTCAATGGTACTGTTTGAAATTGTGCCTTCAGTATCTCCCTTTTGAGAAAGTCCCATCCATCTTGAGGTGTCTTCTCTTTTAGTATTCCTGACCATGGAATCACCCCAGTGTTTCCCTGAGTTTATTGAAATCAGCTCTCCTAAAGTCGAGAATGCGTGTCTGACTATGCCTGGCTTCTCCTTTCCATTGTATAACAAACTCCAGGAGAAAATGATCACTTTCACCTAAGGATCCCACCACTTGCACCCCATTAACCAGGTCATCCCTGTTGGGTAGGATCAGATCTAAAATAGCTGATCCCCTTGTTGCCTCTTCCACTTTTTGGACCATGAAATTGTCTTCCAGGCATGTAAGGAATTTGCTAGACCTTGAAGTTTTGGTTGAGTTAGATTGCCAGCAAATATCAGGATAGTTGAAGTCACCTATCACTAGTACATCTCTCCTTTCTGCGTGTGTGTTCATCTGTTCTAGAAAGGCATCATCCAGTTCCTCCGTCTGACTTGGGGGTCTGTAGTAGAGTCCCACAATAACATCCCTGTTGTTTCCCTCCCCTTTAATTTTTATCCAGATGCTCTCCACCTGGCTTCCAGTACTGATGTCATGGATTTCTTCACTGGTGTAAATATCCCTGACATATAATGCTATTCCTCCCCTTTCCTGTTTGGCCTGTTTCTCTTGTAAAGGTTATACCCCTCTAATCCTATATTCCAATCATGAGACTCATCCCACCAGGTTTCAGTAATGCCTATTATATCATATTTGTTTTGTAGTGCAAGGAGTTCAAGTTCATCTTGCTTATTTCCCATGCTCTGTGCATTGGTGTAGAGACATCTAAGACCATGTGTTCCCTTTACTTACTGCCTGTGCAAGTTTTTTTGCCTCCCACTGTTGGGTCCTTGTGCTGTTTGCCTTGTTCCCTCTATGACAGTTTGACTATTTTCTCCAGCCCTTTTGCCTTCCAGAATACTGTCTCTCTCCCCCCTATGACTCAGTTTAAAGCCCTCCTGATCAAATTCTTGAGACTGTAAGCAAAAATGTTTCTGCCAACTGTTATATAGGGGGATGGGGTAAGGAACACTTAATCTATCCTACTTGGTTTTAACCAAAAGGTGGAGGCAGAGCAGAGTGGATGGCGAGTCCTGGTGCCACAACAACTGGCAGGAAAGGAGGAAACTGCCTAAGTAAACAAAGAGATCCTCTAGAGCAGGGTTTCCTGGAACCATAGGGTTCCACAAGAGGTTGCTAGGGATTCTGTGAGATATTGAGATTGAAAAAAATAAACTTTTTTTTTAGCTAAGATATAATAATTTTTAGGCAGGGCTCCCTGAGAACTGAAAATTGTTTCAAGGGTTCCACCAGGGTGAAAAGTTTGAGGAAGACTGCTCTGGAGAGCCTTTGTGAGCTACTGCAACAAACGAATGAAGCCTTGCAAATTTTAGCAAGCTGCTTCTTTAACAGCAGAGGTGAAGATTTACATACAGTCTCTTAGCTGGAGCTGATCCCACCAAATTTCAGGAATTTGCACCCTTGCCTCCTGCCTGGAGATGACCCACAAAAACTGAAGTCTAAGGGCCAGGCCCTGACAACTGACAACCCCAAGTCTAACAATACTGCAAAGGCCACACTAGCCCCATCCCTGAGTTAATGCAACAAAAAAATGTACGACCCTACTTGTTTTGGCAGAACAGAGCACTCATGGCTGAATGCTATAAAGTGCAAACATTTCTATAATCTCTTCTTATAGAATATGTGAATCTCCGATATGAGTGCTCTTTTAGAACCCATACACTTTTTGTCAAACACCAGGTCATTGGGGCCACACAATATTTTTACATTGTGGCTGCCGCTTAGCTTTATTCACCACATTGGGGTGGGAAGAAAATTGCAGTGCTTGCAGAACCCTGCTGCCATAAAGTGTTCAATTATACACTGGAGGCTGAGCTTGGAGAAATGCCAGCGCAGGAATGCAGGAAACCAGTGAATGTGTGTTGTAAGATTTGCTCCTTATTGCAGGATTCATGCTCACAAGGTTCCTGGTACAAGAATAATTACAGTACAACACAAAGTCCTGTGTTTTCCTTAGTCATCAGAAACTGTCAGCAAAATTAAAAGATGTCATAACAAGGTTCAACTCGGAGCAACTTTTTATCTAATGACTGTAAAGTATATGGGCCTTGCTAGTTATGAATCAGGGAGTGTGTTCAAGGGTAATATAATTAGGCATCTCTCCTGGAACTTCTCCAACTAACTAGTCCCATTTGTATCTTTCCTACATCCTACCACTTTCCTCAAAGCTCCTGCATTTATTGATACCACCCAAAATTTAATCTCCAGCTTTACTTGCAAAAGGGCTGCAACATTTCCCCATAATCTGTTCTATGCAGCCTCAGGGACTCACGTGTTGTGCGTAGGGCAAGAGGCATTTTTCTGAGCTGCACTTTAAGTTGCATTTTATTGTGGCCAGCCTGGGGCCCGTCTAAACGGTGAAAATACCCCTCAAGGAATTTGCTGGGAATCCTACCTATCTAAACAGGATCCAGCACCAATCCACACTATTCAGAAGGAGAGGGGCTAAAATGGCAAAAACAACGGGGTAAAAGCCTTCACAGATTTTCCGGTACTTTTTCAAAAACCGCAAGGGGGTGCACATTTTTGCTTGTTTGGATTATTGAACAATAAAAAAAAAAAACTCGAAGAGAAGCACAAAACTGATTGGTCAGGCAAGAGTGAGGGTGGGGCTTGCTAGGAGGGCAAGCGCCTGCTGCTGCCATGTTGGATTTTCACCATAGCAATCGCTTGCTAAGGTGATAAAAAGGATCAATATTTTCTGTTTTGCTTTCTTGTAAAATTGGAGAATCACTCTATCGCACAAGTGCACCTTGGAACAACTTTTTTTTTTAAATGGTGGTGGTGAAGAACTAATGTGAGTAAATCACTCACAGCTGCCATCAGAAATTTGAAGCTTATGGGGGCTCCTGAGGCCAGAAAAAAACATTTAGATATGTCGCTGCTACTGCAAGATGCCAACACTAAGAGGTATTTGGGATTTTCCCCCCTCATGTAGATGGACACCTGGTCTCTCCTCCTTGAAATAGAGGCCCACTGTTCCTTTTTTAAAATACAGGTCCCCCCACCCGTATCAATGAGGGATACGTTCTTGGACTTATCGCGGATACATGAAACCTCATATATTAGAATCATGCTGGAGGACCTAGAAAACGTCTAGAGAAGACATCTCTCTAGGCACTGGTGTGACTCTCTAGGCACTGGTGTGACTCCACCAGAAGTTGACCATAGAGTCACACTGGAGGACTTCCCGGTGCCTAGAGAGATCATCTCCAGCATGGGTCTATGGTCCTCCAGATGCACAGAAAGAGCTTTTCCCCCTGACTGCGGGTAAGTGAAATAGTGGGTACCAATCCCATGTAAATAGGGGGCGACCAGTAAATTACAATATGTGTTATTAGGTGCAATTTCATACCTACAAATTATTCTGCTATTTGCCATCAAGTAGGCTTTGACTTATGGCAACCCAATGAATGGAGACCTCCAAGAGATCCTGTTGTTACCAGCCCTGTTTTTGCAAACTCAGGGTTGTAGCTTCCTTGAATCAATCAATCCCTCTGTAATGTGGTTTTCCTCTTTTCCTACTGCCTTCCACTTTATCAACCATTATCATCTTTTTTGACTCACTGGAAAAGTCCAAGATCCCTGCAGTAACTTAATCAGCCCTTAGATTCTGTCTTGGGACTGACCTTAACAGCAAATATCATGGCTCAATTTGGTCAAATGTTTGGATGTCTCTGCTCTATTTTTCTTCACGTAAACCTGATCAAAAGTTGTGGAAAATATGGCGTCTTGCATACCTTTGTGGCATGTTGGTTCACTCTAATAAAGGTGAATTTTGGTTTTCTTTCTAAGGTCTCTTATTGTTTATTTATCCAAATACAGTATATAATTCCATATAATTTAAACACAATTGTATTGCTCTAGACACATCTGAACCACAGAAAGATGGACAGCAAACTCTCACTTAAGAGTTTTGTGGCCTAAATCAATAATCGGCATGTTCTTGGACTGCAACTTCCTCTAGATATTGTTGGATTGCCTCTCCTAGGATCCCTCACCATTGGCTGTACTGGCTAGGGCTGCTAGGAACTGCAGTTAAGTAGCATCTGGAGGGGCTCACAATTCCCACCCTGGTCTAATTTCTAGCTTGAGTAAACTAATTAAATGAATTGCTGAATGTTACATCAACACCTAGGTAAATCCTAGGGTTGCCATAAGTCAGAAACAACAATAACGAATTACTGGGAAGTGTACACTTTTTTTTATATAGAAGGAAGATGGAGGAAGTAGAAGCACGGAGGAAATAGCATTCTAATCACACATCCCTTAAAGAGGAACTGAAGTTATAAACTAGCTTATCTTCAAGTCCTGACCACTTCCTCAGAAAACTTTACAGGAGTATGGTGGGACAGTATAACTAACTGAGGAAGGTGCCAGGCTATTTGACTTGGTTAAATGGAATCTTTAAAGCACTTGTTATCTAGTTTCAGAAATAACAGGTTATACATCTGTGGCACATAGCACTTCTGACTACTGTCTCATTTTGATCTTAACAAACCTTCTTAGGTGGAACATATTTACCATCAAGTCCAAGTTTCTAGGTGTAATTATATAGGTGAAAAAAGTACAATTGGCAGAAAAATGTCAACTAACTGATAAACAGAATTCTGTGAAGCAACTTGTTGAGGCAAATAAGCAATGACCAAAATCCAACCCAATAAAACATACTTTCAAACAGACTTTTTTTCCAGTGGGCTTAAGTACACTTAACATTCTGTTGGATGATGATCATCGCAGGAATCTGAGAAATTCCTTGGATTGCTCCTCTGAGAAACTGACAAGACACTCACAGTCATGTAAACAAATATTTAGAAAAGAAAATTACCAGGATTTAAAAGCGTGCCCCTTTTAAGCAGGCTTATGTTTTTTTTTCTTTGTAGCAGTTACCAGCTAAGGGAGATTTTTCACCTAAGGGAACCGGTATAGACAGGTAAGGGGTTAACTCACTCCCTATATCCAAAGCCCTGATCCACCACCACCCCATTTGTTTGTTTTTTTAAAAAAGAAAAGTGGGCTGAATGTTGCAGTTACAGAACCCCACTATAATGTAGTTGGAACTTGATCTTGTTGTGAACCTTAAAGTCGTTTTTGACATATGGCAACCCTAAGGTGGCCATAATATGGGGTTTTCTTGGCAAGATTTGTTCAGAAGAGAGTGTGGACTTATCTACACGGGTGATTTACCCCGGCTTGCCCCCATTCCAGAGAACAAATGATGCAGGGCATTTACCACAATATATCCCCGGGCAGTCCAAATGACCCACAGGGCAGATATGGGGCTGGAACAGGGGGCAAGCTGGGATAGGAGCCCAATAACCCGTTACAGGAAAAGACCCAGTTTACCCTGGAAAAAATGAATCGGGCCCTGAGTAAATGCGGGAACCCATCCAGCATGTCACTCCACCCTGCTGCTCTCGGTCCAATCTGTATGGCAACTGGATTTAATCTACTCTGTATTTACACTGGGAGAACAAGAAAAGGATTATCATATTTGGATTATATCGGATTATTATATTACTTCATCTGGCACCTTGGGCTTTTCACTGAGCAGTCATAAGACTTTTTTATACATCATGATTATGTATTTGTTTGACATGTAACAATCAAAAAACTTATTTTCATTGAATACAGCATTTGATTTACAACATATATCTAGTTTTGAGTTTCTCCTTCTTAAGGTGCATTGTGGTCAGGTACCCTCCTTTTGTTCATTTTTTAAAATCTGTCCCTGCTCTTGCTATTGTGTTTTATGCTATAATTTCTCAAACCTGTTTTGAGAACTGCAATTAAAAAGCAGGCTATTAAAAGGTTGGGCGACTTAATCTGCTTCAGCTAGTGTACTCAGTGGTGAAAGATGCTGGGTATTGCAGTCCAACATTTGAAGGGCTACAGGTTGACCACATCTGCCATAAGCTTATCAATTAGGTAAACAGGAAGTATTGCTGTTGTTGACTGCCCTCAAGTCAACTTCGACTCATGGCGACCATGTGAATGAGACATCTCTAAGACTCCCTGTCCTCAACTGCTCTGGGCCAGTCTAGATGAGGGAATAAAATATGAATTGGGACGCAGAAACGCCAATTCGCAGCAGTTGTCATCTCTCTCAATTATTTTTTTGCAAGATCGCTGATGTGTGAAACTCTCCATGTTTCCTATTCACACAGAGGCATGCCAGCGAATCAAGATGGCAGCCACGAGTGAATTACTCACAGTTTTGTACTCCCCAACTTGCCCCTGCCAAACAATATTTTTTAAAAAACAAACTCCAAGGTGCGTAAGAGCGATCTTCTGCTTAAATAATAAAAAAGTGAAAGAAAGCCTGTTTCATTGCCTCAGTGCATGATCACTACAGCGACAATCCAACATGGTGGTTCCACGATCTGCCGTTTTACCAAGCTCTGCCCCCTGTGCACATCTGACCAACTAGCTGTCCACTTCAGTATAGCGATTCAGTTGTCCTAACAGGTGAGGGTATGCATTTCTGTTGGTGTTTTTAAAAAAATGCAGAAAAAGTCCCAGAGGCTTCTGTCGCAAACTTTCCCTGACTTTTGCTCCTCTTTCCTCCGAAAAGGACAGAACGCTGCAAGATCCCATTTAGACACATGGGATTCCCTGCAGATTCTAAGAGGGTTTTTTTTTTCACTGTCTGGACTACCCCTCTGTTCAGGTTCTGCAGGCTCAAGGCTGTGGCTGCCTTGATTGAGTCTATCCATCTGGTATGCAGTCCCTCTATTTCTGCTGCCCTCCTTTCCTAGTAGTATTGTCTTTTCTAATGAGTCATGCCTTCTCATGATGTGGTCGAAGTACGACAGCCTCAATTTAGTCATCTTGGCTTCCAAGGAGAGTCCAGGTTTGATCTGTTCTAGGACCCATTTGTCTTATTGTCCATCCACAGTATCCTTAGCACTCTTCAGAAGCACTACGTCTCTAATGAGTTGATTTTGTTTCTATCAGCTTTCTTCACTGCCCAGCTCTCACAAGTGATGGCTTGGACGATCCTAACTTAGTGTTATTTATATCTTTGCATTTTAGGATCTTTCTAGTTCCTTCATAGCTGTCCTTCCCAGTCCTAGTCTTCTTCTGATTTCTTGACTGCAATGGTCAATGACTGAGCGAAGATATTAACTATTGCATTAACTATTTCAGTTTCAGGAAGTATAGATGCCTACATATTAGTAATTTATTCTTATTTATTTACATTAGGTCTAGGCAAAGTGCATCTTTGGGGTGTGGCCCCCAAAGTCTATTTTTGCAGTTCTTGATCCCTCCACACAACCTGAACCACACTTTTCTGGCCACTATCAGTTGATGGGGACATTTTTAAGTCTGTGAACCCTTGGAGGATCCCAGGAGCTGAAAAATAGCCGTAGATCCACTGCAGTTGCTCACCTGTTTTATATTTTAACCAAGATAACTTTGAAAGATTCAAAAGACTGTTTTTCCGTTGTTAACACTGCCGCATGTCACTCTTATCAAAAGGTACAAACATAACTATTTGGAATCGAGTTTGCCTCCCATCCCAAATGCTGCAGAAAGAGTACAACTAGCAGCTTGCAACATGGTAAAGCCTATGTCCTATTTCCTCTGGCTTCAGACTCCAGATGGCTTTGTTCTGAATTTAGCAATGTAACTCACACAGTCTACTCTGAAGTGCTGAAGCTATACCAGTTCTTATCACTGTATGACTGAAGAAATAGAAGCTAAGCATGGAAAGTTACCCATTTCCCATGAAAAGAAGCAAGACATTCTGGACAAGAATTAACTTGTGGTCACTGGCAATAGAAAACATTCCACTGAAAATAGTAACATGGTTTAGGAATGCAACTAAACTGAGTTGCTCTCCCAAAGCAACGTCAGTAAGCTACATGTCTTAATACCTTCACCTACATCTCAGATCTGACATTCGTACCACCCAAAGTTTTCCTGGAAAGATGTAATGAACATACTTACTAAAAGGTAAGCAGTTTGCTATCCACAAACCTCACATGCATATAAAACTTATAGAGCAGTCTAAGCTACTGAAACAATCTCTTTGCTTGATCTTTATCACAAAGTTCTAAGGAGGGGGGGCCCCTGGATCTGTACCATGTGCATATAGGGAGAGCTACTAAAACTTCTTCAAACCTGTTCTTCACAGCTGATTCATTATATTTACAGATCTTAGATAAGGCCTTTCTTTTAGCTGAAAACAGTGTGCCCCTAGGATAGCGCTTTGGCACTTTTTGACTGCAATTCTTAGAATGATTCAACTGTGAATCAGACCCACAAACTAACTTTTCAATGCTTGGTCCTTTCAAAGAATGATGTAAGCATCTCTATTGTAGACACCATGGAATGAAAACACAGGTTTTAAACAATATAACAAAAGACAAAAGTCTGAATATGGAAGTTTTGCTTCTTGGCAATGTCATACAGAGACACTTACATATGCTGTGGTGGGTGAGACGGATTTGTCATCTTTCCACTTCAAAGTGCAACTGGGTGGCTTTGTAAAATGCTAACTCTACCACAGCATTTCAAAGGTCAGGCAAGTTTGTAGTCCTATATGGTGAGGATGGATTGGCCAATAATTTGTTAAAATCAAAAATGGGAGGCAAACATAGTTATCCCTTTGGAAACTAGTTTTAGTACTGAATTTTATTCATCTTTCCCCAGCATCTGTATTCTACATTGAGTGATAGGTCAAAAACAAGTAACGCAGTGAAAAAAAATTATGGGATGAATAATAATCCTACAGGTAGCCAAAGGGTAGTGAAGTGTAGTGGCCATGTAGACTCTAATGTCTATTTGCTGGATGCTGTAATCTTACAATTATTATTTGGGGTCAGACTAGATAGCCCATGAAACTCTGGAAGTCTACAAAGTCTTTTTTCTTTAACTCTCAGGCCTAGTCAATGTTCTTTACTAATCAACCCTGCTACAAAGGATTGTATAAAGAGTTAAAGAACTAACTTCAGTGGGAAAAATAAAACTGTACACAGGCATATGCATATGGTCTACACAGTGGTTCCTAACTTCCAACCCAAGTTTGGTTCTGTGACTGACAATCCGTTTTATTCAATATCTCGTACATACAAGCTGTACAGTTCTGGCCCCCTCCAATACACTGCCATATTTTAAAAGTGAAAATATGCTTGACATACTCCACAATGTTGTGCCTATTCACAAATGAACATAAAATATGCACATTGTGAAGGATATAAAATACTTTCACAAATATGCCCATGAGGAAAATGCTCATGCTATTTCTTTATTAGATCACTGGAATTTGTAGTTTGCCCTATTGCTCCTTCCTGCTAACAAACTTTTAACCAAAATGTTATACTTCCTTGTTTGGCTAGAACCAACTTAAACCAAGAAGCTCAGTACCATGATCTACCTGTTGTATCTTGTTAGAGCAGAACTGCCAGCATGTCATTTTGTGCACACACAGCATGTATTCTACATGGATACATACAATATAGAAGGTATGTGGAATGATGGAGAAATATATGTAATATGATAAAAAACTGACTACTTGCTTAAACCAATAACAATGTTCATTCAGCTGTGCTATCAAAACTTGCTAACTTTCATATTAATAATTGAAATGAAACAGTTTGTTTACCTGTAACTGTGGTTCCTGAAGGGGTCATCTGTTAATTCATAAAATTGGGTTTTGCCCCTGCTTATTATACAGAGGCAAAATATAGTCATCAGAACTAGTAGCCACTGGTAGCGTTGTCTTCCATGAATTTTGTCTAATTACTTCTAAACTTGTTCAAGTTGGCAGTCACCATTCTATCTTATAGTAGCAAATTCAACATACACTCTATGAAGAACTGTTTCTGTTTATCTGTTCTGAATCTCCCATCATTTAGTGGGTGATCCAGAGTTCCTGCATTCAGAAATATGCAGAAAAACTACTTCTTCACTTTCTCCATACCATATTATAAATGTCTCTCTTCCTAGTCATGTAACTTTCTCACATTGGGAATGTACGGTATTTTGTTTGTCGTGTTCTGAATTTTTTCCAGCTCTATAATATTCCATTTGTGGTGTAGTGATCAGAGCTGTACACATTATTTCAAATGTGCTCACACTGTGGAGATTTTCACACTACACTATTATAGTGTTACTATTCCACTTTAACTGCTCTGGCTTCCTCCTGTGGAATTCTGGGGTTTGTAGTTTAGTGAGGCCTAAGATCTTTCTGGCTGAGAGTTGTAAATGCCCCTCCCTAAACTGCAAATCCCAGGATTCCACAAGAGGCAGCCATAGCAAATAAAGTGGAATAGCAACACTATAACAGTGTAGTGTGAAAATCTCCTAAATGTTGTATTAGAACATCACCACATAGACCATCTTATTTTCCGTTCCCCTCCCCCCTTTAAGGGTCCCCAATGAGGAATCTTCCTCTTTCACAACTGTAATACACTGGGTCAATGTGTTCTTAGAGCTATCCTGCAAGATTTCTTTCCTCACTGGCCACTGCCAGCTCAGACTCCATCAGTGTATAGCATATGTGGAGGAATTTTTCTCCAGGGTCATCACTTTACCATTCTGACGAGATCTCTGTAGAGCAGTGCTTCTCAACCTTCTTAAACTGATGTGGGGAGACCATCAATTTTGTCTTTCCAATATGCCAGGGACTGGTACCATTTTTGTGCCAATTGGCTTCAACTGTTTTTTCCCCCTTTTCCCGAACCTCTCTGGGGAACAGCAGTTTTGATTAGCACTGCTCTACAGGACCTTTCTGTCACTTTTTTATTTTGACTTCACCAAATAATCCATTGTCATGAACAGATCTAGCCATTGCATTACTAATATGTAACTGCAGATCATTTATGAACACATTCAAAAGCACTTGTGCTCACTACCATGTTCAGTGGCACTTACATACTAGTGTTTAGGATTACAATCTAAGGCTGAGATCTAATATAACTCTGGCAGAGCAAATGTCCTGCCAGTGTGTTTATACTGAAACTTACTCTGTGTGGGTAGGAGAGGACAAAATCATCCAGCAGGCTGTACTGGTTTCCACAGAGCCATATGGCAGATTCTGGCATACCCTCCTAGGACATCAATTATCAGTTTTTTTGGGGGGCCAACTGTGTCTGATCACCACATAAATGTTCTCTGGAGGATAGAGAATGGAGACGTGACAACACAAGAGGGTACTAAATGCCTACTTGCATGAACTTTTCAAATGTACAACCACTCACACAAGTAGAGACTACGTAAGCAAAATCCCACTATTGGATCCTGGCCTAAGAATTTGTAAGCACTAGTTTTTTAACAGTTTACATTTAGATAATTGGAATTTGGTATACTGAATTTAGCATATTGTATATTAGGAGTCCCCTCTTATCCCTGTTTTGAGTTTCAACTTGAGAAAGAAAATTTTATTTACAGCATGAACATATTAAATTGTGGAAAATATTGGAGATTTCTCCCACAAGTGAGCCATTGTAAAGATGAAAATTGTATCACAACAAAAGAAGAAAGCTAACAGATAATCACAGAATAAATGCGGGGAGGGGCAGAACAGATGATAATCACCTGAGAGCAAAATTATTGGTTTTAATGGTATGTAATTTATTGCCAAAATCAACATTTGTGGAAGTTCTTGTACAATCAGATGTTCAGAGAGCATTGTAAAGTTGTAAAAGGCCTGATGGATTTTCTGAAACCTAGTGAGCATACCCAAACACCCACAGATGTCCAAGTTGCATAGGAGTAGATGAAATTTGCAGAATTCTACAGACATATTTCTCACAGATCTTACTAAAATTATGACCTCACAATTATAGGAATGCACATTTTGGGATGTTCCCAAATAATTATGGGGTGAACGTTTTGAAATCCTACATAGGAAAAAGCTATCTAATATGTGTTAGTATGTATGATTTGAAATGCAGGGCAGGGAAACAAACAAGGAAAATGCTTTCTCCCAACTGGCACCTCTGCTCTCTAGTCTAATATATTCCTCCCAGCCAACCAGTTATGTCAGTAAATAGCACTGGCAATTTGTAATCTGCAACAGGTTCAAGTCAAGTGATGATACAGGGCCACATTTAAAGTGAAATAAATCAACAGCCACACAAGACTTGCAAATAATGCACACAGGTACAAGTGTGAACTACTGATCCTCTGCTTTTATCCCACTAATATACTTCAATATTCTTTTATTAGATAAGTGGTCCAAGATTCTATTCAAAGATGTATTACACTGAAAGGTTTAATGGTGCTATGTTAAGAAAGGAACTACAGCAGTGCTGTATTCTCACTTGTGTCTTTAAGGTCCTGGTACAAATAATAAATAGTATTTTTAATCAGTACAAAGTCTAAAATGATTTTAAGTCCTTTCTTTCAGTCAACATTTATGATAATATCAAGTGTGCAAGTTACAGGTCTAGTTACTTTTCAGTCACTATGAGGTTTGAAATCAGGCCCTGACAAGGGTGCCAATCCTTCATTCAATCAGTCATAAAAATGTGGCTTACTAGAAAAAAAAATAATGAAAAGTTTTAAGTCTAAAGGCACAAAATAGCTTAGCTGCTCTAATAGGAATTTGTAAACAGAGAATTGTTTGAATTTAGAAAATTCAAACCAAAGAGAATTTTAAAAAGGCATCTGAAGCAGGCTTTTATCTTGCCAACTTCCTTAAAGACCCAAAAGGTTTTGAGGTCTACAGCATATGCACTAAAATACCATATTTCAAAAAAGCAATAAGGCAAATAGTATAATCATTATTTCAAAAACATTACAATGGTAGTGTAGGCATTTGGAGTATAACTTAGTTACAATTTGTAGTACAGTCTCAACTAAACAGGCATTATCATTTCTTCCTTATGCAGTGATTAGGTTCAACTGGAATCCAGAACAGATTACAAAATAATTGTTGTACAGCATCTCAAGTGATGTCAACAAGTTTATTTGAGAGCGGTGTTTGCCTCTGTCACTTATTCCATTTGCAAGCCAAGAAACATCCATCAGTCAAAGTCTAAAAATTAAGGAATATTAAACACTGTCATACTTGTGAAGAGCTTCTTCTAACTTTTGTGTTACTTTTTGGAAAAAAAGTATTTGCTGTTGTAAAAAATGCTGCATCTGTGATTTGAAGTCCCTGACCCGAATTCTGTGGAAATGGTGAATTTCTGCCAGGGTGGCAAAGGAAATAATGTTACAACGATCTTGAATGCCATCAGCCTTCTGGACCTCCATCTTCCCTTCTTCTACATGCCGCTTGCTCTCCTTCACTTTGGTAAGGGCTCCTGCACAGCAACAACAAGAAAATACTGGAATTAAAATATGATTGGAACAAATTTAATTAAAAACATAGGACTAATTAAGCTTGCTGACGGAAGTCTAAAGGGCTCTGAAATTGATACCATAGGGTGTGATATACTAAAACAATGACCTGCATACATTAGACATGCTATCCTTGATATATTTTACATGCTTGCCTGCATGTAGAAGGTGCCTTGGGCTAAGAGAACAGTATAAAAGTATTTGGATAAATGAATAAGTAACAATTTCAATATGGAATATACACAGCAAGATTTTAAGATCACCACTGTTTTTATACTGCAACTGCGCAAGTTTGACAGAGAAGGCAAGATATGCTTGAACTCTGGAACCCTCACAGATTTTCACTTTCATTACTTACTGCTGGTAAACAATTGCTGAGACCTTGACTAGTTGTAATGTCCTAAGTATTAACACATTGAAAAATAAACCAGAAAGAGGCATTATAAATGAGGAACAAGTCCTGATTGTTGATTCAGCTCTATTCATTTCAGGGCAGGTAACATTGTAAAAATGTTTACTAAAGAATTCTTACTTCAGTAGAAAGCACTATGGGCAGAGAGATGCTGAGCAGGAGAATCAAACACTTCCTGGAATTCCCTCCTTCTATAAAAGGGCTTTCAGCCCAACAACTCTTGAATTTATAGCCTCTACTCATGTAACTAAGATCAAACTCAAATTATATGAATAATACTGAGCCAAGAGGACTATTTTCACAGGAATCCAGTTCTTTAGAATATTTAAAACATGCTTCAGAATTCTTCCCATACTTATGTGCAGTTATCTTCATAAACCTTGCAGATAAAAAAGATGTTGAATTCTGAACACACTGTGACACATCTAATATCTGCACTGGTTGTAGCTAAATTAGTATATTTTGAAATTCTGAACAGCTTACAGACTGAAAAGCAGTATACCTGCCAGACTCAAGAGGTTTTTTTTGGGGGGGGGCACTCTGAGTGAGTCAGTGTACAAGCATTTCTTGATAAAAACAAGGATGTCTCAAAAGCCTGTACATTGTCACAGAGGATTCTGGAGCATGCTACTGGAATTAGGCCTGTTAAGACTGGAGGGAAAAACTATTGTGGCTGATACCACTTGAACTGGGTTCTCTGAAACAACTACTCACCTGCTTCTGTGGTGTAACTATTCACGTCTCTATTTTTAAAAATAAATAACTGTAGCAGGATTTTAATCACAAGCTCCATAGGCAGGGTGATCTTGGCTACTTTATTTAAAAAGGATGCAGCTGCTACCAGATTGGCCAAAACCACTTCCTGAATAATTCTGGGAGACCATGTGGAAACCATATGTATGTCATAGCCAGCTGCCTTAAAGCACTTCTTTTAAAACTTTAGTCTTCTGAGATTAGTTGAGTTTGCCAAATTAACCCCTGCAGATTGCAGGGGATTCTGGGATAAGTTCTTAGATGCATAGTCAGCTCACAGGAGGACTGCCAAGCCTGAGAACACACTCTGAGACACACTCAACATTTCCCCGGGCTGTGTATAGAAAGGGAAAAACTAGAGTTGCCTTTCACTGAAATTTGCTAGCCGTTGCTAATTCAGTTACTGTGAAGCCTGGATAAGCTAGCCGTTGCTAATTCAGTTACTGTGAAGCCTGGATAAGCTTCCAAATAGCTACAGGATCCTTTGGCCCCTAGAACAGGTAGAAACCCACCAATATAGAGTCAAAGGAAGAAACAGCAATAGAAACATAACACATAAATGAGTAAGCTCATTGGTTCTAGAAGACAAGAAATTGTCTTAAATTTGGAGGGTATTTTCTGAAAGATGCATACAAAAGAGTAAATACAGAATGAAGTGGTTAGATGTCAGTTGCACATTCTCCATCATCACTTCTAAGTTCTGCAACAGCTTATCATGATACGTATGTTCTCTGCAAACATTATGTGGGATTTTATTTTTGTTTTGATTCATCCTATTTTCAAAAGTTTCCAAAGTTGTATACTGGAATGTTAAAAATGGATTGATAGAAAATATGAGCAATCTCACTAAAGTAAAGTAGCCAGACTTTAATTTTCACTTCAGCTTTGCAGATAACAAATTTGTTTTAACCTTCTCTCCTCCTGTATTCCACATGGGTAGGTGAGAATTCTTCAAGCAAACTATGCAAGCATTGTTGAACAATTTTGTTCCTTCATACCCCAGTTTTGGTCTTCCCATAGGTATCAGACTGCTGTACTAGAAAAATCCTGGTTTGGTCTACCAGGGCTCTTTTTATGTTCTTATAGTCTTGGCTACACCATACTGTGGTGGCATATAAATTGAATTTTCCACCTGAAATTAAGGGGGCTGAATCAGAGCCCCATAAACTTCCACCAATAATTCTCATTAACTTAGGCCTGCAATAGCATTCCATCTTAGATTGTAGACAATTTGTTTGCAAAAAGGCTACATGACACATATACAGTCCAGACTATGTTACATGAACATCACAGAGCAGTTATCGACTACATGATAGGAATATATGACACTATTGGATAAAAATGCATTCCCCTAGCCTTTCCTCAAGACATTCCAGTTTCCCCCTTACTTGTTTCAAGCTGTGTTTTGTTTTGAGTATTTCAAGATGTATTTTCCTTAGTAGCAGAGAGCTTTTAAAGAAAAATAAAAATAAAAAGTAAAGGCTAAAATCTTTCTTGTTTTTCCGGCTCCTCTGATGTAAGTAATATTTTTAATAGGTTTCAGACCTGGACAATTCCAATGGGAATTTGACATATTTTTGATGGTTGTAGTAATTATGACAGGGGAACAGAATGGTAAAATGAGCTTTTGATCTTTGCAAAGAAAATTATTAATTTTTTACTAGCACACAAATTAAGAATGTTGGTATTTCTCTTGTAGTGTAGGTTGGGATGACATACAATCTAATTTGCAACACACTTACTGCCTTGGAAGCACAATTTCTCTGTGATATAAACTCTTCAGTACTGTAATTCCAGCAAAAACCTTGTTAAAGTATTCAGCAGCAGAAACAGGTATTGGGAAAGACTTACAGGCTATGGCTCTTTCTCTAATAATGATCTGTTTCATATACTAGGTTCTGATAGCTTATAACAACAGGGGGAAAATCACCAGAGCCAAATCACAAGCTGCTGAACACTAAGGGACTGGTCAGTGGAGCAGCTGCCTCATGAAATGATCTGAACATGGCTCCATGCGGTCTCAGTTGTCTATGCTGTGCTCAAAAAGATACTGAATGTTAAAAATCTTTGATAGAATGTCAATTCCAAATCATCCTGGCTCATTAAATAGCAATAGGCAGCATATATATATATGCAAAGCACTTTAAGATACCGTATGTATTCACGTTCACTCAGGTTAGAATGCCTACTTATTAAAAGCATCTCATGAAGTAGACTTAAGTTTACAAAAGCTTATGCTACCAACTTCTTTCTCTCAGTCTCAAAGTTACTACAAGATCCCTTTGCATACTGATCAAGACTAACACAGCTAAGTCCTTGAATGCTACTTATTAAAAGGTTAGTTTGGATAGGAAACAATGGGTTGGATACAGATTTAGATTTATTGTTGTGAGCCTTTAAGTCATTTCTGACTTATGGTGACCCTAAGGTGACCCTATCACGGTGTTTTCTTGGCAAGATTTGTTCAGAGGGGGTTTGCCTTTGCCCAAAGTCAACCAGTGGGCTTCCATGCCTGAGAGGGGATTTGAATCCTGGTCTCCAGTCATAGTCCAATGCTCAAACCACTATACCACGCTGATACTCGGTGAGGAAAGAACAGGCTACCTACCTGTAACTGTGGTTCTTTGAGTGGTTATCTGTATCCTCACACAAATGGATTTTCATGCCTGTGCAGAGACTGCAATCAGAATGTCCTAGAGCTGAGTAGCTTGGTAAGAATCCAGCCCCCTCCTGCATACATGTCCTAGCCTGCCAAGCTACTGTCCCCTCATCCCCTCATTTATCTCCATCCGCCAGTAGAGTAGCTTCCTTTCGGGTGTTTTCCTTTTGGCTGAGTTGTTTCCCTCCTTTTCCGCTCCGCCCTCATCTCTCACTTATACTTCTCTTTATTCATCTACCACTATATCTATATCTATATCTATATCTATATCTATATCTATATATAAAATCTTTATCTCTACTTCAGGGCCCTTCCTCCTTGCCCCTCCCACTCCTCCCCACTTTGATTTTATGGCTTCTACTTCCCTCTTTAAACTTTGTACCTTCTGAACCTGGAAAGTTTTGCTTTCTGACACTCTTGAGTGTCTTTTTTTGTTGCTTGGGAAAGGGGCACATAGTGGAGAAGTGCTCAATGTGTAAGGGTTTCACTGCACAAGCTCTCTGAAGAATCCAAATTGAAGCTCCACTGTTAGGAGAAATCTCTCCAGGTCATGGACCAAGGCGCTTTGAACCTCTGTTCTCAGCTTCAACTACTGTCTCCAAGCTTCACAGACCAAGGACAGCCTCAGTGCTGACGGTTTGGACGCTTCCACCTACCACCTTGATAGCATTCACCAAATGTATGGAAGCGGTATTCTCCTCTATCTGAGTTATCTGAGCCAGGACACTGTCCTTTCTATTTTCTGCCCCAGCCACTGTCACCTTTGGAGAGGACACTCTACTGTCTGGATGTCCAGTGGGCACTTGCCTTTTACATTCAATGCACAGCTGTGTTTTGTTGATCCAACAGATTGCTCATCTGCTATGGTGGGCCCAGGAAGAGGCAGTAAATATCTTCCCAGAGGCTATCAAAATGGGTAGTGTAGATGATACAACTCACTTACAAACTGGCCAAACAAGTTGTCCTGGTCTATCTAAGGGCACACTCGACTAAAGCAGTGGCTTAATTGACAGCTCAGTTTCGTGGCATTCCCCTTTCAGAACTATGTCAAGCTGCTACATGGTTACAGCCATTCACATTTATTAAACAGTACAGACTGGACTGTAAGGTAAAGCTGGATGCCCAGTTTGGATGTGCTGTTCTTTCTGCTATTCTTCAGTGACCAAACCTTTCATCCTTTGGCAACTTTCACAGTCACCCATTTGTGTGAGACCCAGAGACCATCAAGAACAGGTTGCTTACCTGTAACTGTGGTTCTTTGAATGGACATCTGTGCCCTCACACAACCTGTCCTTCTTCCCCTCTTTTCAGGTTCCAGTGCATTTTACAGTGCATTTTGAAACTGAGGGGTTACTAGCTTTGGTGGGCTAGGACATGTATGGTAGGCAGGAGGGGTGGGATTCTTACCAAGCTACTCAGCTCTAGAATATTCCAGTTGGAGTCTCTGCACAGGCACAGAGGAAATCCACTTGTGTGAGGCACAAAGACCATGAAGAAGAAGTCTTATTAAAGTGAAAAACATCCATGCTGTGAAGACAAATACTTCATTTGCCCATTTCGAAAGGGGCTATGGTCCAATACAAATTAAGTTAGAAATTATAGTTCCTGTTAGCACTGTATTGTGAGAAAATGATATGTACAAATATGTTGCTTCTAAAAGTGACAATAGACTGAAATAGCAGTAATATTTCCTTTTCAGAAAAAAATGGATGCAGCACTGACTTGTTGACTTAAAAATGTTCTTGTGCTTCTGCAGTGTTTGAGTTTTATTAGCTAGTAGAACAGGAAAATGAGGAAACCAAAGTCTTATTAAGCTTACTTCAGCCATGCATGCAAACCTATAATACAGAACATTAATTTTTTAAAAAATTACATATCTGTATGCCAAGATGATTGCTTTAATTCAAAGCAAATAGACTTAAAGTAATGAAGCTACAGTTTCAGATTTACATTAGATTTCTTCTTCCAAAGAATGCAAACCACTGATTTTTCAAAGATACCTCAGTATTCCATTAATGACTAAATTTATAGCACATTTCATTTCATATACTCATGAAAATAAAAATGAACTGAACGGGGAAAATGACAGTCAAACAATTTCTGCAACATTATGCATCCAATGAAGTGGGCTGCAGTCTACATAAGCCCATGCCAAGTAAAACTTGCTAGTATTTAAGGTGCCACAATTTGGCAAATTAGAAAACTACAGAAAAACAAACCCTCACTGTAAGGCAACACAAATACTACGTACTATGTTGGGTTGCCTGAGCTTGCCTTCTGCATGAAAGAGGAAAACAGAACTAGTTTAAAAATATTTTGTTCCTTTAAAAAAAAATTGTAACAGACATCATCCTGAAAATTCTATCCTACTGATGCAAATCTTTAGATGCACAGCATTAGTTTGAAAAAGGAAATCAAAGCAACATTTAACATTTGTTCACAGGTTGAGAGGCAGCAGACTTTTTCCATGCAGAACCCCCCAAAATAGTCCTTAAATTCCCACAAATTAAAAAACATTTTCTGGACTATTTATTTTTTATGGAATGTAATTACGCTCAAGAATAGCTTAAATGGAAAACAGAGAGGAAAATACTATACACATAGAAACACATACAGTTTCTAAAAGGCTCCACTCTCACATTCCCAAGAAGACACCCCTTATGTATCTACAGTATTCCCACACCTGAACCAAGACTTTTGTTAAACCAGCATTGGAGTGAATCCCCTCCTCCCAACTGTATTTTTTTAACAACTCACAGAGCAAAATACCTTCCAAAGAGAAGGTATTTTTACCATACATCAAAGGAGTCACAGACAGAATAGGGAAACTGATGAGGAAACACAACCTCCAAATGATCTACAGACCAACCAAGAAAATCCAAGAAATGCTGAGCTCAGCGAAGGACAAAAGAGATGCTCTCACAGCTGCAGGAGTTTACCTCATACCATGCAGCTGCGGACAAGTTCACATAGGGACCACAAAACTCAGTGTGCAAACACGAATCAAGGAACATGAGAGACAATGCAGACTTTGTCAGCCAGAAAAATCAGCAGTAGCAGAACACATTATAAACCAACCTGGGCACAAAATGCTATTTGAAAACACCGAAATTCTGGACCAGGCTATCAGGTCAGAATGCACAGGGAAGCTATTGAAATCCACAGACACCTGGACAACTTCAACAGGAAAGAGGAAACCCTAAAAGTAAACAAAATTTGGCTACCAATTCTGAAAAACACCAAAATAAAAACTCAACACATGCAAATGAACTTCCCCCAGGAAAAGGGGGCTTCCTAGCAGACAACAGACCATGATCTAAACACAGTAGACACTAATCCCCCTTGCATATCCTCCCACCCTAAGAACTGGACATCCAACAACTGAATACACAAATTTACATACGAATCCTCTTCACAGTATATAAACAGGGACTCATGGAGTATATAAACCCCACACACCCACTACCACCATTCTCTGAAGATGCCAGCCACAGATGCAAGTGAAATGTCAGGAATAAACTCTTCTAGAACACGGCCTCACAGCCCAGAAAAAAACACAAAAAACCTATGGATGCCAGCCGTGAAAGCCTTCAACTTCACATCAAACTCACAGAGCAGTTTGAGTTTCTGGACAACAAACAAAATAAATAAAATATCTGCATGCATGTACAGAATATGATAATTAACCTTAGTTCTCATGTTTCAAAAGTAATAATGCCATCCCAATGACATCCAATTATAGTCTTAAATACTGAGCATCTGAAGACTTGCTCCTTAAAACATGCTGTTTACTACAGGCCTCCTTCAGAATCTCCTCACCCTTGAATTTACAGTTGGTGCTGAAAATATATTTTTCATAAATCTTAGAAAACTTTGGATTAAAGAAAACTAAGATTTCAATGCCACAAATCAATAATGCACAGAGAAATTAGCAGTCTCAAAATATGAATTCATTTTAACTGCTGAGCTGAAAACCAATATATTTTTTAAAAACCCAATGTAGGCAGGAAAAAGCTGGGATATAAACTAAATAAATTTGTTTTCTTTGAATTCTGTTTTGTAATTTCCATCAGGAATCACATCAACATTTTTCCAGCTTTAGTCAGAAACACTTAAGAATAGAGAAGTGAAGGCCTAGAAAAATATCTGGAAAATTCAGGAAAAATAGGAGAGGGGAACAGGATTCTTAGAACATTTTCTTTTAGAATGATGAATGGAATGTTTAGGACAAGCTGTGCACATATTTACTGTTCCAAAATTTTTTCTAAGAAGTATGTAAGTGGAAGGCTTTTATGTAAAACTACATACTTTATCACATCATTACAGTTCCTGGTCTTGGGTTCCATTGCTCAGTTCTTTTTTATTGGAACGAGTATGTTATGTCTGCCTGCTACTCTGGATAAATAACAGAGACAAAACCATTTCTGTGTTTTACTAATGTTGATGGTGTCTTCTGTTTTGATTGAGATGTTTTTTGCCTGTTCCTAACACTGTCAAAACCAAAGAGGTTCCTTATAATGTTTCCTAAAGTTCAAGACCTTGTAGATAAATTTGCAACAAAGAATTTTTTTTCAAAATGTCTGATTATATTCTTAATAAACTGTACTTTTACTATATCAAATATGATCGTTCTATGATGAGTAATTAACTGTATATAAAATGCACTGTATATTCTTAATGCAACAAAGTGACTTTTAACTTATAAAGAACGTTAATATCAAATTATTAAATTTTTCAAAACTTTTCTGGATTTTTTAAAAATGGAAACAACTTTCCTTCTCGTGGCTCCAAAATTTCCCAAAATGTTACATCTCTGCATAAGAATCTGTTTAGTTGATTACCTTTTTAAACAGAAATGTAGTAGGAAGTTTCAAATCTATTTCCCAATAAAGTTGTAGGTAGAGGTTTCTGTTTGAATTAGGGAAACTCCTTCATTGTACCAGTTGTGAGGATTCCCCTCCCCCATTATGTTTGTTTGTTTGTTTAGTTATTTATACCCCGCTCTTTAGCCACAAGGCTATCAGAGCAGCTTACACATTGTTTTTTTAAGCAATAGCAATTTACACATCTTCACTGCATTAAACAGTTTCCAATTTGTGTTAGCTAATTGCCCCCACAAGCTGGGTACTCATTTTACCGACCTAAGAAAGGATGGAAGGCTGAGTGAACCTTGGAGCCTGCTGGAATCGAACTTGCAACGTGGTGGCTTGCAGTACTGGCATTTAACCACTGCGCCACATCCAAATATTGCTCTTTAAAAGAGAACTGGTACAAAATGCATAATAACATAGACATGGGTGAAAGGTAATTAGACCTTCAAGTACAGCCAAGTAAGCAGGCGAGAATTTTGTAGGCTCAAATAGAAACATATTTATTTACCAGACATATCACCTATTCCACCACAGTGGCATATATATGCTGACAGAATATTTTTGCAAAGTAATGTCTTCCTTATGTGGACGCACAAACTGAACGTACAGCCTCTCTACTTTAGGAATGGCAGTGTCAGAGCTGGGAAAGATTTCTGCCTAAATCCCTAGGAGCCAATTGGAAACCAAATGCCATTCTAGTTTTAACAGTGTTGTTTAATGCAACTGCTTACAATTATGATAAAGATGTATACCATAAATTAGGATTTCCATGTTTTTCAATATTTAAACTACTCCAATTGATACTATTATAAGAGCTAACAAGAAATAAATACCGGTATAAAATGATAATTTAACAATTGTTCTTAATGGAAATTGTTTTTGCACAGCACAAGCCCACAGTGACAGACATTTCAGGAATGGATGCAATGGCCTAAATCCAATGTTACCCTGGTGCCCAGCTACCAGCACGGCAAGACTTTTTTCCTCTCCTCTCCCCACTAGAACTCTCCACACAACCTGAAAACTGGCTCTGATGGGATTCCCAGCTTTCTAGAGCAGGTTTTTGGTTGCATGGAGGCTGCAGCGGGAAGAAAACATTGGCCCCTCCACTCCCTGGATTCTGCAGATGGAAGCATGTTCTCTCATCTGATGTATCTCACTGGATCCTGCCATAGTTTCTGTAAGCCTGAAGTTATCTGAAGTTAACTGCATTTTTTCACTTACTTGTGATTACATCCCCTCTCCACTGACGCCCCCTTGTCATGGGAGAGAGGCTTGCGTACCCTAATGATGTTTTGAGCTATGCTGGTGGTGGCATAATAGCCACCGGTAGGGTCTCCCATGCCAGACAGGTCAAAACCGAAGGGTCTGACAAAGAGTGTCAAAGGGCAGGATGGGCTATCTAGCCTTGGGGCAACCATCCTAGGAGAAGGAAAACTCTAATCCCAAACCTGGGCAGATGGTGCTCGTCCAACCCTGTAAGGTCAACCATCTAAGAGAAGGAAACTCTAATCAAACCTACGACCCTGCAGAGCTGTTTGGGTTGGAAGTCAACCTGAAGAAAAGGGAAGTTCTTTACCAGCCTGCACCACAGGACGAACACCACCATCCCTGCATTGCCGTTGGCAAATCTGTGCTCAAGTCCGTTCAGCAGTTCACCTACCTGGGAAGCATCATCTCCTCAGATGCCAAGATTGACAAAGAGATCGAACACAGATTAGCAAAGGCATATAGCACATTTGGAAGACTTCACAAAAGAGTCTGGAGTAATAAACACCTGAGGCGAAGCACAAAAATCAGTGTGTATAGAGCCATTGTACTGTCTATTCTCCTTTATGGATCTGAAACATGGGTCATCTATCGCCACCACCTACGACTCCTCGAACACTTTCATCAGCGCTGTCTATGCACAATCCTAAATATACACTGGACTGACTATGTGACGAATGTTGCTGTCCTTGAGCAAGCAGGGATCACCAGCATTGAGGCCATGATATTGAGAACACAGCTGCGCTGGGCAGGGCACGTTTCTAGGATGGAGGACCATCGCCTCCCAAAAACAGTACTCTGCGGTGAACTCGCCACGGGTCAGCATCAGAGGAGTGCTCCAAAAAAGCGATACAAGGACTCCCTGAAACAACATCTCAGGCTCGGCCAAATTGATCACCAACAGTGGTCCACCCTGGCCTCACATCAGAAGGCATGGAGACGCACTATCCACAATGCTGCAGCCTTATTTGAGAACTCACGCCGAACAAGTCTTGAAGGGAAACAACGCAGAAAGAATCACAACCCAGAAACATCACCCAAGGAGACCTCCTGCTGTGCTTTCTGCAACCAGACTTTTTAATCTCAGATTGGCCTTTTTAGTCATCAATGCGCTTGCAGAAAGCGTGGGATGAGTCCTTCCTGAATCTTCGTTTGCGAAGAAAAGCCAGAGAGAGAGAGAGAGAGAGAGAGAGAGAGAGAGAGAGAGAGAGATTACATCCCACACTTTTTACACTCTGGTATGATGTATACAGTATTAAACATGAGGATGCATTCAAAAATGTCTTTCTGCCAGTTAAGGGCACCTTTAGATACAAGTACATGGAGATCTGTGGCAATAATAGCCATAGGGTAAGTTACTTGTGACTTAGGAAGCTTATCAATTAATTTGAAGAAAGTACTCTAAGTTAATTTTATTATGAATTTTTATTACAAATACTTGGAACACAAAAACAAGTACCTAGAGACGTTAGGACAGGGATGGGTAATTTCCAGTCCACAGACAAGGGTTCCCAGCCTGCAACTTTCTTCTCCAATCAGTGATGGAAGGGTATTTAAAGGTACTTATCCTATGACCACTGCATAGAACTGAACTGTTCTTTCCAGGCAGAAAAGCTGTTGTATGGAAACTAGGCATAGAAGTAGGAAAGGTTTAGGCTCAATCAAATTACATTTCTGCCTTTGAGACTAATGTAATGATTTCTTCAGTTCTTTAAATAAAACACAGTGCTTCAATTCCAGTGGTTAAAGGCCAGTACTGCAAGTCACCATGATGCAAGTTCAATTCCAGAGGGCTCCAAGGTTCACTCAGCCTTCCATCCTTTCGTAGGTCGGTAAAATGAGTACCTGGCTTGTGGGGGCAATTAGCTAACACACATTGGAAACTGCTTAATGCAGTGTAGATGTGTAAATTGCTATTGCTTAAAATAATTTGTAAGCCGCTCTGATAGCCTTGTGGCTGAAGAGCAGGGTATAAATAAACAAACAAAATAAAAATAAATAAACAAAGATCAACAGGTTTTGGTTTGCTTACTACCCAACTATAATGTATGGTTGCAAATGACCACTAAAACCTCAATGTATTTCAGGGAATTCAGAGGACAGGAAGTGTGGCCCCTTATATCAAGTGAAACATGTTTGTGTTCCTTTTGCCAGCTCGTACAACATTTAGTGCAAGACACAGGACCATCCCTCAATGCTCCAGAGTTAACAAAGACCTGAGTATGAGGGTTTCTTATAACTGATTGAGGAACAACATTTTTTGATGGTAAGTGAATTTATGGAGGGCTGCTCCCTCCATTGTTGAAGTGAGCTGGAGAAAAAAGGTTTGCCAATGGAAGCTGTTAGAAAGATTTTCACATATAAGGTACTGTGTCTTACTCTTGGCAAGTTATACCACTAGGAGAAGGTTTAATTAGTCTAAGCTATATTACAGTGCTAAGCATGGACTTTAAATCAGCTTTAGGCCTTAATGGAGTAGGTAATGATAAGCATGGGCTATCAAGATAAATGGAAGAAAAGCTGGGGCCGTATCTATTAGCCTTTGCAAATGCACCCTGCTATACCAAAGGGTACAGCATGCTAGTGTTAAAAAAATGAATTACAGACTAAAACAGATGTTTGCCATATGTCATTTTTAATAGGCACAAGACCACTTCTGGACCACACTTCACCTGACATTTAAAACATCAACTTAAAACCTGTAACTTGTTTAAATAGATATAGTTGCATATACTGTGTTAATGAACTTATATACTGCAAATATAAGTGACAGCAGCAAGGTCTTAGATCCTTGGTTCCATTACCTTTAATTCTCACCGCTCGCCTTCAGTTACAGAATTCTAAGACTGTGTCAGAATTCACCTTACTGTCATCTCCCTGCAAACTTCAGACAAACAAAAGAACCTCATAACATTGCAGAGTTTTTCCCCCCCTTATGTCATTGTTTTGAAATATCAGTACTCTATATTTACATCTCTCTCTCTCTCTGGCTTCTCTTCGCAAACGAAGATTCAGGAAGGACTCATCATAGCCTGAGTTTTGTATTCTATAACTTGCCTAAATTACTGCAAACCCTGTAATCTAGCAATTCAGTTTTACAAGAAAAGACAAAAATCAATATAGTGATTACTTGTGTGCACCATACAGTGAATAGAGTTAAAACAGAGGAAAAACAGCCAACAGTGTCATCTCACAAGAATGGCAGACGATGGCAGGAAGAACTATTTGGCAGTGAGGAAACAAACCACAGCCCTCACTTCTGCCCATCCTCATTATTTGAGATAATTTATATTAAAAAATTATGGGAACTGAGCACGATACACAGCCAAACTGGCAATGTGAACCAGGTCACAAGAAAGTGCACCAAATTAACTGTGCCAAATGTTTGGGCTTTCACAAATACTGGTGAGAACTCTGACTAAATGTTGCCTGTTCCAAATTTACAGTACACCAAAATTTGTCCTGGCATACATTCAGCTGTATCCAAGACACTTGCTCTATTAATCCTAAAATTAAATGACCCTGGGCATCCTTTCTCTAAAACCAAATTATTCTACAAATTAAATTTTCTATGCAGAAGAATATCTTCCTCAGTTGTGGATAACTTCCACCCAAGGAAGTTATATGTCATCCATATAACTGGGGGAGGCATGCTTACCATTACTAGCCCCCATTTTGCTGGCAGTACATTTTATCTCTACAATGTATCAAGAATGTTCTTTGTGGATAAATGCTGCTATACCCCTGGGCAGCTGAAAGCTTGGTTACTCTTTAATATCTGGCAATCAAACACATGTGCTTATTGAGTTCTCATTTCCTATTGTAGTCTTTCAGTATGTGAAAAAGCTATCTTCCATCTGTAAGGCTCCTAAATTATACCACAGCAGAACATGGCTAAAAAGGCCGGAAAACGTGTAGCCTATACTGTATTATAGCAGGAAGATGTCAAAACATCAATGGGTCAACACAAAAGCATCATCTTACTATAAGGTATTCAGGATACCAAAATTAGTTCTATGTCCAGGACTGGACCTTAATCTATCACTATCACAAAAAATGCATGAATACTCCACTGTTAGTGCTTCCAGAAAAACTCAATAGTAAAATTACATTGTTACATCACCACCATACCATCCTAAACACACCCAAACCTGTCTGATTTCAGAAGTGAAGCTGGTTAGTATCTGAATGGCAGATTACCAGATAATGCCAGGGGCAAGAGATGATAATACTGGCCAAGATGCACCTATGATACCTTACTTTCTTTTCTTGAGCTTTCAAGGGCAACCTGGGAATACTGGCAGGTGGAGAGGAGAGCTATTGAAATTCATGGCCTGCTAACAATAGGCTAAATGTATTTATTTATTTTCCCCTCTCTCACTTGGCACAATACCCAAGGTGGCTTACAACAAATTAAAGCAAATTACAGATAAATAAAACCCCTATTTCATGTTTTCAATTGTATTTCCAGAGCTGTTTACATATGGCTTTTTAAAATCGTATTTCCAGAGCAGCTCACAAAACCATAATATGTAAATATAACAAACATAATGAACTAAAAACATAAAATCATAAGAACAGGATAAAAAAGTAAAATAGTATTTGAATGTTCTGTACTTAATGCCAAAAGGAAAATAAGATAGGTGCCAAGCGAACCTCTCTGGGGAACATATTCCATGATGGGGATACCAGTTTTAGAAGACCTTTGCCCTGGTAGCCAACTATCTCCCCTCAGATGGCAGAAACACTAAAAAGAAATTTCCTTTGAACAGTTAGTGTAATAGCTATGTAAATCTATATGGACAGACAATCCTTCCAGTACTCTGGTCTTAAGCCATGAAGAGTCTGAAAAGACAAAACAGCACTTTGAATGAAGCAGGAAGCCAAATGAGAGCACAAGTACAGTATGACAATAATACCCAGTCCCAGTTAGTTCTAATATAGCAACTGCATTTGGCACTAAATGGACAGCTTCTGGAAAAAAATCAAAAGCAACCTCAGGTACAATACTGGGAATATAATCTACAGGTTACCACAACATGGATACCTGAGATCATGCTACCTTTGAGCAGGTACCAAGTTTGCAAATGGCATACTGTCTCAACTGGTAAAAATCTTGCCATGCTAGAGAAGCAACTTGTGTTTCCACTGAGAAAGATTAATCAAAGATCACCTCCAAGCTGTGAACCTGCTCTTTCAGGGGAAATGCAACACCATCTATCAAGTATGGATCAATCCTTTGGGGAGATGATTGCCCTGATTTGATTATTCCAGTCCAAACCATGATGGATGTGAACAATTCTACCCTCAAAGTACTTTACAAACATGTTACAGTTGGTTTCCAAGGCTTGGTTAACACTGCCAGACTACAGAAACAAAAACAAAAAAACCCAAATCAGCCAGTAAAGTGCTGTTATATGATCCTGTGAGAACACAGTGATGCTGGAAAAGAACTGTTTCACAGCACAGAGCAATCTCCTTAATAAGGAGCTCTCTCACTGGTTCTCAGATTCACTGCCATGTTTCTACCACCTGGGCTCTAGCAGTCTTCTTACTTGAATCATTGCCCTCAGCTTCCCAGAACACAAACGTCAGCTACGCCCTACTGCATAAAAGTAATATTACAGTGAGCCCTCAGTATCCGTGGGGGTTTGGTTCGAGGGCCTCCCACAGATAACAAAAACTCCAGATACTCAAGTTAGTTGCTGTTCCTTCCCACCTGCCCTTGCCTGCAAACTGGGCTGCTCTCCATGCCTCAGTTTCCTTCATCCATCAGTTCCCCTCTACCCTCACCTGTCCCCCCTGCCCTTGCCTGCAAACTGGGCTGCTCGCCATGCCTCAGTTTCCTCCATGCTTCAGTCCCTCCCCTGCCCTTGCCTGCCTTCCCCCACAGCCCTTGCCTGCCAAGTTAACTGGGTCATGGAGGCTGCTGCCACTCCACTGGGGCCTCTTCTTCACAGGAAGGTGCCCAAGCCTGCCCTCCACCGCAACTGCACCCTCCTCCTGTGTGCAAGTGGCAGATCCAGGCAGACACATCTATGAATGTGGCAGCAGAGGGCCAGGGCTCCACCACTACTTTCTCTCTGTCCCACAGCTGTTGTTCCTGCCAGGAGCAGCTGCCTGGAGCAGTTTCATAGAGCCACTACTTCTGCCTCAGTCTCACGTACCCCAGCCTGGGCGAAAGAAACACATGTGGTATGCAAGAGGAGGAGGAAGAGCAGAAGAGGAGGAGGAAGAAGAGCAGAACCCACCCTCTGCCACCTCCTCAGCTGCCCTGCCAGCCCCCAGCCTGCAGGGTCCTGCTCCTCTTCTTCTTCTTCCTGCTCACTGCGTGTGTCTCTTTAACATGGGCAATCGGCGGCAATATGCCGCCCTCCATGCCTCAGTTTCCTCCATGCTTCAGTTCCCCCCGACACCCTTGCCTGCCTCCCCCACCTCCCTTGCCCGCTAAATGGGTCACACAGACCACACTGCTCCACTGGGGCCTCTTTGTTACAGGGAGGTCCCCCAGTCTGTCCACCATTGCCTCTGTGACCTCCTCCTCTGAGCAAGTGGCGGCTCCTGGTGCAAGTGGCGGCTCCAGGTGGAGGTGCCTCCATGAAGGTGGCAGCAGAGGGCCAGGGATCTGCCTTTGCTTCCTCTTATCCCACAGTTGCTGCTCCTGCCTGTGGTAGCTTCCCAGAGCTGTCACTTTTGCTTCAGCCTTGCACATGCCAGCCCAGGTAAAAGAGACACACGCAGTTCACAGGAGAAGGAAGAAGAGGAAGAGCAGGCCCCTGCAGGCCAGGAGCTGGCAGGGCAGCTGAGTTGGCGGTGGTGTGGGGGAACTGATCCTCTTCTTCTTCCTCCACAATCCAGTAGGTTCTATTTATCTTTTCACCTCTGTATATTAATTTTCTTCAAGAGGGCCTGGGGATTATACAGAACTCCCATATCAATTGTGGCTTCACTTATCTGCGCCTGAAAAAATATGTTCTCTTTAGGCATTTTCTAGGTCCAGCGTAATTCTATGGTCAACTTGCTACTATTCATAGTTTTGCTATCTGTGGTAAGTATGAGAAGGTATCCCCCACGGATGAGGGGGGACATACTACACATACATATATTCTATTTTATCTTCCCAGCAACCTCTGATACTGGGTTAGGGTGGTAGATACATATTCAAGGCAGCCTGGCAAAATTGAAGTCTGGGCAGTGATTCAAACCCTGGTTTCCCATCTTCAGCACTTTTTTACTATAGCATATCAAGGAGATGACTAGAATATGGTAGAACTGTGGAACGCTTGGCCCTCCAGAACTACTGCTCCAGTCATACTTCACCTGTGGCTAGGCTAGAAGGGCTGATGGGAACCAGAGTTCAACAATATTTGTAGGGCCACATATTCTTCAAGCCTGGCATATGGCTTCTATGTTTAGAAATATAGCTATTTCTGCACATAGATTTTCCTTGGGTTTTTTCCGGGCTGTGAGACCATGTTCTGGAATAGTTTCTTTCTGACATTTCGCCTGCATCTGTGGCTGGCATCTTCAGAGAATGGTTGGGTAAGTGTGTATGTGAAGTTTATATGCTGTGAACCTCTGTTGGGGAGTATATGTAAATTTGTGTAATTGAATGGTTACTTTCTAGGTATAGAAATGCAAGGCTTGTTAGTATCTGTTTGGCTAATGGTTGATGGGCCATTAACTGCTGGAATTCCCTGGGAGGAATTCCTTTGTAAGTGTTGAGTTTTTATTCTATTGTTTTTTAAAACTGGCAGCCAAGTTTTGTTTAGTTTTAAGGTTTCTTCTTTCCTGTTGAAGTTGTCCAGATGTTTGTGGATTTCAATAGCTTCTTTGTGCATTGACATGATAATTGTTGAGTATATAGTTACATAGACTCCCCAAGAGAGGTTCACAGCATATAAACTTCACATACACATCTACCCAACCATTCTCTGAAGATGCCAGCCACAGATGCAGACGAAACGTCAGAAAGAAACTATTCCAGAACATGGTCTCACAGTCTGGAAAAACCCAAGGAAAATCTATGGATGCCGGCCGTGAAAGTCTTCGACTTCATATTTCTGCATAGTTTGGGATTTTTCTCATCTCAGGGATCATAGCACTACAAAGCCTTAAGCAATCAACTGCTAAGTAAAGACTTGATTAAATCACAAAGTACTGATAAATTCCTGAGGATCTAGGCCATGGATACTTTATGGCTCAACAAGCTGCATACTTTATGGCTCAACAAGCCACCACCGACCAAAATTTCAATAACCCTCTTGGGTTTTGGTTTCTCTCTCTCTCTCTCTCTCTCTCTCTCTGGTTTTTTTTCCCCCTGTTTACTCAGGACTGTATAAAGAGAGGTCTATCACACACTTGTCAAATCACAAAATATGGCTGGTAGATTTTGTTTAGCTTGGTGGAGCACAAATTGTACATGCCTAATCTAGGCTATTGTATTCTGTGATAAAGTCAGAAAGAAACTGCAATTCAGACTGATTTACAGTATTTATTCATGCGTGCAAGTAATAGATGTAAGGTGGCCAAGGAACAATCTGACAATATCAAAACTACAACTACTTCCAACTTTTAATAGACTTAGTCCCTGCTAACATGAATCTGTGGCATACATTAATTCTTCTGAAATGCACTGACTTACAAGCACCTCTTTCCAAGAGCTGGCAGCCATCCATTATTGCTTTTTCTTTAACTGAGTAATTCTGATTAGGATTTTAGTCTATAATTTAGCAGCAAGTACTGTCCCATATAAATTCATATTTTAAAGTTCTCCAAATTATGGTGATAGCTTGCCAGAATGAATAGCCTTCATAAGTCCTTTTATGTTAGACTACTGTACTGGCAGTTTGGTGGTAACCACACTGTCACTGGCAGTGCAGGCAGCATCTGAAATGGGTCTCAAGAATAGCACTGCGATGTAATACTGTATAGAGTCTATCTCCTAAGTGAATGAGATGCTTATTTATTTCCTATTTATTTAAGATTCTCTCTATCCAAATATTGGACTCACAACACAGATTAAAACAAAATACAACTAAAAACAATAACAAAAACAGATAAAACAATTACTGGTACACCAGCTATCCTATTAAGACAGCATTAATTTAAAACAATTTAAAAGCACAGTTCAACCCCTGGACCTCCAATACATTCCTGGATTTACCGTGGACAGCTAAAATCACGGTTAGTAGCAAACCCTGTATTTCCAGTGGAAGTTGACCATAGAATCACACTGGAGGGCCTACAAATGCCTAGAGAGGTGTCCATAGGCTCACACTGGAGAACCCAGAAAATGCCTAGAGCTAACATATTTTTTCAGATGCAAGTAAGTGAAATGACAGGTACCTGTCCTGCAGATATTGGGAACATATTGTATTTAAAACATGAGAATAAACACACAGAACCTTCATTAAAAGACCTTTCCATAATAACCTGTTAGCAATCAAAGGTCTATCTAAATAATAAGGTCTTTGCCAGCTAGGGAAGACAAGCCTTCTGTGGGAGAGAGTTCCACAGCCTGGGAACAGCCACCAAGAAGGTCCTCTCATGTGTTTTCGCCAAATGTTCCTGTGAGGACTGAGAGAACTGCATCAGATGGTTCTCTCTGAAAAGTTTTCTATGGTTTATATCCAACAGTGGCACACATTTCCTCTCACTTGATCTGTCAGTTCTTCACCTACTGAAGCCTTCTGTGCTATATCCCATTCTGTTCAAGAGGGTTCCCAACCCTCTGAAGTGCTCTGTGTGTGTGAACGTGTGTGTGTGTGTGTGTGTGTGTGAGAGAGAGAGAGAGAGAGAGAGAAAGAGAGAGAGAGAGAGAATGAGTCACAAGTGCATGGGATAGGGCAGTGAAAATTGGGTACTCTAGACTTAAGCAGGTTGGATGTGGTTTCCACTAAAGCAAGGTCACCACTGTACACAATTCTGTAAGAAGAAAAAAACGGTAATAATCAACTAAAGAACTTGGATATCCCTAGGTTATTTCTTTGATTCTCTCTTGTAATGACATGGCAAACTACAATGAAATTTTAGTCTCCAATTTAAATTTTAAGACAATGGTATTGTTAAGAGTGCCAACAAATTTTTTGAGATCAAACACTTTATCATCTCTCACAGTGACTCTTAGCTTTGTCTTTACCAGGGACCCTCTTTAAATATCTTTTGTTGCTATGGGCCCCCAAGACTTAACTCAAGATTTAAAACCCCAATAATAATTATAATAATATCTGAACAGTGAACAATCAACAGTTACACACCCATTAAACCTTCCATCAGAGGAGCTGGAGGGAGAGGAAGACTTTTCTCCTGGTTCTTCATGACAGTTTGGAGCTGAAGCAGATTGAATGGCAATGTGCAGACCCAGCTAGCCAGCCAGCCTTTGCCTTGGCTCCTGTCATGCGGGGAGGAAGTAGGCTGAGCAGCCTTCAAGCTTTTGCGGACCCCCTGTGAGGACATCACAGCCCCCTGGGGGTCCGCAGACCAGAGGTTAACAACCACTGGTCTATCATATACACAGCTGGGAAACCTCATATGGTAAGCTCCCATCCAGTGTGTTGCCTTCAAGCTGCCTGTTGACTTATGGTGACCCCATGAATTGCAGAGGGTTTTATTAGGCAAGGAATACTCACTGACTGACAAAACAATTAGGGTCAACAGCATGGATGACAACATATCTGGCATTAATATTAATCTATAAACACAACAATGAGAGCCTTTCTGTAGCCATATCCTCCAATGCTGAAAAGATTTACTAGCAATTTCTTTATGGATTTAAAACACTCAATTTACAGTTTTCAACAATAATTATACGCACTGGCTCTCCTCAAAATCTCATTTCAACAACTTAAATGACATGTGTAAATTCTCATCTCATCTATGCCAATGCATTAACTGATTAGAAAGGAAATGGGAAAGAAGACACCAGGATTACTAACACACTGTCATGAATGGGTACCAGCTTCGTAAATCTACCTGTACAGATGAAACCAAACTTCTCTTCACACAGTTCTGAATTACAGCATATTAGATTTCAGTTCTATAGTTTTTAACTCGTACACAAACTGACTGAAAAGTTATACAGAGAAACTTTAGATCAACAGGGAAAAACCAGTGACAAAGACACAAGCATGCATTTAAAGATAAAGCACTGAAAATGTCAACTATAGGAACTGGATCCAGATTACAGCACAGTGAAATCTATGGGACTTAAATCAGTCATGACCAAATTCCATTGATTTCAATGGGTCTATTCTAAGTATGACTAGATCAGCTTAGGTACAATAAACTCAACAATAACACAGCTGCACATTTAGGGCCAACTACCACAAAGGTTTTATGGGAGCAAAGGTTAATTATGCAAGCCTTCATTATCAAGACAGCAAATAGCTTACTTTTAAAAAGTTCCTTATCTTATGTAATATCTGTTTGTGTGTTTTTAATTAATGAACCAACTAATTTATATGTAACCTGCAACAAAAATATTCTGGGGTTTACTTGTTTTTCTTTCTAAAAACTATAAGAAATACCAGGCTTTTGTGACTCAAATCAGCCAAGCAGAGAAAAAGGTTTTTAAAAGGTTGTTCTATATCTATATACAGTAGAACCTTTTTGAAAAACAAGAAATGAATACCCCCCCCACATATATGTACAGTAGGGCCCCCATATCCACCGGGGATTGATTGGGGGGGGCATGGATACTGAAAACAGTGGATAATAGCGAACACCTTTGAAAATAATGGGACGTCTGGTTTAAAATACCATAGAGCTGCCTTGGAGAGGACCTAGAAAATGGCTAGACACATTTTCTAGGAAGTCTCTACAGTAAGTCTGCTGTTTTGTGTCCCACGGATAATTGAATCAGTGGATAATGAATCAGTGAATAAGGGGGTCCTACTGTACAGATATTGTCTCTTGCTTGGGGAAGTAGTGGATAGCAATATGATACCATTATTGGGTCAGAACAAGCATTTAATAATTTTAAACTTTATTCTTGGAAAAGACAAACTGACTTTACAGGCAGAATTGTCTACATATTTTACTAATGAAGTTTCACCACACCTCAAAGTGGGGGATGGGCAAAGTGTGGCCTATGGGCCACACATGCCCCCCAAGAGAAAAAAGAAAAAAGATTTTGGCTCTAAAATGTCCCTACATGACCTCCAGGGATTGTGGAGACAGACCATTTCCACAACGTTTGGAGACACACACACACCCTGGTTAAAACAATTTTTTCCCAGTATTTCCCCATCAAAATGCTTTTTAGGGACTCCAGGAAGGCTCAAAAATATAGTGAGCATGTTCCCATGAAATGGGGGCTGGTGCAGTCGGCTAATCCTAGCCATCCACAGTTGCCCCCCTCCTGCTTTAAAACCTGATTTATAGTAGCATATGCTTGATGGACAACAATGCAACTCCCACTACCTTCAGTGGAGCTTACACCCAAGCTGGTGTGTATAGGCTAGTTCATCTGATACAGTTATCCTTAGCCAGTTCATGCATATTACCATTCATTTTGCAACAACAAATATAATGCAGTATCATAATTCTTTGGTTTTGCTGTAGAAACAACAGTTTTGTGGCACCTTAAAGACTAACAAGTTTAATTTCGTGTAAGCTTTTGTGAACTGCAGCCCACTCCATCAAATGCATCTGATGAAGTAGGCTGCTGTCCATATAATCTTATACCAAAGCATAGAATCATAGAATTGTAGAGTTGGAAGAGACCACGAGGGCCATCCAGTCCAACCCCCTGCCATGCAGGAAATCACGATCAAAGCATCCCAGACTGATGGCCATCCAGCCTCTGTTTAAAGACCTCCAAGGAAATAAACCAAGTGTGTTGGTTTTGCTATAACTGATTACATGGCGACTCCTCTGGAACATTTTATCAAAAGTCTATAGAAAAATGCTCAGGGAGAACCAGCTTGTATACACAATAGTCACATCAGGTCAAAAAAAGGGATATTGGGATGGTTAAAGTTACATTACCTTTCTGGACATGGATTATATCTGGGAAATTGGCGAGATGTCCCTGATACAGAGCTAACAAATCCATCACTGGGTCCAGGTCCTGTCTGGGTTGGTCTGCAAAGAGTTCACCAATAGCATCATAAGCTTCCCCAGTGAAGGCAATGGCCTGATTGAGCCCCACTGAGAAAGCCTGCTGGTCCATCTCAAAGGCTTGGCTTAGGCCCTTGAAGGAATGTCCCACTTTCTGGTACTCCTTCTTGAAGCCAGTAACCTGCTTGCGGGCAAACTCATTGACTGTCTGGTTCAGCTGAATGGTGTTCTCATCCATCTTCTTGGTGAAGCTCTTGAAGCCATCTACCTTACTTTCTACCTCCTGCAGGTCCAGAGCAGCCGGACCACAAGCAGGGACGCTGATGGTCAGGAAGAAGTTGGCGCCCACCATCTCGTCCTTCTCAGCCTTACGCTTGCCCTGCTTCCAGGCCTTCTCATCAGTGCTGGGGCAGGTGAGGAAATGCTGGAAGGCATCACACTGGGCCAACACCGGGTGGCTACACATATGGTCCATCCACCAGGCCAGGCCTTTGCGTCGCTTGGAGATGAAGTCCTCCTCGAAGCGCCCTGTGGCCTGCTTCTCTGGCAAATGGGGCACCGAGATGACCGGGAACTTCTCCACCAGGCGCCCGTAGAGCCAGTCGAAGTGCTTGTAGCGCCGGTGCACCTGCTGCCCGGTGTGGCTGGGCACCAGCTTGTAGGCGATGTAGCTCTTCATGCCCTTGAACTTGGTCTGCTTGGTGGGGTCCTCGATGGAGCACTGGAAAGGGTAGGGGTTCTCCTGCCACTCGGGCCCGTAGCTGCCCAGCACCACGCACAGCTTGTCGCCGTCCTTCACGAAGCCCGACGCTTCGCCCAGCACGAAGGCCTCGCCGCCCGACTTCACGAAGGTGGAGAAGCGGTTCAGGTTGCGGCTGACGGTGGCCGAGCTCTTGGGCCCCACCGTGCCTCCGGGCGGTGGGTGGAGGGGACCCCCGACGCCGCCCGGGTGGCTGCCGCGGGAGCTCAGCGACAGGTCGGAGCGGGTGGAGAGGCGGTAGCGGCCGGAGGAGCCCCCGGGGCCGCCGCCGCCAAGCCCCGAGTTCTCGTAGTCGCCGCCCGCGTAGAGGCCGCCCAGCACGCCCGGCTCGTCGGCCACGGTGGAGCTGTCGTCCCAGTCGTCGTCCCAGTCGTCGTCGCTGCCTTGGCTGGCCTGGTAGGGCGGCGCGAAGGGAGAGAAGCCTCCCGACGAGGCGGGCGGCAGCTGGAAGGGCTCGGCGGCCGAGGGCGGAGGGGGGACCGGCGCCGCGCTGAAGGACGAGGCGGCGGCGGCCGGCGTGGCCAAGGGCTCGAAGCCGCCCGGAGGGAGGTTGGCATAGCGGGCCGGGCCCGGGAGCGGGGGCTCGGCGGCCGGGGCGCGGATGAGCTGGACGTAGGAGGCCGGGAAGAGGCCGCGGTCGCCCCGGCTGTTGACGCCCTCCAGCCAGCCCTCGATCTCCTGGTCGCTGCACAGGCTCAGCACCTCGTGCTCCCGCAGGGAGATCTCGCCCGGGTTCTCCGACCTGAAGTCGTAGAGGGCGCGGGCCCGCAGCACCGCCATCGAGGCCACGGACCGAGGGAGGGAGGGAGGAGGGAGGGCGGTGGGGACCCGCAGCGCCGCCGCCAAACCCAGGCCGCCACTCGGCCGCCGGCTCGCTTTCCCGCCGGTTCTCTGGCAGCAACGGCGGCGGCGCTCTCCAAGGCGGACCGATTGGCCGGCAAACCGCCACCCCCCCGCAACCACCGCCGCGCCTCTATTCGCCTCACACTCTCGGACTTCTTTATTCTCCTCACACAGCCCGCTTCCTTCTGGCTACCCGCGCCAGAGAGAAAAGGGCGAGTGTGTGTGTCGAATAAGTGTGTGTATGTGTGTGTGGCGTGGGGAGGCGAGAGCTTGGTTCCTCTCCTCAGCCCTCGTCGTCGTCGTCGCCCCTCAGAAAAAGAAGCGGGTCCCGCTTTGCCCGCCGGAGTCCCCGCTTCACCCCGGCTGGGTGTGTGTGTGTGTGTGTGGAAGGGGCCGGGCCGGGTGGGATTGTCCCACCACCACCACCACGTCGCCAGTTTCGCTAATCCAGAGCCGAGAGGCAGGGCCGGGGAGCCGAGCGCAGAGGGGCCGCCCCCATCGATGGGGCTGGGCGGGCGGACAGGCAGGCAGGCGAGCGCGGGAGGAGAGGAGGAGGAGGCGGGCGAATGGCGGGCGGGCTCCTTTTCTTCCTCGCCGGCCTCCCGGTGTCCCGCCTGCCCTCTGGCGTCCGCTCCCGGCTGCCTCGAAGGCTGAGAGAGGCGGGAAAGGAAAGGAAAGGCAGGCGAGAGGGTGAGGCGGCTGAGGAGGAGAAGCAGGGCCGGTTTGAGGCACCCGCGGCCTCAGCATCTGCAGGGGCCCCCATCATTGTGGGGGGGGGGCATAGTAGTAACCCTCCTCCTGCAGAAACATTATTTGTAATAATCTGAATATCCTGTACTGTGGATAGCTTAGGTTGAGTTAGGTTACATTAACCTGCGATAAACATATGGGCCCCCAAAAATAAAGCATTGCAGGGGATCCCAAAATTCCTTAAACCGGTCCTAAGGAGGCTTTGAAATTAAACTCTTGCCCCGGGTTCATCTAAATTGGGGATGAAAAGGAAGGGGGCCTGCGATCCTGGCTAGGGAGTTGGCTCCTTCTGAACATGGTTGGACTGCTGAGTTAAGGCAGCTAGGACTCAGTTTATTATTATTATTATTAAACGTTTATTTATATAGTGTCATAGGCTTTACATAGCGCTTTACAAAGGAGAAAAACGTCAATCCAAAATAAACACAAAAACCTGCCTACGCACATAATCTAAAATCACAAATAGGATTATAAAATTAATAAAATATTACTATAACAGGATTAAAACAATACTATGAAAGTGTAAATTAATACAAATAACATGGACATCTCTCTCTGGCTTTTCTTCGCAAACGAAGATTCAGGAAGGACTCATCCCGCGCTTTCTGCAAGCGCCCTGATGACTAAAAAGGCCAATCTGAGATAAACAAGTCCAGTTGCAGAAAGCACAGCAGAAGGTCTCCTTGGGTGATGTTTCCGGGTTGTGCTTCTTTCTGCGTTGTCGTTTCTGTTCAAGACTTGTTCAGCGTGAGTTCTCAAATAAGGCTGCAGCATTGTGGATAGTGCGTCTCCATGCCTCCAGTTGGAAGGCTTCCCTGAAAGTTGGAAGGCTTCTTCTTCATAGTAGTAGTAGTAGTAATATCCTTATTTTCTGCTGCTCCAGAGACTAGGACATGGAGCAATGGGTTCAAAGTACAGGAACAGAGCTTCCACCTAAACATTAGAAAGAACTTCCTGACAGTAAGAACTGTTTGGAAGTGGAATACACTGCCTCAGAGCGTGGTGGAGTCTCCTTCTTTGGAGGTTTTTAAACAGAGGCTGGATAGCCATCTGTCAGGAATGATTTGACTGTGTGTTCCTGCATGGCAGAGGGTTGGACTAGATGACCCTTGAGGTGTCTTCCAACTCTATGATTCTATCCTGCCTTTCTCCCACCAGTGAGACTCAAGGTGGTTAACAACATCATTATAAAAACAATACAAGCTAAAAAACAGTACAAAGTTAAAATCACATTATAAATATAAAATTTAAAAAAAATTAAACAATTTACAAGTTAAAAACATTACAGTAAAAATTAAAATAACTTTTTAAAAAAAACTTTAAAACTTTTTAAAACTACACCACACATCCTCACTAGCCCAGTCCTTGTCGGTTCAACAAACATGGCAGCAGAAATATGTCTTAACCTGCCTACGGAAGGAGAGCAAAGATGGGGCCTCCCTAGGGGGGAGTTCCAAAGTCTGGGAGCAGCCATGGAAAAAGCTCTCTCCCTTGTTCTCACAAAAAATGCCTGAGAAGGTGGTGGGACAGAGAGAAGCACTTCTCCAGATTATTATAAAGCTCTATTGGTCTCATACAGGGAGATGCAGTCCTTCAAATAACCTGCGCCCAGGCTGTAACTGGCTTCAGCTAAGTGCTTGGACTGAGAAAGGAAGTTCTACCAAACACAACAGGGTTTACTTTCCTATCAGGACTAATAGTACGTGGCCGTGCAACTCAACAACAAGTTTATGAAACTGCATAAATAAACATGTTTTTAAATACCCTTCTGTGGATTTATGTACTTCCCCACTTCCAATTTGTTTTGGGGAAAATTAGTGCAGCAGCAGTTTCCAGTCCTAATATTTTAAATCCCTGTTTATTATGTAAATCTTACTAAGGGGTATCCCTACGGAGTGGGGCAAAATGAGTGCATTGCTTTTCCAAATATAAAGACCCTGTTCCCCATGAAATTTTCATTTAGTACCCAAATTTCTAGCATTGCCTAGAATGACACTGTGAAAATCATTCACACCTAGAACTGTGCTGTGTTTTCATTCCTTTGGTACTTTTGCACCTTAGAAACTGGATGTCTAAATGCTCATCTGAAGTTTGAAGTTGCTGCAGTGCTAGAAATAGGAGGCTGAAGGAAAATTTCACTTGGGAGGACAAAATTCTTATTTGGGGTGGTGGCAGCCTCATTTTGCCCCCTCCCCCATAGCTACACCTTGATCCCACTTCACTATCCCAAAGGTTCTGCAAGGCAGTTTAATTAATATCAATATAAAACTATAATAAAACAGAAGTACAGTCACAACATTTGTAGTTGTTTTGTTGTGAGCCACCTAGAATGAAAGGCAGGACAGAAAGCCATTATCTATAAATGACATATTAAAAAAATGCTATATAAAAACAAAGTTGACAACTGTTTTGTCTCTGGTTTCAGATAACATCTAGAAGAGCAGGATCTTTACTGAGGGAGCTAGGTTAGCCTCTCCAGGTGGGTGGGTGAGTACTAAAAAAGCCTTATCTTGTGTAGCCACTGATTGCACAATTAGGTAAGAGTACATTCTTTCAAGGCAAGCACAAAGATTCTTGTGGTGCATTGGCATAAATTGTCATGGACCTTAGGGCCACATCAACAAATACATGTAGATACCCATGGATTTGGTATCTACAGTTTCACTTATCCATGTTCAAAAAACTATGTTCTCTCTAGGCATTTCTAGGTCCTCCAATGTGATTATATGGTCAACACCTGGCATTCATTTCATTGAAAATAATAGGGTTCCCTATTATCCATGGTTTCAGTTATCCATGGAGGCTGGTATCTTGAAACATACCTTCTGAGGATATGGGGGTTGACTTGTACACCAAGTGTTTCCTCTTCAGATATTTGACACATGCTAGAGTGGGAGGAGGTGCAAAAGATACACACATTGATCATTATCCAAAAAATGGGCATTTAACAAACAGGAGCTGGAAGATGAAAATGACATTATAGCACAGATAAGCAAATTCACAAATGTAAGGTAATGGAAAAGTCTTGTCCAATCCAAGTATAAAAGCATGACCCATAGGTCCACTCTTTTGGATGGGGAAGAGTAACCATAAAGGCCAGAGGGAACAGAAATGCAAAAACTATAAGCAGTGGGAAGTGCCTCAAGATATCATATAAGAAGGAAAAATTGGGTGGTGACAAAGACATTATTGCGCAGGTGAGTGGGTTAACACATGTAATGAGATAATAAGCCATTGTCCGTATGCAAGTCACAGGAGACAGAGTGGCTTAAAATATCCAAGCTGCAGTTTGTTTAAAGCTTGTAGGCTGTACACGGTTAATTGGAACAGACAATAATGTTTGGGAAAGTGGAAGGCAGTGAGAAAAGAGGGAGACCACACTGAGTGAATTGATTCAATCAAGGAAGCCACAGCCATGAATTTGCAAGACCTGAGCAGGGCAGTTGATAACCAGGGATCTTGGACATATTCATTGTTGTTATTGTGTGCCCTCAAGTAATTTCTGATTTATGTCGACCCCAAGGTGAACCTATCACTGGGTTTTTTTGGCAAGATTTGTTCAGAAGGGGTTTGCCTTTGCCTTCCTCTGAAACGGTGACTTGCCCAAGGTCATCCAGTGGGTTTCCATAGCCAAGCAGGATTTGAACCCTGGTCTTCAGGGTCATAGTCCAATGCTCAAACCCCAGTCCACACTAGCTCATCTCATACATAGGGTCACCGTAAGTTGAAGTCAACTTGACAACAAATAATAACAATGTTGCACTGTAGTGTGTTGTAGGTGGCAGTATTACATTAGAGCTCCCAGCTGAATTCTAGTTCAGGGATGGGGATAATGCAGCCCATAGGCCACACACATCCCTCTGGCCATTTTTATAGCCACATGAATCCACCCTTCATTCCCTGGGCACCAAAATTTGCAGGAGACTAGGTTTACAGATGGCCCTCCACATTCGCAGGAGTTAGGGGTGCAGGACCCCCGCAAAAGTGGAAAAACCACAAATATATACAGTGAAGGTGGGGGCAGGGCTCCCCAGGCTTGTGAAGTGGGCAGCTATGGGGGGGGCTCCCTGGAGGGAGGAAGAACGAAAAATGTGTGCCTGGGGGCCAGACCCCTGAACTGCTGCCCTGCCTCCTGAAGCAGCTGCATGTACATTCACACAGCAGCCCTGTGCTTCCCCAAGCAGGACACTGCTCTGCTAGTTCTTCTGGAAAGTGGAGCAGCAAAGATCTCTGTCTCCAAGTGCCTCCCAAAGCCCACAGAGTAGCTAGCTTTGGAATTCGCTGGGGCTCCCGCCTTCTCCAAGCCCCACACTGCTCTGTTAGTGCTTATTGCTTGGGGAAGGCAGAGCAGCAGAGATCTTGGTCTCCAAGTGTCTTCCAAAGCCTGCAGAGCAGGTGGCTTTGGCAACGCTTAGCAATGGAATTCACTGGGGCTCTGCCTTCTTCAAGCCCCACACTACTCTGTTAATACTTGGGGAAGGTGGAGCAGCAGAGATCGCCATCATCAAAAGCTTCCCAAAGCCCACAGAGCAGCCACTTTCGTAAGGTAGGTGGTGGCAGCCATGGCGATCGCTGGTGCCCTCCTCTCCTGAGGCTGTTGTGTGAATGTGCACCAGGTGGCCTTGGGCTTCAGGGGGGGTGGAGGCAAACCCACAAATAATTAGGTGTGAAACCTGCGAATGTGAGTGGACAACTGTATTGGCCAAAAACAGCTGTAGTGATCCACAAGCCATCCTGGGGGCACTGGTCCATTTCACCTCATTTGGAGCAGTTCTGTAGCAGCAAGTAGTTTTGGGGACAGGTAACCCTTTTTTTCCAGAATAGAAAGTGACCCTTGAAAATGTGGATGGGCTTTGTGAATATGATAGGTCATTTTATTTATTTTATTTTATTACAATTCCTCCCAAATTTGAGAATGTACGAGGGGGGCCAAATGTGAACTGATACATCCCCCCCATCCATGCCAGCCCCCCCCCCTGTTTCTTTGGCAAAACTAACATAAGCTTTGTGGTTAACATGGGATTGGGCAATTTTGGCAGCCAGGGGCCAAACTTTTGCCAGTTGCTGGGGTTTGCACCAGGATGAGTTGGGGGCTGGGTTCCTGTTTGGAGCACTGAACTCTCCAAGCGGCAAAGCTTCAGTTCTTGGAAAGCCTTTTCAAATGTTGTTGAAACAACAGAGGGCCATATGTTCTTGCTGTTTTTATTTATATCCCACTTTTCTCCCACCCTAGGGACATTTTCAGACAGCATTTTAGCGTGCCTACCGCGGGGGTCGTTTTCGGACCTTTCGGAAGTTGCCCGTGATTAAAATATGGCTCTGCGGCTTCCGAAGCTTCACGGAAGTGACACTGATGATTTCGGGAGAGGGATGGCGGCGTCCAAAAATGACCCCCTGCTGTGCAAGAGCGCCGTCCCTCTCCTGGGAGCTCTTCCCACGGTAGGTATGCTAAAATGCTGTCTGAAAATGTCCTAGGACTCAGGGTGGCCTGCAACATAGGTTAAAAGAAAGTACAGCTAAGAACTCAATTAAAACATTAAAAGAAATTAAATAAACAATCCTATCAAAATACCCATTTAAAACACTTTAAAAATACATTTAAAAATTAGTAAATTTAAACCATTTGTGATATATTGATGGCTCCTCAGGAGTCAGGACTGCAAAAATGGGCTTGGGGTCTGCATACAACTCACAAGGCACTCTTTGCCCACTCCTGTATATCAGTTGACATTGCAAGCCAAAGTCCACTCACTGCACTTCTTCAAGGCTTACAAAGCCTGACCTCACACCTTGTTTCTAATCTGGGTCAGAACTACTCTTGTTTGGAGGGCTGTCTGTGCTAATAATTCCTGCTCCCTTTCCCTGACTGCTCTCTTAGATTGTGAGCTAGAGTATAAGTCTAGTGACAGACTTTGCCCCTACTTCTGACTTAATATTTTTGCCTGGAACCTGGACTCCATTCTTGCCTTGCTTGCACTATGCTTTCTTCTTGTCTCTCTTTGTCTGCTTTCCTTCCTGGTTCTGACTACCTCTGCTTCTATCCCCATGGATCCTACCCTGCCTTTATAACACAAGCATGCATATATTTTTGACCAGTAAAAACTTGTAACATGGGTCCCCACTCAGACACATACTATCCTGTCCCATACGTCCAAATTCATCATTCATAAAATAATATTTTCTATTTCATTTTAAAGACTACATTTTCTAGATTTCTGATAATAGTTACATAGATACAAAGAGATAATTTTCTATATATTTTATCAGGCATCTCTCTATATAATTCTCTTGAGTATGTTGCTATTCGCAGTGTAACATACCCAACCAATCATAGTGCTCTGTTGGCCGGTCAGTCAGCAGCTTGATGGTGTTTTTCAGTACCACCTCCTTGGCCTACAGTCATTCTTTGCCTGTTGAGCTGCAGTAAGTAAATACTCAGCCAGATCCCTTTGCTGTGTTAATATGCATGAATGGGAAAAAATAATTCTGCTTTCTATGTGTCCCCCACCCTATTCTTTCTTCTTATCCCTCCTGTCCTACCTTTCTGTGCTGCCTGGGGCCTTTCTGTGCTGCCTGGGGACTGGGGCTTTGGGCCTTTCTGTGCTGCCTGGGAACTGGGGCTTTGGGCCTTTCTGTGCTGCCTGGGAACTGGGGCTTTGGGCCTTTCTGTGCTGCCTGGGAACTGGGGCTTTGGGCCTTTCTGTGCTGCCTGGGGACTGGGACTTTGGACCTTTCTGTGCTGCCTGGGGACTGGGGCTTGGGGCCTTTCTGTGCTGCCTGGGGACTGGGGCTTTGGGCCTTTCTGTGCTGCCTGGGGACTGGGACTTTGGACCTTTCTGTGCTGCCTGGGGACTGGGGCTTTGGACCTTTTTGTGCTGTCTGGGCCCTTTCTGTGCGGCTTGGGGCCTTTCTGTGCTGCCTGGGGACTGGGGCTTTGGACCTTTCTGTGCTGCTTGGGGACTGGGGCTTTGGGCATTTCTGTGCTGTCTGGCATCTGGGGCCTTTCTGTGCTGCCTGGCTCCTGGTCCTCTTGGGCCCTGGACACTGTCTGTAGCTTCCCCCTCTGGGCCTTCTGTGCTGTCTGTAGCAGTTCCTTCCTCTTGGGCCTGGGGGTGGAAACATGTGGAAAATTTCAAGTCCTTTCTAAACATGGTGGTGGAGGGGCTCTCGCATCCTGCCACATGTGGTGTGTGTGTGTGTAGCATGGGGGTGTAGTGTGTGTGTGTGGCATGGGATGGGGTGTTTGTGTGTGCAATTGCATGGTGGCAGCAGAGGGGCTCTTGCATCCTGGCATGCATGGCGTGTGTGTAGTGTGGTGTATGTATGTGCAGTTGCATGCTGGTGGCAGAGGGGCTCTCGCATCCTGCTGCACATGGTGTATGTGTGTAGCATGGTGTGTGTATGTGTTTAGTGTGGTGTTTGTGTGTGTATGCGTGATTGCATGGCAGTGGTGGAGGAGCTCTCATGTCCTGCTGCATGTGGTGTGTGTGTATGTATGATTGCATGGTGGGCAGTGGAGGGGCTCTCATGTCCTGGCACACATGGTGTGTGTGTGTAGTGTGGTGTGTGTGTGTGTGTGCGTGTGGTTGCATGGTGATGCTGGGGCTCTCGCATCCTGGTGTGTGTGTGGTGTGTGTGTGTCTATGTGTACGTGCAGTTGTATGGCGGTGGTGGAGGGACTCTCGGCATGAAATTAGCCATCATAGTTCATTTGAAAAGTTATATATTAATGCGTCAAATGATCGTACTCTTGACATGTTTCCTAAGTGGTCAATCAGGAGAATGGGAATGGAAACATAGAATCATACCGTAGCGTTTTATATATGCAGATAACGGTGTATGTTACACCAGGTATAGCTAGTAATCTATGGTTTTGTGTTCCGTGTGATTATGAGGTTGTAGTTTGGGCCAGGCTGTCTGGGCCCAGTAATGCTTGAGCCCTGCTATCTCCTCTTGAACATATTTTCCTTTTTGCATCATTGCCTCCCTCTTCCTCCCTCCCCAGCCCACCTATAAATATCCTGGAGAAAGCTATAATGAAACCAGACAGTTCCTCTGATTATCGCTTTTACAATTGTTAACTCCCCGATTAGGAATGGTGTGTACTGTGGGAGCTAGTGTGCTTTTCAGTTAATGTTGGGCTTAGACTTAGATCAGATCCCAGGTCAGACATGAAGTTTTCTTAGTCTTTGGCCATATCTCATCCTAACTGTAAATAGTTACATTGGTAACTATTTACCTTTTATTTATAGTAATGAGTTAGAATGGTGTGGGGTGGGGGTTGCCTGTAACAACTGGTCTGCAACTAATTACTTTTTAGTGAAATGGGAATGGATTGTCTCTTACTCATTGCTCACATAAGTGGCTGTCGTACATTGCAGCTGGGAAGCATTGCTTTGTAATCTATTTTGCATTTTTCTCAGAATTTTCAAGAAGCAACATCTGAAACAGCCACTTGGAAGAACCAGATGTCATTTTCCTGTATTTTCCAATGACACAGTAGCAACAATAAAAGTAATGTACTGGTAGTGGGTTACCTTTAGGACTGTAATAACAAATACTAAACTGTTCAATGATCAGAGTAATGAATAAAGTAACTAGTTCCTTTTAAAAAATAACATTCCAAGTTCTGGTTTTCACCTACCTCACTAATTTGCTGTGGGAAAAAAAAAGAGGGGAGAGTATACCACTCCCCACTAGCTCTTTGGAAGGAAAATTAAAATGTAATGAAAATACTATTGTAATGTGGAGACCTCTTGAAAATACTGCTTTGTTATCTATTGTAATATATTGGCTTTGCTTCATGTAATATGTAACACCATATCACCCTGAGCATACTCAGTCTTATCTGATTTCAGAAGCTAAGCTGGGCCCAGACAGGTTAGCACTTGGGTAGAAGACCACCAAGGAGCGCCACAGATCTCCAGGTTGAGCTAAGCAAAGTATCCTGCCCGAAACCCTATAGAAGTGTTGCTACCATGTTGACAATACTGAGCTAAATGGACTAATACCCTAATACAGTACAATGGGCCCTTGGTATCCACTGGGGTTTGGTTCTAGGGGTCCTTGTGGATATCAAAATCCGTGGATTCTCAGCTCCCATTATATACTCTCTCTCTCTCTGGCTTTTCTTTGCAGACGAAGATTCAGGAAGGACTCATCCTGCGCTTTCTGCAAGCGCACTGATAACTAAAAAGGCCAATCCGAGATAAACAAGTCCGGTTGCAGAAAGCACAGCAGAAGGTCTCCTTGGGTGATGTTTTCGGATTATGATTCTTTCTGCGTTGTTGTTTCTCTTCAAGACTTGTTCAGTGTCAGTTCTCAAATAAGGCTAGTAAAATGATGTCCCTTATATAAAATGCCTTGCAATTAAAAACAAAAACAAAAAACACTTCCAAGCATGGATGGCTGAATCTGTGGAAATTTACTATGTTCCTAGTCTCAATTACCTTTATATGCTAGTGGGAGAGTAAGTCCATGTGCTCAGACTATTTACCATATACAAAACTGGTGCATTAGGCTGGCCTCTGTTTTTGTGAATATATTGAAATATTTTAAATTGTTTTGTTGATGTTATTTCTGTATATAGGAAAGTCCGCTGATATAGGCCAATATTCTGTGTTTGGAAACTACCCATGATCACCAGTTGATTCCATGGCTGTGTAAGGAATGCAACCAATTTAATCAATATGCCACACTAAGTAAATATAAACAGGTATAGGGTGATTTTCTGCTATTGAAAATAAATTATGGTTTATGCAACTTTCTTAATCAAATAATATTATTGAATCTGTGTGTACCCTAAAACAATTGTTCCACATAGTTTTGTATCATCATCATCATCATCATCATCATCATCAGTGTTTCTTCTGATTCTCTTATTACTCTGAAGGGATGGTGTTAGCATACCCTACTACCTCTCCCCATGAGATTTCATAACTGCACATACCCCTTTCGGGGTCACAGTGACCAGGGATGTTTGGGATCAAGCTGACTGGAGGACAGTCGTGGTCACAACAACTTGAGACGTGTCCAGAATCATGGAAAACTCAGATAGGATTATGTGGAAAACCCAGTCGTTAAAGTGTCTATGTTAATCCTTTCAACCATGCAATCAGTGACCACCCCTTGACCCATACCTTATGGAAATCTTTCCTATACTCCTTACCTATAAAACATTTTAAGAGGTTGTTGCAAATCCCATCAGTGTTTTGTCACTCCAGAGCTAAGACAATCAGCTCATTCCAAATCCTTTTGTCTGATCCATGAGAAAACCATTCAGGCTTTGTCATAACCAACACACCTCTCCAGGGTACAAAATAAGGTATAAATATCTAAGCTAGGACCCTAACCATGTGTACCATAGACTGGACCCGCCATTCTGCGTATTATTTCATCATTCTCTTACTCAATGGACCAGATCCCCTGTGCTACCTTCAGTTTCTGTCTGAGTCTCTCCGCAGTGTGGACCTCTTCCTTCGAGACTGGTAACAATCACCATTCCATCCCCAACTTCTCTCTATCCAACCCTTCTTGCCTATCTTTTCAATAGCCTTGTATGGTTCTTAAGAGTCTGTGTTCTTGTATGTTAGCATATCCTGTGTTAATTTAAATAAAATACTTTGTTTAATTTCAGTTGGAGTGCTCTCTACAGTTAGTACTGGTATACATAGGTGGAAAGATCCCCAAAGGCACTCTCTTCTTTTAGGCTTCCTTTTGAGCTATAATTTCCCCAAACTTCAAGGAGACGCTCTTAGGGTAACACTGGCAGCATAATTCTAGTCTTTCTTGAATGAAGCTGATTACTTTGATCTATTCTAATCTGGGGTCAGGGCCTGGTGTTGGAAGAATAACAACCTCATTCACCTTCATGGATGATCTCTGCTGAAAAATGGACTGGGAGAATGAGTGTTTATTAGTTTTGTGGGAAAGTTCAGTAGTGTTCATCAGAACCACTGAGTATGGTGTCTGGCTGTTTCAGTGCTATGGGGCTTGACAGCACTGTTTTGTGGTGTTTCTGGTCCTATTTGACTGAACCTTCCCAGAAAGTGGTGCTGGAGGATGCCTGTTTGGTACCATGGCTGTTAATCTGTGGGGTTAAGTAGGACTTAATATCTATGGCATCACTAAGGCTAGTTTCATCCCTCCCCACAACAGTGTCAGCCTCTCCACACACCCCTAGGGCCACCACCATGTAATACTATTCCCTGTGCTTTTGAACATCTACACTAGTGGGAAACTGTTAAAGGCTAGTGATCTACATTGCCCCCCCTGGGGATCATGCAGGGCTGTGATCCCTCCCATACCCACTAAAAACTTCTTTGGGGTGTGTGATTGTTTTGCTCCCCTGCCCTCTGATTGTAATAGTCTCCTATATCAATTTATTTTTCTTTTAAATGTTGCATTTTAATTTTTTTATTATCAATTCTTGTTTATGTTTGCTAGACTAAAGATGTTAAATCTCATTTTTTCTAGCTTCCTTTTATTATCTTTTAAAATACATTTCCTGAAAACTGGAACAAGGAGCATGTTACGAGATATGTCACCTGAAATCAATTTTTAAAAATAGCATTTCCCCAGTTTGCATATCAGTGATCATTCTTGACAGGGGTCTAGCCACCGTATGTATGGGATGATCATCCTTGGCAGGGGTGTAACTACAGAGGTGTTGACTCCCTATAAGAATTCCACCCTTGATAAAAATTGATTCAGCCCCCACATTTCTAGCATTGCTGTAACTTAAAACTTCAGCCAAATATTTGGAACTACATTTTAAACATCCAAAGAAAAGGGGCAGAAAAAATTACTAAGGGATGGAAACATAGCAAATGTAAACATCATTTTCAATGTCTTAAGCTAAATAGGTCAGCTTAGTACTTGGATGGGAGACCACCAAGGAATAACAGGTGCTGTAGGCTATATTTTAGATGAAGAAACTGGCAAAACCACCTCTGAGTATTCCTTGCCTAAGAACATTCTATGAATTAATGTGGTCACTATAAGTCAATAGGCAACTTGAAGGTGCATGCGTGTATACACACACACACACACACACACACACACTGCAATGCTAGAAACCTGGGCACAGGAGGACCATTTCATGGGGTGGGATGGAATTCTTATATTGGAGGGCAATGCCCTCACCGCTCCCCCCAGGATACTTGGTCTTATAGCTAGTGGAACAGCATAAATATAATGTCCTTTCTAAATTAGTTCCAATAGTTATTTTTCACAGTCAGCAGTGGAATCTTAAGTGGAGGCAGAGAAGAGTGTTGTGATGTATCTTCTGCCCAGTGGTATAGCGGTGGAAGTGCTGGAACATTTTGATTAGTGGGGATAATGGTGTCGTCTAACATTCTGCTAAGGTTTCCGTTCCTTCTGAGCTTACCTGGAATCCTCACAGTGGTTGCAGTGGATGAATTTTGCAGGTGCTATTCCAGTCACACTCAGCCTCAGAGGAAGGTAAAGGCAAACCCCCTCCAAACAAATCATGCCAAAAAATACCCCCTCATGATACGGTCATCTTAGGGTCACCATAAATCGGAAACAACTAGAAGGCACACAACAACAACAAATTATTTATTCTTTGTAATAAAGTATTTTGGTAGGAATCATAGAATCATAGAATTGTAGTAGAGTTTGAAGAGATCAGAAGGGCCATCCAGTCCAAACCCCTGCCACGCAGGAGTCACAATCAAAGGATCCCTGACAGATGGCCATCTAGCCTCTGTTTAAAGACCTCCAAGGAAGGAGACCCCAACACGTTCCGAGGGAGTGTGTTCCACTGCTGAACAGCTCTTACTGTCAGAAAGTTCCTCCTGATGTTGAGGTCGAATCTCTGTTCCTGGAGCTTGCATCCATTGCTCCGTATTTTAGTCTCTGGAGCAGAAGAAAACAAGCTTGCTTCATCCTCAATGTGACACCCCTTCAAATACTTAAACTGGGCTATCATATCGCCCCTTAACCATCTTTTTTCTGGGCTAAACATACCCAGCTCCCTAAGTCTTTCCTCATAAGGCATGGTTTCCAGAACTTTCACCATTTTAGTCGCCCTCCTCTGGACACGCTCCAATTTGTCAATATCCTTTTTGAATTGTGGTGCCCAGAACTGGACACAGTATTCTAGGTGAGCTCTGACCAAGGCAGAATACAGTGGCACTGTGACTTCCCTTGATCTAGACACTATACTTCTATTGGTGCAGCCCAAAATCTCATTGGCCTTTTTAGCTGCCACATCACACTGTTGACTCATGTTCAACTTGTGGTCTACTAGGACTCTTAGATCCTTTTTGCACGTAGTCTCATTCAGCCAGGTCTTCCCCATCCTATATCCATGCATTTCATTTTCCCTCCCTAAGTGCAGTACCTTACATTTCTCTGTATTGAATTTCATTTTGTTAGCTTTGGCCCAGCTTTCTAGTCTATTCAGGTCATTTTGAATTTTGATCCTGTCCTCTAGAGTATTAGCTACTCCTCCTAATTTGGTGTCATCTGCAAATTTGATAAGTATGCCCCTAATTTTGTCATCCAAGTCATTGATAAAGATGTTGAATAGCACTGGGCCCAGGACAGAACCCTGTAGCACCCCACTGGTCACATCTTTCCAAGACGAAGAGGAGCCACTGCTGAGCACCCTTTGGGTTCGGCTGGTCAACCAATTACAAATCTGTTTAACAGTTAACTTGTCTAACCCACATTTTACAGGCTTGTTTGCAAGAATGTCACACGGAACCTTGTCAAAGGCCTTACTGAAATCAAGGTATGCAATATCCGCAGCATTCCCTTCATCTACCAAGCTGGTCATTTTATCAAAAAAAGAAATCAGATTAGTCTGGCATGACTTGTTTCTCTGAAATCCATGTTGACTTTTTGTGATTATGGCATTGCCTTCTAAATGTTCACAGACTCTCTGTTTAATGATTTGCTCTAGAATCTTCCCTGGTATTGATGTCAGACTAACTGGACGATCATTGCTAGGATCCTCTTTTTTCCCCTTTTTGAAGATGGGGGCAATGTTTGCCCTCCTCCAGTCTGCTGGGACTTCTCCTGTTCTCCAGGAGTTCTCAAAGATTATTGCCAATGGCTCTGAGATTACATTTGCCAGCTCTTTTAATACCCTTGGATGTAGTTCATCTGGTCCTGGAGATTTAAATTCATTTAGATTAACAAGGTATTCCTGTACTACCTCTTTGCTTATTCTGTGCTGGATTTCCTCTACTGTATCCTCTGTTCCCATTATCCTCAGGTTGATTACCCTTTTCCTTTTCTGAAAACACTGAGGCAAAGAAGGTGTTGTGTAATTCTGCCTTTTCTCTGTCCCCTATTAGCATTTTGCCATCTTCTCCACGTAGTGGCCCTACCATTTCCTTCTTCCTCCTTTTCCTGTGGACATACCCAAAAAACCCCCTTTTTATTGTTCTTAGCCTCTCTAGAGAGCCTGAGCTCATTCTGTGCTTTAGCTTTTCTGACTTTACTCCTACACATGTTTGCTATCCATTTAAATTCTTCTTTGATGATTCCCCCCCCCTTTTCCATTTCCTATATATGTTCCGTTTAAAACTTAGCTCCGATGAAATTTCTTTAGTCCTGGTTTCTTGAGACACCTCCCATTTTTCTTCCTCCTTGGTATTGCTTGAAATTTTGCCTTCAGTATCTCCCTTTCGATGGCAGTTCCCCTTTTTCCCAGCAATTCACAAGGAGTTCATGGAATTTCTCGTGGAGTACATGACCTCCGTTTCCAAACTTCAGGTGGGATTCCATCAAGCCCAGCTGCCTTGCTGTTTTTCATCTGCTGTATGGCCTTAAGGGTCTCTTCCAAAGTGGGAGCTATGTCCAATTCATTTTTCATTGGTTTTTGTATCATACCTTGGATAGCTGAGCCTTGGACTACTCGGTTGGCGCTAAAGAGACTTTGAAAATGTTCAGCCCATCGATTCAGGATGGAGGCTTTATCAGTAATAATATATAATAATAATAAAATTTTATTTCTATCCCGCCCCTCTGCAACGCAATCGGGGCGGCTTACAATATAAAAATTCCATAGTCCCAGTACCCTAACCCACCCACCCCTTAAAATAATATTAAATTATAGAAGATTAAAAACATACAACAATTTAAAATAGATAAATTAAAAAGACAAAAATTAAAACATACAATGGTTAAAAAATCTAGTTGCCGCTTAGAAAGGACAGCCGAGTCTTGGGCCGGGATAGTTATTCAGGGAAAGCCTGCCGGAAAAGATCCGTCTTGACAGCTTTTTTAAAGCTGTCTAAGGTGTTAATAAGACGGATCTCGTCCGGCAGGCCATTCCATAATCTGGGAGCAGCAGCGGAGAAGGCCCTCTGGGACGTCACCGACAGCCTTGTTTTCATAGGCTGTAACAGATTCCTCCCAGAGGACCGAAGTGCGCGGGGAGGGTCGTACGGAAGGAGGCGGTCCCGGAGATAAGTTGGACCCAAGCCATGTAGGGCTTTAAAGGTTATAACCAACACCTTGTACTGTGCCCGGAAACGAATAGGCAGCCAGTGGAGAGCTTTTAGCACAGGTGTTATATGCTCTCTTCTGGAAGCGCCAGAAATCAACCTGGCTGCCATGTTCTGAACTAGTTGAAGTTTCCGAGTCAAGCACAAGGGTAGCCCCATGTAGAGTGCATTACAGAAATCCAGACGGGAAGTTACCAGTGCATGTACCACAGTTTCGAGGTCTCTAGTTTCCAGGCAAGGGCGCAGCTGGCGTATCAGCCGAAGTTGATAACAGGCACTCCTGACCGTCGCATTTACCTGATTAGACATCTGGAGTGTCGGGTCCAGGAGCACCCCCAGACTGCGAACACAGTCCTTGGAGGAGAGTGTAGTTCCATCCAGGACTGGAAGTTGTATTCCCAGACCTGGTTTCGGGCCTGTAACTGTTAGTCCCTCCGTTTTGTCTGGATTCAGTCTCAATTTGTTTTTCCTCATCCAGTCCATTACTGCTTTAAGACAATCATTGAGGGGAGAGACGCCATCTGAAGTCGAAGCTGATGACCGAGACATGGAGAAATATACCTGGGTGTCATCAGCGTACTGATGACACCGCACTCCATGCCTCCGAATTATCTCTCCCAGCGGCTTCATATAGATGTTAAATAGCATCGGGGACAGGATGGCGCCCTGAGGAACGCCACAGTTAAGCTCTATTCTAGTAGAGCAACTGTCCCCGAGCCTCACCCTCTGGGATCTGCCCGAGAGGAAGGAACGGAACCACTGCAAAGCAGTGCCTCCAATTCCTAACCCCCTCAGGCGATCCAGGAGGATGGAATGATCTATTGTATCAAAAGCCGCTGAGAGGTCCAGGAGCACCAACAGGGTCACACTACCCCTGTCGATACTCAAGCGGAGGTCGTCAGCCAGAGCAACCATGGCAGTCTCCACTCCATATCCTGTCCTAAATCCAGTTTGAAATGGATCTAGATAATCGGTTTCATCCAAGACAGCTTGGAGTTGGGAAGCGACCGCCCTTTCAATCACCTTGCTTAAAAAAGGCAGCAAGGAGACTGGCCTATAGTTGTTCCTATCCAAGGGGTCCAGGGAAGGCTTTTTCAGGAGCGGCTTAACCGCCGCTTCCTTCAAACAGGGTGGAACAGACCCCTCCCTGAAGGACGCATTGATAATATCCCTAAGGAGTACTCTCGATTCATCGCCCCCTTGGGTGGCCAGCCAAGATGGACAGGGATCGAGGGGGCAGGTCGTCTTCCTCACTCTACCAAGGAGCTTGTCCACGTCATCGGTACTCACAGATTGAAGCTGATCCAATAAAATTTCATCAACGGAGTTGCTGGACACCTTGTCTATAGATTCTGTCATAACACTGGCATCTAAGTCGGCTCTTATCCGAGAGATTTTATCTGCAAAGTGGATGTTAAACGCATCACAGCAGGCCGTTGTCGGGTTAAGTAAGGGGTTCTGCGCAGGGGGAATCCGCGTCAGCTCCCCCACCACCCTAAACAGTTCTGCTGGACGAGACTCTGCAGAGGCAATACGTGCAGAGGAGAAAGACTTCTGCGCTGCGCGTATCGCCTCTCGATAAGAATCAAGGAAATTCCTATGACGAGTCTTGTCGGATAAGAGTCGAGTCTTCCGCCAGGTGTGCTCTAGTCATTGTCCAGCCCGCTTCATCTTCCTAAGCTCCTCTGAATACCAGGGCTTACGGTTAGGAGCAGGCTGGAAAGGACGTTTGGGAGCGATTGTGTTGATAGCCTTGGTGAGGTCGGTGTTCCAAATATTAACCAAAGCTTCAACAGAATCACTGGCGTTACCAACCATTAAACCCTCCAAGGCTTTCTGGAATCCAATTGGTTCCATTAGCCTTCGAGGGCGGACCATTCTAATAGGTCCACCACCCCCGGTGGGGCAGACAGTGGCTTTTAGCTCCATCTTGACCAGGAAATGATCCGTCCATGACAATGCAGAGGTTTTAATAACCTCCGCCCACGGATATTCCTGTTCCGTACTAAAGGCCGCATCGAGGGTATGACCTGCACAGTGAGTAGGCCCGACAACCAATTGGGATAGGCCCATGTTTGTCATGGATTCCATGAACTCCCGAGCTGCGCCAGTTAGATTTAGCAAGCTGGTCTCGAGTGGGATGTTGAAGTCACCAAGAACTAAGAGTCTGGGTGACTCCAGCAGCAACTCTGAGACCAGCTGTGTTAGCTCGGTTAGGGAGTCTGTTAGACAACGGGGTGGCCGGTACACTAACAGAATCCCTAAGCTATCCCTGGACCTCAGGCTTAGGTACATACACTCGATGTGGACTGTGTTCCGGATAGGCTTCCTGGTCAAGGTTAGATTGCTTTTATGAACCAGAGTAATTAATGTTTGACCATCTGTACTGTATAAGGGGCTTTGGACCTGATAAGTAGGTCCAAATGCTGCTTTAAGAGTTTCATAAAATCTTCTAAGATCACCCAGATCTACACAGCGTTCTGTCTTTTCTGCTATATTGATCCACCACTTGTTCTGCATGTCTCGGAGTTTTTGTTGAAGTTTACTACATGTGAGATGGAAAGCTGCTTTTCTTGCATGGCAAGTTGGCTGGGCAAGGTATGCCTGGTGAGCAGTTCTCTTCTTTGCCCACAGTTCCTGGATCCCTTGGTTGTTTTCATCAAACCAGTCCTGATTTTTCTTGTGGGAGAACCCGAGGGATTCTTCCGCAGACTGGAAAATACTGTTTTTTATATGAGTCCTTCCTGAATCTTCGTTTGCGAAGAAAAGCCAGAGAGAGAGAGATCTCCCTTTTGAGAAAGTCCCATCCGTCTTGAAGTCCCTTCTCTTTTAGTATTCCTGACCATGGGATCATCCCCAGTAATTCCCTGAGTTTATTGAAATCAGCTCTCCTAAAGTCTAGAATGTGTGTCTGACTATGCCTGGCTTCTCCTTTCCATTGTTTAACAAACTCCAGGAGAACATGGTCACTCCCACTTAAGGATCCCACCACTTGCACCCCATTAACCAGGTCATCCCTGTTGGTTAGGATCAGATCTAAAATAGCTGACCCCCTTGTTGCCTCTTCCATCTTTTGGACAATGAAATTGTCTTCCAGGCAAGTAAGGAATTTGCTAGACCTTGAAGTTTTGGTTGAGTTAAATTTCCAGCAAATATCAGGATAGTTGTGAAGTCACCCATCACTACTAGATCTCTCCTTTCTGCGTGTGTGGTCATCTGTTCTAGAAAGGCATCATCCAATTCCTCCGTCTCACTTGGGGGTCTGTAGTAGAGTCCCACAATAACATCCCTGTTGTTTCCCTCCCCTTTAATTTTTATCCAGATGCTCTCCACCTGGCTTCCAGTATTGATGTAATGGATCTCTTCACTGGTGTAAATATCCCTGACATATAATGCTATTCCTCCTCCTTTCCTGTTTGGCCTGTTTCTCTTAAAAAGGTTATATCCCTCTATTGCTACATTCCAATCAATTATCTTGAATGGTCAATTAAAATATTTTTGTGAAGTTGAAGGCTTTCATGGCTGGCATCCATAGATTTTCCTTGGGTTTTTTTCCGGGCTGTGAGGCCGTGTTCTGGAAAAAATCCCAAGGAAAATCTATAAAATATTTTTGTTTTATAAGAGACTTGCTCCTGGTAGAAATGAAAATGATTACATCTAGTTTATTGATATGGATGAACATAATTGCCTGTCTTTCTGGACTCAGCTTGGAAGTGTGCCAGCAGGAATAAGAACCTTCATGTCCAGCTGTGCCACTATACCACTGCTCCCACTATGTTCCATTGCATGCCCCAGCTGTGCAAGCTCCAAGGCTGGTGTAGTTGATTGACTTAGATTGGGACCATCTAACAGAATGCTTTGGGTTGTGCAGATTTACAGTACTTCTCCTCCACTCTGGATAGTTCCATTTTGGGCAGGGCCCCCAGAATTGTTATTAAGGTGGCACGGGTTTAATGTTGGCAAGACATGAGTTATTAATTTTGACTACTAGCAGATATGTTTTTATAAAACAATGAACACACCAAATACATTGCATTACAGCATTCATCATCATCACCATCCAACTGAACCTGTTAAAAATCTGAGTACCATGAAAGCAATAGAAAAATAATGATAATTCAATACACATGTAATTGATAATTCCTGAAAGGTTTCAATTACATAGGAGTCATGGTAGTCTAATTTTGCCTGATCATTTTTGGGAGGGGCACTCCTCCCAATCTAAGTTTTAGAGGGGTTGAGTCCATCTGCACCCTCCCCCTTCTAGGGTCCATGTTTTGGGGGCTTTCCCTTGGGACTAGCTCAACACCCACACAGACTTAATAAAGGACTTTGCTGTCATGGGACTCCCTGTCCTGCTGTAACTGTTGGTGCATTTCACTCTGTCCTGTTGGAACTCATTTCTGCCAGCAGAGGTCAGGAGAGAGCTAGTAACAATGCAGTCCTAACTTGGGGTAAACTAGTTAGGGTTATAAACACTCTAAGAGAGAACTGTCTTTGCAGTACCACAGCTGATACGTTTATAATCTGGATAATATGTTTATAATCTGATTCTTTGTTTAACAGAAATGTTTCTTGCAAGAACAGTAATTAACTATCTCAGACAAAATGTTATAAGGAAAGCATGCCCATTTTGATACCTTTTTGATTAGGGAAAGGACCAACTCAAAAATTACATGTGGTACCCATGTCATAGGGTAGCAACTTCTAATCTGCTCTTCCTCCAAAGAAACCAAATCAAGTTATTTTCATCACATGGTCTGACATTTTAATATGCTGATGGCACGTTCTTAATTGAAGTTACTAAAATAAATCTTATCTTTCTTTCCTTCCCTCCTGGGGAACCAAAATACACTTTCAACTGGACACAATGGAACATACGTTGGTGAGGCATTGAGGGTGAATTGCTCTGTGGACTTGCTCCCGGTGTCCCTGCTGCCACTGCCAGTTGACTGCATGGGTCCTGTTGGAGTGGCAACAGTCCCACTGTTGCCATCAGTTGACTCTGTGGGTCTTCAGTCAACTGGCAGCAGCTGCACCGGGGGAGGTCAACAGATCAAACTCACCTTCAATGCACCACCGATGTATGTTATATCAGGTACAGCTAGTTGAAGTGGTATCGTTCAGCCTGGCAAAGCTGCAACTTGGCAGCAGTGGTGGAGGGGCCCTGACTTCCTACCCATTCGGTCTGGTAAGGGAGCAGCTCAGTAGCAGTAGCAGTGGGGCCCAGACTTCCCACCCCCATTTGGCCTTGGAAAGCCACAGCTTGGCCCTGACTTCCCCCCTGTTCAGCCTGAGAAGCAGCGGAGCCCTAACCACCCCCAGTTCGTCCTGGGAAGGCTGCAGCTCGGCAATGATTGTAGGCCGAGGAGGTGCTGCTGAGAGCTGATTGGCCAGCCAGGGAGCACCTAAGCAGCCAATCAGCACACTGAAAACGGCAACATACCCAAGAGAATTATAGATAGATATATCATGGCTAAGTTTTGCAATTTTTAAAATATGGTACTTAGTCTCTAGCTATAATGATAGCAAAAACTCCTACCATGTAATTATACTACTAGAGGGCAGTGGATGGTTTTGAAAAATCAGGCTGATAAGCTGAAAGCAAGGGATGTGAATAACAGATGGAGTGACATGGGTTGTAGCAAGGGTGGGGGCTCTGAAACATAAAGGACTCGGTTATGACGGATAAAGTCAGAGTTGCTCTCCTTTATTTCTTCTGAAATGTATACTGTCTGTAAGGAAAAATTCTAGTGATTTTATTGTGTGTGCTGGATATGGAAGCAGACCACACAAATTCCTGTAGATTCCAATATTTTCCTTTCTTTACATGCCAAAAGACTATGAGATGATGGATATATATATATACTATGTGTGTGTGTGTGTGTGTGTGTGTGTGTGTGTATATATATATATATATATATATATATTATAATATGGTTTTCTTGTTCAAGGAAAGAACCAGAGTGCCCACCTGTAGCCTGTCGTTTTATTTTACTTATATTTCAGTTTTATTTTGAGAATAACAGCACAGCTGTTTCCAAGTATGGCTTGCCACAATAAACAGTGAGCTTTCCACAGAGAGAGTTGGTGCTTATAGACAATTCTTGTCAATGCCAACAGCAATTCTGGGGTAGCATTCCCAACCCCCCATTAAATCAGAAATCCCTTCTTCTCCCTGCTCATCGCAGCCCTGAGTCTGATGGCTTGCTCTCCAGCAGCTGCATTTCTAGAAAGTGTCATGCAAATTAAAGAGATCATTTAGCATCAAGTATAGTTTGGCCCTCAAGGCAAGAGGGAATATGAAACCTCTGATCCAGATTCACTTTCTGAAGTGTCTAAAGATGGGATCATGAGTCTAGCAAAGAAACATGTTTTGCTTCTAGTGCTGGTAATATATGTAAGTATATGACTTCATATCTTCACTATACACTCTCAGTATTATTTTCATTGTGTAGCAAACAAGGAGTTGAACTGTAACTCAGTCATCTTAGATTGTTATCCATATTGGTGAGGGCTTGATGGGAACTAAAGTTTAGCAACATCTGGAAGGCCACAAGTTTCCTATTCTTACTATAAATCTTTCCAGTCCCCACTATGCATTGTGGAAGGTGAGTTGTTTAGTTCCAACCACAAGTTTTACAACATTGAAAGAATGTTAGTAGAACATCACCTTGGAAACCATATGAATTCTGCATGCATTACCTTCAAACTTGGTTAACTGTTTTCTGCTATGAATTTAGTATCATGTGTTGTATTTTTGTTTTGAGTTAAGAAAGGTTTAAAGAAGTGGGAATATGTTCACTTTAATACAGTTTTTCTGTGACTGAAAATATAACGCAGAGGTGTTCAGTTATCTAGGCAAAACACAGGAAAATATTACAGTACTGTGGTGTGACAGGTGGGGAAGTGAGCCTATTCGTGTTGTTGCATATTAATGCTACAATTACGTACTATTCAGGGTTTAATTAGCTTAGTCCAACTGTTAAGTACAGTTCAAAACCAAATATGCATCCTTCTCAGATACTTCTTATGAGACTTATATGTACTTAATGTTTCAGATAGCATCATCTAAAAATGGTTAAAAGTCTCATATCATAGCAAACACCCCCCAGTAGTTAATATGTGATAAATCAAGTTTTTGGAATAGTTTTTTAAAGCACAAGTATTATTAAAATCTGGACTTTATTGTGTCAGCAATATCTATCAAAGTTATTATATGGAGCAGGCTGTTTGTCCATCACATTAAAGTCAAAGAAATTTATATCTTATGGATAAGCTACCTTGGGTCTCATATTGGGAGAAAATAGGGATATAAATCGAATAAATAAATTCTGACATTGGTGCCATGCGACTTATGGCCATGCTGGCTTTGTGGCAGCACAAAGAGTTTTGCAACAGAAAGTACCTAACATGAAACATTTCTGTTCAAACAATGCTTCTGTATACTGGCAAAATACCTGGAGGTGTCTGGAATACAGTGGGATACAGATTGGGGTGTTTAAATACTGTACAGATCCTATTGGAACCCCAGTTTCAAAAACGATGCATTATGCAGATTACAAATACAGTTGTCCCTTCACATTTGCTGGGGTTTGGTTTCAGGACCCCCTGTGGATACCCAAATCTGTGAATACTCAAGTCCCATTATATGCAATGGCATAGCAAAATGGTGTCCCTTATATAAGATGGCAAAATCAAGGTTTGCTTTTTGGATTATTATTTTTTAAAGAATATTTTCAAGCCGTGAATACTTAAATCCATGAATGCTAAATCTGTGAATATGGAAGGACAACTGTAAGCTGCTTGGAAATGTCCTTTGGATCACAGCTCGTTTCCTTTGGCAGATTTGTCTGGGGCTGGATCATATGCAGTGTACTCTAACGTGCACTGTAATCTGCAGTGAGCCTTCTGCTAGCCCCAGCAGCAGTACTGTGCCTGCAAAAACTCTCTGTTTGTCTACACAACTGAAAACCTTGACTTCTCCACCCCTGAATCTGGCCCAATAATGCCACATGATGTGCAGTCTTATCTCCCAATCTGGTGCGATAATGCCACATGATGTATGGCCCTATCCGCACCAAACTTGGGGTATACCACCTAAATCTGGGTTTTAGAAAGCATGCATTTTTCTTTGGAGTTTGCTGGGAGCTCTGGAGAAAACTGTAGTGTGAAAAAAGGGTCTGCACTGGATTCAGGGGTGGATGGTGGGTGGGGAGGCAGACAATCATTGCCTGACAGGTGACTCCATTTTTCCCCACCTCAGCACCGCCACCACTGGCTCTGCCTTTCCGGTGTGCAGCTGCTTGTTCTGACCTCAGCATGCTGGAAGGCAGAGCCCTGCATGTGGCTGCTTGTTCTGAGGGCAGAGCGAGTGGTTGCACTGGGGGTAAAAATCTAGGCGAACTAGATTAGGGCTTTGGCCAAGGTGTGGTGCTTTAATCCGAGCCAGAGTGGTTTAAATTTCATCCAGCACAGCTCTGTGCCAAAGTAATATGAATTTCAATCTGATTTTTACCCTCAGTGTAAACAGGCTGTGTGTCATACATGCTGTAGGGAAGACCCTGTGGGATGTGAGGAGTGGGAAAGACAGTAACTGTTGCAGCTGTTGGTGCATTTCACCACTTGCACTGCCATAAAAAATGGATTCCCCATTCCCCATATATATTACTTGGTTAGCTGGGTTTTATCCAGATTTAATTCCCAGAAGAAATTCTGCTAGGTTTTGGTTCTGAAATCTCACAGAATGGTACACTGATGAACTGGCAACTCTGTTACTAAGCCCGGTTCTTAAATGAATTGGCATGCATGTCTGTGTCTGTGTACGTATCCACGTATATGCATGTATCACAAGTTTTGATTGACTGGAAAATATTGTGTTGAATGAATTTCTGTGTACAAGAAAGCATTATATGTGTTTAAAATCAAATCTAATGATGATTGGAGGGGGACTCTCTAATGTTGATTTTTAAAAATTATTAGATTTTTGTTGGTGCACCCCTTCTTCCCAACAGATTTCTCTTAATTTTTTTCTTGATGAAATACAGTGGGAAAACATACAGTTAAATTTGAGAAGAGGATGCTATTACAAGGTAATAAGTTCTTTTAAACATCTCTTTTTTCTTTATCTCTAAATTGTTCTACGTTGCTATTATTGCTATTACTAATGAATCAAGCAGGTTATAAATTGTATTGTGTAGCTTTTCTGGGGAAATGAGAATCCTTCTTTGTCCTCAAATATGAAAGAGAGGTACTGGTTAAAGCTCTAAAAATACAACAATTATATTGTTGTAAAATAGGTCAGATTATTTATTTTATTTATCAAAGACCTGAAGGCCAAAAAAGCAAATGGTTTGGGTATATAAAATGCTGAAAAGCTCTTTCTTTCAGTGAATTTAATATGTGAATTTCTTAGATGGCAGCAGTCTCCGATCCCAAGACAGGTGTTTATGAATAAATAGTTGTTGGTTTACTTCACATCCCATTATTAAGTAAGTTATCTTATAGGAGATTTTCGGACGCCTCTTTCAGCCTCTTGCTGCGCAAGCAGCCTCCGGAGCAGTAACGAGGCTGCTGCGCGGCAAGGGGTCCATTTTGGACAACGCCGTTTCTCTCTCGGCGTCATCCGTGACTCTTGCAGCTAGCATTAGAGGTGGTCGTGCTGTTTTTCACTCACGGAAGTTGTCTGAGGCGTCTGAAAATCTCCTTAGTTTGAAGTCATAAATCTATGGAATCAAAAAATTAAGTTTATGTAAGTTTTCTGATGAAGTCAGTCTACCTTTTAGGAGAAAGTGCTAAAAAAGGATAAGTTGGGCTTTTCAAGTATTACCTTAGGCTAAATCATCATCATCACCATCATCTTCACCTTCACTATCATCAGTTCTGATCTCCATATGGACACTTGAAAAACCAGTTATTGGTGCGCTACTGTCCCCGCATCTTCTGTTTTACCCCTACTTTCTCTAAGGGCTTGTCTATACAAAGGAAAAAATGTGGATTGATGCACACTAATGCAAATTCGAAGTAGCTTCTATTCGTCTTAATGTTTTTGGGCAAAATTGCAGGCCTGTGAAGCTATCTGAACTGTTCCAACCAGCCTGCCTGAGAATCAAGATGTTGGGCATCAGTGAATTACTTACTCTCATTTTTATTTAACCTCAAATTGCTGCTGCCAAACAGTATTTTTAAAAAAGCATATCTAAGGTGCAGCAGTATGATATTCCACCTAAACAAATAGAAGAAAAGAAGAAAAAGGCTATTTTGTCACATCAGCACATGATTGCTATGGCGAAAATCCAACATGGCAGTTCTGGCGCTTGCCTTGTTAGCAAGCTCTGCCCCCAGTGCACATCCAACCAATCAGCTTTCCATTTCCGCTCTTATCAGGAATGTGAATGAATGCGATCAGATTGTCCCAACAAGCAGGAATGCACATTCCCCGCAGATCTTTTTAAAAACTTCAGGAAAAGTTGCGAAGGCTTTTCCTGCAGAGTTTTTGGTGGATTTTGCCCCCCTCCTTCTGAATACTGCGGATTGATGTGGGATGCCATTTAGACATATCATATTCTCCTCAAATTCTATGAGAAGTATTTTTGCTGTTTAGACAACACCTGCAGCAAAAAAAATCACTTTATAAGAAAAGGAGGTTATAAATATTACTTTATAAGAAAAGGAGAAGGGTAACATATGGTGATGGACTCCCTTCCACACAGGAGAGGCCCTGCAAGCCCAACGCTTGGTTTCACATGGTTTATAGTCCTCTTAACTTGTTTAAAGGCACTCTACATACCCTCTGAACTGAAAATATATCTTGTAAACTTTCTTTTTTTTGAGAGAGAGAGAGAGAGAGAGAGAGAGAAAGAGAGAGAGAGAGAGTTTCTATTATCTAACCTTACTGCTACACACAAATGCTTTATTTGTTTGAAAAGTTGGTAGTAGTTGCAGGGTGGCACTTCTGGATGGGGAACATTATGGTTCTTTAGAAGTTGCCATATCTTATGTTTAAACATTTTCAAATTGCTTTGTATCAGCTGAGGAAATAATCTTATAATCACTGGGACCAGTTTTTTGATTGCAAAGATAGCAGACTTTGATATTGCTATGTAACATCTGCTCTGCAATTTATGTGATGGTACCTATCTGTATTCATGGCCTAGAAAGTATGTAAACAAAACACAAGACATACACACACCCCTTCAGAGTATATCACTATGTCCGGTCATGCCTTAAGTCATGTATATCATGCAGTTAGACGGCATTCATAATATACTCACAATTCAGTTCAGGAACAGTATTTATAGGCTGGTTTTATTTTGTCATGTTGTACATCTCATTAAATTTAAAAAGTGTTCCATATGTGTTCTCTTTCTACACATACCTTACACTCTATCAGCGCTTGGAAATCCACTGGCAAATATCTCACAAAATATTTCCATAGCATTGCTCTAATCTATGCTCTTAAAGAATTAATTATGGAAGTAATCACATAAAAGGGAGCCAAAAAAGAACTAGAATTAAAATATCAGTAGAGCTATCACCATCAGAAAATGAGTATTTTGGATCAATGAAATATCACTGGTCATAAATTATTATCCATCTAATAACAAAACACTTGTTGGAGACTTAAATTTCCTTATGTGTGGTTATTTTGCCCTTAGTAAAAGTCTAGAATGGGAGTGATGTTTCTAAATGCCAGTTCTTAATCACATTTAATCTATTGATATATAAGATATTGATGCAAAATATAGTGCACATGTTTATGTTTGTAAAAGTGCCAGTGTTACTTTTTAAAGAGCAAAACAGCTTTCAAAGGAAGAAATTTAAAGATGAAAAAAGTAGCAGAAAGGGACACTCAGTCCTTTCCCTTCCAGATGTTCTATTATAAATATAGTGGGCCCTCCTGATCTGTGGGCTCTGGAGCTGCAATTTTGAACTACGATACTACAGATCGTCACGTCCTATACTTAAAATGGCAATGACATAAATACAGATGTGTTGAAGCATCTGAATGCTCATCACTGCCATTTAATAATATGGGATGCAATCATCCACTGTTTTTGTCATGAAAGGCATGAAAACTAGCAGGCATTCCTCAGAGGAGGGAAAGATCCCAGCACTTTCTCTCTCCGTCTCTTTCCCTCCCTCCTTCTCATCTTCCTGGCATCTTCTCCCAGATGTGCTTGGGAGGCCACACACCCCACCTTTGCTTGTGTGCATTGCAAAGCAGAAAAATAAACAGAGCAACCGATTTCCCAATAAATCATGTAAACCATCCAGCACTGGTGCAAAAAAGCACTAAAGCGCAAACTATCGCAAAAAACTGCAGTGTAACTGAACCCCATGTGTGTTTGTGGTTACTGATGGCCTGATCTAGCCTCTGATGTGTGCATGACAAATAAGGTGTCAATGTTACACTGCTGCAGGTATAAAAAGCTGGGGGAGTAGGAATGGATGGTAGATGCCTACCTCAACCCAACAGCCCAGTTGTAAGCATGGTCCATACCTAGCATGTTCCAACTTAATCCCTGTCACAATAGAACTATAGACTTCATTTATGCAGTTCTTTTCACTTTGCGAGCTCCCTAACACAACCTCTGATCCCTAACACAACCTCACCTCATAGTTGGTGAGGTGAGAGTACCTTGATTCTGGCATTCTTTTACATCAGTATTCCTAGCCTAGATCCTATAATTAGATTAAAACAAAAAAAAATATGGACTCATTGAAAAGTTCCCTTAGAAATAAAACTATTTTCTGTATTTAGATGGGGGTCAAGTTTTTAAAAATGTTTTAATCGCCTTTTAGTCACGTGCATAATTTCATTACAGTCACATTCTTTCTTTTAATGTGTCAAAACAGCAACAAGAGCCTGTATTTAGCTTGGCTCCTTCTCCTCTGAATTCCTTTACTATACATAGCTCAGCAGTCATGCTCACACATATCTTAACAAGACTTGAAAGGAGACATCCTAACTTAAACAGCTGTTGATTTCCCAAAAGAAGACTGCTGAAATATTTTGAATACCACATGTAACAAATCTTTGTTGGGAGAAGAAAAAGGCACTTTGAAGACCAATTGTTACATACAAATATATGTCCTTGCATACTGCTACTGATTTATCTGGGACTGAGAAGCCATATTGTTCAGTTTTTAAAATGCCTTGTCTCTTTCTTCACGAGTAAGAGCCCCACCTCTGCAGTTGGTTTACTTGCACACAAAAGACTTCTTTGGATCACAGTTACAATGCCAATCAGGCTTCATTATTACATATCAGTGAAGAGCAGTCTTTATCCTTTGCCTCTTGCATTCCAGTGCCTTAAAATTCTTAATCAACCTCCTATTTCCACCCTTTCCATTTACAGAACCTTCCTTTCATATATTCTTCTACATCCACATTGTACATCTTTTTACGCATTCTCTCTGTTTTGTCAGATTGTTTTGTTATGAATGTGTGGGTGTATGCAGCTGGTGGGAGCAAATATTGTCTTTCACACCAAACAGTCAAGTTCAACACACTGAGTAAAATATGCAAAAGCTTGCCTGTATCTTCATTGTAAACACAGCTCTGCATGCATGGCACCATGGTTCACAATTGTTCAAGTTATGATAGGAACAATATTGTCTCACCAGTGACAAAACGTATACAGTTCATTTCCTGCCAAATGTCTTGGTTTCAATAACCAAAATGCCATCATGGCAGAAGAGAGCAGTCAGATCTTTTGTTTCAACTCCATCAGGCAATTTGTATTGTCTAGTAAAGCTTCTGGCTATAAAGCCATGTTCATCCATCCTGGGTCCATGCTGAGCTTTGATCAGCAGCCAGCCTTCAAAGGTTTGAATGATAACATCTTCAGGACGGAATTGCACAACATCTAGTAGGACTTGAAACTTAGGCTTTTCTTCATTTGTGCTGTTCTGCTCTGTTTCATCTGTACGCATCTCCCTTGTTTGTGCAGCCACTGCTGGGCCTGGCAAGGCGTAGAGAGAGTGATTTAACTTGCATGCTTCCAAATCTTTATTTGTAAAATAATCCTGATAACGTATGGGAGTTTCCACCCAGTGCCGTATAACTACTCCCTCCATTGCTGAATAATGTTGATAACCCACTGCTTTATTTTCTTCAGTAGAAAAAGTTCAGTGCACTGACTGGAATAATCCACACCCTATCCAGTTGTACACCCACATATAAACTAGTTTATCACTGAGGTAGCTTGTCATTTTTAGCTCTGGCAGAGACTATCGCTTCTGTGGGTGTGACTCAAATCCATGAGACACACTGCATCTTTTGACATGCTGACAATTGAGCACTATTTATAGCACTTATATCTGAGCTGCTTAGAGGTTTTCATTTTCATTACTTGGTATGACATATTTTTTGATTTCTCTTTAGTTATTGTTATGATTATGGATGAATTGATATACATGTAGAGTATGTATTGTGATAGACATGTTTAATTTATTAAAAATGATGACCCTGTTGAATATCCATGATAAAATTATTATTTAAGGCAGTTTAGTTTGCCCCACACAAATAGGAGTGGCTTTATAGAGGATCATGTAAGGACCTATCCAGGACATTTGTCTGATTCTACAGCTTTATTTTGAAATGAATGATACAGTTGCTCAGTTGTGCACCAAATTCCAGTTGACCCATTTTGGCCTACTTAAAATTCTCTCTATACTAGGGCTGATTCTTGAGTCTAGAATCACATTTACTTTATAATGCTTAACTTGTTGTTGTTGTGTGCTTTCAAGCTATTTCCAATTTAGGCTGGGCCTAAGGTGACCATGTCATGGGGTTCTCTTGGCAAGATTTGTTCAGAGGAATTTTGCCATTGCTTTTCTTTAAGGCTGAGAGAACTTGACTAGCCCAAGGTCACACAGTGCGTTTCCATGGCCGAGCAGGGATTTGAATCCTGTTCTCACAGATTTGTAGTCCAACACTCAAAGCACTATATCACACTGGGTCTCAATGTCTTTAAGTCATGTGTGACTTAAGGCAACCCTAAGACAACAGGGTTTTCTTGGCAAGATTTGTTCACATGGGGTTAGCTGTTACCTTCTTCTGTGGCTGAGAGAGTTTGATTTACCCAATCTCACCAAAGTGGGTTTCCATGGCTGTGGGGATTTGAACCCTGGTCTCCCACAATCCTAGTCTAACAATCAAATCACTCCCCCATACTGACTCTCACTGCTTAAATGCTCCTGCTAAAATCCCCAATTAGCTATTAAAGTGGGTTACCTAAAGAGGTTAAATAAGTACTTCAAAAGGTACAGTAACTATTCATTCAAGGAAAGTGTTCACTGTAAATGGGTAAACAGTTCTGAACTTAAAACAAAAACTATTCTTATTCATTGTATGTTTCTGATACCAACAAACCATGCTTCACAATTCTGTTCATGTTTCTTTACCAAAGTGTCTCCCTCTGTTCAGTGTGGTGTAGTCCCTTATAAGTGCATCTAGGATTTCACCCTCAGGAGCAATAATAAACATGGCTATTTTGGGTTTGATGACAGGGTTACAGAAATTTTGAGGGTTTTTTTTAAATGATGAAGGGCTCATCAACATTATGCTCCGGACTGGCCTTGGAGTGACCATGATGGCAGCAAGACACACACTGGGCTAAATCTGGTGCAATCATTGCCCCCATGGCCGGCCAGCTTGACATTGCACAGACCCTGCTTGCCTGTTCCCTGTTTTCCTCAGCCAAGGATCTCCATGGAAAGCCTGCCTGGCACACTGTCGCTTCTGCTGAGGTCAGAATGGGTGCCCAGACATGTGATCAACAAGGAAGGGGTTCCTCTACCCCCTCCTCGTTGATCGCATGGGCACTCTGTTCTGACTGCAGCAGGAGCGACACCAGCCAGGCTCTCAAAGGAAGCTGGTTGGCGGGGTGGATCAGCTCTGATGGGTTTCCATCCCCTTCCCTGTGGTGCTGCGTTTGCATATGGGCAACTGGACTGGGCCAAATCAGACCCTCCAGAGTTCCTGGGAAACCTCAGGGCTTCCCGCAGCTTTGTTTAGCTCAGAGCAAAGCTGGATTAAGAGCTAAGAAGTGTGGATCCTCCCTGGAAGTAGCTGTACATTGTCTGGACTGCCAGCACTGGATTCAGGGTAAGTCCACATTTTTTTGGCTGTATAGGTCCTGTCTATACAGTCAAAATAATATGTACACAGTGTGAAAGATTTGTGATCTGTTCAAATGACCGTTCACACAAATACATGTCATTCGGAAGGGGGGGGGCAGCCAAATCCACCGCAAAGTCTGTGTGTGCTGCATTTGGGGATTTGTATGGATTTTCTGAAAAGCTCCATATGACTTCCAAATGTGCAACCATTTGAACACTCACATTTGCACAGATACAAACAGGCAGTGCAATCTGATTGGCTGGATGAGCACAGGGGGTGGGGCTAGAAAAGAGGGAAAGCAGCCATGGCCACCATGTTGGATTTTCGGCTAAGTGAGGGTCCGGTAAGTCAATCAAACAGCAATTTTTATTCTTATTTATTTATTTATTTTATGAAGTGTTGCTTGTGCTCACCCTGGATAACAGTTTTATTTTTAAAAATGGGCAGCAGCAGATTTAAAATCACGAGTAAATCACTCGTGGTGGCTAGCTGGCTAGGGGGTCATGTGGAGTTCAAGGGGATTTTTTTGGCCGTGTAGGCAGTTCACATCGGTTCTGAACGTGTTCGTCTCCCCCTCCACCTGTATAGATAAGACCATAGACAAGCCCAAAGTTACTTATGCTTCATCTGTTTCTACTGGAAATGTATCAGCTTATTCTATTGCAATTTATGATTGTGCTTGTTGTGGTTGCTTTCCCTGCTTGCTAGTTTGTAACTGGAACTAGAAGTTACCATGTGAAACTAAAAACAATAGAAATATTATGAGTATTCATAGAAGACTGAAGATAGCTTCAGTTTTAGACATGCTATTTCAAATATTTTCCCACATTGTCTCTCAGTATTTCTCATCCTGTGGTTTGATGGCAGCTTGAATGTTTTGGTCCACATTACTTATTTTATCTTGAATATGAAAGTAACAGCTTTGATGAACTCAGCTAGCATACCATGTTGTTGCTCAGAAATTCCAAAGAGCCAGCGGTGTTCTGGAAATTATTAATATGCATGTTGATACAACAGTAGAAAGCCAGGCATTGATTTTTGAAGAAAAGTTTCCAGATGTTTTTTTGGTCTCTGTATGATCTACATATTTCTATAGCTGGTCAAAGTAAGCATGGCAGGTTTCATTCCAGTGTTTGTTTTTAACTCAGATCAGTAATGTGAAACAGGCTACAAATCAAGTGATATACTCAGAAGCAATAGTTTGTATTCATATAGCACTTCAGAAAATTAAAGTGCTTTGCATACATTATTTCAATAATCCTTGCATCAACTATGTAAGATAACATAGAGGTGTGTGAGCTGAGGCTGAGAAAGTTAGCGTATTTAAAAGCACATAGTAAGGTTTGGCAAAAATAGTGCTTGAACTTGAGTCTTCCCATTTCACAGCTTGATTCCTAACCACTCATCTGTATCCTTAAATACTGTATATGAATAAGTGCATAGCAATCAGGTAAACAAGTTAGTCTGATGTTAAGCTACTTAGAAGCCAACATCACATTTTACACAGAGGCATCCTCAGGTTTATGCTGCTGCTGCATGTACAGAAAATAACTTTGGTTTGTGTGCACGCACAACAGTGCTAAGGATAATACACATTTTTCAGATGTATCAATGTAAAATAGGGGTGGGCAAAGTGTGCCCCCCTTTTTGGAGCCCCCAAAGTTCCAGACACCCCTTTTGTGGCAAAAAGAAAAAAAGAGGGTGAATTGTTTCCTCTGGAAACATCCAGAAGTAGCAATTCAGCTTTCAATTAGGTGACAGTCACCCTGCACTGTTTATCATTTTAAAAAAAACCTTGTGTTTCAAAACCAGAAGTATACCTCCAACCCCTTACAGTTTTAAAAATAACATTTGGCATTTTTGGCCATGTGTGTTGCACTGCAGAGTTCCATGGGCAGAAAATGGGCCCCTAGACCCCCAAAAATGTTTTCCCCATTATAAGATATGCTGCTGTTACCCTTTAAAATGTAACGTGAAGTGCAGTTCATTTAGAAGCTTTTAAGTGGAGTGAGCTGTGTTGAAAATTGCTTTTGCTTGTCTCTACCAAGAGCCCTTTCTAATAACTAATGGAGTGAAGCAAGGTTGTGCTCTTGCACCAACTTTATTTACAATCTTCTTTAACATGATGCTCCAAAGGGCTATGGCAGAGCTTGAAGAAGACGACAGCATCTATATACATTACCGTACTGAGGGGTAGCTTGTTTAACTTAAGCCGTCTGAGGGCTTACACTAAGACTCTAAACTATCTAGTCCGTGAGCTGCTCTTCGCTGATGATGCTGCCCTTGTTGCCCACACAGAAGCAGCTCTGCAGCGCCTAACATCCTGCTTCGCAACAGCTGGAGAGCTGTTTGGGCTGGAAATCAACCTGAAGAAAACAGAAGTTCTTTACCAGCCTGCACCACAGGACGAACACCACCATCCCCACATTGCTGTCGGTAAATCAGTGCTCAAGTCCATTCAGCAGTTCACCTACCTGGGAAGCAGCATCTCCTCAGATGCCAAGATTGACAAAGAGATCAATCACAGATTAGCGAAGGCATATAGTGCATTTGGAAGACTTCACAAAAGAGTCTGCAGCAATAAACACCTGAGGCAAAACACAAAAATCAGTGTGTATAGAGCCATCGTACTGTCTATCCTCCGTTATGGATCTGAAACATGGGTCACCTATCGCAACCACCTACGACTCCTCAAACGCTTTCATCAGCGCTGTCTACACACAATCCAAAATATACACTGGACTGACTATGTGACGAATGTTGCTGTCCTTGAGCAAGCAGGGATCACCAGCATTGAGGCCATGATATTGAGAACACAGCTGTGCTGGGCAGGGCACATTTCTAGGATGGAGGGCCATCGCCTCCCAAAAATATTACTCTACGGTGAACTCGCCATGGGTCAGCGTAAGAGGGGCGCTCCAAAAAAGCGATACAAAGACTCCCTGAAACAACATCTCAGGCTCAGCCAAATTGATCACCAACAGTGGTCCACCCTGGCCTCACATCGGGAGGCATGGAGACGCACAATCTGCAATGCTGCAGCCTTATTTGAGAACTCACGCCAAACAAGTCTTGAAGAGAAACGACAACACAGAAAGAATCACAACCCAAAAACATCACTCAAGGAGACCTTCTGCTGTGCTTTCTGCAACCGGACTTGTTTATCTCAGATTGGCCTTTTTAGTCATCAGCGCGCTTGCAGAAAGCGTGGGATGAGTCCTTCCTGAATCTTCGTTTGCGAAGAAAAGCCAGAGAGAGAGAGAGAGAGAGAGAGAGAGAGAGAGAGAGAGAGAGAGAGAGAGAGACCAAGTTAAAGTCTTGTGCTGTACTAAGCCTTGCAGGAGATAAGCTGACATTTTTAGAAGACTCTCTTTCATTGGCTAACCAAAGGATGGAGCACATGCTACAATCACCAGATGTTGCTGAAAATATCTTCACCATGGGGAGTGATCTTTCAGTAAAAAGTAACAATATGAGCTAGGTTAAGAGGTTTCATTGCCCTCGTAAGTGGCTATGGAGTAGGGAAATGGAAGCTTTCATAATGGCAGCAATTCAGCTATTCAGGTGGTAAATAGTTCTGTGTGTTATAGTTAGAGATGTGAAGACCCAGGAAAACAAAATGGAAAAGTCTGGTGGGGGGGGAGCAGTGTTTTCTCTGCCCCATTCCCAATCCTTTTTTTCTTGGAAAGTCTGGAAACATTTAAAAAACAAATCTTGGATTATGGAACATTTTCTTTTAGAATGATAAATAAAATGTTTAAGACATTTACTCCACCAAAACTCTTTCTAAAATCTATGTATTTTGTGAGATTTTTTATGTAAGGCAACGTACACCATCTGGTCATAGCTATTCCTGATCCTGATATCCTTTTCTCAGTTCTCTTGATGGAAATGAATGTTTTTTTTGTCTGGCAACATGATTCCCACCCTTGATATAGATACTAAAAAGCATTGGATGTGGTATTGAGCCCAACAGAACCTCCCAGGCTAACAGCCATAAAACCAAACAGTTCCCCAGAAACACCTTTTGGAAGTGTTCAACCAAATTGGACCAGACTACATAATAGTGCTTGTAAGTCTCATATTAGTCAACCAGCCCAGAAAGATACCATAGTAGTATAGTAATGTGAAACAGGCATCCCTGTCCCTTAGGACTGAGGGATTGAGGGTCCCTGCAGGCCAACCCAACCAGGCAGGAATGCAACTTTTTTTTCCCAGTTAACACCATTGGACCCCTCCCTCTCCTCTGTCAACTTGATTATATAGCCCTGACCTGACCTAACTTTATCTTTAACTATATATTTAACTACCCATTGAGTGGGTGTAGATTGTTCCTCCTGCCATCCCAGAATGAACCTTCATGGTAAGTACCTACAACTTCTCATTTTCAGGATGGCACGAAGGATCAATCCACTATGATTGAGACAAACCAAGCATTCCATCCAGGACGGGTGTTCTAACTTTACTTTAGCACTGACTGCAGCACAGTCTTTCCAAAATGCTGCTTTTGCTGACTGGAATTTATCCAACTTGTAATGTTTAATAAAATTTGTAGGCTCCGACCAACCAGCAGCCTCACATATCAGCTTAAGTGATGATGATACATAATATGCTTTTGTGGTCACCTTAATCCATCTTCCAGCTGTTGCTGGTGATGCTCTGTGCCCCAGTGTTTGAGGATTGTATGAAATAAATAGTAATGAATTCCACTGAATGATCCTGCAGAAGGAAAATGGACACACTTCCCTTGCCCAATTTCCTGGTGTTAGGTCTTATACCAAGGCAACCAAGAGTGTTGCAGTTGTTCTCTTACCACTTCTTATCTCTCTCTCTGGCTTTTCTTCACAAACGAAGATTCAGGAAAGACTCATCCTGCACTTTCTGCAAGCGCGCTGATGACTAAGAAGGCCAATCCGAGATAAACAAGTCCGGTTGCCGAAAGCACAGCAGAAGGTCTCCTTGGGTGATGTTTTTGGGTTGTGATTCTTTCTGCGTTGTCATTTCTCTTCAAGACTTGTTCGGCGTGAGTTCTCAAATAAGGCTGCAGCATTGTGGATAGTGCCTCTCCATACCTCCCAATATGAGGCCAGGGCGGACCACTGTTGGTGATCAATTTGGCTGAGCCTGAGATGTTGTTTCAGGGAGTCTCTGTATCGCTTTTTGGAGCGTCCCTCTTACGCTGACCCGTGGCGAGTTCACCGTAGAGTAGTATTTTTGGGAGGCGATGGTATAAGACCTTACATTTAATAAGGAAGATTAGAATCTGGCCAATAGTCATCTAGGGTAGCAGAATCCAGCAAAATTTTCTTTGATAGAGGTCTTATAATCACTTCTTTTAGAGGGGTAGGAACAGAGAAACCTTCACAGCCTTCTCCATCCAGCTGGTCAGCCCTCTTTTGCCAGCTCTGATCAGCCAAAGTGGACATGGATCTAACAAACAACTGCTCACTCTCACTTCTCCAAGCAACTGATCCAGATCATCAGGTCAAACAAACTGAATCTCATCCATCAAAACTGGACAAGTGTGTGCCTGAGGCTGAATCCACACTTGCAAAATAACAGTGTGCAGTATCCTGCCCTGGTTTGACCCTGTTAACATCACATTCACCCGTTTAAATCCAAGCTAACTAGCTAACTAAGTAAACCCAAATAAATAAATACATAAATAAATAAATACATAAATCCAAACTCAAATTGCTCTGGAAATCCACACATTTCCTCCATCCGAAGTCACAGCAGCTCTGTTTTTAGTTCTTCTCGCCATGCATATCCAAATCAACCAATAGCCTTTCTTGTTTTCCTTGCATTCCTACTGCCCATTGGATGGCTCCCTTGCCAGTTTCCCTCACCCAGGAGACTTAAACGTCTCCTTATTCAGTTGACACTCTGGAGCTGACAGTATTATAATCCAGCAAATACAGTTTAAAAGATAAAACCAATTAAAAGCAGTAATAAGGACATGGGGGGGGGAAATGGGGGTGGGGGGAGGAAGCAAGACCCACCAGGTAAAACCTCCTTCCAGCACATCCCAGCTTAACAGCCAAAACTCTGCCTGAGTAAAATTATCTTTGTCTGGCAGTAGAAAAAGTGGAATGAGCCTTAATTGGGACTGTCCCTGCCAAAATAATTGGAGAGTATAAGAATTTGAATCTTTCACACTGGAAGGAGCATGGCAGAAACATTGTTGGGGTGCTTGGGGGTCCTTCAGGTGAGGGAAGGGATTGATCCTTGATTGTTCACAACTTGAGCCTGGTGGGTGGGTGGTGGGCAAAGTTTATAGTGGGAAGGATCCCAAAGGGGTTTGGCTTGGCATCCTTGTATGGCAAGCGTGGTGCCACCATTTTTTTTCTAAGTTCAGTGTATTCAAATGCCTCTGTTTCACAAGCTGTGTAATCCTTCAGATATTCAAATATGTGGACGTTCAAATGAGGGGGAAGTTAGGAAGGAAAAGCTGAAGACCCCCTTCATAACATTTAAGACACGTAACATATAACGCAAAAAGCTATGTTTATTGTATTATGTATGTATGTTACCAAGAGTTTAGAGACAGTTTAGCTCCAGGCAAAACACCCACAAAATTATATACAAGATGTGATAATATAAACAAGACTTGACCAATAATAAACTCAAAGCAGGTCCTGCATACTACACAATGGCTGATGCAATCAGCTGGCTGATGTAATCTAATGGAAGGAAGCCAGAAGCCAAGATCTAACTATACCTGACCTTACATCACCTCTAGGAGAGGAGACTGATTGTTTACATAAATTGAGTACAGTGAGCAATCTCTTATTTTCTTTGGACCAGATGTGTCAGCTGATTAGGCTGTATGTATAAAACGAGCCGAGAGGAGACAGAATAGCTTTGGTCCTAACTGATAATTTCCCAGACATGCTGTTAAAGATAGATCATGCTGGTAACAGAAATGCCTAGGCTATGCTAAACAGATATATTTCTCATTATGATTGTAATGGACCCCTGTTCTGGATATTTATAAATATGTAGCTAATGCTGCTAGATATAGCCATGCCCAAGGATATTAATCCCTTGGATGCCTGTTTAGAGATGTTCAAGGTCTGTCTATTAAATAATGAGACTGATACAACAACCCATCTTTATTTATATGTATTACAATTCTAATGCTTGTCCCCTTCAATGTACCCCTTGTTCATACTCACACACTGATGCAGTCTTGTTTGCCACTGGTTGGAGGTGTGGAGCAGATCAGTTTCTGCCACCTGTTTCAAGACATCTGCTGTTTTCTTCTTTACTGCATCAATTGACTCAAAATGTGTTCCTTTAAGCACCAATTTTACTTTAGGAAAAAGAAAAAAGTCACATGGTGCCAAATCTGCCAAATATGGAGGATGTTCAAGTGTAGTAATGTGTTTATTGGCTGAAAACTGCTTCACAGAAAGTGCTGTGTGAGCAGGAACATTGTCTTGATGAAGAATGAAAAAAGGCCATTTCCCCATAGTTCTGGCCTTTTTCCCCCTGACTCTTTCTCTCAGCCTTGTCAAAACTTCCTTATAATAATGTTGGTTCACTATTCTGCCTTCTGGAGCCCAATCTGCCAAAATTACACCTTTGATGTAAACAAGAAAAACACAATGAGCATGGCTTTGAATGTGGACTTGATTTGATGTGTTTTTTTCATTCTTGGTGATGATGGTGTTTTCCAGTGCATTGACTGTCGTTTTGTCACAGGATTATACTGGAAGATCCGGGTTTCATCACAAGTGATCATTTTTTTGAAAAAGGTTTGAGTCTGCCTCAATTTGCTGCAGAATGTCATGTTGCTCGACTTTTAAACTTAGCTTTTTTCCAGCACACAACAGACAACATAGCTGCTTTGAACGATGACTGACAATTAACTGAAAGGCTGAGAGTGTTGATGTTTGTCATGCAGGTTCAGACATGTTCAAGGTCACCACTCAAGCATTCACAATCAGTTCTCCCTGATTTGTCTGAAAGGCAGAAACACAGTTTTCGTTATTTAATAGACAGACCTCGTATTTTTCCTTAACAAAACAGGGTGTATTCTTTGGTAGATATATGGTTAAGTTGTGTTATTTAAGACTACAGTGTTCCTCTGTGTATTAACTATAGCAAAGCCTGCTAACGTGATACAGATGGTATACTGACTGAATCCTTATGAAAGTATAACATCTCACCTGCCATATGCTGGAATGCAATGGGTGTTTGATGCCTTACATGCAATGTAATGTAATGAAAGTACTGTGCCCAGATGTTAATACATCTGTGTTTCTCCTTAAGGGAAACGTATATGTACATATAGTGGGCCCTCAGGTTTGCTTCTAGGACCACCCGTGGATACTCAGATCCCATTATAAACAATGGTATAGTAAAATGGCGAACAACATTCCAACCCCCTGAATATTTTCAAGTCATGGCTGGTTGAATCCATGGATGCAGAACCCATGGATACGGAGGGCCGACTGTATATCTATGATTGCATATAATAAATAGCCTAAAAGATTACCAGAGAGCCTGCTCATTCTCATATAAATACTGTACTCTGAAATTCTAATAATTAAAAATGTTTAAATGGAGTATTGATGTTAACTCTGCCTGTCTGGATTTCAGCATGATCACAGGTGGCCAGAAGGTGATAAAGGTACCCCAGACAGAAACAAATTAGTTGACAAATGGTAAAGGACCCTCAGTCCCTCAGTCCTAAGGGATAGGGACAGGGAACCATGCCTGTTTCATAGGAATTTAGGAATATCTGTTCTGAGGGGAGCTTGGAGTAGTTACTCTTGAGGGCCCAGATCCTTTCCACTCAGTGTACATAGAACTGGGAAGATGGAAGACAGATGCTGGAAGGAAGGACAGAGAGAGCCATCCTACAGGTGATACAGTGGGCAGCTCCAGCATAATAATAATAATAATAATAATAATAATAATAATAAAATTTATTTATATCCCGCCCCTCTGCAAGCAATCGGGGCGGCTTACAACGATAAAATGGTAGACAGTATAAAACAACCCCAAATCCCTCCCTCCCCTTAAAACATTATTAAATTAATACAAGTTAAAATCAATATATAATACAATATGTTAAAAACCCTTTTAAGCAGGCAGCATCTGTTTGGAGGTCCAAAAGCAACCTCCAGAGGGGGTTCCTGAGGCCGGGGTTAGCTATTCCGGAAAAGCCTGCCTGAAGAGAACCGTCTTGACAGCCTTTTTAAAGCTGTCTAATGATGTCAATAGGCGGATCTCGTCGGGCAGGCCGTTCCACAATTTGGGGGCGACAGCCGAGAAAGCCCTCTGGGAGGTAGTCGCCAGCCTAGGTCTTTGTGGCTGCAACAGATTCCTCCCAGAGGACCGGAGAGCACGGGGAGGATTATAAGGGAGAAGGCGGTCCCTGAGATAGCTTGGACCCAAGCCATTTAGGGCTTTAAAGGTGATAACCAACACCTTGTACTGGGCCCGGAAGCTGATAGGCAGCCAGTGGAGGGACCTCAGAACCGGAGTAATGTGGTCCCTCCTAGATGTTCCAGAAACTAGCCTGGCTGCCATATTTTGTACCAGCTGTAATTTCCGAACCAGGCACAAGGGTAGCCCCATGTAGAGAGCATTACAGAAATCCAGACGTGAGGTTACCAGCGTGTGCACAATGGTCTCACTTCCTTACTTCCTTACTTACCTAATGGCCCTTACTTCCCGAAAAGGGCGCAGCTGGCATATCAGCCGAAGCTGATAACAAGCGCTCCTGACTGTCGCATTTACCTGATTTGTCATCAGGAGCGACGAGTCAAGGAGCACCCCTAGACTGCGAACACAGTCACTGGAGGAGAGTGTGACCCCATCCAGGACTGGAGATTGCAACCCGATTCTTGGTTTCGGGGCCGCTACTGTGAGCACCTCCGTCTTGTCAGGATTCAGTCTCAATCTGTTTTTCCTCATCCAGCCCATTACTGCCCGAAGACATTCATTGAGAGAAGAGATGCCATCAGAGTTTGAGACCGACGAACGAGATATGGAGAAATAGATCTGAGTGTCGTCAGCGTACTGATAACACCCAGCTCCATAACTCCGGATAATCTTACCCAGCGGCTTCATATAGATGTTAAATAACATCGGGGACAGAATAGCACCCTGTGGTACTCCACAGGTGAGCTCCCTTTTACTGGAGCTACTGTCCCCGAGCAGCACTCTCTGGGTTCTGCCTGAGAGGAAGGACCGGAACCACTGCAAAGCAGTGCCTCCGATGCCTAACTCCCCCAGGCGATCCAGAAGAATGCTGTGATCTATCGTATCAAAAGCCGCTGAGAGGTCTAAGAGCACCAACAGGGTCACATTACCCCTGTCGATGCTCAGACGCAGATCGTCGGTCAAAGCAACCATGGCAGTCTCAACCCCAAAGCCTGTCCTGAAGCCAGTTTGAAATGGGTCTAGGTAATCGGTTTCATCCAAGACAGCTTGGAGTTAAAGAGCAACTGCCCTCTTGATCACCTTGCTCAAAAATGGTAATAAAGAGACTGGCCTATAATTATTCATAGCCAGGGGGTCCAGGGAAGGTTTTTTCAGAATAGGCTTAACAGCCGCCTCCTTTAAACATGATGGAATATATCCTTCCCTGAAGGATGCATTGATGATGCTCACCAGGAACTTTCGCAATGCATCCCCTGCCTGGACGGCCAGCCAAGATGGGCATGGGTCGAGGGGGCAGGTTGTCTTCCTCACACTACCAAGGAGCTTGTCCACGTCATCGGTACTCACAGTTTGCAGCTGATCCAGTATAATTACATCGGCAGAGTTGCTGGACACCTCGTCCATTGTTTCTGTTACAATAGTGGCATCTAGGTCGGCTCTTATCTGAGAGATTTTATCTGCAAAGAAGTTATTAAATGCATCACAGCAGGCAGTCGTCGGGTTAAGCAGGGGATTCGGCGCAGGGGTCACCTGCGCCAGCTCCCTCACCACCCTAAACAGCTCTGCTGGACGGGACTCTGCAGACGCAATACATGCAGAAGAGAAGGATCTTTGCGCTGCACGCACTGCCTCCCGATAGGACCAAAGAAAGTTCCTATGGCGAGTTCTGTCAGATAAGAGTCGAGTCTTCCGCCACCTGCGCTCTAGTCGTTGTCCAAACCGCTTCATTTCCCTAAGCTCAGGTGTATACCATGGCCTATGGTTAGAAGCGGGTTGGCAAGGACGCTTGGGAGCAATCGTGTCGATAGCTCTGGTAAGGTCGGTGTTCCACGTATTAACCAGAGCATCGACAGGATCACCGGCATTTCCAACCATTAAGCCCTCTAAGGATTTCTGGAAACCCATAGGTTCCATTAGCCTTCGAGGGCGGACCATTTTAATGGGTCCACCACCCCCGGTGGGGCAGATGTAGGCTCTAAGTTCCATCTTGACCGGGAAATGATCCGTCCATGACAAGGCAGAGGTACTGATTACCTCCGCCCATGGATATACCTGATCCGAACTAAAGACCGCATCGAGTGTATGACCTGCACAATGTGTGGGCCCGTTGACCAATTGGGATAGGCCCATGTTTGTCATGGTCTCCATGAACTCCCGAGCCGCACCTGTTAAGCTGATCTCGAGTGGGATGTTGAAGTCCCCCAAAACCAGAAGTCTGGGGGACTCCAGCAGCAGCTCTGAGACCAGCTGTGTCAGCTTGGTTAGGGAGTCTGCTAGACAACGGGGTGGCCGATAGACTAGCAGAATCCCCAAGCTATCCCTGGTCTTCAGGCTTAGGTATATACACTCGAAGTGGGCTGTGTTCCGGATAGGTATCCTGGTCAAGGTCAGGTGGTTCTTATGGACTAGAGCCACTCCACCCCCTCGCCCACTTCCTCTCACCTGCTCGCTAACAGAGTACCCAGCTGGGAGGGCCTGTGCCCATGTGACAGCGCTATCCTCTCCCAGCCAGGTCTCCGTGAAGCAAGCCAGGTCGGCGTCCTCATCCAAGAGAAGGTCCTGGATGATATGAGTCTTATTCCTCACCGACCTGGCATTGCAGAGGAGCAGAGTGAGGTTCTGTGGAATGGTTGGTCTGCTCTCCAAGCCATTCTGGGCAACAGAGGGAACTGAAGACGGGATAGCTTTCAAACAGCGATCCTGTCTTCTCTTGCAACATTTGTTCGCTCTGTTCCCACCATATCTCCCATTCCCCAACACTACTCCGATGGCTGCCCCCACCTCCTTCCCGGTCTCACGTATCCTGTGAAACAATCAGTTGGCCTGTCAGTTGGTCTGACAAGGAGAACCATGTGTGCAAACAGGTATCAGATGCCTTTTCGCACAGGTTTTCAAAAGAAACAACCATTTGTGTAACTGGAGGATGCAGGAGCATAATGCCACTACTGGATCCTGACCTTGGACTACAACTCTCAGAATCCAGTGGCCATGCAGGCTGGGGATTCTGGGACTTGTAGTCCAAAAACACTGCCAAGTTCTGGCCTGGCCAAATAGTCTGTGCCTTTCAATGTTTGTTGTTGTTTCATAGCAGGTTTTTCTATATGCACATCACATTTTGATAACAAAAGAAAATGAAGTAGGATCTCAGGCTTAAAACCAGTGAGAAATGTTCATAGGACTAGGGTCCACAGACAACTTGAGTGAAGTACACTTAAATCCATTGAGATCGAAGGACATTACTTCTGTGGTGAATTGTATAATATATATATGTGTGTGTGTGTGCATATTGTGTACACAATATTCTTCTTCCTCAGACCAACACACACACACACACACACACACACACACCATCCCCAGTATAAATAAAACATCTCAGCAGAAATCAGGAGTGCTCTGCAAAGTATGAGAATTAATACAAACCAAGGGAGAAATAAACTCTGGCTTTCATTCTTAGGGGTGAAATGAACATTTATTTTCAGTAATGCATACCTGCTCTCTGGTGTTTGATGCTGGTACTACACATCATATATATCAATTCTTGCCTTTTGGTGTACAGTTGTCCCTCCATATCCACGGATTTGGTATCCATGGATTTAAGTATTCATGGCTTGAAAATATTCTGAAAAAAACAATAATCCAAAAGGCAAACCTTGATTTTGCCATCTTATATAAGGGACACCATTTTGCTATGCCATTGCATATAATGGGACGAGTATTCACAGATTTCGGTATCCACGGGGTGTCCTGGAACCAAACCCCAGTGAATGTGAAGGGACAACTGTATTGTATATTTGTAAAAGGACTTTATCTCTTTACTCAGAAGACACTAGCACAAAATCACACACACAATACATATTGTAATTCAGTTTACCAACTAAATGCAGCAGTATTTTGATAATGTTATTAAAGAATCTTGAGCATGAAATGATAGCTGGCTTAGGGCTGTATATACTGTAATAGAAAATTGGTTTGCTATACAACACTCTGCTCTTTACTTCACTCTTTTCCTAAACCAAAATTATTCTATAGACATATATGAAAGAATTAAGGAAATCCCTTCCCCGGGAAACCAAATGGATTCAGTGCAGTGCTCAGACATTAGTGTTAAATCAACAACATATGCATCTTATTAATGCTATAAGTTTTTTTACAGTGACACTACCAAGCTTGCCGGATTACATTGTACTAAATTATTTAAGATGCACTACCACTGGGTGACCTTGGGCAAGTCACATACTCTCAGCCTCAGAAAACACTGATACATTTACCTTAGGGCCACCATAAGTCAGAAATGACTTGAAGGCACACAACAACTTGAAATACAGCACAAGTCCTAAAGAGTCCTAAAGAGCTTGTTCTGTAGACCTAATAAGAAAGATCACAAGTGTTCAGAAGAGGAATGACCTGAAGAGTGTAATATGACATTGAAATAAAGTGAAATTGCCTTGCTTTGTAGCCTTACTCTTTATTCACAAAACAATCTGAAAAAGCCACAGGGATAGCAAAAATCAAACCTAGCACCAAGCAAATCTTCCCCATTATACATACTTTCCCCCACATAATCTGAGGCATAGTCTTATGTTATTTGGAAACTCAGGTGCATTATTTTAAACATTTCTTCAGAACATGTTAGAATATCTCACTTTGTGATTTTTTTTTTAAAAAAAACTACTGTGCAACTCATACAGATACCAAGAATTTGATATGTTATTTAAAAAGTGCTATACTGACACCTTGTGGTTTGGGGAAAGAAACCTACACACAGAAAAAGCACTCTGTGCCTGTCAAATCTATTCTGTATTGCAGACTGTGCACAATTTTTTTTTTCAAGTGAGGTTTTGGTGAAAATTAGTAAAATGAAGTTACTAAGTCAGATCTTAATTAGGTACTTAGCAATCCTGGAAGTAAATTTAGCAAATAACCAATTAACAACTAATCCATCTGTCAATCAAGGAAACTACATCCCTGAGTTTGTTAATCCTGGACAGGGCTGTTGATAACTGGGGATCTCTCATTCATAGGATCACTGTGGATCGAAGTTGGCTTAATGGTAAATAACACCAAAGTTAGCAGTTTGATTGAAAAGAGTACAATGGAGAAAGATGAGGACAGTGTAAGTGCAAATTCTCAGTAGTCAATCATAATTACCTTCTGGTATACCTACAACTTAGAAGACTTCTGGAGTATTTTCTATGTATTTCCCAAGGGGAAGAGAGTTCTGAGTAGCACAGAATTACCTCCAAGGAGGCTTGAAGGATAAAGCCTAGCCTTTATTATTTAACTCTGCTTAGAACAGGATTGTTGGACTACAACTCCTAGCATTCATCACCAATAGCTATCCTAGCTAGGGTAGCATTAGGGCCACAGGTTTCTCATCCTTGGCATAGAATGAGAGTAGTGTCATGATAACACAATAGGTGTACAGAACCAAGCTTCCCCATTGCTGATCTGTGGAGTGAGCAAGGAAAATTGACAAGTTTTGCCTATAAACTGTAAAGCTAATTAATCTGGGCTCTTGTCTGCATTATAAGAATCCCAACTTTCTTCTTAAGAACTAGTGCACGGGTTTATGGGCCTAGTGGCAAGTCAGCCATAGGGGAAGCTTGTGTTTGTAAAAAGAGGCAGCACTTTGAAAAGTTAAATCTTTGGACTATAGCCCCATATATCCCTCAGCTAGTGGCCATATTTGCTTGGCTATTCTAAGAGTGGTGGTTCAAGAAGTTTGAAACTGTGTTGGCCATGAGAACACAATTATTTTCTCTTGCAATAATATGTATGTGCAGTGGTGGATTTCTTGGACTGCAGCAGTGAAAAGTAGAGGGAAAGAGTTGCGGGAACCAAAGGAACACAGTAAATTTTAGGAGAGACAAACATAAAATTATCTTTAATTTCTCATGTGAAATGCATGTTTGAAATAGGAAAACTGTTTATGCATACTTAAAACTACTAAATCCACAAAACACAATGACATGTATTGATTCAGATTCATAGATCCTGAAATCACTACTATGGTTGCCCCCCACCCCGTATCCGTGGGGGCTCAGTTCCCAGACTTACCATGGATACTGGAAACTGCAGATAATACTGAGCCCTATTAAAATAATGAACTTCCAGTATAAACATGCCATAGAGTTGTGCTGGAGGATCTAGCAATTCCTAGAGAGGACACATCTCTAGGTATTTCCCAGCATGACTCTATGCTATGTGTCTCTTTTTCCAGCCGTGGATAACTGAAACTGTGGATATTGATTCCATGGCTCTGGGGGAGGGGGCAATCTGTATGTATTTAACATGCAGAGCATGCTCAAAGATACATTTATACACAAATTCATAGAATCATAGAGTTGGAAGAGGCCACAAGGGTCATCCAATCCAACCCCCTGCCATGCAGGAATACACCAATCAAATAATTCCCGACAGATGGCCATCCAGCCTCTGTTTAAAAACCTCCATAGAAGGAGACTCCACCACACTATGAGGCAGTGTATTCCACTTCCGAACAGCTCGTACCATCAGGAAGTTCTTCCTAATGTTTAGGTGGAATCTCTTTTCCTGTAGTTTGTGTAGGTGAAGGTAAGGGTGGGGAGTGAAGAGTCAGGATGGAGGGGAAAACTTAAGGAGAAGTGGCAGATTGGGAAAAGAAAGAGAAGGAATGAATCATAGTCTGTAAAGGGGTTAAAGGAGGAGATGCAAGTCCCAGAGTGTCCCTTATTTGGAATTCCAAAATCCAAAATGCTCCAAAATCTGATACATTTGGAGCAGCAACACATATATACCTGTAGTGTATTTGTGAGCCTTGAGAGAGACACTGCTGGAGGGAGATGCAAGGATCTGTGAAATTAGAATCATAGAATCATAGAGTTGGAAGAGACCTCAAGGGCCATCCAGTCCAACCCCCTGCCATGCAGGAATACATAATCAAATCATTCCTGACAGATGGCCATCCAGCCTCTGTTTAAAAACCTCCATAGAAGGAGACTCCACCACACTACGAGGCAGTGTATTCCACTTCCGAACAGCTCCTACCATCAGGAAGTTCTTCCTAATGTTTAGGTGGAATCTCTTTTCCTGTAGTTTGAACCCTTTGTTCCATCATTTTCTGAAGATTCTGAGCCAAATTTACCATGTAGATGTTCATAATCTCCCCCCTTCAATTCTTAAATTGAAACTTTGTGTCCATGTTTGCCCTCTTTGGAGGAAATACTGTATACTCCTACTCCTACTCCTGCTCCTGCTCTTGTTGGTGAAGTGCAACTGGTTATCATGTGATCTTTATCCTATTGCTCCAACTCTAAGCAGACCACCTGTGACAGGTCACTTCATCCTGGTACACAGTCCTCTCTAGATGCAGTTTAGGGTGTTGGTTTTAGTAATATAGGTGGTGCACATAATGGGGAGTCTTTTTTCATATGTACCACCCTAAATTATATCAATAAAAACCTGTTTCATGTCCGAAATGAGTTTTTGTTTTGTTTCAAGTCATGGCACACTCCACTTGGAAATACCTGCCAAAAGAACTTCGTTTGATATTCTCCTTTTGCATCTTTTCTATGCTTAAAAATATGCTTTTAAGGCTTAGACTGACCATTTCTGGCCTTTAAAAAATTATTCTTGGCCAAGATTCAGTGTTCTACTTTGGTATCCAATACCACCAGAATTGGGATTTTCTTCTCTTCCCCTTCTGCTGCATCCATCTGCAGAAACTTGCTCCAGAGGGTATGCCAGGACTCAGGAATAGGTTTCTGGAGTGCATTGGAGGCTATGATGTGGGGGGGTGAGATGATCAGTTTGGGAGGAAGCAGTGGGAGCCTGCAGAAGCACACCATTGGATCTTGGCACTCAACAGGAATGAGAAAGGGTTTGTTATAATCTGATGATAATTTGTTGTTACAATGGGTATTTTCATATTCTTGAATTTCCTCTCTTTTAGTTTAGTTCCTCTGTTTTATAGATTGCCTTTTGCTTTTGAATTTTGTGTCACTTTTAGTACTTTTATGTGTCAGTGCCTTTCAAAGAGTATGTCCAGGTTTTGTCTGTCTGTTCTTGAGTTGACAATACAGAGCTTTTCTGATCATCCCTTTTTATGCTGTGCAAACTATCAGGGAATTCCTCTGTCAGCATTTGGTAACAATGTGTGGGTGGTGCAATATGTTATTTTAGAAAGAGAGTCATTGTATCTGTATTTGCATTAGCTCATTTGGTTAATTTTGCAAGATTAGGGAGAGGTGGAGAGGAATGAAAAATAGAGGCAGGAGTAGAATTCAAAGCAGATTTGTGACCTTGATCCCAGGTGCTTACAGTTAACAGAATGTGTGAATAAATTAAGACCCACAAGAGAATTAAGCCAAAGTACAGTTGTCCCTCCGTATCCACGGATTTGTTATCCATGGATTTAAGTATTCACGGCTTGAAAATATTCTTAAAAAATAATAATCCAAAAAGCAAACCTTGATATTGCCATCTTATATCAGGGACACCATTTTGCTATGCCATTGCATATAATGGGACTTGAGTATTCACAGATTTTGGTATCCACGGGGGTCCTGGAACCAAACCCTAGCGAATATGAAGGGACAACTGTACTTCTGGCCCTGGTGCCCACACGGACATGTTTGTGTGTATGGGCCTTTAATTTACCTGTCGACTTCTGGCAACTCCATGAATTTAATTATATCCAAAAGGATATGAAACACTTCTTCTTAATCCTGGAAAGTCTGGTTTTTAAGGTAATTCAGTTTATTCTTTGACCTTCCTATTACTTGGAACTAAGTTCCTGGGACTTTTTCCTGTGTGAGTACACTAAGGTGAGGGAGTAAGGACTCTTGCACACTACACATTATAGCTCTATGATTTCACTTTAACTGCCATGGCAATGTCCTGTGGAATCCTAGGATTTGCACTTTATGGAGGGATATTTACAATTTTCAGCCTCAGGGCTCCAGTGCCTCACCAAACTACAAACTCCGGGATTCCGTATGATGCACCCATGTTAGCAAAAGTGGAATATAGTCCTATCGTTGGGCAGTATGAAAGGGCCTCATGTCTTCCTGAAAACACTGAACATCTTTGACAGAGGAAATCTAGCCTGTCAGCTTTGTGGAAACAGATCTCTGTGTCCAGCTATGCCACCCACTGCAAAGCAACCTTTCATGAAGTTTTAACCAGTCATGCATTGTATTGGTTGCTGCAGGGAGCAAGCCAACATGTTCTTTCACATTGGGCAGGTACTATATAGCTTGTGGGTTCAGGTATGTGTTTACATGAAAGCCATAAATATGCTCATGTATAATAGAATCATAGAGTTGGAAGAGACCACAAGGGCCATCCCGTCCAACTCCCTGCCATGCAGGAATACACAATCAAAGCATTCCTGACAGATGGCCATCCAGCCTCTGTTTAAAAACCTCCAAAGAAGGAGACTCTACCACACTACGAGGCAGTGCATTCCACTTCTGAACAGCTCTTACTGTCAGGAGGTTCTTCCGAATGTTTAGGTGGAATCTCTTTTTCTGTAGTTTGAACCCATTGCTCCGTGTTCTAGTCTCTGGAGCAGCAGGAAACAAGCATGCTCCATCCTCAGTATGACATCCCTTCAAATATTTAAACATGGCTATCATGTCACCTCTCAACCGTCTCTTCTCCAGACTAAACATGCCCAGCTCCCTAAGCTGCTCCTCATAGGGCATGGCTTCCAGATCTCCCACCATCCTGGTCACCCTCCTCTGGATATGTTCCAGCTTTTCAATATCCTTCCTGGTGCACCTTCAATACACACTCTGGTGCCCAGAACTGGACACAGTATTCCAGGTGAGGTCTGACCAAAGCAGAATACAGTGGCACTATTACTTCCCTTGATCTAGACACTATACTCCTATTAATGCAGCCTAGAATTGCATTGGCTTTTTTAGCTGCTGCATCACACTGCTGACTCATGTTCTTCTTGTGGTCCACTAAGACTCCTAGATCCTTTTCACATGTACTGCCCTCAAGCCATGTGTCACCCATCCTATATCAATGCATTTCATTTTAACTGTCCAAGTGTAGTATCCTACATTTCTCCCTGTTGAAATTCATTTTGTTAGCATTGGCCCAGCTTTCTAATCTGTTGAGGTCATTTTGGATTCTGATCTTGTCCTCTGGGATATTAGCTACCCCTCCTAATTTGGTGTCATCTGCAAACTTGATAAGCATACCCTCTATTCCCTCATCCAGGTCATTGATATAGATGTTGACTAGCACTGGGCCCAGGACAGAACCCTGTGGCACCCCACTGGTCACTTCTCTCCAGGATGAAGAGGAGCCATTGGTGACTACCCTTTTGGGTTCAGTCAGTCAACTAATTACAAATCCACCTAACAGTTGCATTGTCTAGCCCAAATGTTACTAACTTTTTTGCAAGAAAATCATGGGGGACTTTGTCAAAAGCCTTACTGAAATCAAGATACACTGCATCCACTGCATTCCCTTCATCTATCAAGTTTGTGACACTATAAAAAAAGAGAGATAAGATTAGTCTGGCATAACTTGTTTTTGAGAAATCCATGTTGACTTTTTGTGATCATGGCATTCCTTTCTAAGTGGTTACAGACTGTCTGTTTAATGATATGCTATAGAATCTTTCCTAGTATTGATGTTAGGCTGACTGAGTGGTAATTATTTGGGTCTTCTTTCCCCCTCATTTTAAAGATGGGAACAACATTTGCCCTCTTCCAGTCTGCTGGGACCTCTCCTGTTCTCCAGGAATTGTCAAAGATTATTGACAGTGGTTCTGAGATTACTTCTGCCAGTTCTTTTAATACCCTTGGATGAAGTCATCTGGGCCTGGAGACTTGAACTCATTTATGCTGGCCAGGTATTCCTGAACTACCTCTTTACCAATTCTGTGCTGTATTTCCCTTACTGCATCATCTGCTGCATCTTCCCCAGGTTGAACACTGTTCCCCCTTTGGAAGAAGACTGAAGCAAAGAAGGTGTTAAGTAGTTCTGCCTTTTCTCTGACCCCTGTTAGCATTTCGCCATGTTCTCCACGCAGCGGCCCTATCATTTCCTTGTTCTTCCTTTTGCTACAGATATAACCAAAAAAGCTGTTTTTATTGTTTTTAACCACTCTAGCAAGCATGAGCTCCATCTGAGCTTTGGCTTTTCTGACTTTCCCCTTATATGAGCTGGCTATTTCTTTGAATTCTTCTTTGGTGATTTCTCCCTTTTTCCATTTCTTGTACATGTCCTTTTAAAGTTTTAGCTCAGTTGAGAGTTCTTTCGACATCCATCCTGGTTTCTTGGGACACCTCCCCTTTTTCCTCCGCATTGGAACTATTTAATGTGGTACCTTCAATATCTCACTTTTAAGAAACTCCCATCCATCATGTATTCCCTTCTCTTCTAGTATTACTGACCATGGGATCACCCCCAGTAATTCCCTAAGTTTTCTGAAATCAGCTTTCTTAAAGTCTAGAATGCATGTCTGACTATGCTTGGCTTCCCCTTTCCTCTGTATAACAAACTTCAGGAGAACATGGTCACTCTCCCCTAAGGATCCCACCACTTCCACACCATTAACCAGGTCATCCCCACTGGTTAGGAGCAGATCTAAAATAGCTGTTCCCCTTGTTGCCTCTTCCACCTTCTGGACAATGAAATTGTCTGCAAAGCAAGTGATGAATTTGTTGGCCCTTACATTCTTGGCAGAGTTGGACTTCCAGCAAATATCAGGATAGTTGAAATCCCCCATTACTACTACATCGCTCCTTTCTGAATGTGCGGTCATCTGTTCCAGGAAGGCATCATCCAAGTCCTCGGTTGAGCTTGGAGGTCTGTAGTAGACCCCCCCACCCGAATGATATCCCTGCTGTTTCTCCCTCTCTTTATTTTTACCCAGATGCTCTCAGCCTGGCTTCCAGGATTTAAGTCATGGATCTGTTCACAGGTGTACACATCCTTAACATATAATGCTACTCCACCGCCCTTCCTGTTTGGTCTATTTTTCTGAAATAGGCTATACCTCTCTATTAGTACATTCCAATCATGAGACTCATCCCACCAAGTTTCAGTGATGCCTATTATATCATATTTGTTTTCCTGTGCTAAGAGTTTAAGTTCATCCTGTTTATTTCCCATGCTCTGTGCATTAGTATAGAGACATTTAAGACCATGGACCATTCCTCCTATCTGTCTTTTAAAGGTTTTATTCCTCCCACTGTTGGGTTCTTTTACTATTTGCCTTGTTGTCTGTGTAACATTTGGACCATTTTCTCCAGCACTTGATGAACTCCTGTCCTCATAGATACTGTCTCCCTCCCCCACACAACTCAGTTTAAAGCCCTCCTGATAAGATCTTTCAGTCTCTTAGAAAAAACATTCCTGCCAACTGCTGTGAGGTGCAATCCATCCCTTGCCAGAAGTCCACCTCCCTGGAACCGCATCCCATGGTCCAGGAACTCAAATTGTTCCCAATGGCACCATCTATATAACCACTTGTTCACCTCCACTATTCTTCGCTCCCTTCCTGAGCCATGCCCTTCCACTGGAAGGACAGATGAAATGACTAGCTGTGCATCCAGGTTCTTCAGCTTCCCACCCGAAGCCTCATAATCCCTTGTGATCTTCTGGAGGTTATGCCTTGCAGTATTGTTGGTTCCCATGTGGACCAAAAGGAAGGGATAACGGTCAGAAGGCTTGATGAGTCTTGTCAACCTCTCTGTTACATCTTGAATTTTTGCCCCAGGGAGACAGCATACCTCTCGAGACATTTTGTCAAGCCTGCAAACTACTGTTTCTGTTCCTCACAGCAGGGAATCCCCTACCACCACCACCCTCCTCCTTCGAGTCTTGGCAGAGGCCACTTCATGTGCTGGATCTACTAAGGTTTCCTGTGTGTTCCCTAATGCCTGGCACTGCTGCTCTTCCTCTTCTTCTCTGAAAAGAGAGAGAGAGCTTCAAATCGATTGTGTAGCTTCAAGCTGGCCAAATGATCCCTGGACCTTCTTTTTCTCTGTGTCACATTCCTCCAAGTGTTCATTTCCTGTGTATGGGTAATGGCCTTCTCCATAGACACCTCCTTGGTGTGTTCTGCTTCCAGCATCTCCACTTCTCCACTCTTTCCAAGAAAACTTCTCGCTCCCTAATATTCAGAAGAGTAGATACCCTGTCCTCAAGATGCTTGTCCTTCTCTTCAGCAGGGCCACCACCTTGCCCTTACTGCAGATATAGCTCCCCACTCCTCTGGCAAGAAGACAAACATCCCACAGGTGTTGCAGGTGACTGCAGCAGCTCCCTCACTGGCCATATTCAGTCTTCTTAATTAGTCACTGAAAGATAACTTTAGGTTTCCCTGTTCAAACTCCTCTAGTATCCCCCCTCCACCCAATGCCTGATGGCCTTGTTTCTCAGAAGAGCTCTTATGCCCCTGTTATGTTAGAACCGCGCATGCTGCAAGGCACTTGCTGCTGATTTTCTAAGATTAACCTGGAAAGATTGCAGCAGCACTTATATAGAACTAGTGGCTGCTAACTCTGCCCCTAGGCAGGTCAGTGGCTCAGCAGAAGCCCTTCCCCCTCAGAAAAGAACTGTGCCTCCCCCTCAAACTCCCCCATTAAACACCCAGGGCAAACACCCCTGTTGTCCTCTCTCCTGTATGCTGAGCTCCAGAGACTGAAGCTGCAGCTATAGAGAGAGAGCGCTACTGGCTGATAGCTTCTCCCTCTGCCTCTGACCTACTGACCTACTTCCTTTCAGCAGTCTCTATGACTCACTTGCTCTCAAAAGAAGCAGCTCACCAAATAAATGCTAATGAGCCCCTCCCCCAGGCAAGCCTACACTCAGCCCACACAAACAAGGAGCCTTGACCCAAGCAAGCACACTAGCCTTAGCCCAACAAACTCTCTGGGGCTGAAGAAGTTTCATTAGCTAACACACACTGGAAACTGCTTAATGCAGTGTGGATGTGTATATCACATACAAATATCACCCTAAAAGATCACTAAACTGCACACAGTTCCCCTTCCTCTGGATTTCATGTCAAACTGTGTAGCCATCCTGTCTTCCAGACCCCCTCACTGTCGGTGTACTTCAGGATCTCTGCTCTGCAGGATTGGTATAGTATAACTTGCCATCCTGTTACTCTATTCCTCTGTCCAAATACTTCCTATTTTCGATAGCCTTGTGTGAGTGTCTGAAGCCTGAGTGTTTGCGTGAATGCTGTTGATATTAATTTCCAATAAAGATCACTTAATTGTACTTTTGGCTTACAGTCTCCTCCATTATTACCAGTATGCATAGGTTAAAAGGTCCTGCCATTGCCTGACCTCTCCTATGCTAAGTTGAGTTAGCTAAATTCCCCAAATTAATATTAGGACATTAGAGGGTCCCCATGGGCCCCCACTCAATTCGGGTAACAAAGGCATACTTTTGATGTGAGCATAACATGTCAGGAAGCTGAACTAAAGCTTATTACTAGTCGTCTACTTTGGCACTCTTCATTAGCATTTCCCCCAGAAGACCCATTTTATCAGCATGTTTATTTTTTACATTAAAAAAAAAAGTAAAGTATGAAACATTTTTACTTCCTGTCTACATCCTGGCCTGCTCACTTCTTGAAACCTAAAACTGATTCCTCGAACAATCTTCCATTGAGCTTATTTTTCTATTTTCCCCCTTTCTCTCAAGTTCTTGAATGAATAGATTGAAAACCAGACTGACAAGGATACAGGAAAAAAATTATGATAAATGTTTCTCATAAATTCTCCTTAAACCTTGTTAATCTGGTTTTCAGTCTTGTCAACCACTCAAAATTGATTCAGCCCTGATGATTTGGCTGTTGCTTCTCTCTCTTTAACTTTGCTGATCTTCCCACAATTTTCTATTTTAGGTTTCATTTTAAAATTTTACATTTATTTTAAAGTCCTACATGATTTGGGACCAGACTGATCTGATGGCCCACATGACCTTTATGAGTCTGCCTATGCCCTAAAAGAAACTTCATAGCTCCTGGTCATGGACCCACCAATAGGTGCATTTGAAGTGCTAAAGATGTAATATTGAGTGTTTTCAGTAGTGGCTCACCATCTCCAAAACTCCCTCTTAAGTGAGATATATTTGGCCCCTTCTTTTATTTTATAAAGGACCTGAACACCTTTGTGTTTCTGACAGCCTTTGATTTGGGTGAGGTTTAGTTCTAGTTTAGATTTTGATATACAGTAGTCCCTTCACATTCGCGGGGGTTAGGTTCCACAGACCCCCGCAAATGTGAAAATTCCGCGAATAATGACTGCCTCCCTCTCCCCCGCCAAAGCGACCACGGGGCCTCCGGAGGCCCCATAGTCGCTTCCCCTGCCTCCCCAGGCCTTCACGGGGCCTCCGGAGACCCTCCCGAGGCCCCGTGGAGGCCTCCCCGGCCCTCCCACCTTCCCCCCAAGGCCTTTGCGGGGCCTCCGGAGACCCTCCCGAGGTCCCATAGAGGCCTCCCCGGCCCTCCCCCTCCTCCCCAAGGCCTTCACGAGGTCTTCAGAGTGTCTCCAAAGGCCCCACGGAGGCCTCCCGGCCCTCCTCCCTTCCCCCCAAGGCCTTCGTGGGGCCTTCTGAGTGTCTCTGAAGGCCCCGCAGAGGCCTCCCTGGCCCTCCCCCTCCCTCCCAAGGCCTTCGCGGGACCTCTGGAGGCCCCGTGTCCCTGCTTTTGGGAGGGCGGGGGTGCCCTCCCAAAACCGTGAATATGCAAAACCGCGAATGCTAAGTTCGTGAATGTGGAGGGGCAACTGTATTTTGTGATTGATTTAGGCTGGCATTTTATTGTACTATGCTGTTCTTCTACTTATTAGACTTCATGAAATTTTAAAGTGTTTATAGTAGACCTGTTGTTTTAATTGTAACATGCCATATATAAACTGACTTGAGAGAACTCAGTTCTGAAATCTGGCATAGAAATCCTTAAAATAGTAACAATAGCAATAATATTCTCTACTACAGCAAGGAGTTTTACCTCCCTGCCAGAGCTCACTGGGATGTCTAATGTTTTATTCTAGGGAATGATGCAGAAATTTACTTTGCATTTATGCATATACAGTATAACCACGGGCAATGACATGCACTCTCTTTTGGATGCATACATTCATGCGTTGAAGTGTAGCATGTGTCAGGGAGGCTGAGAATAAACCTGTCTGGTGACTAGACCAGTGGTTCTTAACCTGTGGTCAGTGGACCCCCAGGGAGTCATGATGTCTTCATGGGGGTCCATGAAGGACTGAAGGCTGCTCAGACCACATGACAGCAACCAAGGCAAAGGCTGGTTGGCTTGGCCTGTGCATCTGTGCATTCAATCTGCTTCAGCCACAAACTTGCAGGAAGAAGCAGGAGAAAAGTCTTCCCTTCCCCTCCAGTGCCTCTGAGAGATGGGTTAATTGATGGTGTAATTGTGTTGTTGTTGTTCAGGTTTTAAATCTTGAGTTAAGTCTTGGGGGGGCATGGCAACAAAAGATATTTAAAGGGGGTCCCTAGTAAAGAAAAGGTTGAGAATCATTGGACTAGACTATACTAAGTCTAGAATCCTAGTAGGGTCCCCCAAGATGGAGTGCTCAAATTGTAGATACAGGACTAAGATGCATCCATTCTCTTTGGGGAATAACACCCATATCAACAGAAGAGAAGTGATAGTTCTAGTGGTGATGGTGGTGGACAAACTGGAAAAGAAGCTACTGGGCAGTAGCAGGAGGTGGCACTGGTGGAGGAGCTCACAGACAATGGCAAAAACACTAGCTAATTTTTGTTAGTATTCTGCAGAAGAAGGTGCTAGTAAACCATTTCTCAATGTCTTTTACCTTGAAAACCCTACAATAAGACAATCCCACATGACACAAGAGATATTGTTGGAATTAGACTCCGAGGCCAGAAGACACTTATTCTGCTGGGGAAGAGTGAAGGACAAGTTTGGATAGTGCTGTGTCTAATGATGCAACTGGGCAAAAGCCTACATTTATTTGCTGATATGCTCAGATGTGAAGGGAAAGTCTGAAGCCACGTAACATATATAATAGGAACATGGAATGTGAGAAACATTTATCAGGGGAAGTTGGACATTATAAAACAAAACATTGAACATGTAAATATTACAATACTTGATATCAGCAAACTAAAATGGTCAGTAATAGAAAATTTACAACCAGATCATTATAAAGTGTTTTGCTAAAGAAACAACACTCTAAGAAGAAATGGTATGGCATAGCATTAACAGTGAAGTAAGATGTAACAAAAACTCAGGGGATGTTTCCACATTACAGAGGAACCTTTTATGTATTTGTTAGTTGTTAGTCTTGTTAGGTAAACATGTGCCATTGCTTTTGGTAGTTGTGTTTTATGTGTTGGGATAATGGTAGTATAGGGTGGGGAAGGTGGAAAATGTGGATAGAGTGTATACTGTATATACTATAATGTACATTGTTGTGTCTTTAGTTTTTTGTCCATCAAATTCCTTTTTTATTTCTCTTATGTTGTCTATTGTAATTTATGTTGTGCTATGAAAATGGAATAAATATATGCTTTAAAAAACCCAATAAACCCAAGGTCCTTTTCACATGTAGTACTGCTGAGCCAATTGCACAATCCTAAATATACACTGGACTATGTGATGAATGTTGCTGTCCTTGGGCAAGCAGGGATCACCAGCATTGAGGCCATGATATTGAGAACATAGCTGCGCTGGGCAGGACACGTTTCTAGGATGGAGGACCAAAGCCTCCCAAAAATAGTACTCTATGGTGAACTCGCCATGGGTCAGCGTAAGAGGGGCGCTCCAAAAAATCGATACAAGGACTTCCTGAAACAACATCTCAGGCTCGGCCAAATTGATCACCAACAGTGGTCCTCCCTGGCCTCACATTGGGAGGTATGGAGACACACTATCCACAATGCTGCAGCCTTATTTGAGAGCTCACGCCGAACAAGTCTTGAAGAGAAACGACAACGCAGAAAGAATCACAACCCAGAAACATCATGCAAGGAGACCTTCTGCTGTGCTTTCTGCAACCGGACATGTTTATCTCAGATTGGCCTTTTCAGTCATCAGCGCGCTTGCAGAAAGTGCAGGATGAGTCCTTCCCAAATCTTCGTTCATGAAGAAAAGCCAGAGAGGCTGCTGAGCCAAGTCTACCCCATCATATACTTGTGCATTTGGTGTTTGAGGTCTAAATGTAGAATTTTCCATTTCTCTCTGTTGAATTTCATTTTATTAATTTCTGCCCAGTTGTCAAGTTTATCAAGGTCCTCTTATTAAATTCTGTCCCTATCCTCCACTGTTTTCACTACCCCTCCCAGTTTTGTATAATTCAAAAAATTGATACGGATGCTCTCCACCCCATTATCTAAATCACTGATAAAAATGTGAAGGAACATTGGTCCCATGGCAGAACCCTGCGGCACTCCACTTGAGATTTCCTCCCAATTTAAAGCACAGCCACTGATGACAACTCTTTGAGCATGGTTTTCCAACTAATTATAGATCCATCTAACTGTTTTTCTGTCTATTCCATATTTAGCCAGTTTGCTAACCAAAAATATTATGGGAGACCTTATCAAATGCTTTGCTAAAATCCAGATAAATGACATTGACAGCATTACCACCAGCTACTAAACTTCATTAAAAAAAGTATGTTAGTCTGGCAGGATTTGTTTTTGACTAACCAATGCTAGCTCCTACTAATCCCTGCATTGTCATCAAGATACTTGCAAATACACCCCTGTATAATCTGTTCTAAAAATTTATCCTGGTGTTGAGGTAAAGCTGACTGGCCTGTAGTTTCCTGGATCTTCTTTCAGGGAAAGCATAACCCATCCAACATTTTTTTAAAAGAACCTACAATTTTAGAAAGTAGAGTGGAAGCAGCTCTCAAAGCACTTAGAACAGATAAATTACCAGGGGCATATGGCATATTAATTTAGTTGTTTCAAGCTATAGAGACAGAATCCATCCAAATTTTAACTAAAATCTCCCAACAAATATGGAAAACAAAACAATGTCCCACAGACTGGAAATGCTCACTATACACTCTAGTCACTAAGAAGGGGGACACTAGGTATTGTTTAATAATCAAACTATTGCATTCATCTCCCATGCAAGCAAAGTGATGCTTAACATTTTGTAACAAAGATTTTTTACCATATATGAAGTAAGAAATGCCAGATGCCTATGCTGGGTTCAGAAAAGAAGAGGCACTAAAGATCATATTGTAAATATACATTGAATGGAGTGCACCAAATAATCCAGAAGTAAATCAACCTGTGCTTTATTGTCATTGTTGTGTGTCTTCAATTCATTTCCGACTCATGGCGACCCTATTAGTGGATTTTGTTGGCAAGATTTTTTCAGCCTTTGAGGCTGGTAGTGAGTGACTTGCCCAAGTTCTCAAATAAGGCTGCAGCATTGTGGATAGTGTGTCTCCATGCCTCCCAGTGTGAGGCCATAGCGGACCATTGTTGGTGATCAATTTTGCCAAGCCTGAGAAGTAGTAAGAAGACAAAAGCAGTAGTAAGAAGTACAAAAGAAGTAGTAAGAAGACAGAAGAGTAGTAAGAAGACAAAAAGAGTAATAAGAAGACAGAAGAGTAGTAAGAAGACAAAAATAATGACCACAGAAGATTTACGTAAGTGGATGTTGAAGACGTTGAAATAGCTAAAAGATTTTCTATACCTTGCCTCAGTCATAAATCAAAATGGAGACTGTAGCCAAGAAATCAGAAGAAGACTAAGGGCAGCTATAAAGGAACCAGGTAAGATCCTCAAGTGTCAAGATAAATCATTACATACCAAAGTCAGGATCAGTCATGAAAAAACACAACTCATTTGAAATGTAGTACTGGAGAAGAGTTCTAGGAATACTATGTATGGACTGCCAAAAGACAAATAAATGGGTCTGAGAGTAGCAAATCAAGTGTGAACTCTTACTAAAAGCCAAAATGATTAAGCTAACACTATTGTTCTTTGGACATACCATGAAATGGCATGACCCATTAGAAAAGACAATAATGCTGAAGGCAATCGGAAAAGAGGAAGATCCCATTACAAGTGGATGGGCTCAACCAAGGAGGCCAAAGCTCTGCATTTGCAAAACCTGAACAGGGCAGTTGATGACTGGGGGTATTGGAGGTCTGTCATTTATAGGGTCACCATAATTAGAAGCTAGCTTGACAGCACATAACAGCAGCAGCAGCAATAACAACATGAGATTAAACATATTTTTTTTATTATACATATTAAGGTTATCTGTTATTGGTTGTGGTGAGGATAAATTCACATTTAAGTTGCAATCCTATGCATACTCACTGGGAATAAGCCCCACTGAACACAGTGGGACATTCTTCTAAGTAAACATGCATAGAATTGCACTGTTAACATATTTATGATTATATAATTATTGTTTCATTTAGTAGGTTGTTCTTTCCCCAAAGTGGATAACCTCAGGCTAAAATCATTGCTGATGAAGAGAGAGAATTTAAAACACTAATATATTGAGGTCAGTATCTTATTTATTTATTTGTTTGTTTGTTTGTTTGTTTATGTTGATTTATGTGCCACCTTTCTCCCAAAGTGGAACCAAAGGCAACTCACAAAAGAACATCAATTAAAATCTAATACAGTCTCATAGCTCTAGTGTTTCTGTGGAGGTGAAACTTCTCCAGTTTCCTTGCTTGTATATGACTGAATGCTTTGTGCCTTGTTCACACCCTTCGTTGACTTAAACGTCACATTTAATCAGCTGTTGAGTAATTCCTATTTATTGCTTTGGGCCATATTCTGTTCTTTCCTTTTCAGAACACACCCTGAATTAGTAGGCTTAAAAACTGCAACAGAAATAGAATGTGTTACAGTTACTGTTCTGCTGAGCTGGTTTCCAGATTCTTCCTGCCCTTCCTACTGACACTGACACTTCAAGTAGGATGACCTAGAGTGGGAAAATGCCTGAATGATAAGTTCTAAAATGGGAAAAATGTTTACAATTGTGTTGCTACCAGAGCTTGAAAAAAATCCCTTTCTGTACTAGAGGTCCCAGAATTCCTTAACCAGAGTGACCATGTTGGTTAGGGGATTTTGGGAGCTCTAGTACAGAAAGCAGTTTTTCCAGGCTGATATATCTGATCATTATATCTGGTTGATATCATGACATAGCTAAACTGAAATTTTCTTCCTTCTTACTGTACTGTCATTGTTTTCCCAGAATGTGTTCCTTCTCCCTCTTAATTTTTTCACTGTAGGTTAAGAATGCCTTGTGATGGGGACTAAGGGTATTCTTCTACAGTAGGCCAGTGCTACTCAGAATGGTGGTCCATGAATCAGTGCTGGTCCATGAGCCATCGGCTGTTGCTCCCTGGAGAGTTTCCAGGGAAGAAGGAAACAATTGTAGCCAATGGGCACAAATATGGTACTGGTCCCTGATACTCTTGAGGTGGTGGTGGAATTGCTGGTCCCCTATAGCTTAAGAAACTGCTGTAGATCATAGCAGTGAGCGTGGGTGGAATTGCCATGGGGTAAGCTGAACTTGAAACTGTAAGCACATTACTTATGCTACAAATGTTTGACTAATGGAACAAATGTTGGCAAAGTGTCTCTTGAGTGCTAAAAGCACTCAGACTTTAGTTAATTGGTATCAATTAAAGTAATAGAACTCAGACAAAGCACAATGCAAAACAAGATCAAGAGACTGTAAAAAAAGGATGCCTTCCTATATATCAGATTTCCAGAGAGGAACATTATAAAACTAAGGTAAACAATATAGTTTGTAGACCTTATATAGTTGTACGTTTAACATGATTGTACAAGAGTCAGAGCATGGATGTTGGAACAATTATGCTATGCTCAAAGTTTGGAAAAGTTACTTTTCACCATGTCCTGGGGAAAAAAATCTTTGAAAACTCTTAACATCTCATTCTGCTGCATATATAGTCAAGCCATGTTCTGGACAAGAGATGAACTAATCACAGAACCCAATTTAAGATATCAAAATAACTAGCAAGTAATTTCACAATGTTTGTGCCAGGTTAAAACAAACAAACAAACACACACACACACCTACTTATGTAACCTGGCTTTCAGAGAATTAGCTTAATGAATGTGTGCTGCACATATCTCCTTGCAACAGACTTTGGGCCCATCTAAATGGAATTTGCTGGGAATGCTACCAGTCTAAACAGGATTCAGCACCAACCCACACTGTTCAGAAGGAGGGGGCCCAAAACAGCAAAAACAACGGGGTAAAAGCCTTCACGGATTTCCCTGTACTTTATCACAAACTGTGAGGCTGGTGTGCATTTTTGCTTGTTTTGACTATAGAACAAGCTATATATCAAGTCTAGAATCCTAGTAGGGTCCCCCAAGATGGAATGCTCAAATTGTAGATACAGGACTAAGATGCATCCATTCTCTTTGGGGAATAACACCCATATCAACAGAAGAGAAGTGATAGTTCTAGTGGTGATGGTGGTGGACAAACTGGAAAAGAAGCTACTGGGCAGTAGCAGGAGGTGGCACTGGTGGAGGAGCTCACAGACAATGGCAATAACACTAGCTAATTTTTGTTAGTATTCTGCAGAAGAAGGTGCTACTAAACCATTTCTCAATGTCTTTTACCTTGAAAACCCATTGACTATAGAACAATGAAAAACTCAAAAGGGAGCACAAAGCTGATTGGCTGGGTGGGAGCGGGGGTGGGGCTTGCTAGGAGGGCAAGAGCCTGCTGCCACCATGTTGGATTGATCGCTAAGGCAATAAAAAGGATCAATATTTTCTGTTTTGATTTGAAAAATCGCTCTATTGCATCAGTGCACCTTGGGATGACTTTTGAAAAAACAAAACCCAGCTGCAGTGAAGAACTAACACAAGTAAATCACTTGCAGCCGCCCTCAGGAATGTGAGGCTTATGGTGGCTGCTGAGGTCAGAAAAACTGTTTGGACATGTCGCTGCTGCTGTGAGATGCCAATACTGTAAGGTAATTGGGATTTTTGCCCCTCATGTAGATGGGCCCTTTGTGAAATAAAGCATTGTTTCTTGGCACATTTCTTTCCAAGACTGCAGATGTACTCACTGTCATAGATGAGATGAATGAAGTTGACTCACCTGACTAGCCGCATGTTTCACTGACATATATTGTTCCATATTTTCTTGATATGTAAAATGTGTATAGAAAGTGTCCTTAATATATAGATATTTCCAAGTACTTTCTAGTTAAGTTGAATACACACACAGCAATCTGAATGTGATTTACAGGTAACTGGAACTCTATTGGAGCTTGAGGTTTTATGTGTCAGTCATTGTATTAGACATTTCACCAAGAGGAGGCCCAACTGCCTCACTTAGCCCTCAAGAGCACAACCATTGGCTTTTGATTACTTTTGGTCTGACCTCCTTTTCCTCAAATCCTCAGGACCTGGGTTGGAAGTAAGTTGTCTTGGTTGTTCATACCATGGTACTGACTCTAGTATAAGTCAGTGTGGCGTAGTGGTTTGAGTGTTCGACTATGTCTCTAGAGACCAGGGTTTGAATCCTTGCTTGGCCATGAAAACATATTGGGTGACCTTGGGCAAGTCACACACTCTCAGCCTCAAAACCCTCCGATAGGTCTGCATTAAGGTTGCCATAAGTCCGAAATGACTTGAAGGCACACAACAACAAAAAACTGATTCTAGTCATGACCTGAGATATTATTCTGAAAGTTTAAGACATGACTAAATTGCAATTTAAATCTAGTAAGCCAGATAAGATTACCTATAGGCTATACAGATAATAATCAACTAATTCAGATAACTAGCTGGACCCGGCATACCATACACCATTAAAAAAAACTCCCCCCAAAACACCTGGTAGAACTCATGCTCAGTTGCCTGGGTTCCATTGCAGTGGCAGCAGCGATGTCCCAAGGCCAGTTGACTGCCTTGGTCCTGTTGCAGGGGCAGCGGTGGGGTCCCACCACCGTCGCCAGTTGACTGCCTGGGTACCGCTGCAGCGGGAATAGAAATTATATTACTGTGTAGACTTAAATCATAAGTGGGAATTGTGCAGCCCCGAGACATTGGTGAACTGGAAAGGTCTGCAGCCTTAGTAGTTATAGCCAACACTGTGGCACATTGTTTGGCCACTCCCAGTATGCATATATGGCCGTGAGTAGTAGGAGTGGATTGTGAGGTGGAGAGGGAATTTGCATGTGGCTGGTGATTTGCATGTGGGTGGTGACTGGCTGAGAGAGTGACAGGAGCGACCAATGAGCACACTGAAAGAGGCAACATACCTAAACCCATTGTACATGAAAGAGCACACTGAAAGAGGCAACATAACTACATAACTAAGGCTGTTGTGCATACCCAAGAGTTAGATAGATAGATAGATAGATAGATAGATAGATAGATAGATAGATATGGGGTTATTGTGTTTATGTTTTATTTCATCTTACAGCTTCATAAACCAGTACAGCCATTGGCCTTTTCTGTACCCCACTGTCCCTCCCAGACAATTCTCCCCCCACCAAAAATCTTTTCAATGAATGAATTTCAATGAAACTTCCAGGAACAGTGCTTTTGCTTGAAATTGAGGTGGGGGTGGCTCCCCAAATCCTTAACTCACTTGAAAGTTGTGGTGGGGGGGAACCTTCTCCAACCACTTCTGGTTTATTTCATTTCTTAATTTAAATGACCTAGAAACATACTGAATGTATTTATGTATGTATGTATGTATGTATGTATGTATGTATTTATTTATTTATTTATTATGTTCATTTATATTCTGCCTGTTCCCTAAGAATGGGACTTAAGATTACTTACAGTACAGATTAAAACTATACAAAAATATTAATAAAAAATATAAACATAAAAGTTACTTAAAAGACAGTTAAACAACTTTTAAGATTAAAACCATTAAAACTCATTAAAATATTATATAGTATATACACTGTAAAACAACACAGCACACCATTAAAAGCCCATCCCAGTCAATTTATAAAAATCTGTCAGCATAAGAATGTTTTGACTTGCCTGTGAAAGTATCCAGCTAAAATTCCTAAAAGACAATGTCCAGGTAGGAATTAAGTGAAACTCGCCCCCCACTTGAATTGATGAGTTAGGGAGGAAATGGGCTAATTTTCCTGGACGTACAAAGAAGCGAGTCATTGAATAATTCAATCAAGGTAGCTGGACACTCTACCTTGCAAAACTGGTTTTTCCTCACACCTGTCCTAAAACAATGGAGAGTTGCCTGATACCCATCAGTTTTAGCCATTAGTGATGGTTAACACATCTGGAGAATCCATTGATTAACTTGGACAACATCTAAGTCTGTCAATGACTCTCGGATCTCATACTCCAACACTGGCTTGGAGACGTGATGAACAGGTGATGAACTGGAGAGACATCAATGCAAATTGGTCAAAAGATCCTGCAGTTTTTCTTCATGCTATAGAGTGGCTGAGGATGAAGTGCTGTGGCTTGTGAACCATCCCAAGCTGAATTCTATTGTTGTGAACGCAGCTGACTCATAGCGTTTTTCTTATTAAATGATCATTGAAATCCTTGTTTATTTTTAATCTATCTTGTTTATTTTTCATCTATTGTAGCATGCATAAGCATGCCAACCATATCTGTTATTCCAACCTTCTAGAGCTAATAGTTTTTCATTTTCTAACAGTATCCAATTTTTTACCCATAACATACAACATGAATAGAAATACATTTTTAAGCTGGGTAATCCCATTCCTCTTCTATCGTTTTGAATCTTGTATATATTTTAATTTTATTTTGAGCTTCTTTCCATTCCATATAAACCTTGAAATATCCCTGTTTCATTCTCTAAAGGATGTATCATTTTCTAATATGGGTAATGTTTGAAATAAAAATAACATTTTGGGAAGTATCATCATCTTCACTGTGAATATTCTTCCCATCAGAGATAAATTCGTCTTATCCCATCTTGAATTTCTTTTTAAATATCAGACCATACTTTTACATAATTATTTTTGAAAGTTCTGAATTCTTTTTGGTCAAAATAATTCCCAAATACTTAACCTTGTTACTTATTTTATAACCTGTTCTTTCCTCTAAAATATTTTCCTCTTGTCTTCTCATATTTTTAGTTATAATTACTGTTTTTTTCTTTATTTACTTTTAAACCAGCAACCTCCCCAAACACTTTTATTATTTTTTGGATCATTATTACCCTTTCAACTATTCTAAAGGTAAAACAAATAATAGGGGGGGAAGGGGTCAGTCCTGTCTTGTGCCCCTCTGAATTGTACAAGTCTCTGTTTTCCCATTATTTATTAATATTTTTGCTTGTTGTCTGTTGTAAATTGCATTCAACCAATTTTCCATATTACCCCCCCCACCTCATCTTTTTCCAAAAAGTTTTCATAAAATCCCAATCTATATTATCAAATGCCTTTTCGGCTAGTTTTTTAAAGCTAGTTTTTAAAAATCTACCCTCTTTTCATAGTGCTCTACAGTAGGACCCCTGTATCCACTGATTCATTATCCACTGACTCAATTATCCACGGGACACAAAACAGCACACCTAACATAGAGTCTTCCTAGAAAATGTGTCCTCTCTAGGTCCTCCAAGGCAACTCCATGGTATTTTAAACCAGAAGTCCCATTATTTTCAATGGTGTTCACTATTATCCATGGTTTTTGGTATCCATGCCCCCCCCCGAACCAATCCCCAGTGGATACGGGGGTCCTACTGTATTATGTCTGCAAGGCATCTCACATTGTCTCTTAGATATCGTCAGGGTAAAAGACCACATTAATCATCTTTTTTATGATCTCTACTAGAATTTTCTACCATCTTTCTGCTAGGATTCCTGCAAATAATTTATAGTCTTGATTTAACAATGTAATTGGCCTATAATTTTTAGGTTCCAACAGATCTTTTTCTTCCTTTGGAATTAAAAAAGGTAAAGGAATAATTCCACGACATAACCATTTCCCCCTCCCTTATTCCATTCATTGTCTGCCTTAATATTTCTTCATTTAATATTTTATAATATATTGTGGGCAACTCATCCAGACATGGGACTTTATTTAATTTGCTCTTATCAATTGCTTCCTTCAACTCTTCCAATGATATTTGCTTATTTCACTTTTCACTCTGTTCTTGGGTAATCTTTAACCAATCTTGCATTTGTAATAATCCTCTGTCTTTTTCTCTGCTACATCATATTTTTAAACAGTTTTGAGTAATAACTATGGAAGATCTACTAATTTTTTCCTGAATAAAAAAGCCCCTCATGACTGCCTTGCTTGCTTCCCAAACCATATTCATTTCTGTTCCTTTATTCATATTTTCTTCAAAGTAATATTTCAGAGTTTTTCTTGCCCTTTCTATTATATGTTTATCATAAAGTTTCCTGTTTTTAGTTTCTAATATCAATTGGATTGGGCTGTGGTCAGAGACTAGTTTTGGTAATGCATCTATTCTCTTTATCTTTGACCTAAATTTTTGGACATTCAAAACATGTCTATTCATGAATGAGAAGAGTGAACCTCTGAATAATACATATACTCTTTTGCTTTCCCATATTTTTGTCTCCATCCATCAATTAAGGTTGGAAAAATGTTGTTGGGAGTTTTCCTTGGTTAAACACTTAAAAGAAAAATATTCTTTTTTTCTAATAGCTCTGTCTAAATTTGGTTCTACTACCCCATTCCAGTCTCCCATCATCAGACAGTTTTCATAGCTATATTCTAATAGTTTTGTTGATAACTCTTGGTAAAAGATTCTCCTGTTTTGAGATGGAGCATAAATGCCTATTACCATATATTTCAATCAATTCAGTATTATTTCTACACCTATATATTTTCCCTTTCTGTCCTAGAATAATTCCTTTGCCAATAATTCCTTCTTTACATATAATACTACCCCTCTTTTTTCATCTGCTGCTAGGAATTCTTTGCCCAATTTCTTATTTTTTAAATAATCTTACATCAGGTTTTTTAATATGAGTTTCTCATATTAAAAATATCACACTTCTTTTTTTTCCCCCAAATGGTAAAATATTTCTTTTCTTTTTTGTGGACTATTTAAGCCCCCTACATTCCAGGTTATGCACTTAAACACTATCTTCTTCTATTTCTTCTTCTCTTTTCCATAGTCTTTCTTGGGCTTCTTCTCTTTTTCCATACATTTTCTTCCTTACGTCTTACTTGGTCTTCCTCTTCTTTATCTGAGTCATCCATTTCCTGTTATATTTTCTCTATGCTGCTTCCATCTTTTTCATCTTTTCCTTCTTTTGTGCCGAATTCTTTTCTATATTTTGTCCAGAGTCTCTGGCTTTCTGGACAATGTCTAGCTTGAATCTCTTCTGTCTGTATCTAAAGTTGATTACTTCTAATTCTTCCCATTTAAATCTAATTCCCTTCTTTTTTACATGCATTGTCAGAAAGTGAAAGTCCTTCCTTTTTCTTAGTATCCTCTTAGGAATGTCCTTATAAAATAGAACATTCTCCTCTTCTATTTTAATCTTTTTTTTCATAAGAGTAGTGTAATATTTTATCACTTGTGTTTACACGTAGAAAATAAATTACAATATCTCTAGGCCAGTTTTTCTGTCTTGCCAATCAGGAATTTATTCTGAAAGTTTTGTCTACTTTCCACTAGAATTCTTCTCTGGACTGTCCAAGTATTTCTGCAAAAACTGGTATTAAACAATCATACAAATTTTCTTCCTTTTTTGCTGATAATCCCCTTATTTCCAAGCATCAATCTCTCTCTCCTAGTTTGTCTATGGCTCTTTGGTCTTTTCCTCTTTCCAAATCCAGCATTATTCTCTCTGTATTTTCTTCAAGGTATTTCATTCTTTCCTGCAGCACCTGGACTTTCTCATTCATCTGTCCCATGTCTGCATCCAGTTTCTGAATAGATTGTCTCAGTTCTTGCATTTCCCTTTTGATAGCTTTTTGTATTTCAGATCTCATTTCCCTCATCTTGTTTTTTAATTCCTTTCTCCATTCATCGCTGAACTGTTGATTCATCTTCCTTATTTCTTCCAATAACAAAGTGTTTCCATCTTGCCATTTTGTTGTCTTGTCCAGTGAATTTCTTTTTTGCCCTTTTAGTATACATTTGTGATTATGCCATCATTCTTCTTGTACTGGAAGCCATCCTAATTTTTTTTATTTCAATACCCTTTTATTCTTTCTCTTGATGTCCTTTTTTCTTTTTCTGTTCCTTCTCTTCTTTTTTATAATTATAATTATTTTTATTTTGATGTTATTTTTATTTTTTACTTCATTATATTATATTATATATTATATTTTTTCCCTTTTCTTTCTCTTATCTGGGTAAAATTGGTTGTTTTTTAAATGTCTGTTAGAATTCTCTTTCTTCCTTTGCTTTGTACGCTTGTATTTCCCGCTTTTAAAAATTGCTTTTTTGGACCTCCTCCAGTAGACGTTGCTGTTGTGCTCTGAATATTATTCCTCCTTCACTGCCTTCTATTGCCAGATTTCCTGTCTCTATAGTTTAAAGTACTGTATTAGTTCTTCCTTAGCTGGAAGCTTCCAGTATTTTAGTTCTACTGCCAGACCAGTTATGACCTCAAGCTTATTAATAAAAGAAGATAAACAATATAACTGTTAACTCTTTGTTTGAAGGGTTGCCATTTGATATTTGGCTTTGTGCTTCTCAGTTAAATCTCCAGCCACTGCTCCTAATGGAGGTTTTGCAAATTGTTATTATTATTATTATTTCAAAATGTTATTATTATTTGCCGCAGTTTTCCTCTGTATTTTTATATTGCATTCTACTTCCAAAAATAGCTTATTCTTTAAACTTGCTATTCCTGCCAGATATTCTTTAATTTTGAGCAGTTCCCCCCTTCTCTCTCTGTATATAGCTTCTTTCTTTCTCAATCTGTCTCTCTCCTTCAAGTTCTCTTTCTTATATTTTCTTCTATACAATTAAATGGGGATTTAATTCTTCAAATTAGTCAAGAGAAGAGTGTTTGTCTCCAGCATTTGTGGATCGATTTTCTGAACTGGATCTTCTTTCTGCAACTTCTTAAGTAGTTGGTGGTGAGGCTTTTCCGATTACTCGGGAGCCATCTTCGCAGTGATGGCTGCCCTGAATCTGATAGACTCCACTGTGGCATCTGAACATTTCTCAATCTGAAGCTACCAGGAGTTTTTACAGATTTTTGAAGGGCTCCTCTGCCCCCCCCCCCGAGATTGGGTAGTCCAGATCGCTGGTTTTTTGTGTGTTTCTTTTGGATCTAGCAATTCCCACTGTGCATGGCATTAGGTCCACCGGATGCCTTGCTGAGTCCCTAACCTTGCCCCAGCATTTTCCAACCAGAAATCTAAAGTGTGAATTTTAAATTGTATGTTGACTCTTTTAAAATGTCTTGGTTTTACTTGTTCTTTTAAATTGATATATGTTTTTAATTGGTATGTGCTTTTAACCTATGTTATGTCTATGTGTTAATGTGTTGTTCCCCGCCTCAGTCCAGAAGGAGAGGTGGGTAATAATAACAATAATAATTAATAATAATTTGGAAACAAAGCAGCTAATCTATATTTTACATAGCATCAAACTTTAAACAATGGTTTACAGCATGCTTTCCATTCTCTAGTGTCTTATTAAGATCTGATGGACATAAAAGAAGGTAAGGAAAACAATGTATGGGTTGAGTGTCCCTTATTTGGAATTCCAAAATCCAAAATGCTCCAAAATCTGATACATTTGGAGCAGCAACACATATATACCTGTCGTGTATTTGTGAGCCTTGAGAGAGACACAGCTGGAGGGAGATGCAAGGATCTGTGAAATTAGAATCATAGAATCACAGAGTTGGAAGAGACCTCAAGGGCCATTCAGTCCAACCCCGTCATGCAGGAATACACAATCAAATCATTCCTGACAGATGGCCATCCAGCCTCTGTTTAAAAACCTCCAAGGAAGGAGACCCCACCACACTCCCAGGCAGTGCATTCCACTGTTAAACCACTCTTACAGTCAGGAAATTCTTCCTAATGTTTAGATGGAATCTCTTTTCCTGTAGTTTGAGTCTATTATTCTGTGTCCTAGTCTTTGGAGCAGCAGAAAACAAGGCTGCTCCATCCTCAGTATGACATCCCTTCAAATATTTAAGCATGGCTATCATGTCCCCTCTCAACCTTCTCTTCTCCAGACTAAACATGCCTAGTTCCCTAAGCCGCTCCTCATAGGGCATGGCTTCCAAACCACCCACCAATTGTAGGAATCCTCCTCCCATTTCACAGATCCTTGCATCTCTATCCAGCTGAATGAATGAGTGGGAGCACCATAGCCACAGCCATCACCTCAAAGACAGAAATGGGTGGGTGGCAGCCCCACTGCTGCTGCTGTTAAAGTTGGCTGCAATTACTGGATTTCCATCCACAGAAGATTTGGGTAGGAAAGACAGTGACTGGGATCCAGGCTCTGGTGGTGGAAGCAGGGGGGAAGAGGAGATGGAGTTGTATGGGCTGGAGATAGCTGCCAGCTCCACGCCAAGGATGGGGAGAGTTGCCAGCAGCTGCCGCTGCCACATCCTGCTTTAGACTTCACTTCGGCTGGGGTTGTGCTGGTGGAGGAGGAGCAGTAGCAGCCACAGTGACCACTGCATGTGCAAAGCTTGGCTGCAAATTCAGCCATGCCATCTCCCTCCTGCTTCTCTCCACTCCCTGGAAGTGGGGGAGCCTGAAGAATGCACACCTAATGGAAGAAGCTTACCTCTGCCTCCATTGATGCCCTACGGCATTTTATAGACAGGTACTTGTACTGTATTCTAAAATCTGAAATATGGAATACTTCTTGTCCTAAGCATTTTGGACAAGGAATACTCTAACTGTATTATAAATATTTCAGACTGCAATAAAAAGATATTTGAGCAGTTGTTGGAATTGGATTCTGACACTTAGGAAAAGTGTGAAAGTGAGAGTGAAGTTCTGCTTACTCAGTCAACTGTACAATCAGCAGCAGCTTTATAATTCTCCCAGCCATTTTTCTACTCTCTCTAGAATGCATTAGGACAGGGGTGGGGAACCTTTGGCCTTCTAGATGTTTTGGACTTCAACTCCCACAAGTCAGTGGGAGTGGCCAGTGGTGTGGAATTATGGGAATTGTAGCCCAAAATTTCTAGAAGGCCAAAGGTTCCCCACCCTTGCATTAGGATTACATCACAGGTTACAAAAGAAAGCATGTTATCATCTTCTTACCTGCAAGATTAGGTATATTTTTCCCCACTGCATACAATGAGAAAAAATGTTGTAGAATCAATAATTTTTTCTATGCGGTTTGTTTCTGAGTTGTTCTCATAGAGTGGGGAAAAGGACACATGTCCACATTATACACCAGGGGTTAGAAAAGCATATCGGCTACATTTGAATGGCCATGCCTCTAATTTTACACAGCCCGGGGCTGTTTACAGGAAGCATGTCACATTGCTGACATATGATTTACATGCTATGCTGTCAAAGCCATGGCAGTACAATTCTAATTCAAAGATGAGCCAGCTATAGGGAATTAGGATTTGACCCAAGCCTCTTCCAGCATCAGAAATTCCCGTTTGGTGGCAGAATCCTCTTCTGCCAATTGAATTTAGAGACCTGCTGACAGAGTAATCTATTGGCAGAGCTGTTCTGCTGACTAAAATCTACTTGGTGGAAGAGTTTAAAAAAACAAGTGGCAGGGAAGGAACCACGTGAGGAAGCGGCAAAGTTACACCAGATCTGAATCTCCTCCAGCGCAGAGAGTATAAAGTTAGGCAAGGGTAGGGTAGTTTTAATAATCTCCACCATCCATAGGGTAGGTGAGTTTTTGAATTCAGTTGGCCTCAAGTCAGCTCAGCTGGCCCTTGGCATCTTTGTCTTCCTTTGGAATCACAACTCCTGTGTTCATATGCTCAGTCCTTGAGTAAATGATGTGAGGATTAGATTATATCTCTAGTCCCTCAAAGCAGATGGTAACTGAAATGTCACATAGAGCAAACTCCTGGTTATCACCTCCCTTCACCCTCAGTGATGAGTCTGAGCCAACAATTTAGATCTTGTCCCCAGTTTGCTGATTAGAAACAGCCATGGATGACTTTTATATGGAGTGAGTGAGTTTGAGGACATTTCCCCTCCCCATAGCTGCAACTACAGTAAATACAGCAACAAAGATGAGAGGCAGCTGCACCAGCAGCCAGTGCTTACTAGAAACAAAATTACATGTAGTTTCTCATGTGCAAGCTGTTCCTCCTTTGTTAGATCAATCAAAGTTTAATTGCTGTAGTTGTGTACAGAAGCTGGGACTTGGCTACATTTTGGCCTCTACTCATGAACCCTGTTTTGTTTTTCTGTTTCCTGCTGCTATTCTGCTAGTAAAGGCCACACAATCACATCAGGAAATGGGGACAGGGAGGAGGGTGGCTGAAAAGCTGAATGTTTCCATTCCAGCTTCCCTTCTTTCCTCACTTTCTGTCCTTTCCAACACACCCTCCCCTTCCCCAAAAGGTAATGTAGAAAGCCAGTAAAGTTGTGCAGGGAACGCTTGTGGAATGGAAACATCAGATCAGAATTAAATTTGAGGCAGGCTGACCAGACCATTACCTCCCAGATGTGTTTTTTCAATGTGTTTCTGCTCAGTCTGATTATAAAGAAAGGGCTGCTCTGGAGCCTGTGCAAAACATGGTTATTTAATTTTTATTCGACCTTTCTCCTGATATAGGACCCAAGGCAGCATACCACAAATTAAAACAAAGTGCAGCCCTTATTATGCTACTTTTGAGTTTTTGAGCTCCCCCCCCCACTTGTTCTGAATGAGGCGATATTGTGGCATGATGTGTGTGAACTATTAGGAATCTTAGCAAATTCTTCACAGACTTATTTTGCCATGTAAACGGGCCCCTGGACTTCTAATGGGGGCAGAAAAATTTATTGTTGTTGTTAACTGACATCAACTCAACTTTGACTTATGGTGATCCCATGAGTGAGAGACTTCCAAGTCACCCAGTTATCAACAGCCCTGCACAAGTCTTGCAAACTCAGGGCTGTGCCTTCCAGATAAAGTCACTCTGCAAGTATTTTTATCTGTCTAAATAGGTGTTAAGTGACTATGACTAGGAGAACAATGTGGAACAATTTACAGAAATTTTAAACACCTGGAAAAATAAAGATAGCTTAACCTGCCATTGAAAGAATGTCAGAGTAGGCACCAGGTGAACCTCCTTGGGGAAAGCATTTTATAAACAAGGAACTACGACCAAAAAGTCTCTCTCCCTTGTAACCATGTCACACTTCAAATGTTCAGGGCACCTAAAGAAGGTCTGAATGTATGCACAGACACATGTGGAGACTTTGAATTATGCAACGGAATTACTCACCTTGTAAAAGTCTGTGTGTGCACTCACATATTTGTCAACATAACTTGACAGTCAGCATGTGTCACAGCTGATAAGAGATCCTGAAAACAGTTAATTTTGGATTTGATGGATCAATGACTGTATGAGGCAGATTTTTGATATGTGTGTGAACCTGTACCAGTCTGTCATAGGCTCAGGAGTTGTCCTGTTTCATAGGACGATCCCTAAAACTATGATGCCCCTCCCACCCAGAGCGCAAGATAGACCAATCCTGGGGAGAGATGTGACAATGCCAGGCGTAAGAGATGGACCTATTTCTGGAAGAGAGGTGTTAATGATCACCTTGTTGATGTGCGTGGTAGTTGTCAAATTTGTAGTAGTCACAATCATCAAGGCCTCAACCCATGTGGTGTCAAGGTTGAACCATGTAGGCCCAGTCCTAGTCTTGGTAATGATAGTGGGACAGAGATGGAGAGTAGTGATGGTACCTGGGCGAATCCCAATGCAATCTGCCTCTGGGGCTCAGTGACCATACCAAGGAGATGTAGAACCTTTGGGAGCCATATGAATGCAACCTCAAATGTCTCTAAGAGTGCGACCTGAAGCGCCTGAATCGGGAGCAACGAGTACACCCACAGAATGGAGAACGGGATTGAGACCTCCAGGAATGTCAGCGACGAGTACGCTCCCTATCTGTAGAATGCCTTCGATCCCAGGGTGGTACTGTTGGAAGCAGTTTCGTTGGAACCTGTGGTACCACTTCATGATCCAAGGAAGATCTACATGAGACCTGGAGGACCTCCACATCTGACTCCCGAACATCACCTACAATCCTCCCCGCGCACTCTGGTCCTCTGGGAGGAATTTGCTTCAGCCACAAAAATCTAGGCTGTCTGCAACCTCCCAGAGGGCCTTTTCGGTAATCGCCCCCAAATTGTGGAATGATCTGCCGAACGAGATCCGTCAGATGACAAGCCTGAGTAGCTTTAAAAAAGCACTAAAGACGGATCTCTTTTGGCAGGCCTTTCCTAATTAGATTCTGGCTTCAGGGGATCCTTGCCTCATTTAGTCCGCTGACTATTTATTGTATTTATTGTATCTATTGTTTTAAATGTTATTTTAGATCAGTTGGTTTTTAACTTATATTTGTTTAATATTTTTTTATGGGGGAGGGTGGTGTTTAGGGATTTTTATCTGTATTGTATTTTAATTTTTGTAAGCCACCCCGATTGTTTAACAGAGGAGCGGGGTATAAATAAACTTTATTATTATTATTATTATTATTATTATTATCATCACCCTCAGAGACATCACCAGTGCGTTGAACTTCACTGTTGGAGACAGCCATCTCTTCAACAACCTGAACTTCCAAGGAGTCCACTTCCAAAGCCTCTGAAAAAAACCTCTTGGGTTTTGGAGGTGAGAGCAAACTCCCATTCCTGACCCGAATGGTCCTGCAGGGCTGACGGAACTGAAGGATGGGGTGGAATGGGCAAAGCTTTTGCACTAGAGGAACCTGCGGCTGAAGGAAGTTGTTGGGGTGACTCGTCTCAGTGCTTCTTTTTCTTATCCTTAGCCTTCTTGTGGATTGTTGAATACTGGACGGTGTACCTGTACTGAAGGTACCAGAGACAGCAGAATCAGCATGAGCTGGATCCATTGACTGTACCGAGTGGAATCTAACAGAAGAGATAGAAATCATCCATTTTGGTAGAGAGGAACCACGCCGGTCATCTTAGGGAACCGAAGATAGTTTCACAGAAGGTGAAGATGGTTTTGCAGAGACAACATGCTCATAAAGGAATTGCTTGAGCCTAGCTTCTCTATTCCTGGTATGTGAATGACTTACAATGGTGAAAGGCCATCACATCATGCCCTTCACACAAACAGATCAGGCACTTGGCATTGCTGTTTCTGGCATTTTTGCCTTGCAGACATCACAGTGCTTAAAGAAACCTGAAGAGGACATTTTAACAAGAGTAATCCAAGGACAGACCTGGTCAGCCAAGGGAGACACTGATGGAACAAGCCAAGAGAGGGGAAGAGCAGAGTCCAAAATAGTCCATGGCTGATAGTCAAGAAAGAAGAGACAAGGCCAAATCATAATCCAAAGAAAGGTCAGCAGTCCGTAATCAAATCCACAGAAAATTAAGCAGAGCGAGTAGAGTCAAGCGAAAGAGTTCTGAGAAGTTCTTAACTGCTGCAAGCGTGGCAGAAAGAAAGGAACCGAAGCATTTAGATGGGAACCCCCACTTATGTAGGGGCAGGGAAGAGTGGGTGGGGTTACCGCCAAAAACAGTTATGTAAGAGTTCTAGAATTTTCTGAAGCTGTTTCTGTGCAGGCACATAAACCCACTTGTGTGGATTCACAGAGACCACGAAGAAGAAGAAAGGTAGTTTTTCTTTGTTTATCTGCTTTAAACAAGGTTGTGTTATTCATGTACATTGCTGCTATTGAAAGTTTCAAAAACGACTCACATGAAACAGACAACATAGTTTTATAGCACCATGGGACAAGGGTGGACAGTAGGAAATGATTTGAAGGCACACAACAACAATGAGAAATGGGGGAGAGGGAATAATGGATGAGGAGCAGGGGGAGGTGTCAGGTGGGGGAGAGGAACTAGATACACATTTCTGGTTAAAGAAGCGAGGCTAGCTTTGCCATAGACAGATGCCAGCTACATGCAAATCACATTCTGGATTACTACAGCAGGGATTGACTAAAAATGAGTCAGGACCAGCCCAAGACATTTTTCTGTCCAAGGTGAAGAACAAGATATCTGTCCCCTCCGTTTTACACGTAGAAGTAAACATGACTGGCAGTTTTACTTCAACACTGGCTATGGAATAGGGGTGAAGGGCAAAGGTATGTGCTGTTGTGACTCCCCAGCATCTGCCACATGAAGCAGCTGCCTCATTCTGCTAATGGTAGGGCCTGCCCAGCTGGGGATAGATTTGCATAAAGATCTGATAAAAGCCAGCTAGATTACAGGCAAAGAACTGTGTGGCTGGAGATAGATAATTGGCACATGCTATGGCAGGGAATTCTTTTTAATTTCAACTTGCATTTTCACTTCTGTTTGGTCTGCTACTGGGCACTTTGGAAATCTACTAGTTAGCTCACAATCTATCTTCTGCTCACAACTGTTGTAGGGTACATATTCAAGAAAAGCAGGCATAATACTGAGTATGTTGCAAATGGCCAATCAGGTATTCTTCCCACACCACTAAATGCTGCCTTAAAATCCTGAAATTAGTAGCTACAAATTACCTGTACAGGGACCCACAGAAACTGAAAGCAAGCAATTAACACCTCTGACTGCCTCTCCAATTGCAGCTAATCTTAGGAAATGGATCCTACTTAGGCATTATGTAATTGGCAGACTGCTGTTCAGAGCCTGTTTACCAGGGCAACCACAGTTTCCCACAAGACTAAGCAGTAAGAGGGATTTGCTATCATGGTAGTTAGAGAACCTCTTCAGCTGCAACCATCAGGAGATCATCCAATACTGTACCATTATATCAGGAGTGGAGTCTCTCTCTCTCTCTGGCTTTTCTTCGCAAACAAAGATTCAGGAAGGACTCATCCCGCGCTTTCTGCAAGCGCGCTGATGACTAAAAAGGCCAATCCGAGATAAACAAGTCCGGTTGCAGAAAGCACAGCAGAAGGTCTCCTTGGGTGATGTTTTTGGGTTGTGATTCTTTCTGCGTTGTCGTTTCTCTTCAAGACTTGTTCGGCGTGAGTTCTCAAATAAGGCTGCAGCATTGTGGATAGTGCGTCTCCATTCCTCCCGATGTGAGGCCAGGGTGGACCACTGTTGGTGATCAATTTGGCCGAGCCTAAGATGTTGTTTCAGAGAGTCTTTGTATCGCTTTTTTGGAGCGCCCCTCTTACGCTGACCCGTGGCGAGTTCACCGTAGAGTAGTATTTTTGGGAGGCGATGGTCCTCCATCCTAGATCCCAGCTGCCTTGCCGTTTTTCATCTGCTGTATGGCCTTAAGGGATAAGGAGTGGAGTACCATACAAGATTAATAGAACCATAGACTCACAGAGTTGGAAGAGATCAAAAGGCCATCCAGTCCAACCCTGCCATGCAGGAACACACAATCAAAGCACTCTCAGCAGATGGCCATCCAGCCTCTGTTTAAAAACTTCCAAAGAAGGAGACTCCAGCACACTCTGAGGTAGCTTACTCCACTGTCAAATAGCTCTTCCTAAAGTTTAGGTGGAATCTCTTTTCTTGTAGTTTGAATCCCTTGCTCCAGGTCCTAGTCTCTGGAGAAGCAGAAAACAAGCTTGCTCCATCTTCAATATGACATCCCTTCAACTATTTAAACATGGCTATCATGCTACTTCTTAACCTTCTCTTCTCCAGCTCTCCAAGCTGCTCCTCATAGGGCATAGTTTCCAGTCCTTTCACCATTTTGGTTGCCCTCCTCTGGACACATTCCAGCTTGTCCATATCCTTTTGAATGTGGTGCCCAGAACTGGACACAGTATTGCAGATGAGGTCTGACCAAAGCAGAATAGAGTGGCACTATTACTTCCCTTGATCTAGACACTACTCCTGTTCATGCAGCCTTAGAATCACATTGGCTTTTAAGTTGCCATGTCACACTGTTGATTTATGTTCAGCTTGTGGTCTACTAAGACTCCTAGATCCCTTTCACATGTACTGTTGTCAAGCCAGGTGTTCCTACCCCATACACATACCTGTGTATTTCATTTTTACTACCTAAGTGTAGTATTTTAAGATCCACAGAACTGATAGTGCTTTAGCTGTAGCTATTCAAGGTCCCACAAGTAGGGTCTCTTACTCTTCAAGTGTGTGTTTTCAGCCATGTTAATCTGTAACAACAACAGCAACAAAGCATCTTGTGGCACTTTAAAAACTTAACAAGTTTGTTTTGGCATGAAGTTTCATGGACTGCAGCCCACAAAGCTCATGCCAAATATAATGGTTCTTCTTTGTGGTCTCTGTGAATCACACAATGGGTTAATCCAGTGCCTGCACAGAGCACTTTGGAACCTCTTTAAACCTCAGTTTGAATTTTAGCGGTAGCTCTGTCCACCATCCCCTGACCTATATAGGCCCCTTCCCCACTTTAACGGTTCAGTTCCTTTTTTCCGCCATGTGAGCAGCACTAAGGAATGTCTCTTCGAACCTTGTTCTCCATTGCTATTGTGCTATTATTGTTATTATTGGATTGATTTCTGGCTTTTGACCTCGGACATGGACTGACCTTGATCTCTCCTGCGATTTGGACTTGGTATCGGTAGCTCCCATTTGACTTGGATTAACCCATTGTGTGAATTCACAGATGACCACTCGAGGAACTACAGTTACAGGTAAGCAACCTGTCCTTACATCTTTAAGATGCTACAAGCATGAGTAGGTACCTACACTTACCTGAGGATCCCTGTTTGTAACTGGGTGACAAGCACAGGTAGGAGTAATGGCATCATTCAGTGAGGGTGCTGCTTCTGATGAGGCCCTATGGTCATGTGGTCTCCTGGAGAAGAGCAAGAGCAGCTAGCCAATCAGGGCATTCTGACGGACTGCTGGGAGTGTGAGTTCTCGAGGCTTATCTGACTGTCAAAATCTTTAGTCAGGTTTGATAGGTAAATTTAAAATTGCCTGCCTGAAGCAAATTTCCTCATTCCATTTGCAAGTGGCTTCCCCACTCTCCCTCCTTGTAGGATAGCTATTGAATGTGGTGGCTCTTTATGCTTAAGTGTTATGCTCCCATAATATGCTCCCATAATATGTTCATGCTGCAGTTTCCTGAGTTTAACATTTGGTATGTTGGGCAAGGGGCCGGATAAAAATAGGGAAGCCAGGCCTTAAGGACCTTGCATTGAGACATTAAGGGCTCAGTGACACATCTGACTTCAATCCCAAGTGATAGAGGAACCATGCCATGGCTTTCATCCATGTGGGATCCCTGTTCTGTCACCCACACTTTACCTCTAGCATCCAGTCTGGTATGGTTTATCAGCCAACCGATGGGTCATCGAATTGACAGATCCATGCACCATGCCAGGTGAACCTTTTCAGCTGTAGTCAATAAACTGTGGCTTGTTTTAGTCCGTGTCCAGAGACTAGGACAGTGATGGGCAACCTTTTGAGCTCAGTGTGTCAAACATCGCCAAAAAACTGAGGATAACTCGGATGGTGTGTCACTTTGAGGAAAAAACATTATTTCACAATAATATTTATTGTTTAATCAACAATATTATTAATTGTATATTAATAATTAATGAGTTGTCACAACCCATGTGACAACTGAGCAATCAAAATGTACAGTCGTCCCCGCCTGCCATTTTCCTCCACCCTCCCACCCTCCCTAAAGTGGCGATCGGGGCTTCATAGTCCCACCTGCCACTTTCCTCCCCACTCCCTAAAGTGAGGCTTTGAAGCCCGGATCACCACATTAGGGAGGGTAGTGAGGTTGTGGGCGGGGGCATGGGGGAGGGGGAGGAGGCCTATGGCCGCGTGTCAGCACAAATGGCTACGCGTGTCAGTGCTGACACGCGTGTCATAGGTTCGCCATCACTGAACTAGGACATGGAGCAACGAGTTCAAACTAGAGGAAAAGAGATTCCACCTAAACATTAGGAAGAACTTGTGAAGCGGTACTGCAAGTTCCAAGAACTTCCTGACAGTAAGAGCTGTTCAGAAGTGGAATACACTGCCTCAGAGGTGGTGGAGTCTCCTTTGGAGATTTTTAAACAGAGACTGGATGATTTGATTGTGTATTCTTGCATGGCAGGGGGTTGGACTGGATAGTCTTTGTGGTCTCTTCCAACTCTTTCATTCTGATTCTGTGTTGGAGGTGTCTGTATCCTTATTAGAGTGCATGGCCCCGACTCACCAGAAAGGGCTGCAAGACTCTTTGCTGGTTAAGTGCTTTATGTGTGTGAGAGATGAGAACTGAAGCTAGGACTACATCTATGCAGACTATGCACCCACTTTGTATCATCTGCCTTGAACAGACAGGAATAGCTTTTCTACTTTCCTGCAGGCATAATTGTTTACTTTATGGAGTTTAATCCCTGGTAAATAGATAAAAAGCCACACCCTTAAAGGTAAAGTTTCAACTTTCCTCCAGAGTTTGTTGATCCAACATTCTGTTGTGACAAAAAAATTACAAGTTGCCACAGTTAGATTTTGCTGAGAAAGTGTGCTGCCAATAGTAATGCTTAATCCAATTGCCTGCAACTGTGGAGGGTGCAGCAATACCACATTTCAAAAGGAATGTAATGAATGAGAGCAAAGTTATTTTACTGTAGTAACAAGTAGCAGCTTCTAGTTACTTTAAAAAGTGACCTATAAAAGGCATTTTTGGAAGGGTTTTGACAGAATTTTAAAAGTTTTATCCCATTCTCTTGTTCTATAACCTTGCCTCCTCAAGAAAGTAACAGAGAGGAACAGAAAACCAACAAGCAGTGCAGCCCGCAATGTGATGAGCTACAGGGAGTAATGGTAGTCGTGGTGCTTCTCAAATTACTTTTGAAAAGTAACTTCCCAAACTCTAGTGACTATGGCTGAAGCTGTCTTTGTTAGGCAATATTGTTTTGGGACCAGGCCTGGAGCAAGTTGGTGGGAAATTCTAGGCAGGGCTTTCGGTTGTCTTGTACTCCAGCAACACTGCTCTTATCCCACCTCACTCTGGATGGGCTACATCCCATCTCCTCATATAACTGGGAAGAGAAACAGCAAGGCAACATAGACGGTCCCCTTTAATCCAAGTATTTGGAAGAAGACTGACTGGAGGAAATCTATGCAGTTTATGTAGAGGAGGAAGCGGCAGACTGTATCTTGCCATTTAGTCTCTGCCTAGCCTCCGTACATTCTCCCCAGAGCTTGATGAAGTTGCTTTGTCTGGAATCCAACTCCCAGAAACCCACAGGCAGGCAGCATGGGATCCTGGGAGTTGTGATCCAAACAAAATAACTTCCCCAAACTCTACCTTTTCCTAAGCAACCCCCTGAGCTCTGGGGGTTGTGATCCTCTGCAAATTTGTGAATGCCCGATGGCCCCCATTTCTGGCATGCTCGGTTCAGTGGGGCTCAGATCTGAGTAAATAGGGGATAGGACCAGGCTGAGCTGTTACACCTCCTCCTCCTCCTCCTGGTGTAGATATACCAGGATGTGGTTCTCTCTAGATACCGGAGTCCCTTGGTCATGCCTCACTCTTCCAACTGTTTATATCAGTGGTTCTTAACCTGTGGTCCGAAGACTCCTAGCAATCCGACAGGAGGTCCTCGAAGGCTGCTTGGCTCACCTCCTCCCTGCAGTGGAGCAGCCACATGAGAGGAGCCAGGGCAAAGGCTGAATGGCTTCGCCTGTGCATTGGCATTCAATCTGCTCCAGTCATAAACTTCCAGCAAGAAGCAAGAAAAAAAAGTCTTCCCTCCTGCTCCAGTGCCTCTGAGGGGAGGTTTCATGTATGGTGTAATTGTATCATCATCATCATCATCGGGTGTTATTGATGTTGTTATTATTATTAGGGTTTAAAATCTTGAGTTAAGACTTGTGGCAACAAAAGATATTCAAAGGCGGTCCCTGGTAAAGAAAAGGTTACGAGCCTGTGCCTGTTTTGCTTTGCATGTTAAACTTCCTTTTCCTTGATCAGTTTCTACCTGTGGCACTGCAGGGGCACTGCGTTGGCAGCTCTGGGATTTGCACTCCTCCTATAACCCCTTTACAGACTATGATTCATTCCTTCTCTTTCTTTTCCCAATCTGCCACTTCTCCTTAGGTCTTCCCCTCCATCCTGACTCTCCACTCCCCGCCCTTACCTTCACCTACACAAACTACAGGAAAAGAGATTCCACCTAAACATTAGGAAGAACTTCCTGACAGTAAGAGCAATTCAGCAGTGGAATCCACTGCCTTGGAGTGTGGGGGAGCCTCCTTCTTTCGAGGTTTTGAAACAGAGGCTGGATGGCCATCTGTCTGGAGTCCTTTGATTGTGTATTCCTGCAAGGCAGGGGGTTGGGCTAGATGGCCCTCGAGGTGTCTTCCAACTCTATGACTTTATGACTACTATCTTCAATTATCTGAAGGGCTGACATGTGGATCAAGCTTATTGCTGCTCCAGACCCAAACAAATTGATTCAAATGAAAAGAAAGGTGATCTTGACTAAATCTTAGGAAGGACTTTCTGACAGTAAGAGCTGTTCCACAGTGGAATGCAGTGCCTCAGACTGTGGAGGAGTCTCCTCTCTTCCAACTCTATGACTCTATGCCTACTATCTTCAAGTATCTGAAGGGCTGACATGTGGAACAAGCTTATTGCTACTCCAAACCCAAAGACATAGGTTCAACTTAAAAGAAAGGAGATCTTGACTAAACCTTGGGAAGAACTTCCTGTCAGTAAGAGCTGTTCAGCAACGGAATGCACTGCCTGGGAGTGTGGTGGAGTCTCTTCTTGGGAGATTTTTAAGCAGAGGCTGGATGGCCTTCTGTAGGGAATGCTTTGTTTATTCCTGCATGGCAGGGGGTTGGACTAGATGGCCCTTGTGGTCTCTTCCAACTCTAGGATTCTATGGCTACTATCTTCTACTATCTTCAAGTATCTGGAGGGCTGACATGTGGAATAAGCTTATTGCTGCTCCAGACCCAAGCAAATGGATTCAACTTAAACGAAAGGAGATCTTGACTAAACCTTGGGAAGAACTTCCTGATGGTAAGAGCTGTTCGGCAGTGGAATGTGGTCGGTGGAGTCTCTTCTTAGGAGGTTTTTAAATAAAGGCTGGATGGCCATCTGTTGGGAATGCTTTGTTTATTCCTGTATGGCAGGGGGTTGGGCTAGATGGCCCTCGGGGTCTCTTCCAATCCTGTGTTTCCCCCTCCCCGCCCCCCTGGAGGTCTCCAGTGGGCTGGTGTCCCTTTAAGAGCCGGGTCCCTCCCTTTCTCACGTGTCGCGATCAGCTGACAGTGACGCTCCGGGGGAAACTCTCCCTGTTCCTGCAACCGCGGGGTTGTGCACGGGGTGGGCGGGGAGGTGGCTGCTGCGTCCCGCCTCTCTCTCTCGCTCTCTCTCGGCGCCCGGATCTGCCTTGCAGAAAAGCCGCCGCCGCCGCCAAGAGGGGCTGAGGGCTCGCTGGGAGAGAGGCAGAGCCAGGCGAGAAGGAGCTGCTGGACCTCCCCGCCCCGGCCGACAGAGCCGCCTCCTTCGGCGCTGCCTTTTCTGCCGGGAAGAGGCGTCCTGCCTGCCCGCGCCAGGCAGCTCCCTCCATCCTCCGGGACCGGGCGAGCGGGGCTTCGGGGAGAGCCTTCCTTCCCTCCTTCCCGCAGAGTCTCCGGTCGTGGGGAGGGCAGGGCCCGCCTCTCTCCGGCCGCTCCGGGTCAGCCTCCGTGCTCGCGACGGCGGGGGAAGTGCCGCCTCTCCTCGCTTGTGACCTGTTAAGCGCCTCATCCCAGTTGTGACCCCCAGTTCATGGATTATCTGGTAGGTACTCGGGGTAAAGTGGGTGGACGCCTCTCTTTTCAATCTCCCACCCTCCGTCCTTCTCCATCCTCTCTCCAACCTGCCCGCTCCTCGGTGTCTTTATGCCGAATCTTTCTTTTATTTTGATAATCGTTTAGTGTACAGCAGTGGCTCTTAACCTTTTCTTTACTAGGGACCCCCTTTAAATATCTGTTGTTGCTGCAGACCCCCAAGATTTAAGTCAAGATTTAAAACAACATGATATTGAGAACACAGCTGCGCTGGGCAGGGCACGTTTCTAGGATAGAGGACCATCGCCTCCCCAAAATAGTACTATACGGTGAACTCACCATGGGTCAGTGTACGAGGGGTGCTCCAAAAAAGCGATACAAGGACTCCCTGAAACAACATCTCAGGCTCTGCCAAATTGATCACCAACAATGGTCCGCCCTTGGCCTCACATCGGGAGGCATGGAGACGCACTATCCACAATGGAGACGCACTATCCACAATGCTGCAGCCTTATTTGAGAACCCACACCGAACAAGTCTTGAAGAGAAGCAACAACGCAGAAAGAGTCACAACCAGGAAACATCATCCAAGGAGACTTTCTGCTGTGCTTTCTGCAACCAGACCTGTTTATCTCGGATTGGCCTTTTTAGTTATCAGCGCGCTTGCAGAAAGCGCGGGATGAGTCCTTCCTGAATCTTCGTTTGCGAAGAGAAGCCAGAGAGAGAAAACAACAACAATTGTAATAATAACTGATGATAATACCTGATGATGATGATACAATTACAGCATCCATGAAACCTTCCCTCAGAGGGGAAAGGAAGACTTTTTGTTGCTGAGATTCCCCAAGACTTAACTCAAGATTTAAAACCCTAACGACAACAACAGCAGCACCAACAACAGTTACACCATCCATTAACCCTTCCCTCAGAGGCACTGGAGCAGGAACAAGACTTCTGCTTCCTCCTGCCAGTTGGTGGCTGGAGTGGATTGAATGGCAGTGTGCAGGCCAAGCCAGCCATCCAGCCTTTGCCTTGGCTCCTGTCACATGACCACACCACTGCAAGGAGGAGGTGGACCAAGCAGCCTTCAAGCCTTCGCGGACCCCCTGTGAGGACATTGTGGACCCCTGGGGGAGCTCTGGAACCCAGGTTAAGAACCAGTGCTTTAGCCATGATATTAAGAACACAGCTGTACTGGGCAGGGCACATTTCTAGGACGGAGGACCATCACCTTCCAAAAATAGTACTCTATGGTGAACTCGCCACGGGTCAGCGTAAGAGGGGCGCTCCAAAAAAGCGATACAAGGGCTCCCTGAAACAATATCTCAGGCTCGGCCGAATTGATTACTAACAATGGTCCACCCTGGCCTCACATCGGGAGGCATGGAGATGCACTATCCACAATGCTGCAGCCTTATTAATGAGAGCTCATGCCGAACAAGTCTTGAAGAGAAACGACAAAACAGAAAGAATCACAACCCAGAAACATCACCCAAGGAGACCTTCTGCTGTGCTTTCTGCAACCGGACTTGTTTATCTCAGACTGGCCTTTTTAGTCATCAGCGCGCTTGCAGAAAGCGTAGGATGAGTCCTTCCTGAACCTTCGTTTGCGAAGAAAAGCCAGAAAGAGAGAGAGAGAGAGAGAGAGAGAGAGTACAGTACTGCAGCTGGGAGATAATTCTTTGGATTTCAGGTGCTTTCTGGGTTAGTGGAAGTTGGGTGTTCTCTGCGGTTTAGAAGCTGTAAATCCCAAGGCCCTTCTAGCGCCAGGCTCAGTTCTTGAGGTTGACATGGTGGAGTAATAACCGGGAAGAGACAGGGCTTCCCACTGGTCCCTTCACTGGCTTCCCATTAGGAAAATGGCATTCCTCCTGCTCCATGTGTGTTATCAGCATTTCTGAGCTATTAAAAGCCAATAAACCAGAGTTTATTTTTTTCTAAAGTGTGCTGTAGTCCCACTCATTGGGCTATTAGGCTGCTAAAGTACTGACCTCTGTCACTGCCTTTTCTCCTACATGAATAAAGAGAGGGGACGGTTGAATGCATTAAATTGAAACTGTGGGTGTGTGGAGCAGTTCTGCACCTGAGCAGTCTTCTATTCAGTGGTAACATTTAGCAGCACTTAATGAGTGTTGCCTTTATTTGTACAAAGGGAGATTGTATCACAGGCAATTGCTGCAAGGCTAAAGGAATTTTTGGGTTCATGAAAGCAACTAGCTGCTGCAAATCCCAGTTGACTTGACATGTGGAATAAAGAGCTTCAAGTAAAGTGTCAGGTTGGTTGACTTTTTGACATGCAAACCAAAACAAAGTCTGTTTAACCGATATAGTGGGAACACACGTGGTACGTTGTTTTTATTTTAATGGTGCTCTTTCTTAGGACAGATTTGCATGCGAAGTATATTATCAGTGGTAACTTCTTGTGCTTTTTGAACTGCATCTTTTTGCCTTTCAGAAAACAGAGTGGTTCTTCACCATAAATGTTTACTTCCAAGTTAGTAAATTACCAGCCATGGAGTTGTAAAACATTAGCATGATGATGTCCTCCATGGAAGGGTGTCTGTTGCTGTGTCTGCTTGTTTGGAGACTTGTCTTGTAAACTATAAAGTGTGCTAGGCCATATGAAGAAATGCCATCTCGTGACCCAGAGCTGTTCAGGCTGCATTAATAAAGCTTACTTTATTATGACAGCTAATGATTTAATGCTTTGATTTGTCAGATTTTTCTAAATCTCATAGAAATGGTTTATGTGAATAAATTGACCTTTTCTTTGTATGGATAAGTTTAACAGTGGCTTAATTCTGCTAACAGGAGGTATAATCTTAAGACTCTGTTTTCATTTGAGCTGGATTTAAGGTTTTTCCCTCCAGCTTGGTATTAGTAGAGAAGATGCTACTTCTGTGTTAGACTCTGTGGTACATTTATCTTTAAGAGTTTAGTTAACGGACTGCTAGTAATCAATGTTTCAAGAACATTCATACTGTAACTTGGAGCTTTTGTAAGCAATTTTGTGGAAATCTGTATCCAGGTAAAGCTGGCTCATGTGTGCTTGGAGTAAACATCAAATTGGATGACAACTGCAGAACTCCATGGAGGAGTATTGTTGTGCACATAATATGTTTAATTGACTTTAAAATCTGTTCATGTGTATGGGAAATGTACAAAATGGTGTCAGCATAGCTCAGCTTGACCTCTTATACTTCTCTGTTCCTTGCCACCTTGTCTATACTGCTTTGAATTTGAAGCAGATTGTTTACATTTTGAACATGTGGCAAGCTTGCTTTTCTTTCTTTTAAAGTATTTTCAGCTCCTTTTAATTTGTTATATAGACTGCAACTTTATCAGTTCAAAATTATTTTCTGCTATAATGTTGTCTTATTACATTTACAACACCTTTCTATGACATGAGATTAAAATACCAAAATCCCTAATTTTCTGAAGTGGTTCTGCATTATATTTGGGCAGATCTTCCTGTTTTGATTATATTAAAGACGAGTGATGGACAGAAGGAAGGCAAGTGATGGACAGAAGAATAGAGTTTAGAATGCTAATATGGATATTTACCTTTGCTTCCAAAGGCCTGTATTTCTGCAGGCAGCAGTGACTACATATATATGCCCAGAACAGTTATAGAAGGTGAAATCTGATTCAGTGCTTGAATTGCTTTTTTCTTTAGCAGAAAATGTCAGCTTCTGATTGTGTAGCTATGAATATTTACAAGACAGTAAAATTGTCTGTAAAGGCAGCTTTGTTGAAGGCTTTACCAAATACATCTCAGAAATTTGGACGCAGTTATCTTCGTTGATGTTCTCTTTTCCGTTGTTCTTATCATCTAAGACTTGAGAAACTATTTAGCATAATTCTTGTTTCCTGTGATATCATTCATAGGTCTAGTAACATTGTACATAAGCATGCTGACAGCTCGGTCTGTCCAAAGGTAGGTGCACCTTTTTTCATTAAGAACAGTGCTCTTAGTGTAGAGACGATGGGTTTCTCTGAAAAGGATTATGAATCCCACAAATGCTACCGAATCATTCCTAACCACACCTTCTCTCTTTCCCATCTGCATAAAGCTCTTCTTTCCTATTTCATCACAGCTTGGTACATAAAAGCCCCTTCTGCCTGTGATAATGGCTAAATGGGACATCCATTTTTTAAACCTTGAAATACCAGCTGGTTGAATTTACCTCTGAATTGATCTCTGAGTACCAGATGGTTGTGACCGATGACGCTGAAGTCTTATCAACCTTGGGTCCTGGTTTTGCAGGCTGCTGTTGGAAGCTGAAAGCTAGACAGACCTGATTTATCTAGCAAGGTAATTTTGATTGTTTTATGCAACAAAATTATTACTTCTCTCCCTTGTGTATATTGGAAACATTTTCTTTACAGATTCATTTCCCTCTTGGATCACTCTTTTTCCTACCAGTCATCTTAAAATTTCTTTCCTTTTCTCCCACTTCATTTCCTGCTCCTAAAATTAACTTTTGCATTATTTCACTTCACACCCCTTACCTCTGGACTTCACGTTTTTGTTTTGTTTATGTTGCTAATGTTGTGTTTTGTTCCTGCTGTGTCTGCTGATTCAAAACCTGTCTTTTTTTCCACTTCCAGCTAGACAGCCACAAGTGCAAAATTCAAGATATAAACTATGCTGCTGACTGATCAATGGTCATTCACTTGTACAATCACGCTTGAAACACAAACATCTCCTCCACTTCTCTGTGCATTAGAAGAATCAGTACCTGTGTTGCATTTGGTGGTGTTCTTTAGGGATGGTGTGGAAATGAACCCTGCAGACCTTTGTAGCCTGGCATTGGTGCAGATTAAAGACCAAAAAAAAGCAAAAAAAAAAAAAAAAGCAATAGTTTTCCAAACAAATCTAAAAATAGAACAGCAACCATTGCTTTTTTCCTCCTTTACAAAATGGTGGGTTCAGTACAATCCGTGATGTGAGCAGACAGTAGCATAGGTGCAGCTAACTCCATAGAATCAGGCTGTAGCCATGTTCACAGTGAATCACTAGGGATGAACTACCAATATTTTTAAAGTGTCAGTTGTCTTAGCAGTGTCTCATTGCCCACTTGTTACTTTGAAAAACTTTTTTTAAAAAAACTTTGTAATATAACCTTACTAAAAGCTGAACTTTTAAAACAAGAAGCCAAATATTTCACCAAATACATACCTGGGCCTTTTACTATTGTAAGTAATATAGTTATCTATAAAACTATACTTGGCCACTTTCTTATGTAAAACATTTAATTTAGAGAAGTGTTTTTCAAATGGTGTTCCAAGGGAAGCCTGAGTTTCCTTGGAAGCTGGTCAGGTATTCTTCAATGAGAATAACAGCAGTCACTGCCAGGAGTAAACTTTCTCTGAATGATACTTTTTGTCCTGTTGCTAAAAATCTTCCTTTTAATGTTCAGTGGTAGGGGAGTGTTGGATATGGTCTGCATTATTAGTCAAGAATGGTGATTAAGAGGATGAAGTGGCCTGTCAGGGTGAGATGATTACCTACCCTAGAGTATGGCAAAAAATAGTGGTCATATTGCAGATTATGGTGGTCACAGTCTTTTGACGGAGCATGAAGAGGATAGTGCTGGTGCATGGTGGCTGATTTACTGACTAGACTTACAGTTTTGGCTGTGTGGGGCCAGATAATCTTGCTGATCTCATGGGAAGGGGGAGTATGAAGGAGAAAGACCCAGAGGAGAACTATTGTTTGCAGTCTGGTGTGGAATAAACAATGAGCAACATGCAGATAAGAAAGTTTTCTGAGGCATGAATTGCCAAAACACAAGCACAGGAGAAGAAGCAAGAAACAAAAGTGGTAGGCCATGCATCACAATTGCAAATGACAACAGCAAAAAACCATTTTTATTTATCATATATACTTGACTATATGTCAAGAAATGTTAGTTTAAAAATGTACCTTGAAAACCTGGGTCAACTTATCCATGCACTGGTCAGTGCCCTCACTGGCACCCCCCAGGAGAACTTCCACAAGATCTGCATGGTGTGCTCTGTACTAGCGTTTCCCTGTCAGCCCCCCCTCCGGGTGCCACTTTGGCTGAGGAAGAGTCCCCACCCCCACAGAGCGACATACACTTGCTTCTCTGAAGTCCCCCCCAAAGGAAAGCAGGCTGAGGAGAAGATGCTGCTGCTCCGCTTGCTACTGGCTCGCTTTTTTCTGCTGCCGGTTCCACCAGCCTGTTATTGGCTGCTTTGAAGTTTGGGTCAGGAAATGAGAGGGAAGAGAGGCAGGAGGAGGAAGAGGATGGAAAAACCTTTGAGGCTTAAAAAGAGACCTGATGGAAGAGGGGGTCCACTGTGGCACCAAGTTGGCGGGAGTGTCATAACTCGCCCACTGGACGATTCAGATGAGGAAGAGGCAGGGTGCAAGGAAGCCACACCTACTGGTGGTGGAATTCTCTCTGAGTCTGCAGAAATGGCGTCTGGGGATTCTGCTCCCCAGCAGAAGTTGGCAGAGGCTACAGATGCCAAAGACAACATGCCCCCATCCTTCATTGAGCGAAGGAGGGAGAAACACTAAGCCCAGAACCGGTTTAGTTTTCGAGCCTGTCTAAATGGTCAAAATAATCCTCATGGAATTAGCTGGGAATATGATCTGTCTTAATGGGAACCTACATTGATATGTCGTATTCAGAAGGGGGGCAGCGAAAAAGTCCAAAAACTACATCTGGAGAGCCTGCACCACTTTTCCCGGAGTTTTTAGAAAGCTCTGTAGGAAATGTGCATTTCTGCTTGTTAAGACAGCCACACTCACATCACTGCACTTTCCCACAGGAGAGGAAGCACAAGCTGATTGGCTGGACAAGGACAGGGGGAGAGGCTTGCTGATAGGGCAAGCGCCCACTGCTGCCATATTGGATTTTTACCTTAGCAAGTGATGCTAATGCTCTAAAACGGTGATTTGTGTTATCTTTCTCTCTCTTGTTTTTGTAAATGTGCAATATTACTTGTGCACACCATGGTAAACGTGTGTGTGTGTGTGTTTTTTGTAAAGTTTGGTGGCAGCAGATTTTAAAATGCAAATAAATCACTCATGGGCACCATCTTGGCTATGGGGCATGTGAAGTTTATGGGGGCAGTAAAACCGTTAGGACAGTTTGCAATTGCTGTGAATCGCTATTACTGCAGAGCAATCCGTCCCCCCCAAGTATAGATTACCCCATAGACACCAAATTAGGCACTCATTAAGCACCTGTGGCCTTGAAGGAGCTGTACTCTCTTGCATTCCTGTTTTTTCATGACCTTGGACTGGCTACGTTTTGGACTACTCTAGTAACTCCATCTGCTGATATAATCTCTGGACTAGCTAACAACCACCAGGTTGCTTCTCTCTTTATTTTGATCAGATAACCCATGACTGACCCAGACTGGACTGGCTCCTACACACCAACTGCTTGCTTCCTTGAGCACTTGCTGACTCAGGACAGGGACAGAGAGAGGGTGTGTGCCCTTCAAGTGTGAGACACCACTTGAAGACCATCCTCCAAGCCTGCTGCTGCCACTACCACCACCACAACCACGTTCAAACACTAGGAGAGGTGCTGCTGCTGCTGCTTCTTCTACTGAGAAGGGACAGCTATCTGTTCCTACACTACAGAGAGAAAGTGGGGTTCGGAGTAGTGGGAAGCATCGCCATGGTGAAGGAAGGAAGGCTAGAGGGAAATGCCTCTGAAAGCCTGAGGGGAAGGGAAAGAGAGGGAGGAAGGTGTTGGGGTCATTATAGTAAATTAGGTGGTAGTGGTGAGAGAAGTTGGCCAGTTTCATTCTTCTGTTGCAGCAGAGAAGGGAGAATTGTGACAAGGAGACCTGCAGAGACACACAGAGAGAATGAGTGTGAGGAGGCAGCAGGTTGCAGGACTTCATCCAAGGAATTGGTGGGCTTTCAGCTCTCGCTGCTTCTTCCCTGTCCCCCCTCTCTGGTGTGGTCAGTGGAGATACCCAGCAAAAGAATATCCCCTCATTACTCAGGCAGCACATGGAGCAAGGGATAGGAGTCGAGGTCATTTCAGATCATGTGGACATGGAAACTCAGAGAAGATTCATGGCTCACTGCTGAGAGGCAAATATTTTGTACCAGGTGTCGTTTCCCCGGGCTGTCTCCATGCTCTTCTTAGTGAGGTGGATCTTGACGGCATCTCCTTGCATTGCTTTGGCATTGTTTACCTTTGCTTCATTCTTTATATCCTTTGTTACATGCCCGTAAGTTTTACCCTTGACTTATCCATGGGTCATAGCAAATTCTATAACTTTGGGCCCCAAACCTGCCCTTGAACTATCCAAGAATTCAGCTTATAGTCAAGTATATATGGTAAGTCATTGCTGTTCTTTTCATCAGTGTAAACTTTTCATCAGTGGTTCCAGGTCCACATGAGTAGGAAGGAAAGAGAGTGTGTATTTTTTTTTAATTGATCTTTATTAAAAGCAATATTACCTGCTTACAGTAGGTCAGTAGATGTTTATAAACTATATAAAAAGTAGTCATGGTTTGTTTCACATTATTATATATACCAAAAAAACCTTAACTTTTTTATATATAAAAATTTCTGCTTCCCACCTCCCCTTTTATTTCCATCAACCATTTCATGTTATATCACTTTCTGTTTAACATTAATCTCTTAATTTTTAAGTGTAACTAGTTACTCTACCTTCTGTGTCTAATATCTGGCTGTTTCTACTCATAGAGAAATAAATATCCAGTATATAAATGTTTTACATTTTTAAGTTTAACATCTCCATTTCTTTCCATTTCTCTTTATAATATTCTATTACTATAATCCATTGTTCTTCAAATTTCTTAAGTGAGTGTTCTTTTTTCAGTATTGTTAATTTATCCATTAACATCTTTTGAGAGTTTATGTTTCATTGCATGTTCTTGTGGCCCAAGTCTCTTTCTAAGGAAAGCAGACGTTACCCTTTTCTAAAGTCAGGTGTTAGTCTTGCCTCATTTTTATTGGGTCCCTTCAGGATAGTTTGCTTTGGCTCTTAAAACCTTTCCTCTATAGGGGCTGCTGTCTTGCTTCTCTATATTATCCTTACCTTCATAGATCTCTTGACACCATGGTTGATGTGTCTTTGTTATGTGCAAAGCTCCCAAAACAGACTTTCAGGTCCAGGCATGTTTCTATATCACTAGAAAGCAGATAAGCAGCAAAGGCAGGTTGTGGAATATGCCATTGCATCCTCTGTACTATGCAACACTGACTGAATTGCAAAGACAGGTGTGTATTTGTGTAATCTTCCTTTCAACTATGGCAAGATGAGATATAACTAAAAATAAGTTATCTCTTTAAATACAAGTTTCTGTTAAGCATTTCAAATAAATGAAGGTTTCCAAATGCAAACCCTATGTTTTGCATGGAACGTTTGTTGGCTGTTGGGCAGTAGTGTACTCCTGAATTTCTTCAGCCTTGTTTTATCTAAGGCTTTCTAGTAACAGTTCTAAATGTGGTGTTCAATGCTGTAGCTGCAATGAATCATTCTGTAACTCTGATTCAAAGAATTTACACAGTTGATCCTCTACATTTGTGGGGGTTAAGGGCACTGAACCCCCATGAAAGTGGGAAAATGTGAATATTGTAAGGCCCCCCCCCCATATGCATGCTGCAGATTCTTACCAACAGTGGCAGCCCACCACTCCCTTCCAAACCTTGCCACCACGATGCCTTTCCCAGGGAGTGGAAGGAAGATGAGTGGGATGAAGAGGGGTTTTAAAATCCAGCTGAGACATCATGGTGGCAAGGCTGGCAAGGGAGTGATGGGCTGGTGCTGTTGGAAGCAGAGGAAGTTGAAAGGAGGATTGAATTTGAAAAGAAGACAAATGGGGTGGGGAGGTTTAGCTAGTTAAACAGCAGCTATAAATTTTTGAATAATCAAATCGCAAAAGAGAAACCTGTAAATGTGGGCCAGTTGTATTTACAAAACAGTTCACAGATTCTTCAGGGTGGCAGATGCATAGTGTTTTAAATAAAATATAATATAATGAAGCAAATTACCTTGTGGGTGGGCAAGCTGGGTTGCTGAGAGGGCCACACGCCCATATTTGAAATGTCAGACTACCAGGTTAGGTTCCATCCCCCACCCCCAGTCTGATATCCTTTGGTAATTTCCCCACCATTTAGCCATCAGTAGTTTGGCTGTTGAGTAAATTTCCTTTCTGTAGGTCTAGATGGCAGGACCAATCCGGAAGTGTTGGGAACCTAGGACCGCCCGGCTTAAGCAGGAAGTAGAACAAAGCCTCTTGGGAGAATTTTTCCCTTTGTTCTCCAGTCCTCTTCTCCCACGAGGCCAGTTCTACTTCCTGCTTCGCCCGGCAAGGCAGGTATTTCAGCTCCTCCGGATTGACCTCCATCTTAGACCTTAGTTTCTAACTTCTCTTTTTCTTTTGCTAACTTCCTTATCTAACCCCTGCCCCAATCCTCTACAAAAAAAAAAAAAAAAAAAAAAAACCTTCTCCTTTCCCCAGCTCTTTTTGAAGCGCGAGACCTCCCCTCCCCCCCCTCGGCAGCGGAGCCGGCCCGACGGCCAGGTCCCTTCCCCCCCCCACTCCAACTGGGCACCCCCCCCCACGGCAGCGAAGGGGTCCTGACGGCCAGCTGCTTCTCCCCCTGCCCTAATCCTGCCCTCCCCCCCCCACTCGGCAGCCAGAGACCCGACCGCCAGGCGGTCTCAGCCGCTTCCAATTCTATCCTCCCCCCCCCCACTCGGCAGCGGGAGGCCCGTTCAAACGGCCACGAGTACCCACCTTCCAAAGGGACTCCGCTCCTCCGCGTGCCCCCCCCACCGTCTGCCGCGCTCCACAGGCATCGGAGCAGCGGCGCAGGGCCAAGCGCCCCCTCCGGCAGGGACTAAATTAGTAGCGCCACCAGTAGCGCGCCCCGCGAAGCCCCGTGGGGCTCCAGCAACGGCGCGAGCGCGTCCCTTCCTCAAACGCCCTCTACCCCAAGCCCCCCGGGCTGGTTGTCCCTCAGTCCAAGCGGGAACGTGCCAGGCTCTTCAAACCCCTCCTCCCTACAGCCGGCCTCTGGTTGTGGTTAGATCCTGTCTCTCAGGCGCCACCTGCTGTTGGCTGTCCATACTGCAGCCTGTGGAAACAAGCATGGGGGGCATCAGAAGCAACAGACCTGATGCAAAGAAGGATACCACCAAAATGAGAAAGAAAGGGACGCTGGAGTGCGATGGTCCCAATGATGGCGCCAGTGAACTCCCGTCCACCAGCACGGCCTCCGCTGGCCTCCTATCTGCCTTAGTGGCACAGAGGAGCGCCGCAAAGGAAGCGGAGAGGGCCCTCACTAGCGGCGGCTCCAGCAGCGGGGCCAAGGCCACCAATACCCAGCCGCTCAGCAAATCAACATCACAAGAGGGCCTGGGAGACGCGGGGGCCGAGGTATCTTCCCTGCCCCCACGGAGCTTCCCCAACAACACAAGCCTGCTGGACATCCTGATGAGGAAGACACAGGATAAGGTAGGCGGAACGCCGTTTTCTACTGCCAGGCACTACCTGGACACGCTGGAATTTTCAAGTGACGGGGAGGAGGGTGAAGGGGAAGCCCTCACGGGAAGGGGGAGAGAGGAGGTATTGGGCGATGTCCAGGGTGATAACGACGAAGTAGTTGATATTGAAAACCAAGGGGACCTCGCAGAGGGGGGTGGCAAGAATGTGGAGGAAAGGGTAAAGAAAGCCAAGAAGGACTCAATCAGATTGGCTCTGAAAATGTTGTCAGAAGCCCTTATCTCCGATCAGGAGGAAGATCAGGATGAAACTGCCAACGCCCTGAACCTCCTGAGGAAACGGAGGGAGAGGGGAAAGACGCCTATTCCAAAAAAGAACAAGGCGCCCCTAAAACCCCCGAGACCAACGGAGAACAGAGGGGGAAATCTTAAAGAGAAGCAAACAGGCAAGAAAAGGAAGGACCCACCCTCCAGGCATTCGTCTGAGGAGTCGGATGGAGCCTCGGAAGGGGACGAGATTATCCAAAACTCCAACCTAGACCTGGACCTCATGGGGGACAATGACGACGATCACATCCCCGACAGGGAGGAAGGGGAACTCTCGGAGTCGGAGACGTCAGATTCGGAGGCCGCCGACAGGATCTTCCAAGGGGAGAAGTTCCCATACCTCATCAGCAGGGCTCTGTCCGCCCTGGGGATAGCGCCCCCTATGGTCAATCAGGACACTGCAGAGGACCCTCATGCCCCCAAAAGCGAGAAGGCAGCGGCCCTAATGCCCTCAAACAAATCGAAAAGACCGCTCTTCCCGTTCCCAAGAGCCTTTTGGAACCTGGTAACTGAGGAGTGGGACAGGCCAGCACTGGGAAGGCGGGGCACGGCAGCTGCCCAGAGGTTTTACAGCTTTCCCAAGGAAGTGCTAGACAAACTGAAGACCCCAGTGGTGGACAAGCCAGTGGTATCTATGGTTTCCAACTCACTGGCTCCTAGAGAAGAGGATGGAGTCCTCAAGGATGCCGACGAAAAAAGGGCTGATAGCGCACTCAAGAGGACGTTCGATTCCTCCACATTAGGGATTAGATCGTCAATGGCCACAGCACTAATCTCTCGAGCAGCCATTATCTGGCTACAAGAGGTCATGGAGGCCGAAAACCTGGAAACAGGGGTCCTAGACAAGGCCTTCAGCAGGATTCGCCTAGCCCTCAACTTTATCGCGGATGCCTCACAGGACTCCCTTACTTATGCAGCCAGGGCCTCAGGGGCGGCCAACCTGGCGAGAAGATACCTGTGGGTTAAACAATGGGATGCAGACGGCAAATCCAGAAACGCCCTGGCCACCGCCGCATTCAAAGGATCCAAACTGTTTGGTGAGGACGCTCTCAAAGATATACTGGTTGAGACGAAAGACAAGAAGCAGGCAATGCCCTCAACGGGGCGTAAGAACGATAAGAGGACTTTCAAACGCCCAGCCCAGACCAACAATTCCTTTCGTCGCTATAGAGGAAGCGGACGGAGGACCGACTTTAGATCCACAAGGCCACCGTGGGCAAGAACAAACTACGTTATACGTCAAGCGCCCTTCGCCCCACCGAATCAAAACCGCAGAGGAGGAGCCCAGCCTCGTAGAGGCTCCTCCCGTCAGCAGTCCTGACTCGGAAACCTCTCCAGTGGGGGGAAGGCTGTCAAAGTTCCTGGGAGCCTGGTTAACATCCACAAAGGACAAGTGGGTCCTCGAGACCATAGCCCACGGATACAAAGTGGACTTCAATGTAGAGCCCAGGAACAGATTTCTACCGGCGCCAGTACCAGCAAACCAGCAAAAGGCGCAGAACCTAAGAACAGCCATAAACCACCTACTGGAGATAGAAGCAATAGAAGAGGTACCGGTCACTCAACGTTTCTCAGGGGTGTACTCTTACTTCTTCACAGTGCCAAAAAAGGACGGAAGCTTAAGGTCGGTACTAGACCTCAAATTCACGAACTCATTCGTCACCTACAAACAATTCAAGATGGAAACACTCTCATCCATTCGGGTCGCCATACAGGGGGGAGACTTCCTAGCCTCCCTCGATCTGTCGGAAGCGTACCTCCACATCAAGATGCACCCGGAAAGTCGGCGATTCCTCAGATTCGCATTCGGGGAGGAACATTACCAGTTCAAGGCGCTCCCCTTCGGCCTGGCAACGGCCCCGCGTATCTTCACCAAGGTCATGGTGGTATTGATAGCGCACCTCAGGATGAAAGGGATACACCTCTATCCTTACCTGGACGACATCCTGTTGAGGGCGCACTCGAAGGACAAGGCCCTACGGGACCTGCAGGTAACAATTCAATGCCTGCAGAGACACGGCTTCATGGTGAACTTCAAGAAAAGCACGCTGAATCCTACACAGTGCATAGTCCACTTAGGAGTACAAATAGACACAGCAAACTACTCTGTCGCGCTGTCCAGGGAAAGACAAACGACCATACAAAGGGAAGCAATGGCAGTGAGCCGGAAGCAGAGGGCACAACTGGCGTCCCTGGCGAGACTCTTCGGCCTAATGGTATCCGCAATTCAGATCGTGCCATGGGCAAGATTCCACTCCAGACCACTGCAGGAGTTGCTGCTTCCTCACCAAGAAAGAATTTCTCGCAAGGAGACCTTCACGCTGGACATACCAGAGAGAGTGAGGCAGTCACTTACCTGGTGGACCCTGGCACAAAATGTGGCCAAAGGATCTCCCCTGACCCTCAGTCACCAAGTAGTAGTAACCTCGGACGCCAGTCTCCGAGGATGGGGAGCCCATTGCCAAGGAGACGTGGCACAGGGGCTCTGGTCAAGAGAAGAACAGGAACACAGCATCAACTGGCTGGAGCTCAGGGCGGCTCGGCTAGCACTACAATACTTCTCCAACAAGCTCAAGGACAAGCACGTCCTCCTCCTCACGGACAACACAACGACACGCTCGTACATAGCACGACAGGGAGGGTCCAGATCCAGGTCCCTACACAAGGAGGCCGTGACCCTGCTCCAGTGGGCGGAACAGACAGTCCTGTCCCTGTCGGCCCAGCATCTACAAGGCCAGGACAACATTCAAGCGGACTTCCTGAGCAGGCATACGGTACTCCCAGGAGAATGGGAACTGAACCAGGAGACCTTCGCACACATTCAACGGAACTTCGGAGAAATGTCAGTGGACATGTTCGCGTCGCACCTGAACACCAAGCTGAACCGCTTCTTCACCAGATTCTTTCACCCAAGGGCGGAGGGAACCGATGCCCTCCGCTCCCGGTGGCCGAAGGGCCTACTGTACGCATTCCCACCGCTTCCCCTAATAGGGAAAACATGCAGGAAAATACGAGAAGAGCGAGCTCAAGTAGTCCTGGTTGCACCACATTGGCCTCGCCGCCCGTGGTTCTCGGACCTAACGGAAATGTCGATCGAACCACCCATGCGACTATTCCCACGACAGGACCTCCTCCTCCAAGGTCCAGTCGCCCACGACGACGTCACGTGGCTTCAACTGACAGCATGGAGATTGAGCGGAGAGCTCTAGAGGCCTGCGGATATGAGGAAAACGTCATACGCACCCTGCTAGCCTCACGCAGGCCGTCAACGAGAAAGATATACCAGGCTACATGGAGGGTGTTCTCCCAATGGTGCGCAAACGCAGACGTGAATCCATTGGAAGCCTCGGCAAAGCATATCCTCCAATTCCTGCAAGAAGGCCTCGACAAGGGACTCAGGCCAAACACTCTGAAGAGACAGGTGGCAGCGCTGGCGGCGTTTATTCAAGACCCACAGGGTAACAGAATCTCCCTACACCCGCACATCAGAAGATTCTTGAGAGGCGCAACCTTAATATCTCCACCTGTACACCACAGATTCCCATCCTGGAACCTGCCCCTGGTGCTGCGACAACTAGTCAAGAGCCCATTTGAACCCCTAAGGAAGGTACCGCTCAGGACGCTTTCACTCAAGGTGGCATTCCTGGTAGCAATCACATCGGCAAGAAGGGTCTCGGAACTCACGGCGCTATCCATCAGGGAGCACTTATGTTCCTTCGAGGACGACGCAGTATACCTCAGGCCAGACCCATCCTTCAAGCCAAAGGTCCTTTCTCAGTTCCATGTATCACAGCAAATCATACTGCCCTCCTTCTGCCCCAATCCGGTCCACCCAACGGAGAAGTTGTGGCACAAGCTGGACGTTAGGAGGGCCTTGAGGATTTACATCAAGCGCACGGCGACATTCAGGCGATGCGACTCACTGTTTGTATCCTTCACACCAGCCTCAATGGGAGCCAGGGTGTCGAGGCAGACGTTGGCAACATGGATCAAGGCATGCATATTCCTAGCATACGACTCCGCAAACACACCACGCCCATCAGGGGTGGTGGCGCATTCCACAAGATCAGCGGCCACTTCGGCGGTATTTTCGTCAAACGCACCCATCGAAGAGATATGCAGGGCCGCAACATGGAGCACGGCCTCCACCTTTATCAGGCATTATAAGGTGGACAAATTCAAATCAAACACGGCCATCTTCGGGAGGAGAGTCCTCCACGAGGTGGTCCAACAATGAAGCTAACGCCAAGACAGTCACTCCCACCCATCATCGGGGAGCTTGGGTACATCCCAACACTTCCGGATTGGTCCTGCCATCTAGACCTACAGAATGTTACATTGGGTACTTACCGTGAAGGTACTTTCTGTAGGATAGATGGCAGGAACAATCCGTCCCACCCAGTGACTGTCGACAAGGGTACGGGCATGGACACGGAGATGCCTTTCTTCCTTTCTCAACTAACAATGTGTATCAGTTTGTTTTCTCAACAGGGAGGAGTTTTCTTACCTTTCTTCCAGGGCTTTGCTAGTCAGAGAACTGGCCTCGTGGGAGAAGAGGACTGGAGAACAAAGGGAAAAATTCTCCCAAGAGGCTTTGTTCTACTTCCTGCTTAAGCCGGGCGGTCCTAGGTTCCCAACACTTCCGGATTGTTCCTGCCATCTATCCTACAGAAAGTACCTTCACGGTAAGTACCCAATGTAACAATCAAACTTATGATACTTAGATTTTATGTGGGGATCTACATAATTCAGTATTTATTTATTAGATTTATAAAAGTGTATCTTCTACCTTGAAGGTGCTTGAGCTGATGTATAATAAAAATGCTGAAACATCATATGAACTAAGGAATGGAACTCTGCAATGAAATTTATGAAATTTATGAGAGGCAATTAAATTAAATATTAGCAGAGATAAAGAGAACTCATAACCCGTGGTGTTCTTTGTCATGCATCAAAACAGCCTCTCACTGTTTTTACACAGCTCTGCAATCCAGCAAATTTTGAAGATTAATTGTGTTATACTCTGAGGAGCATACGTGCTATTGCCTTAGCTTGGTGGATTTTCAGCTCTGAAGCAAACAAAAAGAACAACATTAAAAACATACTGCCTTTTTCTTTCTGCAGCAGGATATGTTTTAGTTTTTCCTACTGTAGACTGTAGCTTCTTGAACTTTGGAGATATTTGAAGTAATTGGATAGTCATTGTAGATGAAATGGAGGTACACTTAAGATACAGGATTATATGGTCCTGTCCAGATTCATTTTCAGCGTCCACTTTAGCGGCCAACCTAGTGTGGAACTGTGAGTAAAGAAGAAAAGGAAAACAGTTATGCTATCATACCATGGAGTAGCTTAATGCACTCTATGCAGCCTGTGCCATTCACCCCCTGTATTGGTTCTCTGAGAAGAGTGGACAGAAGCACTCTGGACTGCACTGGCATGAATTTGTTGTTGTTAATTGCCGTCAAGTCGACTTTGACTTAACGGTGATCCTATGAATGAGAGATTTCCAATGGCTCAGCTAGACGGCAGAATTAATTGCAGAAAATAGTGCATTAACTCTCCACTGCAGCAGTGCTCATTTGTCTCCATGATATAGTCACGAGATTGCTGGTATGAGAAGCTATCTGTGTTTTGAAGTTCACATGGAGCATGCCCGCAAATAAAGATGGTGACCGCAAAAGTGTATTACTCATGTTATTATTTTCTAAAAGCTCCTGTTGTTCCCCCTTTCCCCCCTTCTTAAATCCGAGATGTGGAAGAGCGATCTTCTGTTTTTAAATTATTATTTTTTGCTTCAATGCTCAAAATTTGCACACGATTACTTCCATAAAAGTGAACAATGGTGGCTCTGGCTATTTTGTTGCTGGCAAGCCTGCCTCTGTGCACATCTGACCAATGCCATTTTGACTTCTGCGATGTGCCCCAATTCGAATTGGTTGTTCAGATGGGCTGGAATGCACATTCTTCACGAGAAACAATTAAGGCTGTTGTCATGGATTACATGGAGGCTTTGGCCCCCCTCCTTTTGAATATGGCAAATTCCCACAGGATTTCATCAGGACAAAAGGTATTCCCCTCACATTCTGTGGGGAGTTTTTTCATTGTCTAGACAACACCCAAGTCACCCTGCTTAGGTCTTGGAAACTCAAGGCAGCTGTGGCTTCTGTGATTTGAGTCTATTCACGTGTAATGTGGTCTTCCTCTTTTCCTAGTACAATGACTAGAACAGGTGAAACATTACTAAACTCTGGTTGTGTCCTATCATTTTTACAAAGCGTGCCAGATGGTATATGTAGGAGTTTTCCTCATTCACCCTCACTGAAGCTTGTGAAGGTGGGTTGATTGGTTGGTTTAGAGTGACTTGTCCCAAGTTGCACACTAAGGTTCATAGCTAAGTAGGCATGTCCTCACCATCCTAAACTGGCTGGACATGAGCCAGTACTTCACATCTTTAAAATTGTGCTTTTGAGTGGTCAAAATGTTTCAAACTGTTTATTCTTTGTGCTTTGCAACAGCCCTGTAAGATCAGTGTTCTTTCAGTAGAACCAGGTAGGGAAAAGTCATTTTGTCAGAAGAACCAAATAGGGCAATGACTCTTTTCCTCCGCCCCCAGCTGTCTCAGCACCTGTTCTGAGGACTATAAACACTTCTTAAGTAGTAGTAGTAATAATAATAATAATAATAATTATTATTATTATTTCTCCCTGTGGATTGAGTCGGGGAACAACACATCAACTTTATATATATAAAACACTTAAGGATGTTTCCTTTCCTCATTCTGCTGATTGGCCACTTAGGAAACATACCCAACCAATCCCTTTCCTCTTTTCACTTCCTCAGTCAACCACCACCCACATGCAGATTCCCTCTCCGCCTCACAATCCACTCCTGTCACTCAATCTGCATTGACACCTCCAGCTTCACAAGGGCCTCTCCCTCGTCTCACTCCCTCAGCTACTCACCACCCACATGTAAAACAATGCAATATTTTTTCCTAAAATAGCATGTAGCTGAACCATGTGAACCTTTTCAAATCTACTATGGCTACTATCTATGGCTACTATAATGTCATATGTTACTCTGGGTACAGCTAGTATTAGTTAAAACACATATCAGCTAAAACTTATCAGTTTAAAAAAACAAGTAAGACTAAGACATTTTAAAACTTTTCTGGTGGAGTGTTGCACAACTGTAAGGAAGAAGAGAAAAAGGCCTAGTGTATCACTGATGTACAAGGTTTGAACTAGGCTATTCATCCCCATTTAACAGATGGAGGGCTGGGGCTGACCAGGGGGGCATCCCAAGCAGTTCCAGAACTTCAATTAGAAATCAAAATAACCCCCTGGCTCCCACTGAATGGAACCTCTTTCCTTCCAGGAGGACACACTGGTGGCACTCACTTCAGTGTATTGGAGGGAGACAAAGAGTGATGTGGTGGTGCTGGAAGCCATGTCTCCCACTTGCTCACCATCTCAGAAGGATGCTGTGGTTGTGGTGCCCATACCCACCCATCATGAAATGGAGGAAAACGTTGTACCCCCATCTGTGTCCCCATTTGAAAGGGAGAAAGATGTGGCACCTGAGCTCCCATTTGTAAATGTGGAAGAGATACAAATAATGCAAGAGAGAGGAACAGGGTATCAGCATCTCTCCTGCCTCTCACCACCCTGAAAGAAAAATCAGATGGAGGCAGCCAACAGTTGAATTTTATCCTCACTCCCAAAGGCCTACTCTGGAAAGCTATGCAGTAGTGGCCAGGGTGGCTGTGAGAGGATTTCTGCCCTGCTGATATTTTTTTTCATGCAGCCACCTCCCAGCTGTTTGCGAGCAGCAGATCTGCACAATGAGAGATCACCGACTGAGTGAGTGCTTCTGGGCTGGGGGCTGGCTTTGAGCTGAGTGTGAATGCCCCCCTCCAGCTTTACATGAAAGGGAGGGATCTGAGGAAGCTGTTCTTCTCTTGCTCCCCTTCTCCCTGACTACTTGTGGGGTGGGAAGAGACTCTGAATGCCTCCTTGCCCACGGATGAGGACTGTCCAGTTGGTGTGTCTGCTGTTTGTGCTTCTGGATGCAAGGAAGGCAGGCAAGTGGGCAGGTAGATGGGGCAGAGGTGAGATGGGGTTTTCTTAAGCAAGGAATATTCAGAGGTGGTTTACCAGTTCCTTCATCAAAAATATAGTTTTCATTGGCAGTCTCCCACCCAAGTCCTAATCAGGGCTGATCCTGCTTAGATTCCAAGATCAGACAGGATCTTTAGGGTATTTAGTCTAACTGGGCCACTGTTGTTGTGTGCTTCCAAGTCATTTTGAACTTATGGCAACCCTATCACATGGTTTTCTTGGCAAGATTTGTTCGGAGGTTTGCCATTGCCTTCCTCTGAGGCTGAGAGTGTGTCTTGAACTAGGCCCCAGTATTCCGCCCTGCACATCTGAGCAGCAAGGACTCTGCCCGGTTGTGGGGGTGAGGTGGGTGGGTAGCTGTTCGTAGCACCCTGCCTAAGACAGCCATCTTATTGAAAACAATAGGACTGGTCTTGGGGCCGATTGTGATTGTTTGAGGAAAGGCACACCAGCTGACTTTTGAGTTAGGGATTCAGGATCTCATTCATATCCAGGGTACTGGATTGATTCATAGATGAATTAATTTAGTTTTTCCACAAGCAGGGTAACTCTGAAGGAGGCTGGAGGTGTATTGATTGGGCCACCTCACCACTGGCTACTCCAGTTTGCCTTAGGAATTTTCACATCCACTTGCCACATCCATTTCACATCCTTTGCCCTGTAACACACATATACAGGTCACTATTTACTTATGGTGACCCCATGAATTTCATAGGGTTTTCTTAGGCAAGGAATACTCAGAGTTGGTTTTCTCAGTTCCTTCCTCTGAAATACAGCCTATAGCACCCAGTATTCATTGGCATTTTTCCATCAAAGTGCTAACTAGGGCTGACCCTGCTTAGCTTCCAAGTGCTTGGGGTTACATCACATCTTGATTGCTTCTTGCACTTACTGTTTTTGTTTGCCAGCTCTGCAGTCCACCTGAAGATGTTATGCTGGTGTGGGGATAACATTTGGAAATTTCCAGAGCTAAGCCAGTAAGATTTTGCACTGTGTGTGAACTTGCTTGAATAACTGAAGCCTTTACAGTTCATTTCCTTTCTTACTATCACTGCAACAGCTTTCAGAGCTTTCTTTTCTCTGTAAAGTAACACATTTGGTGTTGTACCCATTCCCGCTAATTGTTTTCATTTGTTTTGCATCTTACTGTTTTCCCCCTCCTTACAGGAGTCCTTTAAGAATTGCCAAAACTAAGGAGCAAACTCCCCATGACAACCTGAATGGCTGTTTTTTTCAGAGAGGAGGACAGTGCTTTCTTTCTTGCTCACATTGACAAATTCAGAAACATCCCGATGCACAGATACTATTGATACATCTCCAAAACACCTGGATGCACTGGAGTGCTTCCAGAGTACTTTTGCGCAGCCAATAGCACATATTCTGCTTGGCTTGTCAGAATGCTGCTAATTCTTCTTTTGTGTAAGGCAGCTGGGGAAGTTTTGCTTGTTTCCAGCAGAGACTGAACAGTTCTGTGGAAAAGCGCTTTTTATGAGGTTTTTCTTGGCCCTCTTTCATTGTGAGATGTTTCTGTGCCTGCTCTTAAAATCAGTGCAGGTTTATGTGATTAAAGTAGCTGGCTTGAAATCTATACTTTTACACCAGGAAGAGTTGCAAGCTTATACAGATATATGCAGCATGTAATTATGTTTTCAGTTTAATATAGCATAGGCTTCTTTCAAAGAGAAGTCTTTAAGCTGGACTTTAGAATCTAAATGTTATTGTTACAAAATGTTACTCATCTAATTCTGCTGTGTGTGGCACTTTCAGTATTTAATTTAGGTTTTTATAACTGCAGGATATGAAATTGCTGGTTGCTATGTATACATGTTGCTTGCTCATTCCTACTTGTACCTTGTAGCATTCCAAGTCCACGCAGTGAATAATAAAATCTTGTATCATGAATTTGTCCAGTGGTGTTTGTGGGAATGATGTAGCCCTCCAGATGTTGGCTTATGAGTCCCAGTAGTTCTAGCTAGCATAGGCAATGCTGGAAATTGCAGTCCAATAACTTCAGGAGGGCAATGTGATTCCCAAACCTGTTCTTAGGCTTTGATAAAGCATCAAATGAAGGTGCTAGGCCGTCTCAGATGTTTTACTTGAAAACAACTTGTGAGTGCAAATGTTTGTTTTTCTCTTTCATGCTTACCATGTAAACTCCTTGCAGAAAACTGCAGTAAACTGTAAGTAAATGAAAACTGAAAATAATGCAGTGCTGAAAATCTTGGCTAGTTATTTTCTTGAATCTGAACAGAGAGCTCCCACCCCGTTCTTTCCCATACTTTATTTTGGTGCCTGGCATCCAGTCTTCAATGATTAGGTCTGTCGTGCTGCTTAGCCAGCAACAATTGGTACAACGTTTAATGAATGACAGTGATTTCCCCTTGAAATCAGTTTTGCTGTTGCCCATTGTAGCAGACAGTTCCTCTGTTTAGTATTTCAGGAAAAAATCCTCTTGTGTAGAAAGCTTTATTGCATGCTTCAGTTACTCTTATAAAAACTTGAGTGGAAATTTGAGTTCTCTCCAATCGTAAAAAAAAAAGAGGATAGGCCTGCTAAGAATCCTAGCTTCATTCTGTTCCATCCCAGTTGCCCATTCATACTCTCAAGTTACAAAGGTTTTATTCTGTTTATTTGGGGAACATTTTTGTGTATTCAGTGGTCTTTCTGATAAGGAATGATGATCATTCATCATAGTTTCAATGACCTTCCTGTTTTAAAATTCTTCTTGCCCTCTTAACACTTGAAGGAAAATGAACATAATACATTGATTCAAAGTGTCCCCAGTGGTGTTCAACAGTTTACTTTTAGCAGCATTATCGAGTTGCATTCTCAATTGTACTAGCTGGACCCGGCGTACCATACGCCATTAAAAAACTCTGCCCCCTGCCACTCCACTCCATTTGTTCTGTCCCCCTGTCACTCCCTTCATTTGTTCTGCCCTCCTGGCACCCCCTCCGTTTGTTCTGCCCCCTGCCACCCCCTCCGTTTGTTCTGCCCCCTGCCACTCCCCTCCGTTTGTTCTGGCCCCCCTGCCACTCCCCTCCGTTTGTTCTGCCCCCCTGCCACTCCCCTCCGTTTGTTCTGCACTCCCTGCCACTCCCCTCCATTTGTTCTGCCCCCTGCCACTCCCCTCCGTTTGTTCTTCCCCCCTGCCACTCCCCTCCGTTTGTTCTGCACTCCCTGCCACTCCCCTCCATTTGTTCTGCCCCCTGCCACTCCCCTCCTTTTGTTCTGCGCCCCTGCAACCCCCTTTGTTTGTTCTGCCCCCTGCCACTCCCCTCCGTTTGTTCTGCCCCCTGCCACTCCCCTCCGTTTGTCCTGCCCCTGCCATTCCCCTCCGTTTGTTCTGCCCCCCTGCCACTCCCCTCCGTTTGTTCTGCACTCCCTGCCACTCCCCTCCATTTGTTCTGCCCCCCTGCAACCCCCTCTGTTTGTTCTGCCCCCTGCCACTCCCCTCCGTTTGTTCTGCCCCCTGCCACCCCCCCTTCGTTTGTGCTGCCCCCTGCCACTCCCCTCCGTTTGTTTTGCCCCCTGCCACCCCCCTCCGTTTGTTCTGCCTCTTGGCTCCCACCCCCTGCATTCCTGCATACACCACATCCACCCACATGCTACTCGCTCTCCCTCTCTGGCGGCTATGTCTGGAATCTAGATGGTCCCGCCCCCAGTGTGCTGATTGGCTGCCCAACAGACCTGTGATTGGTTGGCCAGGTCCCTAAGCAGCCAATCAGCACACTGGAAACGGCAACATACCCAAGATAATTATATATATAGATTATCTAAGACTGGTTGGGATATTTAATAGTGTGTCTCTGTCTGTGTGGCTATGCCACAAATGTGTGACTTTTGTGCCACACTAAGGACCCTTCACAATTATAGTACAGTCGGAGTCCCGTATCTGCAGGAGTTCGGCTCCTAGACTTACCATGGATACCAGAAACAGTGGTTAACAAAAAAACCCTATTAAAATAAAGAACTTCCAGTAAAAACATACCATAGAGTTGCATTGGAGGACCTAGAAGGTACCTAGAGAGGATGACTGTACTATGCTTCCAATTTAAATGCTATGGTTTCAGCCTGTAGAATCCTGGAATATGTTGTTTGGTGAGGAAGTAGAGATTTCTGACTGAGAATCCTATACTGAAAATCCTAGGATTCTATGGGATGGAACCATGGCAGTTAATCATGGTTCATAGTGCTATAACTGTGTAGCATGAAATCATAGTGCTATAACTGTGTAGCATGAAAAGGTCCTAAGTACTCTCAGTTAAACACATGTTTGGATATCAGTAAGCCAACAATTCTGGTTTACTGTGAAGAAGCTAGCAGGCATGAAATGAGAAGGTCCTTTCCTGGGGGAGGGCTGGGGCTATGCATTGCAGTGGGGCATACTTTGGGGTCCCTGTGGCCATAGCCTCGCTCACAACAGGGTAGGCCCAGTGGGTCCAAATTTGAAAGCTGTCTGACTTTGCTTGAAGACTTCAGTGTATCAAGCAAGCTGATACTTCCGTTAATTTTTTTCTATGATAGTTCGTCTTCTAGCTTCTTAACAAATTAAGTTTGTGATAGGTAACCTTCCCCCCACCCCAATCTTGGGCAAATCCACATTGCTTGTTTGCTAATGAACGCTCTGAACTAGTGCACACAATGAGAAATCGGCTTGGCATGATTCTCCCAGAGTTGTGTTATCCTTTCCCACTGCTAAGCTAGACAACATAATGAGGGAATCAGCCTGTGGATGGATACAGTTATGTGTTTTATGTGCTTGAAACAGCTATTTCAACTCCTGTGGCAACAGAAATGGCAGCCAGTTGCAACAGGCTGTGCCTGTTCTCGCCTGCCTTTCTTTCTTTCTTTCTTTTGCTTTTAAGCTGCCCACAAATCAAGTTCTCTGGGTGGTGTGCAATCTGATAAAACATATAAAATGTGCAAATATCACAGTAAAACAAAAACTACATAAGTAGAATATAAAACCAAAAGATTAAAATCGGTCAGCATATAAAACCAATTGAATATCATCAGCAGTATAAAGGTGTGAAGGCCTAGAAGTACTAAAACAGTTATGAAAGTGCCTGGGAAAATGAAAAACCTTTGAAGAATTATCCATGTGAGCATTGTCTCAAAGCTGGCAGGGAGATTTCAAGTAGCACCTGGTCTTGTGTATCAAACCAGTCTGTTCTGGACTGTATCGAAGTAAATTTTTCTGTCTCCAGTGGCTCTCACCAGTAACATATTTTAAAGATATTGGCTCTTCATCAGTACTTAACATATGTTTATTGTTTGTGGCCTGATCTTTAGCCCAAAGGGTTATTGGAACAACTAGCAGAATGAAAGGATTTAATGCTAAAACATGGCCAAAACAGTATATCAGTAGTGTAAAATAGAAATAGTCGGTATTATTGCTGTATAGAACAGCAACTCTGAAATCAATTGGTCTGTTTTTCAGTGGGTTTTTCAGTACTCAACACAGTACCCATGTCTAGAACTGTTAGCCTCAATCAACAGTGTATGTTGTTTTCAGGCACTAGTCTTTCCAAATCCAAGTCCTGCAGCTATAAGAAGACCTGTCTCCTTATTTTGTCAAGACTGAACCTGGCAATAAAAATAGGTGGGCATTCCACTCTCAGAAAGCAAGATGTGGTCCTTTCATTCTATATACAGTTGGACACCTCCCCATTCGTGAAACCAATATCCACAATTTCATTTGTCCATGGGACACAAAATAGTGGACACATACCTTAGAGTTGCACTGGAAAATGCCTAGAGAGGCATCTTCTCTAGGAATCTTCTAGGTCCTCCAATGCAACTCTATGAAATGTTTTTACTGGAAGTCCTTTATTTTAATAGGGTTTGCTGTTATTTGTTTGCTGTTTAATAGGGTTTGCTGACCCCCTGTTGATACGGGAAGTCTGACTGTATTCAGAATGCCATTGCTTCCTTGAGCAGCAAGGGATACAGAAATTATTGGATGGGATGATGGTGCATCCTGTAAAAAACCCAAACGCAAATGAAATTGCCTTGTCAGCCTGAAATTCACATGATTGAAGTTTTGTTATTTTGTTGTTGTATCTGTTCTTTGGAGAGGTTGAAAGAATTCTTCACTGAAACTTTTTAGTGTAGTATAATGTACAGAAGGCTTACTGCAGGTAGGTGCGGTTGTAGTTATAGAAGTACTTTACTCTGTAGTAGGGATGGGTGACTTCATCTATCCTGATATTTGCTGGAAATCTATCTCAACCAAAACTTCAAGGTCTAGCAAATTCCTTATTTGCCTGGAAGACAATTTCATTGTCCAAAAGGTGGAAGAGGCAACAAGGGGGTCAGCTATTTTAGATCTGATCCTAACCAACAGGGATGACCTGGTTAATGGGGTGCAAGTGGTGGGATCCTTAGGTGAGAGTGATCATGTTCTCCTGGAGTTTGTTATACAATGGAAAGGAGAAGCCAGGCATAGCCAGACACGCGTTCTCGACTTTAGGAGAGCTGATTTCAATAAACTCAGGGAAATACTGGGGGTGATCCCATGGTCAGTAATACTAAAAGAGAAAGTACTTCAAGACGGGTGGGACTTTCTCAAAAGGGAGATACTGAAGGCACAATTTCAAACACTACCAATGAGGAAGAAAAATGGGAGGTGTCTCAAGAAACCAGGATAGATGACTAAAGAACTTTCAACGAAGCTAAGTTTTAAAAGGAACATGTATAGGAAATGGAAAAAAGAGGAAATCACCAAAGAAGAATTCAAACAGATAGCGAACATTTGTAGGAGTAAAGTCAGAAAACCTAAAGTGCAGAATGAGCTCAGGCTCACTAGAGAGGTTAAGAACAATAAAAAGGGTTTTTTTGGGTGTGTCCACAGCAAAAGGAAGAAGAAGGAAATGGTAGGGCCACTACGTGGAGAAGATGGCAAAATGCTAACAGGGGACAAGGAAAAGGCAGAATTACTCAACACCTTCTTTGCCTCAGTGTTTTCAGAAAAGGAAAAGGGGGACCAATCTGAGGATAAAGGAACAGAGGACACAATAGGGGAAATCCAGCACAGAATAAATAAAGAGGTAGTACAGGAATACCTACTTAATCTAAATAAATTTAATTCTCTGGGACCAGATGAACTACATCCAAGGGTATTAAAAGAGCTGGCAAATGTAATCTCAGAGCCATTGGCAATAATCTTTGAGAACTCCTGGAGAACAGAAGTCCCAGCAGACTGGAGGAGGGCAAACATTGTCCCCATCTGCAGAAAGGTAAAAAAAGAGGATCCCAGCAATGATCGTCCAGTTAGTCTGACATCAATACTACAGAAGATTCTAGAGCAGATCATTAAACAGAGAGTCTGTGAACATTTGGAAGGCAATGCCATAATCACAAAAAGTCAACATGGGTTTCAGAGAAACAAGTCATGCCAGACGAATCTGATTTCTTTTTTTGATTAAATTACCAGCTTGGTAGATACAGGGAACACTGTGGATATTGCATACCTTGATTTCAGTAAGGCCTTTGACAAGGTTTCCCATGACATTCTTGCAAACAAGCTTGTAAAATGTGGGCTAGACAAGTTAACTGTTAAATGGATTTGTAATTGGTTGACCAGCTGAACCCAAAGGGTGCTCAGCAGTGGCTCCTCTTCGTCTTGGAAGGATGTGACCAGTGGGGTGCACGGGGGTTCTGTTCTGGGCCCAGTGCTATTCAACATCTTTATCAATGACTTGGATGAGGGAATTAGGGGCATACTTATCAAATTTACAGATGACACCAAATTAGGAGGAGTAGCTAATACCTTAGAGGACAGGATCAAAATTCAAAATGACTTGAATAGACGAGAAAGCTGGGCCAAAGCTAATAAAATAAAATTCAGTACAGAGAAATGTAAGATACTGCACTTAGGGTAGAAAAACAAAATGCATAAATATAGGATGGGGGAGACTTGGCTGAATGAGACCACGTACGAAAGGAATCTAGGAGTCATAGTAGACCACAAGTTGAACATGAGTCAACAGTGTGATGCGGCAGCTAAAAAGGCCAATGACATTTTGGCCTGTATCAATAGAAGTATAGTGTCTAGATCAAGGGAAGTCATAGTGCCACTCTATTCTGCCTCGGTAAGACCTCACCTAGAATACTGTGTCCAGTTCTGGGCGCCACAATTTGGAAAGGATATTGGCAAATTGGAGCGTGTCCAGAGGAGGGTGACTAAAATGGTGAAAGGTCTGGAAACCATGCCTTATGAGGGATCTGGGTATGTTTCACCAGGAAAAAAGACCGTTAAGGGGTGATATGATAGCCCTGTTTAAGTATTTGAAGGGGTGTTACATTGAGGATGGAGCAAAGCTTGTTTTCTGCTGCTCCAGAGACTAGAACACAGAGCAGTGGATGCAAGCTCCAGGAACAGAGATTCCACCTCAACATTAGAAGGAACTTTCTAACAGTAAGAGCTGTTTGGCAGTGGAACACACTCCATCGGAGTGTGATAGGATCTCCTTCCTTGGAGGTCTTTAAACAGAAGCTGGATAGCCATCTGTCAGGGATGCTTTGATCTTGATTTCCTGTGTGGCAAGGGGTTGGACTGGATGGCCCTCTTCCAACTCTACAGTTCTATGATTCTGTGATTCTATATACGGTAAGATTCAGTATAAAATGTTAGAGGGGCACGTTGAGTGATATCTTTGAGATGCAAAGAGCGAAGTGAATAGGAGTTTAATGTTTCTTCTTAAAAACATGACTGTCATTTCACTATACAAGCCCTGATTGGACCTTCTACAAGTTACTTTTTGGAACTACAACTCCTAGGATCCTCCAATGGCTATGCAGGCTGGGGAATTCTGGGAATTGTAGTTAAAAATAGCATTTCCAATTTTGCCCGAATTTACCTATCTCTCTTTTTTTTTTTTAAGGGAAGACAATTGACCTGTATCATAAGCTTTTCTGTAAATCTGAATTTAGTTCAAGAGAGCCAGGGACTTTAATAGCTCTGCCTGTTTTAAAACAGGTCTACCAAGAGCAATAAACGATTCACTTTAAGAAGTCACTGTAGACAAACTGCAGTCATGCTTAGATTTGTTCTTTCTGCCCCCTTGTAAAGCTGACTGCTGACTTAAGCTTTCCCTATTGAATAGGGAAGTCTGCATTTATTTGGTACATTTATGATAGTCTGATGGTGCAACAGGGTATTGTACAGTTAAATAATGTTTTTCTTAATGAAACTACACCCCTTTCCTTTCCTTTTCATCTTGACTTTGCAGCTGGAGAACATAATTCTTGTAACATTTGCCAAAGGTCAAAGCTAGCACCAGCGTGAATTAATTGTGTCTTTAATAAGAATCCACACTGAAGTTATATAATCACTATTGTGTTTGTTGGCTTCTCTCTGAAGGTACAGTAATGAGGCTGAACTTCTTGCAAGCTTTGTCATGCTGAACATTAACTATATCCTTTTATTGGAAAACTGAGTGTCAAAGGAGTCTTAGTAATGTGTACAGCTATGTTTTCTAGAAAACTTGTTTAAATAAAAGAGGCTTGACTTAATAGTAGGATGAAATTAACAAGTTAAATTAAAAATCACCAAGGACAGTGATGAACAATGTGGTTCAATACTCACAGCAGTAAAATCTGTAGTGCCAAAAACCTTCCAGAGTAGGTTTTTTGACAAATTGTGTGTGTGTGTGTGTGTGCAGGAGGGTGGACATGGACAGTTCTTGGAGAAATAGCAGGATCCAGCTGAAGTACACCATTGAATTCTAGCCTAACTAATTAAATCCACCTTTAAAAAAATCTGTTGTCCTATTCCAGCCATTAGGATCTTCCCTGTATAATTAGAACTTCAGTTCTGTAGTGTTTGCCCAAAATACCTGACTTCTCTTTTTCACAAACATGGTTCTCCTCAGCTAGCTAGTGAATCGGAGGGCAGCAGCAGCGGTGGCAACGTGAGCGGGAGGATGCAAGAGCTCCACCCAGACTGACTCCTTGAAACACCCCACAAACATGGCAGGCAGCGTTAGGTGCTGAGTCCTCCCCCCTCCCATAGTTCAGATTCGCAACCCTGGAGAGAGAGCAGGAAGGGAGGCGGACGCAGAAGGAGAAGTGGCGGTAAGTGAGGAGGGGTGCTTGTTGTTCCCCCTCCCCCTCCTGCTGACCTTGCTGCCCCTGCAACCTGGCCCAACAGACTAGCACACCACTTCCCCCCTCGCCTTCCATTTCCTCCTGCTGCCCTATATGGACCTCCTTCTACGGAAGGGGAAGAGTCCATGGCCACCACTGCTGCTTCCAGTTCCTCCCTTTTCCTGCCTGGCCAATTGCACTGTGACATTTGGAAGGGGCTGCCAGGCAGCAGTAGCAGCCCCACACCCCCACAAGTGGCCACAGGTGATGGCAGCGGCTGGGAGGGGTCTTCAGACGGACAGTGAGTGATCGTCCACCATAGAATCATAGAGTTGGAAGAGACCACAAGGGCCATCCAGTCCAACCCCCTGCCATGCAGGAATACACAGTCAAATCATTCCCGACAGATGGCCATCCAGCCTCTGTTTAAAAACCTCCAAAGAAGGAGACTCCACCACACTTCAAGGCAGTGCATTCCACTGCCAAACAGCTCTTACTTATCACCCGCTCTGATGGTGTCACCCGGTGCAATCCACACCCCTTATACTCTACTAGTGATGCTGCTGGGAACCTCACTGCCTCTAATCCAGTTTCTCATAAGTGTATTCCAATGATAGTACTGTACATGGGGAAATCATACAGGTTGTTTGTCTGGGGTTTTATTTGTACAATTTGAGTAAAGATTGAGCTAATTACCTTTCATAATAAGGTAGAAGTGGGCAGCTGGCATGCTCTCCACTGGGTTTTTTTGGGGGGGGGGGCTAGAAATATTTGCATTTTTTCATGGGAATCTTTTACCCTTAACCCCTACGAAAGTTGAGGGCTGACTGTACTCAGGTATCCAGTGTGGTGCCCCTGGGCAGCTGCCTTGCACCAGCAGATTACCTATTCCTCCTGATATTTAAACAATACTTTCATTTTTTTTAAAAGTTTTAACTGGGGGGTTGATGTGCTACAAAACGTAAGGCTCTGGGATAACACAATCTTTATTTCTGAGACTGCATCTGGAGCCCACCTGTGGGTCATAACATTTTTAAAGAGTAGAAATGGTGGGTGAGAGGGCTGTATTCAAGTGTTTTATTTTGAAGCTTGGCTGCGAACCCCGCCCTCCAGAAGGGAAACAATCTGAGAGGGTATTACAGATACTTCTAGGGGGATCAGAGGGTAGTGGTAAGGACCAGGGGTGGTGTTTTGCCAATTGCTAATGGGTGCATGCTTGTCTCTGTGTGTATATGCTTGCATATGTATGTCTCTGAACACCACCAGTTTGCTTTCTGTGGGACAGGTGCTTTTGTTGTGCTTTGCAGATACAAATATATGATTTGGTCCCACCTCTTGCATTGTACTATTTCTTTTAGTCAAATTGCTTATCTTCAAAGTTCATAAACTTACCTTCTGAGATATGGGTCTTGGAATCTCTGTTCAGTTCAAAAGAATATTTTGCATTTGAGAGTACAGTACTGTAAAAGAAAAATAACTTCACTAGGAACTTGTTTGCTCCTTGCCAAATGGGTGTTTTGTGACTGCCCCATCCCTCTTGTAGTTAGGGGAGATGTAATTGTAGCCAAATTGTGAGAGTAACAGGACACACTCTGAAAGTTCAAAATGTGCTGACCAAAAAGGATGGAGGAAAAATATTGTTAATATTTGTTTATTTGCCGGCAATAAATCCCATAAGTATTTAACTTGTAATATTAAATAAAACTATGAAATTGGTTGAAAATAGACAGTGTTGTTCCATGTGGCATTCAGTGTTTAATGTTGCTGTTTTAACTGTTTTAAAACTGGATTATATTATTGTTGTTAGTCTGATTTTAGGAGTTTTTAAAGAGTATTTTAATGTGTTTTAAAAATGTTTTTATCTTTGTATTGTTTGAATTGGCTTTTGTTTGTTCGTTGCCTCAGGAGCCCTTAGTGGGCTGGGAGACGATACAGAAATACTTTAAAATAAGAAATAAAAATTAGCTGTGAAGGATAATATTCAGAGCTTAGAAGAGCTACTTTCTTGAGCTACAGCTCCTGGTATTCCCCAGTAGCCATGCTGATAGGGGCTTGTGAGAGTTGTATACTCAAAAAGTTACATTTATAAGCGCTGAGAAAAAATACAGTTGTCCCTCTGTATCCACGGATTTGGCATCCACGGATTTAAGTATTCACGGCTTGAAAATATTCTTTAAAAAATAATTATCCAAAACGCCAACCTTGATTTTGCCATCTTGTTATGCCATTTTGTTATGCCATTGCATATAATGGGACTTGAGTATTCACGGATTTTGGTATCCACGGGGGTCCTAGAACCAAACTCCCAACGTATATGAAGGGACAACTGTACATGGTTATGACACAGAGGTGAGCTTTCAAATTAATGTCCATTAATATGTTATAGGATTAACTCACATTACTATCTTTTGAGGGGGTGGGTGAGAGAAAGAGATGGTATTACCAAGAAAGAGGGCTCACCCTTTTCTCTCTTAGAAACACTTGGTATTTGTGTGGCGGCTGCTGCAAGTAAAGTTCCAGCAGCATCTGACATAATGTGCAGCCATGCTAATAAAGACTATAGTGGACCTGACAGGTATGAGTTTTTAATTTCTGCTTTGAAGTTCCTTTCTCCTGCTCCATCTAAGCCACTTACGTTGAACACTCAACATACACTTGTAATATTTGAGCTTGATGGCTTGTGATGCTGGTATACTTACTATTGGATAAACTATTTCCATAGTGTTCCTGGAATAAACATCCAGGATGTTTACGAGGCTGCCTCAGAATTACTATAGGAAAACACATTATATAGATCAGCCCTATGTAAAAGTGGTGGTTTGTTGACCAGTGCAAGTCTGTGAGCCATTGGGTGCCGATCCCTGGCAAGTTTCCAGGAAAGAAATAATCAATAGTACTTGGTGGGCACCAATATTGTACCAGTCCCTGACAGGCTAAGAAGAGTAATAATTGAGCCAATCTCCCATGGTGCAAAACCCAAGAATCTTTGATGTGCATAAAATATTGTGATGCTACTTATTCATACTTAAGGGTTAATTGTGGTCTGGAAATCTGTGCTAGAACCAGTACATTATGGCATTTTTAAAAAAGTACACATAAAATTAAACATGTATTTTAACCAGAACAGATACACATGCTTATCAAAATATGAGGGTGCAGCAGGAAGAACTGGAGCCTACAGTTCTGGCCAGTCTTTATATATCATTATTAAAAATTCCTTTGGCCTACCAGGATTAAATTTATAATAGAAAATAAAACATGTGGCATAAATCTGTGTTTTGAAAAAGTATTGTTTTCTTTTCCCTTTCCCCTGCACCAGTAATACTTGGTAATACTGTATTTCAATTTCTTTAGAAGATGTCTGAATGTATCCAGCTTTCATTTGCTGTTTGTAGAATTGGCATTTACACGGTAAGCGATGTGCCATCTTTTAATGCAACATACTACCGTTGTCCCTCTGTATCCATGGATTTGGTATCCACAGATTTAAGTATTCACGGCTGGAAAATATTCTTTAAAAAATAATACTCCAAAAAGCAAACCTTGATTTTGCCATCTTATATAAGGGACACCATTTTGCTATGCTGTTGCATATAATGGGACTTGATTATTCACAGATTTTGGTATCCACAGGGGGTCCTGGAACCAAATCCCAGCGAATATGAAGGGACGACTGTATTCTTGCTTGCAAATTTAGAACTGATGCCTTAGATCCTTAATTGGTAACCTGTATTTCCAGTCAGAGTTCCATTGCATATAGATGAAGAAAAAGGATCTTGTCATAGAATGCTGCATAGACAACTGTGCCGTCTACAGGTTGACTTTGTGTGTTAGTGGTGTGTGTGTCTTTATAAATTGATGCAAAAATTAATAATTTTAATGATCATAATTTGTATCCCAGTTTTTCAGGATATAAATGCTTTGATTGTGTATTCCTGAATGGCAGGGGTTTGGACTAGATGGCCCTTGTGGTCTCTTCCAACTCTATGATTCTATGAAATCCTACCAATGCAGTTCTGAACATTTAGATTTAAAACAAAGGAGATTTTCAGACGCGATTTTCGGCAGTATATATTCCAAAACAGCTCCGTTGCTGCTGCGTGGCAGGGGAGCAGTTTTGGACAATGCCGTTCCTCTGCTGAACCCCTCCGTGTCACTTCCGTGACAGAATGGAGGAAACAGCGTCATATTTCATTCACGATTGTTGCCCGTGAGTGAAATATGACGCAGCTTCCTCCATTCTGTCACCAAAAACATTTATTTCTTACTCACATCAATCTAAGGGGAGAGGTGGGTAACAACAATAGATTAGACACATGATACCAGTTAAAAGAGCATATAAAACCAATATATATTAAAAACAATCAATACATACTTAGAAAATCATTGATATAAAAATCAACTGGGTAGGCCTGCTGGAAACACTGGTGTTTACTGTTGTTTTAAACTCAGAAAGTATAGTCAGCTGACAAATCTCTGACACAATCTAGGGGTAGTAAAAAAAAATGTCTTCTGAGTAACATTTGCCAGTATAGTTTTAGCTGACTGAAGTAAATGTCCCCCAGAGGACCTGAGTGTATGGCGTGGATTATACAGGACAAGGCAATCCCAAACCATGTAGGTCTTTAAAAGCAACACCCAGCACTGAAACGAATTGGCAGCCAGTGAAACGATTTTAATATTGATGAAATATGATTACAGTACTGCTATATGTACCAGTAACCAACAAGGCTGCTATGTTTTGAACTCATTGAAGTTTCCAAACTAGGTATAGAGGTTGTAGCCTTGAGGTTACAAGCACACGCACTACCATCTTTGGGCCTTCTAGCTCTAGGAAAGGGTGCAGCCGGTGTAACAGTAAAAGCTGATAGTAGACATTCCTGGCCATCGTATCTTTCTGTGCCATGGTTTGGGGTGACAGGTTCAGAAGTGTCTCCAAGCTTCAAACGCAATCTTTCAGTGTGAATGTAACCCCATCCAGTACTGGTTGACGTACCTCCGAACCCAGTTTAGGACCCTTGACAATAAGCACCTCTGTCTTGTCTGGACTTTAGATTCGCTTGTTTTTCCTTATCCAACCTATTAATTGGCAATAGACGAATGGTAGTTAATATTTTTAAGCCTTCGAAACAAACTCTCAAGGAATGGATTTTCCTTGGTTTTTTTCTGGGCTGTTGTGAAGCCATGTTCTGGAATAGTTTCTTTCTGACGTTTTGCCTGCATCTGTGGCTGGCATCTTCAGAGAATGATTGGGTAGGAGTGTGTGTGGGGTTATGTACTGTGAACCCCTGTTGGGGAGTATATGTAAATTTGTGTAATTGTATGGTTAGTTTCTGGGTATAGAAATGCCAGGCTCGTTAGTGTCTGTTTGGCTAATGGTTGGTTGATGGGTCATTATCTGCTGGGAATCCCCCTGTCCCTGGGTGGAGTTCTTTTGTAAGTGTTGAGTTTTGATTCTATTGTTCTTCAAAACTGGGTGCCATATTTTGTTTACTTTTAAGGTTTCTTCTTTCCTGTTGAAGTTGTCCAGGTGTTTGTGGATTTCAATAGCTTCTCTGTGCATTCTGACATGATAGTTGTTGGCCTGGTCCAGAATTTCTGTGTTTTTAAATAGCATTTTGTGTCCAGGTTGGTTTATAACATGTTTTGCTACTGCTGATTTTTCAGGCTGGCCCAGTCTACAATGTCTCTCATGTTCCTTGATTCGTGTTTGCACACTGCGTTTAGTGGTCCCTATGTAAACTTGTCCACAGCTGCATGGTATGCAGTAAACTCCTGCAGCTGTGAGAGGGTCTCTTTTGTCCTTTGCTGAGCGTAGCATTTCTTGGACTTTCTTGGTTGGTTTGTAGATTGTTTTGAGGTTGTGTTTCCTCATCAGTTTCCTTATTCTGTCTCTGACTCCTTTGATGTATGGTAAAAATACCGTCCCTTTGGGTGGCTGCTTTTCTTCATTCCTGTGTTTTTTTCTGGGTCTGGCTGCTCTTGTGATGTCTTATCTGGAGTAACCATTAGCTTGTAGGGCCCAGCTTAGGTGGCTCAGTTCGTCCTCCAGGTAGTGGGGTTTGCACATCCTTTTTGCACGGCCTACCAATGTTTTTATTGTGCCCAAGGAAAATCTATGGATGCCGGCCGTGAAAGCCTTTGACTTCTCAAGGAATGACTAAACATTTTGTGTAAATGTTTGTCGTATGGTGGGAGAGTGGAGAGATTATATCAGACACAACTCCTATGAACAAGCCATACCAGGAAGCAGGTATTTTATCCATTAAAACTATGTTTAAAGTACCAGTGTGATTTTACAAAAGGATTCTACAAGTATGCAATTGTCCCTCCACATTTGTGGGTTAAGCATTAGTGGATTTGATTATTTGCAGATTTGATTAATATATTCTCACTAGGCATTTGTAGGTGGAAATTGACCATAGAATCCTGCTGAAGGACCTACAAATGCTTAGAGAGAAAACTTCTCTAGGTGTTTGTAGGTCATCCATTGTGAAAAATAGTGGGCCTATTTGTGGTTTTTCCATTTTTGTGGAGCTGCTGTGCCCCTAACCTCTGCGAAAGTCAAGGGCTGACTGTATATATCATTTTACATAGGGAGTGTGAACATAGACATGCTACTACAGTAGGAACTCCATATCTGCTGGGGGTTGGTTCTGGGGGGTTGTGGATACCTAAAACGGTGGATAATAGCGAACACCATTGAAAATAATGGGACTTCTGGTTTAAAATACCATAGAGTTGCCTTGGAGGACCTAGAAAATGGTTAGAGAGGACACATTTTCTAGGAAGACTATGGTAGGTGTGCTGTTTTGTGTCCCATGGATAATTGAATCAGTGGACACGGGGGTCCTACTGTATTGTCTTAAATTCATACCTGTTGGAGGGGTACTGTGTAGATTTGCATGATCAGTAGAAATTACTTGATAGTGATCATTCCATACCAGTGATATCCATATGGAGCTAGAACCTCAGAAAACATTTGCAGTGAGGTCAGTATTCTGGCCACCACATATATTGCAAGGCACAAATGGAGGAAAACATCATTTCTCACTGATGCCAGAAAATCTGGATGTTCCTTTCATGAGACACACTTTTAGTCTGTATTCAGACTAAGTTAGTTGCACTTGACTCCCACTGAAATCAATGGAACTAAGTCATGACTAACATGTGGTTGTGTCATTCAGCCGGTCCCTAGGAACAGATTGTTAAAATTGTTAAAAGACACAAAGGCTGTAGAGGTTAAAAGGAGACAGAGACTGGAGTGGATAGATGAGGAGGACAGAGAGGTGAGAGGGTCAGGAGGAGGGAAGGATTGGATCATCTGAAGCCATGGGGGAGAGCTACAGAGGGGAACTGGTTATTAAATGATTTTGAATGACACCTCTGCTAACATGCCCCATGGTTTTCAGCCTAACTTAAATGTAATTAACATTTAAGTCTTGCTCCAGCCCAGTGTGCAGTGAGCTGTTTCTTGTAAGACTGTGTACCCTTAACCAACACCCCCCCCCCAAAAAACCTCATCAAAGTTAAATGTCAAAGCTACTTCAAATATTAAGACCTGCATTTAGGTATGTCCATGTTAGCTTCAGAACCTGTCATGTTGGGATCTTATCTCAATTCATGCCTAAGTACTAAAGAGCAGAATTTTAACACCATATGGGCTTTACTGTTCACTCTGAGAGCTTCCAGTAATCTTCCTACTCGTGATGCATCTAAATTGAAAATGTACTGGTTTTACGAAGGACAAATTACTTTTGCAGCAGTGGCTTCGTTAGCAAACAATAGTGAATCAGTTTTGTCCACTCATTCCTTGATCTAGAGCTTATGTGCTTGTATTCCCTTATTTCCTGTTGTGATCACAATACAGGTTGAGTATCCTTTATCCAAAAAATCAGAAATGCTCCAAAATCCAATTTTTTTTTAGCTGCAACACAAATAGTGTAGTATTTACTGTACAGTATTTGTGAGGCTGGAGAGAAACCCCTGTGGGGAGAGATGGTTGGAGGGCTGCGCTCTCCTGCCCTCCTTCCCCACAAGTACATCTGGCCAGGATAAGTGAGCAGCTCTGTAGAATGCCCTGCAGCTGTTGCCCTCACCCGGGTGATGATGACTCTGGCTCCACCTCCCAAAGGTTAAAATGAGCAAGTGTCCGGAGAAGGAAACACCCATCTCTTGCAAGCAGCAGTTCATGATTGCCATTGCATCTGAGGCAGACAAACATATAGGAGTAGCCATAGTGCAAGGGAAGGCAGGTGGTTGTACTACCCTGTACCTGGCCGCTGCCACACCATTACATCCAGTGTTCACATTGGATGTAATGGTGAACTAATGGGAGAAGCCAAGGAATGTGAGCATGCTGGTCAGAATACCAATAGCCAAATTGTAGTTTGATGTGAAGTCAAAGGCTTTCACGGTCGGCATCCATAGATTTTCTTTTTCCTGTACTGTGAGGCCGTGTTCTGGAATAGTTCTGGAATAGTTTCTTTCTGACGATTCACCTGCATCTGCGGCTGGCATCCTCAGAGGATGGTTGGGTAGGTGTGTGGATTTCAGTAGCTTCTCTGTGCTTTTTGACATGATAGTTGTTGGCCTGTTCTGTGTTTTCTGTGTTTCTGTGTTTTCAAATAGCCATTGTGGCTGACGGGCAGGGTATTAAATAAATAAATAAATAAATACAGCATTTTGTGTCCAGGTTGGTTTATAACATGTTCTGCTACTGCTGATTTTTATGGCTGGCCCAGTTTGCAGTGTCTCTTGTGTTCCTTGATTCGTGTTTGCACATTGCGTTTAGTGGTCCCTATGTAAACTTGTCCACAGCTGCATGGTGTGCAGTAAACTCTTGCAGCTGTTAGGGGGTCTCTTGTCCTTCGCTGAGCATAGCATTCTTGGGTTTTTTTGGTTGGTCTATAGATTGTTTGGAGGTTGTGTTTCCTCATCAGTTTTCCTATTCTGTCTGTGACTCCTTTGATATGTACTTTTCAGTAACTACTGTGTGCATGTGCGCCTGATATTTGAACGTCCTTCTTAGCACTTGCTTTATGTTCGAATTTGCCTGGTTTGCAGGTATGTTCTTGTATATTGTTGATCCTGGGTATGAAAATGATGAACCTCATCCCATCTTGAAGGTTCAGGACAGACCTCAAATGTGTGGGTTTTTTTTAAGAGAAGAAAAACAAAAACCAAGCAAAAGTAAAAAGTTTCATTACAAGTGGTCAGGCGTTTTTGGAGATCTAGATAACAGAGAAATTTCACACTTGTAGGGAAACCATTGTGCTGTTTTACATGTAATAGCAAACCATGATAAGACCATTCATGTCTAAACCTTCATCTCCTGTGCTGTGGATCCCTCCATAACAACCCATTATTTGTCATTGTGAATCAGCAAGCTATGGTTTGTGCTTTCCCTGCTCATCAGAACTGGAAATCTACTTCAAATTATGGCTTCCAGTTCTGGTGAAAGACAAGTGCAAACTATATTTTTATTGCTGTTATATCTAGAAATATGGGTTGTGTGAACAAGGCAGAGGGAAAGAAACAATTGGAATGATGGAATCAGGGATAAGGAGATCATGTCTCGGGTATCAACTGTCAAATGTGTATGGCTTTTGTGTCCCCCAGCCCATATTTAGAGCCTCTGCTTTTTGATAATTGTTCTTAGAGGCACTTCATGTTGATCTTACATATCATAAAGAGACCAAGAAGGAACCTGAATGCTATGCTTTGAGAATCTTTGAGTTTTACAAGTTATATCCAACACCTTTGGTTTTGCTACATCCCAATGGAAAAGGGAGCCTATCTTCATGCTGAAGTCTCAGTATTTTATGGTTCGAAGGAACCCATCAATTTTGAGGTGTCATTTCATTTTTACAAGCTGAAGCTTTTCAGGAATCAATAAGGGGAGAATTCTGTAGAGTGCATCATGGCATTTCAGACTTGCAAAGGTGTGAAGAAAAGCTGGGAAGTCTTCCACCTGGTGAAAATCCCAAGACTTAGTTTGAAAAAGGCAGTCCTTGCCATCATTGGTACTGGGAATTCTAAGTATACAGATGAATGTCCCGAGGCTGTGAACATGAGATCTGAGGAGATGCTTACTTCTGTCACTGAGGGATGTTCTAGTTTTTCTTGGTTCACAACAACAATTTTGTAGCCTTGGAAGTAGTAGATTCATATCAGCTGGCCCTGATTCAAATCTGCACCATATCAATTTAATCCAACAAGTTTATCTATAACAGACATATAGTCACCTTCCCAAACAAAGGGCCACCATAAACATCCTAGCACTCAGTCTTAACTGTCTCCAGCCAATTGTCCTGTCTCCTTTTCTTCACCAGTTATAGGTAGATACTACAGGCTAATTTTTCAGTTATGTGCAGCATCATTCTTGTTTCCATGTACAAGACAGCATGCTGTGCCAACAGCCTTCAAAATGGTGAGACCCTGTGTGTAGTAGATTGTGAAATGACAACTCTCCGTGCCAGCACTTCCAGCCAGCAGATAAGCAGACCCTATGTAGGAAGGAAATGCTGCTATTGCATTCCCCACGTAGGCTCCACATTTCAGATGCTAATGATTCGGTTTTGGACCCAATTGCACAAAAGCAAGAATCATGCCGCACACTAATGTAAGAACAGCTTCAGAAGCTGCAGTACCTACAAAAAAATAAATGTGAGTGGATTCTACATACTGATACTTGTTGCTGTGTTTCAATGCAATCTCATCCAAGAGATGTGTATTCAAAATTATTATATGACCTGTCATTACATTACTAGTAACTCCTAAGGAACTTGCATAGAATTTTGCCCATGGATATAAGAGAGCTACTGTTGCATATTGTGTTAGACTGGGACTTGTGAATTCTAGGTTATCATCCCCACTGGACAGTGAAATTCCCTGGCTGAAGCTGCCTGGGTGAATTACCCTGATCTACCTCACAGGATTGTTGTGAGGATGGACAGAAGAGGAGAGCTATGTGTGCTGCCTTGAACTCATTCAAAGATAGCTGGAATATACATATATTCAATAAATATGTAACTGGACATATTTAAGGCAAATTGGATATTCACATGGCTTTTAGAAGAAACCTGAAAGAGGGAAAGCCCAGTTGGTGCTGCTGTAATCTGATGTGTGTGAATGTATGATCACATGTTCAAAAATATTAGCTTGGCTAGGGTTGGACAACTTGTGGCCCTCCAGATGCTATTGAATTGCAACTCCTATCAACTTTAGCTAATGTAGGCAGTGGGTGAGTGGGTGCTATGGCAGTTGCAGCCCAGTGACATTTAAAGTACCAGAAGTTACCCACCCCTGGTTTAAAGGTTTATCCTTTCCATTTATTCTTTCACCTGCCTGAAATCCTCTGAGGTGCATAGAGGGCTTGTGGGAGAGCCCAAAACTTACCTTATTTTGTGCATTGGACTGTAGAATATTAGAACAAGTTGGAGAGACTCCTGTTTCATCTTTGCTTCTGAGGACAAAGCAACTGAGCTGTGGGAGTCTGCTGGGTGTTGTCTTCACAATAGGGCTTGGGACACTCCTCCCAATGTGTGAATGCCTGCACTTTGTAAGCACAAAAATGGATTGGAAGTAATGTCCATATACTTCTTGAGAGTGTTCAGCTGGCAGTGCAGTTTCCCTGCAGCATTCAGGTTTCATTACAAAACTTCTCTGCTAAACCTTAAGCCACATTGATTCTGTTTGTCATCCGAGGCTTGACAGGATTACAGCAGTGGAATTTAAAGCCATAGGGCATAGTAAGCCATTGGTGTTAGTTTGCCAGAGACAGGCTGGTATCTGACCATGGGGAAAACTATAAGCAACGTTTTAATGGATGCTCTTGGGTACAAGAGTGAATGTGTGGAACTCTTTGTCTTAGCAGAAGGTCATTTTGTGGTGTTCAAAGTTTGGAAAGAGACTATAAATATAGACTGTGCTCTATTAAACCAATGATTGTCATTTTCAGTTCTGGCACTCTGTCAGGAAAACTCTTCTGCTTTTTTCAATATGAATTGTTGTCTTTTCCCCACTAATTTTATTGTGAAATACACAAATGAAGATAACAGTCACTGGTCCTGTCAATTACTGTGTAGAAAGTGCAATATACTATACTGTAGTTTCATTTTGATTTTTGTTTTGTTTTGTTGTTGTTATTGGTATTATTATTAGAATCATATAGAATCATAGAATCATAGAATTGCAGAGTTGGAAGAGACCACGAGGGCCATCCAGTCCAACCCCCTGCCATGCAGGAAATCTTGATCAAAGCATCCCCGACAGATGGCAATCCAGCCTCTGTTTAAAGACCTCCAAGGAAGGAGACCCCACCACGCTCTGAGGGAGTGCGTTTTGACAGCTCTTACTGTCAAAAAGTTCCTCCTAATGTTGAGGTGGAATCTCTGTTCCTGGAGCTTGCAGTATGTAACAACCAGGGTTTCTTGTAGAGGATATTCTGCTACTCTCCCACATTCTTTTTGCAGAGTAAAAATGTTTTTTTATTACTCACTAATTATATAACATCTATCACTGTGGTAAGAAAAAGTTGTAGCATAGGAAATTTCAACTCTGCAAAGGCCCCCAAATTTATTTTGGGACACAGGTTGATAACACAATTCAGTTTAAAATCCAGATTGCTCCCTCCACTGTGGGAGTTTGTGTTATATGGTGCCCTTTTGCTCAAAATGGGCAAAGGATATCAAAGGATATCAATGGATATCCTAACTAACCCATCCCCTTTCCTTTCATTTCCTACTTTTAGCTCTGTTATGGCTGCTCCCCCAAATGACATACATCAATTCTTCCTTCTTATTCCCACTTCTCTTTTTCTTTTTCTTGTCCTTGAACTCATACTCGAATCCAAAGTTTAGGTAGCATTCTGTGCTCTTGATATTCAATGAATCCAGTACTGAATAGAATTGCAATAAAGGAAAGGAGTCTCTTTCCCAAGTAGCCTGAATTCTTAGCAGTGTGGGAGCAGGGCCAGTTTAAGGAATTTTGGGGCCCCCTGCAATGCTTTATTTTGGGCCCCCCATATGTTTATCTCAGGTCAGTGTAACCTAACCCATTCACCATAAAGGATGTTTAGATTACAGCAGGACCCCCGTATCCATGGATTCATTATCCATGGGACATAAAACAGCACACCTACCATAGAGTCTTCCTAGAAAATGTGTCCTCCCTAGCCGTTTTCTAGGCCCTCCAAGGCAACTCTATGGTATTTTAAACCAGAAGTCCCATTATTTTCAATGGCATTCACTATTATTCATGGTTTTCAGAATCCACGCCTCCCCCTAGAACAGTGATGGGCAACCTTTTGAGCTTGGTGTGTCAAACGTCGCCAAAAAACTGAGCATAACTCGGGTGGTGTGTCACTTTGAGGAAAAAACATTATTTCGCGATATTTATTGTTTAATCAACAATATTATTAATTGTTTATTAATAATTAATGAGTTGTCACAACTCATGTGACAACTGAGTAATCAAAATGTACAAGTACTCCCTTCACATTCATGAGGGTTAGGTTCCGAAGACCCCCGCGAATGTGAAAAATCCACGAATAATAACAGCCCCCCCCCGGCTTCCTGAAAGTGGCGACGGGGCTTTCAGAGGCCCCATTGCTACTTTCCCCCACCTCTCTCCGACCCATGGGTTTATTTTGGGGGGGATACCACACCCACGAGTGAAGCAGGGAAAGATATAAAAGAGGTGGACTTACCTGCTGGAGGTAGAGGAAGGCTGGGGGCACGGTAGCGAGTGTGGGAGCAAGGCGGAGTTGGAGACGAGGAGGCAGCCTGAGATAGCCGTGGATCAGAGCATGTGTTGCCGGGTACCCTAGGAGGGATTACGCAGGCAGCTCCTCGGCTCCCAGACGTTGGCTTCTTCCCTTCACAGCACTTACTCCTCCTCCCCACAATGTCACACGCACATGCGCATTCTCCCCCCTCCTCTTTTGGCAGCTCCCCTGTGCGGAGCTAATTAGGAGGGCTCCATTGGAGAAGCTGCGTGCGGTGCCCTGGGCTCAAACAAGAGGCCCACCTGCCCACCACCTTCCCCGGCCTTTCTGAGGCGGCTCTGAGGCTTTGAAGCCTCGGAGCCCCCTCGGTAAGGTCGGAGAAAGGCCGGGCAGAGTCCCTCCCTCCCACCCGCTGCTTTTCCCCGCCTTTCCAAGGCAGCACCGAGGCTTCAAAGCCACGGAGCCCCCTCGGGAAAGCCGGGGAGAGGCCGGGCGGCCACCCTCCCACTCGTCCGCCATCTTCCCTGGCCTTTCGGAGGCGGCTTCGAGGCTTCAAAGCCACAGAGCCCCCTTGGGAATGCCAGGGAGAGGCCGGGCAGCCACCCTCCCGCTCACTTGCCATCTTCCCTGGCTTTTCCGAGGCGGCTCTGAGGCTTCAAAACCTTGGAGCCACCTCAGGAAGGATGGGGAGAGGCCGGGCAGCCACCTTCCCGCTCACCTGCCATCGTCCCCGACCTTTCCGAGGCGGCTTCAAGTCTTCAGAGCCACCTTGGAAAGGCTGGGGAGAGGCCGGGCGACCACCCTTCTGCTCACCCACCACCTTCCCCCGCCCGCCGGCCACCTTACCAAGCCTTTCTGAGGCGGCTCCAGGGAAGCACAGCAGGCCTTGGGGGGTGGCCAGGTGGGGATGAGGCTCCACCCCCCTGCCTCCCTAAAGTGGTGATCGGGGCTTCATAGCCCCGCCTGCCACTTTCTCCCCTCCTCCCTAAAGTGAGGCTTTGAAGACCGGATCGCCACTTTAGGGAGGGTGGTGAGGTTGTGTACGGGGGCGGGGTGGAGGCCTTACAGCCGTGTGTCAACACCAATGGCTACACGTGTCAGTGCTGACATGCGTGTCATAGGTTCTCCATCACCGCCCTAGAACCAATCCCCAGTGGATAAGAGGGACCTACTGTATTACATAATTTGCCACCAATAATTTAGTTTAAAAACTATATTATAGGCACTAACATAATGTTTTTTGTTTATTAGCAATTAACGTAATGGTGTAGATTTCCTCAAAGAAAAGAAAGAGTGGACTACAAGCTAAACATGAGTTAGCAGTGTGATGCAGCAGCAAAAAATGCCAATGCGATTCTAGGCTGCATTAATAGGAGTAGTGTCTAGATCAAGCGAAGTAACAGTATCACTCCATTCTGCTTTGGTCAGACCTCACCTGGAATAATGTTTCCAGTTCTGGGCACAACAATTCAAGAAACATACTGAGAAGGATGGTGGGAGGTCTGGAAACCATTACACCCTATGAGGAATGGCTTAGGGAGCTGGGTATGCTCAGCCTGGAGAAGAGAAGGTTGAGAGGTGACGTGACTGAGTAAGGAGCAAGATTGTTTTCTGCTGCTCCAGAGACTAGGACAAGGAGCCATGGGTTCAAACTACAGGAAAAGAGATTCCACCTGCATATTAGGAAGAACCTCCTGACAGAAAGAGCTGTTCAGAAGTGGAATGTACTGCCTTGGAGTGTGGTGGAGTCTCCTTTAGGTTTTTTTAAACATAGGTTGGATGGCAATCTGTCAGGAATGCTTGGATTGTGTGTTCCTGCAGGGCAGAAGCCAATTGGATGGGATGGCTGTTGGGGTCCTTTCCAGCCCTATGATTCTAGGCTGCATTCAGAGGCTGGGAAAGTTACTCTTGGATTACACCTCCCAGAATCCCCCTGCCAGCACCCTTCTCAAGGTTTGGTTGCATTGTTCCTTTTCCAGCATTCTCTAGCCCAGTGGTTCTTAACTTGGGGTCCGCAGTGTCCTCACATGGTGTCCACAAGGGCTTGAAGGCTGCTTGGCCCACCTCCTCCCTGTAGTGGAGTAGTCACGTGACAGGAACCAAGGCAAAGGCTGGCTGACTTGGCCTGCACATTGCCATTCAATCCACTCCAGCCACAAACTTGCAGGAAGAAGCAAGAGTGCCTCTGATAATTCCTCATGGAATTCACTGGGAAATTGATCTGTCTTAATGGGAATCTGCATCGATTCATCGTATTTGGAAGGGGGCAGCAAAAAAACCTCCAAAATCTACACCAGGAGAGCCTTTCTGGAGTTTTTACGAAGCTCCATAGGGGATATGCATTCCTGCTTGTTAAGATAGTTGCATTCACATCGCTGTGCTTTCCCTTGGGAGAGGAAGTGCAAGCTGATTGGCTGGATGAGTATGGGAGCAGGGCTTGCTAACAGGACAAGCATTCGCTGCCACCATGTTGGCTTTTCACCTTAGTGGGTGATTGCTAACATGATAAAACAGCGATTTGTATTATCTTTCTCTCTCTCTCTCTCTCTCTTTTTTTGTAAACGTGATATATCACGTGTGCACACCATGGTAAATGTGTGTTTTTTTAAAAAAAAGTTGGGCTGTGGCAGATTTAAAAACATGAGTAATTCACTCATGGCTGCCATCTGAGCAGGGGGGGCATGCAAAGTTTACGGGGGCTGTAAAACCATTAAGACAGTTGCAGCTGCTGCTAACTACAGTTGCCCCTCCACATTCGCGAACTTAGCATTTGCGGTTTTGAATATTTGCGGGTTTTGGGAGGGCCCCCCACCCTCCCAAAAGCAGCGACACAGGGACTCTGGAGGCCCCGTTAAGGCTTTGGGCGGGAGGATGGAAGGCCGGGGAGGCCTCCATGGGGCCCCTGGAGATAATTCAGAGGCCCCATGAAGGCCTTGGGCGGGAGGGGGGAGGGCTGGGGGAAAGCGACTATGGGGCCTCCGGAGGCCCCGTGGTCGCTTTGGTGGGGGAGGGGGAGGGCAATTGTTATTCGCGGATTTTTCGCATTCGTGGGGGTCTGGGGAACCTAACCCCCGCAAATGTGAAGGGATGACTGTATTATAATTACAGAGCACTCCTTTTTCCCCTCCCTCTCCTATAGATGACCCCTACCTTTTCAAGTATATAAATAGCTGATATTCCTTTGGATTTAAGGAAATGAGGTAAACCTTAATCTTACTTATTTGGGATAGTTGAGGTAACATGTACACTTTAGATGGTCATTTCTATTGCTGCATTCCTCTTTTCCCTGGCAGAATATTTATTTTTTTAAAGGATTTCTTTGTCACCTCTCAGACTGTTAGGACCCCTGAGGCAATGTACAAAGGATAAACACATTTTTAAAAAAATTAATAAAACTTTCAGATATTCGAATTTAGAATATGATTTCATAAATGTGTGAAATAGGTTTTCACAGCACACATTTAAATTAGTCCTATGCTTGATTTTAGCCAAAAGGCCGAGGTGCTTTTTGTGATCTGCACTACCACTCACATGTATCCTGCTCTCCCAGTGCAATGAATGTCCATTACGTCAAGCTTTTTCAATTAGCTGATTATTTAAAGAACTTGTCAGTGGTCAAGTGCTGCAGATTTTTTTCTAAGGCTAGATATGTTTACTCTATTGAATTACTTCGAGGCAGATTTGCTGCTGTCCCATATCTGGAAAGATGGTGCCCTTGCAGCAATATGGAAGTTGAGTCAATGAAGCATATTCTTTTGTCTTGTACCTTTTATAATCAGGTCAGCTACTCTGTAATTACTCCACTGTTGAGTAAATTTCCTAGAAGTTCAGACCAATGTTACATCAGGTTCCTACTGGAAGACAAGTCCCCAAAAGTGACCCTGGCTGTTGCTAAATTTCTTACAGAGGCAGCCAGGATTGGAGCTAATTGTACATTAGACAAAAGTCGATTATAAATGTTTTATTGTTTTGTGATTTTTCTGATATTTTATGTATTTTCTCTTATGATTGAGTTAAATTATTCCTGTTGTTTCCCTTGTTGAATGAAAAAGTTGCAATGACAATAGAATAGTCAGCCCTCTTGCACTTTTTAAAATCTTTCATTAGTGGTATTTGTAAGTGATGTATGTTTCAATTCATGCATTTTATTGCTGTTTTTTGTGTGAAAGCACTCTAAACATTTTGAACAAGGCTCAGTTTGGGAGAATCTGGTCTTCAATATATCACTGTCCAATGCTTCTGGTTTTCTGTTTAGTAATGCTAATTTTGTTACTCACATGGTTCATATTTATACTTTGAATACCATCTGTGTAACTGGTACTGAAAAGTGTCATAAGGGAAAAGAATAGGTCCCTGTCCAATGAAGCTTACCATCTCAATTTTGACCTTGGAAGCAGACAGCTAAAGAGGAGAGGTAAATAAGGCACAGGATTAATGTGAGCAAGTGCAATTATTTATACTTAGCTTGGTGATTTGGCAAAATGTAGGTTTTGGGAGAAGGAGTTGCTAAGATTGAAAATACTGTAGATGGTGAAACACACTGAACTATGAACATTTCATTTCATTTCATTCCACTGCTATCCTACCTTTATTCCAAGGAGCTCAGGGCAGCCCAGTGGCATTCTTTATCTTCAATATTGTGGCCCAGCCTTTTCTAACATGGTGCTCTCCAGATGTTTTGGTGATTCCCATCATCACTGACCAATGGTTGTGAGTGTTAGGGCTGATGGGAATTATAGTCCAAATGTATGGAGGCACCACCTTGGGAAAAGCTGCTTGAGTTGCTATTTCATAGTCTATTGCATTTCAAAAGATGCTGTTTGCCAGCATAGTCTCTGCAGCTGTGACTCTTGCTTTCCTTCTATATTCTGAAAGTGGCAATAATTTTACTGTAAAAAACAATCCAAAATCAAACCCCAGTGGTTTCCTCACAACCACTGTCACTGTGTGATAAGCACAAAGGCTGATTTTCCATTATAAGTAGCTCTTATCTTCATTATGAAAGATACTTAGTGGGTGAAATTATTCCCTCATCATAAGCATTTAGCTAATAATTATATGCTGCATAAATCTTTTTAATACGGCATAATGAAAAGCCTGTGAACTAAATGCATATTATGGGAATGCTTGCACTGAGTTGTTTTCCATGATTTTCCATTGTGGGGGGAAAGAAAAAATGAAATTCCATTCATCACAGCTTTGATGCTGTATCCTGTGTACTCCTCCCTTTCCTATTGTGTGACAGACAAAAGCAGACAAAAAAAAAATCAAATACATAACAATGCAGAGGAAAAACATTTTCTTCCTTTGCATTGGGTGCTACCATCCATCTGCTCAGTCATAATTTGCTTTGCTGTGACCTGGTTGACTATAATGGCATTTCCTTCTGCACCCTCAATGGCAGTGCATTTAAGCAATTATTTCAGATTACCCATGAGAAGTAATTTAGGTCAGTAGAGACCTAAACATGATAAAATCCTTGCTCTGATATGAACTTGTGCCACAGCAGATAATCTCTTTCCCTATTTAGACCTTGTGTACCTTTAAAAACAACAACATCCACTTCAGCTCATCCTATTCTTTATCTTCCAAACAGATAACACTGCTGAAAAAGTAGAGGAACAGTTTAAAGATGGATTCCATTGTTAATGGTGTTTATGTCCCTGTGTTATTTATCTATCAATTGCTTCTCTCTCTGTGTGTATGCTGTCTCCTATCAGCTTTATGCTGACTCCATGAATTTCATAGGGTTTTCTTCTAGAGCTTTGAAAATAAGAGGCTAAGAAATTTGTTTTAGATCAGTGGTGGACAATATCATGGAGATTTTGAATCTGTTAGCAAAAACTCATGCCTTTTTTCATTCTTGGGGGGAGGTAGATGGAAATGTTGAGGAAATGGTCACATACGTCATTCTTAGTTTTGTGGCAAACCTAAACTTATTTTACTGCTTTAACAACATAAAATGCTTCACTAGCACTTGTAATAGTGATGCTTGACACATTTATAAAATTCACAATGATAAAAGTCTTAGTTTTGTACAAACGTTATTGTGAATATATCTTTAATAAAGAGAGAGCTGCAAGTGTCTGTATTCTATGATGCCTACAAAGATGTACCCTAATGTTTGCCATCTAAGACATGGGGGCAAATGAACAGAGAAACCACACATTTTGTAATCATATGGAATGTATTATATGGACAGGCATGATCTCTCTCATACAATCACAAAAAATAGGCTGATAGCATTTTTTGATGTAAAGGATAAGTCAGCTCTGAAAATATTGAGCTCATGACCAGTGTATTATCACTGTGATCATTACATAGCATATTCATTGTGGACAGTGGACAAAGATACTTGTTTCTAGTTTTACTGTCACCATCCATCTGTCTCTCCATCCATCCCTTTATTTATATATCGCCTTTCTCCCAGACTGAGGGGTTGTCTAAACAGTGAAAATACTCCTCATGGAATGTGAGGAGTATACAACCTGTCTTAATGGGAGGAGTATACAACCTGCCGTGGCTGTATTCGGATGGAGGAGAGCCCCAAATGCCAAAAACTCCACAAAGGAAAAGCCTTTGTAGTTTTTCCTGGAGTTTTTAAAAAATAGCAGTATGTGTGTGTGCTCACGTGCCTTCCTGCTTGATGGGACAAGCGACGCAAATAGATTCGATTTCCCATATGAGCGGAAGCACAAAGCTGATTGGTTGGATGGGGTCAGGGGTTGCTAACAAGGCAAGCACCCAGAACCACCATTTTTTGACTTAGCGAGTGATCTCTAATGCGATAAAATGGGAGTTTATTTGGTTTTTTGCTTTTCTGTTGAGGCAAAATACATACTTTAGCACCTTAGATATGCTTTTTTTTTTTTAAACTGTTTGGCAATGGCAACTGGTGAGAATAAAAATGCGAGTAATTCACTCATGGCTGCCATCTTGATTTGCAGGCATGCCCGCTTGCACAGCAAACGTGGATAGCTTCGCATGCTTACTATCTACTTAACCCTCCCCAAAACCCATTAAGACAAATTGCAGCTTCTGCAAGTTGCCTTTACTGGGGAGCAGTCCGCTTCTTTTGCCTCATATAGACAATCCCTGGGACTCAAGGTGGCTTACAAAACACAGAAAAGTACAATAGAAGCATGTATAGTTAAAAACATACAAAAACTGTAATTAAAATAGTATTGAATTAAAAACAGAATTAAGATCATTTATTACTTTAAAACAAAGATTGAAACATTGCAGCACCATAGAAGGCCCTTCTCTGATTAATAATCAGTTCCCAAAGCCTTGCTGGAACAGGGAGGTCTTCATCTGCTGCTGAATAGACAACAACGAAGGAGCTATTCTAAACTCCCTATGGTGGGAGTTCCAAAGTGTGAGAGCAGCCACAGAAAAGGTTGTGTTCCCACAAGGTTTACCTGTGAAGGTGGAGGGACAGAGAAAGACAGAGAGATGGGGCCTCCTCAGAAGATCTTAAAACACAGACAGGTTAACATAAGAGAATGTTGTCCTTCAGATAATCTGGACCTGAGCCGTATAGGGCTTTATAGGACATAATTGGCACTTGGAATTATGCCCCAAAATATACTGGCAAGCCAGTGGAGCTGCTGCATCATGGGAATTGTATGCTCCCTATAAGCAGCACATGTTAGCAATCTAGCTGCAGCTATTTGGACCAGCTGAAGTTTCTGAATACTCTTCAAAGGCAGCCCATTGTAGAGTGTATTATAGTAATCCAGTTGGGATGTAACTTAAGGCATGTGTCACCATGGCCAAATCAGATGTCCCAAGGAATGAGCATGGCTAGTGCACTAGCTTTAAATGTGGGAATGGACTCCTGGCCAGCACAGAAACCCCGAGCATCCAGGTTTCAGGGCTGAAGCCAGAAGAAATCCACCAAAGTAGAACAAAGTTCAGTATAAGAAGGCAAGCACTGATGTGCAAATGGTGACATCCCCACCCCCAGTATGTCCTTTCATGGAGATGGCAACACACACTAGGTACAGAAATTTCTCTCAGATTTAAATTTTGTAGATTATTGCTCTCTAATTCTGTAGACTGCCTTGAATACTGATCTTCATTCTAAGATAATCTTGGCATATAGAGCTAGTAAACCCTTGTCTTAGAAATTATTTCTCTTGTCCCAAAGGAGAAAACACTTAATTCGATTTTTTCACTATACAGTTGTCCCTCTGTATCCATGGATTTAAGTATTAATAGCTTGACAATATTTTTGAAATATAATAATCCAAAAAGCAAACCTTGATTTTGCCATCTTATATAAGTGACACCATTTTGCTATGCCATTGCATATAATGGGACTTGAGTATTCACAGATTTTAGTTTCCACTTAATTCGATTTTTTCACTATACAGTTGTCCCTCTGTATCCATGGATTTAAGTATTCATAGCTTGACAATATTTTTTGAAATATAATAATCCAAAAAGCAAACCTTGATTTTGCCATCTTATATAAGTGACACCATTTTGCTATGCCATTGCATATAATGGGACTTGAGTATTCACAGATTTTAGTTTCCACAGGGGGTCCTGGAACCAAACCCCAGTGAATATGAAGGGATAACTATATTTCCCCCCATTGGTGATGTTTTGTCCTTGGGGGAAAATGGAACAAAAAAGTTTCCCCCAAATTTTGTGGGTTATTTCCAGGGGGTTGCATCACTAGTTGGATTACAGCTCCTATCATCTATTACCATTAGCTAACTTGTGAACGCCTGCCTTTTTGGATTTTTAACCCGCTGTATGGATTTTTTACCCCTTGTATAGATGGGACCTAAGTAGGGCTGATGTGAATTGGAGTGCCATGGTCACTCATCTCTGTTCTACATTATCTGAAGGTCTTAACAGACCACACTCAACTGAAGAGCTCTTCCATTTTGTTTGGCAGTAGCGGCAGCAACAATGAGTAAACAGGAGAAAGAGAACTCTTCAGTTGTTGCTGGCTCTTAGTAATCACCATTGTCTTACCAGTCAAGTTACATTTTAAAGTCTACCTGTATGATTTAAATTCTATCTATGTGCTTCCTAAGTATTTCTTTATACTGGTGGGTGTGGTTCAGTGGGGCAGAATGTGGTCATTGATAGATCTGGGTCTGCAATGAAAAAAATGCTGTGTTCCCTTGAGCAAATGAGGGCTTCTTGGCATCAGGGGCACATCTGCACTGTGGAAATAATGCAGTTTGACATGGCTCCATCCTACAGAATATTGGCATTTGTAGTTTTGTGAGGCACCAGCACTCTTTGGCAGAGGATGCTAAAGACCTTGTAAAACTGCAAATCCCAGGATTCCATAGGATGGGGGTACAGCACTTAAATTAGTGTCAGTTTACATTATTTCTATAATGTAGATGCATTCCAGGTCCCACAACAATCTGTTCCTGTTTCCTTTTAATTTGTCCTCCTTCTGAGGATAACAGCACACACACACACACACAAAGAGAGAGAGAGAGAGAGAGAGTTAAGTATCATTTCAGTGATAACACAGAATTAAGTTAAGTAAGTAATTAAATGAAAGACAGTGCTAAAGAGCCAACACATTTTTACATTTCCCAGCTGTTCTCCCCCCCCCACCTCTTTTTGCTTTTTGTTAACTTCTCAAGGTTGGAGAATTGCATGAGACTCAGGAAGCTAAAGAAACTCAGATTAATGGTGTTATAAGAGAGGGAGAAGGGAAAACCAAGAGAAGGGTTTTTGGTCTGGTGAATGAAAAACAGAACTTTCAAAAACTCATGGAGCTGTTTCCTTCTCTCCCAAACTCAAAGCAGGAGCAAATGGGTGGTGAAGGTCAGCAGTAAAATGGTGGCTAGCAGGCATTTAATTTAAATTTAAATGGAAATTTAACATACACTTAATAGTTACGTTTTTACCTTTCTAACATAAATGCAGTTGAATTAGACTTTCTAACTTATTAATGATTAACTGAACACACAAACCTCTTTCTACTAACGTTCCTATCTCTGGTAACTAGTATAACAGGAACCTCTCCCAGTTCTGGATCAAAAGAAGCAACTGTTGTGGCATTTGTGTAATATTTCTTGCTGAGATTCTTTCACTCACTCTTGGGAGTTCTGTGGCTGGAATGGGTTCCTCTCCCAGTTTCCATAACAAAAAAAAATCGATGACATTATTAGATTATTAGATTGTTTGCACCACCAGTCATGCTGTTCATGCCCAGTAAATGGCTAACTAATATAATGTCTGGGATACTCATTGACAGAATATAACCTCAGGCGATAGGGCGGGGAAGGGAGTGAAGCCGTCATCTAAACAACGTCTTGTAAGAAATAAAAGGCAAATGAGCAATGTCCTTTGAACATTCTGTGGGTATGTAGAAATGGCTTGGACGGAGGGTGCTGTTTCATTGCTTAAATACACCATGTCCACATCTGTGCTCATTTTGATCTCCAAGTGATACAACAGGGTGGATTATGCAGGTTGACCATGTCCCTGCTGTAGTGACTGTAACTTAGGAACTATGTACTTCGGTGCCATGTTAGTAATATATATGAACATCCTTAAGCAGAATCTCTCTCTAGTGCATGAGTGTGTCACTCGAAGAAGCTCGCCACTGTTTCAGATAAAAACAGACTTTCCCAGGATCTGCTGGAATCATTTTAACCAAGGTGCTGGAGCTGGTATGCCAAACCTTTGACTCCAACACTGCTATTTTTCTACTGTCTGACTCTGACTCCTTCATAAATGGCAAATGTATATTGATTAGTAATAACAAAATTACTACAGTAAAATGGTATCACAAGTCATTTCATCACCACCATGTTAATCATCAGGCTCTTTGGATTGATAGAACATAAAATATATTTGATTAAAATTCTGAACAAGACAGCTTCCCTAAATTCCCATGAAAATAAACATGCAACAGAATAGGCATTCAATATGGTCAGTTTTTATTTTGAAGTCAGAGTCAGTACCTTTCCCTGCCCCCCCACCAGCTCTTAACTTCATCCAATATTGTTTCTGACTGATCCACAGCCCTGATTTTAACTGGAGTTGCCAGGGATTTAACTAATGACACCCAATTCTGCTTCTCCATCACATCTGAATCAGGTGCAGCCATGCAAGTTCTGAACTAGTGCCTGGATGCAGTGGTGCGCTAGATGAGGATCAATAAACGGAGGTGGAATACTGGCAAGATAATAGGTCTTGTGGGTGACCGATTCCCATGCCCCACAGATAGGTAGACAGCCTGTTCTGGGTAGGATGGCACTTTGGTTAAAGATGCATGTTTGCAGCTTTGGGTAATCCTAGATCCACTGGATGTCCAAGTGGCTTCAGTTGCTCAAAGTGAAATTTATCAGCTTTAACTGATATGGCTGTTGTGGCCATTCTTAGACAGAGATAGCTTGGCTTCAAGGATGGCTTATTATGATAGCCCAGGCATTGATAACTTTAGTACTCAATGATTGCAAAGCACTTTATTAGGGTCTGAAAACTTCAGCTGGTAGCAAATGCTTCAGATAGGCTTTTGGGTGAGGCAGGCTAGTGATGGCACAGAACAATTCTGCTGAAATAATTGCACTGGTTTGCTACAAGGATAGGTTTAAAGTTTGTTATGAGTTTATAACATTCTAACAACTTGGATCTTAGTTACCTGAGGTACAGTCTTCCTTGAGATCATCTGAGAGGCTGTACAAGTAGGATTTGGCATCCACGGATTTAAGTATTCACGGTAGGAAAATATTCTTTAAAAAATAATAATCCAAAAAGTAAACCTTGATTTTGCCATCTTATATAAGGGACACCATTTTGCTATGCCATTGCATATAATCGGACTTGAATATTCACAGATTTTGGTATCCACAGGGGGTCCTAGAACCAAACCCCAGCGAATATGAAGGGACAACTGTATTCTTGCTTGCAAATTTAGATCTGATGCCTTGGATCCTTAGCTGATAACCTGTATTTCCAGTCAGTGTTCCATTGCATATAGATGAAGAAAAAGGATCTTGTCGTAGAATGCTGCGTAGACACCTGTGCCTTCTATGAGCTGACTGTGTGTGTTAGTGGTGTGTGTGACTTTATAAATTGATGCAATAATAACAATAATAATTTTAATGATCATAATTTGTATTCCAATTTTTCAGGGTACAAATGCTTTGACTGTGTATTCCTGAATGGCAGGGAGTTGGAGTAGATGGCCGTTGTGGTCTCTTCCAACTCTATCATTCTATGAAATCCTAAGTAGTGCCACATGATTTTGATATGTTTGGCAGTCATTTAGAGCAGGGCATTCAGTGTAGTGGCACCTACTGTTCTTCCATTAGAAGTTCAATATGCTCCAGTTATGTCTAGTTTTTGTAAAAGGCAAAAGATTTATATGATCTAAAGAGAAACCAGAGTACAGTATATGTAGTTTTTTTGGGGGGGGGGGTATAAGTGTTGATGATTTTGGTTTTTGTGATGTCATTTGGTTATTGTAATTGTATGTTTTTTTTCTATGAGTGTTTGCACATTTTAGTTTTTTTTTTCTTTTGTGGTGTAGTTTTAATGAAAATATTTGGCATATGTTTTTGGCATATGTTGTTTGAACAAACTTCCCCTGGCATCTTTCTTGAACTTCATAAAGAATGTGTATTAATTTATGTATTTAAGTATAATGCATAGTTCATGTTTTATTGATGTACTGTGGTTTGAGTTATTTGGATCTAGGTGGTATATAAGTATTTATAAATCAATATTTTAAACAGTGTTTCTGCTGCTTTGAGCTCAAAGTGATGAGTAATTTGTTAGTTGAAACATTTCTCTTGTATCAAGACTCTTGGGAAATCTCACTAATTATTCCTATGTCTCAGTTGCTAATGAGAAAACATTTAAGCATTTAAGCACCACCTGTAAGATGTACAAGAGGACCAAAAAAATCTTCAAAAGTTTATATTATGTGTATATGAAAGGCAGTCTAATTTTTGCTTTCCGTGAGTCAGCTTGGTAGAGAGCAAGTGACAGGAAGTAAGCAATGGCTGGGGCCTTCTTCAATGAAAAATAACTTCTGTAGAAGGTTGTACCACAAAATTAAAAGCATAAACATGGCTGGACTAATTTCCTAAACAGGATGTAGATATAAATAAATCAGTGCAAACTAAGCTTGTAGGAACTTTCTCACACAATTCTTGGAAGATGCTGAGAGCATAGGCCTCCTGATTTCAAGTTTCATAGGCTTCTTTATGACAAGCAGTAAGGTGGTATTGTTAAATCTGTTGATGTACTAAATAAAACATTACAAAAAAATATGTTTTTGTGGACTGTATTTGAAATACAATGACTTCAGATGCTTGCTATCTATCAAATGCTTGAATCATGACAAATCTGATCATTGTGTATATTGGGCTGTTCAGGGCATAAATATTCATTCTGAGCTGTATAGCCATTAGAATTGTAAACTCTGGAAGATTAGAATGGAAGCCACAGATTCAATATAGTAGCTGAGGCCTATACGTTTCAGAATAGTTAAATTCCAATCAATAGCCCATTATGATCCCATTTTCTGTATTTGGTAGAAATAGATTAGGGATGTAAACCTTAACTATTTTGTCTTTGCATGTGAGGATGAAAATTTTTACAAGTTGAGTATCCCTTATCCTGAATTCCAAAATCCAAAATACTCCAAAATCCAAAATTGTCCACATGGGTGGCTGAGATAGTGACACATTTGTTTTCTGATGGTTCAATGTATCTGCATTTTGTTTCATGCACAAATTTTAAAAATTATGTATAAAATTACTTTCAGGCGATGTGTATAAGGTGAATATGAAACATAAATGAATTTTGTGCTTAGACTTGGGTTCCAGCTCCAAGAGATCTCATTATGTATATGAAAATATTCCAAAATCTGGAAAAATCTGAAATATAGAACACTTCTGGTCCCAAACATTTTGGATAAGGGATACTTAACCTGTAGTAGTTTTCTCCCCGCTACAGGAAAAAATAAATATCCTTCTGCAATATTCTCTATGTATTTGAATGTCTCAAAGAGCAGAGGAATTATTCTACAGAGAAAAATTCATCATGGGTTTTTTTGCACAAAAACCTATTTTGTACATAGAAAACTGATTTTTTTGCACAAAAACAATGTGCTTCTACAATTCTTCTGCTACCTGTCAGAACGTTCAGTTACTAGGGGAAAACTGCAAAATTCTTGTTGATCTGTTATTCTTCTCAATGGAATTTCCTGATTCTTGACAAACTCATTTTTCAACCTGGTAACGAAAACAGGCATACCTCTCTAATATGGCAGATCAGATTCCAGATCACTGCTGTAAAGTGAATATCGCTTTAATGCAAATCACTGACTTCTTTTCACTTGCCAGTGACTATAAAAGCCTAAAAACATATTTTCCAGCAGAGTGGGGAGGGACTCCTTTTCTTGGGTATTGGCTCCGCCTCCAAGAAAAGGACTCCCTCCCCACGTATGCTGAAAAGGAACCTTCATGGTAAGTTCCAATGTTCCATTTACAGACTGAGCATGCATAACAAAATGGTAGTGGTTGACTCATTCAGTTCAGCTCAGAATCAGCTGATGTGCCAGTCACCTCTGAAAACCCCTTTAAGGCATGTGCCAAAAAGTAATAAACATGAATATAATTGGAAAAGGTTGTATTAGCCAAGTGCTCTGAAGCACTTGGACCACCTAGATCCAAATAACTCAAACCACAGTACATCAAGAAGGGAGCCCTGGTGGCGCAGTGGTTAAATGCCAGTACTGCAAGTCACCACGTTGCAAGTTTGATTCCAGAGGGCTCCAAGGTTCACTCAGCCTTCCATCCTTTCGTAGGTCGGTAAAATGAGTACCTGGCTTGTGGGGGCAATTAGCTAACACACATTGGAAACTGCTTTATGCAGTGTAGATGTGTAAATTGCTATTGCTTAAAAATGATTTGTAAGCTGCTCTGATAGCCTTGTGGCTGAAGAGCGGGGTATAAATAAATAAATAAATGAAGCACCTTAAAGTGAGGTAGGCCTATAATTATAATTCTTCTTTCTATTTCTGAACTGGGTAGTAACTCAGCTTTCTGTTAGCCTTCGTTGTTGTTGTTGTTGTGTTCTTTTCAGTTGTTTCTGACTTATGGTGACCCTAAGATGAACCTATCATGGAGTTTTCTTGGCAAGATTTGTTCAGAGGGGTCTTGCCTTTGCCTTCCTCTGAGGTTGAGAGAGTGTGACTCGTCCAAGGTCACCCAGTGTGTTTCCATAGCTGAGCAGGGATTTGAACCCTGGTCTCCAGAGTCCTAGTACAATGCTCAAACCGCTACACCATGCCAGCTTTATGTTAGCTTATTAGACACTGTCAAATTATTTTGGTTTCATACGTATCGCTTTGCGTTGATAAAGTTGAACAACCATAATACAGTGATTTAAACATTCATGACCAACCCTGAAATAACGAGGTCAGACACAGAAAATGAGTTAAAAAGGGCCAGTTTATTGACTGAAAACCTATTCAACCTACATTTCAGCCAGGGGATGAACCAAATGGGGGGGGGAGCAGCCTGATGTGGGTCCAGCTGAGGAACCAGGCACCAGCTTGCGGCCAGCCCCCCCCCCAGTCTTCCCCTGGGCAAAGCACCAGACCCCGAGCCCAACCCAATGATCATTGGTTGCCACTCAGACAGTCATTTACTGGAATGCAACCTGGGGGCTCTCCCCCAAGTCCCAGGACTTTATAAGAGAGAGTAAACCCACAGGCTAGCCCCAAGGGCAAACTCCTCCTCCAACCTCCTGGTCCCACGACCTGAAGAGGCAGCTCCAGAGCCATGGCCTTCAACAAAAGGGTGCCAGGGTGAACACTGATCTCTTAATTTCTCCCCCCACTACCTAACAGGTGAAGCCTATTTAAGACACCATCTCAGCCAGTTGCCCAAGTCCCATCAGGTACAGTATGGGTAGGCAAAAAACCCTCCCCAACTAGGGGAAAAAAATCCTACCCGGCCCATGATGCAACCCGTGAAACTCATACTGCACTGAGGGTAGGAGGGTGGGTCTGTCAGAAGGAAAAAGGAGGGTGAGATGAGGGGCTGCAGAGCCTTATATTAGCTTTGGCCACACCCCTCAATTATACTACCCAACCTTTGGGCCTGTAATCAGGGAGGCCATCTAATTGGTCCCCCTCCAGCATGCTGCTCTGTGTCGAGCTTTTGGGGGACCACAAATACAAAATAATGGCACCAGCTCAAACATATGTCTTTGTGTATGCTGGTTGCCCTAAACTATATATAAAATAAATAAATAAACTAAACCAGCAAAAAGAAGCTCATTTATTTAATTGTTTTGCATTAAAACAGATGATGTAACAAGCCATGAAAAAACAAAACAAAATACTTTATAAAAATTTAGAAATGAAAGAGTCAAGCGTTTTTGACACTTTCATGTCGTAACTTTTAATAAAGCAGCTATCTGTACAGTATTTTGTTTTGTTTTTTTAAATAGGACAGAATGTTCTTTGACCTACATTTTGAATCACTTTGTGCACTTGACTGTATTGTTTCTACAGCAGGGATTTTTTGGCCTTTTCATACTCTAAGCACTCTAGAGCTGCAGGAGTCCAAAGTTGTTTGTTTGTACCATAATAGGTATTTTGAAATAGAATTGAAAAAACCCAACAATGCCCAGACTTGATGCCAATACAACAGTTGTGGAGCCAAAAACAGTATTTAGTTTCTTTGTGTAAACCAAAAACAATTATCATTTTAAGACTTTACAATTCTATAGTCCTGATCCTGTTTACTTAATTGGTTCCATGGTAGTTTCTTCGTTGTGCTGCTGGTTCTATACTTCCCTGCCCTCTCTGCCAACTGTAGTAATTATTCATGGTGTCTTGAGCTCAGAATAAACTGTGATTAGAAGGAGTGTTTTTTTTTGTCCTCTTTCCCTAGATACTGCCAAATTAATCAATCATGCTCAAGTTGATCAGTAAGAAGATGGGTACCTAGAATATTTAGCCAAAAAAGAGAAAAAATTCTGAACCTTCCTAATCATATCATTAGTATAAATTTATTTTCTATGTGTCAAGATCTCTTTTAATCACAGGTTTTTATATAAAATAACCATGAGGCATATGATATAAAAACATAACTGAAGCCATACAAATCCAGTGTATAGGTCGATCCCCATATCTGTGGTTTCACTTATGTCATGTCCTGTGAGTTGGGTGAGGGTATGGAATCAGAGGAGGAGGAGGAGGCCATGGCAGGGAAAGATCCTGTGAAGCCTGGCACAGGTTTATCTACACCTGTGCCAGCAGGAAACCCTGCCAACCTGGAGGCTCAAGCAGAGGAAGAGCCTATCCCTAGTGGGTTGGCACCAGTCCTGGCAAAGAGTCCTGCCAATTCAGATAAGGATGATGAAGAAGAGACAGACTTACCTCCACCATCATACAGCCAGTAGCAAGCTCAAAAGAAAGCTTGAAGGAAATCTCTGAGACTTTATGAGAAAAAGCTGCTTGTCAAGAAGCACCTGACAAAGCCTTGATTGCTATATATATGCTTGGGAAGCAATGGAGGCTTTGTCAGAGATCAACTGACCTTCCTGGAGAAAGCTTCCTGCTGACTTCATTGCCTTGATCCTTGCTGCCTTGACTCGTGCCTCGACCTTGGACTGTTCCTGAGTACACTGTTGCCTGATCCTGCTGACCCACAGACCTACTTCTTGAATACGCTGCCTTCTGTAAGCCTTGACCTTTGGAGTGTATTCTGGACTCTTCTCTGTGTCCCTTCTTGCCTGTACTGCTGCTTCTTCAAGAAATGGAACCTTGCTTGTTCCGAACCTTATCTGGCTCCCCATAATTAACTTTGATATCACTGGGAATTGGCTGCTTTCCCAGATCTTGTTTATCCTGCCGCTGGCATTTTGGGCTGCTTTCCTGGACAACTTATCCGCTTTTGAAAATATATGTTCTCTCTAGGCATTTCTAGGTCCTCCAATGTGATTCTAAGGTCAACGTCTGATTTTCTTCTCATTGAAAATGACAGGCTTCCCTATTCTCCATGGTTTCAGGTATCCACAGAGGGTCTTGGAATGTATTCCTCATGGATAAGGGGGGCAACTTGTACAGCAATTATTAACTCACAACCCAGATTTGCACCTATTAATGTGTACAACAAACAACAGTTTGGTATCTGGGAGTGCCCCAAGGAGCTCTCTTCTCAATCATTATTTGGTTTGACATAGTTGTTATTCACACTGCAGAATTATAGTGCTATAATTCCACTTTAGCTGCCATGGTTCCATATTATTGAAATGTAAAACTAGTAGTTTGGTGAGGCACTAGAGCACTTTGGCTAAGAAATCTAAATGCCTTGGGATGGAACCAAGGCAGTTAAAGTAGAATAATAGCACTATAATTCTGTAGGGTGAATAGGCCCCTGATTGGTACTGAGGCTGGCCTCAGTTCTGCACCAAACTCTTCACCAAAGCTTTTGAGACCCAGTGCCTATGGCTTGACTCTGACCTGCTGGTTTGTGGTTTTCCAGACATGGTTTTATCTTGTTACATTGTTTTAAACTGTGTTTAGTTGTGTTAATGTTGTTTTATTATCTGTAACTCTTTCTAAGATCTTTAGATATAAGGTAGGATACACATTCAGTTACTGTTGCTTCTACTACTTATTTTCTGATGCCTCCAATCCCATTGGTTTCTCTGACTTTGGTACTGACTGTTTATATAGCCCCAGTCCCAAGTGTGAATCCTTCAATCTCTACTATAGTCACATCCTCTCAGGTTTTTCAGCCACCAGTATTGACTGTTGCTGCTGTCGCTGTGGATGCCCTAATGGTTTCCGTTTACATTTTAGCTCAGAAGCTAGCCTGCTCAGACTCTTCTGACGAGAATACGAATCAGACTTGCCTTTGTCAGATTCTCCACCCCCACTGACTTCCTTGCTTTGGGGATGTGGCGGACACAACACCAGTGCTGCCACCTGAAGATGTCAAGATGTTTTCTGACATTGTCTTGCAAATGGCCAAGTTTATTGTTTTGGAAATTATGCCTCTTCCAGCTCCAGTTCATAGAATCATAGAATCATAGAACTGTAGAGTTGGAAGAAACCATGAGGGCCATCCAGTCCAACCCCTTGCCATGCAGGAAATCACGATCAAAGCATCCCCACCAGATGGCCATCCAGCCTCTGTTTAAAGACCTCCAAGGAAGGAGACCCCACCACGCTCTGAGGGAGTGTGTTCCACTGCCAAACAGCTCTTACTATCAAAAAGTTCCTCCTAATGTTGAGGTGGAGTCTCTGTTCCTGGAGCTTGCATCCACCACTCTGTGTTCTAGTCTCTGGAGCAGCAGAAAACAAGCCTGCTCCATCCTCAACGTGACAGCCCTTCAAATACTTAAACAGGGCTATCATACCGCCTCTTAACCGTCTTAACAGGCTAAACATACCCAGCTCCCTGAGTCTCTCCTCATAAGGCATGGTTTCCAGACCTTTCACCATTTTAGTTGCCCTTCTCTGGACACACTCCAATTTGTCAATATCCTTTTTGAATTGTGGTGCCCAGAACTGGACACAGTATTCTAGGTGAGGCCTGACCAAGGCAGAATAGAGCGGCACTAGTGTCCCTTGATCTAGACACTATACTTCTATTGATGCAGCCCAAAATCACATTGGCCTTTTTTGCTGCCTCATCACACTGTTGACTCATGTTCAACTTGTGGTCTACTAGGACTCCTAGATCCCTTTTGCACGTGGTCTCATTCAGCCAGGTCTCCCCCATCCTATATCTATGCATTTCATTTTCCTGCCCTAAGTGCAGTACCTTACATTTCTCCGTATTGAATTTCATTTTGTTGGCTTTGGCCCAGCTCTCCAGTCTATCCAGGTCATTCTGAATTTTGATCCTGTCCTCTAGGGTATTAGCTACTCCTCCTAATATGGTGTCATCTGCAAATTTGATAAGTATGCCCCTAATTCCATCATCCAAGTCATTGATAAAGATGTTGAATAGCACTGGGCCCAGGACAGAACCCCGTGGCACCCCACTGGTCACATCTTTCCAAGATGAAGAGGAGCCACTGAGGAGCACCCTTTGGGTTCGGCTGGTCAACCAATTACAAATCCATTGAACAGTTAACTTGTCTAGCCCACATTTTACAAGCTTGTTTGCAAGAATGTCATGGGGAACCTTGTCAAAGGCCTTACTGAAATCAAGGTATGCGATATCCACAGCATTCCCTTCATCTACCAAGCTGGTAATTTTAGCAAAAAAAAGAGATCAGATTAGTCTGGCATGACTTATTTCTCTGAAACCCATGTTGACTTTTTGTGATTATGGCATTGCCTTCTAAATTTTCACAGACTCTCTGTTTAATGATCTGCTCTAGAATCTTCCCTGGTATCGATGTCAGACTGACTGGACAATAATTGTTGGGATCCTCTTTCCCCCCCTTTTTGAAGATAGGGACAACGTTTGCCCTCCTCCAGTCTGCTAGGACTTCTCCTGTTCTCCAGGAGTTCTCAAAGATTATTGCCAATGGCTCTGAGATTATATTTGCCAGCTCTTTTAATACCCTTGGATGTAGTTCATCTGGTCCTGGAGATTTAAATTCATTTAGATTAAGAAGGTATTCCTGTACTACCTCTTTGCTTATCCTATGCTGGATTTCCCCTATTGTGTCCTCTGTTCCATTCTCCTCAGGTTGGTCACCCTCTTCCTTTTCTGAAAACACTGAGGCAAAGAAGGTGTTGAGTAATTCTGCCTTTTCTCTGTCCGCTGTTAGCATTTTGCCATCTTCTCCACGTAGTGGCCCTACCATTTCCTTCTTCCTCCTTTTCCTGCGGACATACCCCAAAAAACCCTTTTTATTGTTCTTAACCTCTCTAGTAAGCCTGAGCTCATTCTGCACTTTAGCTTTTCTGACTTTACTCCTACACATGTTCGCTATCCATTTGAATTCTTCTTTCATGATCCTGTCTTTCAGATTGTGGACTCCCAGGCTATTTCCCCTACTACCATTCCACCCCTACCAGCTTTACAGGATGTTATTAAACAGTCATTGTTGAAGCTTGCTTGCCTCTGCCTACTTCTCATTGATTAGAGCATCTCTACACAATCCATCAAGAGAATGCTGTTTATCTATTTCATCATGCACTCCTAATTCTACCATTGTGGAGGACTTACAGTCCAAGGGTGGGACAAAAGCTTGTTCCACTCCTGCTGATAAAGAATGGTAAAAGGCTGGATGTGTTTGGGAGGAGATTTCATTCCTCCTCTGCATTGACAGTTGGTGTGAGTAATATGCAAGCCTGCATGGCTGCATATCAGAAGTTCCTGTGGGTCAAATTGTTTGCCCTCATTCCACATTTACCTGACAGGCAACACAAGACTACACTTATGTTCCACCGAGAAGCACTGGCTCAACCCATGCAGCAGATGCTGTCTGCCAGGCATTTTGTTGACGGAATGGGATGATTAATCTCAGCTGGTTCAGTGTGGCAGGTTCAGCATGGGCTGTTGATTGCAGCCATTTCAGCGTAGCTGATTCAGCGCAGGTGTTTCAGCCCTGATTGGATCAGACAATTCGATGCCTCTCTTTCAGTGCAGCAATGTAAACAAGCAGCTGTTTCAAGGTGGGGCGATGGGATTATGGGGGGTGGGGGATGGGATTAGAGTTCCCACACACAACACCCCCGCACACATGGGCCCTTACCAACTCCCACCCAGGCACCCCATCTGCTGCCTGGCCAGGCTGGAATCCCTGCAAGTCCAACCTTCGGCTGCTTTACTTCCAAGTAATCCCCAATGGAACTCAATACTCAAATGAGCATATTTGTCCTCCACCATTCTTTGAGGCTGTGATCCCAGCCAACCCCCCACAGTCACCTCGGGAAGAGGAAGAGTGCAGAGTCCACATTGAAGTTGATGAGGGGTCGACTCCTGCAGTGGCGCTGCTTTGGTATCGGAGGAATCAGATCCAAAAGAACTGATCTGGATCTGGGAGGAAGGCAAGGAAAGCAACATCATCCTAGACCCCATGAACAGCCAGCCCTCCTCTGTGCATGTGATTCCTACCTGGGGGGGAAGGGAGGGGAAGAAAGCAACACCCCTTCTCTGCCTCTCCCCCCCCCCCCACTATTTCAACCTTTCCCTAAGAGGGAGGAGGAAAGGTGGGAGAGACAAAGTGGAAGAGCATAAAGAGAGGTAAACTTGGATGGGAGGGGAGAGGAGAGAACCCAGTGCTGACATCACACATCGTACATGGCCGCTGACATCATGTGGACATCATCTGCCCATCTCCACCAATTCCTTTCCCCCACCCCATCTCTTTTCACCGCTCTGAAAAAGCAGCACTGAATTGTCTGCTCCCTTTGGCACTGAAACAGCTGTGCTCAATAGGCCACGCTGAAATCACCACAATCAACTGGCCATGCTAAACCAGCAGCACTAAAACGGCTGTGCTGAAGTGGCTGAAATGATCCGGCTGCAATGAATTGTCATAGATCTTTTGATGGATTGTAAGGTGATGTCAGGGCAGTAGCCCTCCAACATTGTGTTTGGTTGCATTCTGAAGATACACATCATTGCATAGAGGACCTTCTTTTCATTGGGGAGGGACTCTTTAATGCCACCACTGATGAAGTGATGGACCACCTTTGCTAAAACATCCTTGACTGCTAAGAAGACGGGATATGGACCATAACTACAACAACAGAAATCATTCCATTCCTCTTGGAGAAGACCATCCTGCTCTTTCCCTCCCTCTAAGTCACCATCGAGGATGTCTCAGAAGCTGTCACAATATTCATTATCATGGCAGAGGCACCCATTTAAACAGCAGATATACCAATCAGCGTCTTCAAAGAAGTTGGATGACTCTTCAAGGTTGTGACTTTGACTCCTTAGACTGGATGACATCAGAGCTACTCTTCTGTCTATTGGCCCAATTCCATCCCAGGCCCTGAAGCTGCATTGTCACTGTGCTACCTGGCAGAACATCACCACAGACTCTTGAGTACACACCATTATCTAGCTGGGTTATGCCATAGAGTCCTCAAGTATTCTGCCTGTTGGTGCATTTTGTCGTACCCCTCTATTGAAGAGATCACTTCTTTGCTAAAGAAAGATGCCATGGCGAAGATTCCAGATCAGTGCAGATGAAATGGATACTTCTCCCAGTATGTTATGGTTCCAAAAAAGGATGGAGGGCTATTACTGATCCTGGATCTTTGTGGAGTCAAGAGGTACATCAAGCCAACGAAGTTCAAGATGCTATAACTCCATTCTGCTCTTCACAAAGTAGACTGGTTTGCATCCATAGATCTTTGCAACACCTACTTTCATATCGTGATAAGGCCACAACATTGGAAATTCCTCAGGTTTGCTGTAGGCAAAGACCTCTGTTAGTATAAGGTCCTGCCATTTGGTATCTCTGTAGCACCCAGAGTCTTCATGAAATGCATGGCAGTGGTGATCTGGGTGCTGTACAGAGACTGAATGGCAGGACTCAGAGCTTGGGGTATAAAGATCTTCTCATATCTAGACAATTGACTACTGGTGTCATCCTTCCAAACCATGCTATTCTGGGACATCCACTTCACTTTGTCTCTACTTCAATAGCAATAGCACTGATATTTCTATACCGCTTATCAGTACAAAGCACTCCCTAAGCAGTTTACAACGTGTTAGCTAATTCCCCCCAACAAGCTTGAGTATTAATTTCACTGACCTACAGAAGAATGAAAGGCTGAGTCAACCTTGGAGCTCTTTGGCATCGAACTCATAAAGTTGTGGCTGCAGTACTGGCATTTAACCACTGCACCACCAGGGCTACTTCAAGACTTGGATCTCAACGTCAACCCAAAGAAATATGTCCTAGAACCTATGAGAGTGATTTACTTTATTGACGTGACATTAGACTCCACAACAGGACACACTTATTTCCCACTCCCCAGCACACAGATGCTCATGGACAGGATCCAAGGGATGCTTTTTCATCCTCTCTGCACTACTCATACCATCCAGAGGTTGCTGGATCTAATGGCAGTGACAATCGTTTTAACTACCTTGCATGCCTACAGTTTAGGCTGTGTCAGCAGTGGTTCCTGTGACATTTCGACCCCCTTCAAGATCCCCAGGGTTTGAAGTTAACCACTCTGGATGCTGTTCTTTCATCACTGATGTGGTGGACCAGACCATCCAACATCCTATCAGGTATGCTTTCCGTCTTCTAGATCCAGTGTGCATGGTTACCATAGACATCTTCAGGACTGTCTGGGGAGCTCATTATGGAGATAACATAATTCAAGGACATTGGTTGTGTCATGAGTACAGGGTACACATCAGTGCACTGTTGCTTTTAGTAGTCAGAAAAACATTCTGGGTCTTCAAAAGGAAATTGGTAGGCAGAGTAGCAGAGTATTTCATCTATTCAGTCTATCTTGCAGGCATGGAGAATGTTCTCGCAGACTCCCACAGCTGTGCTTGCATGCTTTAGCACACGTGGTCGCTCTCCGAATATACATTTCGCCTTGTGACATCCAGATGGGGACATCTTTCTCTAGACATGTTTGCTTCACCTGCCAACACCAAGTGTTCTTGTTTCTGTTCCAGAGCGAGAAGAGATTGTTTTGGCAATGCATTTCTTCAAAGATGATCTGGCCCTCTGGTCTACCTGTTTCCTCCTTTCCCACTGCTGGCGAAAGTGGTATTGAAAGTGTTGAGGGACATCTCCAGTGCCACTTTAATTGCTCCACATTGGCCAAGGCAACCATGGTTCATCCTGTTACTCCACCTTTCCAGGAGCAGGCACATGTGTCTACCTTGGACATTGGGTCTATTGTTGCACTCCCACGGTCAGGTTCTCCACCCAAGCCTCAAAATGCTCCAGCACATGGTATGGAAGATAATGCATGGAAGATCATGCTCCTAGACTTGTGGTGATTCTCTCAGCTTCCAGAAAGGTCACCACTAGAAAGTCTTACAAGTATAAATTGAGAACAATCTGTACTTCTCAGCTATGAGGTCTGAGTCTCCTTCTCCTGCAACTGTGACTACTGTACTTCACTTCCTGCGTCACTTATGAGACCAAGGTCTGGCATTCTCTTCCATCAAAATCTACCTGGCTGTAATTGTGACTTACCAACTGACATCTCCAACTTTAGCTACTCTGTTTACCAATCCGGTTGTCAAACAATTTCTTAGGGGCTTGACACATCTATATCCACTAGTGTCTCTACTCATTCCATTGTGGTCATTGTCCCTTGTTTGTCTCAACTCTCTTGCAAGCCATTTGAGCCACTTGCTACCATTGACAACCTCCTACTTACCTTAAGGATGGCATCCCTTGTTGCTATTATCTCAGTGAGATGAGCATGTGAGCTTATGGCTCTGTGTTTTTGGTTCCACTGGGACAAGGTAGTTTTACAACTGGTCATCACCTTTTTTTCCGAAGGTGGTTTCACAATTCCGTCCGTACTTCTTCCCTTTTATCTGAATCCATCAACTGCTCTGGAATGATCTCTCCATTTTCTCAATGTGCACAGAGCTCTTGCATTCTACATACAGTGCACTGCAATGTTCCCTCAGTCTCTTTGTTATGGTTCTTTGTCTGTTATGGTGGCCCTAAGGACAAAGACTTGCTTACGAACTTGTTAAACAGCCTGTTCCAATGGGCCTGAGAGCACATTCTACAAGAACATTTGTGACATCGGTGGATTTTCTTGGAGGTATTTCTCTCCCTGATTTATACAAGGTGGCTACATGTTCACAACCATCAATATTCATCCAACACTACAGACTTGACTGCAGGGCCTGTGGGTGCTCATTTTGGATGTGCCATCTTGTCTTCTGTTCTACAGTGACCTGTCACTCCCTCTTCTGGTAAACTTTGCAGTCACCCATTTGTGTGAGGCAGAGAAACCATGAAGAAGAAGAACAACAGGTTGCTTATCTGTAACTTTGTGGACTTTGAAACTGAGGGGTTGGTAGCTTGGTGGGCTGGGACATGTGTGTTACGTGTGTGTGTGGGCAATGTTTCCTACCAAGCTGCTCAGCTCTAGATTAGAAATGCGGGTCTCTGCACAGGTGCAAAAGCCACTTGTGTGGGGGCACAGATGACCATTCAGAGACCCACAGTTACAGGTCAGCAACATGTTCATCTCTATGCCATTAATATACATTCAGCTTAATTACTATATGTAAGCAATTTCATGGTTTTTAATCCACAAATGCAAACTCCATTCTCTATTTATATTCTCTTGAGCCATACTCCCTTCTCCCTCATAAACATACATGACTTGTGGATGACTTCCAACACAGTTCTGTGGAACAAGACGACAGATTTACTTTGCTGCAGCATCACCCGTCCATCAAATAATTTGGTCACAGAGATTTGTGTCCTCTGTCTAAACTGCTCAGGAAGAGAGGAAAGAGAACAATCTCCAGGAAGCAGCAAACAAGATTGTAACTTTTTCCTGTTTTAGCATAGCAGGAAGAAGGGGCTTCAAATAAACCTATTTTGGGAACTGTAGGTAGGCAGACTTCTCAACATATCCTGGTTCTAAATGATCAAATGACCTGTTTCCCAGGAGATGTTACTTCCCACATTCACCAAGATGGCCAGTGCCATGGTACACAACACAAGATTATCCAGATCAGAAGTCCTACAGCTGCAGGAAGTAATAAGCTCAATTTTTCATTCCGTGTTATCTAATTTGTGTCACCAATGTTGTAGCAGAGAATAAATGACTGAGTAAAAAGGGTATTGGCAGGAAGAAAGGAAGGAAATATATGCTTCCTCTCTTGAATTATGCTTTGTTCAGTTTAGGACCTTATAATTTTACACATTTTCAAATATATATAAAGGATGAGATGTGGCCTTGGGACTTATTTTGTTGATAATTTGTTGATAGAAGTTTCTATAGTGATAGGTACTCTGTCATTTATTGACAACTGCGATAGTCTGGAACTTATTGAATGTAATTGTGCGCCTGAATTTATAAGTACGGTACTGTATAGCATTTGTGAGACCATCAAGGTATCCTAGATATACATCTCTGAATTCCAATTACTACGCACATGTATCAACCAAAATGGAACTAGTGCACATTCCATTTAAGGCATATTAAAGTATAGTTTAGTTTGATTAAAAATGTGACAATATTGTTGGTAATATCCTGTCTCCCAGTACTGTTCCTGAACATATGATGCCTCAGCTTCAGCACAATTATTTAATAATATTTAAAAATGCTTTTGTGCCCCACCAGGGCTCCAAATATGAACTTCAGTTAAAAAAATAAAATTGTTATTTAAAACAGATTTAATATAATGTTAAAAGCAAATTTTAAATCATTAATAAAGACCAAGGGATTTTGGAATAGTATAGTTTTGAAAGCCTGCCAGAAATTCAGAAGGACTCAAGCCACTCTGACCTCTCTTGGAAGGGAGTTCCACAGTCAGTCACGCCAACAGAGAAAGCCCTGTCTTACGTACTCACCAGCTTAGCTTCTTAGGTCAGTAAACATGCAGTAGGAATTAAATTACATAGAACTGAATGGACTTGCTCCTGAGTTGGGAATGCATGTACTTCCAGATGTTATTGAACCACAGCTACCCCCCCCCCATCCTTAGCTAGGTAGCTAGAACAAATGGGAGTTGGACTATGCCCTGGTCTTCTGGAGTTGTAGTCCAGCCCTCAGACTAATACACCGTGTTAGCTATCCTTGTGAATAGATCCATTAAAATAAATAGGACTTAAAGTTAATTGTTGCTCAAGTTCCAGTGATTTTGTTGAATCTGTTCTAAGTATACTATGACTATATCTGGATTCCACTCATTTGTAAATAGTACTGAATTGGTATGAAAATTTACACTGCACTTGTGCAGTCTTATAAATGATAGAGAAATAGAGTAGCAGGTAATGGTTAAATTATTGGCTGACTTTGTTATGTGAATAAATTGGATTATTTTCAAATCTTTGTTAGTACTTTAATGAGAGAAAACCTCTCTCTCATGGCTGTGTAATTATATACAGTATGTGTGTATAAAATGAAACAGTGACTAATTACTGTGTCAGATGGATATAGCAATTCATCTAAGAGCAGAACCACATAAAGATAAATATTACTTCCTGGGTCACTCAGTTCAGTGTAAATGCAATACAGTACAGTAATACAGTGTGGCAATCAGATTTCAGTTTACAAGTAACACGTAGTTGAATATTTTCTTCAGTGAGATAAAAGCATGTTTGAGTATTCCTGTATTTTCAACTAAACTCTGCCTTAAATAATAAAATCTCTTTTCATTTGTGGACATCTTAAAAACTTTTACAGTACAAATTTCCTTTAAATTTTTACTAAAATCCTCAAATTCAAGATATGAGAACATTGGAGAAGACAGACTGCTTTAAAACAAAAAGATTTTAAAGCTGGAGACAATGCTGCGGGGTGTAGGATCATATCTCTGTATGTGGTGATTGCACCCAGTAGGAAACTGTTTTTGTATAACTGAAGTGTATAATGAGATGGTCAAATCACAACTCAGGATGTTGACCTGTCATCAGAACTGGGCTTACTTACACAGTTTCAACCATTGAGGCTTATCTCATAAGCACCTGATTTCTTTCATGAGTTTGTCAGCTTGGAAGGTAATTGCTAAAAATTGGAAGAATGCAGTTGGGAGAATGAGATTTTCAGTAGAGAATGGAAAAATAAATTACAGAATGTGGCATTAATGGAAAAACTAACCAACCAAGTAAAAAGTGTTAGAAATAAAGGTGATGATGAAGCTTTTTTTTTTTTTTTTTTAAGCATCCTGGCTTCCCTTTATTTCTTACGTCAAAACAAACAGAAAGACATTTGTTGCTCCAATGTGTAGGTTTATGGAATAGTGTATTGTCACATGTTGCTTGATCTTCTTTTGAACAGATTTGTTTAATACAACAATGTGATTTATTTTGACTTTCAGAAGACTTGGACACTTCTGTTCATGCTCCCCTCCCCCTGTTTTCTATTTATGTTTAAATCCAATTAAAATTATTGGCAAAAAAATAAAATAAAATAAAGTTCATTATTTTTCTTCCCCCAACACAGGAAACTTTGGAAAGCAAACACTGACCCTGCCATTAGTTATTAGCCGTTACTTAAATCATTGCGTGACTTGAGAGAAAGCAGATTGAGACAAAAGCATAACACAAGACTCCCATTTTAGGACAGCAGAAAATAATATTTTGAAAAGCAAGAAGCTTAAGAATGCTCCCCTTTGAAACAAACTGTTGGCATTGAGAAGAACTTAACTTTTTAAAATATAAGAAACAGTATTTTGGAACAGTTTTGAGTGCCCCTTTTCCTAGTTTTTTCTTTCCAGCTACGATGGCCTTAAAATACTCTAGAGCTTTTAACTTGACAGAAGGGCTATTATACTGATTTCTATCATTATCAATATGCTTAATACGCAGACTTGAAACAATACTCACCTACATTGTAGCTGTACTGTATATATATATATATATTTTTTTTTTTTCAAAAATCACATTGGACCACTAGAGGGTGCAATTTAATCTTTAATAAATCCAATCCCATGTGAAGCAGTGCTTGTCAAGATCCCTGTGGGTTGTTAGTTAATTGGAAATGGGGAGGTGTACATAATTCATAACACTTTGAAATTATAACATGTAAGTTATTGATACAGGTGTGTTAGCCTGGAAAGTACCTATTCTTCCAACATTTCATGATATGCCACTGTAGGCTGTACAGTATATGTATTCTAAAGCATTTCTCCCTTAATTACCCTTTAAAGCTGTGAAAGAAAGTATATAGCAGGTACAAAATGTTATAGGCTGCTTGTACACATAGGATCATAAGCTGGGATCAAGAGGTGACATATACTGTATGTAGACTACTTCAACTTGTTCATGGAAAGTTGATGGTTGATTTTCTTCCCTGTTCTGTTGTTGTTATTTTGTGCCTTAAAGTCATGGCTGATGTATGAAGACACTATCATGGTTTTTTGGGGGGCAAGATTTGTTCAAAGGGGATTTGCCTTTGCCTTCCTCTGGGGCTGAGAGAGTGTGACTTACCCAAGATTGCCCAGTGGTTTTCCATGGCCAAGTGGGGATTTGGACCCTGGTTTCCAGAGTCATAGTCCAATAGCCAAACCGTTACTACATGCTAACTTCCACACCCTGTTCTGTGACAACTGTTTATTGTGTTTATGGGTCAGGGTACCACTGCAGGGGGAGAGGTAAAATCCCCACATACCCAGAGTGATTTTGAAACTGGTACTTTTTAGTTGATAAATTGTAAGAAGGCGTATTGTTTGTATGGAAGGGCTACACTTGGTGGTGGACCTCTGTTGGAAAACTGATGGGATACGCAACTGCATCGGCAGCCTTTGATGCCATTTGACCATGTTAGTTGGATGTAGGGAACTCAGTGAGACAATGTTTTGCTCCTACTTACTCAGCTGTTGTTGTTGTTGTTTTAAGTAGCATTGAGGAGTTTCTGCTCAGCTTCATAGCAATTGTCCTGCAATTGTGCACATTAACTTTCTTATGAAATCACCAAGTGAGGTCATCTAAGGGTTTAGAGTTATCAGTATGATGGTTAGTTCTATTACTCTCTTCTTTGAGTGTCAGGTGAGACTTTGCAAGCTGCACCAGTGTTTTGGACTCAGCTGGATGAGAACGAATATGTTGAAACTGAATTTTGAGAAGAGGGAGTCACAGTAGATATGTGGTTGTTGCACCCAAAAACTGGAGTTGATACTGTTCTAGAGTGGATTGGTCTTCCCTTGAAAGAGCAGTTGTATGAGAGTGCTCCTTGATCCAGCATTGTCAGTTGTAGCCCAGTTGACCGAGATGTTCCCATGTACTTTTTATCAGTTTTAGGTGCTTTGCCAGTTGTGGTCATTCCTAAATGGCTTAGCCATGGTGATTTATATCCTAATAACCCCCTGCTCAGGTTACTGAAATATATGCTTTAGAAGTGGCTTCCCTTGAAGATTACGTGTAAGTTACAGTAGCAGAGAACTCAGCCCCTTTAATTTTGACTGATTCAGCTACCGTTGTTCATAGTACACCTAGATTGAAAGAATTACACTTGCTGTGTTCCAATTCCAATTTAAGGTGTTGCTGTACTTACTTTTAAACTCTAAAAAGCAAGAGTGCCAGGAGAGTGCCTGTTCTCAGACCAGCCAGTTTTTGTCAAAAGATCTGTTTTTAGAAGTCATTCAGCAGGTACCTTCTTTAGCAGATATGTAAAGTGTATCTGTACTACACGTTTAGTGGTTTGATCTCACTTTTGACTGCCATAACTCTGTCCCATGGAAACCTGGGATATGTACAAGGCACTTAGAATTCTCTGCTAGAGAACTCTAGTTCATTCCCCTGGACTATAGGTCCCAAGGTACTCTGATATTGGAGAGGATTATGCAGGGTACTCTGGAATACTGCTCCCAAAGAGGATTGAATGGTGCAGTGGACCCTTAGTATCCAGTGGGTTTTGGTTCCAGGACCTGCCGTGGATACCAAAATCCATGGATGCTAAAGACCCTTAATATGCAATGGAGTAGTGAAATGGCAAAATCAAGGTTTGCCTTTGGATTTATTTTTTTTTAATATTTTTCCATGGATGCAGAATCTGTGGATACGGAGAGCCAACTGTACTAACATTTCAGTGTTTTGGGTTAATACCTTCCTATTTGCCAGGCATTTTAACAGGAATTTTGCTCTGTTTCTGTTCATGTTTTGTTCTTCCCCCCCCCTTGTTTGTTGTATTTTGTTACAGTTAGTTGTTTCCGTTGGTTTTCTGTGAGTGTATGAACAGCTTTATTCACACTTCTGGTAAATAAATGCTTTCAATTAAATCAATGATGGCTGCTTAAGGTGTGACTTTTTTCTTGTTCCTGTTAGAAAGGAAGCAAAATGGCACCTGCTGAATGTCTTCTTCCTTCAGAGTTTGTGCTCCTGTGAGTGACCTTTGGTACAGAGACTAAACAGGATTTGAAGTCTAAATAAACAGGCAAACTGCTAGTAAATGCTTAGACTGAAACAGACTTTGAGTTGAAAGGGCAATTTGAAGGATGTTTCCCTTTTTCTGAAGTAAGCTTCCAATCATCCTGACTAACGATGGCTGTTGCTTGATTTAGAAAGCCATAGTCAATTTATTTTATGTTTAATTCTGGTTAACTGGTGGAGTTTGCATGTATGGAAATGGGAAATGATGCTGAATTGAAAGGAAACGGCAATGATACGCATGTGTTGAAGGGTCTGAATGCTCTAAAGGCACCAGATCCTGTCTGATATTGGGAGCTCTGTCTTTTAAGATGCTATCACCTGCAGATTATTAGTATTTTCATTGAAAATATGCTTTAAAATTAGTATCTGGGATACTCTTCCAGCTGTGAGCACAGGCAGAGTGCAGGGCCATGGCGGCTCAGCTTGGCTTGGCTCAGCTCACCTCCTTCCTTCCTTCCCCAAAGCAGAAGCCTGTTACCCCCCCACTGCGGCAGCCACAAGGGCAGTGAGTGCCCCAGCTCCAGTGCCTGAGGAGCCTCGTGGAGGGTCAGCCCAAGAGGAAGAGGCAGCGATGAACCACAAACTCCTAAAAGTCTCTCTGTCTTCCATCCTCTCCTCACAATGGAAGAATCTGTGGACCCCCTTAATCTCCAGCCCCTCTGTGCAAGAGGAATATTTCAGTCAAGCAGTGGCCCCCATGAATCTCCCCCCAGGGCCCAGAACCAGAAAGTATAAATATATCTGTTTGTGGAAAATTAAAAAAAAAGTTTCTGGTTCATAGTGAATTAATACTAGCCTAATTAAACATAAATGATCAATTAGTTAAGTAACTCTCTGGGATTTTGTCTCTTAGTCTAAGACTATTACATGTATGGCCAAGTATTCAGAAGAATGCTAAAAATATTCAGTGTTACCAGGCCAATGATTAGTAAAGGAAAAAGACTCTTAGTATCTGAAATACTAGAGTAAGCTTTGTGATGCAAGCAAGCAAGCAAGCAAGCAAGCAAACAAATATCCCACACAAAACAGTTAAAGTGATGTATGTGTGGAACAGAAGGGCAATCGATTCATTTTGGTATACAGTGAGCCCTTGGCATCTGCTGGGGTTTGATTCCAGTACCCCTTGTGGACACCAAACTCCAAGGATACAGTGGTGTAGTAAAATGGTGCCCCTTACATAAAATGGCAAAATCAAGGTGTGGGTGTTTTTTGGGGGAGGGGGGATATTTTCAAGCCATAGATGGATGAATCCATGGCTGCAGAGGGCTGACTCTTAATTTAGAGGAGATGATGTGAAGGACCAGGAAAGTACATTCCCCCCTAAGTTTATGCTTAATTATCACTTCTGCGCTTTCATGGTGAGTGTATCATGTAATTATTTGGATATACACTGATATGGTTTGAATTGATATAGAAAGGTAGCTGTTTCCATGATGTAGTCTGCCAGAAAAATGTTGACCTTTAGCCAAAATTAGTAACATGTAGTTTGGTCCTGCAGATTGTTGTATGCCCAGTTGCACATTCCTGTGTGTAAAAAGGAGGCAGATCAAGTGGTAGGACTGACATGTTAGTCATTTAGAAGGAATAGTTGCCACTTGGGTATGAGAATTAGGTAACTAACTATAAGGCTGATCCAAGTTTTGTGTATTGGTATCTCTGAAGAACCAAAAATATTTGAAAGCATACTCTTGCAGTCTCTTAACAACTAGGAGTCCATAGACACCAGCTTGGCTTATCAGCCAAGCCCTGTAACCATGCTTGCTACCATTTCTATGCCCTGTTTGACATGGATGGTGATCTTCTGGAAGTAGCCATAATTTCTTTATTTCTGTGCTGTGGAATGGAGAAGAAAAGTAAAAACTGGAGGATTTCTCTTTTTTTCTCTCTCTTCTTCTCTCTCTCTCTCTCTCTCTCTCTCTCTCTGTGTGTGTGTGTGTGTGAGAGCGAGAGAGACTGCCTTTCCCCAGTCCTGCGGTAAGTGCCTAGGGCTTGGGAGACAGATGGAGTTTTCTCTTCATCTGTGGCGATATATGCTTCTTATCTTAAGCAAAATAAATCTCCATGCAAGGAAAATCCCCAGCACTCTTCAAAGGCCTTTGTGGTTGCTAGAGGGCTAAGGGAGAGAAGAGATGTTTCTGAATTGCAAAGAGCTCTGGAGAATGATAAAGTGAGACAAATGCTTGCTGTTTCTTTCCTTCTCCAGAACTTTCTGTGTTAGACTAAAATTTCCTGTGAGTTAGACCAATCTTTCTTCCCCAAGTCATCTCAGAAGCATGGAGGGCTTGAAGGGAAGGTGAGATCTTGCAGAAAACATTGAAGGACAGAAACAGCAGTCCTTGCTCTCACTGTTTCTGTCCCTCTCCAAAGCTTGAAGATCCTACCTCTCCCTTGAGCTTTCCAGTAAGGATGGTGGACTGGTAGGAAAGAAAGATGAGGTCTTGGCCTACTTCTGTAGAGGTTTCAATACAGTGCAATACAGTTTCAGATACCACCATCCCTCTCCCGTCATCTGTGTTACTTCCGTGTTTGATCTAATGCAAACGTGCCATTTTTTTACTCACGGAAGTTTTTCGTGAGTAAAAAGTGGCGCCTTTTCAATAGATCGAACATGGAAGTAACACGGACGACGACTGGAGAGGGATGGCGTCGTCCGAAACTGACCCCCTGCTGCATGATAGCCGCATACCTCTCCTGCCCTCTCCTGACAGGTTTTAGAGTGTCTGAAAAAAGTCCCTACTGTGCCTACCTATAACAGGTGAGGTAAACAACAATTGTGGCAGAATCCCTTACTGAGCATATGTGAACAGTAAAACAGAAAAGGAGAAAGCAGATAAGCCTATCGCATCAGCTACCCCCCATGCATGTTAAAAAAAACATAGATCTATAAGTTTGACCCCAAAATGGAAATCATAAGAAAAGAGGATGCTGGTGGGGAGAAAAAAAAAAAACGAAGTATTTTGGAAGAAGCTTTCAAGTGGTCTCTAAAGGGTTCAAAATGTTTTGGTTTACTTTTGCAAGGCTTCCTGACCTGGTTGTTTCCTTTAACATATGTATATTGTTAGTTTTGGATAAAAAGTTTGCTGAAACATGTTGAACAGCTCTTCTTTTTGTGATGCAGGAAACTATCCCCTTTCTTTCGATGTTCTTTCTGCATCTGATACCAAATTTTCGGTTAGAGAACTAATGCCCAGGAACACATGGGCTTTATTACCTGAAGTACACAAGTAATGATAAAATAAGCCACTGTATGTCTTCCAACCTACCTTCTGTTGGTGTAGGATGGACATATATGCAGTTCCTATTTAAGCAAGGTGTTAATACACAAATGAAACCACAGCATGTTTCCATCATGAAAGTCACTTTTGTTAGTCACAATACTAACAAAATGAATGTCAACAGGGAGAAATGTAGGATACTACACTTGGACAGTAAAAATGAAATGCACAGATATAGGATGGGTGACACATGGCTTGAGGGGAGTACATGCAAAAAGGATCTAGGAGTCTTAGTGGACCATGAGCTGAACATGAGTCAGCAGTGTGATGCAGCAGCTAAAAAAGCCAGTGCCATTCTAGGCTGCATTAATAGGAGTATAGTGTCTAGATCAAGGGAAGTAATAGTGCCACTGTATTCTGCTTTGGTCAGACCTCACCTGGAATACTTTGTCCACTTCTGGACACCACAATTCAGGAAGGACATTGAGAAGCTGGAACGTATCCAGAGGAGGGTGACCAGGATGGTGGGAGGTCTGGAAGCTATGCCTATGAGGAGCGGCTTAGGAAACTGGGCATGCTTAGTTTGGAAAAGAGAAGCTTGAGAGGGGAGATGATAGCCATGTTTAAATATTTGAAGGGATGTCATACTGAGGAAGGAGCAAGCTTTTTCTTCTGCTGCTCCAGAGACTAAGACACGGAGCAATGGGTTCAAACTACAGGAAAAGAGATTCCACCTAAATATTAGGAAGAAATTCCTGACAGTAATAGTTGTTCGGAAGTGGAATACACTGCCTCATAGTGTGGTGGAGTATTCTTCTTTGGAGGTTTTTAAACAGGCTGGATGGCCATCTGTTGGGAATGATTTAATTGTGTATTCCTGCATAGCAGGGGGTTAGACTGGATGGCCCTTGTGGTCTCTTCCAAGTCTATGATTCTATGATTCTATGACTTTTGGACACACTCTCTTTTAATTTGATCTACTTCAGAAGGTTTTTATGATGATAAAATGAAAGTGGACTGTGTACACTGCCTTATTCTTCTGGGAGCAGGAATAGTATCTAATATAATACTTTAAATAAATTTGGTGAGACAGTGGTCCAGTAGCTTTTATTTTTAATTCAGGTGGCCACTGTCATGAAACGACATGTGTGACAAGCCTGTTTTTTAAAAATGTGTCAAGTACTTGCAGAAGTGGCAGCTGAGTCCTTGTCCAGATTGTGCATTTGTATAGATTTTCTGTATGTCTCCACTCAGAGGACAGTCAAAATTATGCTCTGGTAAAGAAATGGCTATGCAGACTTCCCATTGCCTTGCTATCCTTGAAGTGCAAATTTGAAGGGAGAAATGCAGCATAAAAAATTCTCTATACCAAGGTGGAGAGTGGATTCCTGAACTCATCCTTTTTCTCCTTTTGCTTGGATAATGGCAGAAGTTTAATTGTCTAGGTCATTTGAGCATCATTCACAAAAAGTGGGAAACTAAATGTATTTTTTGGAAGTAGCATATGCTGATGTTATTAAAAGTGGCCCTGCTGAAAAGTGGTTCCATCTTTCCAGCATCCCACTACATCTGGACCTTCATTTTCTAGAAAGGAAGCAATTTCCTAAAGACTTACAGGAGATTAGGATCCATAAAAGAAAAAGAAAAAAAAAGATAGGACCAAAAGGAGTTGCGATCATAATAGAAAACAAAACCTGAAGCTCTTTTGTCTGTTATGTGCTTGCTTCTGCTAGCCTAAAAAACCTGAAGAAAAGGAATGGTCTATTCATGAGGGTGTCCTTTGTCTAGCCATCGATTTGCTTACCAATAATAGGCCACAACAATTCATCGTTGCCTAGATGCTTGATGATGTGGCTGTGGCAGGCAGTCTTGCAAGTAAGAACTTTCTGCTTCATTTGTCCCACCCTGAGAGTGCAAGAAGGAGAAAGAGGTTTTTTTTTTTTTTGCATCCTAATGGTTTCAAGGAATAGCAAATACCTACTTGATATTAAAAATCTGGGGAAAACCATAAAGGGATATATATTTTTAAGTCCATAAAAAATTAGGGTTGTATACCTTTATTACACAATACCTTTATTTATTAGGAACAACCAAAATGTATAGGAGTATTCAAGTTCTCCAGAACTTTACATTAGGCTGGGTGACATTAAAAAACAAACAATTGAGGGGAAAATGGGCTCCAAAAATCTAGCCTCATGTTGTGGCCATTAGTTGGTGTTGCTGGGATTCATAGCGAATGGTTGTTTTCATAGTGAATGGCTGTTTTCTGGCTCTAGAGAGTGAAAGGTTAGCTGGGTTGAGGGATCTATCCATTACCTTGATTTAAACACACTTGTTCCTGAATTGACATAGTAGGAGGGGAAGATCACGTACCCCTCCAGATTTGTTTGGATGCAACTCCCAGAAATTCTCACGAAGGGCTCTGTTGGGCGGGGCTGTTGAGAGTTGCAGTCCAGTATTTGAAAAGCTGTATGATTCCCCTCTCTGATTAAGAGCAAAGTGACAGAGTAACATGATAATTTTTATATCATTGATGATGTTGCATTACTTGATGAGTAGAAAATACGATGGCTTTATTTCATGTTAGATTTGCTCTGGCCTTGTAGCTCAGTGTTGTTTGTTCAGTGTTGTTGTGAATATGGCAGTTGTTACTACTGGGGATTGTTGTGGACCCCTTTACAGTTTATAGAATATTATGGCACAGCCTTAAATGAGTTTGAACAGGTTACATTGCAGTGTAGTTAAGAACAGGTAGGCATAGAAGCCACAAATTTAACATCTGAACAATCCAGGAGATAAGGGGATCAGAATGCACACTTTCTTTTGGGAACTGGTAGGCTTTGCCTCTCCTCCTTTCACCCTAGCCATGAGAGGTGGGCTGATATTTTGTTATCGTTTTGTCTGGCTCCCATTCTCAAAACTACAGGGAGGAAGAAATGTTGTTTTTGTCTAGCTATTTGGACAACCTGTGTAAGTCCCTGCTTGAGTGATGGACTGAGTAGTGGCCTTTATGGCCTTATTGTTGTTGTTGTTTTGTGTGGACTGGGCCCTTCCCTGTTAAGAACACTGGCTTCTTTTCTATGAAACACCTGCTGCATCCATTATCCACCAATAAATCATGTATTACACCAGTGACTTTGCCTCATCCTGATTACTCTTAAATCTGTTTTGATGTGGTGGCCCTGATCAGGTCCCCAAGGTAATACAAACATCAAGAAGTTATTTATTTTTTTAAAAAAGAAGTTTGGCACTCATGGCTGTAGGGACATTGAGTGATCAGCTACTGAACTCAGTGGGTGGCCTTAGAAAAGTCCCTGTCTCTTGGCAATGGTTATTTAGAGGAATAAGATATTACAGTAGCATTATGTCATAGCCATCTGGGTAGATAAAGATTTCTTGGATTGTCTTTCAAAATCAGGCTACACAACTAATTCTGCACATCCAGTTGGATCTCCCCCCCCCCCATTCTTGTTTAGTAGGACTTTCCTCCCACATCACAGGTTGTCTTTTAAACTCCAGGGAGTTTTTGGGAGCAATTTATAGTGAAGGACAAGCAAGCTCTTGTCAGGAGAGGTAAAGGCTAAAAACGCCAGTGAAGAGAAACAGGCTGAAAGTCTAGGCCATTTGTAATTTGGTTTGGAGTTAGTGCAGGCTGCTATAGCTCTGTGTCTCTGGATTCTGAAGATGGAAAATGAACTGTGGTCTTTGGACCAAAATTTATAAGTAGGACATAATCTCCAAGAAATTTCTGGGTGCCTGTCAACTTTCTTTGCAAATTATCTGTTTACATTGTAGTATACAGAAATGTCTTTTGTTAGTTGAAACTTGTTATCTTGTGTTAATCAGTCCTGTTTCTTGTTAACTTCAGATTCTCCTGTATTTAAGAAATGGGATTTTAAACCTGCACTTGGTGTACAATTGTTATACAAGAACTGCTTTCTTCAAAGCTACCTCGAGCACTATTTCTACTTGCAAGACAGGATGTAAATTCAATTATTGTCCCTACACTCCCAGCACAGCCGAGAATTATACTTGGCTTTGCAAATTTTGTTGACAATATTTAATATACAGTATTGGTTATTGTTCTCCTTCTCTCAGGACTAGATGTTACATATAGAGGTATGCATCATCTCTTTCTTGTTATTTGCTTATTTAATTATTTCTCCTGGTCCAGGACCCAAGGCAGCTCACAACATAGATTGAAACTGAGTACAGCTAAAAACCTAATATTTTTAAAGACCTAGTTAAAAAGCAGTCCCATTAAGAACATTAATTAAAACAGTTTCAAACATATTTACACATTTCAAACATGATGGTGTGTTGGGGGGAGAAGTACAGCATATGTCATTAAATGACTTTTCTTTCACCACTAGTTAACAACCAAAAGTCTGTCTAAATAAAAAGGAGGATACCAACTGAGCCTTCTGTGGGAAGCAATTCCGTAGTCTGGGAGTGGCCACCAAGAAGGTTCTTTCTGATTTCCTCACCAAACATATCTGTGATGGTATTTGAACTAAGAGATAGTCCTCCCCCAAAGGTCATAAAACTTGGGGCAGGCTTATATACATGCAAAAATTGTCCCAAGAAAACTATTGGTTTTTGAAGCTGTAGTATTTTTTCATTTTTATTTTTTGGTCCAAGCAATATAATACATAGGGACAAAATGCACCATTTTGGGGAGAAAACAGATAGAGGAAATGTTCTCTATCTGTTGCTAAAGGGTGCATACAGACGGATTAAAAAGACCAGAAAGTCCCAAATTTTGTTCCTGTTCTTTCTGATTTTATTTTGGATTCCATGTATGTTTTGTTCATGCCAGAAAATCTTCTGTCACCTCCCAGTATGATCAGAGACTTTTTATACCAGCTCCCCAGGTTGGTTTATTTTTAACCCAGTTATAAAATCAGAAAGAACAGGAACAAAATCTGGGACTTTTCAAACAGTCTGGATGTGCCCAAAGTCCTTGTTTTTGACCCCCCCCCCTTTTTATTAACATCAGTATGATGTTTCCCTTTTCATGGAAATTCCTAAGGCAAGTTCCAGGCTGAAGAGAAATATTTTAATCCTACCTAGAAGTTGAGTTCTTTTTAGTTCCAGGATAAATCCCAGCAATTGATCAATAAAAATAAATAAAATTATTTTAAACAAGTGTGGTTCTCTAATTTCAAGTAAAGAGTAATCTGATGTCTCTTTGGCTGGATGAAGGAGGCACACAGAGCCTTTATAGTTGAACAGTAAAAAATTTTTTTTAGAACATTGTACCTTTAAAAAGAAGGCATGCCCCTGCAAGTCCATACTGTGAAAAACAATATAGGAATAAATATAGTTGTGTCATTACATAATAAACAAGGATATCCCACAGAATGAAAAGAATAATATGGAATACCCACCCTCCAGTGAATATATGAAAAGTCCAATTGGAACAAGTCCATAGGTAAGGAAGTGTAGCAAATCTAAAATGTCCAGGTAACTAATAATAGATAATTATTAATAATGCTATATTTATACTGATAATGATACTATATTTCTTCCTATATTTTTTCACAATATGGGCTTCTATTTTTTTTGGTAACACATATCCATAGGATGACAAACCTAATGATACCAACTCAACATGCTGTATGTTACATTTATACATTCATTACATTTATATTTATTATATTTATTCTTAATATAACAATTTTTGCAGTATACAGTATATTCCTCTCTTTCAATATAGCTTATTTAGGTAAGAAATCTTCCTGTGCTGTTGTTAGTTTGGATGCCCCTGCAGGTCTCCAGAGCCCAATAGTGAGCAAAGACACAAAAGAAAACTGATTGGCCAGTTGTCTGTAGCAGTTATAATAATAATAATAAAATTTATTTATATCCCACCCCTCTACGGAACTCAATCGGGGCGGCTTACATCATTTATGAAATCTGAATGTTTATTGGCCAAATTCCCTGCCCAGCTTCCTTGATCCTCCCTCCCCTCTCTGTTGGTGGGAGGGATCCTTGTGGATTGAAAACTTTTTTTCCCAGAAGTCCCAACCAGGAATAAGTGAGGCTTTCTGTAGCAAGATTTCTTTCTTTCTTTTTATTTATCTTTTTGGAATAGTTTGGACAGACCTTCTGTTTTTTTACTGAAAACCATGATGCCAAGAAGTAGAAGTTGACATACTCTGGTTTTCAGTAAGTTGGTCTCATTTATGCAGGGACACTGGACTTCTCAGTGGACTCCAAAAATACTAGTAGTGTACATTACACTCTTCTCCCAACCACTATACTACCATATTAACTCCTGGTAATTCTCTGTATTACACAACTGATTCAATGCAAGTATGTTTTTAAAAACACAGTATGTGCTGGGTTAGCAAAGAAAAGCAGCTTCTGGAAGGGGGGTCAAGGTTAGGGACATGGTGTGGTGGTGATGATTAATCCGTACCCTGACTCATATTTCACCATTCTAAGCTGTGCCCAATGTGGTCCCCTGATACTTCCAAATGCTTATTTTTTTAGAATAAATATGTGTGTGAAACCTGATTGGGGGAAAATAACTTTGCTCTGTAATCCTGATTGTCTCTCTGGAAGTGTCTTTCTTTTTATTTTTTTAATAAAGGAGAACCATTTTGATAATTTTGCATGCATCAGCATGTATTTTATTCCTATCCCACCTTTCTCTCAAGATGGGACCAAAGCAGCTTCCAGTGTAAGTTAAAACAAAATACAGGTCGCCCCCATTTACGTGGGAGTGGTACCCATGGTTTCACTTACCCATGGTAGGGGGGAAATGGTCTCTCTAGGCATCTGGAAGACTATAGAGTCATGCTGGTCTCTCTAGACATTGAGAGGTCTTTCAGTATGACTCTATGGTCAACTTCTGCCAGAAGTTGAGAAGAGAATCATAGAGTTGGAAGAGACCACAAGGGCCATCTAGTCCAACCTCCTGCCATGCAGGAATACCTAATCAAAGCACTCCTGAGAGATGGACATGCAGCCTATGTTTATAAACCTCCAAAGAAGGACACTCCATCACACTCCCAGGCAGTGCATTCCACTGCCGAACAGCTCTTACTGTCAGGAAGTTATTCCTAATGTTTAGGTGGGATCTTTTTTCCTGTAGTTTGAACCCATTGCTCCATGTCCTAGTCTCTGGAGCAGCAGAAAACAAGCTTGCTCCATCCTCAATATGGCATCCCTTCAAATATTTAAATGTGACTGTCATGTCACCTCACACCAGATTCCTAGAGAGCCATCCTCTCTAGGCATTTGTGTCCAGTTCTGGGCACCACAATTCTATGGTATTCTATGATGGTTCACTATTATACACTGTTTCACGTATCTGTGGTAAGTCCGGTATCCCCCATGGATTGGGGGCGGCAACCTGTAAATTAAAACAATATGTGGCATAAATGTTTAAAAAGCATTAAAGACTCAGTCCAATTTAAAATGTGATTAAAACATTAATTTAAAATAATTAAAAACACATTTAGTACATATTGCATACTTTTTTAAAAAAGTACACCCATTGCCCATCCTTATGGCCCAACCAATTAAAGGCTGAAAGCCTAGGTCAACTAGAAGGTCTTTGTCTGCTGGCAAAAAGGGAGCAGAACAGAGGCCAACCAGGCTTCCGTTGGGAGGGAGTCATATACTCCCTATAAAGCTAGGAGTTTGGGAGGAGCAAGGTATCACTACCTCCTCACCTCTCCTTTGGAGTTAATTGAGTGCAAACTACTTCTGCACTTGGGAGAGAGGGTGTTTTCCCTGCAGATTGCACCCCCTCCCATAACTCCATAATAGTTATCTACCTCTAGCTTCTTCTTGAAGCAAAGTGAACAAAATTGTCCACTTGTACAATCTATTGGTAGAACGTAAGCTAGTCTAGGTATCTCATGTGAGCCTCACTGTGTACAACGATTGACTGGAGAAGTCCTACTGTAGGTCATGATGTGAAATTTAGTTGAATTCTAGCATAGAAGAAGGGTCTCATAGTGCCCTTGGAATTAAGATACTCCAGGAGATGGCATCTAACACCAGTAAGATTGAACCAAATAGTATTCATGTTGGAGGGGATGTCAAGAACTGGGGATGTATATTCATATGTGGTGGCATTGTAAATATGTGCAGAGTTTTTGGCAAATGGTAATGAAGGAGATAAATGAGATAATAGAGATAAATATAACTTTATGCCCTGAAATAGCATTACTATCATATTATGACAAAATACAAGAGTTCCAAGCTATTAAGGATTTATTAACAAATTTGCTGACAGCAGCAAGGTTAATAATAGCAAGAAAGTGGAAAACACAAGGCAATTATCAAATAGAAGAATGGTACAGTGTAGTATGAGATATAGCTATAAATGAGAAATTAACAAACAGTATTAAAGGAAAGAAAGGGAATGCTCAATAAGAAAGATTTTGGAGAGAATGGAGCAAGTTTTTAGATTTTGTATTAATAAGGGGAGAGGGAACAAACCAGTGTTGGAAACAGTGGAATTTTGAAAAGAGGGATGAATGTAAGATCGAGGTCCCAGGGTGGAGGGAATCACTTATATGTTAATAAGTGTAATTGTTGTATTGGTTGGGTTTATAATTTGTATGTTTAAAATAATAATAAAAAAGAATTAAGATACTCCAAAGTGGCTTTGTGATTTTTGGAAGGCTTTGTGATGTGTGTTTGATACTAGCTGTATAGAGACATTATATGTGTGTTACTTTAGTGGAATTGCAAACCATGTGTACATCATCCTCCCTGGTCCAATATTAGAGTCACTTGTGATGTTGCAGTTTCCTGCTTCTGTTGTGAAAAGATATGTGAGAAACAAGGTGGAAAATAACAAGAAATGGCTTATGCAGATGCCAGGTACCAGTGTGAGACATGCTGACTGCCATGAGGACTTCTGGGAGCTTTTTGAAGCAAGTTAGCTGGCTTGAATAAAGTTGTAAATTAAAGCTTTTGCTTCATTTTTTTGATTGAATGTAATTTGCATTACAGTCGTCCCTTCACATTCATGGGGGTTAGGGTCGCCAGACCTCCCCAAATGTGAAAAAATTGCAAATAACAATCGCTCTCCCTGGGCTTTCGGTCTCCCTGCAAAGAGAGTGAAGGGCCAGCAGAGGGGCAATTTAAGAGGCTTTCCCTCACACTCCATGCTTGTCTGTGTCGTCTCTCCTTTTAGAAAGGGAAGGGAAGATACAGACAAGCACGGGGGGTGAGACAAACCCACGAATACTCAAAACCGCAAATGTCACATCTGCGAATGTTAAGGGACAACTGTACATCTAAACTGTGTGTCAAGGTGGGAACCGTGTTGTTCTCTTGATGTTGTTGGACTGCAACTCCCAGCAGCACAGGCAAGGCTGAGGAATACTGAAAGTTGCAGTTCAATAACATATGGAGGGCTGCACAATTTCCACCACTGCTGTGGCCTGTAGTAATCTTAACTATGGTTTTAGGGATGCAGCTTCATAATGCATGCGCTGAAGTTGCCTTGTTTCATAGAAACCATAGTTCAGATTAACCATAGTTTGTTGGATTGGGATGAAATGACAAACTGCAGTTAAGTCAAAACTGGAAACCAGATCTTTCTAAATGTCGTTGAAAATGTGAAGAGAAAGGGTGGAAGAGCATCCAAACTCTAAGCTGCCTGTTCCTCATTTTCATCATGATAAACTATGAGATAACAGAATATTAGAACACAGCCTGCTGTGAGTATAGCAAAATATTTATAAAATAGCTGTTCTAATGTCAGAAATACCAGTCTTCTGTGATTCATTGCAGCTTGTTTCCACCTTAAAGTATGCCTTACTGTGATGTCTGAATGTAGTTGTAAAAAAAGAAAAGAAAAAGTCATATTAGACATAGACTTCACAGAGGACAAAAAGGAATACTTATTTGACTTTGATTATAGTTCTTCAGGCTAATATTTATGTCATTAACTCATGTCAAGTTAAATCAGTGCAGACTGGCTTTTTGTGTTACAGTAAAGGAACTAACTGTTTAGTAGGACATGGAGGGAAAGAAGCATGCCAGATACAAAATTATGCACTCTTGAACACTCAATCATTTTGCAGACCTTGCTGGCATATTTTCAAAGACATCTGTGCAATAGTGAGCGATTGTAAGGTTATTGAGGAGTCCAGGATTTTATGACCATTTTTGGACATAATACTGAAGCTCGCAAGAGGCATATTTCTGTATGGAAATATGTACTGGTACTATAATTCTTAGAAAAGCCAACATAGTGTAGTGGTTTGAATGTTGGGACTACAGTTCTGGACAACAGGGTTTGAATCCCCAACTGGCCATGGGAAGCCAGTTGACGAACTTGGGCAGGTCACACACTCAGCCTTAAAGGAAAGCAAGGGGGCTACTCCCTTCCGAACAAATTCTGCCAAGAAAATCCTGTGATAGGCTTGCCTTAGGGTCACCATAAGCCAGAAATTACTTGAAGGTGCACAGCAACAACAACTATAATTCTTGCTGGAGGCCTCCTTGGGCCTGATTTAGAAGTTACCAGAGTGGAGCCATTCCCTTCTCTTTCAGTCCCACATTGCACTACTAACATCTGTTGAAAGGAACCACATTGGTCAGCAGATTAATATGGCTCTTTCCCAACCTAGCATTTCCAGTTGTGTAGGAATCTTGCTCTAGTGTCCTTAGCAGTGTGCTTTTGGCAACCATCAGTCTTCCCAGGGCCTACTGGGAACCTCTTCATCCACCATTTTGGAGTTGCTTGGTGTAAGAAGCTGCAAAAGCTGTTGCTTGACTTGCTGTTTGCATTTATTGTTTATGCAAGATTTATGTGTTAAGAGGAGCTGGGATTGTTTTAAGAAATATCCAGAGGGAGCAAACTAACACTTCTCGCTAAGCTGTTCCAGTGTGGGTGTGTTTGTGCACGCTGCTTGCTAGTGGCTTCTCAGCAGTGATGTTTCTCTGTAATAAGATCTCTACTGGGAAAAGGGAATATGTGTTTCACTAAAACCTGATCTTATTTTTATTTGACATCTCAGTAACTATCCTCCATTTAGAGTCTGCTGTCTTAAAGATGAACGTCCCCTAGTGCTTTGTCTGGAACAGAATTCACTGGACTGTAGTCTGGTAGAATCCACATACACAGTTGCCAATATAGGGGCTGTGGACATGTTGTTTTTAGAGATCAATTTGAGCAAAAAAAGTTATTGTAGGGGCCAGCAGTTAGTGACCCTTCGACCAAATCCACCTTTCCCCCCACTCACAAACCCCCAACCTGAAGTGAAATAGGGATTCAGGGAAATAATAGCCTTGGCAATTGGACTTGTCTGCAGCACATGCTGAGATGTAGTTATTTCCTGACTGAGATACTGCTGTCATGTTTGAATAAGTATGCAGGCATGGAGAGAAAGCAACAAAGTTGCATGATAGCACATGTGTCCAGCTGGCTGCCATTGTGCTGGAAGAACAGATTGTAATGTAGGGTATAATGGTGTGCCTCTCATGTGCAAGGCTTGACTCAGCATTGACATCAGGTCAGGCATTGTACTTTGGGTAATCTAACATGCTGGTAGGCTGCTGGAGCAGAGCTGAAATCTAGGGATTGTCTAAACGGCAAAAATACTCCTCGTAGAATTTGAGGAGAATGGGATTAATGTCTTAATGGGATTCCACATGTGGGACAAATACTCCATATACTCCATGGGAACTCAGCATATTTTTAAAAAGAATGAGTGAGAATGTGCACTATTGTCCATTAGGACAACCGATACCCATTGCTGCACATTCTCAGAGTAGAATGCTAATTGGTTGGATGTGCACAGGGAGTGGAGCTAACAAGGCAAGTGCCTGAAACTGCCATGTTGGATTTTCACTGTAGAGATCGTCCGCTACGGTGAAAAAATAGCCCTTTTTTTGTTCACTTCTTTGTTAAAGCTGAAGATTGCACCTTGGTCTTAGTTAAAAAAAACCCTGTTTGGCCGTGGCAACTCGAGATAAGTAACAACATGAGTAATTTACCCACGCCTGCCATCTTGATTTACAGACATGCCCATTTTGGAACAGGAAAAGCGGATAGTTTTGCATGCCTGCGGTCTTAAAAAAACAACAACGTTAAGACTAATAGAAGCTGCTGTGAATTGGTATATATTTCTGGACATCAATCCACATTTTATTGCTTCGTATAGACAAGCTTCTAGCCTATTCTTATTCCTGCTCAAAAGCAACGCCACAGAGGAGGGCCACCAAAATGGTGAAAGGTCTGAAAGCCATGCCTTATGAGGAGTGGCTTAGGGAGCTGGATATGTTTAGTCTGGAGAAGAGAAGGTTAAGAAGTGACATTATAGCCATGTTTAAATATTTGAAGGAATATCATACTGAGGATGGAGCAAGCTCGTTTTCTGCTGGTCCAGAGACTAGGACATGGAGCAGTGGGTTCAAACTACAGGAAAAGAGATTCCACCTAAACCTAAGGAAGAACTTCCTGACAGTAAGAGCTGTTCAGCAATGGAATTCACTGCCTCAGAGTGTGGTGGAGTCTCCTCCTTTGGAGGTTTTTAAACAAGAGGCTGGATGGCCATCTTTTAGGAGTGCTTTTATTGTTTATTCCTGCAAGGCAGGGGGTTGGACTGGATGTCCATTGTGGTCTGTTCCAACTCTTATGACTCTGTGATATTTCTGTGTTAGTGGAATGAGTAAGAGTGGTTTTCATAGCTGTCACCGAAGTGACTCAGAGCAAGTGTGATCCCATGATTAGATGTTGAACATACAGTACACTAGAAAGACTTGTATTCAGATCTTTGCTTTACCATGCTTTCATTGAGTAGGCTTGGATTGTTTTCATCTTTCACTCTCAGGATGAAATCAGATGAATTACTTACCTGCACTTTGGAATAACCCTAACTGCTGGCTCCAAAAGCATGTGGAGCTTCCTGCCTAGCTTGGGCTCATGATGAATCAAAGTGCTTTTCCAGGGGCCCATTCACACTACACAATTATAGGAATGTTATTCCACTTTAACTGCCATGGCCGCATCCTGTGGAATCCTGGGATTTGTAGTTTGGTGAGACACTGGAGCCCTTCGGCTGAGAATTCTAAATGCCCCTCCCTAAACTGCAATTCCCAGAATTCCATAGGATGGAACTATGGCAGTTAAAGTGAAATTTTAGTGCTATAATTCTGCAATGTGAATGGGCCCCAGAACTTCAGGGAAGTACAGGACAAAGTAATATTCAGCTCCGTATGTGGCAGACATACAGATCTACAGACATACAGCTTCTGATAGCAGTGAGTGCTCCCTTCTGGGACGTTTCTCATTTGCCATGCAGTAAATGTTGGTTTTTATTTTAACTCTTGGTTTCAAATGTTTAATATAATAATTTCAATTCAAATGTTTAATAAAATAATATAATAAGTTCCATCCCAAGGGTTCCAAGGTTCACTTAGCCTTCCATCCTTTCGTAGGTCGGTAAAATGAGTACATGGCTTGTGGGGGCAATTAGTTAACACACATTGGAAACCGCTTAGTGCCTAGCGCAGTATAAAAAAAGTGGTGTAGATATGTAAAGTGCTATTACTTAACGATTTGTAAGAGCTCTGAGAGCCTTTGTGGCTAAAGACTGGGGTATAAATACCTAAAATAAAAATAAACAAACAAATAAATAAATAAGATCAGAATTAAGCTTGTAGTGAGGATAAAACAAGATGCAAAATCTAATTTAATCAGTAACATTGTAAGAAGTATTGCTTTAGTGACTAGCAGCAATCTCTCTCTGGCTTTTCTTCGCAAACGAAGATTCAAGAAGGACTCATCCCACGCTTTCTGCAAGCGCGCTGATGACTAAAAAGGCCAATCCGAGATAAACAAGCCTGGTTGCAGAAAGCACAGCAGAAGGTCTCCTTGGGTGATGTTTTTGGGTTGTGATCCTTTCTGCGTTGTTGTTTCTCTTCAAGACTTGTTCGGCGTGAGTTCTCAAATAAGGCTTCAGCATTGTGGATAGTGCATCTCCACGCCTCCCGACGTGAGGCCAGGGTGGACCACTTTAGGTGGTCAATTTGGCCGAGCCTGAGATGTTGTTTCAGGGAGTCTTTGTATCGCTTTTTTGGAGTGCCCCTCTTACGCTGACCCGTGGCGAGTTCACCGTAGAGTAGTATTTTTGGGAGGCGATGGTCCTCCATCCTAGAAACGTGCCCTGCCCAGCACAGCTGTGTTCTCAATATCATGGCCTCAATACTGGTGATCCCTGCTTGCTCAAGGACAGCAACATTCGTCACATAGTCAGTCCAGTGTATATTTAGGATTGTGCATAGACAGCGCTGATGAAAGCGCTACTCCACAGAAGATTAGCAGCGTGCTTGTAGGTCCCTTGAGGTTTATAGGATCCTTACTCAGAATTAAGAACTTATTCTGAGCTGGGGCTTAACTGCTGAGGTGTAGTAGCAATCACATGCTAACATCTTTAATGTTGCCAACATTTCCCCACTCATTAGCCTGAGAAACTCTACAGCTATTAGGTCCACCTCAGGTTTGTCTGGAAAGGCACAGATTCTGGACAGTAGATGGCAGCATTGTTCTGTTGTATTTAAGCTTTTACAAAGTTCAGCCCTGGCTTTAAATTTCACGGGTTCTATTTGCTTCTGCCTTGACCACAGTCTGTGATTTCATTCAGATCTAAAATTGCATTATGGACAAACTTTTTAAAACATGTACATGTCTGAATGTGCAACACACTTAACTACGTTTGTGACTCTTAAAACACAACCTCTATATAGGAATATCTTTTCTTTTTAAGGCTTCCAGAAGTGTCACTGCATATTAAATTTCGTCAATAAGGATACAGTCAAGTCCAGATGGCTTTCCTTACACTGGTGGGGTTGTGCCCTCTCCCCCATGGGTGTATTTTTATGCTTAACATCACTTGATAGCACTCATGTGGGAATTTAGGGGTCCATTTACAAAGTAAATGGGATATGTGTAGGATAAAATACTAAACAACCTGATAAAGCTTTACTAAAGTTGTGACTGATAATGGTTAGTGGTGAAGACTCCTGTTGCTCAAACAAGTGAATCTGGTTTTTCTGACAACTAGAACAAAATTTTATTTTCATTTGGTACTGAAGAAAAATCTCCACATAACATACCCTAGGCAGATAATATTTAACTGGGATACAATAATAGTTTCTCTGTAGAGAACTTCTGTTGCATAAATGGGTTAGGTGGATCACTGCATTTTTATTTCTTACTATGTAGGGCCGCTGATTCACATTTCTTCAATATCTTTCCCTAAGAATGATAGGAGTTGTATTTTTGGATGGTTTATTAATATTAATTCAGTATCTGGTCTGTTACAGAAATATTTTCTACTTCTGCATACCATGATAGGAAGCATAGCTAAATAATAATCTTTTAAAAAAGCTTACAGTTTATAGGAACTAATGCAGTTGAGACATTTCTAGCCTCTGTTTGTCCTCATACAACTTGAAATGTTGAAAATGTAACACTTGTAGATGTACTGAAGAATTTAAGGAGTTCTAGTATGCTTTGGAAACAAGTTATGCCTCAAACTGAATCTTATCCCCTAAAAACCCTGGGTGCGCACTTTAAAAAAAACATGCTTCAGGTTCAATTTTATGTCTTACATCTACGGTACTTTCTCTGATCTTGTAGCCCCTAAATGTGTTTTAGGCTACAACTGTCATCATCCTGGTCAACGTATCAGAAGAACACCAGGTTAGGAAGGCTGTTCTTAATGGAAATCAGAATTGGCAATATTGGAGGCCCAGGCCAGAATTAAAGGAGCTGTGAAGCTAGTTTGTTGAATCTGGTGTGTGTGTATGGGACTTCTAACTTGTTTTTCTCCAACATCAGCCACCTGTGCCACATGACAAACCAGAAGTTTCAAAAGCTGTATGTGATATGACACAGGGGCCAGATATGCATGGAAAAAATAATGGCAAATTCCTTTGGGCTATGGCAAATTCCATTTTATGTGCTACACCTGTAGACATAGTGAAATGTTAATAGTGATGTTGTTTTGCTAGGGCTAAAGAACGTATTACGGTATTTTACATCAGAAATAGTCCAAGTCATTTTGCTGCTTGAAGCAGAAAAGCAAATTATGCCCCCCACACTCCTGAAGCCAGCATGCAAATTACCCCAAATCAGTCGTTTTACTTTTGGCACATGAGGCATTAAATAACGCACAAATACATCTCTTCATTCCTGGCAGTAAATCAATAACAGAGTAAGTAAGTAACAACTGAATGGCATTTAATGACACTATAAATGTGCTATAGTCACTGTGCTCCTAATGGTGGGACTGGCTCAGGCTGGTATCCTTAAACTGTATGTGTTTTCACTGGAGAAGACTACAGTGGTTCCCCCATATATGCAGGGGCTTGGTTCCAGGACCCTGTATGGATACTAAAAATAGCAGATTATTAAGTCCCTTATTTATAAAATGGTGGTGGACACGAGTGGAGGCAGAGGCCACCCCCGGCCACCAGGTATGCATGCATCCTTTGGGCTCCTCTGCCTCCAGGGAGCATGTCAGCCGCCTGCTTCTGCCTTCTAGGCAGGGGTTGTGATGCTTCTGCTTGTTTGTTCACAAGACAAAAGCAGGTGGCTGGCGTGCCCCCCCAGAGGCAAGGGAGCCCGAAGAATGCATGCATACCTGGTGGCTGGGGCTGGCTTCTGCCTGCACTCCTGTTGTACATCATTTTATAAATAAGGGACTTACAAATACTTTAAGGGGTATAGGTGGCTTAAAGGGATTCTCTCACTGGGTGTTCTGCCAACCAAGGCAGCCAGGACTTCATGAAAAGCATGAAGAAAGAAGCACCAGCACTGCCGCGTCCCCAGCAGTCACCCCTCCTGTGCTTGGCAGCACCATGCCCCGGTCCTTCCCAGTGTAGAGCAAGAAGGCACACAGTTAACAGCAGCCCTGAGCCCCCAATGGCTAGTACAGCCTCAGCTTGGAGAATGTCCTGGCTTAGATTTGTGCAGGTAAGAGTCCAAAGTTGCCCACATTCACACACTCCATGGTGTTCTTCTCTTGCTCTAGCTGGCAGCACGGACAAGGCTGCAAAGAGATGTGAGGGCCTTGGAAATGGTGGGGGAGACATGGATTCATGCCAAGCACTATGCTTGGATTCCCAAGCTGAGAGCCTTCTTGCTCTTCACCAGGAAGGACCAGGGCATGATGCCACCAAGCACAGGAGGGGATGGCTGCTGGGGACACAATTTCTTCACACTTCTCGTGGCCACCTGTGACAATGAGTCTGGCTGCCTTGGTTGGAGGAGTGTCCCCTGACAAGTGAATCTCCTTAAATCTGTCCCCCTTACAGTATTTGCAGCCTCACGTTCACCTCTCTCTGCAGCCTTTCCAGCCTCGCAAATGTGTTATGTAAAGTACAGATATTGTGTATTATGTTGTGTACAGTACTGTGGTTTGAATCCATGGTGGGTTCAATCCTGAGCCTGCAGATATGGTGAGCCCACTGTAATTTGTCTGTTCTCCCAAAAATATAGTCCTCTGCTAGGAGAAAGGCAGGATATAAATGAAATTATAAACAAACAAACAAAATTGGGGAAAACAGTACAAAAATAAAAGCCATCATACAAGAAGTTACTTGCCAGAATCTCTTTGCTGATGTGAAATATTCAAGACTGGAGTCATCTCATGGCTTTTTGGAGATTTATTTTCTCAGTTTGTCTTATAATGACACAGGCACACATCAAATACAGTCAATTCTGATGGAAGATTTTTTTGGGCATGGGTGGAATGGAAACTCCAGGCTTGCTCTTTACATTTATAATATTTAAAGTTGTTCAGTGTTAGTGCCCAAGATGTTGTGAACTAATCTTTAGAGTACACTTATTTTTAAAGAGAAATTTGAAATATTGTTGTGATACAGATCATTCTAAAAGCTTATTGTAGCAAACAGAAAAAAGTTACACCTAGGAGGCCCTTCTGCTCTCTCTTAAGTTTGAAACAGGTAATTACGAATGGCCTCAGATCAGTTTTGTGAAGGCGGCACCCCAATGGGTGCCATGACTGAAGTGTGACATGAGCCTTTTCCAATACAATGGGTGGCCTAACATTCCTCTGGAAGGCCAAGCTCATTAAATATTCTGTTCTCTCTCTCTTTTTCTTCTTCTTCTTCCCAGCCCCCCACCCCCCTCGCCCTCTTCATGCACTTAGCTTGAGTTGAGCGAAGTCTGAGGTTTCTCTGCTGAGGACTTAGCAAAATTGCTTAGAGTTCTCAGATTGAATTTTTTATGTGTATGACTTCATGATGGCATTAGCATGCGCTTTGATCCATGTGTGAATGGCACTGGGTCGGCTCTTATTGCCATATCCAGATGGTGTTACGGGGAACAAACAGTTGTGTTTTAGGATTTCTCAATAGACTGTCTAGACTGGCTTTGTAGCAGACAGATACAGCCACCCATCAAATTAGCGTTTGTCAGATTTATGGTAATGGTTCACCAAAGCCTTCCTGTCACTGACATTAAGATTTACGCCAGCCAAGTTATTTTGTTTTCCACAAGATATAGGGAGCCTCATTTATTTACAAAGCCCCTACTGCCTTCCCAAACTCAGATTCAATAGAAACAATTTTCAAATAGATGGCCGAGTTTAAGAAATGATTAAAAAATAAGTGACTTGCAGCTGGATTGACTGAGGAAACCTTTTATTCTCCCTTTCAGATGATAAGACAGATATGTATTCTTCTTGTCAGTGAACCCCATATGGTGCTTTTAGAAAGAAAAACATGTATGTGGACTACTATGGCTAGAGTTTGAACTTTCATGTTACACTGAAGTAACATGAGCCGCTCCCTGTACACAGTGGGAATAACCTTTTAACAGGCACTATGCCCATTCTCAGTGGAAATGTTTTTCCAAGTCTGGTCAGAGTGGCTTTGATCATACCACCTCAAATGGAGGGGTCATAGCTACTATGCAAGGCAAGAACCATTAGCTGTTGACCAAAGCAAAAGATAAATTGGAGCTGGGGAGATGTTGGTTGGGGGTGGGTTAAATGGAAACCAAAAGAAAGAGGTGGGTTTTTTTTCTTTTGGAAAAACAATTATATATGCAGATATTTAACCATAGACAACAGATGCACCTCTAACTCATTTGTAAATATTTGTGGAGACCACAATTTTTGAAGCATATTTCCTGGTTCTCTAATCCCTGCTCTGTAAGTAGGTGATTTTTGTATGTGTGTCTCTTTTCTACACCAAAGCGTGAAACAAAAGAATATATTTTTGTACTTAGTGTAGATAAACATGACATTAACTGAAAAATAACTAGTTAGAGGTACATTCCCTATTTTCCCATGTAGTGTGTATATTGTAAAGGTGAAGCTATTTCTGTTGCCTGCAAACAGATGAATGAATACTCAGATGATGAAACCTTTCCCCAGTCTACATAACTTGTAAAAAGCCAGTGTAAAATCAGATTTATCCTGATAATGGAGTTTTCCCATGTACCTGTCTCCCACCCCCCCAGGGACTACTAGTGTATCAGGACTGGTTAGTACTTGTGTGATCATTAGTACGGTAAGCATGGACTAAAGAGGAAGAAAAAACCTCCTGTGTGTGCAAACAGACATGGATATGCCATATTTCCATGTGTTTAACTCTCTGTGTCAAAAACAGCACAAAGCAGCCATGGGTGACTGCTTAGCATTAGGGTATTTAATAACTGTGGGTCTAACCATGTAATCATAACTGACTGAATAGGGTTCAGGTTGTATTTTGAGAATGTTAGACTATATAACTGCTTGTTTCCTGTTTATTATTAAGATAATACACAAATGAACACAATTGAAATTACTTGGTGTGTAGTTGGCAGAACAACTTTACTTTGTGGTGCAGTAGAGAATGGGGAATATATCCAGCAACTTGTCAGCTTTTGAAAACAACACACCTAGTTTATTCCATAGAATCTTCAGAATATCAGCAAAAGAGTTTGCTAGGGAAATGACACAAGGTGTCAGAGGCCATTATATAATAATATTCTCACTTGGTTGCTTCATTTCTTGCAGCCTAGACACTAACTTGGTCAGTGTTCCATGTTAGGATTATTAGAAAAGGACTGAAAATTAAAATGTCAGTATCATAGTACCTTTATTGAAATTTATGGTGCTGCTACATTGTATATAATGTACAATGTATATAATGTATAATGTATAATGTACAAGGTTTAGTCTCCCTTATCTGAAATGCTTGAGACCAAGGTATTTTGGATTTTGGAATATTTCAGATTTTACAATACTTGCATATACAAAATGAGATATCTTTGAGATGGAACCCAAATTATTAAATTATTAAATTATTATTAAATTATTAACACAAAATTCAATTATGTTTCATATACACCTTATAAACATAGGCAGAAGGTAATTTTATTCACCATATTTTTAATAATTTTGTGCACGAAACAAAGTTTGTGTATATTGAACCATCAGAAAGCAAAGGTGTCACTATCTCAGCAACCCACATGGGCATTTTAGATTTTGGAATATTTTGGATTTTGGAATTCTGGATAAGGAGACTCAACCTGTATATAGTTGTGAATATATTTCTTGGAAAACATGTCATAAAGCTATGACAGGTACCTTCCCTTCCATTATTTGGGAGTGCAGATGTCTACAGGGCCTGATTGTAAAATTATGAGTGATAGGGAGAACTAAGAATTGCAAAGTTGGCAGGGACTGCAAGGGCCATTAATTCGACTGGCTGTCGTGAAGTAATACACAAGTAATGTACTCCCGAAATTTGGCTATCCAACCTCTGTTTAAAGACTTCCAGAGGAAAGTCTGCCACCTTGCCATGGGTTTAGCAGATTCATTTGAGAATGGATCTTTCCACATTGGCTCACTGAACCACTGTATTAAGAGCCAGTATGGCAGCTAGGACACAGACAACAGGGGGTGACTTTTTGATTTCCTGAAAGCATAAATCTGGCCCCTGTTTAAAGGAGGATGCATGATTGAATAGATCATTAGTTTGATCCAGCAGCACTTGGCTAATATTCTTTTCTATAGAAACTGGAGTCCTGGCCCCACTATTTTATTTTATTTTATTTTATTTTATGGGGTTGGGGCAGGACTCAAGTGAAAGGGGAAGAATTCTTTTTTGGACTATCATTCCCAAAATTCCCTACCCACCATGCCTTGTCAGCTGGAAAGATTCTGGGAATTTTTGTTTAAAGACCTCTGGTTTAAATACATTTATTTTATCTGGTCAAGATCCCCTCCTTAAAGAATTTCTGCCCATTTGGTTCAAAGTGCATACTCATCCTTTTCTAAACCACACAAAGGGGAACACAGGGAAGATAATTTTGAATGGAGGAATACTGTAGTGGCTGGGGAAAGGGAAACTCCTCTTTGCTGTTTCTCAACTCAAAATCTTTCCTTCCAACTTAGTTTTCTCTCTTTAAAAAGAAAACTCATTGGGCTTTATTATGTGCATTTGTCCATGGTACACCCCTTAACAAGTATTACTTTAAGGGATGGCAACTGCTGTGCCATTATGACATGAAACATGGTTGTTAGGCCAGCAAAATGGTGATGGTTTGATGCTATTTGGGTGTGGATCTTTTGTTTCAAGCTTTCTGGATTTTTTCTAGTCTGTGAAGAGAAAAACATTTAAGGATTCCCATCTTAAACCCAGTCCTCTCCCTTTCTCTCATTGCTGTAGTGTTGTAAAGAAGTGCTACTCAAACTGGTGGTCCTGGGATGGATGCTGATCCATGAGCCATAGACCGCCAGTCTGTGGAGTGTTTCCACCAGGAAAGAAACAGTTGTAGCCAATGGGCACAAAGAGTTGTACCCAATGAACAATAGTACCAGTTCTGGGCTCATTATGAAAAAAATAAAATAAAAGTACTCTCCTACATCAGATAGTCTGAGAAGCACCATTCGGAAGTAACGTGCCACAGGTTTTGTATGGGCTTGTCTATACAAGGCAATAAAATGGGGATTGATGAGCAGTAATGCCAATTCACAGCAGCTTTCATTTGTCTCCATGTTTTTCCTCCCAAGATTGCAAGTATGCAAAGCCACACGCGTCTTGTTGTTCAAATAGGCATGCCTGCAAATAAAAATGGTGGGACTTGCGTTTTCATTGTCATCACTTGCTGCCGCCGAACAGTATTAAAAAAAAAAAGCAAATCCAAGGTGCGATCTTCCAATTAAATGAACAGAAAAAAAGAAAGAAAGAAAGCTGTTTTGTCGTCTCAGCACATGATCACTACGGCAAAAATCCAACATGGTGATTTCGGGTGCTGCCTTGCCAGCAATCTCCATTCCCTGTGCACATCTGACCAATCAGCTGTCCACTCTGAGAATGCGCAGCCATCTGAATCTGTAGTCCTAATGAGCAATAGTGCTCACTCCCATGCATTATTTTTAAAAATACGGGGAAACCCCATAGGCTTTTCCTGTGGAGTATTTGGAGTTTTTTGCCCTCTCCTTCCAAATATGGCGGATTGATACATTTAGACAAAACGTATTCTCCTCAAATTCTATGAGGAGTATTTTCGTCATATTATAGACAAACTCGATGTTTTTGTTGCTGAGAAATGCTTTTTGTATGCTTTTTGTGGTCTCTTTCATGTGTATTTCGGATGTTTATTCTTTTTAAATGTTCCCTGGTGTAAGGAGATTATAAGATGCTAAAAATATCCCAGGACAGGGACGACAGGAGATTGCTAAAAGGCTTACCTTTTAGACGTCATTGTCCCTGTCCTGGGATGCTCCCATTCTGTTCCTATTCCTCCCCCGCTTTCTCTTATTCACGGAAAAATCTGTGAATAAGAGGCCCATTCCATTATCATAATGGAATGAGTGAACAGGAACCCCGTTCTGCTCCTGGGATGACATCAGAACATGATGTCACCGGGAGGTCCATGCTAGACGCTTCCGGGTGTGATCGGGACGAGAAGATAAGTAAAAACCCTTTTCCCTCCCTCCCCGGGTAGCTTTTAATTTTTAAAATGTGTTTTCCTGCTTGATGAACTGTTTTGACATGGGGGGGGGTGTTAAAATTTGAATTTGCCACCCAGCTGGGATTTCAGTTCCCTGTCGTAAAAGCAGCCTTACAATGGCTGCATCTATGACCAGGCAGCAAAGGGAGGGGGAGCCTGTTCCTGTCACAGAATGAAGGTAGGTGTCTGAAAGATTTTTATTTATTCCACGGCAGGAATGGGAGTGGGACGGATGGGGGATAGTGGGACAGAAACGGACCCTAAGGGCCCATCTGATAATCTCCTAAGAATCTGTTACCATGTGTACTTTCCAGGCACGTGTATGAACTCACCTATGTTTCAAGAACACATGTATAGCTTTGAACATTGGGAGTAGCATGTTCTGGCAAATTGGTCTCAGTGACTCACACTCAGTGCTATTTCTGAGTCCTCTTAATTGAACATAAAAAATCAAAATGTATACAATAATTGCATTGGGGAATAACAGATATTGTGGCGTTTCTAACAGGGAAACAGTTAGCTCATAAATGACAAATAGTCTGGCACACCCTAAGTGAATAAAATAGATAAGTAAGGGAATAAAATAAAATACAGTTTTTTAAGGTGGGAAAAATTAGTTGAAGGTGCTGGGAGAGCAGGGGCTGTGAGGTTTCTGAGAACCAGGCTGTTGGTTGTGGAGCCTGTGCATGCTATCAGGAGCTTGAGTGTCCATTTCAGGAAATTGGGGAGGGGACTGCAGCTAAACCAAATTTGAGGGTCCAAGATTTCTGGAAGGAGTAGGGAGACCAAAAAGAAAAGGCAAGAAGGGGAGAGGCATTCAGAGATCATGGAGGAGAAAAAAGATTTTAGGCAGTTTGTTGAAAGTGAAAGGGGTACTGAGGTTAGCCTGGGTCAGGGTGGCAAAAGGGAGGGGCAGGATGATTCTAATATGCACACTCAGTTTGTAGTGTCCTGTGTGACGGCTGGTTCTTCCTGGCTCCAACATATCTGGAGGATTCTGGGCATTGTCGTTCAAAAAAAAAAAAAAAAGAGGAATTTTTCTATGCTCTGCTGCCCCTTTCATATGAGTGGAAACCTCATATTTGTTGCTGTTGATGTTGCGTGTCTTCAAGTCTGTTCTTGAGCATGGAGGTTTCTTGGCAAGATTTGTTCAGAGGGAGGTTGCCATTGTCTTCCTCTGAGGCCGAGATAGCTTGACTTGCCCAAGGTTACCCCATGGGTTTCCATGGCCAAGTGGAGGAGATGATGATGGTGGTGGTGGTGATGATGATGGTGGTCTTTATTTCTATCCCGCTTTCCACCCAATTTGGGACTTAAAGTGGCGTACAATAAAAAGACATTGTTAAAATCAGCAAAATACAAAAGTTAAAACACATTTAAACAACTAAAAAAGTTAAAAACAGCTAAAATTCTAAAAACACGCTTAAATATATACACACATGTACACAGTACTCACATATACCCCAGCACTGCCATTTGCAGAGATGGGCAAAGGCCTGCCGAAACAGGCAAGTTTTTATTTGGCTCTGGAAGGAAGGCAGGGAGGGTGCCAATCTGACTTCTCTAGGCAGAGTGTTCCAGAGCCGCTGAGAAGGTCCTCTCTGGAGTTCCTACCAGATGCACTTGTGAGTGTGGTGGGGACAGGGAGAAGGGCTTCCCCAGCAGATTGAAGAGCCCAAGCTGGTTCATAAGGAAGAATATGGTCCTTCAAATAACCTGGACCTGAGCCATGTAGGGCTTTAAAGGTCATAACCAGCACTTTGAATTGTGCCCAGAAACAGACTGGCAGCCAGTGGAGCTGCTGTAACAAGGGGGTTGTATGGACCCTGTAGCCAGCTCCTGTTAACAATCTGGCTGCAGCTCTTTGAACCATTTGGAGTTTCTGAACACTCTTCAAAGGCAGCCCCACATAGAGTGCATTACAGTAATCCAACCAGGATGTAACTAAGGCATGTGTTACTATGGCCAGGTCTGACGTCTCAAGGAACGGGTGCAGTTGGCACACAAGCTTTAACTGTACAGATGCACTCCTAGCCACCACTGAGACCTGGGCTTCCAGGCTTAGAGTTGAATCTAGGAGCACCCCCCAAGCTGTGAACCTGTGTCTTCAGGGGGAGTGTAACCCCATCTAGCACAGGCTGGATTCAAATGCTGGTCTCCTGAAGTCCTAGTCCAACACAATAATCATTACGCCATGCTGGCTAAAGCCTTATATAGGACAAGTTTATTTATCTTGAGAAAGGTTGAGTCTCCCTTATCTGAAATGCTTGAGACTAGAAGTGTTCTGTATTTTGGTTTTTTTCAGATTTTGAAATACTTGCATATGCATAAAGAGATATCTTGGAGATGGGACTCAAGTCCAAACATGCAATTCATTTATGTTTCATATACACCTTATTCACTTAGCCTGAAGGTAATTTTATACACAATATTTTTAATAATTTTGTGCATGAAACAAAGTTTGTGTTCATTTGAACCATCAGAAAGCAACAATGTCACTATTTCAGCCACCCGTGTGGACAATTTTGGTTTTGGTGTTATTTTGGAATTCCAGATACAGGATACTCAAACTGTATTTTAAATCTGGTATTGGAAACTATTTTTGAAACTTGACATTGGAAAATAGTTTGCTAATTGCTGGTTATGTGGAGGCTGCTGTTAAAGGAGGGGGGGGAATATAAATCCTGGGATTGATAAAGGCTTAAAATTTAGGGATGTACTTTCATTAAAAATTGTGGGTTGTTTGTTGAAAGATAACAGGAAACATTTAAAATAGGATCATGAAGGTATTAGGTGGGTTCTTCTTGGTTCACAACATTGGTACTCTCCTATAAATATTTTTCAGTTTGCAAAGGATTCTGGCAACTTCTAGTTTCATCTATTTATTCCAGTTAGGAGGCATTTTCATATAAAAAGAGGAAATGTGGATCGAGTGATTAATGAATGAGCATAGGTCTCTCTGTTGTCAGTATCTGCCAGGTTTTTATATAGTAGTAGTAGTAGTAGTTTGCTTAGACCATAGACCATACACATACAAAACAAGTGAGTACGATAAAAAGTACAAGATGGACTAAATAGCATATAGATTTAGAATATTTTAAATTTTTTAATAAGATTAAAACTTTGAATATAAAACAGCAATGCCATGATTAGTTAAGAGCATTCCAGAACAGTGGAGTTCAATATCAGCAATAAATCTCGCCCAAATTTTTGTTGCTTGGAAGGCCAAAAGAGAAACCTTATGAATTACCATAGAGTCAATGTTAGACAGGAGAGAGCAACTCTTTTCTGGAAGAGTATTAGAGTGTAGGCAAGACAGAATAGTTCTCCTAAACCTAGTTCTTGGTTCTGAATATAAAGAACAAGCGAAGAAATAAACCATACTCTGGTTTCTCTTCAGGTTGTATACGTTTGACACTAAAATAAGAAACTCTGAGGTGGGAACTTATGCATTTTTTTTTAAATAAAGGAATATAAAGAATTTATTCAGGATTGCAAGTGAGCTACCACTGGGAGTTCAGACCTTAATGAAATTCTGAAGTCTGTTCAAATTATTTTGATTCCAAGGGATAGTGGACATTCATTTCTGAGCCCAAATACAAGGAACACTACTATGGTTGCATTTCAGCAGAATATAAATGGGATACATGTTAGCTGCTCTGGTAGGTGATGGGGGTCTTTTTAAAGAGGGGCAGATTTTATGTATATGACATCACACAGAGACAAAAATGTATTGGAACAGGTCAGAAAAGATGCATTAAAAAAGGACAATTTACCAGTGCATCTACTGGCTATCCTTTTGTAAAGAATGTAGTCCTGTCTATACTGTCAAAATAATACGTGATGTAAAAGATTGGTGAGCCGTTCAAATGGCCGTTCGCACAAATATGTGTCATTAGGAAGAGGGGAAACCAAATCCACTGCAGAGTCTGTGTGCACCATTGTCTGGGGCTTCGTACAGATTTTCTGAAAAGTTCTGTACGACTTCTGAATGTGCAACTCTCCATTTGAACACTGTTCGCATAGATATGAACAGGCAGTGCAATCTGATTGGCTGGACAAGCACAGGGGGTGGGGCTAGCACAGAGGGAAAGCGGCTGTGGCCGCCATGTTGGATTTTTGGCTAAGCGAGGGTCCGGTAAGTCGATCAAACAGCAATTTTTACTCATTTATTTATTTATTTATTTGTAAATACAAAGTGTTGCTTGTGTGCACGCACCCTGGGAAATTGTTTTTTAAAGAAAAATTGGCGGCAGCAGATTTAAAATTGTGAGTAAATCACTCGCAGTGGCCAGCTGGCTAAGGGATCATGCAGAGTTTAGGGAGGCTCTTTTGGCCGTGTAGGCAGTTTGCATCATTGCGAATGTTTGCCTTTTTGGACTTGTTCGTATTCCCCCCCCCCCATATAGACAAGACCTTAGTTCAAGTCTGTTATGAACTGCTTGGTAAAATAGCTGAAATACAGTATGTATTTTAGTCTTTACAATATATGAGGGGAAAGCCTAAGGTACCATCTATTTTGTGTTAAATACTTGGTTAAATTCTTTGAATTGAATCTAATGGAGCAATAGCTCAAGAAGAAGGTATTTCTTGCTTTATAAGGGGTCTCCTGAGAGCCAGTATGGTGTAGTGGTTTGAGTGTTGGACCAGGACTCATAGAGACCAGGGTTTGAATCCTTGTTTGGCCATGGAAGCCCTATGGCTGACCTAGGGAAAATCATTCTTTCAGTTTCCTGCATGGCAGGAGGTTGGACTTGTGGTCTCTTCCAATTCTACAGTTCTATGATTCTTTGTAAGGGCAATCTCCTCTGAACAAGTCTTGCAAAGAAAATCCCATGATAGGTTTGATTTAGGGTTGCCACAAGTTGGGAATGACTGGAAGGCACACAGCAACAAGGGGACTCCCAATGTATGCAGAGTCTTCCTTTCTGCAGTTCTTGGTGCTTCATCCCATGGCATTTTGGAAGACTTGAGTAACTCTGAAGACCAGTTTGGGGCGGCAGGAGAAAAGGTGGGTTAGCAGGAAGAGGAAATGTTTGGGAAGTCTAATTCCAACTGAAAAACAGTGCTTGCAGTTTGTTGAAGGAATGGCTTTGTTGGGCTGGATCACTAGCTGCCCTTCTCTATGAAGAAGTGGCCTTCAGTTCACAGAACAGCTGTTCTATATCTCACACCAGCACGTTGTGTGATAAAAGTGAAATTAAATCTACCAGTGTTCCTCCCCTCAAACTCTTTTGTAGGCCTGAAAACAGCTATTAATCCTACCTATTGGAACATTTTGTGAAAGGTTATGCTAAGGTTTACAGAACAGGGTTTTTGGCTATTTTCCTTCTGGATTCATCTTGGTATGCTTGATAAGGGCAGTCCATAGAATAATATATTTATTATTTAAAACTTGTGAAGGGTTTATGTACAAATGTTTCAGGATACATGGAATCAGTTTCTTGTTTCCAGGAATCATATTCTGATGCTTTATGTACATATGCTTTTTACATTTATGTTCAGGTCATGAACAGTTGCTGTGAATAAAACAACCTCCTCATATCTTCCCTAAATCGTGCCCCACAAACCCCTGGGGCTATGCCAAATTAGCAGTGCAATTCTTCACTTGTGTTTGTAATAGTCTTTAGCTGCCAATCTTCTGGTCTGAGTCTTCTGGCAGAGGATAGAAAATAATTATTTGGGCCATTTCCCTCCAAACCATTTTCTGATCTTTTATAATTTTTAGGGATTGCTGTTCATATATTTGATTGTCAAATAAATCTGCCAAGTCTTTTAAGTGAGCATTAATTTGAGAGCCAGCATGGCATAATGGTTTGAGCCCCTTAAGGAGACCCCAATATGTACCAATGTCAAGAAAGCGCTGGTATTCAATATCCTGGATCCAGGACTCATGCCAACCGCCCCAGAAGTTGTGACAATACATAGATGGCAACACAAAACCACATCCATCATGAGACACCGGATAAAACAGAGGGAGGGTGGGAGGGATGATGTGCAATGGAACACTGCTGAGGGTGCGAGCAGGCTGGGGCTTAAATGCCCAACCACCTGACGAGCGAAGGCTGAAAGCCACACACTCCAGTTATGCCTAACAGCCAGTGGATTCATGTTTTAAATGCATTGGTTGGTAGTTCTGCCCCTCCCCAGGGCCACGCCAAGCCTTGCAGAACCCTGGCAGAAGAAAACCTCTGGACACCATGTCAGGAGGCCCCCAGCACTCCCCTCCTACAGAAAGATACAGAAGGCAAGCAACCCCTTTATAGCAATTAAGGCTGCAACAGAGATGAACAACATTGAGTTACATAATAAACAAAGAGACTGAGTAAAGTCTAGTACTAATTAAAGGTATACACATATGAAAGTACAGTTATCCCTTCATATTCGCTGGGGTTTGGTTCCAGGACCCCCCATGGATACCAAAATTCATGAATACTTAAGTCCCATTATATGCAATGGCATAACAAAATGGTGTCCCTTATATAAGATGGCAAAATCAAGGTTTTATTTTTGGATTATTGTTTTTTAAAGAATATTTTCAAACTGTGAATATTTAAATCTGTGGATACGGAGGGACAACTGTACTGTAATATATTGTGTCCCATTGATTCAATGAGACTTGGGCTCCCCTAATTTGTCAACGGCTGCATCTACCATTTCCTTTCAAACAGGTTACACACACACACACGTATGTATCTGTGGAATATCCACAGTTTCAGTTATCAACAGCTGAAAAAATAGGGACACATACCATAGAGTCAGCTGGAAAATGCTAGGAATCGCTATGTTCTCCATCACAACTCTATGGTATGTTTGTACCAGTAATCCTTTATTTTAATTGGGTTTGCTATTATCCATGGTTTAACTTATAAATGGTAAGTCCAGGAACCTTTCCCCGTGGATATGGGAGTGGGGGGGGGGCGACCTGTACATTTAATTTTGGACCATGTGCTCATGGGGTACTTGAAGTAACTTACAAACATCTCAAAACACATATATTATACCCACCTGTTTATCAATGAAGTGGCATTGCTATATCTCTATGTGTTTTTGTAATAAAAAATCTATGAGAGAATGGATTAACAGGAATTTTCACACACTATTATTTGTTCAGTGTTTTTGTACTGCGTAGTTTGTATGTATGGAAGTATCAGAAGATGAATAAAGATTAAAAAAAACCCAATTTTATTGGATGTGTAAAGTATACAACCCCTCCCCCTGAAAGAAAAGAACAAAGCAGTGGGGGGGGGGAGAGAGAAAGAAGGTGCAAAACCTGAAATATATAAGATATGCATGGGGACCAGGCATATACATTATTATAAGCTCACCATATGTCCAACATATTTTGCTTGGAATCGGTATCTCTGGAATATACATCTGTGCATAGCTAAAGCAGTTAGATTTTCCAACCATTGAACAACGGACAGGGCATCCCACCTTTTAGTTACAGTTAAGAGCATGCAGGATCTAACCAATCAATTGCTTTCCAACTTAAAGGTATACTTGTGTCTACAAGTATCAGAGATATTTTGTAAGATAAAGTTTGTACACTGTGATATGTTCAGCCAAAAATGAGTGATCAGTGGACACATCTATATCTTATGCCACAAGGAATTAAAGAAAGAATTTACCCCACCCCTGCAATGAGTTATCTGTGGCAAAATGTGTGGAACCACTTTTTTCTTTACTTTCTTGCTGGTCTTCGGATATCCCTTGTTGTGCTGCTGGTTTTACTGCTACCGTCAAACATTTTGAAGCTACTCTCAAAGTCTTCAATATGAAGGCTAGGAAATTAAGTGCTGCAAGAATAAATGTACCCTATATTCTGGCATATAAGATGACTGGGCGTATAAGACGACCCCCCAATTTTTACGTTAAAATATAGAGTTTGCCCCCCCCCAACCAGCCAGCCACCTGGCTGGAAAGCCTGTCCCCCACCAGCCAGCCAGCTCAGTGGCTGTAGATGATGGAATCGTCTGTGAAATTAAAGGACTGAGAACAGCTAAAAAAGCATGGGATACTTTGAAAAATCTCTGTGGTGTTCAATCTTTGGAAAGTAAGGTTGCATTAATACTGTAAGTTGGTTAATATGAAGCTATCAAATCCCCAATTTTTGAATGAGCACATTAATGAATGAGCACATTAATGATTTTAGAGCCACATTGACAGACAAGAGAATTTTACCATAGACAAAACTTGATGCAAAATGATAAGTTTAAATCCAGAAATTCTAATTTTAGGCTAACTTGTCCTGAAAAGAAACATCATTTTGACTCTCCTGAGCTAAATGGAGGGCCATTTAACTCTTCAAAGGCAAAGCAGTCATTCTCACAGAAGGATCTGCTAGGAAAACTGCCCAGGCCATTTTACACTTCAGTCATTCTCACAGCAGGGGAAAAGATCTACTGGGATATAAGACCCCCCCACACACTTTTGAGGAGATTTTCAAGTGTTAAAAAGTAGCCTTGTATGCAGGAATATACAGTAAGTAACTGAATATATGGCATTGCTCTGTACAAGGAAATGTACAACTTTGGCTGAAAGCTTTTAAGCGATTGAGATAAACTATTGTGTAATACATTATAAATTCTCCAAATTAAAAATGTATTATATAGAGAATTCATAATACAGGTCACTTTTGTGGCATTCTGAGTTAGTGGTTTTTATTTTTTCCCAAATTCTCAAAAATGTCTGTTCTTCTCCACTCTCAAATTGTTAACTTAGTGTTTAAGATTAAACAAAACAATGGGTAGAACTGCCTATAATTTAATTTGACACTGCTTCATAACTTAGTATCTCTTTGGTTTCTTAGAACCTACGGATCCAATAAAAATAATCTTAAAGCATATGAAAAAGAAAGAGCGGAGTAAACTTTGTGCATCTGTTTCTTTGTGCTTTTATAGTCCAGCCTTGAACAAGATGTCTAGTCTTCTGTAGCCACATATGATGCACTATTTGTCTGGCTTTTAGATAACAACTGAAAGAACAGTGCCCTTTAGAAAACGCCAATGTCCTGTTCCTTTTATTTGCTTGTCCTAGACGTCTTGGAGCACTTGCTCTATTGCAGAGGGCACCGTGATCTGTTTTCTAAAGCTCATGCCTTTGGCAAATTGTTGTTTTTCTGCAGTCAACATACAATAGTAATCTTAATGTGCAGCACTGCGTGTGAATAAGCAAATATAAAAAACCCTAGGCTCAAGACTGTAAAAATATTGTGTGTTTTTGCAAAGACCGAGGCAGCAGAAAGGGCTTAGTCACTGAAGTGGATAGCAGTTGTAATAGAGCGGAAAACTGGGGTCTCCTCAAAGAGGGAAGTGCTCTAGGTACACATGACAACGTCATCTGGCTCACTTTCTCATCTGGATTTTATTAGCATTATATACTGCCATGGGTGGTAATGTGGAAAAAAAAATGGTGCCCCGTTTTACCAAAATTAAAACAGACACAGATAAAAAGTTCGCACCACTAAAGCATATGAAAGCTAAATTATAATTAAACTCTTAATAGATTTGAAAGCCATTTTAAAACATATCTATTGAAAAGCAACAAATATGTACCATACAGCACATAATTAAAAGCCCTTTCCCCATAAGCAGCCAGACCTCAAAGAACAAACAAATGTCTTTATTTGCCACCAGAAAAACACTGTGGAAGCAGCCAGTCTAGCCTTTCCAGGAAGAGAGTGCCAGAGCCTGGGAGCCACCAAGAAGACCTCTTCCCACTAAGTGTATCTGTGAAGGTGATGGGGCAGAAAGAAGGGCCTCCCTGAATTTCTCAAAATCCAGGCAGGCTCATATGGGAGAATATTGTCCTTCAGATTACTTTTCTAGTAAAACAGACTATTATGGTCATTTAAGTATTAGTGAAAGACAGTTCTGAGTTTGTTTGTTTTTTAGGATTGCTGTTGTCCTTCTGTATCCATGGATTTGGTATCAACAGATTTAAGTATTCATGGCTTGAAAATATTATTTAAAAAATAGTAATCCAAAAAGCAAAGCTTGATTTTTCCATCTTATATAAGGGACACCATTTTGCTATGCCAATTAAGTATTCACGGATTTTGGTATCCGTGGGGGGTCCTGGAACCAAACCCCAGTGAATATGAAGGGACAACTGTACTTCCTTCTTTAACACAATAAAGCACACAACTCTATTTCTTATTTTCTTATTTTGATGTTCAGCAGATGAGTTGGTGGGTATAGTAAATTGATTTCTGGCTGTGAGAATGAACGGGATGAGAGCCAATAAACTGAGCTCAGTCCAGACAAGAATGAGGCGCTGTTAGTGGGTGGTTTTTCTGACTGAATGAGTAACGCTGTAGTGATGTTGTGCACCTCTTGAGAATTCATAGCTTGAAGGTTCTAACATATCTGTTACTGTCACTTCAGGACAGGTGACCTCAGTAGCATGGAGAGCTTTATACTACCAGTAATTTCACATGGCGGCTAACCTCCCTCCCTGTCCCTATGGACATGGGTATATGTGGCATGGGTCCAGGTTATTTGAAGGATGCTATCTCTCTGTATGAGCCCAGTAGAACTTTAAGATTGTCTGAAGAAGCCCTTCTCTCAGTCCCACCACCTTCTCAGGATTGTATGGTGGGAACGAGGGTTTTCTCAGTGGCCGCTTCCAGACTTTGGAACTCCTTCCCCAGAGACACCAGGATGGCTTCATCTTTGCTCTCCTCTGGTGGCAGGTTAAGACATGTTTATGTCGCCAGGTTTTTATGAACTGATAACAGCTGGGCTTGTGAGGTTGTGTGGTGCGGTTTTAAAAATTTTAAGGTTTTTTAAAAGGCATTTTAATATTTTTACTTTAATGTTTTTAACTTATAAATTGTTTAATTCTTTTTTTAAAATTATATTTATAATGTAATGTTTAACTTTGTACTGTTTTTAGCTTGTATGGTTTCAAAGAGGCTGTTAGCCACCTTGGGTCCCATTTTGTGGGGAAAAGGTGGGATATAAATGAACATCATAATCATCATCATGACAGGAATAATCTAGTTTAAGTGAACCAGTAACTTCCAAGTTAGATATTGCTGTGGCTCTACATGGGGCTGCCTTTCAATTAGGCTCAGAAAATGCAGCTAGTGTAGAATGCAGCAGCTAGATTGATCCTGGGAAGTAGAAGGTCTGATCATATCACACCTATTCTGGCTTAGCCGCACTAGCTACTGGGCCCGATGTTTTCATTTGGTCCCCTGGTTTTAACTGATCAGGCCTTATGTGTCTCAATGCCCCAGTCTTTACAGAATGCTTCTCCCATCATGAACATTACCATACCCTGAGATTAACCTGTGGGTCTTTCCTCCAGTCTGAGAGTATGGGTCCGTCTCTACGATTTAAAAAAAATCCGTTTGGGGGGGTAAAAAATACGAATAGGCAGCCATTCATATGCATACGATCCGCCTACATTTTTTTACCCCCCCCTAAACTCCGTATGAGCCCCCTTCCCCAGCTGAATGGAATGAGCAAGCCAAGCGGCGGTTTTAAATCTCCCACCGCTTTTTTAAAATTTATTTAAAAAGGTGCCTGCTTTGCGGACATTCGGTTTTTCCCTATTTACAATGAAAAATAAAAATAAATATATACAATTCATGGACTTACCGGATGCTCGCTTAGCCGGGAATCCAACATGGTGACTGCTCCCAATTCCCCTCCTTGCTAGCCCTGCCCCCTCCACTCGGCCAATCAGATTACACTGCCTGTTCGTATATGTGCAAATGGGGCGTACAGACTATCAGCCATTCGAACGGCTGTACGTATTTTATGCTGTGATCTGCTACTCCTTCCGAACGCCGAATCCACATAGTTTACTGGGGATTCGCTAGCCCCCCTTCTGAATGACAAATATGAATCCGAACGGCTGTGTGTACGGAAGAGCGATCTTCCAAACGGCATACGTATTTTTTTTAACTGTGTAGACGGGACGTGTGACAGGAAAGGGAGACTTTTTGGCCCTGACATTTTAGCCTTTTCAGTTCTTGGTTAAGACATTTGTATACTCCCAGGCATTTAATGGCATGGGGTTGGTATTTTAATGTTAGTTTTAGGTCAATTTGGGAGAGGTGCATTGTATTGTCCATTGTTTTTATTGTTGCACATTATAATTGTAAAACATCCAAAAAGTGTAATTAGTAGTGATGATGGCCAGCTCTCCTCCCCCCCACACCTGAAATCTTCTAAATTGAGTTTCTCCAGTGAACATAAGGACTTTATCACACCAGCCTGTTTTCTCACAGCAGTCACGTTAGTGAAACAAACAGGAACATACTGGTTTGAAAATGTTCAGTATCACACTCTTCTGTAATGGTGCAAATGTGATGTGAGTGTGCTGCTTTGGCAATCTACTATCATTCTGCACCAGCTCCATAAACCTGTTTTCCTACCCTACTCAGTGCATGTGTGCCTTTTTTTAAAAAAGATTTTTTGCGGTGATTGCGGTGATTATGGGAAAACAGTAAAAATTATTTGTATTTTATCATTTCATCATAATTATGCAATCACAGCAAAAATATTTTTTTTAAAAAAAAGATAAAAAACTGAGAAAAAAACAACCTCTGCCTGCTTGGGAATAGCAAGGGGGAGGGGGAAGAGGAGAAGCATGCCTCCTCATGCCATGTGACTGCCGTCATATCTTTACTGGTGTGGATGGGATCTATTACACCTGGGGGAGTACTGGCATAGCAGTGATATTGGAGGCCATTTATGGGTTTTCCCTGTCAGTCATAAGGTGTGCTACAGAAATGAATGCCGTGCAAAGCAGCAACAGAATAGAAACAACACCATGCAATAAGTACTGGCCAAATATGCTAATATCTTGTTGTAATTCCAAAATACCAGCTTCATGTGATAATCTCCTAAAATTAAGGCACATGCAATAAAGATGTTTATGCCTTTAACTGAAATCTAGCATTATAGGCATTCTTTGGCAGATTTTGCCAGATGTATTTCGGTAGCAAACCATCAATTTCCTTCTGCTTCACATGAGGGGAAAGCTAGAGGGGTTGTAGCTGAGAATAATGGAGGTGCCATTATTTCATCCTATTGGTAGATATAGCTGGGAAGGGTCCAAAACAATTTGTGACTGATAAGGAGAAAATCCAAGGTTCTGAGAACTGTTACAGCACACTTCTTTACACATTTGCCTAGAAATAAATTCCATGATGTGAGCACAAGATTGCTTGGCCAACTGACACAGTATAGTTGGATTCTGAATTATCTGTATTATCTTCCATTTGGGCAATGGAATCAACCTTCTGCACACCATCTTTTTTCCCAATGCTAGTGTTTCCAACGCCTTGTCCTCCTGTTGTGTTGGACTACCACATCCACCCCAATGCTGGTTTGAGATGATGGGATTTGCAGTCCAGTAACATTTGGAGAGCCACACATTGCCCACCCTTTCTTAAAGCATGGACACAGTTTAGTGATGTAGAAAACCCTAGAAAAACTATGAACTCTGATTCAGTCCATGAAGCACCATCAAATGGTAGTACTTCTGAATTTTCCCACTCAGGTTGCAGGTTAGAGTTACATGTTTGAATAAATGAGACTCACTGCATTTGGAAAGGTTGGGAAAGGCTGGTGACAGGTTGTAGAAGGTTGACTTATTTTCTCAAAATTGCATTGGAAGGGGAGATAGCATGCAGGAGTATTTTAGCCCTTCCTGTACTGCTTTATCTCTCCTTCGTGCCAGCAACTCCTCCCTCTCCTGCTGCTATCCTTTCTGGTTGTAGTTCCAGAAAATGAAGGTAAAAATATCACAATGTGAAGAAGCCAATTCTTGATTTTGCCAGAACCCACATGTTGTTTTATACCAGAGAGCCCCAGGGATAGGACTGCTGCTTGGGGTGCTACTGATAAAAGGGTGTCTGATCATATAATTCCATATGCCATGCACTCCTGGCTCACACTTGACTCTTTTTGGAAGACTGATTCTCACATGATGTTGGCAACATGGGACTTTTGCATATGAAATTGCTGCTTGGCTCCAGCCTTGACCATCCACAATGATTGATTGTTTGGGTAAAGTGGCACACCTATGTTGGTGGGGTATTATGAATAATCTTTTTCAAAGAGAAGCTGGGGTGGCAGGGGCATTTTTAAAAAAAGCATGCACCATATTTTAATACAGTACATAGTGTAGTAGCCATTTAAGGCTGCCATCCTGTATCCGCTTACCTGGGAATTCAAGCCCTGCTGAATTCAACAGGACATTCTTCTGATTGGACATGTATAGGATTGCATCATAAGTGTTGTTGTTTTTAGCTTGGTTTCTACAGTCCTGTGAGTTTTCAATTAACGCTTGTCTAGTTGGTTGTAGTTGACAGTTGTACAATATTTATCAATACATCTCCAGTGCTAACAAAATAGAGCTCAGTTAGCTAAGCTTGTAGCATACTTAATTCATGAATCACATTGAAGAAGCTTTTCTAGCTTAGTCGAAGGTCTGTAAAAGGATGGCTTTTAGCACAGCTTTGTGCTCTAGGCTATTGTTGAATAATCTGCGCCCATCTTTCATGCTAACAGGAAATGACAAGAGATGCTGTATCCTCAGATTCTCCATATTTGTTATCCTCATTGGTTTCTTGTGGTTTTTTTCTTCCCACCAGTGACTTGTTTTTTCTTAAAACAAAGACTAATCAGTGATCTGTTTTTCTTGACTGACTAATGGTGATAGTCATGTTTTCTTCTATCTTCACTTGACGTTTCATTAAAAGTTCCATAAACAAAGTAAGTAGGTGAAGAGAGAAAACACCTCAGTGCTTATTAACAGCAGAGATAATCTGTGTTTTAGGAAATTTGGAAGTTTGCATGTGATGTGGTAAAAACCTGGGTATTCCACAACTTTCTGCATCTTTAATACCTTGAAGTAAATAAGTCAGTGGGCCCATTCTAATTTTTTCAACAGATATGAAATGGGAACAGTCTCTACCAAGTTCTGAGGATAATGTTCCCAATCTTATGGGTCTGCTTCGATCTGTTAAAACATGCTTCTCATGTCATCTGATGTGGCAGACTGGCATTTTTATTTGTTTGTTCCAGTGTGCCAGGTACTGTATCATCTTTTGCCTTATTTGTATTGTATTCATTTAATTTCCCAGAAACTTCTTGTAGACCAGCAGCTGGTGGCTTGTGGCCTGGTATAGGTCTGCAAATTGTCACTTTGGGTAGCATTGTGTTGATGAATGAAGTCAATCACCTAGTTTCAGATCTGTTCCCCGACTTTAGTTATCAATTTGAAATTCTATATACTCTGGCTTGTGTGGTGGGGTGAAGCCCCTTAATAAGGTAGTCCAGGAAGAATTGGAGCAGGTAAGGGTTGTTATGGAAAAAAATTGAAAAAATTAGAAAAGAGAAATCATAGGTAGGCACTTTCAAAGAGTTTATCTACACTACTGTAGTTCAGCGGTTCGTAGGGGTGGTACCTCTCCAAGCTACAAATCCTAGAATCCTATAAAATGAAGTCATTATGGTATCAGTCTGCTATAATGGTACAGCAGAGATACACTTTCAGTCAGTGTGCTTTGTTTAATATTTACATTCTTCCATTTCTACATCTTTCCCCTTGTCTTTCCTATCTGTTGACCATTTCGTAACATACTAAAATGCATCCCAGAGTCACCCAAACAGATTCAAATAGTTTGCTAATGTATGATAAGTCATTTTTGGCAAGGTTTCTCTGGGTGCCTATGAAGAGAATGGGGACAAAATGCAGCAAAACTTGAAAGGTTTTCCTAAACGACATCACTGTTGAACCAATGCCATGGAGCACTGTGGATTTTGTTTAGTGTGATATATTGTACAGTAACATCATACTTCTCATCAGAGAAGGCTTGGGTGGTTGCTCCATCTTACAGTAACCCAGCAGAACACCTTCTTCATAATATTCATGTTCACCACCTTTTGGAATGATGACCTCTCTCATATTTGTGTTGTGATTTGTGTGTGTGTGTATGCTTTCGGATTGCCTGTCGACTTACAGTGACCCCATGAATTTCATAAGGTTTTCTTAGACAAGGAATATTCAGAGGTGACTTTGCCAGTTCCTTCCTCTGAAATATAGCCTACACCACAGGATATTAATTAGTGGACTTCCATTCAAGTACTAACCAGGGCTGACCCTGCTTAGCTTCCAAGATCAGACAGGCTCTTAATCACCTAGTCACCTTAGGTAAAGGCCAGTCTCTATATCGAGGCCTTCCTAAACTGACAGTGTAGCCCAGTTTGAGAACTGACCCTCTGGTTTTAAATATTCATGATTTGTTGGGTGAGGTGGAGCTGTGTCAAGCTGTTGTAGCAAAAACAAAGAGTCTTAAAGATTTGAAGATTTAACACTAATCTTTAAGCCAGGGTTTCTCAAACAGGGTTCCCTGGAACCCTAGAGTTCTCCAAGGGGTAGCTAGGGATTTCGTGAGAGAGCATGATTGGGGAAAAAACAAATGAACTTTTCTTTTTGAGCTTTAAATATAATAATTTTTATGCATTCTAGGTTTCCCGAGACCTAGAATTTGTTTCAGTAGTTCCTCAAGAGTAAAAAGTTTGAGAAAGGCAGCTCAGCTGTCAGAATAGTCCTTGTTTTAAATATTTTTATTGCTAATTATTTAATGTTGTATTTTAATTTTTATAATATTTCCATTTTTAAAATCTGCCATATACCACTTCGAGCTATTATTGGATGGAGGACGCAGTACAGAAAGATTTTTTTTAACAGTTATGATGATAAGTGCTAAATGGTTACAAGGTGTAATAATCAGGGATTGGCCTGAGATTTTGGAGTACATTTGTTAGAACTGTTTGCAAAGTCATATTAAGCAACCTCATTCTTAGAACTTGGAGAAAGTACTTTTTTTTTACAACAACTCTTAGAATGCCCTATCCAGCATGGTCACTGAGAGTTGTTGTCCAACAATGTAATTTTTCCAGGCTCTGAATTTTTTAGAAAGATGCTCTCTATTGAGGCTCTGCTTTTATTTGTGCTCGCTCTCTTTCTCTCTCTCTCTCTCTCTCTGTGTGTGTGTGTGTATGTGTGTGTGTGTTTGAAGGTCTGCTTAGAGCCTACTATAATAGCAGGACCATGTTCTGTTTAGTAAATTTAGGTGACAAGTTGAGGCGTTTTCAAAAATGCAGTTTATTGTCCCACAGCTATATTTACTGTCTGGGGCTAACTACAATAACAAATCAACTGTAGCGATTAACCTAAGAAATATTGTGCTAAATAAACACAGGTGCAGGTCTGTTAAAATAGGAAGGTACGACCTTTAAACAACTATGCATATTTAATGCTTGAAATCTGTTCTCTAAAGCACCATAAAGTACAGCAGCAGGTTCCTAAAGTATTCTTTACCACCTTTGGCCCATGATGTGTTAAGGATTTATTTGCCTTTTGAAATCTATAAAATCTTTTTTTTTTTTTGCATTGTATTTGAAGGCAAACTAATATGCCCCATAGGAAGATATGAGGTCTCCTTTTGCAGATGACAAATAAGCTATGTGGACTTTGCAAAGAGATAACATTTACAACTAAGTTGCTGTTGATACCATTCAGCTTTATTTTAAAATGAGCTTTTAAAAAGAACATTTAAAAGGAGATAATTTTACATATGCCTCTTCCCGTAGCTTTTTTTTTTTTAATGTGGGGAAGTGCCAACCTTTCCACTGGCAGGTTAGTTATATTCTTGCTGCCAACAAAGGAAAGGTTGGAATAATTGTGTGTGTAGCATCGAAGGGATATCCAACATTCTTGTGTCCAGCATCCCCACTCCAAATATCAAACAGGGCCAATATTCATGTAGGTACAGAAGTACCACATGGAACTTTTTTCCTTCATCAAACAGTTCCATAACCTGTTGATATCGTGGGAGGTGCATGTTAATTGTGGACAACAGTGTGACACAAAAGTTTTTGACTGTTTTCTTTCCTATTATCTTTAGTTTTTAGTGCAAAACCACATACTGATCGAAAACTGTATCTTTACAGCAGGGGTGGGAATTGTATGACCTCTCTAGACATCATTAAACTGGAATTCCCATCAGCCCTAGTCAGCATAGCCAATGTTGAAGAATGCTGGGAGTTGCAGTTCAGCAACATCTGGAGTCTCATACAGTTCTCCCTTCCATTCAGATTTACAGCAACCTTTAATACTTTCTGTGTAACCTTTGGTCATGTAAGAATGGAATGCATACTTGTGCACACTTGGATATGAGTCCTATCATTTTGTATAAAAGAATATTATGTTGTTTGTTGATTTTCACATAAAGCCTTGGGATAAGCATATTAAAATGGGAAATTAGACACTGAGGTCGTATTGTAAGTCTCAGAACCGTTGAAGAGTGCATTCAAAAGAGGCATTGATTTGTTTCCCTCATTGACTGCCAACACACTACATACTCATAGGACTAAGTTGAACACTTATCTAAGTTCTATTGACTAAGTGAGTCTACTTTAGTTGGGACTATAAATTGGATGTATGCCATGGTAATTTATTAAATGGTATAGAATCTTCCCTAAATTGCTATCTGTGTGATATTGATTGTGGAAAGAATGAATTAGCAGTTTCTTGGTCTAATGAGCAGAGCCTGGAGTATTAGGTTTGAAAATTAATTCATTAATATTGAGTGTAAGTAACTAGAAGATTAATTTCTTGCCATTAACACCAGTATTTGCAATCATTTAAGTCTCTGAATTGATGCTAATTAACTACTTCCTTAGATTTCAAAACAGAATTTCAAAACAGAGGTTGTCACTCTTGCTCCCCAGAAAAACATTTTGTTATTGGCTCATTGTGGCCTTCCCCAGTTCCATTCCTACATTCCAGGCAATGCCTCCCCATTTTCTTACTTCTAACCTCCAAGGTATCAGGCAGATTACAAACTAGCCAACAGAGAACCATATGGTGTGTTTGCTCCTGTCCTAATCCTAGAGCCTTCCTATCTTACTGAATGTGGGAGGAGCAGAGTCACTCACCTCCTAACAAATTCTTACAACCTAAAATAACCAATTTTGGTAAAGTGTACAGATTGACACCCCCCCCCATCCATGGGAAATACATTCCAGGACCCATCCACCCCATGGATTCCTGAAACTATGGATAATAGGGAACCCTATTATTTTCAATGAGACAAACATCAAAAGTTGACCATAGAATCACATTGGAGGACCTAGAAATGCCTAGAGAAAACATAATTTTTCAGACATGGATAAGTGAAAACGTGGATACAGAATCTGTGGATATGGAGCTTGACCTGTATGATCAACTTCAGCGTTAAACATGTAATCTGGCCTAGGAAGCAGTTGACACTGCCACAAGCAGCATTCTTTGAGGTCACATACTTCACCCTTTGAAAATGTAGCTGTAGTGTAAGCGGCTGGTTGAAAATTTTCTGCCATACTCTCTTTGAGGATCATACTGAAATAATATTTTGAAGACAGAGCTTGCTAAACTGAACAGTACCATTGTATGTCAAAACAAGATATGCTTCAAACTAAATTCATTGATAGTAGTCTTGATTTGGTGTAGTAATCCCTTAAACTCATGTGCCAAAATTTTCTTGTTTTTTTATTTAAAAAGATTATGTTTTTGAATGAAAAAAAAATCTCTTGCTCCTCATAGCAAATGTGACTGAACTTTTCTTTTTTTATACCTTCCTCAACAGTGTTTTCGAGCTCTTTGCTGCAAAGGACCTCCGCCACCACGGCCAGAGTATGACTTGGTTTGCATAGGTCTCACTGGCTCTGGCAAGACTAGTTTACTATCACAGCTCTGCAGTGAAAACAGAGAGAATATAGTGTCAACAACAGGTAACCAAATGTTTTATATAATGTCTCAAACTAGCTATAGCTCTCAAAATTTTGGCAAAACTAAGCAGTTTATGTGAACCCAAATAGAAGTATAGCTTTAAATATGCTTAAATTGCAGATGTAGCTTGGTTCATTTCTTAATTAAGAAGTAACAAATCAGAGGTGAAACAGAAGTGATAAAATACAGACAGCTGATATTAACTGTATTGTTTTATAAATATTAACCTTTAAGACTGTGGCTTTAATAACACATCAAAGAAATCTACTGCCCATTATTCTAACTTCACCTTTCTACTAACCCCACCTGTCTTATGTCTTTGTGAAGGAAACCTACAACAGACCTAGTCCTCAGTGTCAAAGTAGACCTATGTCTTGTCTATACAAGGGGGGGGGGATGTGAACATGTTATAAAAGGCAGGCATTCGCCATGATGTGACCTGTCTACACAGCCAAAAGAGCCTGCCTAAACTCTGCATGACCCACTAGCCAGATGGCGGCCGTGAGTCATTTACTCATGATTTTAAATCTGCCACCGCCAATATTTTTATAAGGAAAGTTTTCAGGGTGTGCACAAGCAACACTTCATATTTACAATGAAATAAATAAAAAAAAGAAGAGTATGAGATCACCGTTCAATCAACTTACCAGACCCTTGCTTAGCCAAAAATCCAACATGGCAGTCGCAGCTGCTTTTCCTCTTTGCTAGCCCTGCCCCCTGTGCTTGTCCAGCCAGTCAGATTGCACTGCCTGTTCATATCTGTGTGAACATGAGTGTTCAAACGGTTACACATTCAGAAGTCGTATGGAGCTTTTCAAAAAATCTGTACAAAGCCCCAGATGCAATGCACATGGACTTTGTGGTGGATTTGGCTGCCCCACTTCCGAATGACATGTATTTGTGCAAATAATCATTTGAACAGATCGCCGATCTTTCACATCACGTTCATATTATTTTGACTGTATAGACAGGACCTTAATGTGGCTCCTTAGTATTTTTCAGATCTCTGAATTTCATTTCATTTCATTTCATTGCATTGCATGCTTAAGGTGAGCAGGCAGTTTGGATTAGAGCCTGTAATGTGGTTGGAGGTTGTCTAACCCTTCAACCCTGTTCTTCAGCTTCAGTCTATATCTTCCCTCCATGTTCATAATAGCTATGAAGGGGAAAATCCTTTAGGTTTAGTTTCATATACTCATAAAATTATCTTCTTCAGGTTACAACAACTTTATGGAAGTTACATGGTTTCGCTGCCCCCCCCCAAAGGGTTCACTCCTGCTATGTCACTGATCCAAATCACAAATGCACACAATTCCCCATCCCACACCAGCCAAAAAGAAAAAGAAAGGACAGACATGTTTGGAACTCCCAGTGTGAAGTTCCAGCATCTTGTCTAATTTGAACTTGAGAAAGATTTCATGTTAAAGGGGTCTTTTGAGTGAGTGAGTTTGAAACAACAGGAGGATTTTGTTTCTGTTTCACTGTTGTGTTAGGTTTTAAAAATACTTTGTCACTGGAAGCTGTAGACATCCTCTTCTGTAGACTGCATTTCATTATCAGCCAAAGGAAGGAAAGATAATCTTTTCTAATGAAGTTTGGCCTTCTTCCCAAAGACCTTCAGTGAACATACACAATGTAATCTGGTGCAAATGCATAGGATTTTGATTCAATAATGTATATGCTATCCAATTATTTAAATAGTGAAGCGAGCTTTCTTTGAATGGCTCTGCACAGCAGTGTTGGCTTATTCACATAAACAGAACTTGTGTGGTATGGTAAATTTAAGACTTTGGCAGACATCCCATCTTACCTCTAAGTTCTCATCATACCACTTGTTATGTAAAAGATGTGACCAAAATGAAAAAAAAAAAAAAACTGCAGTTGATAGTGCAAATCATAATGGGCCATGTCCCATGTAATAATGTCCAGGAGGTGATGCAATATCTCAGCATGAGATCTAAAATGTACATGAATTTTGGAAATATAAGAATTTAAGTAAGAAAACTAAGTATCTGGCTCTGTTGAACAGATGCTTTATAGTTCACGATGTATAAGGGGTGAGCTGCCCAAGCAATGGTGTCATTTAACTGGTTCTCACCGATTTGCCAGAACTGGTTGTTGAAATGGTTAAAAAGATGTGGAGGCTGGGGAGGTTACAAGGAGAGCCAAGAGTAGCATAGGAGGAAGAGACTAAATTGGACCAGAGGAGGACGGAGAGGCAAGAGAGTCAGAGGGAGGAGAGAAGGACTGGATTCTGCAGAGCCATGGGGGGAAGAGCTGGGGATGGAAACTGGTTGTTAATTATTTTGAATGATACTACTGACTGTAGGTGTGTGTGAAGCTGAGTCCCTTCTCTTCAAGAGGGAAGAGAAGGCTTCCAGCTTATTTTGTACAACAGAAAACACACTCTCAAGGGTTTCTCTAGTCTAGAAATCCCTTTCTAAGGTAGGCCACCCTCCCCCCCGCTGAGTTACCCCTTTGTGTCTGGTGTAGCGGGAAGCCAGACAGGTTGTGTTAAAGAAACAGTACCGCTTTTCTCTATCTTAGAGAAGTTCCTGATAGCTGACCAAGAAGGCATGCGATTCATGGAGGTTAAGAATAACAGAAAAGCTTTATTTTAGTTCCACACTTAAGGTTACTTGGAGGCACATGCCATCCAGGATTTAGGGTAGAGATACATTCAGTCAGAGTACACAAACTAAATCATAAAACTAACGCAAACTAGCTAGATGGTTCCTAAGCTAAGAATAATGGTAACTTAGAATTTAGGATGTCCATCATCATCAGTTCTGTCCCCAAAGGGATATGGGCCAGGCTCACCTTAGCCAGCCCCTTTTAGTCTCTGGAGATGGAATTCAGAGTCCTTTTGAGATAGAAGCCTCCTCCTGGGTTTCAGATTGTCAGGAAATGACATGGATGTGACCACAACATGGAGCTATAAGCTTAGTAATGAAAGTAGTTAAGCTCCAGTGGCAGGTGTGTGTGTGTGTGTGTGTGTGTGTGAGTTAACACTTGAGAGTATGCACACGTGAGATGCCTGATGTAACAGGCATTGTTTAACTGCCTATAAAAAGGAGATGGGAATTATCTCCAGTGTGGGTTTGTTGTGGATGGTGGTTGGTGAAGCAGTTTGTTTGAGAGAGATTTATGAGTATTAGAGACATCTGTCCTATACTCTCTCTGTGTGTGTGTGTATATATATATACACACACACACACATACATACACACTGCAAACAAAGATTAAAGCCCTCAAGTTGAGTGAAGGCTGGCCTTGTTGCTGGCTTTATTTGGCAAGCCAGAGCTCAAGGCAGTGTGCTGGGATGAAGGTTTTTTTTCCTTCTCAGCCTGAAGTCTTTTGCAGAAGTCTCTCCAGAAACCTTCTCCTTGGCGTCCTGTCAACATGGAACAACTCTGCAGGTGGTCATGTTGGACACAGCGCGTCTTTCTATGCCCCAACAAATTTTGGGGCTTTTTTGATGTTTTCAAGCCCCTGAGAGAGATTGGCTCCCCCAACCTCTATTAGCATCTTATGTGAGCTATGCCATGTGGCTCTCTAGAACAAAGGAAGGTCAGAACTTTTAAAGTCTTTGTGGTCATCTCTGAGTGGGTCTGCATTGCCAACTTCTGATTGGCTCTCCAGTCAGGTGATGTGATGTCATGTTTAGGAAATGAGGTTCCCACCCCCTTAGCTATACTTGATGATATGGAATCCAGGGAATGGAATTCCACTGCTGTGAAATAGGTTTGGAGATGAACTCCATGATGGCTGGGTAGGCCATCATCACAGTGTGTCAAAGTGATATCAAAGGGAGCCAGGTAATTCAAGGCTGGCAGTGACCCCCCCCCATTGTCTTTTCTATATGGGCAGTGAAATTGTCCTGTCAAAAGGTGTGAACACACTAGAAGGTAACTTGCACTATAGCTGTTGGGTGCAAGGGTGTTCAGGAAGGACTGTAGTTTGGCTGTAATACTGAGCAATGAATATAATCTGAGCAACACCTGAAGAGTAAGTGAAGATGATAAAGCAATATGAGGATGCAATATTTGCTGGACTCTCTGCTTAGAGTTATGGGAAAGATACCTGCTTGGAGGATTACTGCATCCAAAGTGCCACAAGTTCAATTACTTCTAGACCTCCTTTGGCTGTTTTGTTCCCAGGATAGCATACTTCCCATTATTGGTGTTGTCCTGCAGCCCTTCACCAGTCCATAAGCACATATTTCCAGGTCTAAGAGTGAAGTATGCCTCCAGTGTTTTTTTAAAAAATAACACAAAGTACTATGTCCCAGAAGTTATAAATCATTCGTGAGTTTGGGAGGTTCTAAATTTTGCATCTAGATATCAGTTTGTATAATTTCCCTTCATACAGAGAATGAATTATTGCACAACAAGGTATGAGTTGAATGACTACAAAGAGATAAATTAAATTGGAATCCAACTGATTGAAAAGAGAGAAATGTTCCAGCTGCTTTTTTGAATCCACTGGTAGTGTAACTGTGGTCTGGACAAATATACCAGTTTAGATGAACGTGCCTTTCATGTTCCCTCTCTAAAATAATTTTTAAACGCCCCCACTTATATTAAATCTGGATGCATTTTAATATGACTTTATGGTTGCTTTGTTTTATATAACTGTTTTTAAGAACTGTTTTCAAGATCCATGGTTTTAAATAATTCTAAATATTTTTGGCAGAAAAATTGATGTCAAAGGAATGGAAGAAAGGGAAGAGCCTGGGATTAGGAAAGGGATTAGTGAGAAGATAACTTTTGAAACCTTGCCCAAATACTTTAGGGTCAAACCAGAGAGGAGTATTACTAGTATTAAACAAATATATTGCCTTGGACAATCGCTCCACAAATTGCTAATCATTTATTTATTTCTAATTTCAGGTTTTAGTATAAAAGCAGTGCCATTCCAGAATGCCGTCTTGAATGTAAAAGAGCTTGGAGGTATAACACTATTAATCAACTGCATATCTGACTGGTAGCTCTCCATTTCCTTTTTCTCTCTATGAAAATAATACTGTATGTGTTAACAGTTACCAAGCACCTAAAACTACTAGATGCTAGGGATAGGCCAAGTATAACCCTGCCTAAAGGGTAACAATTGAAAGCAAATGCAACACAAAAGTAAAGAAGGCCCAGAAAAATAAGGTGCAGAAGGAGTTAAAATAGATTAGAATAAGCAAGAAAGAAAAGTAAGCTGAAAGATGGTTTTTGGAGAGGGCTATATGTAAATAAAACAATGGGAATGGTGGGTATGAATTCCCAAAGTGCTGGAGTTGCTAAGTATAGGTATTACTGTAGAAACCAAATTAAAAACTAGAATACTCCGAGTGATCAGGCTAAAGCCACATGTAGATGCTGGTTTGGAAAGGAGATAAATTTAAAACTTATGGATATTTGCCTTATTTTCTTAGTTCTAATTTAGCCTGTCTATACTTCCAACTCATTTGTAGGAAAACCCATCATTCCTTATGAGTAGAGTGGTGAAGCCAGCTTCACCTTATGCTGGTGAAGCTAGTTGTATCCAGGCCTGGGTTTGAGCTCTTAATGCTTGCATTAAATAAGAGATTAAAATCTGAGTTGGAAAAGAATTCCAGTTTAACCCAATGCAGGCAATCTTGGGCTATAGGTTGTTGGTTGCCATCAGCTTGCAAAAATCCTAGCTGCTAATGGCAGCTCAACCCAAATGGATGTGTGTGTCCCTTGGGGACCAAATTCATTTTAATTTTTAAACCATATGTTTCACCAACAAGGGGATGGGGGATAGGATTGGAGGAGAAGTCAGCACATCAGTGCTCATGAGCAATCAAAACAAAAGTTACCTTTTGGGTCTAAAACATCCAGAATCTCTCATTTGGCATGGCCTGTGGATTCTAGGAAACTGTGATCTAAAAAGTAACTTTCTGAGCTCTGGGAGTAGGCTGTCTTTTTGTTATTTGAAACCTTGAGGTGACTATCATACAAATTGAAAATAAACACGTTGTCAAATTGACAATAAACGAAATATGCTACAGATTTTCCTTGGTTTTTTTCCCGGGCTGTGAGGCCATGTTCTGGAATAGTTTCTTTCTGACGTTTCACCTGCATCTGTGGCTGGCATCCTCAGAGAAATTCTCTGAGGATGCCAGCCACAGATGCAGGCAAAACATCAGAAAGAAACTATTCCAGAACATGCCCTCAAAGCCCAGAAAAAAAAAACAAGGAAAATGTATGGATGCTGGCCGTGAAAGCCTTCGACTTCACATTGAACATCTCTACGGGAATATGCTACCTCAGAGTGTGGTAGACTCTCCTTCTTTGGAGGTGCTTAAACAGGCTGGATGGCCATCTGTCAGGCATGTTTTGATTATGTGTTCCTGCATGGCAGGGGGTTGGACTGGATGACCCTTGTGGTCTCTTCCAACTCTATGACTCTATGTCTAGCACAGGGCCAACATTCCAGGAGCACAAAGGAATGTGACATAATCTCCTGTGTGAAGATCCCTTCTCCAGCATGATAATGTGATCCACAGTGTTGAGGAGCCTTCATTAAGCCAATGCATCTGTACTTGCAGTATACATCTCCTATAACTTATTTATATACTGATAGCAGTGAGCAAGCTACTTCTTCTCCTGGCACTACATCTGTATGAGTGCTATTAAAATATTAAAAATAACCTCTAGAGAAATGCTGGTAGAGAAATTGCTGGGATTGTGGCTGTTCATTGTATAGAGCAAAAGGATATCAGGGAATGTATCCCAGCAATCGTTACAGACTTTCTGGTATCCTGAGAGCTAGCTAGGAACCTCCTGGTGTCTTGAGGGATGTATTGAACCCGCTACATGCATCACAGGACTGGCCCTACCCATAAGGCAGAGTGAGGTGGACACCTCATGCAGCAAATCTTCCATGTTACAAAATACTAGCAAATCATTGTTTAATTTGTCATCATGTTGTTCTTGTTTTGGCCAAGGAAGAGAGAAAGCACTGTTGCATTCATGGTATGCCTTAAAGTCGTTTCTGACTTATGGCAACCCTAAGGCAAACCTATCACCGAGTTTTCTTAGCAAGATTTGTTCAGAGGGGATTTGCCTTTGCCTTCCTCTGAGGCTGAGAGACTGTGACTTGCTCATGGTTACCTAGTGGGTTTCCATGACTGAATGGGGATTCGAACCCTGGTCTCCAGAGTCATAGTCCAATGCTTAGACAACTATACCATGCTGACCTTGGTATCAACATAACTTGTGGTCCCTTTTATCTTGTGAATTGGAGGAAATTGCTAAAATTACTCATTGCTTGCTGGGTGAAGAAAGTTAGTGAAGAATTACTGTACATCCCTAAATTACACAGCAACATTCAAAGAACTTTACAGGTAGTCTAGATGTCATCTTGAAGCTGTAACTTTCCTGTGTTTTCCCACGGCTTCTTCTATCCTTTTATTCCCCTAAAAAAGTTCAGTTAAGTAGGAAAAGTTGTAATAGCTATTGTACTTCCTTTAGTTGTGCTAGTAGAAATCCAACTGGGAGTACCTCATGGTAGCAGAAAATTAAAGACAGGGTTAAAGCTGTTGATATTTGAGGACCAGGAGCAGGACCTAATCAGTTGAACAAAGTGGAAGAATTGACTTCAGGAGAAAGGTGAAGCAACTGAAATGTGAGGGGAAAAAATCATGTTTAAATTTATTTACATACTCTGTTTAACCATACTCCCTACCCCCATCTCAGAACAGATAGTTATAATGACAGAATAAAATCAAAGTCATTAAACATATAATTCCTGCAAGAGTGAATAGAATGGACAATGCTTGGCAGGCCAAAATGAGCATTCCAACAAGTTGATACTCATTCACTGCTAGTATACTGTAATAGATTAAAACGTGAGAAAGGTGAGAATTTAAATTGAGCTCTGATATTATTTCCAAATGTGGGACAAAATATATAACTCTGTTGTCAATTAAAAAAAATCTGTCTAAAATTGCTGCTTGGTTTTTTTTAAAAAAACATGTTTTGATTATCCGTTAAGGGGCTGACAATATCAGGAAGTACTGGAGCCGTTACTACCAAGGATCCCAAGGTGTGATTTTTGTATTAGACAGTGCCTCTGCAGAAGACGATTTAGAAATTGCTAGAAATGAACTGCACTCTGCGCTTCAGCATCCACAGTTATGCACTTTGCCATTTTTAATATTGGCTAATCACCAAGACAAGCCAGCAGCTCGTTCAGTACAAGAGGTATGTGTAACCCAGTAAGATTGTGTGTGTTCCTAACTGTTGCTAGAGTGCTGTGAAAGGAAGAAGGCCACTGTGGGTTTGTGTGCGCCTGTGTGTTTTTGCACAATATGCAGGATCAGTAGGGGTTTATGTGAACAGAGTCCTTCTTTCACCACATCTTGCTTAAGGGGGAAAAGATGCTTTTAACCGCCTTTACTAAAGAGTGCCTGTATGCCTTGTTGGTTTTTAATTTAAGGCTGGGTGTTTGTTTGGGTTTTTTCTTTTATTTTCTTTTCTTTTGCTGTTAGTTTAATCTTGTTTTCTTTTTTCTAACAGCCTTAGCACTTTCCTTGTTCTTACCCATTCCTTAAATTTTCCAGCAACATGCACACTTCTGTATAAAAGCTTTTATGTTTACTCCCATGCTAATGGTTAGCAATTAAGTTGCACTTCCTGGTTTTAACTTTAAAAAATCTAGCACAAATTTCCTACCCTATGAAGGCTAGGTTGTAGTCTTGCTTATTTTATACACACACACAAACACACACGTATGTGTGTGTGCATGCATGCATGTGTGTGTAGTACATTGTTCAGTAAACGTATATTTACTGTTAAGGAGTTAATTTAAAAGGCTTTATTCAACTCAGTCTTTACTGAATTTCCACTATCTTTGTTAAGGGATTCATTACGCTCCTTTGTGTTTGTGGTAATGGGTGGTTTTAATGAGACTGGCATAAATCCAGTTGCTGATCCCAACTAAAGTAGACCTACTGAATCATTTGCGAATGGAAATTCAACAGTTGTGTAAATCCCTCTGATTTAATGTGTGTATTCTAGTTGTAACTAACAGTTGGGTTTAGTTCCTTGAATATACTGTCAATGTTCAGATTGAAATGCTAATTGTATACAGTATGTACTCTTTACATTGTGGTGAAATATGCATGGCCTCCAAGTTAAAAAACACATCTTATATCTCCATACTCCTTCTTGGCCCACATGAACAAATGGAAGTATATTTGTAGATCTGACTGAAGTCTTCTCTATTAACTGATCCTGTCTTTGTCCATCCCTTGTTTTCAGATTTCCCTCCTGGTGTAGATTGTATTACAAGTACGCATTTGCTTTTGTACACATTTTAATGCTTGATATTTATGTGCTTCTGTTAGGAGTTTAGGGTTTGGTAACATTTAATGTTTAATATTTCTTGTGTCTTCATCTTACATGTTCATTCATCCAAGGGCTAGACAGTAGTCTTGCCAGCTTAGCCTTAGAAGTGCTGTAGTATCAGAGCTTTGGGGACCATTAGTTGAACCAATATCCACATGAAATTCTCTGCTAGAGAACTCTAGTTAATGGCAATATACTAGAGCAGTGGTTCTCAATTTTTGGTCCTCCAGATATTTTGAACATGAACTTCCAGAAACCTCCGTGGCCAATTGTCTTGGATTCTGGGCACTGAAAATGAGAACAAATGAAATATTAAAGATTAAGAGCCTCTGTGCTAGAGCTCTCTCTAGCAGAGAAGTCTAAGTACTTCACCAGACTACAAATCCCAGGATTCCACAGGATGGAGCTGTGGCAGTTAAAGTGGAAGCAAACTGTGATAGCAAAGTAAACATACTGCATCCCAGGACAGCTTTTTCAGAGAGTTGATTTCCTGTAGACTTAACAGCTGATTGCACAGAAGCAATGGCATGGAAAGCTAATTCAGACACAAGAGGATGAAGAACACTTTTAGTTGGAGACAAATAAGGTCAAGCTGTTTGTTAATTCCTGATTTGTTGGAAGATCAGTGTTCTGTGTGTAAATATCCAAATGCAAGCATTTCCAAAGCTTGAAAATGTACGTTTAAAAATGAATGAATGAATTATAGAGTCAGAATCCCCTAACTTTTTAGTTACTTTAAAAACAAACAACCCCTGAATGCTACAAGCTACCAGGCTGTAGTATATATATAAAAAATACTCTCCTCCCATTTGCCTTGTCATTCCAACATCTACTGCAGATCACATGGCAGCGACCCCAGCCAGTGTTTGAACCTTGTGATAGTCTTCCTCCATCATTTAACCAGAGCACAGCGTCGCAATTACAAAAATACCAAAAAAGGTGAAGTTAGACCACAAAAAGAGTGCAGTTATCTCTTGCTAGTTTCTGCATAGTTGCAATCGAACTTGTTTGTACCTTAGTTACATAGGAGAAGAATTAACTAATTATGTTTTGTTACTTTCAAGCTCTGGATATTGCATGGAAAGTTTTACATATACAGTTGGACCCATGTATCCACGGAACCAATATCTGCGGTTTCAGTTATCCACAGTACACAAAACAGGGACACATACCATAGAGTCATCCTAGAAAATAGGATCTAGAAGATGTCTCTAGACATCTTCTAGATCCTCCAAGGCAACTCTATGGTATGTTTTTACCAGAAGTCCATTATTTTAATAGGGTTCACTGTTTTCTGAGGTTATCCACGCTATGTCTAGGAACCAAACTCCCACGGATATAGGGATCCGACTGTACATAAAGAGGATTTGTTGTCCTTTTAGCAACAACTTGCCTCTTTTTGAAAAACAGAAAGAAAGAAGCAGAAATACTATCTAGAGATATATTTTTTAAAATGAAAAAGATATCTGAATACATCTTGTCACTGGAGCTTCTAAGTTCTTGTAGCCCCCTCCTGTTTCTTCTTCACAACAACAGCCATATGTATACCTTAAAATGGTTGCCTTGAAAATAGGGAAAGCTGCTGCTGATGGGAAAAGACTGCATGTGAATGAATCTCTGGCTGTGCATGCAGCACAGCAGGATCCTTTGGTGTTCCTTGTTGATCCCAGTGTCTGGACTAGGATTTCAAGATCTCATGGCCTGTCCCTTCTTGTCCAGTTCTCAGGAGGAAGAGGGGGAATCTCAGGGTGAGAATACTGCCTTGAAAAGTTTGTTTATGCATATTTCCTCATTTTCCAGACTTGGTATTTGCTTGTTTTTGTTTTGTTTTTTAAATTTCAGTGCCATGCTCTGTCCAACTGTGGTTGATGCTTAATAATAATAATAATAATAATAATTATTATTATTATTATTTATACCCTGCCCCTCTGCTAAAAACAATCAGGGCGGCTTCCAACAATTAAAACTCTACAATACCAACTAAAAGCACCACCCTCTCCCCATAAAAAGACATTAAACAATATAAAATTAAAACCACCTAGCTAAAATGTATCATGCTTAATGACACCACCAGGGTCAGCCCCTTGTAATATAATCAAATCCCACCTCCTGTTATATCATGAGGGGATCGTTCCACATGCCTCAGTTTTGGCCCTGAAATATCAGGGCCTGGGGATCATCCTGACCTGGCAACCCTATTCTAGAGAGGTTCATGTTGAGTGAAGCAGTTCTCAAGCAGTCTTAGGCAGTTTAGGATCTCAGAGGTCCATCTTTGAAATGGGAAAATGGAAATTCCAGCAATGGCTGGAAGACTAATCATGTGGACTGCTGAGTATTTTTCAATCTGAAATGCTATATAAATGATGTGCAGTTGTTGCAAAGCCCTTTTGCCTCAAACTGCAGAATAGCCAAAGCGTTCCTGCAACAGCTGTTAGCGCTATTCACTTGTGGGAGATGTACTGTAAGTTGTCCAAATTCAAAGCTTTCTTCACAAATATTTTCTCTACATGTGGCATTTTCAAAAATAGCACTGTACATTATTTATTATGTAGCTAACCCATTAAGAAGATATTTTTATTTGTAATTTTATTTGACAATCAAGTAATTAGATCCTACGTTGTATGGTAGTATTAGCTTCTGGTGTGAAAAACAATATAAACTTGCATCACTTTTCACCTTTAGAGCCATATTGATTTTAAAGTACTGTATGTTAAAAGACTAAGAGCTTACAGCTTCTGTATTCTGTTCTTTCTTGCTTCTTACCTTTGAAAGCTCTATTGCAACTTTTTAAAACATTGATCCTCTTAACAAATCAAACTAACACTTTAGAAGTGTATTGCTTCCCTTAACCATATGGTTTGTACTTCTGGGCTCCTCAAATGGGAAAAAAATTCCCTTGGGAAGATATTTAATATTCAGTAAGCCAATTCAGACACTGAAGAAGTGGTGATTTAAAATGTGTGTTTGCTCACTCTGCCCATGCTCGTAACATTGCGTCCAAATTGGGGACTTTCGCTCTTTTATCCTGCATGATTTGTGTGTTCAAAATCTCTGGAACAGGATGATCTTCCTTCAGTAAGGCCATTTCTGCTTCAGATGTTAAATTAGAAACTAGGCTTTAGAAATCTGCTTCTGAAATACCATCTTCTTTTTTCTTCTTCTTAATGTCCCTGTTTGTCCCAGTGCAGGTTTTTCGTGTGTGGATGTCCCTACTCTTATTGTTAGAACCCAGATGGGAGCAGCCTAAAGCCACTTTAATAATCAAGAAAGCCTTTATTTACACAATACCCTGCTGTTCGTCTGTGTATGTTGTATCCTCTCTTCAGTACATTAAGTTCCAGTTCTCAGTCCTGATACATTATTGAACAGGCTGTTGTGATTTTTTTAAAAAGAAATTAGATTGAAAAACCACTGTTTTTTCTAAGGGTGACTGAGGAACAGCAGCCTCTTGGATCAAATCAGTTTGGCTTAGATTTATTAATTTTATATCTATATCTATAACTGTATCTTTTGAGTCTTAATGCCAAGACCTTAACTATTTTCTTGGCGTCCAAAAAGATCAGTTGATGGGGCTGTATGATGAGCAAAGTGTAAGCTCTTTCCCAGTTAATTAAGCATTCCATTTTCTGCTAATTACTATAATGCAGCCTTTGTTTTGAATGGCATCCAGGAACCTTTGTCTGAATGGTTCTATAATGCTGTCTAGGAAGCTCTTATAGATACCCATTGAAAATGTACTCCATTGAAAACCCATCTGGGCCTTGTGCTTTCCCCCCTTTTAATTGCCTGTTCAGACTCTTCCCCCCCCCCCCCCACGCCTTGTCAGCTCACAGTTTTGTGTGTGTGGCAAGCTTGTTCTTTCTGGGAAATTCAATTTTTATTTAGGTATTCTCTCATGGTTTTGTGCTAGCTTTTTTTCATGGGGGGGGGAGTGCCTCTACAGGGGTCTTTTGCGAGCTGAGGATATGATTCGTTAGAGTATGACACAGGATTTGCTAACAATTTGCCTTCTTGGTTTTCCATGGTTATGACTTCCTTTATTGGGGTGGGGGTATAAAAATACAAATTCTGATTTATCAACCTATGCTTGCATTTTGGTGAAAAAAATGTGGGGTACCTCAGGTACTTTTTTTTTTTCCAGGCTTTATGTATTTTGCCAGAAAAGGCCATCAAGAATAGAAACCCAGTGAAAACCTTGAATCTTGGCTTTCAATTTCATTGGTCAAGGCAACTTTCTTAATGATTCCTTCCTTCATCCAATCCTAATCACACTCTAAGACTAACACCCTTGAAGCCTTGGTACGTCTCCCTGCTGAGTCATATCAAGCTCCTATGAATTAGCAGAAGACTGATTTAAACAAGCTGTTGGGTGAACAGCTACCAATGATGTTTCTACGCGAGATGTAGTTCGGGCAGAGTACTTCTGAAGCCGGTGCTTTTAAAATGTTATGAAATCAGTACATAAAAATGAGCAGGCATGGTGAAGTGGCTTGAGTGCTGATCTAGGACTCTGTCAGACATGGTTCGAATCCCCAGTCGGCCATGGAAACCCATTGGGTGACCTTGGACAAGTCACAGTAGTCAGTACAAAATTATTGAAGCTGTTCAGTTTGGATAAGAGGTTGTTCTTAAAATAAAGGACTTGTCAATGGTCCCGTCCACACGATGGATAAAAAAATCCATACAGGGGGTTAAAAATCTGAAAAGGCAGACGATCGCAAGCATACGATCTGCCTACATGATTTTTTAGGCCCCCTAAACTCCATACAACTGCTTAGCCAGCTGGCTGCAAGGAGCAATCTACCCAGCAGTTTAAATCTCCTGCCACCTTTTTTGTTAATTTAAAAAGCTCCCTGTGATGCAGACAGTCATTTTTCCATCTTTACAACATGAAATAAAAAGGAATAAATGTAAAAATCTCAGTTTCATGGACTTACCGGACTCTCACTTAGCTGGGAATCCAACATGGCGGCTGCTCCCAATTTCCTTCTTTGCTAGCCCCCTCCCTGCTCGGCCAGCCAATCAGAATACACTGCCTGTTTGTATGTGTGTGAATGGGGGTGTACAAATGACTGATCAAACATTCACATGACTGTATGGATTTTTTTCCAGAATCTGGCAAATTTACTGAATGCCAGAATGCCAGACTTTATTGGGAAATTTGGGGGGGGGGCCTTCTGAATGCTACGTTTACTTTTGAACAATTGTCTGTACAGATGATCAATCTTTCGAACACCGTACGGAATTTTTTCATCGTGTAGACAGGGCCGATATGAGGCAATAAAATGTGGATTGATGCATACTAAGGCCAATTTGCAGCAGCTTTCATTTGTCTTAACAATTTTTTGGCTAGATCACAGACATGCAGAGCTATCCACATTTGTTGTTCAAACGGGTATGCATGCGAATCAAGAATTACTCAGGTTTTTATTGTTGCCAGTTGCCGCTGATGAACAGTATTTTTTTTAAAGCGATAGTTCACTTAAATAAATAGAAAAGAAGAAAAAAGGGAGATTTGTCGTCTGAGCACATGATCGCTATGGCAAAAATCCAACATGCCAGTTTCGAGCACTTGCCTTGTTAGCAAGCTCCGCCCCCTGCACATGTCTGACCAATCAACTTTCTACTTCCGCTCTTATTGGGAATGAGCACCAAAGTGAATTGGTTGTCCCAATAAGAAGGAATGGATATTCCTTGCATAGCTTTTTTAAAAATACAGGAAAAGCCACAAAGGCTTTCCCTGCAAGGTTTTTGGTGTTTTTCCACCCCCCCGCCTTCCGAATATGGTGGATTGATGTGGGATCTCATTAAGACAAATCATATTCTCCTCGAGTTCTATAAGGAGTATTTTCACCATATAGACAACCCCCAACAAGTGAATGGCAGATTTTCTTTGCCACATTCAGAGACCTATAGGTTCTACACATATTGGGTATTTTGCTAAAAGTGTGTTCTACAGATAAACCACCATATCTTTGGATTCAGTATCCACAGTTCCACTTATCCACACCTAAAAAAATAGTTTTTTTCTAGGCATTTCTAGGTCCTCCAATGTGATTCTATGGTCAACTTCCAGCGTTCATCTCATTGAAAATAATAAAGTTCCCTATTATCTACGGTTTCAGGTATCGTCGGGGTGGTGGTCTTGGGGTTGACCTGTATTTTAGACTTCAATATAACATTTCTTTCTTGCTTACATGCATGTGAATGACATTGCTATCTCAATCTTCATCAGTCTTCTTTAACTGGCTAACCCTTTAAATGCGTTCAAATGTTTGTCATGCTCTGTTTGTTTCATTGGAAGAGTAACATCTGAGCTTTATGATATAGCACATTCATAACAGACCTGTACATATTACACCTGAAATGTAGTGTGATAATCTGTCCAATTTGAAGATGAGGTTTTGGTGGAAAGATATTTTATAATATTGCTCACTGCACATAATCTCATGTGGTATAACTGCTGTGGTTACACAGCTTGGAAGAGTTCCTTTTTTGTACCTGAATTCCCAGAATCCCCCAGTTAGCATAGCCACATTTCCAAGCTCAGTGTGATTATAGAATATTCATAAATATTCCATTCTGTTTCCTTATGGACAAACAATTTAAAATAAAGCCCAGTTATTTTAAAACGTAGGACTGAAAAGCATGGAGGGAGCATGAGAGAACAGTTGGTGATGGTGAAAAAGCCTGAGCTAAAGAAGGCAGAAAAAAGCAGGGAGTTGTTAGGAAGAAGGGGGCTAGTGAGAACGGGAAAGCCTAATTGGAGAATGGAAATAATATGCAAGAGAACTGGACAAGCAGTAGGTTGTTCAAATGGCTCCAAAACTTGGCAGTGGCCAGAAAGCTGGGAGTTGTAGTGGTGGTGCTGGAGAAAAAGAGTTAAGTTGTGAGGGACCAAGAAGAAACCAGTCTGTACTTTTCTGAATGTAGAGCATAAGAATATTGGGAATCTTCTGTTCTTTGGTTAATACCTGCTCAGTACCTGCAGTGCAAATCAAGCATTATCAATATCAATGTAACAGGAAAACTAAATATTTGTACCCGATGATCTATTCTTCCACATACATAATGGTACCATAGGATGATCTGAGTGTTATATCCAATACTCCTTTAGACCTCTTCACAGACCTATACTTGTTTTCTGTAATTCTTATAACTAATTCTGTAACATAAAATTACTTAAATCACAGCCATGTGATTTGGCTACTTGGCAGTGTCATCTCAAGGTCCTCCTTAACATTGGACTTATCAGGGTGGTCATGAAGGTAAGGTGTATGAATGTGATGGTGCAGATTCAGCATTTCTGGGTAATTTAAACAAAAATGCTAAGCCTGCAATTCTAGAGACCTAATGTATATCCATGTATTATGCGCATCATCAGATTCAACCATCCACAGCTTGAAAATATCCCCCCCCAAAAAAAACCCAAAAAGCAAACCTTGATGATGCCATTTTATATAAGGGATGCCATTTTACAACACCATTGTATACAATGGGACATGAGCATCCACGATTTTGGTATCCACGGAGGGGTACCAAACCCCAACAGATATCAAGGGCCCACTCTATATGGGAAATATATGGAGATTAGTACGGGACTAGTGAGGTTCAAAAGTGAAAAGAAATATGACAATAATGATAGTACTTGTCCTAAGTATTGGAAGTATAATAATATACTGTTTAAAATACCAGGGTATGTTGTCCCTGTTTAAACATCCACACTGTATTCCACACGTTAGTGGAGAATACAGCCTATTTAGCAGAGTTTAAAACAAACGCAGCAGCATGTAGCGTTAGACTGTTAGCATACATATAAAACCACAGCTTAGTAAATAACCAAACACCCTTTATCTTTTCCCAAGTTGTTTAACTAGCAAAATAACCACTCAAGACTCAAAAGTTAGTTTAAAAAGTACAAAAACATCTTTACTTATAGTTAAAGAGCTCATTCTTGGCAGGAATAAGAAACTCCATCAAAATAAACTAAAACTACTTTAAAAATGCTTAAAACTACATTGTTACAAAACTATATTCAGGACTCCATTGGCTGAGTCCTCTCAGTTCAAAGGCCATGTGGTTTGTTAAAGGATCATGGCTGCTGGAACAAAGAAGGAAACTCAGACACTCCCCTTCATCCCAGATTCCCCAATAGCAAAACTTCAGAAAGTTACATCAGCTCATCTTATATGGCTTCTCAGTTAACCCTTCAATAGCAAAACCATTTCCACTTATTGGACTGCAAACTATATTTTCCAACACTAAGGCTGTCCTCTTGGTATCCTCACAAATGCAATCTAGAAGAGTATACTGTGTACTACTGTTTGACTATAGTTTGCATGTAGCATGATTACAGTTATTTATTCTGATATATTTGTGCCACTCATTCAACACAGGCAGAACTAGTTTATACAATGCATTCTAGTGTGATAAGAGTTCACTGTATTATGTTTACTTGTAATTTTAGAAAGACCGTGAAATGTTGTGTTCACCACTATCCTCTAACTTGCAGAAACAATCTCTGAAGGTATGTTTTAATCTGTAAATACTACTGTAAAGTGGGCAGTATCGAAATTTTGAATTAAAGATAATGCTAAAGGCAATGTCTGTCCCATTATTTGCTCTGAAATGTAGTCTGTCTAGTGTATGCCTAGTGTATAATGGCATTTTGTTAGAGAAATAGGAAATCGTTCTCTTCTCTCATTTCTATTGTGAGCAGTGAATCAGCAGCAGACAAACAAACACCCTAGGAGAAATGGGATGTGATCTACCACTTATTTTGCATCTGAGTACAATCCATATAAGACCAGAAACAGAGTAATGAATATAATTAAATTCTTGTGATGATGATTTTACTAGTATAATATGGTATCATTGGCCATCACTGAATCAAAGGAGTAAATATTTTGTGCAAAGAGTTGAAATATTTGGAAAGCCTGTCATGTGATGGAGCAGCACATTTTTATGCAAAGGAATGAGACCTGAAATAATATTTGGGAATAATATTTGGGAAGTAAGCAAAAACAGTACAAATTAACAATTAAATTTTAACATGAAAGGATTATCTAGGGCATATTGGCATTGTGGTGAACAAAACATTTGACTCTGTAGTCTGAACCAGTAGTCTAGGCAATGGTTGCAATGAAAACTTTGCTCTAGCTTCTGGCTTGGAGCCCTGTGTCTGTAACAATACTACATACTGATACTGTCCATCAGACTTCCTTATTTTGTCTTCTGTGTTATGGATAGAAACATCCTTTTCAGCTAATAAGAGGCTTTTTTCAAGCCTAATTACCTATGTGGGATGGGCTGTGGATATGGTTTAACCTTTTCCTCTAACTCCCTCTCCCCTTACATTCCCTCCCCCATGCCAGAATTAGATGATGGGAGAGATTTTTTCAAGCCTAATTGTTATGTAAGGGGATTTGGGGAGGGTTGTAGTGTGAGAGAGGGGTTGACCACCACCTCTGCAACCCCACCCCTCATAACTGCACTGCAAGTAGCTTGTAAAAAGCTTTCCTTGGCACTGTAGTCAGCAGTGTAGCATGTACCTTGCTCTAAAGTGTGCTGTGTTTCTTTGAACAGTTTGTTTTAGTAATGATATTTTTAAAAACAAACCTCTTTCAGGAGCAGAAACATCCTTTTAGAAATAGTATGGCAGTGTCATAATTTTATGTAAAATGCAGTAAGTGCAGATGCTTTCGAAACAATATGTTTTAGAGGATGATACGGGACATGTGTGCACCATGGAGAACAAAATGTACAGCAAACACACTCCTTACTGTTTATGGTTCTGCAGTTCCCACTGCCAAAGAAGCTAGCAACTACTTAAATTTAATAGCAGTTTGCATCTTTGGCAGCGTGAACCTCTGGGGAAGAAGGAGGAGGAGGAGGAGGAGGGAATCTGTACACACACACACACACACACGGAAATAAGATTGCCCATTACATGGGCAGAATGTTAGAGTAGATAAACCTTTGGTCTTATCCAGCATAACTCTTTTTATGTTCTTGTGGTTTTCTTGAGCCTGTGCATGTTTGTTCCTGCAGAATCCAATCTGAGTTTTACAGATAAGAAAAATGTCCTACTGTTTGCCTAGCATTAGCATTTTTATTATGGATAAAAAATTAGTTGATTTCATCTCTTCTGCAAATTATGTAGAATAGCACAGTTTGTTTATACTGTTTGGAAGGCAGGTTTTTACTACCTAATCTTAAAAGCATCTCAAATCTCTTAGTAGTAGGTGTAAATTCCATTCCTCTGTGCTTGGGGGACACAAAGATTGCAAAGAATAGCCCATTGAAAATATTATCAGCCTCTACAATATTTTCTATTAGTGCATGAAAGTGAATAGACTTAAGTGCCTTTTCCAACACCAGCAGCAATAGGAGAAAAACGTGTTTTCACTTTTTTGGGGGTGGGGGTGTTCAAAAATGTTTGCAAGAAAAGCCTGAAATTTGTAACAATGAGCAAAAAGCGTGTAAAAATCCTAGTACTGTAATCTCACCCATCAGAGAGAATGTATTTTGAAATTTATCATTTTTGCAAGAGATAATTAAATAAGTGACATTTTGCATTTCGAAGTGTACTCTGAAATGTGCTATCCCTTGCATAGGCTTTGGAACATCACCACCACCACCACCACAACAACAATTATTATTATTATTTTCATTTATATGCCATCTGTCTCCCAGAATCAGTTAAAACCTGACTAAAAATAATTTTATACTATTGTAAATATGATGATTTTAATCGTTTTAAAATTGTATAAACATGTACAAAAGTTTTTAAAGATAAATAAAATACCTCCCGCCACAAAGGTGCCTCCCTGGGAGCGTTTACATAGTAAAAGTCTACTTAAACAAAAAGCTCTTTGCCACCCGGCAAAAGAAATATCATCATTTAAAAAGTTTTCCCATGGAGTTGATGTTTTTATTTTTTATTTTTTTAAAAACCCAATATTGGCATCAATTTCTGGGAAAACAAGGACCTTCAAAATCTTGCTGGTTTGTATTGTTTTGGCGATCAATGAAAAAGATATGAAACATTGGTGTTGGTAATAGTCTTTCCTTAACAATTAATAACTCAGGACAGAGAGATAAATAAAGTCTGGATATCAAATAATTCTAGACACCTTAAAGCAGAAGAGGGTTTTAAAGGGATTATAGTTCCATAGCCATAACAAAATAGATCTTGATTGAATCAGTACCTTGATAGACCTCTATGGGAACACCGCTAAGATTCCTGCAGAAAAGCTGAGACATGCAGATAATTACGGTAATACATATTCATAAAGAAAGCAAAGACTGAAAATGCTTTTTTAAAAAAACACACCTCACATTCTAGATGGAAAGGGGGGAAATCTGTGTTCCCATGGTGCTTATCAATTGAATTTTAAAAAAGAGGGTGGAATTGTATGATTGCATTCCGTTTTATTATACAGAATATTTTAGAAAAGAAAATCTTTTTCCTCCCTTCTCAGGTCTCTTTTGATCATTGATCTGGGTGACCCCATGCTCAGAGTTTCTTTCCGTTATTTGCCATGGAGGGACTTTTTTTTTTTAAGTGTAGCTCTCATTTGGGAACCTTAGGCAGTTCCACTTCACTAATCTGTGATCTAATGAGCAATAATGTGGGGTTACAGTGAACATTTTGTTTGCTTTGATGGGAGGATGGCTAGACAGGGTGGGAGAGAAGTAATGTCTGTGAAGAGAAGAGATTGAACAGTGTGAAAAAGACTTGTTAGACTTGGGGGTAGTAAGTGATTTATTTCACAACAGGCCAGGAAAGACCAAAGAGAAAACTACTATCCAGTTGCAAGGTTTAAAACCCTTCTACCAAAAACATTCTGATTTTCTGATTGTGCTTGTTTGGGGTGTGTGTGTCCTGAACCATACTTAACATTTGAATTGGTTTTTTTTTAATTGCTTTAACTATAAATAAAGCTTTTCGCAGTCAGCTTGGATGTAAAAGAGACTAAACGTTAAGATGTGATTGCGATTTGAAATCTCTCATCATGTACACATTCTCCATATTTTCATACCCATAGGTGTGTGTGTGTGTTAGTATATTGGTAGCAAGGTTGTGTAGCCAGTATTTTTAATATTATTTTTCTCTTTCGTTTAGATTTGAATTGGACATAGTGTTGAAAACTTTGGCGTGAGGGGAGATGAGGTGATGTGGGCATATAATTTTAATCTGTTGCTCTGATCGTCTTTGATTTGTTGCAGCCTCAGACATTATTTCTGGCCCAGCTGTCATTCATAAAAATGAAAGTGCAGTCTCTTAAGCTACATTATTGTTGTTCAGTGAGGCATTAGGTAGCAAAACAAATGGGTACTCTTAAACAGTAAAGCACAGTTTGTTTTGGTATTCTCCTATACATTTAGCTAATTGCGGCTTACTCCTACTGGAGCTCAAAACCATACATACCTTAGAGAATGCATTAGCATTAACTGTGGCATTAATGAAGGTATGTAAAGCCCAGTGTCTATACAAATAATCTAGCAATCATTCTTTCACACACTTCAAGTTAAAGCAGAACACTCTAATAGAAAACTAAGACAAAAATAAATCCAAATTTGAGTTGTTTCATAGGTTGTTTAATGTAATTGTAATGCTGAATTTAAGCTATGAAATCTTTATTACATTATGTTTAGTTTGAGCCTGTTGTCATGTTTTTACAATTTGTTTTGGAATAAAATGATACGTTTTGGTATGTATTGGATATTTATTGTGAGATTTATTTGTATACAGTCCACAGTGCAGTAGCCTCATATAAATAAATGATAACTAAAAGCAAAAATTTTATTAAAAAAGAAAAGCAATTTTATTTTCAGCTTAATTTTAAATGGCAGATGGATTTTATACTTAGGTGTCCATATCAGATTTCTCTCTCCTGCACGTTCTCCATCTCATGCTGATGGAATTTAAGGAATGGTAGTCATGCTAGCTTGGTCATTCTGGGAGTTGTAGTCCAAACAAGTAATTGCCCCAGGCTCTGGCTCAGCTTAGTGGTTCAGTGCATGCTTTGTATGTAGATGGCCCAGATTCAGTCACATGCCCTGTTTAAAAAGAATTTACATAGCTGGGCTAGGAGACACCTGTGTCTGCAACAAGCTTGACTTAGCATGAAGCACGTGTGTGAGCATTTGCAGTTTGGGAGAATATAAATTGCTCTCTGTTTTGTTTTGTATTTTATTGCTTTCTTTTTAATAGTGTGCATTTATAGAAATGACTGAACTTTCTCATTTTGTTGTTGCTGTTTCCTACCAAAGAAATTTTGACCTATGGCAACTTTATCAAAGAGAGACTTCCGAGATCCCCAGTCATCAGCTTTCTTGCTCAGGTCTTGCAAATTTAGGACCAGTGAATGACATTGTCTTATGATATGTCCAAAGTACAACAACCTCATTTTAGTCATCTTGGTACTAATGAGTTCAGACATGATTTTTTTTTCATTCTTTTGTCTTTTTAGCAGTCCACAGTATTCATAGAACTCTTCTTTAGCACCACATTTGAAATGAGTTGATTTTCTTCCTGTCAGCTTTCTTCACTGTCCAGGTTTCACAAACATACCTAGAAATAGAAATAGGATGATTCTGACTTTGGTATTCAATGGTATGTCTTTACACTTGAGGATGTTATCTAATTTGTTAATGGCTGCCTTTCCAAGTCTTAAGGCTTGTCTACGTGAAGGAAAAGAACTGGACTGCTCCACAGTAATAGCAAGCAAGTCGCAGCAGCTACGACCTGTCTTAATGGTTTTACAGCCCCCACAAACTGTGCATGCCTGTAGCTGAGATGGTGGCTGTGAGTGGATTACTCGCATTTTTAAATCTGCCACCACTGAACTTAAAAAACAACAACACACAATTATTTTTACAGTGTGCACAAGTGATATTCTACCTTTCCCAAAAATAAAGAGAGAGAAAAAGATAATACAAACCTTTGTTTTATCGACTTGGCAATCACTTGCTGAAGCGAAAATCCAACATGTTGGCAGTGTGGACACTTGCCCTGTAGCCAGCCTCACCCCCTGTGCTTGTCTAGCCAATCAGGTTTGCACTGTGTCCTGCACAGGGAAGTGATTTCATGTCGAATCACTTGTCTTAACAAGCAAAAATGCACACACATATCACTGGAGTTTTTTTAAAAAGTCGGGAAAAGCCACGAAGGCTTTGCTCGCAGTTTTTCCTCTGTTTGGCCCCCCTCCTTTGCAATACCACGAGACAATGTGGGATCCCATTAAGACAGCTCATTTTCTGTGCAAATTCTGTGAGGAATATTTTCACCATGTGCACAACCCCTTAGTGCCTTCTGATTTCTTGATTACAGTCTCCATTTTGATTAATGACTGAACCAAGGTATAAAAACATCTTTAACTTTTTCCATGTCTTTGTTACCCTCCTTAAAGTTATGTAAATTATCTGTGATTACTATTTTTGTCTTAATATTCACCTGTAACTTTACTTTTGCACTTTCTTGTCTTTGCTATTCTCTGCAAGTAATATAGTGAGCCCTCTGGATTCATGGGCTCCATATCTGCAAATGCAACCGGATGCGGCTTGTCACGCCCCATATTATTAAAAGGTGGTGATGTGAAAGCAGACCTGCTGAAGCGTGCATGTTCACATCACTGCCATTTAATAATATGAGGCATAATCATCTACACTTTTTCATTTATGCACAGGGTCCCAGAAACGAACCCCAGTGGATCCGAAGGGCCCACTGTATGGTAACACACAAATTTAGAAAGTGAAGTGGGAGAAGATCTCAAAGCACTTGGGAGAAATAAATCACTAGGAACATTTGGCATAACAGTAGAGCTGTTTCAAGATGTAGCGATGTAACCCATTCAAATTCTAATAAAAATCTGCCAACAAATATGGAAAACAAAACAATGGCCCACAAACTGGAAATGCTCAATATACATTCCAATCCCCATAAAAGGTACCACCAGAGATTATAGTAACTATCGAACTATTGCGCTGATCTTGCATGCATGCAGAGTGATACTCAAGATTTTACAAGAAAGGCCTTTACCATATATGGAACAAGAAATGCCAGATGTCCAAGCTGAGTTCAGAAAAGGAGGAGGCACCAAGGACCATATTGCAAAAATACGTTGGATAATGGAACACACCAAAGAATTTTAGAAGAAGATCAATGTGTACCTTACAAATTACAGCAAAGCCTTTGACTTTAGATCATGAGAAATGTTAGTTTGTTCTAAAGGAAACTTTCTTATTGCCTTGGTACAAACCTTCTGCATTCATATTAGGTCAGTGCACCCTCCTGGGCAATAATCCTTTGGTATGCATCTTGGCTTTTGCTGCTTTTGCTGGAGCTTGCATTAAAAAGTTAACATGCGACAAGTTGATCCTGACAATTCACCTGGCTGAGAGCAGGGAAATTGAAGAACTTCATTTGATTCACATTGTTATGCAAATAGAATCAATTTACTTTTCTCAAATGAATGCACATTTCAGAACTGTACACTTCTGTTTGCATTTCTGGACTTGGCTCAAAAATGCATACAAACTATCGCATTCTGTGAGAAGTGTGTGTAGTAGAAATATAACCATGTAGTTAAAAAAGAGAGAAGAAGACTGAACAGAATGAACTGAACACATGTGATACTGGGTTGAACTGGAAATAGACTGATGCATCCACCCTAGTTGAGACTTAGGTACCGTCTGCACGATTTAAATAATACATACGGCGTTCGCGCTTCGGTACACACGGCTGTTTGGATTCACATGCATCCAAAAGAGGGGGGCGGTTTTCCACCCTGAAATACGCACACACGGCGTTCGGGAGGGAAAGCGGATCGTGATGAGAAATCCGTACGCTGTTCGGATGGCTGATGGGTCTGTACGGTCCATTCGCACATATAGAAACAGGCTGTGTAATCTGATTGGCTGGCCGAGTAGAGGGGGCAGAGCTATCACGGAGGGAAATTGGGAGCGGCCGCCATGTTGGATTCCCGGCTAGCGAGAGTCCTGTAAGTCCGTGAATTATACATTTATTTATTTTTATTTTATATTGTAAATAGGGAAAACCGACTGTCCGCAAAGCAGGAACCTTTTTTTAAAAAAAAAAGCGGCGGGAAATTTTAAACTGCACTTGGCTTGCTCGCACCAGCCAGCTTGGGGAAGAGGGAGTCATACAGAGTTTAGGGGGGGTAAAAAATCATGTGAGTGGTTCGTATGCATACGAACGAAAGCCTATTCGTATTTTTTACCCCCCAATGGATTTTTTTATGATAGTATAGACGCACCCTTATTGTGGAACTAGAAGCAATAATTGAGGGGCAGGAAGGGTGGGTTAGGCTCAAGAAGGTATATAATTCATATTTAGAGGTAATTGTCATTATAACATCATTATGACATCCCAGTGTCTTACTCAGAATAACCCTTTGGGGAGGGATAATGCAAATTCTTTGCAAATCCTTTGAAAACTTTGCCATCACTCAGAAAGTATGTTTGCAAAAACTCACACAACAGTTTGAATGGCTGCTAGAAGGAAATGTTCAACATTGCAGCAAAACAGGATGATGTTTAGGCCTTCAAAGAATCCCCATTTGTGAACTGATGGAAATGTCTTCTCTATCAGTTTACATGGGGGAAGTGTGAATGGTTGCTACAAGGGTCTGTGTGCAAAAGCTCAGTCTTAAACAGGGACTCTGGTGAATCCTTGCGGAATGCATTACTCTTTCCTTGCCTATCAATATCTTGCAATCATTCTTTCAAAGGAGCCCCTTCGGCAGGGAAGAGTAACCTGTGGCTTCATAGGAACTGATGAATTGTAAATATCCACCTCTTTTTTCTTTTCTTTTCTTTTTTCTTTTTGTCCAGACTTTCAGGGGCTGATGAAGGCCAAAGAGTCCTAAAAAATGTCTTGAGAGCCACATGTTCCCAAGCCCTGTCCTGTAAAAGAACATTATGAATCACTATATCTAGGATAGAGGACACGAGCAGAAATAAAGCAGAAAGCCTTGTTACATAGTTAAACACTCCTCTCTTGGTTTCTTGTCCCACTCCTAATTTGAAATCACGTAAACTATGCAAATCAATCTACCTGTATTTAGCAGATAGGATTTTCTAATTTATCAGTGAACACTTTTTGGTCCTCCAGCACCTACTAAGCATACCCTCCAACAATTCACAGACTTGGACACATGAGACCAAGCAACATCAAGAGTGTGGTCAAGGTGACAAAAGGCGTTAATGAGGAAAAATACAGAAGCTAGAGAGGCAGCAGCAGTTTCCTTTTGCCTGAGCCTTCTGGGAAGGGCAAAATTCTACTGCTTCTTCTCCTCCCCTCCCCCCGCTGCCTCAATTGAGTGCAAACTACTTTTGCACATTGAGTTCAGTGTGCAGAAATTGGAGTAAGCTGAGGATGAAAGAAAAAAGTGGGAAGAGGAGAGAGAAACTGGAACATTTTAAAAGCAGCTGGAAAGTGGGACGACAGAGTATTAATTAGGATTGCCTCTGCAAATCAGGACAGTTGGAGAGTATCATGAAGTGATTGGACAGGGTTTTGTTTCATCGTGTTAAACATTAGGAGAAATTTCTTAACCATAAAGAGTAGTTTGACCATAGAATTACCTGGTGAATGGGCTATCCTTTGTGTTCAAGCTGAGGCTGGACAGTCCACTCTTAGAAATACTCTTCAATCTGGTTATCCTGCACCAAACAGGCAGCTGGGTTAGGGGGGGGGGAACCCTCCAGTTCTATAAATCTGTGATCAACAGATGAGGGAGTGTAGCTGCTTATGAATCTCTCCTGCAATTATTGAAAAACGTTTCTTGAAGATCCTGGTGTGAGCTCTTTTATTGAAAAGTTGCCTTTGTTGCCATTTATCAAATAAATTTACAGTACAAACTTACTACTTCTATAGAAATAGGAAAACTACAAATTGGAATGCCAGAAGGGTACACAGAGTAGTCTGGAGTATGTATCAGGCTTGCATTCCCAATCATTGTTTTGCCTCCTGAGCTGTCCTTACTTGTATTTATTTTGATATTTAGTCATGCTTCACGGAATATTTCCTACCCTGAGGCATTTAGCTGGCCGTATAAACTACTTTCAGGCCACACCCCCTTCTCTTGGCGCTGGCTGGTTGTCTGCTTTTCTAGACACCTGCACCTTTAGTACTGCTGGGAGACTTCAGCATCCGTGCTGAGATTGCCCTATCAGGAGCGGATCAGGACTTCATGGTCTCCATGATAACTATGGGTCTTTCCCAAGTGGTATTTGGCCCTACTCATGCTGCTGGGCATACTCTGGACCTTGCTTTCTGTGCTGGATGGGGTGATGGTGATCTTGGTGTTGGAGAATTCTCTGCAGTTCTGTTATCATGAACAGATCATTACTTGTTCAGGTTTAGACTCACTGGGACTCAGAACCACTTCAGGGGTAGGGGACTGATTAGGATGGTCTGCCCCAGGAGGCTGATGGATCTGGGCAGATTCCTGATGGCTCTTGGGGATTTGATGTGAAGTCAAAGGCTTTCACAGCCAACATCCATAGATTTCCCTTGGGTTTTTTCTGGGCTGTGAGGCCGTGTTCTGGAATAGTTTCTTTCTGACATTTCACCTGCCTCTGTGGCTGGCATCCTCAGAGGAATGAGGATGCCAGCCACAGATGCAGGCGAAATGTCAGAAAGAAACTATTCCAGAATACAGCCTCACAGTCTGGAAAAAAACCAAGGAAAATCTTGGGGATTTTCCTGTCACCTCAGCAGGAAATTCTGTTGATGTTCTGTCTGACCTCTGGAATGGGGAAATGACCAGGGCAGTAGACACGTTTAGCTCCTGAGCATCCCTTCTTATGGAGCGGAGCCAAACCAGCCCCCTGGGTTTTCAGGCAGTTGATGGTGATGAAGCGAGTGAGATGGAGACTAGAGCAATGTTGGCAAAAAATCCTATTTGAAGGCCTAATCGGTGGCAGTCTGGGCAGCAAAGAAATTATTTTTTGCTGCCACTATTGCATCTGCAAGGAGCCATCCACCAGAGTGGTTTTGAGTGGTCAGACACTGGTCAGGCACTATTGGACACTGGTTCTCAAGTAGAAAATACAGACCACTCACAGACTACTGTGAAGAATTTGCACAGCACTTTGCAGATAAAGTCTCTCAGATCCTCTCCAACGTTGATGCTGTAGTTGATACAGTTCCAGTGGATGTCCAGTGTTATTGGATACTTTTCATTTTGTGCAGCCTGAGGATGTTGACAGGATCCTTGGAGAGGTGAAAGCTGCCACATGTGTGATAGACCCTTGCCCTTCCTGGCTTATCAAACAGGCCAGAGGGGGACTGGGTGAGTATGTGAAGGGAGTAGTCAGTGCCTCCCTACAAGAAGGCAGCATTCCAACCTGCCTAAAGGCTTTTGTTGAAAAAGCCATCCCTGAAACCTTCTATAATGGATAATTATCAGCCAGTGTCCAACCTACTATTTTTGGGCAAGGTATTGGAGCATGTGGTGATCTCCCAACTCGAAGGGTTTCTGCATGAAATGACTTATCTATATCCATTTCAATCTGGTGTCTGAGCCCTGGGTATGGGATAGAGACAGCTTTGGTCACCTTGGTGGATGGCCTATTCAGAGAACTGGACAGGGGGAATGTGTTCCTATTGGTTCTGCTGTACCTCTCAGTGGCTTTTGATTCCATCAACCATGGCCTCCTTCTGGGCCACCTTGCTGGGATGGAACTTGGAGGCACTGTTTTACAGTGACGGTTCCTTCCTGGAGGGGTGAACTCATAAAGTGGTACTGTGGGCCTCTTGTTCAACCTCCTGGCCATTGACCTGTGGAGTCCCTCAAGGTTCTGTTTTGTCTCCCATACTATTTAACATATACATGAAACTGCAGGGAGAGGTCATCTGGAGTTTTGGGGTGTGGTACCATCAATATGCAGATGACACTCAACTCCTTTCCAGCCCAATCTAAGGAAGCTGTCCTGGTCCTAAATCAGTGTTTCTCATCAGCAATGCAGTGGATGAGAACAAACAAATTGAAATTTGATCCAGAGAAAACAGAGGTTCTCCTGGTCAGTCAAAATTTAGATCAAAATGTAGATCAGGGAATTCAGCCTGTTAGATGGGGTTACACTCCTGCTGAAGATGCAGGTTCACAGTTGGGTGTACTCCTGGAACCAGCATTGAACCTGGAGGCCCAGGTCGCTGTAGAGGCCAGGAGTGCTTTTGTACATTTAAAGCTTATGTGTCAACTGCACCCACTCCTTGAGATTCTGGATCTCACCATGGTGGTACATCTTTTAGTTACATCCCATTTGGATTCCTGTAACATGCTTAGGGCTGCCTTTGAAGGGTGTTCGGAAACTTCTGCTGGTTCAAAAAAACTGCAGCCAGACTATTAACAGGGACAGGTTATAGAGATCATACTATGCCCCTGTTGAAACAGTTTCATTGGCTGCCAGTTTGTTTCTGGGCACAATTCAAAGTGCTGGTGAAAGATCTTCCAGGCTATTTGGAAGATCGTATATGTGTCGGCCTGAGCTCTGAAATCAAGAGAGGCCCTTCTCTCAGTCCCACCACCATTGCAAGCACAGTTGGTGGGGACGTGAGAGAGGGCCTTCTTGGTGGCTTCCCCTAGATCAAACTTCCTTCCAAGGGAGGCCAGAATGGCCGCCTCCTTGTTGTCCTTTTGTCGGCAGACTAAAACCTTTTTTTTTTTTTCCCAGACAGGCTTTTAAAACATAAAGTTTTTAAGAAACAGGCTGGGGTGCTGCATTGTTTTAACTGAACTTTTTAAAAGAGCTTTAAAAAAAATTAAATTGCATTTTATACTTTTCTTGTTGTCTAAATTGTTTTGATACTGTAAATAGTTTGATTCTGTTTTAATGATCACTTTTTGTATGTTTTAATTTTTTAATTGCTTTTTAAAATTGTAAGCTGCTTTGAGCCCCAAGGTTGGGGGGAAAGTGGGATATATATAAATGTTGTTGTTGTTATCTGCATGCTGTTGGAAATAACTGGAACTAGTCAGTGAAAGCATGAAGTTTAATTACAGTGTTGACCAGACATTATAGAGCTAGGTGTAAGAACACAAAGGCCATGCTCCCAGCTTCACTGGTCCCTATAAAAATGGGTGAAATCATTTGGTACTACTCCTTGCCTTCCATTAATATGGAATGTAGGAAATTATTTGATGCACAGTAGAGAAATCAATAGTAGCTTAGCAGTGCCCTCCAGATGTGTTGGACGACAACTCCCCACCACCCTCCAGCAAACAGGTCAATGGCTGTGCATTCTGGGAATGATAAGAACTGTAGTCAACACATCTAGAGAATGCCAGAGTTTGTGCAGGCTGTATTAAGGAATAAAAATGTGTATGTAATTGAGCAGTACACTTGTTTTACAATGCATCTCTTATGTGGGCTTTCTGGTACTTAGGATCATGGAGGCAAAAGAACATAAGGCTTATTGCGATCTTAACTGCGTGGCAGGGGATTGGACTGGGTGGCCCTTGTGGTCTCTTCCAACTCTACAATTCTATGATTCTGTAAGATGGAGGAGCTAAGGGAGAGGTAGTTGAGTTTAATGGAAAGTTCTACTAAAGACTTATTCAGAAATGACAAGAAGTTTAGTGCATCTCTTATGATGTTGGGGGAGGGGAGGAATGCTATAATGTCAATCTGGTAGGTAAGCGATGGGGGAGGAAGTGGGAAAGTCTTTGGAAACTTTCAGGAGGGGAAGAGTTGAAAGAAAAGAAGCAAGGAAGTGACAAAAGTCCCAGGAGTTAGGAAAGGCTTTCCTTGTGAAAGATCTTGGTTTGACCCCTGGTGGCTAAAGGTCTGTGAAGGGGCCCCAACAAGACAATAGGCTACAGACCTGATGCCAAAGGAGCTCTGCTGTTTATACTTTTTCTGAAGGAGAAGAAAGTTGGTGGTCAAATTCCTCACATTCTCATCCTTCTTATTGTCTCTGCTGTTACATCCAACTATTGCAGGTTTAAGATACTTTCACTTTAACCATATATGGTTCTATCCTGTAAATGTTTGTTTAGGTTTGCAAGGGAGCACATCCACTTTGAAGTGCTGCATTTGCTGGAATTTATACTTGGCAACCTCTCCATTTTGCTTTGGATGTTTTTATAACAGAGGGAAAACTTTGGTAAAACTTTTTTTTGGGGGGTAGGGCATTAGTTGTGACCTTAATCTCCCTCCCTCCCTTCCTTCCTTCCTTGCTTCCTTCCTTGCTTCCTTCCTTGAGTTTTGTTACTAGTAAAAAAAATTGTAGGATACCCATCATGGGTGGTGGTGAGGAGATGAATTCAGGTTTCATAGAGTGAGAGATTTGTACAGTTGTAAAGGGAAATTATTGGGCTGTTATGCAGAAGAAATAGCATTTGGGATTGCTTTAAAAAAATTTTGTTGCCCAATCCTGTATGTATATGTTCAGATGGAAGTCCTCCTGTCTTCAGTAGGGCTTACTGTGCAGAAAATACCTTTGTCTCATTTTGTAGCAGTGTTGTGTTGTGGCATTACTAAGGCCGGTGTCACCCCTCCCTCTAATGGTGTCACTTGGTGTGGTTTGGCCTCTCTGCACCCCCCTGTTGCCTCCACTGGTGTTGTGTAGAGCATGCGTAATATTTGACCATTTGATCTGGTAAGGAATGCTTACTGGTAGTTAAATTTTTACTGATCTTTTTCTCAGTTCCCACATGGCCAAAATGTAGAGTATCCTCTGCATGTGCAAGATCCCTCACAACAACACTAGCAACATCTAAGACAACATGTAGGCCTGCAATTCAAACAGTGCCACTTTTCTTTCCTTATTTTTGTAGCATCTTTTACCTGATGAAGAAGCCAGTAAAGCTTTGAAAGCTTGCATCATGTGTTTTTTGCTTTCTGGTTAGCCAATAAAAGTATTACTATTTTGTGGATTCTGGATTTTGTTTTGGTATGTTAAAGTATTATTTAAAATAGTAGGTTGGTGCCCCTCAATGGACACTTTTAGTGGAGTGTCAAGCTTGAATGAGAATGAAGGTTTGGGTAAATTTACCATTCAAAGGTAAATCTCGAAGTACTGGCTCAGAGGAATTCTCTAGACTGTTCATGCAAAATTGCCTGTCTCAAATAATTGTAGGTGTCTGAAATGACATACAGACTGCATATAAGAGATTTTCTGGGCTGAAGTGGTTACTTGGATGATAGGTTAGAGGGGCTAAGGCCTACACATCCTGTGGCCCTCCAAGCATTTTGGCCGCCAACTCCCAGAAGCCTGAGCCAGCTGGTCCAATGATCAGGAATGCTGTGAGTTGAAGGCCAAAACATCTGGAGGGCCACAAGTTGTGCAGGCCTGGATAAGCATTAATACCTGAGTTCTTTAACTGTTGTCAACAAACTTTTGTTGAATTGGTTTTCTGATGCAGCTGTTTCCACTTAGAAAAGATGAACAAGTAGCAGGTTCTTTTTGAGGTGATATCATTTATGTAGGCAAATGTATTTCACACACAAACAAGTGCCATGTAAAGATGTAAAACAGGTTTTTTTGCAATGTGCTTTTCTCCAGATGTTGTTGGACTGCATCTCCCACCATTCCACACAGTTGGCTATGCTGGGTAGAGCTGATGGGAGTTGTAGTCCAGCAACATGTGGAGGGCTTCACTTTTTTCTTTATCTGCATTACAACTATTCCTTGATGTATCGTACAACATTCAATTCCCTCTTCCGCTTCCTTCCACCCCAATCTTAGTTACGAAGCCAAATGTCTATCACTTTATATCTAACACATCTTCATAGCATTATGAGAAAAATGGGTATTATATTATGCTTAACATTTAAAATACACTTCTCCAAAAGAAACTTTCATCAAACGGTGAATTAAATCTAAAATTTTCATGAGTAACATAAATTATAAAGCAAAATCCAAAATCCACAAAAGAGCAATACCCTTAATGGCCAACCAAAATGCACAAAATACAAGCTTAGACTCTCCACTGGCTGCTTCATCAGGCAAAAGAGGTTTTAAAAATCATACAGGAGAAGAAAAACAATGATGGTAGAGTCACAGGCTTACATTTTGTGTCAGATGTTGTTTCTGTTGTACTTCAGTTGTTCTGGAGGGATCACAATGCAGGCAGGGATCACATCATTCTGGAGAAGGGATCTTCACACAGGAGATTATGTCACATTCCTTTGTGCTCCTGGAATGTTGGCCCTGTGCTAGACATAGAGTCATAGAGTTGGAAGAGACCACAAGGGCCATCCAGTCCAACCCCCTGCCATGCAGGAACACACAATCAAAGCATGCCTGACAGATGGCCATTCAGCCTGTTTAAACATCTCCAAAGAAGGAGAGTCCACCACACTCTGAGGTAGCATATTCCCATAGAGATGTTCAATGTGAAGTCGGCCATGCAGGGACCTGGGACAAAGGGTAATAAAAAGACAGGTAATAAAATTTCAACTCCATTAGCAACAGACAAGTAACTTCCCTTGAGATCCAGGTTGTCCCTGTCCTGTGATGAAAAATCCAGTGCAGCTTTGAAAGCTTAAACATGACGTATTTTGTGCATTTTGGTTGGCCAATAACAATATCACTCTTTTGTGGATTTTGATTTTTGTTATGTTTTGCTGCATGGGCAATACGACTACCTCTGAATAAGTAATAAAGGGTTAGTTACCAAATTTCTTCATTAGATGATCTTTCAATACAAAAGTGGATAAACAGAGTGTAGTCCATACCACTATTGGAAAAGCATATAATATAAGATGAGATTAGCAAAAGAAGTTAAAGAAGATAAACTTTGTCCATCCCTGATTCACAGCACTTGCTTGAGATACATTAGTGACAACTGGCCATCTCAGAAATCTGACTTCTTTAGTTCTCTATCTTTGTGGTAGTAGGTGGTTGGGGAACCCGTCCTTGGAAGGATAGCAACTGACTCATTAATACGGTAGACCTCCATGGATGTCATAGTCTGCTTTTGATTCCAGTACTAATCAAACATAAAATGTGTTTGGTTGTAGAAAAACAAACCTGTTTTCTGGAAAAAGCCTTAGTTTTTACACTTCAGAACTTGCTGTGTTATAGGAGCATCTTTCTCTTGTTTGTTTTGAAATATTTACATGTCAAGTCTCATGGGGATTTTTCAAAAGCCTCTTAGGATAAGAAAGAACTGCAGGAAGGGTGGGGGGGGGGAAGGAGAGCAAGAACTGGCATAACTTTCATTCCAAGTTGGAATCTATATACTGTTTTTACATACTGTATATGCTTTTTTTCTTGTGCGTTTTGTTCTTTTGTGTTGAAGTCATTAGATATGTCTACTGGTTTGTCAGTTTTATTGTACCATAAAAGGGTGTTTAAAAAGCAATTAATGGCATACAGAAATCTACTACAACACAATTCAGGATGTAAGGTTAGCAGCAGCTCCCTCAAAGAATGGAAGGTTTTGTTCAGCATGTATCATGGTAACTACTTTTTAAAAGACAACATGAAGACAAGGTAAAGACCACCATAGCAGTGAATTAAACCCCTGGGAGCCAGCTAAGTGTTGCTGAAAGCATTAGCAGAGTTGTCCTTCAAACTATGAAGATTTGCAAAATACACTGAGATTTAGTATAGAAGCCTGTTTTCTTTCTATAATTTATGTTGGGTCTCTGGCTACAGGAAATTAATTTTATTTTTGATCAGAGAGGAAGAGTTAATGCAACTGAAAATGTTTAGTAGCCACCAAGATGTGTCAAGTTTTGATTAACTATAAAATGTGTACAATATAGAACATCTGATAAAGAATATTTAATCATGATAAATTTTACAAACTCTTAAAGAAAAGCCTTGTTTCCAATTAATAATTAATTGTTTTTCTTCTGTGTGTTTGAATGAGAGAGAGAGAGAGAGAGAGAGAGAGAGAGAGAGGCTATAAGCATATCTCTGACAGGTAAGCAAACTGAAATTGTGTGTTCTTCTGTATAATTGGAGCTTGAGACATTAAATTAGGCAAGTTTAATCTGTAAACTATACACTTTGCTATAACATTGTGTCATTATTGTGTGTGCATGTGTACACATGTTTCATACTTCTGTCAGAATAGTGCCATGCAATTGATCAAATCTGGCTCAACCTCTCTCCCTTTTGATGCACTCACTGTTAAGATGCCTCTGCATTTGCAGTTGGCTGAGTGCTTCTAGGGTGGAGTTGTGTGGTGGCCTCCCTGAAATAATATTAATCATAGCTTCTTGGAGTTGGAAGGATGGCAAGGGCCATTTAGTCCAACCTCTGCCACATAGGAATACTAAAGCAATCCTTAAGATGCCCATCCAACCTCAGTTTGAAGACTTCCAAAGAAGGAGAGTCCACCACACTCCAAGTCAGTCTATTACACTGTCAAATAGAATCACAGAGTTGGAAGAGACCACAAGGGCCATCTAGTCCAACTCCCTGCCATTCAGGAATACCCAAAGCATTCCTGACAGATGGCCATTCAGCCTCTGTTTAAAAAAAACCCAAAGAAGGAGACTCCACCACACTCCCAAGGCAGTGCATCCCACTGCCAAAGAGCTCTTATTGTCAGGAAGTTCTTCCTAAGGTTTAGGTGGAATCTTTTTTCCTGTTGTTTGAATCCATTGCTCGTTGTCCTAGTCTCTAGAGCAGCAGAAAACAAGCTTGCTCCATCCTCAGTATGACTTCCCTTCAAATATTTTAAAATGGCTATCATGTCACCTCTTAACCTTCTCTTCTCGAGGCTAAACATGACCAACTCCCTAAGCCACTTCTCATAGGACATGGCTTCCAGACCTCTCACCATTTTGGTCGCCCTCTTCTGGGACATGTTCCAGCTTGTCAATATCCTTCTTGCGTTATGGTTCCCAAAACTGGACACAGTATTCTAGGTGAGGTCTGACCAAAGCAAAATAGAGTGGCACTATTACTTCCCTTGATCTAGACATTATAATCCTATTAATGCAGCCTAGAATTGCATTGGCTTTTACTTCTTACAGTAAAGAAGTTCTTCCTTGAATCAATTTGTTTGTTTTCTAGTCTCTGGTGCAGCAGAAAACAAGCTCCCTTGTCTACAACCATCCCTTCAGATATTTAAAGATGGCTATTAGGTCACCTCTCCATCTTCTCTTTTGCAGGCTAAACATTCCTCATATTGCTTGGTTTCCAGGCCTTTGATCATCTTGGTTGCCCTTCTCTTGAAACTTTCTAGGTTGTCCATATCCTCCTTGAACTGTGGTGCCAATGATAACAAGAGCAGCAAAAGTAGAGTAAAAACCACCACCACCCTCCACATTTACCTTTAAAATAAGTTGCACAGAAAGTGTGTGCCTCATCTTTAAGCCAAACCATGCTTCTGGAAAGCAGCCTAGCTTGAAAATAAGGCTTGTACTCCTTGCCTGCCTGTTTTAAAGAAATATTGCTAGGTTTTGCCATCAGGACATTGCCAGAGCAAAAATCAGCATCCGGAGGAATGGTAGAGCCTGAAAAAAAATCAAGCAGGGCAGGAGATACCTGTGGCCAGTGAGCTACGTATTGTCCTCAAACATTATCCTGTGCAGATGTCAAAAGCATTCAAATAAAAAAGGTGCTCGAAGCCTGGAGCTTGGCAAGGCATATCAAATGTGGGTGGCAAGCAGACATGACTCTTGTCCTTCATACTGTGCCTTTGGCCATATTGCCTTCATATGTGCTGTCTTCTAGGTGAGGATTAGATGATTAATACCCTTTATTTATAAATTTATAATTGCAATAAATTGCATTAAGTTTATAATCCTTGCTGGATAATGGCAATGGCAGTTACCTATACCTGATAACATGAGCTCTAGCAAAGCAAGCCATCAAGAAACAAAAAAATGTACAGTGGGCCCTTGGTATCCACTGGGTTTGGTTCCAGGACACCCCTCCCCCCGTAGATACCAAAGTCCATGAATGCCCAGGTCCCGTTAGATACAATGGCATAGTAAAAGGGTGTCCCTTATGTAACATGGCAAAATCAAGGTTTGTTTCTTGGATTTTTTTAAAGGCATGTATGGAGGTATCTGTGCATGCTAAATCCATGGATATAGCGGGCCAACTGTAATCTCTATTTCACCCTTCTCCTCTTTTCATACAGTTGGGGTGTTGTATTCAGGTGGTAGGTGGCATGAGTGGAGATGTAGGAAAGCTTACTGGATGACTTGTACAGATCAGCAGATGTTTCTGACTCCCTGTTGTTTGACAAGACCAACAATCCAAAGTTCTTGCAATCCCACTAAGGTTGTTAAACTCCATGATTTACAGGCATCTTTTCCCCTCCCCCATAGATTTGTTTATTTATTTCATTACAACATATCTCTATTATTATATATACATATATAACAAATACACTAAGAACACAATATACACAATTATAACATATACCCCTCCCCCCTACATATTGTCATCTAACAAATAACTAAGAATTGACCATTACAAAATGAACATTAACCAAAATATAGGACTTCCCCTACAAGAAGGAAACAGCTTTCATTTCTTATATCAAGTAAAAATAAACCTTTCTTATTATTTCACAAAGAGGAAATAATACCTAATCACAAATTGAACGTAGGTCACAAAGAACCTTTTATGGATTTCTTCATCTGCTATAAACCTTTAGCACCTAGTGTTACAATTTTGTTGTTACTCATGGAATCCAGTCGTCACATAAACATTGAATTTATTCTGTAGGTATTCTCGTAAATATTTCTACACCTTCACAAATTTACTATTTGATTTACTCTCTAATATATAGGACAATTTGTCTAATTCTGCCATCTCCATGACTTTTTTCTAACCACTCCTCTTCTGAGGAAGTTTTATCTCTTTTCCAATATTTAGCAATTAAGATTCTTGCCACTGTTATGAGATGCCAACAGAGCCTACCTATTTCTCTGTCATTTTCCTCTCCAAGTTGTGTAAGGCCTAATAGGAAAAGTTCAGGTCTTAGTGATTTACAGGCAGATTTTGATGTAGTAAGTAGTTGGCTTGTGAGTCACCAGTTTATGTCTGATTCTGCAGCACCTTCTCTCTACCACCCTCCACTGTTTTGCCCTTGGTTCCAGTTGGTGGGTTCTAGTAAAGAAACACCCCACAAAAAAAGATCCTATGGGTTATTGAAGTGTTGGGATTCATTAGTGTGGATTCTCAGTATTTTTCCTCCCATGCTTTCCATTTGTGACTCTGTTAAATAATTTTAAGTAAAATTGGCAGTTATTCAAGTTCTATTGTATCTTCATAGTTAGAGCCCTAAAATTTAATTTGATTTATGAAGGTAATTTTATACTTCTGTGAGATACTTATAACACATGTCTATGTTTACCAAGTTCTCTGTTGTTGTTTTAATCTTCATTTTTCTTTAAGATTTGTTTGTAGACACCCCATTTATATCATTATATTTTTTTTAGTGATTGACCTTAGAAGAATGCAACTGTCTGCTAAGATATGTTAGTACATGCACCTGGCAAGAAAATTTGTCTAGCAGTAGAACTTCAGATCTTTGCACTTCTGTTGGTTTTCAACAAATGTATTTTATTGTAGCAGTGAGTGAATTTATTTCATGGGCTGAATCAACTGTGGGATTACCTAAAGGAATACAGTAATAAAAACAAAACTTGAAATATCACTTTACACTCTTCTAAAATTATAAAAGGGGTGTTAACAAGATTGATGCAAGCTGTAGCTGACACAAGTTAGCCATGGATTTTCTTACAAGTTATTAGCTGTATCCCCTTAGTAAGGGTTATGCTGCTTTGGCTAATCATAACATTGGCTTATACTGTATGCTTTCTACCTGTCTGCTATCAAGTCAGTATGTGGTTTCCATAAAAGTTCAGCTATCAATGCTGTAAGAAACTTAACAGAAATTTTCAAAAAAGAAAAACAGATAGTAAGTAGTATTCAGATTTTGCTTAGATGATTTACAATAGGACCATTAAAAGGCACGTACGGTCTCAAGTATACAATGCCCCACTTTGTTCATTGCTTTTGGATTATGTGGAGTTAATGCAAGACACTAATATGTCTGTGGGGAAAGTTATGCCATTGTCTGGATGGTGGTGGCTTAGAATCTAAGAACCATGAAGGGAATTGGAGCTGCTAAGTACACCTTTCCTGTTGAGCCCTTCAGTGCTTCCCCTTCCTCAAAGCCACTCCTGGCAGACAAGCAAATTCTCCCTTATAAAATATGCATTGCAGCTATAGAAAGAGTTGGAAAGTGGAATTCTCCCCTGCACGGTATGCCTTCTATCCATGATATGGCACTGTTAGATCCATGCCACCAAAAACCAGTTGAAAATGTCTGCCTTGAACTGATTGAACATTGAGTTCAAAGTAGGGAAAGGAAACCTTTGCTTGTTTAAGGGATAAAGTGAAACCTTGTTGTTCTAACGGTTATTGTTGTTGTGGGATAAAGTGAAACTTTGTTGTTCTTACAGTTATTGTTGTTGTGTGCCTTCAAGTTGTTTCTGGCTTATGGTGACTCGAAGGTGAACCTATCACCGGGTTTTCTTGGCAAGATTTGTTCATAGGGGGCTTGCCTTCCTCTCTCAGGAGGCTGAGAGAAAGTGACATGCCCAAGGTCACCCAGTGGGTTTCCATGGATGAGTGGTGATTTGAATCCTGCTCTCCTAGAGTCCTATTCCAACATTCAAATCACTGAAGCTTGAAGACTTACTCTGGAGATAATTTCCCAGTGAGTCTGAAGAGGAGATGAAAAATCCTGTGTGTGTCCCCAGCTCAACATTTTTTGTTCTCATGGGGAGAGTCCACATGAACAGGAACATCTCTTCAGGCTTGTTCATAACTGATGATAGAGGGAGCAGGGTTAGGTCTTCCCTTCTTTGTGTGCTGATTCAAAGCAGGGAACTAACCCCTGACCTCTCAAGACTCATGGGAACAGAGACCACTGATTCCAACTATTTGCCTTATCTAGTTTGGCATTCTCTGTTCTGACTGGCAGAGGTTTTCTAAGGCCTCGTGTAAAGAAGTGGCTTTCCAGTTACCTGCCATCTCACCCTTATTTAACTGGCAATGTGATCTGCAGTCTTCTGAGTGCAACATGTGCTCTACTATAGAACCTTGGTCCCAACTCTAAGGAAGGCTGCCCTCTCCACCATACCACTCGATCATGAAGTCATCACCTGTGCAGTCAGCTAGATGGAAAAAATAACAGCAGATACTTGCACATTAACTCACCATCGCAGCAGCATTCGTTTGTCTTCATGATTTTTTCTCAAGATCGCTGGTATGGGAAGCTATCCATGTTTGAAGTTCACATGGAGCATGCCTGTGAATAAAGATGGTGGCCTTGAGTGAATTACCTGCATTATTATTCTTCAAAAGCTACCTCCATTGCACATCGAATCATAGAACTGTAGAGTTGGAAGAGACCACAAGGGCCATCCAGTCCAACCCCCTGCCACACAGGAAATCAAGATCAAGAAGGAGACCCCACCACACTCCGAGGGAGTGTGTTCCACTGCTGAACAGCTCTTACTGTCAGAAAGTTCCTCCTAATGTTGAGGTGGAATCTCTGTTCCTGGAGTTGCATCCATTGCTCCGTGTTCTAGTCTCTGGATCAACAGAAAACAAACTTGCTCCATCCTCAATGTGACACCCCTTCAAATACTCAAACAGGGCTATCATATCGCCCCTTAACTGTCTTTTTTCCAGGCTAAACATACCCAGCTCCCTAAGTCTTTCCTCATAAGGCATGGTTTATGAGGAAAGACTTAGGGAGCTGGGTATGTTTAAGCTGGAAAAAAGACAGTATTTCCCCCCTCATTTAATCCAAGATGCGGAAGAGTGATCTTCTGCTTAATTATTTTTCCCCCCTCTATTGCTCGAAAATGATGCACAGTCACTTCCATGAAAATCAACTTCTGGAATGTGCCCCGAGTTGAATTGGTTGTTCAAATGGGTGGGAATGTACGTTTCTGCATTTTTTAAAAAATAAAATATGAGAAACATCGCAGGCTATTATTGCGGAGTACATGGAGTCTTTGCCCCCCCCCTTTTGAATATGGCAAATCCCAGTGGGATATCATCAGGACAAAAGGTATTCCCCTCACATTCCATGAGTTTTTTAATTGTTTAGACAGGGAAGGGGCACTTCGCTCAGTCTAGAGTTGCCAGAGTAAAAAGGGGAGAAGGTTCCTGTACCTTTAATGGTTGTGACACTCACTGAAATTCCTTCTTCTATACAGCCATTAAAAGTACAGGAAGCTGTCTCCATTTTTTAATCTTGCACCCCTAGCCCAGTCTCATCCTTCACTCTTGAATCATAATGGTGTTGGATCAGGTTGTATTAAGACAGAGACATACTTCTCCATGTGTCAGTATCAGGGATACACTTCATTGGGATACAGGAAAGGGGCTGTGTTTAGGCTGTGACTGGAACATTTTTTGGGGGGGAATCTACTAGAATTGCATGATCTGAATGCCCAGATAGGGTTATGGTAACATATACATGACTTTCTGCTAATGTGCTAATTTCACTTCCAAAGCATTCTCCTTTGTTTTGCTTTCAGCTCTCTGTTGCAAAAAAGCAGAGAACCCTTCTTACCATGCTGTTTTTATTGTTTTTCCTGCAATAGTTGTTGGCAGAATATATTCTATTTTATTAGAGGTACCATTGCTCAGTACCATCCAAGCCTTCCAGAAATTGTGTGGATTATCCCATGAGTCATACAAAATGTGTTTTGATCCTAGATTTCAGCGTACATCAATGAAGGATTAGAATTACTTTTAAATTATAAATGCTGTTGTGTCTGTTGTAAGAGATTCGAATTCTTCCTGTTTATACAGCCAGGGGCAATTTGAGCAATATGTTTTGTCACCTGTTTGTTCTCTTAAGAAGATCTGGAAAGTTGATGAAGAAATAAAAAAAAATACTTTGAGGCCTTAACATCTTCAAAATAAATGTACATATTGGTAGTGACAGATTGCTAAATTTGGCTGTAGACACTTAACTGTTTTTCTTCCCAAAAGTAATCCAGATGTGCATAATTTATCCTGCTGCCATATGTGCACTGACATGTTTTTCTATAATTAACTGTCTGTTTTAGTATTGTTTAACAGTTAAATGTTTATCAAAAATCCTTTGGAGTAGTATTTTATTTAACACCCTACAAAATTCTATATTGTAAATTGGACTGTGTATGTGTGTGAGAGAGAGAGATTTTCCAGGAGGCAAATGGTTAGAAATTACAGAACAAAAACAGACTTTAATGTTTAGGTTTTTAGAAGTAGTTACGTCTGAATGTATGATGCATGTTTTATATGTGCTCATTTTGGTTGAACAGTAATGTCTTCACCTGTGAATAAGACTGAAAAACTAGAATTAAAACAAAGTGATTACTATCTCCCTCCAAAAAGAAAGTTCAGCTTGATAAATGATAGGCAAACTTTCCATGCTAACATGATTTGAAAAGATCAGCAGAGGCAGCTTGTATAACTTTGAAATCTATCTGCATGGAAGGAATTATTCTGTTTTACATAGTTTGTTCTGCACCTGGTGCTTGCTTGCTTTCCTACTGTCTTGATCACTTAATTCCACCCCCCCCCCAGCATTCCAGAGCAACACTGAAGTTCAGCAAGTAAGCCTGCCAGTTTGCGGAGCTGAAATTTTGCCAAATATGCACTGAAAGAAGTTCACTATATCTACTTGGAGCTTTAAAGACAATTTGGAAAGTGCAAAACACAGTGGCCAGGATGCAAGAGAGTCCAGTGCACATAACGCTAATCCAGCACCATGTCCATTAGTTTCCAAGCTGTTTGTGAGCTCAGGTTCCATCAGGTGCCACTTTTAACCATGAATAGGTTATCTGAAGGACCACTTGCACCCAGTTGATCCTGGCCATGTCTTAAGATCATCTTTAGAGAGCTTGTCTCTGGCATAGAAGGCAGGGCAAAAGTATATTAAACAAATAGATTTAATTAATTATCTTATTCATCATCCATGGAGCATTCTTTAAGTACTATATGAGTTTCTTATCACACACCCTGCACTTCCACTGCACTAGAGGCCAGCTCTTTACAGAGGTGGCTATCTGGCATGGAAGGAGCACTGCAGTTGTTTCCCTTCTTCCTCCTGATTTTTTTTTTTGGGGGGGGTGGCACTGCCTTATTCTCTGGGAAGGTAAGGGCCTCACTATATGAGGGGGAAAATGTGGATTGATGTGCACTAACGCCAATTTGAAGCCGCTCCTACTTACTGGGTTGTTTTTGTTTTTTGTTTTTTTGCAACATTGCAGGCATACGAAGCTATCCGCTTTCACTGTTCCAATGGGCATGCCTGTGAATCAAGATGGTGGGCACAAGGGAATTACTTGAGTTTTTATTGTCACCAGTTACCGCAGTTGAATAGATTTTTTTTTTTTAAAAAAAGCATATCTAAGGTGTAAAAGTGCGATATTCCACCTAAATAAATAGAAAAAAAGGGAGGGAATGCTGTTTCATCACCTCAGCACATGATCACTATGAAGAAAATCCACATGGCGGTTCCGAGCAATTGCTTTGTTAGCAAGCTCCACCCCCTGCACAAGTCCGACCAATCAGCTTTCCACTTCTGTTCTTATTGGGAATGTGAATCAAAGCGAATCGGTTGTCTCAACAAGCAGGAATGCACATTCCCCATGGAGCTTTAAAAAAATATGGAAAAGCTGCGAAGGCTTTTCCCATGGAGTATATGGAGTATTTGCCCCCCACTCCTTTCGAATATGACAGCTTGATGCAGGTTGCCATTTAGACAAATAGTATTTTCCTCAAATGAGTATCTTTGCCATATAGACAACCCCAAGGACAATTTGTGCATCCTCTCCCTTCTTTCTGGGGCATGGTGGAGCATGTAAGTGTGAAAGTGATACTTCCATGTCCTTCTTTCTTTGCGGGACTGGGAGGAAGACATCACTGCCATGCAATGAGGGTACATTTGTTTTCCACCTCAGGTAGTGGGAGAGCTTGGGCTTGCCCTTGTGATAATTTAGTGTATACTTATGATTTCTAGTTTCTGTCTTTGTACAAAGATGTGAGATGAATGTGCAGTCATTTGTTCCAAGCCAGTGGGATGTTGCAATTGGATTTGGCACCATGGCCTTAATCAGTGTGAAGGGACAAAATTCTCCCTGTGCTAATATGCCAGGGTTTCCTCTTGATACATTGTAAATTATGCAGATTTACTTCGAAGACACAGTTTAACAACATATAGCGATAACAGTGCAAACTATTACATTACCTCGGTAAAGGTGATCTACAAACTGAGGATGCCAGACAGGTCTTATTTTTAAAATCTGCTTTTTGAACAATCTGTGTGTATGTTAGAGAGAGTGAGAGGCAAATTGAGAGAGGAGAAACAATATGGTTTTAATTGAGCTCACGTTGTAACTGCATTATGAAGAAATATATAATAGACTACATACGTTTTGTCCCAACATTCTAAGTTGCTTTAAAAAGTCTCACTGCAGCCTGTAGGAACCGTAACTCATGAGCTGTATTTAGCTGCACTGTTTCTATTGCTAGATGTCTGTGAAAAAGATTTTGCAAAATTTTGAAACATAGAACTAGCAGCTCCTCCCCACTGCCCGGGCAGTATTTTTATGCCATATCAGTCAGAAACTGAATGGGGTGGGCAATAGAAACAATATATTATGTACCTCAGCACATCAACAATTTAGAATTGCATCAGATTATAATAGATTAGGAATTAATCAACCCCCCCCTTGTTGCTTTTGCGTTCATTTCAGTTCTGCTCCCATACAGAGCAGCAAAATTTTAAACATCTGCATGCAAATTAACATTTAAATAAATATTTAAACTGTTTATTTTCTTAAAGTACACATTTTAAAATGTATTTTGATAACACCTTTGAACTGAGAACTATACCTGAATATTTGAAAAGTGAAAAAGCTGAAGGGTAATGAATCCGAAAGTGCAGGTCAGGTCAGTTCGTATCAAAATTAAGAAAGACGCTTATTTTTTCAAGCATCCGTAATATGGATATTTTTGTCAATGGTTACACTAGAGCATGAAAGATTGATGGGTTTACTTGTTCTGCTGTAAAGGTGTATCACACAATACTTGTGAAATTCTTTAAATCAGGGGAAGCAACTCCCAGGAGATGGTATGGTGGCCTTTGAACCCCTGGGACTCCAGAAGGCCACACCCTCATTCCTCCCACACACCCCACCACTCAAAATAATTTTTTTGTTCACCTGAAAGTGACCATTTTCTGAAAAATTAATTTAATATGGTCTCTGTTTTCTGAAGCCTCCAAGAATACAATTGGCAGTGATGTATTCAAGTCTTTTACTCCAAGTCTCAAGTCATGTCTCAAGTCCTTGCAAGTTACTTTCAAGTCGAGTCTCAAGTTTGGGAGCCAACTTTAACAGAAGAGAAGGAGGTAGTAGTGGGGTGTGTGGGGGGGTATGTGTGTGGAGTTTCAATAACTAGAAAATCAAGAAGATATGCACAAAGTTAGATAAACAAAATTAAATTATCAGCAAATACATTAGGACATGGGCTTGATGTAGGATTGAAGTCTGCTCGGCAGCCTATCCCCGCTGCACATCAGAGGAGCCTTCTAAAGCTTTTCAAAAGCTTTAGAAGGATCCTTCCACCTCAAACCCATTGCCTAATACATTTGCTGTTATTGCTTGCATCATGGCAGGCAAAAAGAAATGAGATCATGGAAGCATTGTTCAAAGGAGAAAAACCATTTTCCACTCCGTAACATTTCTGGATGAATGTGTTATGTTATTGAACCAAGGCCAGCATGTCAGTTGTTAAAAATATACGTCAGGAGTCAAGACATGTCAGTGTATAATTTATTGACAAGATAAGTCATTGAAGCGACTTGAGTCCAATTTGAGTCCGAGTTGATCGTCTCGAGCTTACATCACTGATAATTGGGCATTTTGGCCCTGCTTCAGATCCATAGGGACCTTATTTCAAAACTGGTAGCTAGATGGTAGCTCACTTCCTATTTTAAAAGTAAAACCTCCCCATAGACATGAAGCAAGCCTCCATGCCCCACCCCAATCGCCTCAAATAGACAACAGAACCTCTCGAAACCTCAAGGGGCATTACTGGCCAATTTACTGCCTTCCCCCCCCTGAAAAAATTATGTTGGGAATGGGGACCTGCAAAAACAGCCTTGGTGGCCACATGCAGCTCACAGGCAATACTTTTATTTAGATAAGACAGTAGTTGTCAACAAGTTGCTTCTATTATGGTGTCTTTGTGTTAGGAAATGTACTGCATTAGGTGAGTAGGGGTAGAAAAGTGGGAAAACATTCTCAAGGTTCTCATATGCATTTAATAAAATTGGGAATATATTTCTGAGAGCCAGCATGGTGTAGTGGTTTGAGCATTGGACTATGACTCTGGAGACCAGGGTTTGAATCCTCACCTTGGCCATGGAAACCCACTTGGTGACCTTGGGCAAGTAACACTTTCTCAGCCTCAGAGGAAGGCAAAGCCCCCCCTTGAATAAATCTTGCCAAGAAAACTCCATGATAGACCCCTAAGCCTTAGGGTCACCATAAGTTTGAAACAACTTCAATGCACACAACATTTTTTAAAATTCTAGTTCAAGAAACATAATAATTTTTTGAAGATTAAACTGGTATTAAATTTGTACAACAGCAGCCACGTTGTACAAATAGATAACGTGGTAGATAGATACATGTCTGATAGATAAAGTAGTGTGCTGAAAATGTTGTATACACCTTGAAAGAGACGAAACCTTTCAGTATCCTTGTAAATCATCTAAGCCAATGTTTGGGTTGCAAAGTGGGTAAAAAGTATGTTTTTAAGCAAAAAAATAAACAGTTAAAAGAGAGAAACGGAAAAAAATTCTTGGCAGGCTGTTTTTATCCTGGTAGAAAAGTATGTATGAGTATTCTGCAATATTTCATAAATGATAACTAGAATACATGTGGCCATGCAACATCAGAGTGTAGTCAAGATGGCAAACATTATTAATGAGGAAAAATACATAAACTAGGAGAAGCTACAGCAGTTTGCTTTTGCCAGAGCCTATTGGGAAGGGTATGATTTCACCTCTTTTCTCCTCCCTGCTGAGTTAATTGAGCACAAACTACTTTTGCCTTTTGAACTCAATTTGTTGCAACCAAAGCAAGCTGAGGATGAAAGAGAAGAGTGGGAGGAAGAGAAACCAGGGGAATTTTAACAACATCTGGGGGGGGGATAACACAGGATTAATTGAAGCTGTTCCTGCTGAATCTGGACATTTGGAGGGTATGTTATGGGTGAAATAGGGCATGAATAGGCAGAGAATCCCCGCTACCGCCCCGTCAGTCCTGGAACCCAGGTTCATTCTATGAGCCTGAAGAGAGAAATAGAAGGAAGTACTTCTTCAGACAGTGTGTAGTTAAACTGAAGAATTCACTGCCACATGATGTAGCTGCCAACTTGGACAGCTTTAAAAGGAAGTAAGATAGAAAATAAAGCTATCTGTAGAGACTAATCAAGATGCTTATGCATTGTTTCTAGTGTCAGAGGCAGTAGCCACTTAGTGCCAATCACTAGGAAGCACAATCAGTAGTGTGCTAGTGTGTTCATGACCTGCTTGTTGGTTTCTCATAGGCATTTAGGTGCCCACGGTTAGAACAGAATGCTTCATAGCTCTTACATTCTTATCATCACAGCATAGTTTAAAGGCAGTCGAATAAGTGTGAGGTTTCTGTGCTAACCAGTATCTCAATTATAGCCTTTTGGTGAGAATACAAGAAAATGGAATATTCAGAAAAGAATGGTAAGTGATGGAATAGTCTGTGCTCCCTCTCAGGATGAAGATCCATAGTAAATCAAGCAAAACCTCGCATTTTGCACCAACCTCAAGATCATCCATAAGCCCTATAAGCAGAGATAGTCAGTGAGAGTTATGCATATCTGTAGCATTCTCACAGTGTAAGATGTGGAAGGCATTCAAGTTCTTTTCACATATCTCTTGGAAAAGAAACTACATGTATTTGAAATTAACAAGCAAATTGGCCATTCTATAGATATCTCTGAATAAACAGGGACCCATTTAACTGTTAATGCAAAGGAAAGCGGGATTTTGGTTTCTCCTAGTTTCTGCCAGGTATGTGTGCTACAGCTGTGATAGACAAGGGTTTTACTGAACAGTTGGATTTTTCATGTTTTATAGTGCAAAACCCAAGGGCTAGTCTCAGCTAAATTAAACCCATTGAATTAATTGGTAAATGGTAAATCAACATTTAAAGCCAGTATGATGTAGTAGTTTGAGTGTTGGCCTACAGCTCTGGAGACCAGAGTTTGAATCCCCACCCACTTAGCTTCAGAAAACCCGGTGATAGGTTCACCTTAGGGTCGTCATAAGTCAGAAACAACAACAACAAACAAAGTCAATATAAGTCCTATTGATTTACTTGGTTTTTTTTTTTTTTTTTGGAACTAGCAAATGGATTTAGCCCATAGTACTTTATAGGCACGTGTTGCTATAATGGGCCAATCATTTCCAATTTCAGCACAGATTACTGATCAGGATTATTTATTACCTATTGTTCTGTCACAGAGCTTCCTTCCAGATGTTGAAGATTTGGTGTCCTCATCAAACTACTGGATGCTGAACTCTGTTAACGAGTGCAAGTCAGTTTTTACAAGGAAGCTTTGCAGAGATGGAACTGAGCATTGAATTAATGTCCAAGTCTTAATTTTAACGACTTAGTCCTGTGATCCCAAACAAATAAAGTATCACCAACATACCAATCCTACATGAAGAAGAATTGCAAAAACATTTTTAAAAGTCTGGTGGTTCCCTCCACGTAATTGATAACTTTCCACAGATATGTTAAGACAGGTATATCAGTCACTGGGATCTTGTTGCTTAATTCTCAGATGATGAGTTTAAGTAGCTTTTAAAAAGCACTAAAGATGGATCTCTTTCGGCAGGCCTTTCCTGATTAGATCCCGGACTCAGGAGCTGCGTCTCCTGGCCTTTTAAAATCTTGTATATATTTGTTTTTAATGTGATTTTAGTTAGATGGTTTTAATTTTATATTGTTTAATGTCTTTTTATGGGGGAGGATGGGTGTGGGTGGTGCTTTTAGTCGTTATTACAATGTTTTAATTGTTGGAAGCCGCCCCGATTGCTTTTAGTAGAGGGGCGGGGTATAAATATTATTATTATTATTATTATTATTATTGACTATATGAACAGGATAACAGCTTGCAGTAAGGTGTAGAAGTACCTATCTCTGGGTGGCTGAAAATTATGTTGTAAATTTGATTTCTACCCCTGTCTTGTGCCTTCTTTATAACTAAATCCATTAAAATATTTCAAGCCCCAAAGCTTCTATTTGCATGTGTGAGTTTGGGTTAGCCCTCCTGCCTTTGATTTTGTGTTGATTCATTTGTACCATTTCAATTCTGCCTCTAGAAGGAGTATCAAATGCTTCCCTTGAAGGGGAGATTACCTCTTGAAGTGAGTAGCAGTGCTAGACTTGTAAGGCAGAGTTCAAGAGGTCATTCCCAGGTGACAGCACAAATCCATAAATCACATTATAGCATCTGTCTTTAAAATGCTTTAAATCTATCTAATTAGTAACCATAACAAGCTACACCCTTTTGGAATGATCGTGTTGTGAAGAGGCCCATACTGATAGGCAGTTGTTAAAATCACAGAACAAATGCACAATCCCATTTTAATGAAGTCATCTCTTTCTAGGGAAAGCCTACTTGAATCTCATCAGTCTTCCAGTGTCAAGCATTTTAAGCTTGGAAACCACCATATTAATCTTTTAGCAACTTGATGACCACAAGTTAATTCTTTTTTTAGGGTAGCAGCAGACATGTTGATTCCAAATCTGCAGGTCACACATGATTTTTTTCATCAAGTGCCCCAAGATGCTTTAATCACATATCTGTAAAGCAGAATCAGGTTGTTGGGTGTGTGTGTGTGTGTGTGTGTGTTTTAGAATAAACTTGTGTTTTTACACAGCATGGATAATTTTTTTTAAAAAAAAGATTATTTTTGAAATTGAAATTGGTTTTTATTTATTTACATGTATATATCATTTTTCTCTTATAGGATAACTGGAATAACTAAACTGGGTCCGTGGCTCTGCTAAATAGGCAGGTCATTTTTCTATGTAAATTAAACAGCAGTTTGATCATTTCCCAGGTGCATTTATAAACTGCTTGCCTACCAAACATAATTATTCCATTTTCACCTGATGAAAATAAACTCCTCAGGTTGCTACAGATCTACCAGGGTCATCTCATATTTGTTTACTACTTTTATCATTTTGTGGGTGGGACTAGTAGTAAAGCAGAAATGAGTGACAATTGGAAGAAGAAATGACAAAATTATTGGGCATTTAGATTGCTATATTCCCATACTTAACCAAGAAACTGTCCTAGATAGTGGTGAATAAAAGGCCCTGTATAGGAATGTTGTAAAGATCTTTGTAGGTAGGGTGGTTTGTTGCCAAAAAAGAGGAGAAATGCACCAGAAAAACAGACAAATTAAGATACAGATTTTGGTTAAATTGGAATGTACTAATGTATAAAGAATTATATACTGGTAGCTACAAAATTGGAACTAATTTATGTAATTTAAATAGCAACACAGCAAGACTTGCCATGTGGAGGAAGATTGTGACCAGGTATTACCTATCTAGAAAGTTGTCCAGGTGCAAATTGATAGGCAGCTTTGAAAACTCGGATGTCTGTTCTTATGGACATATACTGGGGGCCATGCACCTAAGGACTGTCATCTGTAAAGCAAAACATATGCTTCCATTTCCTTCTATAGATTAAGAAAGGGAAAGCCTGTGAAATGTATGTATTGTGACAAAGAGATGTCTTAATGAAACTACAGGCCCATCTACACAAGTGGGGGGAGGAGTACCTCGTAGTAATGGCATTTTGCAGCATCAGTGACATATCTTAATGGTGTTTTTGGCCTCAGAAGACCCCATAAGGCTCAGATTCCAGATGTTGGCCACAAGTGATTTACTCATGTTAGTTCTTTGCTGCCGCCAATTTTTTTTACAGTTGTCTGAGGTGCGCTGGAGCAATATAGTGATTTTATGATTTAACAGGAAAGGAAAAAAAACACAAAAACCCCACCCCGTTTTATCACCTTAGTAGATCGCTCACTAAAATCCAACATGGTGGCAGGAAGCACTTGCCCTGTTAGTAAGCCCTGGTCTGCTCTCATCTGGCCAGTCAGCTTTGCGCTTCCCTTTGAATTGCTTGTCCTAGTGAGCAGGAATGTGAATCCCCCCTCCCTGTTTTTAAAAAACTACAGGGAAAGCTGCATTGTTTTTGACATTTTGCCCCCCCCCTTCCAAATAGTGTGGATTGGTGCATTTAGGCAGGTAGGATTCCCAGCAAATTCTATGAGGGTGGGGTTGTTGTTTTTTTGTTTTTTGTTTTTTTTTTTGACAGTTTAGACAACGCTTATATGACATTACAATTACATTACATTTTATACTTCTAAATTAGCCTGATATAGTGGCACATTTCCACCATTCTTTAAGATATGTAGAAGGATCAGTGGGAAGAATATGAAGTCAAAGGCTTTCATGGCCAACATCCATAGATTTTCCTTGGGTTTTTTCCGGGCTGTGGGGCCATGTTCTAGAAGAGTTTATTTTTGACATTTCGCTTGCATCTGTGGCTGGCATCTTCAGAGAATGGTTGGGTAGGAGTGTGTGTGGGGTTATATAATGTGAACCCCCGTTGGAGAGGATATGTAAATTTTTCCAAACTTTTCAAACTTTAGTACCACCCAGTTTCTAAGCTGGGCTTCTGAAGTTAAAGAGCTGGGTCACTCATGTCCGTTTTTTCAGGTGATTTTTCAGGTTTAAACATACAGGAATGTTAAAGTTACACACCCAACAACTTTAAAAACTTTAATTTTTAAAGTTAAAGTAACTTTAAAAATAGTTTAGCGAGTTTGGTCCAAGTCAACTTGTCTGGGAAGAGAGTTAATGTACTACAGTGGTCCCCCTTACCCAATGGGGGATACTTTCCAAGACCCACACAACCCTGCAAATGCCTGAAACCACAGATAGTACCAAACTCTATACCAATAATATTTTCAGAGCATAGTTGACAGCAGGTAACTGAACCCATGGAGAGCGAAACCACAGATAAGCGGGACTACTGTATTGCAGGATGAATGTCCCTTATCTGAAATTCCAGGGACAAGAAGTGTTCCATGTTTCAGATTTTTTCAGATTTTGGAATAACAGTATTGCACGCATGTGCACGCACACACACACTGGAATATCTTGAAGATGGAACCCAAGTGTAAACACGAAATTCATTTATGTTTTATATACAGCTTATACACATAGCCTGAAGTTAATTGTATACTGTACATTAAAAAAAAATTGTGCATGGAACAACATTTGTATAGATTGAACCATCAAAAAGCAAAGGTGCCACCCATGAAAAAAGTTTTGGGTTTTGGAGTATTTTGGATTTGGAATACCAGATAAAGGGAGGCTCAACCTGTATTTTCAGACCACAGGTAAATGAACCCGCAGATAAGGGAGGACTACTGTACTACAAAGAACTACCTATCAGTAGTAGCCACCGACCTAACCTCATATAGTGAAGTGCATCCAGAAAAGAGCGTAATTATTTGTAAAGATGAGGGATCCAGATTTAAAGCAGAGAGATACTTTGGTGCAACTGTCTTGAGATCATCCAAGCTAAGAACAATAAAATAGTATGGTGCCTAGAAGGAAAAATTGTCTGAAGAACAATTTGTTATATACAGGCAAAACTGAAATCACCTTTATTGCTCCTCCAAATTCAAATGATGAGTTATTCCCACTTGTATTCCATGTGAACTGGCAATAGTGAGTACTTTTGCTAATTTTAATCTGAACATAGTGTTCAGATTCATCCATCTGTCTTCAGATGTGTATCAGGAAGAGCTAAGCCTTTTTGATATCAACGCAGCATCAGTTGGAAGTAAACAGGCTATGATTTCAGTGCTAGACACTGCCTTAAGGCAAAAGAAATTACATTGTCATGCGGAGGATATGTAGCTGCTGCTATTTTGGTGTTTCATCTCTTTGTTGTCACATAGTTGAAACTGATCCAGATGAGGAAGAAGTGGAAACTAACAAAAGATGATTACCTGCATGTGACTGCCTATAGGTCTTGGGGGAAAGAAGACCCTTTAATTACTGCAGGAATATTCTGAAGTTTCATGTAAGAATGGCTTCCTTCTACTTGTGCATTCTTTAGGGGTGTAAGTTAGGGAGAATCAAATCATATTTTGAAAGCTGACACATGCTTACCTTATTGCAGGGGGAAAAAATCTGATCCATTTATTTGCATGGCCTCTCCTAGAAGCTTGAGCCAGGTGAAATACTGTAATAAAGTAAAATATATGAAATATAGTAAAGCTCAGTTTTCAAATATGCTTCAAGGAGGAGAGTTTCTTCAATGCAGAACATCTGCTCTGCTATGATTCCATATTTATATGTGCTTAGTGATCAACCTTGGTCTAAAAGTATGTTCTTCCTTGTTTAGGGGGAATCCTACCGAGTGGAGTTGCAAAAATCAAGGCAACTGGTACTCACAGGTGTCTAAAAAATCTGATCCTGCAACTGATACTTGTGGTGCTGAGGAAGGCAGAATGCAAGTGTCTTTTCCTCCATTTTCTTAATCTAGCATGCTCAAGTCTCCATCGCTAGGATGTTAACCTGATCTTTTAAAAGTCCTGTTAGTGCCTGTAAATTTTGCAAATAACAAAGTTGTACCCAGTATTATGATGTATAGGGCATACAGGATTTAAAACATTTAGCCCTTCATAGAGCATAAACCAGGCTGGTATCTGAACCAGTATATTGTATAGTTTTAAGTGCTTGATTAGGAATCTGGGACACATGGTTCAAGTCTCCGCTCGACCATGCACACCCACCTTGGGCAAGTCACACTCTTTCAGACCCAGAGGAAAGCAATAGCAAACCTCCTCTGAGCAAATCTTGCCAAGAAAACCCCACTTCACCAAACATTGGAAACAATTTAATGGCATACAATAACAACAGAGATCTAACCCTACTGAGAAATTTATGGATCTGGAAAGGGGGCAGTCTTCCTCCCCCTCCCCCACTCTTCCTGTGCCCTGAAAACCTTTTCTGTTGGGCTGGGAAAACTCTCCTGCGCAGTTTTCATATTGTATAGAGGGTTATGGGAAGGAAAGGTAGGAGGGAAAGAATATTCCGTCTTGCTAATGGATGCCTGCTAGCATAATGCTGCATCTAAGCTGATAAGTAATTCTCTTGTGAGAAATCAATATGTGTACTGGAGGGCAGGTGTCATATATTCCTCTATAATGGTTGCTCTGTTTTGCTAACTGCAGCCCTAGAACAATGTCCCAAGGCATGCAAATAAAGAGTGAATTACAGTTGTCCCTGGGGTTTGGTTCCAGGACCCCCATGGATACCAAAATCCGTGAATACTCAAGTCCCATTATATGCAATGGCATAGCAAAATGGTGTCCCTTATATAAGATGGCAAAATCAAGGTTTGCTTTTAGGATTATTTTTTTAAGACTATTTTCAAGCTGTGAATGCTTAAACCCATGGATACCAAATCTTTGGATATGGAGGGACAAATATAGTTATGTTGTCTTGAAACTACAAAGGCACATGAAGATCAATTGGCGGGTCTCAAAGAAAGTCATGAACTTTTTGCAAAGGTGGCTTAATCCATGCCATGAACTATTCTAGGTGTTTCAGATAGATAATAGATATTGCTAATATAAGAGCTGATATTAACAAGGGCATGGATGTTAACAAGGATGTGGAAGTATTCAGAGGTTAAATTAAATTTTATCTTAAAAAATTATTATTTTCTTGCCAAGAAATAGTATTATTGTTGCTAATAAGGACAGTATTCCAAATGGCAAAGCTAACTGACTTACATACTGCCTTGTGTATTTTCTCCTTTTGTTTGGCTCTTGACTCTTTAAAAGATAACATTGCTCCAACAGATGTTTTTGCTGGCTCACTGCTGTGGAGGGAAATAAATCTCACCATGTATGTTTGTTGTTAATTAGGAAGTAGGGCCATAATGATTGCATAAGTTTATATGATTATAGGATCACAATATTGCAAGAGGGAAACATGTTTGTAACCCTGCTAACTCTAGATCTTGTACTGTACAATTTGTCTGTTCACAGTATAGTTCACATCTTCTAAAACAAAGGGCAAGAGCCAACCAACAAGGGAGCTATTTCCTGTTTGCTGGGGTGAGGTGGGAAGTGTTCAGTAGCATGGAGGATATAGTCAAAAAGTCGACAGTGGATATATAAAATACTATACTGCAAAGCAAGTATGTTTTATACTGGCTTCTTCTGCATGTTTTCTAATCTTGTAATGACTAAAGCAGTGTTATTAAGATAGATCAGTGTTAGTTATTAAAATCTGTAACTTGATTTGTGCCCTTGATGTCTGTACTGAGGGCATACACTCATTTGCTTAACAGGTGTTACAGTACGAAGAATCAGCTAGTTTGTCAGATACAGTTGTCCCTTCATATTCTCTGGAGTTTGGTTCCAACACCCCCCGTGGATACCAAAATCTGTGAATACTCAAGTCTCCAATATATGCTCTCTCTCTGGCTTTTCTTCGCAAATGAAGATTCAGGAAGGACTCATCCAGCGCTTTCTGCAAGCGCGCTGATGACTAAAAAGGCCAATCCGAGATAAACAAGTCCGGTTGCAGAAAGCACAGCAGAAGGTCTCCTTGGGTGATGTTTCTGAGTTGTGATTCTTTCTGCGTTGTCGTTTCTCTTCAAGACTTGTTTGGTGTGAGTTCTCAAATAAGGCTGCAGCATTGTGGATAGTGCATCTCCATGCCTCCCAATGTGAGGCCAGGGCGGACCATTGTTGGTGATCACTTCGGCTGAGCCTGAGATGCAATATGCAATACCATAGCAAAATGCTGTCCCTTATATAAGATGGCAAAATCAAGGTTTACTTTTTGGATTATTCTTTTTTTAAGAATATTTTCAAGCTGTGTATACTTAAATCCATGGATATGGAGGGACAACTGTATATAGAAATATAGTGTGAGGGGAAAATGAGTCTCCCACTATTAATGGAAGGAATCCATCTGAAAAATGCAGACATCTGGAGGTATAGTGTGATGTACACTGGTTTGTTCCATTACTGATGGAAGAAGTCTGTTTGCTATCATGGATCTGAATCACAAGGAAACCTTTGAGTGCACAGCTGTAAATGTAGATCGGGAGTAGGCAAATGGCAGTTTATCAAAAAAAAACCAACAACAACAACAAAAAAACCACACAACCAAAACCCTGCCCCCACATGCCCTTCACAGTTGCCCACCACTGATGTGGAAGGTCCTGCTATTCAAAATTTTGTGCTGTATGAGAAGACATGGGGCAACGCTATATTCTGCAGAGGATGCAAGAATATGGTGAGTTTACCAGTTGTTAGCGTGTTTGAACAGAGCTGATAAATCCAAAAGACTGCTGCTATGTGCCTTCAAATTGGTTCTGACTTATGGTGACCCTAAGGGGTTTTCATGTGGTTTTCTTGGCAAGATTAGTTCAGAGGGAGTTTGCCTTTGCTTTCCTTTGAGGCTGAGAGAATGTGACTTGCCCAAGGTCAGCCAGTAGATTTCCATGGCTGTGCAGGGATTCAGACCCTGGTCTCCAGAGTCCTAGCTCTATGTTCAAACCACTACACCATCTTTATGTACATACACCTGTTAATGTACACTTTTCCATGCCAGTGAATAGAAAGTTATATGGGGCAGGTCAAGTGAATCCACTACCTGGTCATGCCCATACTAAATCCACTTTGGGAAACTCTTTAAGAGCTGTTAAAAGCATGCCCTTTCCAACTGTCATTAGATCATCAGAAATATTTCCATGTCTTGTATCTCTGCTTTACTTAGTCTCCACATACACACACACACAAACCTCTACCCTGTACTAGTTCCAGTCAGTTGATTCTTCTTCAATATCAGTGATTCAGAGCCTCAGGCTGGAAAAAAAACCCTAAAGGTGGTAACTCTGTTTCAGATTATAAAGATAAGTAAAGATGCAAACATGCTAGTTATTTGTTTGATTACAGTTGTTGATGTCATAGCGTCAGGGTACATTAGCTGTACCCAGCTAGCTAGTCTATTTTAAAGTGTTGTGATGCCACACAGGCATCAACAGAGTTGCTATGATGGTATTTCAGTTGTTGTTTTCCTGTGTATTTATAGTGCTGAGACTATCTTTTATATGTTGATGGAAGAATTTTAACATGCTTTAATGTTATGCCATTCAAGTCCTGTGGAATATTATGGAAATGTACCCAGATTTTGCTCATCAGAGGTTACAAGCAGATGATTTTTCCTTTGGCCAATTATATATTTATTTTCACTTGGCCTAAATAATAAGGGTGGAGTCATCTAAAATCAGGATGAATATAATCAGCTATTGCCCTGGGAATTTAGTGACTAGCAAGTTTCAGAATTTTGATTCAGCACACTATTTAAAGTAGATATTAGCTAGTTTCTGCTAAATGCTATTCATTAATTCTTAATTACAAAGTATACTTGATATGGTATATTCTTAAAGTTGTGCTAAATGGGAAATAAATGGAAATTTTAATACTTTCTGTCTTTACCATTATGGAAGAAAGCATTACTCAGCATCTGCAATATAGTGTGCTATTTTTGTGTTTTTATTGACTGTGGATGAGCAGTGTACCTCTGATTTGTCTGTTTTTAGTTCTTTTTCTATCTGGAATAAGATCTGCGGGTGGTGATTTATAATTTTAAAGTGTGTATTATTGTTTTATGGGTGCCACCGAGGGAGCAATGTTATTGGGAGAGTTATGTAAATAAGATTTGTAAATACCCATATATCATGTATAAGTCAAGGGCAGGTTTGGGGGACAAAATTATAGATTTTGGTATGACCCATAGATAAGTTGAGGGACATTCCATGAAGAGGGGAAAGCACCAGTACCTCCTCAGGGGGCAGCTGCCCCTAGCTGTCACTGCTGCAATTTTCCTTCCCTGGGCATTCAAAAAGGCCTTTCACCACTCTACTCAGAGAAGAGGATGGTTTCTTCTTTTCTTTTTATTTTTTTAATAAAAGTTAAGGTACAGTATAAACTCTTATATAAAAAAGAAACCATCCCCTTCTCTGAGTAGAGTGGCAAAAGGCAAGAGTGTAGTCCATCGCAGGAGAACTTAAAAGAAGCACCAACCCCCTCTCCTCTCTTGACGCTCCTTTGAGGGGAAATGCCAAAAAGCTGCCCATCCAGGCATTCAAAAAGGCTAGAAGCAGCTCCAGTTTTGAGAAAGTAGAGTTCGCCATAAGTTGGAAACAACTTGAAGGCACACAACTACAAACTTTCTATTAGGACAAGATTTAGACCTTTCTGTCTATGGATGTATCCATACCACACAGTTTGATACCATGCTAAACATCATGGCTCAGGCTTGTGCAATCCTAGGATGTGTAGGTTTGCGGAGTATTTGGAATTGTGCCATAGTTCAGAGGAATACAGTAGAGAATTCGAAGTATCTCACCAAACTTAGGGCAGGATGGAGCCATGATAGTCAAAGTGGTATCAAAGAGCTGTAATTGGGTAGTGTGGATACATCCTAGGTTGTTTCATGACAATGGCTAGATTAAATTTTAGCTTAGAAAACTGAGTAATCAGAACGTTCAAGTTACTATCTATCGCAGAACAGGTTTTACAACCACGTAAAAATCTGTTCAGACTACCTAAAAGAAGGACAATAGAGGGAAATTATGATATCGTATATATCATCTCCACTCTAAATATTTCCACGTAGAAGAGAACAATACAGATTTTAATGTCAACAAAGAAGATAAAAGCAGGCATGTTTGTGAGAGGCTGAAATGCCTAGATATCTTTTATTTAAGATAGATGAAGATAAACAAATAGGTGCTAGATTAAAGATAGGTTTGAGTGGAATCTTCTTGGTGCCCTAAGTAGCACAATGGTCTGTTACACTGGTTGCACAGCAGTGGCAAAGGAGGACAAACACGAGTCCTTGGCACTGGGAGGGAAAGCTGCCACCTCTAACCAACCTGTTTCTTTTTCTCCAAAGCCAAGGGGGGTTTTTTGCACAGGGAGGGGGCAGTTGGAAGACTACCTTGGAAAATCACCTGGTGCTTGGAAATAGATCACTCAAAAGATCTCAGCCTTCATATGCAACACCAAAGGGATGATAATGTATTGTATCCTGACCATGACTATGGTGATATATAAGAAGACTACATTCATTAATTCTCTGCCTTCTTCCCCATTTCAGGACTCCAGGTAGTTTATAGCAGCTAGAACAAACGTAATTAAAAATTAACAGCATACAAAAGTTAAAAAGCAATTAAACTACCATAAAAGTGAAACCAGTATTGCCGAGATTTGTGTTTGTAATCAGAAGAGCTGCGTAAGAACAGGGAAATTTCAAGCCCCTATGATCAAACATTTCTAGGACTCTAAGTGTAATGACAAGAGTTCGAGGATCTGGTATACGGAATGCATCCAAGCACAAGAGTAAGAATTGCACAGTACATGAAAGAAAAGGGAAGCTTATTGGGCTTGCAAATGAAAAACCTAAATGCCCAGTGGCTTAATGATGATATTGATTGGATGGCCATTGTTTAATCAGTGCCATTTTTTAATTTGTTTGCTTTGGTTATGCAGTGAACCCTTGGTATCTGCTAGGGTTTGTTTCCAGCCCCTCACCCCAATCCCAACCCGTGGATACCAAAATCAGTGGATGCTCAAGTTCTATTATATGCAATGACATAGTAAAATGGTCACTTTTGTAAAATGGTGAAATCAAGATTTGCTTTTTGGGTTGGGGGGGGTGCAGAATCCATTGATAAAGAGGGCCAGCTGTACTTACTTTTTCTTGGCATGGTTCTTTTTTATTATGATTCTTCTGCAAATTTTATAGCTGTACCATTTGGTACACAAAGAAAAGTTGCTTATCTTGCAATATTATGATTTTTACCTCTTTGAAATGTATTAAATGAATTCAGGAACAAAGATCGGGTAGGACTATCTTTGTTCATTGGTATTTAAGCATTGTGTGTTTACTTGTTAAGAGACTTTAAAATAATCAATGCCCTACTGTATAGAGAGCTAGCTTGCGTGTCAGTGCATTTCAAGCCAACCACTTGTTAAGTTTTCCTTCTTCTGAATGGATCCAGAAGAACAGTGGTGGGATAGGACTGGCAGTTGATAGATCTTCCTGGAGGTGGATGGATAGCTGAGTGGTGAATTCTGTACCCCAGGTAGGGTTAAGCACAGGAGTTGGTTTGATTAATTTTATAATTTAATAGTGCATTTTAATTCATTTTACTGTGTTTTATCTACTTTGTTTTTACTTATTTGTCAAGGACCAAAATATATGCATGATGTAATATATTTTGCAAAGGTGTTATTGCTGCTTCAGTATCCTAAGCAATAGAGTTTTCTAACCCTACTTGGAACCATACAGTTTGTCTAGATGTGTCATTCAGAGAATATATAGTTGGCCCTCCATATCCACGGATTCTGTATCCTCAGATTCCACTATCCACTGCTTGAAAAAAAATTAGAAATCCAAAAAGCAAACCTTGATTTTGCCATTTTATTTAAGGGACACCATTTTACTACACTATTATATATAATAGTGATTTGAGCATCCACAAATTTTGGTATCCACAAGGGGCCCTGGAACCAAACCCCAGCAGATACCAAGGGCCCACTGTCTAACAATATATTCTTTGAATGTCTCATGGTGAGCTTTATTAATTATTTTAAAAATTATCTTATACATTTTTAAGGTTATGGCATAAATCCAGTATCACACTGGTGTACTGTTCTGTTAGACCTCCCCCCATTTCCTTCTCAGCTAAAAGCTCTCAGCTCCACTGAAAGAGAAAAATGGCTTCAACAGATTTTCTAGTCCTCCAGGTTGCATTCGAGGTGCGTGTGAATGAGGGCTGTGTTGGAGAGGGGAAATGGCCTCTATCCAAATTCTAGTAAGAGAAACAGTTCCTTCAGTTAATGACCCCTCCTTGGAAGGCCAGGATACGCTGATATTAAAAAGTGTGGATATATAATCTTCTAGATTTATTCTGTAGCTTCCAATTCAGTTTTACATGTATCCGGTACACAGTTGTAATGTATCTGGTAAGTAAAGAGTTCACTTTATATGAAATGGTTCTTGGGATTTTATGACAATAATTCTTCATCATTCACTGTATTGAATTGAAGTGTTCAGAAGTTGGTTTGTTTCTCTGTTTGGCAGATGAAAACTTCCTATGTAATCTTCATGTTGTTTTTAGAATTGTGTATAAATTATTTTATGGTCAGGCTTTGCTTTTTTTGTGTTAAAATTACGTTTTGTGTCCTGATCTTTTAAAATATTTTTATCTCAGGACAAGAAAGACCTTCTATATCATTTAGTTTCAGACTCTTCCTTCATGCCATCACCTTGTCATAGAGTATTTGTTTATGAACTAGGGAGCACATTCATATTACTTACAACGTTAAGTAGAGACAGATTTATTCACACATTTTCTATCTAGAACATTCTGCTAGGAATTCTTCCCACACGCTACTGTAATGACAACTAGAGTTACTGCTGGAGGTATAGGGCAAGCTTCTGTGTTTAACCAACCATCTTCTGCCCAAATTAAGATGCATAGGCACTTAGTTATCCATCTTTCTATTTCATTAGCTTCAGGACCCCCAAATACCAAAGAAATACATATTGCCTGGATAGGAGAGGATGTCTTGATTTCATTACATAAACAGTTGCTTCTTCTCACTAACAGAGCAGTAATCCAAAGTTTTTCAGTGAAGGTCTCTAAATTCTGAAAGAGAATCTGCCTACTTAGTTTGCAAGTAGGAACATATATGAGCAGGGATGTGAATCCATAGAAAATAATAATATAAATTTTGAGCTGTTTCAATAATTGGAGCATTTGTTTTCAGGCAAATAGAGAAATAAATTTATCTTTTTCACCCACAGATAATATTATGTTAGACTCCACTGAGATACCCAGGACTCAGGCTTGGCACGTAGGGTTGTGAACAGATTAATTTCTAGGCCAGCCTTTCCTAAATGTGTACTACTCAGAGATGTTGAACTGCAACTTCCATCATTCCTAGTCGGCATGGGCTCCAGGCTCGGGAAGAATGCCTTAGACCAATGGTTCTTAACCGGCCTTGTGTATTTTCTGTTGTTTGTGGACCCTCAGGGGGCCACAGTGTCCTCACAAGGGGTCTGCAAAGGCTTGAAGGCTGCTCAGCCACGTGACAGGAGCCAAGGCAAAGACTGGCTGGCTCGGCCTGTGCATTGCTGTTCAATCTGCTCTTGTCACAAATTTAAAAGAAGAAATGGGAGAAAAGCCTTCCTTCCCCTCCAGTGCCTCTGAGGGAAGGGTTAATGGATGGTGTAATTGAGTTTTTGTTGTTGTTTTAAATCTTGAGTTAAGTCTTGGGAATCCCTGGCAACAAAAGATACTTAAAGGGGGTCCCTGGTAAAGAAAAGTTTAAGAGCCACTGTCCTAGACTATGACATTCCAAGTCACGTGTGATGTGCTTAATAGTGTAAGAATATATGTTTGTTTATCTTGGGTACTCCTGGCTGGTTGTTTTTTGAAAGAAAAAAATTAATAAACAGGAATACATTTGCAAACTCATTTCAGTCATAACACACATCTTTCCAGGGAAAGCACATCTACTTTAAATAAAGGCAACCATCATAATTACATTTAAATTGGTTAAACCCAAATGTGCTAAATTTGCATTTGGAGTCCTAATCTTCTTAATGCTGTTCTCTGGTCTTGAGTGGTCAGGACACCATTTCTCTTGGTTTGACTCTTGTCCTGAGATAACTTACTGGTGTGACGGGTGTGGTTGGAAAAATGTGAATAGTCAGTTGTAACTTGAACCTGTGCCCATCCTGGCTGATGAAAATCAGCCAGAAGGAGTTGGCCTATTGTCCAAGATATCAACATGTTCCTTCAAAGTTGCATTTGACAAGCTTTTCCTACCCCCCTCTCCACAAAGAAAGAATAAGATTGTGGGGGGGGGGGGACTCTGGCCAACTGTCATCCTGTCGCCAGTCTTTTTCTTTTCTCTAATAAGAGAAAGGGTATTTGCTTATTCAGGTGATTGGACTGAGGCCCTTCTGGCTTCAGACTGAAAGATAACTTATATCAGTGGTTGACTGCCTAAAGTATTATATGGGCAGCTATACCTTGTTTGTCATTAATTTAGTGTAATATTTTTAGCAGCCTGTGATACAATTAATCTGGACATATTACAAGATCAAGCAGATGTTTGAAACACATTTTTCAGTTGTGTCATTCATTTATGGCCTTCTTGTATCCATTGTCCGTAACTGAAGCTCAAGAACAGAAATCTAACAAACAAATCTTTTTAAAAATTCTAATTGGTGATGATGTGTCATAATTATCAAATGCCTTAATTGTCAGGATGAGCTGTTATAATCTGAATCAGACATCTCTCTCTGTGTTGAACATCCTCGTTTACTATGATGGAATTTCTTTTCTCCAAAAGTTGTCTGAGTTGGAAATGAGCTGCCTACCAAATATCAGATGGCAGTTCCTATAAGTCAAACACAAACAGGGCAGGAAAAGGTCTTCCCATTGATTTGGACTCAAGGGAACTCAAAAAAGTTACTATTGTGGACTACAAATCCTAGCAAGCATGCTGGCTAAGGAATTCTGGCAGTTGTCCAACAAAGTAACTTTTTTTGCCTCTTGCTCACCATATCCTGTATCCGCACAAAAATCAAAGTTCCCTTGATTATTTGTGATAACATTGTTGAGATGTTTTGGCTGTAACAGTAAAATATTATCACATGACCTATGGTATTGTTGTAATCAAGGAGACATCCATGAAACAATCTGTATGTTAAAGGAGAATTGGGTGACATGAGACAGCTGAGCACCGACACCAGGATGATCACTACATCTGTTAGGTAGATCTTATAGCTTGGCTGCATGTCAGCACATATTTGTGCTAGTTCAAGCACAGCCACAGTTTTATCTGTTTGTCTCCACAGAATGACAGATGAAATTGTGGAATTGAGATGCAGCCACTTAAAGACATGTATTCTCATGACACATTTTAAAACTTGTATTTGATATCCAAAATTTGATAATTTAATACTACAGTTCATTCCATGTATTTATTTCCCTTCAAGAACCTATAGGTGGTGCATTTGGATCTCTGTGAATGCCTTGATTAATTTCACCTGTTTGGAGAAAACTGTGAGAAAATAATAATTGATATCATTAGCATGGTATAACTATGTGAGATACCTCTAATAAAACTGCAATCTTTAAAAACACTGTGGAAACTGTGTGTTTTTTCTTAATGAGTAGACATTTTTAGCTTTCAAGATTTAATTCTTTGTTTATCACATAGCGATATGGTGATTGTAGACTGGATGGTATTCATAATAGACCTAGCTAAACATAATTAATTCCCCCTTGGCAAATACCATATTCTATAGTTGAGCTAAGTGTATTCTGTTTATAGTGCCTCGGGGATTACACCTGAATTTCATTAGGGCAGTTTAAGTAATATAAAGATGAATCTGCTTTTCAGAATGGCTTCGAGACAAGGTGAGATGTGGAGAGTTTTCTGTGTGTGTGTGTGTATTTTAATTTGGTGAAGCTACATTATTCACTGGGTTTTTTTTTCTTTGATGCTGTATTAATTTGCAGTCTGTAAACAGCCAAACAGAATAAAAGAAAGAAAAAAGAATGTTAAATGCTCTGTCTCCCTTAGAAATTAAATGCATGAAAACTCTTTTATTTTTTTAAAAATAAAAAAAGCCTAATGAAGAAAAGCTAGTTTCTACTTCTTACTAGTTCTCTGTTGTCTTTATGAAGCCCTGCAAACAAAGGCTGTGTATGTGGACAGGGCTAGTAGTCCTGAAAGGAAAGGATGACAAGAGAGAATGAGATTTGTAGATCTCCCAAATTCATTTTAGCATGGAGGAGCTGACCAAACGTATACTGCCTAGCAGGAAGTTATACTCCTGTGCATGCTCATAATTGACTCTTTCAGTTAAGGAGGCATCAGTAAGACCTCTCCTGCCACTAACAATTTCTTTATTTTCTCTTTTCTTAACTATTCTGTTTGTTAGATTAGGAATGGTGGAGTAGCAGAGGACTGGGTAGAATCAAAGACAAAGCCCACAATGAATGGGGCCTGAATTCAAAACAGTTTGGGTCCAGTTTGGAATGGGATGCCATTTTTAAATTGAGGGAATTCATATTTTCAAGTCTCCCTGTTCCTTATCCCCCATCACTATCACCAAGACTCTCTGCTACCTGGCATGTCACTCAAGGAATGGTATGCCATACTTTGCCACTGCATATGCCACTCAAGGAGCTTTTATTTTTCTCTTCACTTGGGGAAGTTTTTGTTCTAGGGTCATCTTAAAATTACACCTATTTTAAGATACCTACTGAATACTGAAAGATTTTCTCATTACCTTCAGGCAGACTTTCTGGTTGCTATTTCATCTGAAAGACATGTGAGTGAACTTTTCTCATCCTCCATGATGTCTCCTATTGTATGCATGAGAACAAAGTTAAATTGCTCCCAGATTTGAAGTTCCTCGTTTATGTGGTGTCTGATTTCCATCTTATTCAGTGTTTTGTCTTTCTGGTTGTTTTCCCCCTGATCCACAAGACGGATGTTTGGAGAGCACAAAGTCTTTTATCTAGATAAGACGGCATCTTTCAGGAAGTAAAACAATCTTTGTTATGCTTATCTTGAGAAATCTCTACATATAGTCTCAAACACTTTCTCAGTGGTTGGTATACAGTTACTCTTTGCTATGACCAGACAAGTAACCCTGAGTATTGAAGAACAGTCATTTAAAAATATGACCATCTCTACTGCCTAGGGTGGGTTTTCTTATTACTGAGTTAACAATGATCTCAGTCTCTACTAGGTATACCTTGGAGTTGAGGACAAGTCATTGGGAGAACGGTTCTTAATATTCAAATTTCCTATGACTTCCCCCACATATATCAGCAAGGTGGAGCTTGGAAATGTTAGCTTTTTGGACTACAAATCCCAGAATCCCTTCACAAGCAATTAGAAGCATAGGAAGGTAAGAAGGCTAGGAAGCTGCAATAGCATGTTCCTTTCCAGTTGAGAACACAGGAAGCAGTAGCAGCTCAGAGCATTAATAAGCTCAGTATTGTCTACATTGATGGGCAGCAGCTTTCTGGGTTTTCAGGCAGAGTTTTTTCCCAGGTAGATACTGAACCTGAGTATCTTTTACATTCTTTTACATTATGTTCAAAGCATGGACTCTACCACTGAGCTTGACATTTCCCCATCATCAGTCTACACGTAGCATAACAGAGACCAGAAGAAAGAAAGGCAGATTTATTGATAATAGCTGAGGTTCATCAAGTAGGCATTTGAACCCCCTTAATTACTGTAGGTGCCTTTCATTTTGTGAGACTTGATCTTGGCAAATATAAAGGAGAGGAGCTAGAGGGAACTTGTTCCATTGCCTCCTAAAAGGAGGGGAAAAGTTGACCCTGCACAGGAATAGAAGCCATGTATGTCTGCTGAGATTGCTACCCATTTACAATCCAAGTAATCTGCCTCTCTTCATCTCCTCTGCAGTTGATTTTTTCTTCTAGGAAGAATTTGTATTGTTGCAGACTTTTCCTTTGGAATTTGGTGAAATAGTGCTTACTTTCTGAACATAATTTATCCAGATTGTGTGATAAGAAATGCTGGGGAACAATGGCATAACAATATTAATAACAATAATTATATCATCAGCCCCTTACCTGTCTGTCTATGCTGGGGAACAATGCCAAAAGAATAATAATATTATAATAATATCAGCAGCCCCTCACCTGTGTATGTGTGCTTTAACAGGAGTGTGTTCAAATAAGAATTGCGATAAATCCATGAAATTACACAAGCATTGTTATCCAGTTGTTGCTCTCTACATATAACTGGAAGGCAATTGTTTCTTTTCAGTTAATGACAGTGATTTGCTTAAATAAGGAATGGATATGTTTTGCCAAGCCTAGTCATAATGTTGAATATAATAAGTACTGTAGACAAAAGAAACTAGAAACTACGCCCCAGTATCAAACTTCTTTACAAACCTACCTTCTGTCATTTCTTTTATAGAATTGTCTGTCAGAAAAATGTTTTAGCACCTCTTAAACAATATCCATAAACCATCTGTTTTGCACAGGATTAAGTACTTAATAAAAAAGGTACAGACAGTTTTTATAACCAGTAAAACAGCAAAATTTGTGTGCATTCCAACTGGAAATATTTCGAGATATTTTGTGCAAGACTGTTTGGAATGGGGAATGATTTGTAATGATAATTCCTTTATTGTTGATATTTCAAACTGATACTGTAATTAAGCTTTTGATTTTGTTTTATTAATATGCATTTTATACTCATATACTGTTGCTTTCAAACCTCAATGGTCCATAGGCTGTGAAAGGTGGAAGCAAAATAGGGACGGATACTTCATAATGTTGTGCGGATGCAGACTTCTTAGTTCTATGCAAAGAAGTGTTAAGGAAAAGTAAGCTTTTTGAAAACTTTTGTTAATAGTAATCATCTACAGTAGGACCCCTGTATCCATGGGAGATTGGTTCCAGCCCCCCCCCTCAGATAATTAAATCTGCAGATAACAGCGAACACCCCCCATCGCCATTCCCACCACAGGAGTGATCGGGGGGGCGACGGGAGAAGTGAGGCGAGATCTCTCCTCCTCCCCCCCTCCCCTGTCCACCCCCCCTGCTGACACCATCCTCTGATAATTGAATCAGCGGATAATTGAATCAGCACAGGGCAAATCAGTGGATACAGGAGTGCTACTGTATATAGGTTTGGATCCTTAAAAATACACATCTGGAAATTAGATTTCGGAATAGACTCCTCAGTAAAGAGGCATAACCTAACTTTTCTCAACAATCATGCACTTTTCATGAGAAATCACCAAATCTGAACCATTTCTAGACTAAAATATATTGATCATTTATGGATAAGGATGTGGACATTTATTAGAACTTTAGTTCATCCAGTTTCCAACCTCATTCCAGATCAGTAAGTCAGCTCAGTGTGCAAGCTCAATATGCCAATTTAAATCTTTTTCGGATGTATAGTCTGTATTTGATTACCAGGTTTGGAATTTTACACACATTTTTTTTGCACCCCTTCATATGCATATTTCAAAACTCATTCATTAAATGTGAAGATGTTTATATATACAACCCTGAATACAATGGCTCTTGTATGATTTCAGAAGCTAAGCAAAGTTGGGCCTGGACAGCAGATCAACAGGGAGTATCAGAGATCCCCAGGTAGGACTAGGATAGACTTCTACTGAAAGCCAGAGAGCCACTGCTGCCCATTACACTTGACAACACTGGGCTAGATAGACCAAAGATCTGACACAGTATTTAGTCAGTTTCTTATGTCCCAATAGCACGTATTTTCACCAATTGGCTAAGTCATGTTTGTGTACACTTTTACATTTTTCTGTGCATATATTTCAAACTTACAATTTTTTTTGTTTGTTCCATGAATGCTGCTGCAGGCTCAGAACAAGGGTGCTTGAGTCCCTGTTGCAAATTGGATAAATTCTGGTCAAAAATAAACATTTTTCACTGATCCCTGTTTGTGGAACATGTGCATTTTCATGCATCTGCATACACAGACAATTGAAATACCGTAATATTCTTGAGCATAATACAAAGCACAGTGAATTATATATGAAAAAGGGGGATACAATCATTTAAAAAATACTAGAATAAAATGGTAATGAGGGATCTTGTAGCACCTTTGAGACTAACTGTGAGAGAAAGAAATTGTAGCATAAGCTTTCATAGTACTTGGCGTATTTCCTCAGATGCACCTAGTTTCTAAAAGCCAGACCCTGACAGCATAAAAATATTTTAACTTGCTGATGGAAGGAGAGCAAGGGCAGAACCATCTTGTCCTCCCTGGAGAGGGAGTTCCAAATTCTAGGAGCATCCACTCTGAAGGTCATCTCCCTTTTCCTATCAACAAGCCTGAGAAGGTGGTAGGGCAGAGAGATCAACTCTCTTCTGTTCTGTACATTGGACTGTACACTTGTGAGGAAGGTGTTGTTGTTGTTAACTTTATTTATATCCCACCTTTCCCCCCAAATTAGGACTCAAGACAGCTTACAATTTACAAGTATAATATAGTCTAAAACATATGAAGGTCAGCATTAAAACAGAATTTAAGTACAGTTGGCCCTCCACATTCATGGGGGATGAAGCACCCCAACAAAAGTGGGAAAAAACATGAATATCATCAGCTCCTCCCCCAACATAAATGCTACAGATTCCTTTCCCAGCACTCGCTTGGGATTCCAGCTTGCAGCCAGCGTCCTTCAGTCTTAAGACTTTCCTGGCTGAAAGACCACAACACCCCTCCTTCAGTTCCTCTTTCTCCCAACTGTAGAAGCCCCGCCATCCTCTGCTCTCTCTGCCATGGTAGCAAGCCCCAAAAGCTCCACCGAAGACATAGTGAGGGGGGCTTGCCTTCTTCCAACATCCCCGGAACAGTAAACTCCAAGAGCTTATTCCATGCCCATGGAGCTGGAAAGAAGCCCAGCTATCATCTACTTTCCCCGCCATAGTGGAAAACCCCGAAAGTGCTGCCAAAGAAATAGCAAGGGGGTCTTATCTTCCTCCAGCATCTCTGGGCACAGAGTAAACTCCCAAGAGCTTAGTCCATGCTCAGAGAGCCTGAAAGAAGCCCATCACCCTCTGGTTTCCCTGCCACAGTAAAAAGCCCCTCCTAAGAGAGAGCGGAAGGGAGCATTCCTTCCTTCAGGGTCTACACAAAGTAGTCTCAGAGAGCTTAATAAAATCCATGAATAATCAAATCTGCAAATGCCAAAGCTGCGAAAGTGGAGGGCCTACTGTATTCTCAAAATCAAAAGAGTTTAAAACATATACTTTAAAAGAATAAAAAACTTGTTTTAAAAGTTCAGTTAAAAATCTGAAGCATCCTTCTGAAAGCCCTTTCTTTAAAAACCTTCAGTTCTAAAAGCCTGTCGGAATAAAAAATTATTTGCCTGCCAACAAAAAAGAAAGGGTGATCCTTCCACCCCCCGCCACCCAAAGTGAAATCCAGAGCCTAAGGGCAATCACCAAGAAGGCTCTATCTATGTTGTATTGAAATTATGTTGTGATTATACTGCCATATGTGATGAGCTGTTTAATTAGCTAACTTGAAGCAATTTCTCTTTGTTTTCAGTGGACCTGCACACTTCCTGATTGTTTTGATTCAGTTCTCAGCTCCAAAAAGGATCAAAACATCCAGAAGTGCTTATTTTGAAACAATATCAATTTGTAAATATGTGTCTGTAAATCTGTATTTCAGATGTGGATAAAGTGTGACCCATGGGCCACATATGGCCCAAACACAGTTTTTGTGACTTACAAGCCCCTGACCCTATTACCCCCACATTTTAAAAAAATGACATTGATGTTTCCCCCTTAACAATCTTGGTATAAAGCAATCCATAGCACAGATGCACGCGTGCACACACACACACACACACACACACACACCACCCTACCATAGAAGGAGTCAGAAGTAGGCCTCCAGCCACATCTGATTTATTCCCTCCCCACCACACACACATCTGGACCTGGTGCAAGTCACAGATAGTACTGAGGAAGGAAATTTGGCCACCAGACCATTGGAACTTGCCCACTCTCGGAGCATTCCACCATATTTTTTTAAAAAATCACAGTTTAATGTAGAAACAGGGGGAAATAGATCCATGGGGAAATAACAAAAATGACATAGATTGGGAATCAGACTGATTCATCATTTCTGGGCCTGCTGTCAGATTGGCTCATGAAAGACTTGAGTAGATGTCTGGTCTTCAGCAATGCATGTTGAAAGAAGTGTACCTAGTTCAAATAGTTTCCTTTCTCTGTTTGAGGTATAACCAAGAGGGTAGATATTAATGTAATCACATTTCCTGCTGGTGGGTTGCAATAGAATAAACTGGCAGCCACTGGTAGAAATTATCAGTTGCAGTTTTGCAGACAAGAGCCAAAATGAACCAGAGCTAACTATCAAGGCAGATTAAGTAAGGTATGCCTTCAAGAGCCAAGTCAAATCAATTATCATTCCCTATCTCTTATTCATGGGATAGCTTGTTCCTGAATTTAGGCCAAAGGGAGTTCATTATGGCAACTTTTACCATGGGCTTCTCCAGGTGTTTTTCTTTGGCCAACAACAAAGAAATAAAACTCAAGTCAAAATAGTGATACAGAAGCAGCTTAATTGTTCCTTTCATCATCATAAAAACTCTTCATGTGGTGTAGTGAACGTCACCTGATGAGGCCTGTGCCTTTTCCCAAACAATTATTAATAATGCTGTGTTCTTTCCCAATCTTGTTACCAATATGTTGATTTGATTCACATTATCTTCAAGTCATAGTGGGAAGTTCACTGACAGCTTCACTATGGTATTCTGCTCATACCGAATGGCTATCGAGTCCCCAGCAATCAAACAGATCAGCTTTGTATTTAAGTGCTAGTCTGGCAGACATAAACAATAAAGAATTATTTCACTCTGAGTAACTGAACTCTCTTGCTCAGGGAGTCCTTGAGCAAGCAGGGATCGCCAGCATTGAGGCCATGATATTGAGAACACAGCTGCGCTGGGCTGGGCAAGGCATGTTTCTAGGATGGAGGACCATCGCCTCCCCAAAATAGTATTCTATGGTGAACTCGCCACGAGTCAGCGTAAGAGGGGTGCTCCAAAAAAGCGATACAAGGACTCCCTGAAACAACACCTCATGCTCGGCCAAATTGATCACCAACAATGGTCTGCCCTGGCCTCACATCGGGAGGCATGGAGACGCACTATCCACAATGCTGCAGCCTTATTTGATAACTCACGTCAAACAAGTCTTGAAGAGAAACGACAACGCAGAAAAAATCACAACCCAGAAACATCACCCAAGGAAACCTTCTGCTGTGCTTTCTGCAACCGGACTTGTCCATCTCGGATTGGCCTTTTTAGTCATCAGTGCGCTTGCAGAAAGCGCGGGATGAGTCCTTCCTGAATCTTCGTTTGCGAAGAGAAGCCAGAGAGAACTGAACTCTAGAAGGTGAACACTGGGCACCTCTATGTCCCCTCTTGCCAAGGTTACAACAGAGATATGGGGTGGAAAATTTTCTGTGCAACTTTTTTTGGAAAATTTTCAAATACTATATTTTTCCATGGAAAAATTTCCGCATTGTGTCTGTGTGTTTATCCATATTTGTCTGGGCTGTCGTACTGCAGTATTCACTTTAGGTGGCCTAAATATAGGCTATGGAGTTGTAGTTATTCTTCTAAGAAGACAAGGATTGACAAACCCTAGTGCTCAGAGGAACAGACTAACAAATGAATGCACTGCTAAACTTGTTTCTAATTCACAAAATTATATTGTTTCTCAAATCAGTCACAACTATGTCAAGACAAAATGTAATAAGTTGCCTGAGCGCACAGACACACATACACTTCTTTTTACATTATTACAATATTCCAATTAAAAAATCCACCAAAAAACAAAAACAAAAAAACCCTATGGTTTTCTCTGTCAGTTAAGAGATAAATCCACTGTTTAGTTATTATTGGGGAAAGTCTGAAAATAAAATGTGAAAGAGATCTAGAACCACAAGCTGAACATGAGTCAGCAGTGTGATACTGCAGCCAAAAAAGCCAATGTGATTCTATGAGGAGTGGCTTAGGGAGCTAGGCATGTTTAATCTGGAGAAGAGAAGGTGAAGAGGTAACATGATAGCCATGTTTAAATATTTGAAGGGATGTCATACTGAGGATGGGGCAAGCTTCTGCTCCAGAGATTAGAACATGGAACAATGGGTTCAAACTGCAGTAAAAAAGATTCCACCTAAACATTATTAAGAACTTTCTGACAGTAAGAGCTGTTCAACAGTGTAATGCACTGCCTCGTAGTGTGGTGGAGTCTCCTTCTTTGGAGGTTTTTAAACAGAGTCTGGATGGCCATCTATCGGGAATGCTTTGATTGGGTACTCCTGCATGGCAGGGGGTTGGAACAGATGGTCCTTGTGGTCTCTTCCAACTCTATGATTCTATTATTCTATTAAAATAGCCAATATACTCTGTAGTAACATTGGATAAATATTTGCTAAAAACAAACACAGGAAAGTTGATATCAATGCTATTTCCATAATGTCAACAGAAACAGATATTAAAGGAGGGAATATGTTCATGAATAAAATACCATAAATACTGAAACTACTAAAGCATTAAATCCTATTTGGATTACAGTAACATGCTCTACATAGGACTGCCTTTGTACTGTGTTCAGAAACTATAGCTGATCCAAAGAGCCGCAGCCAGAGTGTTAACTGGAGCTGGCTACAGGGAGCACACAACTCCTTTGTTGCAACAGCTCCATTGGCTGCCCTCCCATTTCTGGGCAGAATTCAAAGCGCTATACAGCTCAGGTATACTCAGGTGTAATCTGGAGTAGTGTATTCTTTCTTACGAACCTGCTCCTGTTTTGAGCTCTTCAAGGGAGGACTTTCTCTCTGTTCCTCCTCCTCCTCTCCTCCTCTGGCTTTTCTTCGCAAACGAAGATTCAGGAAGGACACATCCCGCGCTTTCTGCAAGCGCACTGATGACTAAAAAGGCCAATCCAAGATAAACAAGTCCGGTTGCAGAAAGCACAGCAGAAGGTCTCCTTGGGTGATGTTTTTGGGTTGTGATTCTTTCTGCGTTGTCGTTTCTCTTCAAGACTTGTTCGGCGTGAGTTCTCAAATAAGGCTGCAGCATTGTGGATAGTGCATCTCCATGCGTCCCGATGTGAGGCCAGGGCAGACCACTGTTGGTGATCAATTTGGCCGAGCCTGAGATGTTGTTTCAGGGAGTCTTTGTATCGGTTTTTTGGAGCGCCCCTCTTACGCTGACCCACGGCGAGTTCACTGTACAGTAGTATTTTTGGGAGGCGATGGTCCTCCATCCTAGAAATGTGCCCTGCCCAGCGCAGCTGCGTTCTCAATATCATGGCCTCAATACTGGTGATCCCTGCTTGCTCAAGGACAGCAAGATTCGTCACGTAGTCAGTCCAGTGTCCACCCTCTCAAGTACATTTGGTGGGACCATGGGAGAGGGCCTTCTCAGTGACTGCTCCAAGCTCTAGAACTCCCTTCCCAGAGAGGCTAGGCTCACACCCTCCTTACTATCTTTCCGCAAGTAGATAAAAGCTTTTATTCCAATAGGTCTTTGTGAATTGATTTTTCAGGGAAAAGAGGCCTTGTATAATGTGTTGGATTTTTATTTATTATTGTTGTTTAGTGGTTTATGGTTTTTTACTGGTTTTAATTTTATGATGGTCTAATCTTAATTTTTGTATGGTGTGTATCTGTGTTGGTTTTAACTGTTGTAAACCATCTTGAGTCCCAAACTGGGAAAAAGTTGGGATTAATGATGATGATGATGAAAAAAAATATATCTGACAGAAATCATTCCCATATGTAAAGAACAAGGGTAAATGTAATGGATTACATCTTCTGCATATTCTTGTCTCCAAGTATAACACAATTGCCTGGAATTTTTGCATATCTTTTTTTCTTTAAAAGCTGACATTGACTTGGAAATTTAAGGCTTGTCGTTTAAGACAACAATCATATATTAGGTTGCTATAATACCATGTAATTGGTTCTAAGGAACAGCACAAAGAGTTGAGAATTGCCCAACCTTGATCCTCTTTGAGATTGGTTTGTATTGTATTTAACTTTAAGTGTTGTATCAAAGGATAATCACTCATTATTGGTCCTGTTATTTACATTTTTTAAACCGACTGTAGATATGAAAATGTCCACTGCTACAGTGCATCTCAAGATGTCTAGTGTGGGGAACTGGCTCCCCCGCTCCAATATGTTAGGCGCTATATTTGTACCCATTGGTTTCAATTACTTATTTCTTTCCTGGAAATTCACCAGGAACTGACAGCCAACAGCTCAAGGACTGCTTCAGTCCATGGGTCACCACTTTGAGTAGCATTGTCCTACTGGGGACTTAGTTCTTTTCCACTCCCCCCTACAATTTTCTTTGCTGCCTGAAAATCTCTTTGCTGCCAGAAAACTATGGATCCCAGGATTCCATAGGATGCAGAAAGAATTTCTTTCTGCAAATTTTACCAAGTTCATCAGATGCTGGTTTCTCCACATCACTGCAAATACTGGGGGGAGAGGAATTTGCAGTGGCTGTGGAGAAAATGTTTGTATTGCTGCTTTGTAGACAGATGTAATGTGCTGTTTAAGTGGTTTCTAAGTGATATTATATTTACCACTGTAGCTTTCCATGCTGGTTCATACATAGTTGCTTTTACGTGGAGAGACACATCATGCTACCACTCCTAACTTTGCAACACTTTTAAACACCTTTCACATTTTTATTAACTATAGTTGACAAATGGACCTTGTACTGTTTCAGGAAACTTGTGTTTGTCAGTGTATTTTAATAACAAAATAACAGAATAGCAGTGACTAGAATTTTCAGAGAACACAGACTTCAATAAAGCCAAAAACCAGGCAAGAAACTGACCCGTTTCATCAGCTAGTTAAATCTGTGTATACTGTTGAAAGTGTGTGTGCAGTTCAACCTTAACTACTTTCTTTTTAACCCGCTGTTTCTTCTCCCCCTCCCCTTTGTGAGGAACATTTTGCTTAACCATGTTAGTTACAGGAACATAGGGTTTACAGTTTGTTTAGCTATGGAGGCAAGGCAGACTCAAGGTTGGTGAGGAGGTGGTAAAGGGAGCTTAGTTTTGGAATGTAAATACATGTAGAGCTCAACTCCTTTTGTTTAGCATCCTTTTAAACTAAGACAAAAAAATCAGTGAATGAATGAATAGCAGCATGGTGAAATACCTAAATGTTTAAGTTAAATTTTTGGATGTTTGAAATCCTATTTGGATCCTTTTCCCAGATCTCAGTGCATTCATATTCACTCAGCAGGAAACTTCATGGAGATACACATTTGAGTAGAAGATCTTTGGGGGTGGCTTTTTCTTAACTTGTGTCTTTTCTTCTTTTGAAAAATGTAATGGCTTAAGTCTGAGTGAAGAACAATCTTTTTTTCTTTATTCCCTTTTTTTTGGGGGGGGGTACATTCTTTATAAGAGCTTACTTATGGTTCACAGATTTTTAGCCACCATCCATATCTGCAGTTCTTTGTATTTTAAACAGTGTGTATGTGTGTATTTCTATTTCTGCAGACAAGAGGAAATGCCAAATTAAAGACCTAATGACATATTACTCAACTAAGACAAAAGGTGTCTTGATTTTTTCATTTATTTATTTTTTAACCAAGGGAGTTCTTCTGAACTCCTTCTGAACAGCTTTAATTTAGCAGGATTTGGTGTGCATGTGACAGGTGGGGGGAGGGGGGGAGAAGAGAAATGACTGGTGATGTTGCTAAATGCCGGAATTAATGAAAGCGTTTTTTGCACTAATAGATATTTGTTTACAGAATTCACACATTATATGGTTCATAAAAGCTGGAAAGGTAAAACAGCATAACTTTAAAACACAATAATAATGTTGGCTAAGTTCTAAATTGGCTTTTAGCAGCAAACACCTTCTTTTGTTCCTGTGAAGCCAGTAGCTGGGAGACATTATTCTTTACAAATGAGTGGGCACTGAATCTAAAGTATATGCAAGTCTCTTAACCCCTCTCCACTCACTTGCTTAGCTGTGCGTTTTAATTTGCCTCTGTCTAGTTTCATTTACAAGGCAGTGAGTAGATTTCCTTTCATTATATGCTTTAATTCTATGGAATGGAAAATAGCACAGATGGGAAGAGAGACCCTTGTTGGGTGGGTTGTCTGTCCCTGATATTGAAGCGGAAGGGTGGAGGGTTGGATCAGAATCTGATTGATCCTAATAATATGATGCGAGGCAGGTGATAACCTGCGTTTTGCACTTATCCTGTTTTCAGCTTAACACCTTACACTCTTTTGCCATACCTTTCAATGAAGCTTCTGTAGTATCTGTCTCCTGGGAGATGGAAGCACGTTGTACATAAAGTTGTCTGGCTGGGCATGCTGTTTCTCATAATTTATCCCAACATAATTTTAGTGTCCCCATCTGCTTTATCGTTTTCTTTATTGCTGGTGAGTACGATAACAATGAAATTATCCGTGAGCGGCATTTTACTGTTGAGTTCTTAGAGGTCAGTAGCATGAACTAACTTAAAGTTTACAAACAAAGTCTTAAAGCTTCCTTACGCTCAAAATGTGAGAATTATTTTTAAAGCTAAAGGAGTGGTGAGAAACGTGAAAGTCTGCTGAAGGTTTTATATTCTCGTGTCTATATTAAACCAGAACGTAGTCTTACGATTCTAGCACCTAGCAGAAACAAAGTAGTCATATAAAAACAAAGTTGTTACAGTAAAATTGATGCACGGAAAAAATTGCTAAAAATAATCTGTTGTTTACAGAATGTTTGAAATGTCTGTGGATTGTATCTAAAGAAACCTTTCTATCAAGAGAAGAGTATCCTTGGGCTAAGTGCTTAAAGGCTGGTTTCAATGAAGGGAAGAATCTAACTTCTGGTTTTTGTTGCATGCATAATTGTTGATGAATCCATCTTATGTTGTTTAGCCATCATCACTGTAATATGAGAGGGACAACATCAGTGGATCATCACTTCTCTAAGACTGAGTGTTCATGATGCACCGTCTCCATGGATTGTATTGAATTAATAAGTAGGATAGAGTGCACTCAACTTGAATGATGTGGTAGAATTTTCAGCTTTTGGCTTTATGGGACAGGAGTCTGGTTGTATTGCCTAGAAGAGATTGCTCAAGACAGCCTGATGCCCTGAGGGAGACATTAGAGTGCTCCTCCCACCCCCACCTCAGAAGCCTTTAACTTGAAAGAAAAGTGAATTACACAAACTTTTATTTTTCTATTCTCTGAAACCTTAGCTAAATTTACCAATTAAGGATCATGTATCATGTGACCTCAAAACTGACTGTTCCATAAAGGCTACTGGAGAAATCCTACACTTTCAAAATGTAAACAAGTATTCCCATCACTGCTAATTTTGGATTGGTCTTTCATCTCCATGGCCCACATGCTCTCTGTCCTCTCAAGATATTCCTAAGGTTTGAGGGACCCTTGAGCATTGTGTGTGATGGTACATGGTAGGCTGCATTGGGCAGGAAAACTGGGAGAATTTGGCTAGAATCATTTGTACAAATGCTTTTTGACTTGCACAAGACATCTCTGGATCAGAGCCTTTGCTGCTGTTGTTTTGCTGTCTAGTGTGCACAAAGCAGACTAACCCAGCCACTTATGCATTATCAAAAAGAGAGACAAAAGAAGACAACATTTACACATGCTAATACATAGTTGTAGATGCAGATTTAGAAATAATAACCATAATTCCACTAGAATTCTCACACATTGAATTGGGGGCTGAGGGAAGACTCGGTGACTTGTGTCCCTAGTGAGTCTGCTGTCTAAAAGGTAAATGTGAATGGACAGTTTCCAGGCCCTTGCTCTTTTTTATCCTTCTTTATATTTAAAGTAGACTTGCATTGTTCATCCTAATGGGAACCACCCACTTAAAAATAAAAAAAAGGACACATGGACGCTCTGGGTTAGAACAACTTCTGCTGGTAAGATTTCATGAATATCTTCACTGCTCCTCACTGCATTTAGAGACATTTCCTGACCTGTCCTAAATTTGAGTAGTGATGAAAATACCTTCAAATCAAGAAGCTACCTGCATACCGAGTAGTCTCTTTTGTTGTCACCATCTTGCCAGTCCCTTTGCAAGGGACTGGCAAGATGGTACCATGAAGCCAATGTGAAAATATGTTATATGTTTCTTGCCACTTGGGGTAACTTCTGAGAGCAGTTTCAGGTTGCAGTTCGGTTTAACAAAGTATGCCAATGCTATAGATTTTCCTTGGTTTTTTTCCAGGCTGTGTTCTGGAATAGTTTCTTTCTGACGTTTCGCCCGCATCTGTGGCTGGCATCTTCAGAGAATGGCTGGGTAGGAGTGTATGTGGAGCTTATATGCTGTGTGGGGTAGTGTATGTAAATTTGTGTAATTGAACGGTTAGTTTCTGGGTGTAGAAATGCAAGGCTCGTTAGTGTCTGTTTGGCTAATGGTTGGTTGATGAGTCATTATCTGCTGGGACTCCCTTTGTCCCTGGGTGGAATTCCTTTGTAAGTGCTGAGTTTTTATTCTATTGTTCTTCAAAACTGGGAGCCAGATTTTATTTACTCTTAAGGTTTCTTCTTTCCTATGCCAATGCTGCTGACACACTGCAGAAATAATGCAGTTTGACACTGCTTTATCTGCCATGGCTCAATGCTGTGGAATTCTGGGATTTGTCGTTTCATGAGATATTTAGCCTTCTCTGACAGAGAGCTCTGGTGCCACAACAAACTACAAATCCTAGGATTCCATAGATTGCAGCCATGATAGTTAAAGTGGTGTCAGACTGCATTATTTCTGCGGTGTGGTAGCAGTCTAACTGTGCATAAAATAATTATCTTTGCTAGTTGGCAAACTTATCTTTCTTGCACATTTTTTTTTTCCATTTTACGGCTTCATGGTGGGCTCACATGAGTGGAAGAGTTTCCCTATTCTTTTCTGGAGAGCTTTCTGCCTCTTCATATAGGGAGGATTACTCTCAAGCCATTGGACTGAAATGGCTAATGAATGAATTGATTTTAACATTACCCTATAGAAAATGTTCAGGTGTTTCATTGGGGATTCATGAAATGGACATCAGAGAGCTAGTGGTGGTGTTTGACGTCTTAATCAATGTTCCTATTTTATACAAGTTGTTTTTATGTAATGGGTTATTAAGAGATCCCAGCTGATACGGATATGTGGCATGATGTGCCTTTTACAGCTTTATTCTAAGTGAGGCTTGAAGCAGTGAAGAAACCTTGGGGTGCTTTCCAGAAATTGTATTTACTCTTTTGCAACATCAAACTCTAGTAGGGAAATGGATGTCTCTACAGGATTGCTGTAATTTGCCAAACAACAGTTTTGTGGCTTGTTAAAATCTAACTGTGTTTTCCTCAGTTATATGTCTGTCAACAGCACACATCAGTCAAGAGCAGGCTCTAGTTGCCCAAATCATATTGCATTAGCATTGGTTCAGTCAATATGTTGGTCTGTTACAGGGGGAAAAAAAGAAGAAGAAGAAGCTATTGGCATTTAAACCTTCTAACATTTTTCCTGACAAAACTATTGTCATTTTTATTTTATTTTATTTTATGCTGTTTTACCCTCTGAAATTACAGCATCTTGGCCATATTTCCTGCTGCTACGGAAAAGCCAGTTGTTTGAACCATGTAGGGCTTTGCTTCCCCCTTTATGTTTGCTATTTTCATGGTACTTTCTCTGCTTTTTTCCCACTGAAGGGTTCCCCACTTCAGATATTCTGGAAGTGAAAGTTATCTCTGGAATAGTGTGTGATAGGCCTACCCAGGTAGGAATGGAGACACACCAACAAATGGTTCATGACTCCTCTTGAGGAATGCAGTTTTCTTATGCTTCTTGATTTCGAGGAGTTTTTCTATCGAACCAGATGTATCATGGTGTAGTGGTTTGAGCATTGGACTGCAACTCTGGAGACCAGGGTTCGAATTCCCGCTCAACCATGGAAACCCACTGAGTGGTTTTGGGCAAGTCACATTCTCTCAGCCTCAGAGGAAGACAAAGGCAAGCCCCCTCTGAACAAATCTTGCCAAAAGAACCCTGTGATAGGTTTGCCTTAGGATCTCCACAAGTCAGAAACAACTTGAAGGTGCACAACAATAACAATGTTGACTTTGCCAGAGAAAATATGATCAAGTTCTTTTCAAAAAATACAAGCACAGGAGGAATGACCAGAGGAAGAATTATATTAGTTTTAACATCCCACGATATTTTATACCAGGTTTTAGACTCATTGCTTGTCTACACAGGTGGAAAAAAAATCTGCTTCAAATCACATTTTCCTCATCTGCGGTGGCCCCTGCACACATTTTGTTAAAGCAAAGTGCCATTACTAGCCACACATTTCCCTTAGCTGAGCTCACTTCAGCGTAAAAGAGCAGTCCAGCTATGATCACATGTCCTACGTTTCATGGCCATTCCACTTTTTTTATTCCCGTTATACATGCAAATATGCAAATAGGCAGAGGTGTGTTAATAGTGATATATAAATATCCACACAAACGCACTTTCAAAAAATAATAGAAACTGTGCTCTTGCAAAACATAAATACAAACAGAGAAAGTAACCTTTCCTGGTGGGAATGATCAGTTGACCCAAATCCCTATCCCCCAGCTCCACACCAAAGCCCACTCAGAGGGCTGGCCACACATACAGTTATCTGGATTTTCCAGGAAAGTGCAAGTTAAAGACAAGTTTTTTAAAAATCAGATTAAAGCCCTTGGGCATCAAAAAGTACCGCCTTCCAAGTGAATCGTCAAAAGCATCATGTACCATGATCTGCGGTGACTGCGGTAAGTACGATTGTTTTCAGTCTTGTAGACAAGCCCTAACAGTATAAAGCATTCAAACATAGCTGTGTTAGTCTGGAATATTAGTAAGCAGGGGGATCTTGTAGCACCTGTAACTGAGAGACAGAAGTTTTAGTATAAGCTTTTGAAGACCTGAATCTGAGGAAGTAGACCAAGTCTATGAAAGCTTATGCTACAACATCTTTCTCTCAGTTACTCTCAAAAGTGTTACAAGATCCCTCTGCTTACTAATATAAAGCATCTATGCCTCTGGGCTGCAATCACTATTGCAGTTTTAAATGTCTTGGGTTTGTGTGTGTATGTGTGTGTGCTTCTTTTTATCAGTTGTACCAAATAGCAATAGTTGAGGGCCTCTTATAATGCTGAGATGTCCAGTGGAAGGATCTGAAGATCCAGTGAACAGAGTTCCTTAATGGGTAAGTACTGCAGGGACTCACCTGCAACATTCTGAAAACATTATCCAAAGGATTAGGAAAATTGCCTCAAATTGAGTGCCTGGTAGCACAGGGGACTGTAGAGAGGGAGAAGTTAGCAAAATGTCTTTCTTCTTTTTGTTAGCAGGAGGTCACTGGGTTCATGGAAGACCTCCTTAAAACCAGAGCATCATGTGTAGCAGAATAGGGTTGCTGTATTGGTGCAGTGGCTGCCAAATACCTTGAAGGCACCAGATCTGGTCTGATCTCAGAACCTAAGCAGGGTTGGTTAACGCTTGGAAGAGAAACTGCCAAGGAATACCTGACACCATAGGCTAGTGATGGCGAGCCTATGACACGCGTAGCCATTTGGGCTGACACACGGCCATAGGCCTCCTCCCCCCGCCTGCAACCTCACCACCCTCCCTAAAGTGGTGACCGACCGCCACTTTAGGGAGGTGGTGGGTGGAACCTCCTCCCCACCTGGCCACCCCACCGAAGCCTGCCGTGCTTCCTCAGAGCTGCCTCAGAAAGGCCAGGTAAGGCGGCGGGCGGGCGGGAATCTACCCAGCCTCTCCCCGGCCTTCCGGGGGAGGGCTTCAGGGCTTTGAAGCCCCAGCGCCACCTCGGGGAGGCTGGGGAAGGCAGCAGCAGGGAGGGAAGGACTCTGCCCGGCCTCTCCCCAGCCTTCCCAAGGGGGCTCCAGGGCTTTGAAACCTCAGAGACACCTCGGGAAGGCCAGAAAAGGCGATGGGAGGGTGGGAGGGAGTCTGGCCAGCCTCCGGGATTGAGAGCTCCATATAGCCTCTTCAGGAAGGTTGGGAGGGGTGGAGGGAGCATGACGTAGAGGCTTTTCAGCCACCCCCACCCTCCAAGGCTTAGAAAGCTCAATAGCAGCTTTGGGAAGGGCGGGGGTGCTAAGAAGTGCCTTTCCCGCCAACTCCTCGCTCTCCTGAGGCTTGGCTCCCCCCCCCACACACACAAATATAGCCATGCCCCAGGAGAGCAGGGAGTTGAGTGCCTGGCTTGCTCAGCAAGCACTCCATTTAAATCACCTCCTCTCCCTTGAATGGGAGGGAGAGAAGCTGATTTAAATGGGGTGCTTGCTGAGCAAACCACAAATAATCAAAACCACGAGAGTGAAAGCTGTGAATGTGGAGGGGCAACTGTATACATTTGCGTTATTTAAACAATAAATATCGTGAAATAATGTTTTTTCCTCAAAGTGACACACCACCCGAGTTATGCTCAGTTTTTTGGCGAAGTTTGACACACCAAGCTCAAAAGGTTGCCCATCACTGCCATAGGCTCTATTCAAAGGAGGAGGATAATGACAAATCAGCTCTGAATATTCCTTGCCTAAGAAAATCCTGTGAAATACATGGGGTGCCCATAAGTCAACAGATGACCTGAAGACACATACTTAAGTTTAATTGCTGTAGTGTCATCAAACTGACAAAAGGGCCCATCATATAGTAAATAAGTGTGTGATATGATACTAAAAGCAGTACAGATGACAAAGAAATGTGGCATAGTTGTTCTGAAATATTTCCTTATTTGCAAATAAGCTTATTTATGAATTCATAATTGTTACTTTACAAGCATGATAAACTAGATACCCCACAAAATGAGAAATGAAGCTTGTGAAGTTACTTTACAAATTTATCTATTCAGAGCAGATCATCTGGTGATTGACCATGGCAAAGTAGATGCCAGTTTTTTAAAAAATGAAAGCACTTTAAAAGTGCTCTAGGTAGCCCAAAGAATCCTGCATGTACTCATTCCAGTGCAACCCAGTTCTCCATTCAGCTCATCATGTGCTGTCCAGGTTTATGGAGACAAGCAGTATTTCAGTCACAGAGAACATGTTTTGCATTCAAAAGTTCCCAGACTAAGTCTATAGCACTTTCAGGTAAGGCTGGGAGGGACTTCTGAGGGTTTCTTCAAGTTGGTGTAAACAATACAAGCTAATGGACCAATTCCATAATGGACTAATTCAGTATAAGGCAGTTCCCTTATATGTTTTAGTGTTATAGTGGATAGCTCTCACATACTTAGAAAATGACTAAGAACTTCTGAAGCTTTATGAAGGAACTGAACAAACAGATTTTTCTGATATTAATCTCTTACTTCTGACTATCTCTGGTGTTGAAAATTGGCTTGCTTTGCACCATGAGCAATTTAATTAAAGTTTTGTTGTTATAATGCCATACTTTGCAATTAGTGTGACTTCACTTAACAAAATTACAGTCTGCCCTCTGTATCCACAGATTTGTCATCCATGGATTCCACCATCCACGGCTTGATTTTTTTTTTTTTAATTCCAAGAAGCAAACCTTGATTTTGCCATTTTATATAAAGAACATTGTTTTACTTTGTCATTGTATACAATGGGGACTTGAGCATCCAGGGATTTTGGTATCCACGGAGGGTCCTGGAACCAAACCCCAGTGAATACCAAGGGTCCACTATATAACAAAGATGGTACTTATGGTGAGGAGTTGCATTGTTATTCTGATCTTACACACTGTTAAGTATTGTAGTGTCAGCACATAATGTATCCTGCTCATTTGCAGGATTTGCCATGTGTTATGATCTGTGGCCTTGTACCATTTTAAGTTCCACATGAAAGTAATTCCATTTAAGAATATTGTAACACCTTAAGACTAGTGCCAGTGAGTCAGGGTCCACAAAGTATACCAGCAGTTATAGTAGTGTGATAATTGATACAAATAGTGGGCCACAGGACAGAAAATGAATACTGCAGCAATGAATCGCCATGAAGAGATATTGTTTTCAGTGCTGTAGTGGACATATAGTATTGGAGACAATGAAAAGAAAATGCCTTGGTCAGCAGAAAAAGCAGCTGTCTAATGACAGCTGCAAACAGATAATATCGTTGACTTTCTTGAATCATTGACAAAAAGTGTTGTAAATAAAGATGTCATGCTCCCAGTTGGTTTGTGAAGAAGCTGGAAAGGTCATTGTCCAGTGGATACTTAACAATTATTGCCCATCATCTATTACATTCATAGACATTAAATCTGGGAAGTTTATTGTAGTCTAAAATCAAAGCATAGAGGAAATTATTTAATTTAGACCAGTTAAGAAGATGCATTGCTATGAATTTGGTATAGATTGAATATTTTATACATATTTATAGAACATTCCATTATCTGTAGTTTTGAGCTTTGTGTTCTACGCTAATAAGAAATCTAATTTCATCATCCCATATGGAGATACAGAAGTTATTCTTCTTCAATTGTTTCTATACTTTTGAAATATGCAACCTGCCTTTTAATCCAGCAATGTCTCTTGCGTCATAGTTTAAAACAGCTTCAAAATAATTGGAATTAATTGTTGATGAAGTTAATTCAGTCTGTGTCTGACAGTAAGCCTTTATTCTTGGGGAAAGGGCAATTGTTGATTTTTAAAATTGTTTTTTTACCCTGTAATTATGCAACTCTCATTCTAAGAGTAATGCATTTGAATGCCCTGCCCTCAAAATGATTTGTTGTGAAATATTCCACAACTATCTTTAAAATAGTTTTGAAAATAATCTTATGTTGGGATATTGCATCAGTTTGACCACCATGATCCAAAATTTCTAAATTACTGTCTCATGGTATTATATATGTGTCCTTTGGATATTATTCTTTGGCTTCCAAAAATAAGGACCAAACAGAGTAAAGGTTAGATCAATTAAGTGGCATTCTAACATTACCGCTGTGGGGAAATTCATCCTGGCTTTATATGAAAATTCATGTCGTGCAAAAAATATAAACATCAACATGTCCCATAGAGGCATGGTGACCCTTTAGATTATTGTGGTTGAGTATTTCAGCACATTTGTGCCTTATTCCCATAGGAAAAGCAGAATGATCTATGAAACTGCTATAATCAACAAGAACGACCTTGATGTTATGCCTACTGACACTTTGTTGGAGTTGGCTTCATCTTTACTCTTAGTAAAGCTGGATTTGGAGTCTTGAGATGTTACTGAAAATCACCCAGCAGAAAATAAGCTGCTTGGAAGAACACACCTTATACGTTCTCTGTGTGGAGTAGATAATTGTATCATAGGTCACTTATATCAGTATCTGTCATTATAAACAACACAAAGGCCCTGTCTATCCTATGTGCTCATTTGAGTTATGAAATGCCATATGGGTGGAGGATGAACAAAGGACTATTTTTCATGCTCTGCTGTCAGGGAAAACTGAGTTACTCAAAAAGTATTTCAAAGTTAGTAGAAGCTATGGAAGCAGGATACTCCAAGACTCAATGGCCTTGTAGGTGGATCAAAGCAGTATTAAATATTGTAGAGCTTTTCCTGAATCTTTACAGATTGGAATGCACAAAATTATAATGTTTTGTGTAAGGTATGTTGCCTGTGCAGACAAACTTGTGGTGCATATTTATGTCCAATAAATAAATAATGGATTGAATGATACATAAAATGTGACTAAATACATTGCATTATGTATATATACCTATGAACAGGAGTTGTGTTTGGAGTGACTGTTCAAATTTTTAATGCTTGTTAATGCTACTTTTGGGGACATGCAATTCCTAGGTTTCTACCATTGTAGAAAAATACTGCTAACAGTGTTTGTATGTAGAAATTTTCTAGGGCATGAAGATGTGATAAATAGGATTTGAAACAGATGATCAGTATTATCTGGGCAGGGAAAACATAGTTCTGTAAATCTTGTCAACAGTACATAGTGTTTGTGAAGAAGCCAATGGAGAGACCCTCTCAATGTAAACTATGTCCATGTGGGTGGTTGGGTGTATGTTAACAGGATCTTACCCTCACATCCTGTAGCCATTGACAGCAACTTTAATGACTTGCTTATTTAATGCAGTGTATTGCAGAGATTGGTATAGATGTTATGAAGCATTCAGTCCATATCTTCACTTAGTATTATTGGGGTTTTGTTCATACCAGTTTGGTTTCTTGTTTCGAGGGATCAACTTTCCTCTAAAGATGGTGTAGCCAATTGGATTTTTATTACTATGACTTTGATTTTTGTGGAAAGCCTTTGCAGATGCATATTAAAGAAAAACCCTTTCTCTGATCATTAAAATATTTCTAATATTCTAATATTTCATAGAATCATAGAATCATAGAATTGCAGAGTTGGAAGAGACCACGAGGGCCATCCAGTCCAACCCCCCTGCCACGCAGGAAATCTTGATCAAAGAATCCCCGACAGATGGCCATCCAGCCTCTGTTTAAAGACCTCCAAGGAAGGAGACCCCACCACGCTCCGAGGGAGTGTGTTCCACTGCCGAACAGCTCTTACTGTCAAAAAGTTCCTCCTCATGTTGAGGTGGAATCTCTGTTCCTGGAGCTTGCATCCATTGCTCCGTGTTCCAGTCTCTGGAGCAGCAGAAAACAAGCCTGCTCCATCCTCAGCGTGACATCCCTTCAAATACTTAAACAGGGCTATCATATCGCCTCTTAACCATCTTTTTTCCAGGCTAAACATACCCAGCTCCCTAAGTCTCTCCTCATAAGGCATTGTTTCCAGACCTTTCACCATTTTAGTTGCCCTTCTCTGGACACGCTCCAATTTGTCAATATCCTTTCTGAATTGTGGTGCCCAGAACTGGACACAGTATTCTAAGTGAGGTCTGACCAAGGCAGAATAGAGTGGCACTATTACTTCCCTTGATCTAGACACTATACTTCTATTGATACAGCCCAAAATCGCATTGGCCTTTTTAGCTGCCGCATCACACTGTTGGCTCATGTTCAACTTGTGGTCTACTAGGACTCCTAGATTCCTTTCGCACGTAGTCTCATTCAGCCAGGTCTCTCCCATCCTATATTTATGCATTTTATTTTTCCGCCCTAAATGCAGTACTTTACATTTCTCCGTATTGAATTTCATGTATTCTGCTTCACATATTCTAATTATTATTATTCATACATCACATATGACATCACATATTATTGTTCATATATCACCTGGGAAGCATCATCTCCTCAGATGCCAAGATTGACAAAGAGATCGATCACAGATTAGCAAAGGCATATAGTGCATTTGGAAGACTTCACAAAAGAGTCTGGAGCAATAAACACCTGAGGCAAAGCACAAAAATCAGTGTGTATAGAGCCATCGTACTGTCTATCCTCCTTTATGGATCTGAAACATGGGTCACCTATCGCCACCACCTACGACTCCTCGAGCGCTTTCATCAGCGCTGTCTACGCACAATCCTAAATATACACTGGACTGACTATGTGACGAATGTTGCTGTCCTTGAACAAGCAGGGATCACCAGCATTGAGGCCATGATATTGAGAACACAGCTGCGCTGGGCAGGTCACGTTTCTAGGATGGAGGACCATCGCCTCCCAAAAATACTACTCTACGGTGAACTCGCCACGGGTCAGCGTAAGAGGGGCGCTCCAAAAAAGCGATACAAAGACTCCCTGAAACAACATCTCAGGCTTGGCCAAATTGATCACCAACAGTGGTCCGCCCTGGCCTCACATCGGGAGGCATGGAGACGCAATATCCACAATGCTGCAGCCTTATTTGAGAACTCACGACGAACAAGTCTTGAAGAGAAACGACAACGCAGAAAGAATCACAACCCAAAAACATCACCCAGGGAGTCCTTCTGCTGCGCTTTTTGCAACCGGACTTGTTTATCTCGGATTGGCCTTTTTAGTCATCAGCGCGCTTGCAGAAGGCGCGGGATGAGTCCTTCCTGAATCTTCGTTTGCGAAGAAAAGCCAGAGAGAGAGAGACATCACATATGAATTAGAATACAGTCGGCCTCCATATTCATGGATTCTGCATCTACGGATTCCACCACCCACAGTTTGAAAATATTCCAAAAATAAAAATTCCAAACAGCAAACCTTGCTTTTGCCATTTTATTTGAAGGGACACCATTTTACTATTCCATTGTATATAATGGGACTTGAGTATCTACAGATTTTTGTATCCATGGGAGGTCCTGGAACCAAAACCCAACAGATACCAAAGGGCCACTGTATATCTAAGTCAAATGTCCTGACAACATATTTTATGAGGAGCCATGGAGACTAAATCAAGCCAATTCTGTTTGCTGTCACAGTATTCCTGCCTATCAAAAAATTGAGATGGCATCTCTGAATGACACTGGTGGCACAAGCCATAAGGGGGGAAAGCCCCTGATTGGTGCCAGTGTAAACTTTTTCCTATAGACCTTTGCAACCGAAGAGGCTTTGTCTTTTCAGGATTGTGGTGTGAGAGGATATGTTAAACTTCCTCTCCCTGTGCTGTATGGGTCCCATATAGATTATCCAATATTGGGTTAGACAACCAGAACAGGGAAGGGGTTAATGTTTTCCCCAAGCTCTTTTGCAGGCCACACCCTCACAGCAAGCCCAAATACCTTCATTTTCCTTCATGTTCCTTCTCAAAATGGCAGTTGCCATTTTAAGAAGGGCTACAGAGGAAAATGGAGGTATTTGCAGGTAGCACAGGAATTGGGGTGGTGCTTGTGTGGGTAGGGTTATTTTCATGTCTTTTCAATAGTTTCTGGTGTTAGCTAGACGGTGAAAAAAATCCTCTTGGAATGTGAGGGAAATATCTTTGGTTCAGATGAGCTCCTGCAGGGATTTGTCATTCGAAAGGAAGGGGGCCAAAAACTCCAAGTACTTCACGATAACAGCTTTCGCTGTTTCTTGTGACTTTTAAAATATATATATATATATATATATACACACGGAAATGAGTATTCCAGCCTGTTTGAACAACCAGTTCAAATTGGGGCACATCTTGGAAGTCAAAATGTTAGTGGTCAGATGTGTGTTGGGGGAGGGAGGCTTGCCAGTCATGAAGTGGCCAGAGCTGCCATTGTTGATTTTCATGGAAGCAATTGTGTGCTATTTTTGAGCGGCAGAGTAATATATATATATATGTGTGTGTGTGCAGAAGATCGCTCTTCCACATCTCTGATTTAAGAAGAGGGAGGGTAATGGAGGGAGCTTTGGGGGAATAATAATATTTATTTATTTATTTATTTATACCCCGCTCTTCAGCCACAAGGCTATCAGAGCGGCTTACAAATTGTTTTAAGCAATAGCAATTCACACATCTACACTGCATTAAGCAGTTTCCAATGTGTGTTAGTTAATTGCCCCCACAAGCTGGGTACTCATTTTACCGACCTACGAAAGGATGGAAGGCTGAGTGAACCTTGGAGCCCGCTGGAATCGAACTTGCAACGTGGTGACTTGCAGTACTGGCATTTAACCACTGCGCCACCAGGGCGCATGTAATTCACTCATGGACACCATCTTTACTCACGGGTATGCTCCGTGTGAACTTCAAACACGGATAGCTTCCCATGCCAGTGATCTTGCGAATGTATCATGAGGACAAATGTGTCGTGAAGTGAGTTAATGTGCTATTTTCTGCAATTAATTCTCCTGTCTAGCTGAGCCCTCTATGTTGTTTGGTGCCAAAAATTGCCCCCCAATTACCCATTTTTTTAAAAAAAAATTGTGGCAATTTGGGGGCTTTAGGAGACTGATGCAGGGGCTTCTGGGACCACGTGCGGCCTGTAGGCTACACTTTGACTTATCCCATATGCTTGGTTTTTTTTGTTTTTTTAAAGAAGCAGCTTTGACTTCACCTCAGGCACCATATTTAATACTTTTGGTTATACAGCTTTGTGAATTATTACCGTAACTAGCTATAGACATGGTGTAGCATACATTGTTCCCCTTGCCACTCTCCCTGAGCCCCCCGTGCACACACACACACCGATCCCTTTCCAACCCCCCCACCACCTCCCTCCCCCCACATGGCACCTGGCCCCTCCCACCATGCCACTGCGGCCCTCACTACCCCCTGCTGCCCTCCCCGAGCACCCCCTGCACACACACACCATGCCACACAAACACACCTTGCTATTCACTCCTTGCCTGCAGCCATGTTTACACTGGACATAAAAGTCCACATGTTCCTGCCCCCAGTGTGCTGATTGGCTGCCCAACCAAGCTGTGATTGGTTGGTCAGTTTCCTAAGTAGACAATCAACACACTGGAAACGGCAACATACCCAAGAGAATTATATATATAGATAATTATATACCAGACTTGCTGCCTGTTTAAAAATACCATCAATAGTATTGCTTTGTGGATACAGTCTGCCTCTTATATTTTGTCATTGTTGTTCTGGTTGTCTGAAGTGCAGTTGCAGTTCTACAGATATTATATCGCTCCATGGGTCATATAGTTGTGAGGTAGACTCATATCAAAGGGAGAGAGAGAGAAAAGTCTCTTTAGCAGCAGGCTGGTAATTTTAATCTTTATAGATTCACACACACACACACACACACATACACAATTTTGGACATAAGCATGTTCCTCTTTAACACAAAGAAAACTAGGTTTTCTGTTGACCATCATGATATTCCATTCTCTGTATATGTGTCTTTTTGAAGGGAAAAAAATCAGTCTATGCAAAGTTTATGTTTACTCAAAAATATGACAGTCCTTAAAGTCAGTTTTCAAACTCCCAACTTGATCTGACCTTTTTCTAAATGGAGTCAAAATTTCATGGCTCAGTAACTATAATGAATATGTTGGCCTTCATCTGCACTTGGTCTCTCAGTTTTATGATTAACTAAATGCTGGGCTTGGTGCTTAAATTCTTTGGACTGATTGGGAAGTCCCTTCAGGCTTCTTTGTTGGCTGCTTTTTTTTTTTTTTTTTTTTTTTTTTTTACTTTGGACTGGAGTTCTCCACTCAGTTGTTATCTCCTTAAACTATGATTATTATTGGCCTATCAAAACAAAATGAATGGCTGAAGTTGTTCATCATTATTAAATGTTGATGATTTATAGTTCATTATCAGTTTGTGATTCATACTATCAGCCAAATTCTCATAGAGTCTAAGATGATCTTTAAATTTATACAAATGCTTATGTCAATGTAAGACAATGTCTTAGGGCCACTGATCCAACTAGTCCAGTTTTCTACAGCCAGCAGGGACTCTTCAAAACCCCAGGTTGGGCTCTTTCCCTGCTCCGGTACCTGAGGTATATTTAATGGAAGAAGTCGGTGATTAAACCTGGGCTGCAAAGCGTTTGAATGATGTTGTGTATTTTTGGAGACAATATTCAAGGGAAGTCTCTTGTAGAGAGGCCTCCAGTGACAAAATATTGCACTAGCTGAGTTCATTACCATGTGACATGACATTTTTAGTTTAAGAGAAGAGTTCAGAAAAAGTTTTAAGCATGGTCTGTTCATCCTTTAGGACAAGGCATTCCTACTGTATGAGACTACTGTATAGTTTTTTGGTTTTTTGTACCTGCCAGCCATTGTACAAGGGACTTGGTGCTTTTTTTAATACCAGCATTCAGCTGGTGAACGTTGAGTCTTGAGGAGCGTATTGCTAAAAACATTTACACTAACCTTAAAAATATTAAACAAATCAGAAACAGGAAATTAGAGAGGTCATTGGACAAGTGAATTAAAGATGTACTCGGAGGGTGAAGTTATTGAGTAAGTGGGCCATGTTTTGTGCTTCTGTTCATTGTGAAAGAATAGGCTGGAGAGAATGAAAAAGGCAAGTAGTGGTGATGAGAGGAAGTAGTAGACCTTATTGACAGATTAATAATTAACAAATCACTGGGCCCATATAATATTGTGTGAGAATTCTTAAAGAATTCAAACATGACATTCCTGGCATTGTAACAAAAATATGAGATTTGTGACATGTTCATAAGGGCAGCTTTGGTATCAGTGGACTGGCAAGTGACCAGTGTAGCATCAGTTTTTAAAATGGGATCCAGGGATAAATTTTAGGGATAAATTGGTGGCAAGCTTTATGACATATTAAAATTGAAGGACAAGTGCTATCAAAATATTTTTTTATGAAGTATAGTTTTTATAAAGGTGAGTCCTGTCTCACTGATCTTTTAGAGCTCTCTGAGAGCATGCAGACAGGGATGATCCAGTAGAGCCATCTGCTTAAGCATTCAAAAAGCTTTGGACAGACTCCCGGATCAAAGGCTCTTGGGTAAACTTATCCTTTAAAGAATAAATTTATGGAACAGTAAAGAGTAGGACTGTTAAAGCATAGGCATAAATGGCCCCTTTTCACAATGGAGGGGTGTAAGAAATGGGTTCACCCAAGTGTACATATTCTGATAAATTTAACTAGGTTTGTAGATAATGCTATATTATTCAGGATACTTAAAAAAAAAGATAGCAAAGAACCCCCAAAGGATTTCTCCCGTGGTAAATGTAAATGAACTTCAGTAGTAACTGTAAAATGATGCTGACTGGGCCAGGACCCCTAGCTCAACATATGTACAGATGGAGTTGAAGCTGGCAGTAACTGATCAGGAAATGGTCATGAAAGTGATTGCATACGTGTGAGCTGTAAAAGGTGAATTGCATTTTAGAAATCATTAGGAAAGGGTTCAAAAATAAAACTGCAAACACTACACAAATTTGTGTTGTAGTCACTCTAGGGATACAACATAGGCTAGAAATATCTTGAATGCTCAAGCTGAGCACAAGAAAGAGCCCAAGGTAGGCAGTGTTATAATGTGAAATTAAATTTAAGAGTGAAAATCCTTGGAAAATAAATAATACATTGAAGGGTAAATGGCCAATTGACATATGAACTCATGCTGGAAGGACTTAACAACACAAGATGCTTCTTGCCTATCAAGAAAATATATATTTAGGTGTTCAAGGCTCCGTTACAAGAACAACGAATATGATAAAGACCCAAAATTTTCAAATGATGTAAGGGGAAAAAAACAAGTTTAAAAGGCAAATGTTGAGCACTGTAAATCTAATAACCTAGATAGAACTGATAGTCTATATAAAAGTTTACTGTATTCACCACTGATTAATTGTTTTGGAATAGCATGATTGAAGCAGTAAAGAAATGTACAGTTGACTCTATTTTCTACTTCATAATAAAAAGAATTTGTGCTCCTGTGGTGGTATTTTGGTTGCAGTCCAATGTCACTGGATGGCGATTGGCTGGGATGTTGAGCCCTTCTTGTCTCTATGCATTTCCTTCCTTTCCTCAGCCCATGAAAAACTGCTTAGGAGTGTCTGCCTTTCCTTCTGGCCATGTTTTAGGCTCTGTGTGTATATATGTGTAGGGGAAAGAAAGAATAACCCCCTCCCTGTTCTGATGGGTACCACCCTTTAATAGGACATCACCATATAATATAGACAAATACATTTTGAAATAATCTTAGTGAATGTTTAATTAAAAATTAACTTCTCTGCTTTACTGTTTTAAATGTTTTAATCTTTTCTGGGTTCTTTTTTAAGGGGGGAGGGGAGCTAGAAAAACTAGTATCACTTTCCAGATAGTGTTGTTAATTTCTTGGCACTTGTTCTTTCTTTCTTTCTCATCCCACAGGATAATCCACAACTCCACAAAAACATGAGTCAAATGCATTATAAATTTCCCTAAGAGAATCAACATCTTTTCCAGCTGTTTGGATGGTCTGTCTAAAACCTAACCAGATATCTCATCTCTCAGTATTGTTTGGGGCTCTTATCCTTTGATTTGCTCAGTATTCTTGATGGACTGGGCCAGTATCTTATTTCTTTTAAAATTTTCTTCACAGTTCTTAGTTCTTATCATAAACGTAAAATGATCTATTTGCAAAAAGACTGCACCGTGTTCAACTATTTGCATCCATTAAGTGCAAAAATGAATGTTAACAAAACCCTTTTAAACTCCCCACCAAGCCAGTCTTTAATGTTATTTATGGAATAAGACATCTCTGAAAGATTATTGCAAATAGATTTAAACTTGTTTTGATCAGTTTCAGATAGTTGTACCAAACATTGTAACAGATCCTTATAAAAATCTCTGAGAGAGTTTCTATTTTAAATCTAGTCTTGGCAAACTAGGAGGTTATAATTTATGAAGAAGAATGTGTTTGCAATCTTTCCAATTAATACTTTCTTCTGTTTTATCTGGCATGTGCATGTACACCTAGGTGAAACAGCTCTAAGCACTGGCAAGCAGTGTAGCATGCAGTCTGAAGGCTGGAACTGGGCCTCTTAAAGCTTTCGATTTGATTTGGTAAAATAAACCTTGGGCTCAGTTACATGGCAGTTTTTATCTGGGGAGATTCGAAAAATTGTGATCTCAAATCTGGCCCTCACTGTTCTCACGATTTCTCACAGGTAGCAAAAGTCTCTTTTTTTAAAAAAAAAAAGTTGTTTACATGTACCTCCATCCTGGAAAAGGGACACATAGCAGAGCGGAGGACCCTACTCAGGGCCATTAAAAAATGGCAGATCCAGAATTGCAAGGCTTCACTTGCATGCCCACCCCCTCCAAAGTCCGACCAATCAAAATTCAGCCCCCTTTTCAGGATGGTTGCTGATTGTTCAGACAACCAATAGTGTGGGATTTCCTGGACTTTCCAAAAAAGTCCCTGGAGAATAGAGGGATGGAAAGTCATGGGTTTACTGTTTTTTGTTTTTTGCTACCCCTCCTTCCGAATAGCGCATGTCTGCCCCTATGACTGTGTGAAACAATAGGGTTGGACCCAAATTCTTCCCGTTTCCCCCCTCCCCCCGTGTAAACAGCCCCCTTGTCTCCCTAGCTTAGCTCCCCAGAAACATTTCATACCACCTTTATTAAGCCTTAATTTACTTTGGAGAAACAAGCCTCTGTCTCCAGACTTTTTGGAGATGGCCATCTATTGTATCTGGATGGGCAAAAATAAATACACCATTGCCTTTTCAGACATAATTGAAGAAGTTTCAGTTTTGTCTGTTAGCGCAATATTTTATGAACTTAATTAATGTCCCAACAATATCAATACTATATTTTTTTCACACAAAACCATTGAGTGAAGAAAATATAAATCTCTAATCCACTGTAGATTGTGCTGGTATGATGCTGATTGAAATCATGCATCTGATGAAATGAGCTGCTGTCCACCAAAGCTTGTGCCAAATAAAACTCATTTTGTCTTTAAGCTACTACAAGTCTCTGTTGTTTCATATATTAAATAGCAGTGAATTGATATTTGCCTTCAAACATGCACTCAGCATGGAACTACAGCCAATACTTGTTCCTTAACAAGCATATGATACTTATTTGTTGAAATGTGTTCATTAACACATCTTTTAAGGCACTGAAATCACAAATGCTTTGGCTACTAGGTGGTATAGAAATGCAGTTGTTAAATAACAATTAAATAAACTTGAATGCTTTTCTAAATGCATTAGTGGTATACCGTCCACCCCGTTGCTTAACAGACTCCCTAGCTGAGCTGACCCATCTGGTCTTAGAGTTGGTGTTGGAGTCGCCTAGGCTTTTAATCCTGGGCAACCTCAACAACCCCCTCGAGTCTGATTTAACAAACCTAATAGGTGCAGCTCGGGACTTCATGGTTTCCATGACAAACATGGGCCTTTCCCAGATAGTCTCTGAGCCCACTCATTGTGCAGGTTGTTCCCTTGATGTGGTCCTTTGTACGGAACAGGTATATCTGTGGGTGGCGATAGTTAATATCTCCGCATTGTCATGGACGGATCATTTCCTGGTCAAGCTTGGACTGAAGGCCACTTTTCCCCATCGGGGGTGGAGGACCTAGTAAAATGGTCTGCCCTCGAAGGCTGATGGAATCCACTAGGTTCCAAGAAGCCCTAGAGGGTTTAATGGTTGGTAATGCCAGCGATACTGTCGAAGCCTTGGTTAATACCTGGAACAATGATCTTACCAGGGCTATAGACACTATCTCTCCCAAGTGTCCTTTCCAACCTGCTTCTAACCGCAACTCCTGGTATACTGAAGATCTCAGGAGAATGAAGCTGACTGGACAATGATTAAAGCACCGCTGGCAAAAAAACCTCGTCTCATATCCGACAAGACATGTCGTAGGAAATTTCTTAAATCCTATCAAGTGGCAATAGATGCAGCTAAGAAGTCCTTTTATTCTACATGTATTGCGTCTGCGAAGTCTCGACCAGCAGAGCTGTTCAGGGTGGTAAGGGATTTAACACAAATGCCCTCCACCCAGAACCCTTTATTAGAGCCAACTAAAAAGCCTGCTGTGATGCTTTAAATAATCACTTTGCAGACAAAATCTCTCGGATAAGAGCCGAGTTGGATGCTGGCCTTGTGGCAGAAGCGACTGGAGAGGTATCTAGCGTCTCCGTGAATACTGCTATACTGGATCAATTTAAGTTGGTGAGTACTGGGGACATGGACAAGCTCCTTGGTAGTATGAAAAAGACAACTGCTCTCTCAATCCCTGCCCATCTTGGCTGGCCGTCCAAGGGGGAGATACAATCAAGGTGCTGTTGAAGCATATAATCAATGCCTCTTTCAGGGAAGGCTGACTTCCATCTTACCTAAAAGAGGCAGTGGTTAAACCACTCCTAAAAAAGCCCTCCCTTGACCCCCTGGACAAAAACAGTTATAGGCTGGTCTCGCTTTTACCATTCTTAAGCAAGGTAATCAAGAGAGCGGTCACCATTCAGCTCCAAGCAGTCTTGGAAGAAACTGATTTTCTAGATCCATTTCAAACTGGATTTAGGACAGGATACAGAGTCGAGACTGCCATGGTTGCCTTAGCCGATGATCTCCGTCTGGGCATCAACAGGGGAAGCGTGACCCTGCTGGTGCTCTTGGACCCCTCAGCGGCCTTCAATACCATTGACCACGGTATTCTTCTGGAATGCCTGGGAGAATTGGGAATTGGGGGCACTGCTTTGCAGTGGTTCCATTCCTATCTCTCAGGCAGATTCCAGATGGTGATGCTGGGAGACAGTTTCTATTCTCAAAGAAAGTTAAGATTTAGTGTCCCCCAGGGCGTCATCCTGTCTCATATGCTTTTTAACATTTACATGAAGCCTCTGAGAGAGATCATCCGGAGACATGGGGCAAGGTGTTATCAGTACGCTGATGACACCCAAATATGTTTCCCTATGTCTTGGTCTGCTGCAGTGACTAAGGATGGCATCTCTCCTCTGAATGACTTGTCTTAGGGCAGTAATGGATTGGATGAGGGAAAACAGACTCAAGCTGAATCCAGATAAGACGGGGGTACTTGCTACTGGGATCCCTAACCTGGGAATGGAGATATGTTCACCAGTCGTGGATGGAGTCACACTTCCCCTGAAGGATCTGTTTGCAGCTTGGGGGTGCTTCTTGACTCGTCTCTCCAGCTGACAGCCCATATAGATAATGACGGTCAGGAGTGCCTGTTATCAGCTTCGGCTGATACATCAGCTGCGACCCTTTCTGGAGCAGGGAGACCTAGAAACAGTAGTACATGCACTGGTAACCTCTCGGCTTGACTTCTGCAACATGCTCTACATGGGGCTGCCCTTGTGCCAAGTTCAGAAACTTCAATTGGTACAACACATGGCAGCCAGGTTGGTCGCGGGTACATCTAAAGCTGACCACATAACACCTGTCTTAAAATCCCTTCATTGGCTGCCAATTAGTTTCCGGGCAAGGTACAAGGTGTTGGTTATAACCTTTAAAGCCCTACATGGCCTGGGTCCAGGCTACTTGCGGGAGTGCCTTCCTCCATATAATCCACCCCACACACTGAGGTCCTCTGGGAAGAACCTGTTGCAGCCAAAGAACACCAGATTGGCTGCAGTGACCCAGAGGGCCTTTTCATCTGCCGCTCCCAGGCTATGCAACAACCTGCCGGATGAGATCCATCATATTACCACCCTAGAAGCCTTTAAAAAGGCTGTTAAGACGGATCTCTTCGGGCAGGCCTTTCCAGATTAGCCTTCCAGATCAAAAAACAAAACAAAAACAACCCCCCAACAAATCTACCTGCAATTTTATTGAATTTGTACTTCTAAATTTTAATATATTCTGCTGTTTAATTCCTACTTTATTGCTTTTTGTTGTTTTTATGATTGCGGAGGGATGGGATAAGGGATTGCTTTGTAACTTTTGAGTTTTTATTGTTATAATATCTTATTGTTATTATTTGTTGTACTCCGCCTTGATTCCCTAGGGAAAAGGTGGAATAATAATAATAATAATAATAATTAGATGAAGTAACCCCAAGTCCTGGTGGCGCAGTGGTTAAATGCCAGTACTGCAAGTCACCACGTCGCAAGTTCAATTCCAGCAGGCTCCAAGGTTCACTCAGCCTTCCATCCATTCGTAGGTCGGTAAAATGAGTACCCAGCTTGTGGGGGCAATTAGCAAACACACATTGGAAACTGCTTAATGCAGTGTAGATGTGTAAATTGCTGTTGCTTAAAATAATTTGTAAGCCACTCTGATAGCCTTCTGGCTGAAGAGCGGGGTATAAATAAATAAATAAATAAAGTCTCTAACTTTTGGAGAGTTCTGTGAAGTTCATCACTGTTGAGTGGTTTGGGCTGCTTATTCCACTCTGCTGCATATTCTCTTCTCTACCTTTGTCAGAACTCCCTCTCTAATTCTACAGAAAGAACTCTAATCCTACAGTGTATCCAGTTCACATGAGACCAAGAAAACAAAGAAAACCATGCATGCAAGAGAATTATTCCTCCAGAATTTTTAGAATGAAAGATCAGTGAATCCAACTCATTAGCCTGGCATCCTGTTGAGCATTTACAATTGCATAAGCTAGACTTATGCATTTATACCTATTTTTTATTCATATTTACAGTTTATACAGTTTATACATATTTACAGATTACTGTTCAGTCCACTCCAGCCACAAACTTGCAGGAAGAAGCAGGAGAAAAGTCTTTCCTCTCCCTCTGGCGAGTCTGAGGGAAGGTTTAATGGATGGTGTAATTGTTACTGTATTATTATTATTATTGGGGTCGTTTACACGGCAAAATGAATCCTCAAAGAATGCAACAAGAAGCCTGATAGTTCCCACGCATTTCGAAGCAACAGCGCCCTTTTCAGAAGGAGGGGGTGCAAAAAAACCCATAAGTCGCGCAGTATCAGCTTTTGCTAGTTTTCCAGACTTTTTTTGATTAAGGTCACGAAAATGCGCATAATTGGTCATGGGAACTAACCATCGTGTAAACTGGCATTCACCTTTTCGAATTACTGTGAGCAGAGCTGAATCCTGATTGGTTGGAGTGACCATTGTGCTTTATCCGAATAGACTGAGGGGTTGGAGAGAAGAAATTCACCCTTCTTCTGCTTGCAGCCCACTTTGGAAAATCAGCTCTGAGGCCTTCCTGTCTGTTTCAAAGGAAGGCTTTGGGGGTTGGGAAGACGATCGCTATTAGCCCCTGCTTCGCTGGTGTGTATGTGTGTGCATTCGTGTGTGTGGGGAAACTGCCGATCGCATGTTCGTCCTTTTGTTTGTTTGCCCTTCCCTTCACTTGCCTTTATTCAAGGCTTGGGAGGCAGGGCTAGCCCCTGCTTCTGTGGTGTGTGTTTGTGTGTGCGTGCATGAAGAGAAGGGAAGGAGATCGCTCCACCATACTTTTGCTTGTTTGTCCTTTCATTCACTCCTTTCTTTATAGAAGCCTTTCCAGGGGAAGACGGTGGAAGTTGACAGATCGCTCTTTCGATCTTTTGTTTATTTGTGCTTTTCCTGCTCTCATTATTTATGGTCTCCATGACCCCCTCCTTGCTCCGATCTCCCCTCACCTTTGCCTGTGTAAACTAAGAAAAACTGAAACTGGCTGCATCTTCTGAATAAGCCAGAATTTGTGTGATTTATGCGCTCCTGATGCGAAAGAACGGTAATCCGGAATCTCGTGAACTTTTTCCTGTCGTGGAACCGGCCCCAAAGTGAAGTCAAAGGCTTTCATAGCCGGCATCAATAGATTTTCCTTGGTTTTTTTCCGGGCTATGAGGCCGTGTTCTGGAATAGTTTCTTTCTGACGTTTCGCCTGCATCTGTGGCTGTGATGCTAGCCACAGATGCAGGTGAAATTTCAGAAAGAAACTATTCCAGAACATGGCCTCACAGCCCGGAAAAAAACCAAGGAAAATCTGTTATCATAGAATCATAGAATTGCAGAGTTGGAAGAGACCACGAGGGCCATCCAGTCCAACCCCCCTGCCACGCAGGAAATCACAATCAAAGCATCCCCGACAGATGGCCATCCAGCCTCTGTTTAAAGACCTCCAAGGAAGGAGACCCCACCACGCTCCGAGGGAGTGCGTTCCACTGCCGAACAGCTCTTACTGTCAAAAAGTTCCTCCTAATGTTGAGGTGAAATCTCTGTTCCTGGAGCTTGCACCCATTGCTCCGTGTTCCAGTCTCTGGAGCAGCAGAAAACAAGCCTGCTCCATCCTCAGCGTGACATCCCTTCAAATACTTAAACAGGGCTATCATATCGCCTCTAAACCGTCTTTTTTCCAGGCTAAACATACCCAGCTCCCTAACTCTCCTCATAAGGCATTGTTTCCAGACCTTTCACCATTTTAGTTGCCCTTCTCTGGACACGCTCCAATTTGTCAATATCCTTTTTGAATTGTGGTGCCCAGAACTGGACACAGTATTCTAGGTGAGGTCTGACCAAGGCAGAATAGAGCGGCACTATTACTTCCCTTGATCTAGACACTATACTTCTATTGATACAGCCCAAAATTGCATTGGCCTTTTTAGCTGCCGCATCACACTGTTGGCTCATGTTCAACTTGTGGTCTACTAGGACTCCTAGATCCCTTTCGCACGTAGTCTCATTCATCATCATCATCATCATCATTAAAAATCTTGAGTTAAGTCTTGGGGGTCCACAGCAACAAAAGATATTTAAAAGGGGAGGGTCCCTAGTAAAGAAAAGGTTAAGAGCCACTGCTTTAGAACATCTGCTACTTATGAATTTTTTGTGCCCTCCCCCAATTACTTTAAGGCAGAGGAAAGTGAGGCAATCAATATTAGTAATCCCATGTCAAATCTGTTTTGGTCTTCAGTTGTGCTATGGGTCATAGACTATCCTTATGTTTGCTTTTTGTGGAAACAGTAGTGTGCAGGGGAAAATGAAGGACAGTGAGCCCTTGGTAGCCTTAGTATACAGTGGCATAATAAATGGTGTCCCTTATATAAAATGGCAAAATTAAGGTTTGTTTATTGGAGTGAGGAATGGGAAATTTTTCAAGCGATGGACGGTGGAATCCATACATGCCAAACCTGTGGATGCAGAGGGCTGCCTGTAATAGTTGTTGATGGACTTCCCTAGTGTACTCTTTTCCTGTTTCTCTTCTTTCATTGTGGAGAACTACTTTCTAAGTAGAATGTTTGCAGTTCAGGTGAAACATGAGTTTACTGGCTAATGAGCAATTGCTCCTTAAAGGGATAAAATTGTCTTATCATATATCTGGACTGGTGCAAGAGTCCATGTTGCCTGAGATGGGAGAACCCACCTCCCTCACCACCCAACCTTTCTTCCCTCTCACCGCATTAGCAGTGGTAACTGTGGCAATCTTACCTACCTTTTCCTCAGTCACAATGAATCATGGAAGCCAACTGCCCTGTCACACTCACAATAGCAGACTTTAAACAGTTTTTACCTATCCCACCTTTCCATTTAAAAATAGCACTTAGGGCAGCTAATACAAGTTGACCTCCATATCCACAGATTCTGTATCCACGATTTCACTTATCCACATCTGAAAAAAATATGCTCCCTCTAGGCATTTCTAGGTCCTCCAATGCAATTCTATGATCAACTTCTGGTGTTCATCTTATTGAAAATAATAGGGGTCCCTATTACCCGTGGTTTCAGGTATCCACAGGGTTGTGGTGGTCTTGGAATGTATCCCCCGTGGATCAGGGTAAACCTGTTAAAAAATTAAAAGCAAATTATGGCATGGTTCCATAAAAGTCATCATAATTAAAACCATTAAAATCATCACAATAATCAATAAACATTAATTATTTGACACAATTGTGGAAAAGCAATAGTGGCACAGGTGATTGCCAATGACCTTGCCCACAATTTGGAAGGGCCCCTCAAATGGAGATACGGAGCAGGTGCTTACTGTGGTTAATGGCGTGAGCTTTGCCATCTGTAGGTACAGTAATAGGAAATTTTCTTTATAGTTGTGCCTTTCTGAGAATTTTTTTCAAGAGCCTAAGTCCAATAGCTTGTCCCAACTAGACCCCTTTAATCAGTCCCTGAATAGTAAATGAACATTTATGTAAATCCCATTGATTTAAGTGTTCTTCTACTCTGTTTGAGATTGACGATTAGCTTTAGGTTAAGGTTTCTGGAAATTAAAGCATAATAATAATTTATTGAATTTGGAATACCTGCTTTGATAAAATTGTCTCTTTTTCTCTAAAATGGAACAGTATTCCATCTTCGGTGAACTGGTTAGATCTCATATAGAAATTGTGTGTGCATGCGCATGCGTGCGTGCATTCCTAGTTCAGCCAATAAAATTACAACTACAAAATGCTTTCTCTGTGTGTTGACTTTCTGATTTCTTCACTAAAGAGAAAGCAAATCATAAAATACCATTAAAATGGGATCGTAGTACATTAAAGTGTGTTTGTCTTCTTCCCAAACATGCAAAGAATCTTTTTTCAATATTTTTAAATGATATCACAGAGACTTTTCTGTATGTAGTGTCTGAGAATGAAAACAAAACAGACAAAAACCAAACAGAAGAACACCAGCAACAATAGATTTAAAAGAGGGCCAGCACTGACTGTAAAATGTAGTGTAAAATGAACTCAACAGGATTGTTGAGAATAATCATGCACAATCTGAAAACGTCTTTATGGGGAAAAAAATCCTGGTTAATTCAATTCTTGCCAAATAGCTATTAGATCTGGAATTCCATGATTTGAAACTGAACTTGATGGATGGCTGCTTGACAGGTAGCCTGAAAATGAACCCATTTCTACAACAAAATCTTCATCAGCAGTCTGTGTATAAGTGACATTTATTTCTGATCAAATTCCAACTTCTGATGAAATTCCAGCCAGGTATAGTTTGACTATATTTGTTCCTCTCTAACATACTCTCCTCTCTCTCTCTCTCTCTCTCTCTCTCTCTCTCTCACACACACACACACACACACACACACACTATATAACTTCCTATGTAACTCTTATTATATAGTGAGCTTCTGTGTTAGCCTGTGTTACTGTTTCACAAACATGTTGATAATAGACTAAGAATTATGTTCAGTGAGTTGGATTTTTTTTTATTTGGCTAGTGATTTAGGTAGAATTGTTACTTGTCTTTTTTTTTTTTTTTGTTATCTCTATGTGTAACTTCATTTCAGGCTTGTTTTTAAAATCTTGCATAATAATAAAAAGGACTTCTGGAAGAAACTTGGGTTCCTCCAGACAGGGTGAATGATGCTGCAGTATGTGGAGCTGGAGTTTTCATTTGTTTTTGTAAAAAATAAGCAGACAACATTTCTGTTGGCCTGGATTATTCATTACTAATTCCTGACACAAGCAGCAACATTTTATTCCCACTCAGAGAGTAGTTTTTTAAAAAAAATAATTGGATATATTGGAAGAAGGGATGTGCGTAGTTCAATACTAGCAGCTTGAACTAGGTTCCTTTGCTGACACTTCTCACAGCGTGGGATGTGGGGGTGGGACAGAGCCAATGAGTGGCATCAGAGACATTCACTTGCAGTTTACATAAAGGATTTTAGACCACTGTTCCCTTAAAAAGAAGGCATGGCTACAGCAGATCTCACAGTGGTCTAAAGCCCATCGGTATGGTAGTGAGCATCCAAGTCCTAACCAGGGCTGACCCTGCTTAGCTTCCAAGATTAGATGGCATTCAGACTGCCTTTTTACAGGAACTAAAAAATGCCAAGTGAGGAGCTGCGAGTAGAGGTGGAAGTGGCAATTCCCAGCACCAAGTGAGGAGCTCCGCTTCTTTGTTCCACCATGGAAGAGCCCATAATGTGTGGGGGGAAATGGTGCCATTCTTAAGAAACATGGCTTTTTCCATAAAGCAGTTTTGTTCCTTGTAGTAGTAAATGGTCATCCCTGTTAGCAGACACCAGTAGCTAGTAGCAGCCTCATAATTTGATGTTAACCTATTTTAACTGGTTTTTAAACTGCCTTGTTTAGTACGATTTTAGTCTGTTTAAATTATTTTGTTTTATCTTTATTAAAACACCTGTATGCCTCCTTGAGAGCCTATGACGTAACATTGGATATGATATCAATATATTTTTTAAATAAACATTGTAGGCCCTCAGTAAATAAGCAGCCTTATGCTATGTTGGCCCATTGGTTTCCTATCGCTCCATATTGTCTCTACTCATAGACAGCATGATATTCGCCAAGTGCCTTTTTTTGGCCCTTTTGGAGATGTCAGAAGTTTTGTCCTGGGACCGTTTGCAAGCAAAGCATGTGCTGTTAGCACTGCCAGTGGCACTTTAGAACTATCTTGCACATCTCAGAGTGATTAACCCTGCAGCACTGCACATTTTCAGACGGGCTAACATATTTTCTTTTGAAGATATAAGCAGTCTGTCTACAAATTACAGAAGCAGTCCTTTCTAAAGCACAGAAAAAGCACTTAATTTTTATTTACTGTTATAAATGGGACTTTTTGATTACAGGCAAAAACTGAAAAATATAAACATATTACCTTAATTTGGGAAGAATTCCAGAAACCTTATTCAAGGTTTCCTTTATCTTGATGGCAACATTTCATCCAGTGATAGGTTCAGGATGGATAGTGGCATACCCTCTGCTTGCCTCTTCATATGTCATTTCTAAACTGTTTGGAAAGTGTATTGATATGCAACTGTGTTGAAAATACAGCGTAATAATAATTTTTGCATTTCTTTTTTTATTATTAACACACAAATGTAAGTAATATAAAACCATAAAAACGATAAACTACAAACATCAAACAAACCTAACATAACTACAGCTACTACAAACTGCAACAAACTTGTACTTTCTTTAGTCAATGAATTCATCCCCTCTCAAAATTAATTGTTTTGACCTGTTTAAATATTAAAATTAAATCTTTATCTCTTACAGCCACCCTATTACCAGTTTCCAGGAGGGTAGCTGTGCAAGTTAGTTGCCGCAAAAGCAACAGTGCATTGTGACACTTTAAAGCCTATCGTATATACCCATGTACAAGTTGACCTCATGTATAAGTCGAAGGCAAGCTTGGGGGTCAAAATTAATGGATTTTGATATGATCCGTGGATAAGTTGAGGGTGCCAACACCGCCGCTGCATCTCTCGGTGCTCCCTGAAGGGAAGCACCAAAGAGCCGCCACCGTGTCTCCGCTGCCTTCCCTCCGCTCCCTCTCCCTTCTCCTTCCCCATCTCCTGTCCCCTTCCCTCTCAGTTTGGGCTATCCAGCTGGAGGAGTGTGTGTTTGGTTTCTGCCACTTTAAAAACAGCAGATAAACAAACCCCTTGACCCCCATCTCACCTCCCCAAGACATGCTCTCGTTCATGCCAGCCACTCAAGGGGTGGCTCGGGTGAGCGAGCTTGGCTGATTTCACCAACTTGAAATCTTGGGGAAATGGGTGGGGGGGAGCATAGGGTCTGTTTATCTGCTCTGATGTTTGTTTTTTGCAGAGGAAAGAGAGGGCAGGCATGGTTTCTCATTGTTTGCCTGCCTTCTCTGGCCTTTCGCTGCCTAATCAATTGCCCTCAGAGAAGGTAGAGAGAAGGAGGAAGAGGAAACAAATGGGCCAACTGCAGATAGCCAAGGGTGGGTGGCTGGGCAGTGAAGAGGAGCTAGAGAAGGCAGGCTTGGTTTCTCATCTTTTGCCTGCCTTCTCCAGCTCCTCTATGCCACCTGTCCACTCGTTTTCTGTTGTCTCCTGCTGGCCCATTTGTCTCCTTCTCCTTCTTTCCAGTTTGAGTGTGGGCAGTCAGCTAGCAAAGAGTCCGTTTGTGGACAGCCTCCTCCTATAAGACATGCTGACACCTCCCGCACACTCACACCCACATTCTCCTCCCTGGGCAGAGAGGGTGGGAGGAGCTGGCGATTCTTTGGGATTTCCCTGTGAGGCAGGGAGAGTTGGAGGTGTGTTAGTGCTTCTTTTACAGGAGACTTTTCCCAGGTGGGCTAAGCTTTTGCCATAGTCCATCTGAGGAGAACCTCCTGTAAAAGAAGCACAGGTCCTTCTCCCGCTCTTCCCACCATGGTGCCGGCTCTCTGGGATTTCTCTGCCATGGCAGGGAGAGTGTGAGGGAAACATTTCTTTTAGGACACCATCTGCTCTCCCCCATCATGGCAGAGAAATCCCAAGATCTATCACCACCATTTTTTCAAGCAGAATTACCCTATTGACCCATGAATTAAGTTGACACATGCTTTTGGAGGTCAGTTTTTGACATAAAATTTTCCACTTTGGGGGTATACATTTTTCCATGAGTATATACGGTAGTAATTTTTTTTACAGCATAAGCTTTCATTGACTACAGCCTACTTCAAAAGATTCATGAAAAGTTCCAGAAAGTTATAGAGTACATGTCCTGGTATCAGGAGTAGCACAGAGATAGATCCTGCAAGATGTCAGATTTGTCTATTCTAGCAACACTGTTAACAAATCTTAATGGTGTCTCCCACAACATAAGGAGCTGATTCATTTGCTTCTCCCTTAATTGCTTGATACAGGCTGTAATCTTCACAATAGTCTTGCATTCTACATAGGCAATCATGCCAGGCAAAAGTAAATGTAGTCCACAAGCTGTCTACAGCCCCCACAGCAATTTTTTTTATCCCTAAGGGCTCTCTCTCTCTCTCTCCATTAGTTTTATTGCATATTTACTTAGAATCCTCCTTCATCCATTGAAGTAATGTGAGGTGAAATTTACCATACGTTTTGCTCCTTCAGAGTTGTTTTAAGTCCAGGAGAAGCCTTTTCAAAGGCCTTTCCTGGCTCTAGACCTTCCCCAAGGGGATGTGGCAAAATTTCCCCAAGTCCCCCTAGAAGTGGCAGGGGACATTTTGAATAATTGTGTGGGAGGGGAGCAGCCCTCGGAGGTCCAGTGAAGGGCCTGTGCAGCCCCTGAACATTGGGTAGTTGCCCACCCCTGCTCTACATAAATAATTAAACGGGCTCAAATCTAACATCAGAAAAGGCAATATTAAATGTTAAAAAGCCAGTAGGAGAGCACTTTTGGCTTTCCAAGATCATTCTTGTCACTGACTTCAGAGTGACCACTGTGGAACAGAAAGAAAATACCTAATGCTGGGGTGTTTTCAGTAACAACTTTTGTCAAAATCCAGCATTAATAACAAGACCGTTACTCTTTGTACTTCTTGTATTTCATTTTCTTCTCATAATAGCCACCCTCAGCTGTGGGAGTGCACATATCCCTGAAACTCTGGGTAACTCTTCATGCATCTAATGAAGTGGACAGTGATCCACAAAAGCTTATGCCATAACAACTATCTTCTCCAAAAGACTTTTTCTTCTTTCATCCTCTTCATGGGCAACCATTTTTGGAGAACTGCTGTAAAGGGGGCATTCAGTATGAAGAAGTCTTGGTGAGGGGGGGAGGATCTATTCATATCACCACACCTTTAATAGGGCACACTCATATACACAGGTGAGGTATTCTGACATAGTTTTGCTGACAAGTAGACACCAGTAGCCCATGGAGGTCTGTTGATAAGGTTCTGAACAATTTGGAGTAGGCTAGTGTTAAAGATTTCAAACACACTTGTCATTGTGAGAGAGAATGAGAGAGGGGTAGTGTGTGTGTGTGTTTTATTGGAGGCTTATATGTTAAAGTTGGTTGAGATTGTGTTGTAATTTTCATGTTCCTCGGTTGTATGATGTAATATCAAATACTATGTGAACTTTCCCATGTTTTGTGGACTTTAACAGCAAAGCAAGTCTTCAGACTTCTATGTTTGTCAGGAAATACACATGTTACCAATGAAGTTGACAAACAAAGCTATTGAAATCAACAACAAAGCTATTGAAATCCACAAACATCTGGACAACTTCAACAGGAAAGAAGAAACCTTAAAAGGAAACAAAATCTGGCTCCCAGTTTTGAAATACAAATAGAATCAAAACTCAACACTTACAAAAGAATTCCACCCAGGGACAGAGGGATTCCCAGCAGATAATGGCCCATCAACCAACCATTAGCCAAACAGACACTAACGAGCCTTGCATTTCTATACCCAGAAACTAACCATTCAATTACACAAATTTACATATCCTCCCCAACAGGGGTTCACAGCATATAAACTCCACACACACCCCTACACAACCATTCTCTGAGGATGCCACCCACAGATGTAGGTGAAATGTCAGAAAGAAACGATTCCAGAACACGGCCTCACAGCCCGGAAACAACCCAAGGAAAATCTATGGATGCCGGCCGTGAAAGCATTCGACTTCAGATTTAATTGTTCCTTTTTCACAGAGTCTGCTTTGGCTTTCTTGCAACTTTGCATGACATTATTAGCCCTTCTTGCTGCTTCTAGCTTAGTACTTTTAGAAGGAGTCTTGAAAGCAAAGAGAACATGGAAATGATACCAACAAATTAGGCAATCAATGCATTTCTCATTTCTTTACTGTTTTAGCTTGCTGAACAGCTCCAGTATGTTGCATATGGTCATTAACTGTAAGCAACAGTGTAAAGAAGAAACTGAATAAAAAAATAAATAAAATAAAATAATAAAAAAGGGGGGGGGGAACTATCCACTGATACTAAAGAGAACCAGACAGACTGTGAACATTTTTCATAAGAATACGTTATGTTTGGACCTTCTGGAACTTCTTTTAGGGTATTTTTTTAAAGCAGCCACTAGAAGATGACTTTAGAATATAAGAGTTAAGGGCATGGCAGCCTTCCAAATTCCCATACTCGGTAAACCCAGATGTTACCTGTCAAGTTACTCATAGCTTTAACAGATCTGTCACAAGGTCAAACAAATACAATTTCCCCATTACTTTCCTTGGCTCCTTTTCTTAAGCCTTCAGTTAAGATCAGGGGAAGAGTTGAATCACAGTCATTGACCTTATGTATTTAGTCACGCTGCTTTATTCTGATGTTTTAAAATTTCAGACATATACTGGGCTTTATAGCACAGTAGTATAACATACTGTAAACCCTGTTGTGAGCATGTACTACAGGCTTTGGCCTATTTTTATGGCTGGCCTAGGATGAGAGACTAGTGGTCTTGTGTGTGCACAAAATAGAATTTTAAACATTGTTATGGATACAAAATGGATCAGTTTTAAGTCATCAGGGAGGGAAGAAAAAAAATGATGAAGACTTTTTTTATAGGTTAATGGGGATGTTAACGCTAATCATTCCAGGTTCTCCACAATTTTTAGCAGCAACATGGGAACAAGTATGCAAAACACAGTTGACCTGAATTACAGTCAACATGAATATCAATCTAAGAAAGTTGTGTATTTAGGAGTTTGGCCAAGTGTATGTATTCTTGCTCTTTCTGCACTTAACCTATTCACTTGAAGTGGACTGACTGCTGGATCTAGTGAATTCAGGGGTGGGCAACATGCAGCTCTTGGGACGTCTGCAAGCCCCAGGGCTCTTTTTACAGCCCTTGACCTTTCAAGACTCCCCAATTTGCCCTTTTTCTGGACAGAAAAAAGGGGGCTCTATTGGAAAATCTCCCCCAGAACAACAATTCACCTTTTATATCAGGGATGAGCAAATTTGGGGGGGGCAGCAAAAAAATCAGCATTTTTTGCCATCAAACCACACAGAAAGCTCCACAAATGCATGAAAATATGTAGAAGTAGCCCCATCCCCCACAAGCACCCTAGAACCTTGTACTTCCCACAAGTACCTTAATTTTCCTCTATAGTCCCTCTCAAAATGGCATCAGGAAGCGACATAACATTACTTCCTGTCACCATTTTGAGAGGAGCTGCAGAGGAAAACAGGTATTTAGGGCATACGGGGAGGGGTGCATGGGGATTCCTAGGGGTCTGTGGCCCCAACACAGTTTGGCCATCTCTCTTAAATAAATCTCTCTCTGGCTTTTCTTCGCAAATGAAGATTCAGGAAGGACTCATCCCACTCTTTCTGCAAGTGCGCTGATGACTAAAAAGGCCAATCCGAGATAAACATGTCCGGTTTCAGAAAGCACAGCAGAAGGTCTCCTTAGGTGATGTTTCCAGGTTGTGATTCTTTCTGCGTTGTCGTTTCTCTTCAAGACTTGTTCGGTGTGAGCTCTCAAATAAGGCTGCAGCATTGTGGATAGTACGTCTCCATGCCTCCCGATGTGAGGCCATGGTGGACCATTGTTGGTGATCAATTTGGCCGAGCCTGAGATATTGTTTCAGGGAATCCTTGTAGTGCTTTTTTGGAGCGTGCGTCTTACACTGACCCGTGGCGAGTTCACCGTAGAGTACTGTTTTTGGGAGGCGATGGTCCTCCATCCTAGAAACGTGCCCTGCCCAGCGCAGCTGTGTTCTCAATATCATGGCCTCAATGCTGGTGATCCCTGCTTGCTCAAGGACAGCAACATTCGTCACATAGTCAGTCCAGTGTATATTTAGGATTGTACGTATACTGTGCTGGTGAAAGCATTCGAGGAGTCGTAAGTGTTGGCGATAAATGACCCATATTTCAGACTCGTAAAGGAGAATAGACAGTACAATGGCTCTATACACACTGATTTTTTTGCTTCGCCTCAGGTGTTTGTTACTCCAGACTCTTTTGTAAAGTCTTCCAAATGCGCTATATGCCTTTGCTAATCTGTGATCAATCTCTTTGTCAATCTTGACATCTGAGGAGATTATGCTTTCCAGGTAGGTGAACTGCTGAAGGGACTTAAGCACAGATTTGCCTACGGCAATGTGGGGGTGATGGTGTTCGTCCTGTGGTGCAGGCTGGTAGAGAACATCCGTTTTCTTCAGGTTGACTTCCAGCCCAAACAGCTCTGCAGCTGTTGCGAAGCAGGGTGTTAGGCGCTGCAGAGCTGCTTCTGTAGATTGCAGGGTGTCCCATATTGTTTAGCATTTTTTTAAAAAATTGTTTTTCAAACCTAGAAGTGGACTTCTGACTGCATCCAATATTATGGGCTCTCCCACATGGAAGGTCTATGTTTATTTTTGCATGTTGTGCTCTGATCAAAGGTGTCATGCAACACCCAATGAAGAGAGAAGTGCTGAGAATTGTTTACAGTAAAAATTCTGTATGTTCAGCCAACCAGTTAACTCTGAGAAGTTAACAGTTTGACAGGGACAGATGACAATCAGGTGCTTAGGAAGAGGAACATAGCAGTGTATTCCATATGAACAACTGTAAAAGGATCACCATGGAGAAAGAGGATTCAGGGGAATAGTCAACAGAGGAGAATCCACAGATGTCATGATGAGAGCTGGGTGCTAGGCTTGGGTACCACTAAAGAGATCCCCTAAGAACTAAAATAAGACTGTGTATAAAGCCTTCAGTCCAAATGGATGGAGCCATTCTGTCCGAGAATGAGCCAAAGACAATTGGAGTGACTGGTCCTTCTACTTTGGAGAAGAAAGCTGCAGATTCTGAGTCAAATTGATTCCAGTAGCTAGGTGAACACAACTATGTTTGATGTTATACAGTAGGACCCCCGTATCCACTGGGGATTGGTTCTGGGGGGCTTGGATACTGAAAACCATGAATAATAGCAAACACCATTGAAAATAATGGGACTTCTAGTTTAAAATACCATGGAGTTGCCTTGGAGGACCTAGAAAACGGCTAGAGCAGACACATTTTCTAGGCAGACTCTATGTTTTGTGTCTCTATGTGTACTGTTTTGTGTCCAGTGGATAACTGAACCAGTGGATAATGAATCAGTGGATACAGGGATCCTACTGTAACGGTTAGGCAAACAAGAAATATTTTTATAATAGAACTGTAATATATACAAATATACTTATGTACTGAAATGAATCTAACAAGAATATTTTATATCTCCATGTGGAGCATCACTATTTTGCTATGTGTGGATTAATAAATGGTTAGCTCTTTAATTGATGAAAATAAATACTAAATAGATATAGCTACTGAAACTCCTATTAATAATTTCCTAAATCTCAATGCACGACAGTATTTAAGGGGAAGTTCCTCATTGACCTGCCTATATATGACTCATACTATATGCTCATCTATAACAACTCAGGGCATCACGTAAGGACCTCTGGTTAAACCTACCATCTTGTCCTTTGGGGAACATGCTTATTTCACAAGGTTTTCTTTTGGTGTTTTGGCGTTTTTGGCAGTCCGTGTAGCTCCCAGATACTCCTAGGTGCAGAAGACCCACCCCAACTGCCCACCTCTTTACATGAGGGAGCTTTTGCTATCATGATATGTTGCTAGACTCACTGTGTGAAGGAGGTGTGGAGGGCATGGTGATATGATGAAGTTCAGTGGAAGGTACTGATGACTCTAAATGGCTTGGAACCCAAATAATATGAAGGCATGTTTCTCCTGATATCAGTTTGCCCATACATTGAGATCTTCAGGTGAGGCTCTTCTCCAAGTAGCCTTGTTAAGGAAATACACCATGTGACAAAAGGGGGAGGGTCTACTGTGTGGTGATCTGTTTATTGTGGAATACTCTTGCGCAAAGGAACAACTAGTGCCATACACAAAAATATGATTGTTACCAGTTGAAATTATTTGGCACCAAGTCGAAAGTATTTTCAATATCCCATATTTTAAGTGGGGCTAACATTAGTTAGTATGTTCTATTGTCTAAGCTGCCTCTTCACTGTTTCATTATAATCTTTTACTGCCCTATCTCATATTGTATTTCTTCCCTTTTGTATTTTTTGGATGGCTGTACAAGGATGAAGGACTTGTTTGTAAGAAAGTGAGTGAGAAAATAAATAAACAAATAAATAAATAAATGTAAGAGATAGAAAATATTTTGTGTCAAGTCTAGTCAGGTTCATTTTCATTTGCCCTAAATACTAGGCTGTCTGCTCTCTACACTTCACTACCATACAACTCGACACATAAATTGTTGTGCACATTTAAATTGTCTATAACTAGTCTGCTGCCAGACAGTAATAAAAATATATTAACTTTTCTGATCAAATTTTATGATCTTTCCCATTTTCTTTCTGGATGGGTTATTGTTCCACATTATTCTTTAATTTGTTGGTTGTTAATAGGTTTTAATATCTTGTCACGTTGACTCTGTGCCAAACAGAAGCCCTAACTATCTTTTGAACATCTGTTCAGGCTATTAATAGCCTAGAGTATGATTTTTCAGACAGTTGTAAATGTGAAACAATGGCACAAAATTGCCTCTTTATATTTTCAGCCACTAACAATCAGTATGCACCCCCCCCATAGCGGTAAACACAGGGCCCTTTTATGTTAGAATCTCTTTGGTGAAAAAGCCTAAATGTGCCTAAATATCTCCTAAAAGCGTAGTGAACATGTTTGTTTGTTTGGGGAGGATACAAGTGGGAAGAAGCAAACTGATGGGGGATTGATAGCACATTATCCATTTTGTGACTGAGGATTAAAATCCTATTATCCATTCAAAAATACCTACTGATTCTATGTTTATATCTGTAATCTCAAGAAAGGTTGTAATTCACTTTAAACTTCCTCAGAACAGTGTAGTGACATTAATATATAAACACGTTTTGTTTGCATAAGCACGTTCCTGATTCTTGTGTCCGTAACTTTGGCCTCCCTCACTGTTGAGACGGGGACTGAAAGTGCTTCATGACAGCAACTTACTTTTATTGTTTCTCTGTGTAAATAGTAAAATGGATTATGATCCTAAAAAATAGCCTTAGGGAAGCATAATCCATGTAGCAAGCAAGTCGCTACTGCTTGTCTCCTAATGGGTGTCTGGTGCCCTCTTGGATGCAGGGCATGATTCAGTGGTGGCCTGTATTATGCTGGATTCTATATATGCCTTGGACGATCATCTTTTTAATATGCTGTCAGAACACCTATGACCACCTTCCGTAACTAGTAGTAAGAAGAACCAACTTTTCCCATTTGAATCCATCTGGCCGTTGAACTGTCCATAGAAGGCCTTTCACTAGGTGTCTTTCCAGGAGTGTCATGTATGGGTTCTTGTGGAAAGGGCCTTCTCTGTGGTTGTATCCTAACTGTGGAACTCACCCTGGGAGATCCTCCTGGCATCTTTCTCATCCTTAAGCCATGGTGCAAAGCTTTCCTTTTTAGTGTGCATGTGGTGTCTTATCAAATTGGCTTAAATTCATGTTTTTGTTCTGGCTCTGACAGAACATTATCTTTTGTGCTTCTGCTCTTTTATTTGGTACGCTTGGCTTGCTAGTATGTGTTCTGTAATTCTGCAATATTCTGCACCGGATTTTGCAGAAACAGATTAAAAAAAAAAGTTAGATGATGATGATGATGATGATGAAGAATAGGTGATCCATAAAATCCAATGAAGAATTTGAAGCTGAAGGTCAGAAATTAAATTGGTTCTTATACAAGCAACTGGTGTAAAGATTTACAATAGATCTAAAGTTGGAGGGTATTAAAATGAAATGGATGAGATTATTTGGGGAAATGACAACAAGTCCCATTGCAAAATTCTACAAAATGTTACTGAGAGAGAATTAGAACAGGAGCCTATTAAGGAAGTAATGATAAAATGGGCTGTCGATGTAGGTCACCCAGTTGATCTGGAAAATTGGGAAAGGACCTGCAGGACAAAAAACACCACAAAGATGTACTTGTTGCCAAGACCTAAAAGAAAACTTTCTGAAGATGATGCACAGGTGGTATCTGACACCAGTGAAGTTAGGTAAAATATACAAACAAATAACAATAAATGCTGGAAATGCCAAAAGGAACTAGGCTGCTTTTTACACATGTGGTAGAATTGCTCCAAAATAACAAGATTTTGGAATAAAATTCATAGAATAATTAAGGAAATCTTTGATAGAATTTACCCATAACCCAGAAACTTTCTTATTGAATATGACAAACTTCACGAACAAAGATGATGAAATAAAATATGGAAGAGTGATTCTATATTTGATAATGTCTGCTACAGTTCTCTTGTCAAAGAACTGGAAAAAGGGAAATGTGCATGGAATTTTTTTTCCAGAAGCTGGAATTAAAAATACGATATCATTCTGACTAGAAGACTACTTAAGAGGAAGCATAGGATGTGTTGTATGGGTTAGATATAGTTTGCCTTTTTGTTTATTTTGTGTTTAGACGTGTATTTGATGTATTAGATATTTTGTTTTTCTGTCTGTTTTATTTGTTGATTGCAATTTATTTTTTAATGTTTGGAATATGTGTTTTGATAAATAAATCTTTAAAAAGTAAAAGTTAAATAATAAAGAGCTGAAGACTCTGGCCACCTGGCCCAACAACAATAGCCTAGAGACAATCTAAATCCCCTTCCTCCCAACTAACTTTCAGCTTTCACCCACTACTACTCCTACTACATCCTAGATGCACTTGTTCAAGACATCTGTTTCATGTTCAAGACCAATGCATGTATGGATGTGTCACACATCCACTAGAGGGGAAGGATAAAAATGCCATACAGTCAGTCCAAGAAGCAGTGAAAAGCAATTACATGATCAGAAGGCAAATCAATAATAAAGCACTTTCAAGAACTTTCAAGTGTGGTAGTGGTGTGTCTCTTGAGACTTCTTTTTCCATGTCCCTTTGTATAAGCTCCCTAATAATGGGTTTTACAGGAGAAGAGTGGTGGGCAGTGTGTGTGGATAGGTGGACAGAGCTGTGGCATATATGCATAATATCAAATGTCTATTGGCTACTTAATATGTGAAGCAACCTCCTTCCTCAAAATTGCCCCACTGTTTTTATCCTTTTTTTTCTTCCAACAATCAGTTGAACCTTGTGTTCTGGCTGTGGAACTTTCAGAACATTCCCAGTCCTCCAGAATTGGTTTTGGATACGGGGGCATGCACTTGGATGTTTGGGTTTTTAGTGGTGTCCCCAATCTATTGTTTCAAACTGATTTATTTCAAAGGCAAGGGAATTTTGTAGCACCTTTGAGACTGAGAGAAAGAAATTGCAGCATAAGCTTTCATAGACTTGGTCTGCTTTCTCAGATGCATGGTCTGCTTCCTCAGTTAGTCTCAAAGGTGCTACAAGATCCCCTTGCTTACTGATGTTGCAGACTACCATGGGACATCTAGCCTATGCAGGAATATACAACTAAAGCACTTCCTGTGAACAGAGAGTCTCAATTTGTTGATTGAATGATAATTATCATAGACAGAGAATATCACCAGAAATTGGTTACTTTCCTCTTCTCAGATTGCTGCTATGACTATGATCACCTGGCTGTATCAGAGGTTTTTGGGAGCTTCTTCAGACATTTCAAAATCTGTCATCTTGTGTCTTGTAACTCAATCCATTTCACCTCTATTTCACCTTACAACAACTTAATTTAATTGTATCCCTGTACCAACATATATTAAAATGACTTTGTTCAGTCCCTTCAGCAAGTGTTCACCAGCTGTAATACTAAAATAGACAAGGTAACAATATTGGCTACTTTAAAAAATGTAGCTGCAAGGTTTATTTAGAAACATCTATGGCAGTACAATTACTGTAGGGAAAAATTAAAGTTTTAACATAAATATCTCTTTAGCATGCATGGTGTTAATATCTGAAACTCATTGAATCAGGGCACTTTTTGGCAGAATTGGTAGATCTTAATGATACTTTGCTGTTCTGTTTGTTTATGTGTATTTGTGTTTTGTCCCAGCAATTCTTCCAGGAATGACTTGGCAGTGTCCTAGCTATGTTAGTGAAGTTAATTGTCAAAGCAAAATGATAATATTATGAAGCTAATACTTCCAGGATGTAATGGAGACTCTGCAGTCTCCAATAGAATCAAATGTTACAGACAGTCTGGGTTTTTAGGGTGCATTAATTTCGCCTAGTTGCTTGTCTGCCTTGCATCGACACAAGCAGCAGATAGGATGGTAGATGATCCGTGTAAAATAAACCTTCCATTATTTATCTTGGCTTAGATGAATTGAGCGAGGTTTTTCAGTGTCTTTGAAATGAGTCTGATATGGCAGTCACATCCCCCACCCACCCAAACTGGATTCAAATGCAGCGACCATAATATTTTTGCTTCCTTACCCTTCTCCCTCACATTTGTATTCTGTACTGCTCATCTTTTACAGTTATTGGTAATAATTTACATTTCTTTGGCCCCTTCTTTCTTTCTAGTTGAACACTTGGAATGTTTCATCTGTTGTATATTCTGACATTGAGATTAATCACGATGGAGAATCTGGATAGCCACTCCTGAAAAATTATAAAATACAGTTTTATATTGTTGTAATGTCAGAAAGCACACACATACCGCATACTTTCATCATGTTCTTGCTGTGTGTTCTTACATCTGCCTGGAGAAACTCATACCTCCTGTTCACTTCAGAAAGTTACTCTTCTCTGTGAGGGACTTTAAAAAAAGTGGTGAGGAGATGGAGTTTGGATGATCTCCCTGTTTATTCGTTGTTTACCCAATTTGGGAGTTTCTTAATAGGAGTAATAGGATGGATCAGTCTGTAGCGTTTGATTGGTGGTAACTGATTCATGTAGAACACTACTTTATGCTGCCATTACAATGAACATTCATATATGTGAACCATAGCTTGAGTATTTATTAACTATTGCTATGGCTAATGTTTGATTTTTATGCCAGTTTTAGATAGCCTTAGTGCCCTAGCCAAAGGTCTGCCACAAGAACGAAGGCCTGGACTCAGGCTTGATAGTATAAACTTTTGGGAAAGCACAGGTCATGTTTTCATAGAAATGAACTTGCTAAAAGAGTACATTTTCACAGACAGAAAAACTTTGGGAACCTGGAGCTCAAGAATATAATTACCACTATATATAACTACCACTTCGTGTTGGGAGCAGGGACCTACAAAAATTTGCTTTGCCATTTTTGATCCCCAAAGAGATGCACAGTGTGCTTTAACAAGGAAGTTTTAAAAACAAAAACATAACATAATAACTGGTGAAACAATAGAATACAATGGAAGCTTTCCTAGGGAGAGAATTCCAGAGCTGAGGCACTGCAACTGAAATTCACAACCCAAAATTTATCAAGAGCAGCACAAGTGTTATGCGAATTGCGTGGGGTCCGTGGGTCCTACTCATGACCTCTGAGTTCTGATATTATATTGGGGAATTTTAATTAGCTCAAAGTTATGACTGTGAGAGGTTGGGTAACTTTGGGATCTTTACACTTGTGTATACTAGTACTCACTGAGGAGACTCCAAAAATGAAATAAAAATGTTTTTATTGAAAAAATAACCACAGAAGCATTCACACATGTACTCACGTTCACAAGCAATCACACAAGGCTAATGAAGTATTAGAAGGGAGTATTTGTATAGAGGAATAGGTTCAAGGAATTGGCTATAATCACCTATCCGGAGAGCAGAGGTTGATGCAGCAAAGATGAACTCAGACTTGAATTGAGGTCCGCACAGAAGATGGGCAGAGTAATGGCATGTGGAAACTGTGCACATATGGCTATGATTTGAGGGTTATATTTATATGCAATACTTAAGGGGTGTTCTGAGAGTAAAAACAATGGCTGGGTGAGTTTCCCACAGATAGACAAAGAAACTCCGGCTTCGTTGATTGCTACTAATGGTTGGAACATTAATGTTGATGGGTTTTTGGCTACCTCTATTGTGGATGGGAGAAGATGCAAAGGAAAGACGTTTGCAGGGATGAGTGTGGACAATAGGTGTTCCGGTCACTGTTTGTTTTGAGAGTATGACTCACTGCCAGATGCATCCAGAGAAATTAGCACATTTCACCCTAACAACTGTCTAAGGGGGCTTTGCTTAATCTCATCCTGTGTGTGCTTTAGATGTTTTAAAACATCTAAAGTGTGGAGAACCTCTGCCCACCCCAATTCTTATTCAACTGCAATTTCTCTTTGTCCCAGCCAGTGAAGGAAGATGTGAGTTATAGTCCAATGGCATCTGAACCACCCCACTTACTCCATCCCTGGTTAAACACATACCTGAATTGATATATGTGTATCTGGATGGATTAGGCAGGATTGTTCCCTATTCAGTATATGTTGACTAGAACGCCCAAGTTACCTATGCATATTTTGTGAAATTGCTCTCAGTTATGCTGTTCCCAGCTATTAGTTTGGCACCAGATATTTCAGTGTTAGCTGTGCTATACTTTATTAGCATGAGTGTAGTGCTACAGATACAACAAGCCACAACTCTAAATTGCAGTGTCATATATTTTGCTGACCATGCATGGAGATCAACTATGCTCTTATATGTTATGTTCAATGTAATAGCATGTATAAGATGTGCCTATTTTTGGTGAGATAAGGACTGTTTGTTTGTTTGTTTGTTTTGTAGCTGTAGATGGGAGCTTTGTGGCGAAAATCACACTAAACCTTAATTGCCTTTGCCTAGAAATAGCAGCACAATGTGGAAATAGCAGCAGAATCTAATCATGCATTGCTTCCTTAGTTCCTGCATGGGACATGACCATAGTTGATGAGTTTTTCATTCAAGTAACCCTCGACCTCATAAAATTGGACTCATACCTGAAGCCCACCCTTTATAATGCCAGATTTTTTTCTCATTTTCAGCCCATGCAGTTAACTTGCATCTAGTTTTAAAGCAGTGTTTTAAAAGAATCAATTTCATGGTGAATGCATCTAGTCAAACAAGCCATTTAAACAACATCTTACTCGTGTGTAGCAGACCATTTTACAAGTACCTGATAGTTTTACAAGCCTGTGTTTCAGACAGGGTAATTGGTTGTCTCTGATATGTGAGTTTGGACTTAGACTCATTAACTTTTTTCAGTGAATATTTCGCAGCTACGCTTGTTCAATACCAGGCACTCTTTGTAATGCCACTTCTATTTGTAGTATGTGATATACTGCAAATAGATTATAAAGGAAGAATTTTAACTTAGAGGCACAAATAAATTATGTGTTGTTGCCCTTCACATCCCATTAGACTTGATGTATCTCATAATATATCTCATTATGATCTCTTTACTATTTAACCAAAACCATCATAGTTTCTTAATCTGCATGTGTTTGTACATTTATACAAATAACATGTTGGCTGTATTGGGACATAACAATAAGCCAGAAGAGCAGTGAATATTAGCTTACTATTATGTGGGAGTACATTGCCTGTTGGTATACATTGTCCAATCACTCCTACTTGAATCCTTCTCTTATTAGAAACAGCTAAATTAACTAGGTGCTCTTGAGAAAGCAATAGCTTCCCATTATGGACCCTTGCTTGTTGCCATCATCCAAAAGCCAGGAAGAGCAAAATGGTGTAAAAAAAAAAACTTGTTTCAAACTGTGGTTTCTTAGGGGAGCAACAAACCAAGAATCCACATTCAGACATAAGAGGGAATTGTGTGAAGTCGAAGGCTTTCACGGCTGGCATCCATAGAGTTTCCTTGGGTTTTTTTCCAGGCTGTGAGGCCATGTTCTGGAATAGTTTCTTTCTATTATTCTGGAACCTGGCCTCACAGCCCAGAAAAAAAACAAGGAAAATCTAGTGAATTGTTGCTTCCCCATTCATTTCTGGATAGTTTTGCTTTTCCCACTGAGGAGAAAAGCCCAGGGAGCAGAGTCGGTCTGCAAACAAGCAAATAACTCATGAAAAACAGGTGAGAAACCTCAGCAATTTTGGCTTATTGTTATTTCCATGTGTGATGATAGAGTGGTATACGTATGAACAGCTAAAACTATGTATACAGTTTTGTTCTAGGCAGAGAGCCTCTGATATCTATACCAGTTTTTTTTCTAAACTTGCATCCCCAGATGTTTTTATACTTTGACTTCCAGAAACCCTAGCAAGCCTTGCCAGTACTCAAGGATTTGGGGCGGTGTAGTCTAGCATCTAGAAATCCAAGCTGAGGAACTACTGATCTATACTGTATATGTTTATTGTTCGTTTGAAGCATTTCTGGTTTGCCTCCTAGCCCAACATGGTGGCTCTGGGTGCTTGCCTGTTAGCAAACTCCACCCACCCTTGCACGTCTTATCAATCAGCTTTCAACGTCCGCTTATATAGGGAATTACAAATTAAATCAAATTGCTTGCCCCAACGAGCTGGGATGCGCATTCCTCCTGCTGTTTTTTAAAAACGTTGGGAAAAGCCATAAATGCTTTCCCTATGCAGCATATGATGGATTTGCCCCCCGCCTCCTTCCCAATACATTGAAATGATGTGGGATGCCATTTAGACTGATCATATTCTTCTTGCATTCCTTGAAGAGTATTTTTGCCATTTAGACAACCCCGTACAAAGAAAGCATGATGTTGGTTTATTCTATTTATTTATTTTGTTTTATCCATTTATATCCCTCCTTTCTCCCGATAATGGGACTCAAGGTGACTAACAACATATTTAAAGTTTAAAGTTGGGAAAGTGTGTCTAGTAGGCTTTGTAAATGGTTAGAAAAATATAGGTTGGATCCAGATGAACCTATATCAGTTGGATCCTCTGGTTCGAAAAAGGGGAGGCAATTTTTCCTTTCCTCTCTTTCTTCTTCAGCCCCATGTGCCCTAAAAAGCTACTCCAGATTGCTGGGGAAACCCTCCAGAACAGCATGGGAAGGTAACATGGAGGGCTGTACAGGGAAGGAGGAATCCATAAAGTCAGGATCTCAGACTCTTTGCCAAGCAAAAGGAGACTTTCTGTTTGTGGAAGAGCAAGGGATTGTCTAAACGGTGAAAAAAAACTTCATAGAATCCGCTGGGCATATAACCTGTCTAAATCAGAAAAGAGATCAGAAAAGCAAGTTTCCCTAAGAGATGTGTGAAGACAATATTATCAGTTGACAAGATCAAAAGCTACTACAAAATTATCATCATCATCATCATTATTTAATGCAGCAGCTATAGGCTGTCAGTGTAACAAGGTGCTGTCTGATTAACTAAAGCATATATTTACCATGATGATTTATGTTGTTGGATAATAAGGAAGAATGATGATTGGCTAAAATGTTTTCCTTCAAGGAACATGATGTGCTTTTTAGTAGAAAATGGTGTTGACTAGTTCTTGAAAATCAGTTTCTACATTTTGATAACAGAGTAGCTGTTGCGTCTGTTTTCTTTTTACATGTCAGCTTCCCAGAATAGTAATGCTTGTTCTTACAGAGCCTGCACTTTGTATGAAAGCTTTACTCTTTAATATGTGCAAATGATACACTTCAGTAGTCTTGTTGCCAGATGGTAGTCTGCCTACCTTGGTAAGTAAAGATATCCATATAGTTTGTAGGTCAGTGAACACAGGTCTGTCAGTAGGGGGTGTGTGCTAAGCATTCTTTACATTAGCAGTTTGTGAAAAAATCTCAGGTTACTCAGCCATTTTTTCTCAGCTTAGCACCAGCTGCCTTTGTTATCAAGTGGCTCCAGTGGAACTGATTTTTAACTTTTTCTACAGTTTTGGCTTCCACTCCGAATGTAGTTGTCAGATTGTATTTGCTAAAACAAACACCAACAGTCCTTGGTATTGTGTAAAGGATATAATTAATATACCAATATCAATATCATTCCTCCTTTTTCAACTGTGCAAAAATTATAGTGGGTATTCCTGTCATTACACAACAATTCAAATTCCTTAGTGGGAAATGGGCGAACAAATGTTATGAAATCAAGACCCTAAGTGGTTGCATTTCTTTAATTAGAGATTTGGATCCAGACCACTCAGTTAACCAGGATTTAACCCCATTTAAATCAATGGTACAAGTCCATCATGACTAATACAAGTGACACTGCAAAGCCTAATTAATTAAATCTGGCTTAACTCATAGAATATTGTGCTTGGAATTAATTATGATAGGATTTAATGGCTGTTATTTTAAAAAAATTCAAACCCTAATGTTGTCAGTTCAGCTACGGAAAAACAAATGTAGAATGGATAACTAGATATGATCTCTTAACTGTATAAGTAGGGGAAGGGTTATTCTGGGAGCTTTATTCTAATAACAGATTTTTGTTTCTATTGAATTATTATTCCTTAATAACTTAAATATACATAGTAAAAAATTTCCTATCATTGAGTGATAGGTGGTGCATGCTTATCTTTCCATCCTTGAAGTGTCAGCCTGTTTACAGCTCTAAGGGAAATTCTACAGTATCTTGTTTCTACAATAACCTTTGGATTTTTTTATTATTTAAAAAATATTTACACAGAAAATCACAAGTAAATGCTTGTTGTAGTAAAACCAAGGCAAGTGGTTTTAAGAATTAAGGATTCTGTATTGGGATAGGTAACCACTGCCTCTCCCCCTGGGTACCATTTACACGATGAAAATGTAGTGGGAAGAATTCGTTTTGAACCCTGGTTGTTTACACGTACATTGGGTCGGGCATGTGATTTTCGGAAGGGGGGCCACCTTTTATCCCACAACCTGCGGGACTTCCAGTCCCACGGTTTGTGGTGGTTTTTTAAAAAGACACTGGAGGATTCAGAAAATCAGAAATGTAAACAGCCCAGGACAAGCTATCTCGGTACTAGGTGATGACCGGAAATGGTGACTGGGGGCGGGCTCAGAGATCAGCGACCAGAAAAGGAGGGGTCAGTCACCCGTTCAACAGATTCAGCCTCACCAGCTGAAAACAAAGGCATCCCTTCCAGCTGCATAAAGGTTTGTGTGTGTGTGTGCGTGTACTAAATCACCCTGTTCAATGGATTTCTACACTGCAAACCCTTCAGCTTTAACCTTTTCCTCTCCTGAATGCTGGGTTTAAATTTTAAAGAGAGAGTAAATTATAAAGAGATCGTGGGTGGAGGATCGCCCATTCATCCCCTGCATGCATATCCTCCCTGGGTCTGAACGGATAATCAAACATTCATCCATCCCCCCCAAGGCACAGTAAAACATGCCAGCATCTGGGTGGATGATCACACATTCATTCATCCCCCCACAAGGCACAGTAAAAAATGCCAGCATCTGAGCGGATGATCACACATTCATTCACACACACCCCACAAGGCACAGTAAAAAATGCCAGCGTCTGGGTCTTTCAAAATGCCTTGTGTGTCCTCGTCTTATGATCCCCTGCACTGGCTTGAAACCTTCACTCCACAGCTGCCTCTGCTTACAGGGTTAACATTTTAAAGAGACAGGACAACTGCAAGCCTCTGGCCCCCTGCACTTGGCTTCCTGGCTGAAAGCATACTGGCTTGGGCTTGTGTGTGTGCGTGGGTGCCGGGCTCCAATCCACTCTGCTTTTGATCTCTCTCACACTCCCCAGCACCAACTGATTGCTCATTCCTCCCCAGTTTAGCTGGCTTTAGTTGGTGTTCTTTCATTTCTAAAGGAAAGCACAGGGTTTAGCCACTGATCGCTCCTTCCTCCCCGGATTCCTCCCCTCATCCCCTCAGCACCTCATCCCCAATGCAACAATCATTCATCCCCTCATCCCCAACCAGAAGCCTGAACAAACATTTGAGCCAGCCAATAGCCTCACTCATGGCACGGAACTCTAAAGGAAGTACGTCACTGAGGTTGTGAAAAAACGAGTAATTGCATCCTTGATTGACAGCTAAAAAAAAAATCCCAGGACCGTAAACTTGTGTAAACAAAAAAACCCCGGGATAGTATATAGTGGGAGAAGGTACATATCACGGGACGGGATGCCATGTAAACAATGATCCCAGGATCTCCCGGGATATCCAGTTCAGAGACAAAAATCATGTAAACAGGGAGGGACAAATACGGGATCAAGAAATCCCAGGACGCCCCGCGACAAAAACTACTGTCTAACTGGCACCCTGGTGTTTTAGCTACAACTCCCACAGTCCTATTGGCCATGCTGGCTGGGGCTTCAGGGAACTGAAATACAAAACATATGGAGGGCCAAAGAATCCCCACCTCGGCTCTGTATAATGGGTTGCATCCAATATAGCACAAGTGCAGTGACTTATGCAGTGGGAATTCTGTATCCCCTTCTTCTCATTGTACCCCCTTATGACTTGGGCAATATCATTTTAATGCATTAAAAAAATTGATTAAGGACATGAATGTTGGCTAGCAAGTTGGGGTGCTTGAGAAATTTGAGCTTTGGAAATCCATGTACCAAACACCCTGATTAACACCACTTTAATTGATGTATGTATTGGAACTTGGTTAATCCACCACCCATCATGATTCTCAGTTCCAAAAATGATAAATATAAATATGCATACGTTGGAAAATATACCATTGTGCAAGCAAAAGCTTGTTTACTACTTTCTTATTATCTTATTGTGATAATTTCCAGGAATAAGGAGCTCAAAGTAATTGTTGCTGTCTTCAAGGAAATGGACACACTGCAAGTTAGCATGATCTCAAAATTTGATAACTAGATCTCTTTTTGTAATCATAATTAAACTCTCATATGTGTCTAGGTGGTAATAGTTATAGGTTAAGATAAATTCTGAAAATGAAACCATGCTGTTCATAAACGCTGCTTGTTGGAATTCTTTTTCATTGTGTTCCATGCATTTTGAAAACAGTTAGCCTTGGCCCGTGTCACATGTACATGTAAGTCTTTCAGACACATACTCCATGTTTTAAAATACAGACATATTGATAGGATGGTGCCTGTAATTCACTATTTATAAAAACACTTATAGGTCACAACATAGCACTTCTATTTCAGGAATATCTTGGAAATAATTCTAAAAATGAGCATCTAAGATTCTTCCCACACTTTCTGTTTTAAAAAGATGAAAGTTAAGTTAAAGAGTGCGGATAGCAACTAACTTTTCTTATTTTCCTTCTTTTTTAACAACTAGATCAAAAAATATTTGGAACTCGAACCACTTGCACGAGGAAAGCGCTGGATACTTAAGCCCTGTTCCTTGGACAACATGGAAGCCGTAAAAGACAGCTTTGGCCTGCTGATAAATTTACTAGAAGACAGAGACCTTGAGCCTTCAAGAATGTGAAGAAAACTGGAATGGTTCTCAGATTGCATTGTACCTGTTTGTTTCGCTCCCGAATAATGGCTTGGTATAAAGAAGACTATGTTAGAGCTTGCAATAAATATATTTTTGCATTTAGTCTTGGAAGCCTGTTTATACATTCTGTGAATCAGGTTCATGATTTTTTCAGTAAACTACTGAAAGGGGAGCTCATCTTGTTTACCAACATATCTGCTCTATATGCTATTTCCCTGCATTGTCATTAGAAGAACTGTAATGTGGATTTTTGCTGCATGTACAAAACTAAAACCAGCTATAAATGGACACCAAAAGTTATCCTGAAATTATAGTCACTGAGAACCAGAGTATATCTTGAAACCAAGGAATGCATTTCTAATGCAAAGATTAATCAGAAGCCTTATTAAGTGCAGATACCTTTAACACTTAATTTGTTTCAGAGAAACAAACCATTGATGTAGCAGGAGGCATATCAGTGGACAATGAACATAACAGTATTTTGTTATGGATTTGGAGCCTCTTAAATGCAAACAAATAGCTTTTGTAAATGTAAATTAAGCAGATGATTGTGTAAAATGTTGATGAAAGGGAGGCTAAACTCCAGTCAAAATTATGGAGTGAGAACAAGACACAGGTTTAAGTAATCACTGGATGTATTCTACATAACTAGTATTATGCTAGAACTCCTAAGCCACAGAATCGTTGTTTTTTTTTAAGTCAGTGTCTTTTAATTGAACACAAATAGCCTATCTGTGTTTCTTAACTACCCCTATTTTCAGGGGCTTGGATTTATTTCAAACATTTAGTAGTTTTTAGCCAGATGCTAGGATTTTTGTGTGTGTGTTTGTTATGGTGGTGGTGGTTGTTATATGTGACAGCACTCCACTTAGTTCTAATAGATGTATCCCTTTCCCAGCGTTATTCAATGTTGATGTCCACAGATTGCTTCAGATTCAAAAATGCTTGGTTGTTGGAGCACTGGCCAAAATATAGTAATGGATCACTATTCATAAACTGAATTTGTACCTTGGATGTTATGTTTATCTACCAAGTAGAGGGTGAAATATCCCATTGTAGACTATTACACCATTGGTGATATTATTGCCTTTGAGTTTGTTGATGGGTGGGTGTGGGCAGGTCCAGGTTTTGTTTTTGTTTTTATTTTCAAAGATGAATGCTAATTATTTTTCACTTGTAAAAAAATGGGGGGTTTTTTAAAAAAATAATTTTATAATTTACTTAGGATTTCTTTGAATATTGGGATGTAAACTATCAAACACATTTCTCAGCATATAATGCACTTTGATTTGTGAACCTCTCATTTTTGATGGGTGAAATCTCCCATCTAACCTTTGAATTCCTTGTGAAGAATGCCATTTGATATAGTAGTAGCAGTAAAGCTACTAAATAGTATCTTTACGCATGGTTGTGGAGAGAAGGAGCTAGAAATGACCCAAAGGACAGAAATGACCCACAGTGATGGTTGTTTTTGCCATCATTTTTTTTTTACTTATTTCCATCCTGAAATGCCCCTTTTAGAGACTGACATTTTGAATTTTAAAAATAGTTACAATTCCAAGGCATCTTTGTTCATCTCCTGTGACCTAATTCCATCTGAAGAAATGAAGGTCATCTTAGGTAGGATGTGATTATTTTTTGCTGACACAAATGGTTTCCAGTTAGTTTTTGGCATAACAAGATTAAACCATTGAGGGTGCTAGGTGCAGTTGAAAATAACAGAGAGCTTTTAACTGTTTAGTCATCTCTAATGGAGAACTATACAGGAAAATAAAAAGGGCCCATTGTCATGACTTCAAAGGAATGCTTCCGCTAATATATGTGATTCAAACTATTTAAAGGGGGTTTTTTTCCTTCTATTTTTTTTCTCATGGTGTTATCCAATATTCTTGTGTGAAATGTGATAGAAGTGGTATCTAACTAGATTGCGATTGTGATTTTACATAGACTTACTTTGCAGTAAGCCACGTTGAATTTGGTGGAGCTTCCTTATTATTCAACCTGCACAGGTGCAGGATGCAGAACCTGTGTTGAAACAAACACACACAGGAGTCATACATGTATCAAAGGTTTTTCATCAGAAATTATGATACCTCAGCTAGAGGACTTACAAGCCGTTTCATTTTTATTGTTCTTTTGGTGGGTCTGTGTTGTAACTGGATTTCTATGTATCAGTAAAGTTTTTATATCTTTGAACACATCATTTTTTTTTAAAAAAAAAGTTAATGCCACATGTTCTGTCTAAAGTGTTCTTGATTGTGCATTTATTCTGTGAGCAGCAATACAGTTCTTATTCCACTCTGTAAGTTGTTTTTGTTTACTTCTTGCTTTGACTTTTCATCATATAGATGAAATAAATCCCATCAATGAAAATTACTGTCAATGGAAATCAATTACATAGTGAATTTTGCAATTTAAAAAACATAAAGAAGGTTGTTAGGGCATAACATTCTAACAAAACATCTGTTAAATTACTTTCTGGGTGTGTTTCTGTGTGAATATGTGCCCACATTGGGCTTTTTCTCAGACCCCTGACTGTCTGCAGCACTTTGGCAGAAAGAATAAAAACATTATCAATCAGTATCCAACAGCAACTGTTTTGACAAGTTTCTGTCAGACATCTAATGCTTTACAACTGTCAGTGGCTCCTTTTGTCTACCAGTTCTAAGATGTTCATTATGTTGTTTCTATGTTTATATCCTGTGTTATTATCTTTAGAAGTGCTAGCATTTTTTAACATTAAAAATGTGTACAATATTTTTCTCTTCCTGCCCACCCCTCCCCATTATTATGTGCCACATGGCTCAGCTTACATATTCAAATACTGTAAACAGAAGTATGTGTTGTGTTATTGAGCTTCTTGCATTTCATTATTTATAGAAGTTAACAGATTTTTGTACTTAACTCACTAACACAGTCCTCTCCCCCCTGCCCCGCATTTTGTAATGGCAAGTGATTTCTGTTACAAAGGTTTATATCCCACTGTAGATAAAAGCAATGATAATCGATAGCTAACCCACCATATATCCCTGACTTTATACTAAAAGTGTAGCATTGATACTTATTTGACAAATTCTTGCAGGCAACTCCTCTGCAGGAAAAGAACTGTTTGTATAGTTTACGTTAACCAAAATGGAAATAAATGCTCTGTAGAACACTTCAGTATGAATGTTTTCATCGGTATTCACATTTAGGCATGTTTTTATCTTTTCATTTCCTCAGTGTTACTCACTGAGGACTGTCTCCTCTGTTAACCCCATTGACTCTCTCTCTCTCTCTCTCTCTCTCTGGCTTTTCTTCGCAAACGAAGATTCAGGAAGGACTCATCCCGCGCTTTCTGCAAGCGCGCTGATGACTAAAAAGGCCAATCCGAGATAAACAAGTCCGGTTGCAAAAAGCACAGCAGAAGATCTCCGAAATGCACAAATAATTTGTAAAAGTCTACCCACTCATTGCAGTACAGAGTCTAGGGGAGCCTTCCTGGGATTTATCTGTTGTTAACCTCAATAAAGTTATTTATTTATTTATTTATTTATTCCCCGCTCTTCAGCCACAAGGCTATCAGAGCGGCTTACAAATTGTTTTAAGCAATAGCAATTTACACATCTACACTGCATTAAGCAGTTTCCAATGTGTGTTAGCTAATTAGTGTAAAAATAGTTCGTGTAAAAATAAAATCTGTTGTAAAGATTTCCCGAGCAATGAAAACCTTACTCAGGGGGGAAAAAACCCTCCATACAAAATTTTTACCCTTGAATGTAGGATTCAGTAAATCTTACAGGAACTTAGATAATCAAGCAGACATGTCATATTTGACAAACCTCCCTGAAAAATCTGTGCTGTTTTTGAGTTTTGAGATATGGGTTCTTATAATAAATCCTAAAGTGTACATCTAATTGTTATTAGACCCAGTGAATCACATGCAGGTAAGTCAATATTTAAATAAATTTCATGGATTCAAAGAACTACTCTAGTTGAGACTAATAACCGGATTGAGATCTCAGGCTTCTTGTACATCACATACTAGATTGATTTTTAATAAGTCAGTTCTCGGAATTATTTCAGAACTTTTCACAGGACAGCAAACAGCATCTTGTTAGTATTACAACCATTTGTGGAACACTCGCCAGAGTAAATTGTATATGAAATCAAAGCTGCCTTGGACCCCATCCCAGGAGAACGGTGGGGTATAAATTCAATAAATAAGTAAATAACCAAGATCCGGAGGACTATTCAAGCTCACAAAAAAGAGTGAGCCAGTGGAATACAGGTATAGCTCATTAACAAAGTAGATGTGTTCCTGGACATTACTATTTTAACAGAAACTTTGGTATCGGAGGGAAGAATAACATGGAAAGAGTAGGTTGATGATGATGATTGATTAATATCCTGCTTTCCCCCCAAATGAGGACTCAAAGCGGTTCACAATTTAAAAGAACAATACAATTAAAAACATACAAAAAGGAAACACTAAAACAGAATTAAGCTATTTACAGTATTAAAACAATTCAACAACTCATTTAATTTAAAAAGACAAAAAGCTCTTTAAAACAATTCAGTTAAAACAATACAGCACCCCCTAACCCATTCTTTTAAAACTCTGTTTTAAAAGCCTGTCTGAATAAAAAGGTTTTTGCCACTCAGGTCTCCACCAACTGTGCTTGCATTGGTGGTGATCTCAGAGCCCAGGTCAACTCGTACAGGGAAATACGGTCTGCCAAATAGCCTTGACCTGAGCCATATAGGGCTTTATACTGTAGGTTATAACCAGCACTTTGAATTGTGGCTGGAAACAAACTGGCAGCCAGTGGAGCTGTTTCTATGGTCTCTCTAACCTGCCCAGGGTTTGTGGTTCCTACACTACAAGAAAGAAGAGCAGTCCAATATGTTTCAGCCAACTCCCCCACCCGCCCATGCACCCAAAATCTAACAGTATATGCATGTCAAATGAAACAACCAGGTCAGGTAACCCTTGCAGAAACGAACAAAAACATTTTGAACTTTCTAGAGAACCTGAAGGTGTCTTTAAAAATTCATCCAAGGATGATGTTTCCTTTCATCAACCTCCACTTTTCTTACTACAGTTGTCCCTCCATATCCATGGAGTTGGTATCCACTGATTTAAGTATTCATGGCTTGAAAATATTCTTTAAAAAATAAGAATCCAGAAAGCAAACTGATTTTGCCATCTTATATAAGGGACACAATTTTGCTATGCCATTGCATATAATGGGACTTGAGTATTCATGGATTTTGGTATCCACAGGGGTCCTGGAGCCAAACCCCAGCAAATATGAAGGGACAATTGTATTTCCATTTTTGTGTCCAGGTTTAACAGACCTGGGGGGGGGGGTTAACATGCAGGGGTCAGCTGGTGAGGTAGGCTTATTTGCTTTTCCCTTCCCTCTCTGTTTTACTGTTCATGCATGCTCAGTAAGGGATTCCAGAGGTAGCTGCTATTTGTAGCCACGCACACAGATACAGTATAATAGGGTAGAGGAGAATCCTGATCTTTCCCAGCTCAAGCTTTGTTTATTACCATGTTTATTGCAAGACATACTGCGGCAACCCAAGCACCAGAAGTCTATACAAGGCAATAAAATGTGGATTGATGAGCACTAGCGCCAATTTGCAGCAGCTTTCATTTTTCTCCACAGTTTTCCCCCAAGATCGCAGACATGCAAAGCCATACACATCTCTTGTTCAAACAGGCATGCCTGCGAATCAAAATGGTGGGTATGAGTGAATTACTCATGTTTTTGTTATCACCAGTTGCTGCCAATGAACAGTATTTTAAAAAATGAAAGAAAAGCAAATCCAAAAGTGTGGAAGTGCGATCTTCCACTTAAATAAACAGAAAAGGGGGGGGAGGCTGTTTCATCATCTCAGTGCATGATCTGTATGGTGAAAATCCAATATGGTGGTTCCAGGTGCTTGCCTTGCCAGCAAACTCCGCCCCCTGCACACATCCAACCAATCAGATTTCCACTTCCACTCTTATTAGGAATACGCAGCAAAGCGAATCAGTTGTCCCAATGAGGAGGAATGCGCATTTCCTTTGGAGTTTGCAGCTTTTCCTGTGGAGTATTTGGAGTCCCCCCCCTTCTGAATATGGCAGATTGATACACAATCCCATTTTGACAAAATCTTTTGCTCCGTGTTAGACAGCCTTCTTTTATCCTCATGCCAATGCTGCTAAAACATTCCCAGCTAGACAGAGGAGAAGAAGGAAAGGGGGCTCGTTAGCATAAAAAGACTTTATAAAATGATTTTTGCCAGAGGCTTTGTTAACTAAGGGATGCTTAAGAGAAAGTCCCTATCATCAACTGTTTTGCAGACTTCCTTCAATTTGAACAGAGGCTGGATGGCCATCTGTTGGGGATGCTTTGATCGTGATTTCCTGCATGGCAGGAGGTTGGACTGGATGGCCCTCGTGGTCTCTTCCAACTCTACAATTCTATGAAAAGTAGTTTGCTATGTGGTGCAGATTGCTACTGTCCAAGAAAAGAGTATAGTCTTTACAGCAGAGCTGGGGAAGCTGGTGCTCTCCAGATGTCATTCAATTCCTATTCCCATCAGCCCTAGCAGGTCTGAACAAAGGTGAGGTATAATGGGAATAGTACTTCATCAACAGTTGGAGGGCCAAATGTTGCTTTAGAGCCTTGCCAATTTATTTAAATATAGTCAGTGAATATATAATACTGTACTCATAACATTTGTCTACAGAAGGTGTGTGAAGTTAAACACTCAAGTGTAAACAAGTTAAATCTACCCAAAGCAGAACTTCATGAGAGTGGAAAATATAACTTCAGTAATGTAACATCATGTTAGAAGTTTCACTGCTTCTAAAGAAGGCAAGCGAAGGGCATGTAACTCCTAACACACTGTCATCACTTCACAAATGTTGAACTTCTAAATGACACCGGCTGCTTCACAGAGAAGCCATCTGCATATTATTTGTTCCACATGCTAACCCAATGTACATGCATGTATATTGTTACATGTCGGGTGTATGCATTTCCAGTGCTAACTAGCAAGGCGAAGGCTGCTTCCCGAGTTAAGTATACATTGTGTATTAAGTACTGTATACCAACATGTCACTCCTGTGTGTAAAAGCTTTGGTCTTCTGTATTCTGCTATTTGTTTCAGTTGCGACTTTAGTTGACTCCTACCTTTCTAAAGAGCCACAGTGACACTGTCACACTGAACATCAGCCATAAGGTACAGCACTTCCTCCTTGTTACAAAGTCCAGTCATTTTCTGTGTACAGCTAACTGTTGATCAAGTGGTAACCTGCCACAGTCTGCATATAGCTACTTGGTCTGTCAGTTTTCTATAACACACATCTACACTTGTTAGGCTCTTTTTACCATGTATCTGTACCCATTCAGACAGATGTGGGAACTCAGGGATAGGCCAAGATGTTAGATAGCTTGTTTCTAATTTGGTTCCAAAAACACCATTATATATCATTACTGGTGGTAGATGTATACAAACTGGTGAATACATAAATGGCTGGTCGCGTTCAAACTGTTGTTACTGTGTGCCTTCCAAGTCACTTCTGGCTCATGGCAACCCTAAGGCCATCCTATAGTGGAATTTTCTTGGCAAGATTTGACCTGCATGGGTTTGTCATTGCCTTCCACTTATTTTAAGGCTGAGAAAGTGACTTGCCCAAAGTCACCGGGGGGGCGGGGTGTTCCATGGCCAAGTGGGGATTCGAACCTTGGTCTCCCAGAGTCTTGGGCCAATGCTTAAATGTCTACAACACATTGACTCTCATTCAACCCATGCATTGTGTGAAGTCTCATGTTTTCCCTAATGCTCTTATGTGTACTGCCCAAGATTTACCACTCTGTGCAGTTTTTATTCCTAAGAAATCATTACCCCAGGCCTTTCTTACAGCACCTCTGTATCTCTGGAGGGAGCTTGGGTGGCCATGACCTATGGAGGAAGCTATGTTTATGCTACTGGGTTTCTCTTAATTGCAGTAGAACCATTATGACATGATAGGCCCAATCAGAATCAATCTCTCTGTTGCCACTCCCCATAGTGGCTGTAAAACCACTATCCACCCCCTCGTCCTGCCATTTTTTTGTAATATGTGGAGTAATAATCTACTAAGTGATCTGGTTTAGTAATTCAAAAGCTAGTCTTTTCCTTTCTAATGCCATCCCAGTCCTCCGGAAAGTTTGTTTGGACAACTCCAAGAACTCCCCAAGCCACCAAGCTATGCTTGTATAACCTTTTCCTCATTCTTAAAATTGTGTTAGATGCCTATTTGTCAAGTGACAAGAGTAATAAGTAGGTTTATAATGCTCTCTCAGCCAGCTAAACTGAAATTCTCATACTATCACTAATTCCCATACTACCACTAATATAAGTTCCCTTTTTGCAAACGTTGAATAAAATTTCTCTGACAGAACTTACAATTAATAAAGAAATGCTACCATTCAGGCTAAGAAGAGAGGTCTATTTATAATGTTTTTGACCCATTTTGGAAACACAACATTAAATTCAACCTTGTTTTTAGCTACTTCACAGTTTGCCATAGACAACAAGAAATTCCATACAGGCAAGTGAGTGCTTTGGCATATGAGGAATGGATGATACCATCTGCCCTTTCCTTTGTTTCCCTACTGCTCATGTTAGAAGAATATCAAGATGATGATGATCATGATCATCATCATCATTGCACAACAGTACAGAAAATATATGGGCTGGTGGAGAAAGGTGTAGTTGTGCTCGCATGCTACTGACAGGCTTCCCACAGGAAAGTAGTTGGCCACTGTGTGAGCAGAACATTGGCATTTGGCTCTTAGGGTCAAGAAGGAAGGACAGGTGTTTCAGTCCTTCCTCTGTTAATCTACTTGCTAGAAGGCTTTCTTTTTTTCTTTTCTCTTCTTTTTAGTAGCCCACTAAGAGCCTAATAGACTATTTCAATACTGTCCATAGAGAAGCAAACATTCTTTCTTCTCTAGCCACCATGGAAACACTGTTATGTGGGGTTCTTTGCAAATCTGATTTATAATATTCTTTGAGTTTAGACCTAAATTAAAAGCAAAAGACATTCTTGTTTGTCTTATGTTTGGAAAGAAAATGGTGCATCTAAATGGCAGTGTATCCCTCAGATGAGATATTTTGATCTGGTATTTAAACTTTACACACAATACAGTCCTGTTCATTTAAACTCAGAAGTCCTGCAGAGTTCAGTAGGATTTATCACATATATACGATTGCAGCCTTACTCTGTCAAATGAAAATTTAATTAATTTTTTTTAATGCAGTCAAAACACTTTCTCTTATGCATCAGTAAAATGCAGAAGTTTGAAGCTCTAAAACTTTAGTTCTCTGATTTTTCAGCACTGCTGGATAGACTCTATTACAAAATGGATTAGAAACAAACTGGTCAAAACCTGACAGCCATAAGAGTGCCTATAGAGTTTGCACAGTACAATGTGTTCAGCTTGCTACTCTGCCTTTAAAGTAATGAGCATGACCTTAGTGTGACAGTAAATAAGGTAGCATACGGCTGCTAAAATAATGACATACATTAATGGTATAAGGAATGTTTACCCTGCATTCCTATCTTTTAGTGTCCACAATTAACCTGCATCGCAGCTGAGAAAATAATTCTGGCCAGCAGTGATCAATTGACAACACTTCTCCCCATGGAAGTGGCAACAGTATTTATAGAAGTTACTACAAACAAATACGTATCAGGATATCATGGCATGTTTTGCTAATTTTAGTCTGGGGGATGTGCCAACGGTACAAAATATCTATGCTATTGTGATTAAAAGTAACCAAAGTAACTGTTTATTGTTGAAACAGAACTATCTACCCAAGCTGAATTGTGGAATATTTTTGCTCCCCCCCCCCTGCAGCTTATGCATGTTCATGGTACTCCCCTTGAAGTATTTGAATGCCTAACCAGCTGAACGGGTAGGCAAAACTAGGAAGGATCCCAAGTTTTCTTGGCTTTCACTTCCTGGCCATAACCACAAGATTAGCCTCTTTCCTTCATAGAATAGACTGTGGAACAGGACTCTGAACTTTTGCATGATTAGGATCTGAACTCTGCTCAGAATGGACCTGAGGTTTTGGTTCAGGCTCATCTCCAGGGAAACATGACAGGAGCATGAGAATGTTGTCTAACAGATTGTAAATAAGCCCCCTCTGTTCTCTAATACTTCATTTAACCACAGTAGTAAGATGAAATGTCATGCGAGCCTTTTGGCATGTTGATACATTATTGGGCGGCGGGGGTGTCAACCCGGACATTAAAAGAATCACATGCTGTGGTTTGAAGACCAAGAATTCCTCTCTGTTTTCACTTCTCTTATAATGAAGTAAAAGAGAAATCTAGCAGGGATTGTCTTGGGATGTAGTCGGGTAGCTGATAGTATGCTGTGTAAACTGCCGTCCAGATTTTCTGAATTGTGTTTGGTTTGCTGGCAAGAGAAGAAACTCCAACTACTTCTATAAACTTGTCATTAAGTTTGGGCCCACATTCAGCCAGATAAATCTGGCAACATGTAAATTATATGCAAGGTAATTGTGTAATGAGATATTCCATATTTTTGCAAAACACATCAACAGAATACATTAGGTGCTATCAACAAATTCCAGAATCTACATTTCTTTGGTGGTTCTTAATCGCAAAATATATGGTATCATATTTTGGATTTTGAGGGGGTGGTGTGGAGGACACAATTTTGTACTGCCTGTTTGTTGGTCATGGAAATGTAATACATCATAGAGGTACCTGTGTGTCAGTCACACTTATTAAAGGTAAGCCAATATGTTAGCGATGCCATAAAATCGTTACTTGAAGGTGACACATACTCAAGTCACTTTCATTAAGACTTCAGTCCTCTACCCACAAACCTGTGGGAAAGCCCCCTTTGAACTCAGGAAAGTTTATTTTGGGTTGACATGTATAGGATTGTACTGAATCACTGGCATGTGGATAAGCAGTGTGGTGTAGTGGTTAGGCTGTTAGACCAGATCTCCCTAGCTGTGGAGCTAACACTGGAGATTTTCAGATGGGGGACCCCGCCCCCATGGAGGTCAGGATTGAAACGGTGCTGTTCCACTTCCAGTGCTCCATTTCACATGCCCCCGTTCTTCTCCCAATCTCTATTTGTTCTCCCTCCGTCCTTACTGCCCTTACTTTTACTGTCCTGAAAGAACATTTGCACAGTTTTGGCATTTCTAATATTATTTGGGTGTTATGCTACTTGCAATAGTTGGTTCTGCAGTTTCATGACAGAGAAGGGAGATATAATGTAAACAAAAGAAGATTGCCAGCATTCTTAATCTATTGAAATTTTACCATTAAGCAAGAATCAACCCTCATTGTCAGTTCACAGAATATTTCTTCCCACTCCCCTCCATTACAAGCAGTTAATCGTAAGTGTCTCTAGAACTGCTGAAGCAGGTGCCAGCCATTTTGGGGTGATGGTGGGTGGTAGCTGTATGCAAATCTTCCAGCAAAACCAACAAATAGTTATGTGGCACCTGAAAAACTAAGCATTTTTATTTGGCGTAAGCCTTTGTAGAATGCAGCTCACTTCATCAAGTCTGTAACATCCATTATAAGCTGGTTCCCCGCATATAGAAAAAGGATTCTGTGATAATCATTGATGTATTTGTAATTCAAAATTCTGATCTTTACATTTTATATACCTTTGTCTTGTTTATTTTTAAAAAACCAAACTCAGTGGTTTAGCCAATTAATGAGAATATGCCGCAAAGTATAGGTTGGTCTTTTAATTTACATTTTACTTTTAATTTATTCTTTGTGACAGTCATTCATATACATTCTTACTGGCATTAAAGTTTATTGAAATTGATACAACCACCAAAATAGTATTATGAAGATTTCAACACTTTCTTCATTAGTTTTGTTAATTATAGAGTTAAAAGAGTTAACAAGCTCTAGATGTAAAAATACAAACATTTATTTCAGTTACAGGAGAGTTGTTTTCAAGAAGAAGGGAAAAGAAATGCAGCATGCACCATAATGTACAATACTGAATTGTGACACTGATGTTTTGGACTTTATGGGTTTTTGTTAGGAATCAGTATCATTGTGTGCATACATGTTCCTTTCCTCTTCCTCCTCCTCCTCCTCTAATTTCATTCATTCTATTGGACTTAATAAATTTAATTCAAGTGGTTGCCAAGTAAGTTATGGAAGTAATAGTAAGGAGGCTCTTAATCAACTGGCAACTTTATAAAAACAAAACCTGTCTAATGTGTTAACAGGCAGTCAAGCATCAAGCCACTTTAGTGCATGAAGTGTGAGGCATCTGATGACTAAATTGATTTAAGATTGTGAATTTTTAAAAAGACTGTCAGTTATTTCTTGGCTTAAATGAGCCAATTTACCTATGGTCTAGGCAAATCCTGCATCTATGCTGACTAATAAGACCTCCTTCTCTAGTAAATGTTGCTATCCATTTCCAGACAATGGGACACAATAACTTCTGATGTCTTTTCTTTGTTTTCTGGCATGATGCTATAGAAATTTATTGGCTTCTTGCAAAAACTGTGCCACATTCCCCAGCATTTTTAAGTCCCTGGCCCAATACTTTATTTATTTTCCTCTCCTTTACTGGAAAGTGCTAGGCCTGTCCTCTTTTTTCTTCCAGTTAGCAGCATCAGATTGCCTTTGAAAAGCACACAATCCCAAGAGATATGTTTCTTATGCACTTCAGGAGGAACCATATTTGGGGGTAGCCATTTAGCAAAATGAAACAAAATATTGTACACAAAGGAGTGATACCATTATTGGCCAACCAAAATGGACAGAACACTTCATGCAAGCTTTTAAAGCTTTGAAGCTACTAAAGGAAGTTTTAAAATCACACAGGAGAAGAAAAGTGGCAGTGTTGGAGTCACAAGCCTACATTTGGGGATTGTCTAAATGGTGAAAATACTCTTCACAGAATGCAAGGAAAATGCAAGCTGTCTTAATGGCATCCCACATTGTTTTGCCATATTCGGAAGGAGTGGGGACAAAACCATCAAAAACTCCAAAGGAAAAGTCTTTGCAGCTTTCCCCAGAGTTTTTAAAAAACAGTGGGGAGAATGCTTATCCCTGCTCGTGGGGACAAGCAACGTGAATTGGTTCACTTTTCCATATGAGTGGAAGCACAAAGGTGATTGGCTGGACAAACATGGGGGGCAGACCTTGCTAACAAGGCAAGCACCTGGAGCCGCTATGTTAATTTTCATCTTAGTGAGCGATGCGAAGGCGATAAAACAGGGTGGTTTGTTGTTTTCTAAAGGGGAAATATTGCTCTAGCACACATAGGAAATAGTTTTTAAAATGTTTGGTGGTGGCAAATTGAGGTAATTAAAAATGTGAGTAATTCACTCGTGGCCGCCATCTCGACCTGCAGGCATGCAAAGCTTATTCCTGCAAAAAAAAGAAAAAGAAAAATCACAGCTGCTGCGAACTGGTATTACTGCAGAGCAATCCACTTCTTTTTCCTTTGTGTAGACAAGCCCTTTGTATCAGATGTTATTTCCGTTGTAGTTCATTTGGTCTGGAGAGATCTCAATGCAGACAGAGGCCACTCCCCTTTTGGCCATGTGGAGACCGAGACAAAGAGGAACCATTTCACCTTTCAGAGTGTCTTTTGACAACATATAGAAAAGAGTAACTACCCCATTATCCAGTACATCAGTGAAATATCAGTACTGAGTACTTGATGCCAAGAAGAATTAGAATTCTTTTGTGCCGGCAGCCTTACCCTGTCAATATTGCAACAGAAGAACACCTTGGTCAAAATGTTCTGGCTCAAGCCCAGGCTACAGGAAGCCTCATATGGTATGATTTCTGAAAATCTGTATTGGGGGGCGGAGTCTGTTGACTGGGAGACCCTGTGCCCTGTTAACATGCTTTCCTGAGCTGCCCCATTTAATGACTGGAATGCAGAGAAGAGTCCAATCTAGCTAAGTTCACATAAAAAGCAGATTCTACATATGGATCAACTTACTGGATAATGGATTTTCAGTGGTCAAGTTGTTAACCTATCTTTCTTTCCTGCTTTAAAAACTGTACATTTATGTGCATACATTGCTAGTTCAAAATCATAGTGGTATCATCTGATTTATTTGTAAAATTCCTAAGGGAGTTTTCAGAGAGAGTTGAGGAGTTTTCAGAACTGCAAATTGAGAAGAAGAAAGAAGGGAGTCTGTTTCCAAATATATTTAATAATTTGCAGTGCAAACCACAAAAGATTGAAAAGTTCCTACTTTTGGCGTAGAAAGTGGAGCATTGAGAATGAAGGGAAAATATAAAGACAGACTGTTCTTGGTTTTGCCATTACTTAAGAACCAGAGAGGATAGAATCTCTGCCAAAATTCAAAAATTCTTCATGAAGGAATCCTAGGTTCTACGCCAAGAAAATTCCAGTTCAGCACTCAGAATAAATTATCCACCAATGTGTGTGTGTGTGTTGCTATTCTAGAACAACAAAAATTTGTACAAATTATGTGTCCAAATTTTTTCCAGGTTGTTTTTCAACCTAGCATTTGAATTATTATTTGTGCGTGTGTGTAGAATGTGGGATTGTTGGGTGACACTTATGTTATAAAGAGAGGTAGAATTAGCAAAAGAAAATAATTTGATACATTAATGGATGGGGAAAGTTATGCTAAAGCATGGTTTAGTATTATGAGGATTTTACCACAATTAATCTAGAATTTGTGTCTCCACCATTTGTTGAAATTGAAAAATTACCATTTTAGATTTACCATGGTTTAGCATGCCATCCAAGGCCTAAACTGTGGTTGGTTTTAATTAGTGCTTGAAGTTGGCTTGTTTCCAGTTACCATACTTAAGATTAATCAGAACATATTAGGATCAATGCCACACTGTGGTTAATTAAAGAAGGAAGAAAACACTGACTGGCTCAAGGCATTTTCTCACATGAGGCAGAGAAGGAACAACCACTACTTCTTCCTGTTTTACATTGTACCAAAGGCCAGTCAGGTTATTTTTGGCACTAGAGGCAAAGATTTCACACAACGGTGTTTATATACACAACTGCCTTCCCTGGCAGTAAAAATACATTTATCAGTTAATATTTTATCCCCTTTCATGACAGCCAAAATCATCTATCTGAAGTGGACATCTCACTTCAGTGGATGGTAAGACTGTCTCTGAAGGCTTCCAAATGCCTCCTTACTGCCATGCTTAGACTCATTCCATTAAGCCAAATCATGATTTAGACTACAGGTGGGCAACCATGGAAGTTCTGGGAGCCACACCTGACCCTCTTCTACCCTCTCAGACTCGACTATTTTTTTTGTGAAACTGGAAGTACAAGAAAGTCACTATTAGTTTTCCCAAAGTGCTTCATGGGGCCTAAACCGTGTTGGGGGAATGGAAGAGGAATAAATAGCATCTAAATGGAGACTTGTGCCCCAGCAGGCCTCTGGAGACATGAATCTTCATTTTGGCTTGAAAGTCCTTTGCAAAGCCCCTCAGATCTTAGGGTAAGGCCTAGACCCTCATCTCCAGTTCTCAAGGTGAGAGGGTGGAATCTCATGGTGAGAGCACTGCCTTGAAAGGTGTGTGTGTGTGTGTGTTTCCTCATTTGTTAGACTTCGTGTTTTTCATTTAAATAGTATACTTTGTGCAACTGAACAAATGTATCATGCTTAATGGCATCAGCAGGAGCTGCCCCTTGTAACATCAAGCCCTCTTCCTGTGATTTCACAAGAGGTCATACCTCAGTCTCATGTTTTGGCCTTAAATCTCATGACCTGGCACAATCTGGGGGGGGGCAGGGCAATTTCCATAATCCCCCAACCAGCAAGTTTTTAAAGTCAACTTTGACTTACAATGACTCTATGAATGGGAGACCTCCAAGTCACCCTAGCATCAGGTCTTGCAGATTAAGGGTCATGGCTTCCTTGATTGAGTCTACCCATCTGTACAACCAGCATAGACAGTGGTCAATGTGTAGAAAAAGTCTGAGGTACAAAAATACGTGATTTAATCTAAAGTCTCCAACAATTACAAATTTCATCTCTAGCATTTGATCCTGTTCCACATGTTTTTGATAATTGCTGAGGCACAATGCAATCAGTACAATGGTACAACACCAGCTCTTCAAAGTGCTTTCCTGTGTTTTATTAAATTCTTTACCTGGGCCACAATGTTTTTGCTGACAGAGTCTAGACTGAAGTAAGCCAAGATATGCTTGGGGATGCTGATGAGAAAATTGGGATGATAACACTTAAAATTCTGTCACAGGTTGGGTACTTGTGCCTCTGACAGTTGTGTGGCAGAACTAGATTTCATTAGCATAATCTCATCTTCTCCCAATCATAGGTGGCCACAACCTGCAGAGAAGAGTGCTGTCATAATATCAGAGTGGGTGGAGAGGTGGGAGGGAACCAGGCAAAACATGTTGTATGTATTTATAATCAACATAGATTGGTTTCTGCTTTCTTATCAATGTCACATAGAATGAGCTCAACTCTATGACCACACATGTTCCAGTTTTCCTCTGTGAAATGTTGAAATATGTTTTCTTAGAAACTTGCTTTTTTTAAAAAATCACATTAGCCAGTAAAGGGGGCTAATCTCCAGTGTATCAGACCTCTGAGGAAGGGGTTCCACATAGCCAACCAGAAACAGCTCGGCAAGCAGCATCTGGTTGCAGCTGCATGCAAGGAAGGGGTGGTGGTCTGCAGAAACCAAAGGATCTGCCCCCCCCATGCATGCACAAAGAAGCACAGGGCCCACTTCTATGTCCCCACATCCTGTATATGCAGGCCTTTTCTATTAGTATTCCTGCTTAGATTTATCTTCTAAGAAAATGCGGTTTCTTGCTGTGCACAAACACATGTTACAAACACATGTTAGTAGGGCTGCCAGTTCAGGCCCATCCTAGGCACTGAGATTTTAGGGGCCAAATTTGAGACCTAGGGCTGACCCCTTGCAATGTTAGAAGGTGCAGACCCTAGTGGTATGACAGAATACAGGTCCTGGGGAAGTCATTAAACATAATAAATTGAGCATCAATCATGGTTGCACAGAGTACAGTATGCCTTTCAGATAAAAAGCACCACATCTAACAAGGAAAATATTTATATATACACACTTTCCAAGTGAGAACTCTTGCCCTGAGATCACTTCCCCTCACTCTGAGGACTGGGAAGAGAGGCCAGGCCCTGACTTCTGACAACCCGAGACAAGAGTCCAGGCAATGTGCTGTTACTGAGGTTAAGCCCCATTGCACACTTAATCCATGCTATGTGATCTTCATTGTGTTTCTGTTTGAACCAGGCAGGATGAGAAAACAAAAAGTAAGATGGTTGGGGAAATGGAATAATACCTGCTATTGGATAGGAAAGCTTTCCAAAGATGCGGTATTCTGCACAAACATAACAGCTTTATTGGATGGGGGTGTATCTCTTACCCATGAATCTAGCATCACTAAAAATACAGTATAGTGCGATACAGTCCTAAGGACTTTATTGCACTATACTGTTATAGTGCTATTATTCCACTTTAATTGCTATGGCTGCCTCCTGTGGAATTCTGGGGTTTGTAGTTTAGTGAGGCCTAAGAGCTCTCTGGGTGAGAGTTCTAAATGTCCCTCCCTAAACTTCAAATCCCAGGATTCCAAGGGAGGCAGCCATAGCAGTTAAAGTGGAATAATAGCGCTATAACAGTGAAGTGTGATAATCACACACACACAGAAATCCTTGTCCAAGGTTAATTTTTTTAGGGAGCACCATAATGTAAAGCTAGAGGAGGCATGAGGCAAGTTCTTACTTTTGATCCCACTTCTGTAGAATATCCTTATTGTTGTTGTGTGCCTTGAAGCCATTTATGACTTATGGTGCAAATCTATCACAAGGTTTTCTTGGCAAGATTTGTCCTTGGATGTGTGTGTGTGTGCATGCCTCTGCCTTCCTCTGAGGCTGAAAGAGTATGACTTGCATAAGGTCACCCAGTGGGTTTCCATAGCCAAGGGGGGATTTGAACCCTAGTCTCCAGAGTCATAGTCCAATGCTCAAACCACTACACCATGCTGGCTCACATTTATTGACAGTTCTGGGCATAAATTGAGCTCCCGTCCCATTGCCACAGCAAGCTTTAATCCCAATTTCACCAAGGAAATGAAAACTTTAGAGGATTGAGGCGCTCAACATCATGGATGAGAAGATATAATGTGGATTGCTGAGCATCAATGCAAATTCACAGCAGTGTTCATTTGTCTCCACAGTCCTTTGGCACAATCTCTGGTATACGAAGCTATCCGTGTTTGAGGTGCATATGCAGCCTAGCCTGTGAATCAAGATGGTGGCTGACAGTTAATTACTTGCATTATTATTGTCCACAAGTTATCACCAATGCACAGTATTTTTTTTTAAAAAAAACTGTAAATCAAAGGTGCCCAAGTGCAACCTTCCTCGTTGATCACGAGTAAAATATGACGGTAGAAAGCAAAAATATCACGGTCAAATGTCCCAGCGGTACTGCAACAGTACCGCTGGGAAGGAGCGTTGTACGAAACTGACGCCCTCTAGCGCTGCAGCGTTGCAACCTGGCGACGTTGCTAGCGTTATTTTTACATTGTCCGAAAAAGTCCTTAAAAAGCTGTTAGGTTGCCTCAGTGCAGCAAAAATCTGGCTTTTCTTCGCAAACGAAGATTCAGGAAAAAAGTTCATGACCAATAGCATGAAACTTCAAAATAGCACTTCCAGCCACTTCATTGTTGGGAAGCCCACCCCCCACACACATCTGACCAATCATTTTCCACTTCCGCCTTCACCAAGAATGTGCTGTGATGTGAATCCAATGTCCAAACAAGTGGGAATGTGCATTTCCATGGATTATTTTAAAAACCTTAGGAAAAGCCTTGAAGGCTTCCCCCCGTATTTTTGGGAGTTTTGGGCCCTCCTCTTCTGAATACAGCAAATCTCGTTGCATGACTTGGTCCTACATAATTTATCCATTCTGCAGATCCTTATTAAATATTATGAGCCAAGAAGCACTTTCTTAATTTCCTAACATCTAATGACAGATATTCATTCACCTAAATCCAAATGATATTACCAAGTAAAATAGACTCACTTGAATCAAAGGAATTTCTATACATTCTGATGTACCATGAAGCCACTGATTGAGTGGGTCTTTTCTAGTTTCTAGAACTAATAATTAGATTTGAGCCTTTGTGTTTTGTACCCAGGCCACTGCAGCTCCCCAGATCCTGCAACTACTTCAAGAGTGGTTTGTATGTTGTTGTGTTGAGACCAATTGAGACCAGTTGAGTCAGGGAGAAGAAATGGCTCAATGGTGGAACACATGCTCTTTATGCATAAGGTCTCAGGGTTCATTCCACCCAATCTCTAGTAAAAGGGAAAGCACTGTATATAAGACCTGTTGCATGACAAGCAACCCCTGCTGAAATTTCATCTTTTGGTAATGCTAGAATGAAGAAATATAGCATTGCTTTGTAAGTTTGCAGGGGGGGGGGCAGGGACTAAAATCAATTTAGGAGAACTTATTCTGTTGGGATAGCTGTTTCACGATTTAAAAAATGATTATATGAATTCAGAAGAGTTATGCTTTTTGAGGCAATAGAGCATCTTGCAGTTAGTTTTCCAAAACCTTGGCAAAGTTAGTAGAAGTGCCTTTTGACATAGATGGGTTGTGGGAAGGGGGAGGGAGAGAGAGAGAGAGAGAGATGCTGTTTTGGCCAAAAATGCTAGGGGGGATCAATGTAATATGAGCAGTTTGGGGGGGGGGGACTTAAACTTTTAACAAACAATAAATTAGGAGAGCTTCTGGGGAGCTTCAACTATCTCATGATTATAATATGAAAACTGTCCATTTATCATGAGAGGAAAAAAGGCATTTGGTGAACTGCAAAGGAGAACGTTTTTTTGGTTTGTGCAGCTAACAAGTCCAGATTAAACCTCCAGATTTGTTAACATCTCTTCAACTATATATAATGTGCCATGCTAGAACCTACACTCCGGAGCCAGACCAAAGCCTAAAGAGCAGACGTTTCCTTCAACACAACCTTTGTTTTCAGTCTGGCCCAGGGTGTTAATGACGTCACCACATGCTTGTTTTTCTGGATGTGAAGCCAAACATTTGCCACTCCCTACACCTGGGACTCCTCAAAAACAAGAAAGGGAGGAGGTGACATTGGTAGTGGGGCTAGGAGGAAGAGGCTCAGTCTGGGTCTAGGAAGACATGAGTGGGAATGAGAGCGATTAGAAGAGGGGAGATTTGGATTAAAGAGAAAGGAATAGCAAAGCAGGGCTGCAACATTTACTTGACTAACAGAGAGGTTAGAACAGGAAGAATGCATGAGAGGGACAGGATGGATGTCTGTAAAATTTATGCACTGTGTGGAGAACATAGATAGGGAGAAGCTTTTCTCTCCAGGTCATAATACTGGAGCCTGGACTCACCCTCTGAAGTTAAATGGTGGGCGAGTACTTCTTCACCCAGTACACAGTTAAGCTATGGAACTCTCTGTCATAAGATATAGTGATGGTTGTCAATTTGGATGGCTTTAAAAGCAGATTAGATAAATTCATGGAGGATGAGACCAGCAGTGCTAGTCTTGCTAGTCACCCAAGTATCAAATTCATATAACCCAAGTATCAAATGTATAGCAATAGCAATAGCATTGATATTTATATACCATTTATCAGTGCCAAAGTACTCCCTAAGCAGTTTTTACAATGTGTTAGCTAATTGCCCCCAACAAGCTGGGTACTCATTTTACTGGCCTACAGAAGGATGGAAGGCTAAGTCAACCTTGGAGCCATCTGGGATGGAACTCATAATTTGGGGCTTGCAGTACTGGCATTTAACCACTGTACCACCAGGGCTCCTTTTTTTATGTAGTCATAGAATCATAGAGTTGGAAAAGACCACAAGGGCCATCTAGTCCAACCCTCTGCCATGCAGGAATACACAATCAAAGCACCCCCAACAGATAGCCAGCCAGCCTCTGTTTAAAAACCTCCAAAGAAGAAAACACCACCACACTTGGAGGTAGCATATTCCACTGTCAAATAGCTCTTACTGTCAGGAAGTTCTTCCTAATATTTAGGTGGAATCTCTTTTTTATAGCTTGAATCCATTGTTCCATGTCCGAGCAGAAAACAAGCTTGCTCATTCTTCAATATGACATCCTTTCAAATATTTAAACATGGCTATCATGTCCCTTGTTAACCTTCTCTTCTCCTGGCTAAACATACCCAGGTCCCAAAGCTGCTCCTCATAGGGCTGGTTCCAGACCTCCCACCATTTTGTTCATCCTTCTCTGGATGTCTCTTTGTATCAGACGTCAGAGAGCATAAAATGAACAGTGCAGTTGACCTCATTTTCTCCTGATGGGCAACTGATTGGCCACTGTGTGTAGAGAATATTGGACTAGACAGGTCGTTGGGCTGATCCAACATTGCTCTTCTTAAATTGATGCATACATAGTATTCATTATCAAAAGATAAAGAATGCATACCTTTTGACTTGGAGCTATTGTTTTATCAATATGGAAATGTATTCAAATTAATCAAACAATTACAGTTGTCCCTCCATATCCACAGATTTGGAATCCATGGATTTAAGTATTCACACCTTGAAAATATTCTTTAAAAAATAATAATCCAAAAAGCAAACCTTGGTTTTGCCATCTAATATAAGGTACACCATTTTGCTATGCCATTGCATATAATGGGACTTCAATATTCATGGATTTTGGTATCCACGGGGGGTCCTGGAACCAAACCCCAGTGATTATGAAGGGATGGATAACTGTAATTAGATAACACCCTGACCATTGATTACTATTATTTTAGTAGTAAATATTATATATGAATGCAAATTAAGGATAGGTTCAAGCCAGCACTGTAGTGACAGTAGGATTCAAAATGTTCTGTGAATGAGTGCATCAAGGGAAGCAGTTCTGAGAAACACCAGCAGAGAACTGAAATTGAATGCAGCATCTATTTTGAGTCTGAATTGTAATGAGGTTGTATAGTACTTGAACTTTATTCATTCTATACTTCAGTGTCCTTGTTGTTGTGTACCTTCAAGTCATTTCCAACTTATGGTGACCCTAAGGCAAACTTACCATGGGTTTTTCTTGGCAAGATTTGTTCAGAGAGGGTTTGCCTTTGTCTTCCTCAGAGGCTGAGAGAGTAGAATTTGTCCAAGATCACCAGTGGGTTTCCATGGCCAAGCAGGGATTTGAACCCAGGTTCATATTCCAGTGCTCAAACCACTATACCACACTGGCTCTCGTGGTGTCCAATGACATTGTTTTACAAAGTTTGCAGCAGTAAATACTGTTAAATGCAAGCATACCACACTGAGGTAGCTTATTACAGCTTTTGTAATTCATGTGCTTGTCTATACGAGGCAATAAAATGTGGATCAATGCACACTAACGCCAATTCGCAGCAGCTTTCATTTGTCTCCACATTTTTTTCAAGACCCTAGAAAGCCATACCCGTTCGTTATTCAAATGGACATGCCTGCGAATCAAGATGGCAGGAGCGAATGAATTACTTGTGTTTTTATTGTCACTAGTTGCTGCCACCAAACAGTATTTTTTAAAGCAAATCCAAGGTGCAGAAGTGCAATCTTTCATTTAAATAAACAGAAAAAAGGGGGAAAGGCTGTTTCATCACCTTAGCGCATGATCACTACAGTGAAAATCCAACATGGCGGTTCTGGGCACTTGCCTTACCAGCAAGCCTCACCCCCTATGCACATCTGACCAATCAGCTTTCCACTTCTGCTCTTATTGGGAATGCACAGCAAAGCGAATTAGATGTCCCAACGAGTGGGAATGCACATTTCCTTTGGAATATTTTTTTAAAAATGGCAAAAGCTGCGAAGGCTTTTCCCACAAAGTATTTGGAGTTTTTTTTCCTCTGTCCTTCCGAATACAGCAAAATGATACAGGATCCCACTGGGACCAAATGTATTCTCCTTGAATTCTATGAGGAGTATTTTTGCTGTATGGACACATCCCATCTTTCTGTTTTGTTGTGGTGCAACTAGTTGACTTTGTCCTAAAAGATAAGTGTGTAAAAGAAGGTAAGTGTGGTGTGGGGAGTTCTTTTGCTGGCATAAAAATGGCAAATTTATGCCAGCAAAAGAACGGGGTTTAGTGGGGTGCTCTGATAAAGCCCTCAATGTCAGGCTATGAACTACATAACTTTAGTGTGTGTGTGTGTGTGCGCGCGTGCTGTACTTTTATTCTCACTGCAGTCTTTTAAACGTTTTGAATCCATTTTAAATTAGTGTTTTAATAAGATTGCTTATTTAAGTTTTTTTTTAAATTGTATTCCTTCTTAGCAGTGTTCAAACTAGATACCCAGCCATCAGAGGGAAAAAAATCTTATTAGTCTGACCCCTATCCAGTTATGTTATTGTGTTGTTTTTTAGTATTTATTAAGTATTTTTTTAATGATTAATTATTTCATTGTATTTTAAGGGGTGGGTGGGATGGAGGGTTTTGTATGTATATTTTAAATGCTGTAAGCTACCCCGATTGCATTTTGTAGAGGGGCGGGATACAAATAAATATTATTAGTAGTAGTAGTAGTAAAAGATTACTATGAATTACAACTACTATTAGATTCCCAAGCTGTAGTGATACCAGTACCTTATGAGGTAATTTATGGTGTGGCTTACTACATGATCACTTGGCGTGTTTCAGAAGCTTTGCTAGAACTCTGAATACTGTACTAAAATATACATTATTATGGCTATTATGTTTATTTTTCTTTAAATGTATTTTGGGTGGGCGTTCTGAGCAGCCCATTCATACAAGAGCCTTTGTTTGTTAAAAGTTACTAAGCAGTGATTTATTTCAGTTAGAGGCCACTGATCCACCAACAACTACAGCAATACATGGTTAGCTAAAGAATGGTTAGTGAATCAAGGGTGGAGAATTTTTAACCTGAAATTTTTGACAGTCCCTGACCATATGCAGAATAACTACATAAGTGAATAGCAGCATCCTTTCTTTCTCTCCCTTCCAATGAAGAAGTGTGGTCTCCAAAGATCAATGGTAGAACAGATATTTAACAAACCGTTTCTTCTCTGCTCTTCTCTGACATTAATTGTACAATTAAAAGGGGCTGGGTAAAAAGGAGGAAGATGAGGAGTGGTGGTGGGTAAAAAGTACAAGGGAAAGGGTGGGAAAGAGAGAGACCAAGAGAGAGGAAGCAGCCAAGAGGGAAAGAAATGGGGTTGGGGTTGGGGTTGGAGAAAACTTTTCACTTAATTAGCCAACCGCATAGCATTGTGTAAGCAAGATTACAAAGAAATTCATTGAAGCTCGTCCCCAAGAATAATATGCAGTAGAAACTAGTCCAGAATGTAATAAAGAGAGGAGGATAAATTACTGAAATGGGACACCATGCACTTTCATCTCCTAGAAAGGTTTCAAACACTTTCCTTCTATGCTGGCCTAAAAGACTTGACATTCTGAAAGGGCTTTGTGGGTCTCCTCCTAAGCAAACAAAACACTCCACCAACTCAACCCCATTCTATTCCAAAACTCACATTTTCCCCTTTCCTTCCTTTTTCTAGTGTCACCTGGGCTCCAGACATTTTGCTTTCTCTCCTTCCTGCTGTCTCCTCAAAGAAATCACACTGATTAGCCTTCCTAACAACAGAGCCATGCAATATATTTCTCTAATTCTAATATTTATTCTCATGGTGCAGCAGCCCTTCTTGATTTACTGAATGTGACAGAAGGAGAAGCACCCATCCTGATGGATTCGAACAAACTAATGTCAGTGTTAATTGGTGGATCTAGCAAATTAGGGGAAACTGCTAGGAAAATCTAGTGATTGGATAAGTTAATGTGCTATTAGTAAGCTAATTAGCAAACCATAATGTCTTCCCATTTATTTCTTCTGCTTGCTGATTTTTCATACTTCGGTTATGCAGTTATGATCATACTTCATAACTGCATAACAACTGGATGGGGGGGTGCCTTTTACATGATGGTTGTTGTGTGCCTTTAAGTCATTTCTGACTTATGGTAACCCTAAAGTGAACCTATCATGGGGTTTTCTGAGATTGAGAATATATGACTTGCATGATTTACTTGCTACTAAATCCAGTTTCTAACTGAAAAGATAAAATGTATCAGTAACTCCAGGCATTTTTATCCCCTCCCTTCATTGCCTTAACACAGACCATAACTATGTTCAATACTAGCAAGGGCAGCCCTGAATTTGAAAGCAAAAGTGAACTTGAAAGCAAAAGTGAGTTTGCAAATTCTACTATGGTCAGATTTACTTGTGTTAATACTCTTGTTAATGAGACATCTGGCTGGAATCCTATTGGGGAATTATGAATAATCACCATAGTTATACAGCTACACAGTGAATCCCGGCCTGATCCCCACTCCTCAAATTCTCACTTATCAGACAGAAGCATCTGCAATCGATAAGGGTCCATTCCTCTGTTGCTCAGGGTGCAGCTGACTGATGTTTCCACTCCCTCCTCTGAGCGATCCCCATTGCAACAAGCAGAAGCAAGGTCCCTATTGCAATTTCCCCTCACACTGGAGATGTTACCCAAATTGTGTGGGGTCTGTGAGGATCCCACTAGTGTCCAAAATTACTATGGGAAATGTTTAATTAGCTCAAATATAGCAGTGAGAGGACAGGTAATGGCAGGAACTTTTAACCTGTGTATACTGGTAGTAATGGAGGAGACTCTCAGCCAAAACATACAATTAAGTGATCTTTCTTGGAAATGATCAGTAACAGCAATCACACAAACACTCAGGCTTCAGGCACTCATACAAGCTTACTGAAGATAGTAGGAAGTATTTGGATAGAGGAATAGAGTAAGGGGACTGCCGGTTACACTATACCAATCCTGCAGAGCTGAGATTGCAAAGTAAACCGACAGTGAAGAGGTCTGGATGATACACTGGGGACACGAACTGGTGTGAAGTTGGAAAGAAGGGGATTTGTGCACACCTGGCTACACAGTCTGATGTAGAGTCGAGAGGAAGAGGAACTGCACACTTGGGTGGTGTTTTAGGGTGATATTTATATGTGATAATTCCCCTGAAGGGATGGGATTTTGAGTGGAATATAATGTTTCCTGGAGGTTCCCAGGACTAGACAAAGGGTGTTCCGGAAGAATTAATGATTGTTAATGGTCGATGTATTTGGAACTGAATAGGAGCAGGCAAGGCTTTGCATTTGTAAGTCCTCAACAGGATTCTGACCTATATTCATTTTTCTGCTGCCCAGTAACCACATCTCATTCATTTGTTTATGTTATAAATTCATGAAACCAATCCATCAATATAAATATATTTATTAAGTCCTTAAATGTATTTAAAAATCATTTCTCAAACTGTAAAATGATCTGTAAACATGTTGTTGCTTTAAAATTCATCAACATGACTAAATGGTTATTACAGTTGCTACTTTATTATAACACATTATTTTTTATTAAACAATTCCTTAAAAGTCAAATTTCAACGGTGAGGGGGGGATTAAAAATTGAAACACAATAGAAGTTCCTCCTAAGTGCCTTTCTCCTGAGAGCCAGCATGGTGTAGTGGTTTGATTGTTGGACTATGGCTCTGGAGACCAGGGTTCAAATCCTCACTCAACCATGGAGACCTGCTGGATGACCTTGGGTAAGTCACTCTCTCTCAGCCTCAGAGGAAGACAAAGGCAAAGCCCTCTGAACAAATCTTGCCAAGAAAATCCTGTGATAGGTTCACCTTAGGATCTCCATGATCAGAAATGATTCTTTGTGCCTTCAGCTCAGAACACGGATAGTATTTCCAGAAAAAGCTTAGCACCTCTACTCTACCTGTAGTGCCCATGATCAGAGTTGGAGCTAGAATTGTTTATAAATCATCATCATCATCATCATCTTTTACTATGGGTCTGAGTTGCTTTTTTATTTTTTGTGATGATGCAAGGCGTGGTTTAGAGATATGATTTGATTTCTCAGCTTTCAATGACTCGTAAATGAATGCATGAACATATTTTGTTGCGAACTATTGTGTCTGAGATGACAGCACATAACATGAATGTTTTGACTGCAATATTATAATTAGAGCAACTCATTTCTAAACATGAGTTATCACTTGATGCTGCCATCATGATGAATATGAATGGGCAAATCAAGCCTTAGATGTAGGTAATACAAGCAGCTAATCATTTGTTTATGAAGCATCTCTGCTTGCCGTTGTATCCCAAGGAAAACTGTCCTAATTTCAGTATACATTGCCCGTTTCCTGAAATAGCGTATGGATCTCTCATACCCTTCAACAATGCACAGGTGAAAACTGAGATATGTGTGGCCAAGCAATATCAATGTATGGTCAAGATGGCAAAAAATATTAATGAGGAAGAACAGTCAGGTTAGAAGAGGCTACAGCAGTTTGCTGAGGACAAAAGTGAAAAAGTGGTAGGAGGAGAGAGAGAGACACTGGGACATTTTAAAAGCTGCTGAAAAAGTGGGATGACAGAGGATTAAACAGGACTGTCCCTGCCAATTCGGGATGGTTTGAAGGGCATGGAATCTGTGCCAATGCATGGCCTGCCCTTGAAACTGATCTCACAAGATCAGTTTTGCAGATGCACTGGACTGTTTAGCAAAACAGTAGATGCAATCTGCCACAGCCTGACTGCCCTGAATCCAGAGAGCTGTTGGGACTACGCACACTGTACCTATACTGTAAGGAGTAATATGCCATAGATCCTGCCCTAACATTACCCCAAATGTGAAAGGAGATGCAGGAAGTTGCAAAATTGATATGATTCATAGGGTTCATGTGAGGATTATCAAAATGTGGGACAACTTTTTGGACTGCAAATCCCAGAACCCCCACCACCCAGTTGGGGTATTCTGGGAGTTATAATCCAAAAAGGTAACTTCACCAAGCTCTAAGGAGGGCAGTGTGCTCTGTATATAAAGTAAGTAATGTTCAGATGAGTATGCATGCAGTTGTTGGAGACCATCAGTGCCTAAGCTGTCACCATGGAATTTCCCAACCATACACCATCATGGAGAACCATAGTTGTGATGGGAGAGGACAGTTTGCAGTGAAGTTCATCCTTGCACGCTGTCCCTGAAAATCATGCTCCCCATTGTTTGCCAGACAGTTCTTTGGTGGGTTGAGTTGAGCATGAGGGGGATGGGGCAGAGGGTCATAGGGAAGGTTAACCTTTCCCTCCTCATGCTCAATTTTATTACATTTATCACTTTTCAAATCCACAGATTATATATGCCTATATTTAAAATGTAGCAAACACAAGCAATTTGAATCAGCCAGAGACAAGCTAAATACTTACTCCCCCAACCCACAAGCATATAGCTCTACATATAGATGTGCTTTTAACTGGTGCCAAAAAGAGAGAAATGCTGGGGACAACTGGAAAGCTGAGAAACCACCACCAAGAAAACCCCGCCTTATGTAGAGGGGAGTGCATGTCAGTGAGTGTCTGAATGTGAAGGAACAAACAATAACAAAAGGGTAGGGTCTCAACCACAAGTCCGGAAAAACACGTGTTTACTTGTACAGTATAAGTCTTGGTCCTTATGTTGGACACGTGTATATTGTTGTATATTTCATTTATTCTCTTGCTGTACATTCAGTATGATATTCTGTTTAACTTTATATATTTCAATTCTCTGTCATTCTTGTTAGCTATAAATATCATATTTATTCTTCATTTCTCTATTTTCATATTGGCTATAAGTATCATTTCTATTTATAGAGAAGCAGCATGATATCGTGGTTTGAGCTTTGGACTAAGACTTTGGAGACCAGGGTTCTGATCCCTACTTGGCCATGGAAACCCACTGGATGACCTTGAGCAAGTCACACCCTCTCAGCCTCAGAGGGAGGTAAAGGTAAACCTCCCTCTGAACAAATCTTGCCAAGAAAACCTTGTTATAGGTTTGCCTTAGACTAGCTTGAAGGCACACAACATCAACAACTTGTTATACATTTGTTTTGTTTATGCGATGGTCTTTTGTATTTCTTTAATGGGGACAAAGGAGATTTTCAGACAGGCAAAAATCGCCCCTTGCCGCGCGAGCAGCCTCCCGAAACTGCTGCGCGGCAAGGGTCTTTTTCGGACGACGCTGTGCCTCTAGCGAAGCCGTCCGTGTCACTTCCGTGAAGCTTCGGACGGCTCCGCGCCATATTTCAAGCACGGAAGCTGCCCGTGATTGAAATATGGCGCGGAGCCGTCCCAAGCTTCACGGAAGTGACACGGACGGCTTCGCTAGAGGCACAGCGTCGTCCGAAAAAGACCCTTGCCGCGCAGTAGTTTCGGGAGGCTGCTCGCGCGGCAAGGGGCGATTTTTGCCTGTCTGAAAATCTCCAAAGACAGTGTATGCACGTCTGTTGTTTTGTATAAGGGGGATGCTGGCCATGGCTATGCCCACTGCTGGTCTGGACTTGCCTACTATAAGTTCCACAGATGCCCACTGTTACATATTGCCTTCAGGGGCAAAATGGCTGCATACTCTATGGTGCTAAAGAATTAAGAAAACTTTATCATTCCTCTGCTTGCGACCTGGTGTGGCAATGCAGTAAAATTCTCTTTGCTGGTTGGCAGAAGGATACCTCACTGTTGCAGAAGGATTTAATTTTTACTATCTTTTGTCTCAACTCCACATGGCCAGGAAGCAGGAGTGGCCTCTGCCTACATGAGTTCCCTCACCTGAACAACAACGCAAGTAACTTCTGAAACAGCATGTAGGCCTATGATTCCTACATTTTTTAACAGCTTTTGCCTGATGAAGAAACCAGTAGAGCTTTGAAAGCTTGCATCATGTGTTTTGCATTTGGTTGGCCAATAAAGGTATTGCTTTTTTGTGGAGTTTGGATGTTGTTTCGCTGCATGGCTAACACAGCTACCCCTGAATGTGTTTCACAAATTGACCAGCAGGGGCTCAGCTAGACAGGAGAATTAATAGCGAAAAATAGTGCCTTACCTCCCTATTGCTGCAATGTTTATTTGTGCCTCCAACTCATTCACAAGATCGCTGGCATGGAAAATTAGCCGACTTTGCAGTTCACACGGAACATGCCCCTGAAAAAAGATGGTAGCTACGAGTGAATTGCCTGCCGAAAACCTCCCTCTATTGCCCCCCCTTTTTTGTTCTTAAATGACAGATGCAGAAGAATGATTTTCCACTTAAAAAAACTTTTTTTGTTTGCTCTGCTGCTAATCGATCATGCATACGATTATTCTCCCAACAAAAAAACCAACAATGGAGGCTTCAGCCACTTCCTCCCTTGCAAGCCTGCCCCCACTGAGGTCCAACCAATCATGTTTGAGTCCTTCGATGTGCCTCTATTCAAATTGGTAGTTCAGATGTACAATTATGTGCATTTTTGTGTATTTTTTAAAAAGATCACGAGAAACAGCAAATGCTGTTATTGTGTTTTTTTTGTTTTGTTTTGTTTTGTTTTGGCATTTTCAGCCCTTCTCCTTCCCTATATGGTGAATCCCGGCAGGAGCTCATCTGAACAAAAGGTATTCTGCCCGCATTCTTTGTGGATTTTTTGTGTGGTCTGAACAACCCCCAGGTTGCCAAGAGGGTAAATTAAGTATTCCATCATAAGTAAAGCTAAATCATCGAATGGAGCATGTGCTAAGAGGTTACATGCAGTTGTGCAGCAGTTTTTAATAAGCCCAGTTATCAAAGCTGCCCTTTGGATCCTGAAACTTTTGTGTTTCCTGGGATTGTATAGTCAGATAAAGCAGATCCCTAAATTCCACAGCCTTTGAAGTTACCCGCTCAACATGTATTCACAACATCAATGATTGGCTGCAGCTTTGTTCAAAGAGACACAACTAGCTAGAAGAACAGCTGATTGTTTAAAAATAGGAAGATGTCTGGGAATACCTCTTTTGGAAGAGAGAAAAGAAAGAAACAGGTCTATGGATGTTAACACTGCGGTGATCCATCATTCAACTGACAACTGTTCTCTTTTCAACAAGGATATGAGATCTACCATGATGGAGCAAAAGCACGGAAATGGCAGGTGTCCCAGCAGTTTCTTGCAAGTCTTTAGTAGATTAAAAACAAAACATTCAAAATTCACTTGTCACTCTCGGGAGGGGGGGAACAAAACCCGCATTTTGAATTTTAAAAAAGTCTAAAGACGCCATCCAACTCCTCTCCTCTGCTTTACGGAGTAGCAAACCCTTCAAGCTCCAACTGTGTTACTGACAGTTGGCCAAAAGCAGCTTGTTTAGAAAAACCTTCAGCTTGAAAACCATTTTCCCCACCCCTTGTTATGAATATTTTATGGCTGCTTTCTTTGTTTTCTATATCTTCTTCTTGGGGCTTCCCACCCCCTTTTGCCTTTTTCAGTTGCTGTCTTTCTTGGTTTGGATTTTAAATGATGATAGAATCATCTGCTGATGGTTTAATGCATTTTATGGATTGCATGTATGTTACACTTTTGTATATTTTATTTTATTTCTACCCCTCCCTCCTCAAAAGAAGACATGGCATTTGCCTTGACACCATATACTAGGACTCAGTGCTGCTCCTTAAGCTTACTTCCTGTTATTGGCCAGATACCTGTAATATCTATCGCATTGGAACATGCCATGCCATTAATAGGATGGGAGGGATACCCTCCAACATTTCACAGATGAAAACTGAGATGCATGCAGCCAAGCAATATCAAAGTGTGGTCGAAATGGCAATAATGATTAATGAGGAAGAACACACAAGCTAGGAGAGACTGCAGCAGTTTGCTTTTGCCTTAGCCTATTGGGAAGGGCAAGATTTTTCCTCTTCCTGTCCTCTCCCCCAGGTGAGTTGGTTGAGTACAAACTACTTTTGCACTTTGGACTCAGTTTGCAGCAACTGGCATAATCTGAGGACAAGGGGCAAAGTGGGAGCAGGAAAGAGAAACTGGAACCTTTGAAAAACAGCTGAAAAAAACCCCAAGAGGATTCATCAGGACTGGCCCTGCCAAATCAGGACAGTTGCAGAGTAGGATGGAAGGCCACTGCTTTACACTAACAATTATATCCATACATCCTGATTGGGTGCATATAGACTTTCCATTGCCTGAATCTTACTGGTAACTATAACTTGAGAAGTCCCATTGAATCAGTGGGATTTGCATAAATGTTGACTCACCACACTCACCATTTGTATCAGTGGGAGTAGCAACAGGATTTGGGCCCAATAGTTCAAAGAAGGAGAAAAATGGCTGGATGTCACTATGAGAGACAAAGGATTTCATTCTGTACAATTCCTCGGTGCATCGGGGTGATATCAGTGTTATGTGCTTCTGGTTATAGTCTGGAAAAGGAATTAAAAGACAATACTGTGCCCTAAATGAAGTAGGGAGGGGCAGGGGCCATGCCTAAAATTTAATGAAACACACATGTATCTCTATGGTAAGATGTTTCTTTTTAAGCATTATGCTGGTGGTATCTGGTGCCTGTATAGTTACTTACTTACTTATTTACTTACTTATATTTTGCCTTTGTCCCAATAATGGGATTCAAGGCAGCTAACAACATGTTTTAAAAGATAAACATATTTTAAAACAATACAGATTAATTGGTTTTCTGTGGGTTTTTTCCGGGCTCTGAGGCCATGTTCTGGAAGAGTTTATTCCTGACGTTTCTGAAGATGCCAGCCACAGATGCAGGCGAAACGTCAGGAATAAATGCTTCCAGATCACAGCCTCACAGCCTGGAAAAAAACCACAGAAAACCAATGGATGCCAGCCGTGAAAGCCTTTGAATACAGATTAAATCTATACAAAGTTACTAATAATTTGTAAAAGTACAAATATAGGTGCTATTTAAAAACAATTAAACACTATATAAAGTTAAAACAAACATTACAAACATTAAAATTAATTTTAAAACCATACACAAACTTTAAAAACGGCATCATACAGCATTAAATCCCCACCATAGTCAGTTTTTAAAAGTATGACAGCCTAAAAATGTTTTGACTTGCTGATGGAAGAAGAGCAAGGATGGGGCCATCTTGACATCCCTAGGGAGAGGATGATGAAGCCTGGGAGCAGCCAGTAGGTAGGAATACAATGACAGAGGTATGGCATGACCCTGACCATTTTAGGAACATGTGGTGACTATGGAGATTTTCACACGCCGAAAATATTGCCTCCAGAAACCGGGACAGAAATATTTCTGTCCCGGAAGCAGCGCCGCGGTTCGCACGCTCACCTCCCTCTTCCGTTGTTCCGTCGTCCTCGCTTTGGGTTTTTTCCTCTCTCTTCCAGAATATTTTATTAACGGCAAACTCCCGTTAGTAAAATATTCCAGAAGAGGGAGGGAAAAACCCAAAGCGAGGACGACGGAACAACGGAAGAGGGAGGTGAGCGTGCGAACCGCGGCGCTGCTTCCGGGACAGAAATATTTCTGTCCCGGTTTCTGGAGGCAATATTTTCGGCGTGTGAAAATCTCCTATGTTCAGATATAGAGAAGGGAATACTTGATTTACCATACAGTATTACCAGCTGTATTATTTCATAGGATTAATTAATGATTGCTTTATGTGGTTTCAACAAGGGGAAAAATAGAATAGTGACTTGCAACTTGTAAAACTGTTGTACATGGGATGTTTAAATGTAGCAGCTATTAACTGGTAAAAAGTGAAAGAACCCAAGGCATATATATGATGACTTTTTAAAAACTGGCAAAAAGTTGAATTGGTGAAATGTAATCATATTAGAGACAGTGTTGGCTGCCAACCGACATATTGATACCTTGGCCATCATGTTTCATTACTAGAATTATTACAATGGAAACATTTAATTCATTGCCCTATGCCACTTCAAGGTAAAGTTTTTATTTGAGTATGGCATGCTTATGCCAATAGGAACAAATCAGTAAAAAGAAACCAGCATGGAGAATGTCATCTTTGCTCATATTTTGTATGAACTTGGTAGCTTTTCTCTAGCTGAAATCCATAACCAATTTGTGCTTGATTTAACTTTGACTTCATTGAGACAACATTGGTGGTTTATACAAATTATTATCTGTATTGGGTTGGATCCTAATAAGAGTAAGAAAAAGGAGAATAGCTGTAAAATCTCTTCTGGAAGTCTTTGTGCCAAACCTCACACTGAGCTAAAGTAGGTAGGATCTGTAGCAGTTTCCAGTTTTCAGGATTCCCAAGAAAACAGAGGAAAGAAAATCCACTTCTCCCATGCAACATTTTTTGATGAGTTGTACAACCATCTCCCCCATCCTTGAGCAAACAATACCTTCTGTGTGCAGTAAAGCACCTTAAATGAAACATAACACTCTCCTGAACTCTTACTAGGAGCCAAGATGACTAAACTGATGCTGTTGTACTTTGGACATATCATGAGACATTTTAGATTTTCAGACTACTGTACACTGTTATAGTGTTACTATTCCACTTTAACTACTCTGGCTTCCTCCTGTGGAATTCTGGGATTTATAGTTTAGTGAGGCCTAAGATCTCCCTGGCTGAGAGTTGTAAATGCCCCTCCCTAAACTGCAAATCCCAGGATTCAACAGGAGGCAGCCATAGCAAATAAAGTGGAATAGTAACACTATAACTATGTTGTCTGAAAATCTCCATTGTGACTCATTGGCAAAGATGATACTGCTCAGTAAAGTGGAAGGCAATAGGAAAAGAGGGAGATTGCATTACAGGTAGGTTGATTTGACCAAGGAAGCCACCACCCAGAGTGGTGATCACCAGGGCTCATGGAGATCTTTCATTCATAGGCATTATCAAAAAAGGCAAAGAAGGCATCACAAGGACACCTAATGATAATGAAAGGGCGTGCAGCTCATATGATGTTGCCCTTTTGCAATCATGTCTTGTTTAAAAAAAACATACTTTTTTATTGATGGCTCAAGCCGTCAATTGACCCCTGTGGCACTTTTCTGCCAGCATTGCTGGAGCTTGAAACTTTGCACTGTTGTACTCATATGAATGCGGCAATAGCTGGTCCTGCAAGAACACTTCCGGGTGAGATCATGACATCCAGGTAGATTATCACTTTTGTTGACCCTCCCCAATTTACTTGGAACTTTTTAGTGTGCTTCGATGCTTTTTGTAACTTTTACTGTTTTATTTTTGTTTTTATTTTAAAATTTCCTGTGCTATGTATTCTGGCAAGAATATGTGGAATTTCAAATGAGGAGCTCTGTTCACTCCTTGGTCATTTCTGGGAAGCCTTTTGCCAGGATTACAGGTAATTGTGGCATGGGGAGTTCTTTTGCTGGCATAAAAATGGCAAAGTTATGCCGGCAAAATAACGGGGTTTGGGGGGGGTTAATAAAGTCTATAGAGTCACTGTAAGTTGAAGCCAACTTGGGAGCAAATAAAAACAACAAATAAAAGTATTTATTTCCACCAGCATAAATCTGATGTGGGGTTTTACTGATTACCTATATAAAGTAATAGAGTGTAAAACACACAGTTTTGGTATTCAGATGGCCCCCGAAGCTGGTGTGAATATATGTTCATAGACAGGAACATAGGGGTGTTAGTCACATACTCTCAACCACAACATACAGTTATTTTCTGCAAAATAGGACACCCCCTGTTTTTACAATAAAAAGCTGGTTTTAAAATAAACATCCAATTGGTTAGAGTGTTATTGCTTGAAAGCCTGCCATACGTGTCTTGTTGATTTGAGAGTAAATTCTATCAAACCTGTGTAAAAGAGAGTGCAAGCCTTTAAAATCTTGTTTAGCACAATCATACATGAAGGCAAAACAAAAAAAAACAAAAAAAAACCCACACCAATTTGAACTCAGATAAAATAGGATGAGGTTCACTAACTTTAGCTGAATTCTTTCAACTGGTACAGTGGATAATCTACCACTGCTTTGTTGTTACTGCCGTCTTATGGTGACCCTATGAACGAGAGACCTCCAAGTCACCCTATCATTACCAGCCCTGCTCAGGTCTTGCAGACTCAGGGGTTGTCAAAATGGCAAAAATACTCCTCACAGAACGTGAGGAGAATCCTACCTTTCTTAATGGCATTCCACATCATTTTGCTGTTTTGGGAAGGAGGGTGGCCGAAAACATCAAAAATTCTGCAGGAAAGTCTTCACGGCTTTTCCCGGAGTTTTTAAAAAACAGTGAGGGGAATGCACATTCCTGCTCGTTGTGACAAGCAATTCAGTATGACTCGCTTTCCCATAGGAGAAGACGCGCAAAGCTGATTAGCCGGGTGAACGTGGGGAGTGGGGCTTGCTAATAAGGCAAGCACCTGCTGCTGCCATGTTGGATTTTTGCCTTAGTGAGCAAAAGCTAAGGTGAGAAAATGGAGTGGCGTTTTGGTTGTGTTTTTTTTTCCTGTTAAATTGAAAAATTGCTCTATCCCACCTTGGACATCATGTTTGTTTGTTTTTTTTGTTGTTTTTATTTTAAAGTTCAGCGGTCACAAAATTGAGATAAATACAAATACAAGTAAATCACTTGTGGCTGCCATCTTGCATGTAAAGCTTATGGGGACAAAAACACCATTAAGACAAGTCACAGCTTCGAGCCATTACTTCGAGGCACTCAGGTGTTGTTGTTTCTTGCCTTGTATAGACATGCCCTCAGGGATGTGGCTTCCTTGACTGAGTTTATCCATATGGAATGCAGTCTTCCTCTTTTTCTATTGTCTTCCACTGTACTGAGCGTTATCATCTTTGCCAATGAGTCACAACATCTGGTGTCATCTTTCTTGTAGATTGGAATTTATATTGAGCATTTCCAGTCTGTGGGCTATTCTTTTGTTTTCCATATTTGTTGACAGATTTTAGTTAGACGAGAATAGATCCTGTCTCTGTAGACTGAAGCAGCCCTATTGGTATGCCATCTGTTCCTGGTGATTTATTTCTCCCAAGAAAGATTCCACTTCACTTTTTAAAATTGGAGGTCTGCCTTCATATGGTTCTTCCTCAGATGAATCTGTCTCCTTTTCATCTCATTTATATAGTTCTTCTGTGCATTGTTTCCTCATCTTTTTATTTCTACTTGGTCATGTAATGTGTTCCCCTGCTGGATGTAGCACATTCCCACTCTTGGCTTAAATTTCCTTTTGATTTCTCAGATCTTGTGGAAGAGATCTCTTGTTCTTCCTTTTTTGTTGTCACCTTCTATTTCTCTGCATTGATTATTGTAGTAGTTCTCCTTGTTCTCGCACACAAGTTGTTGAACAGTTGCATTCAGGGCACTGACCCTACTTCCGTCACTTTTGCTTTTGCTTCTCAACTGTCTTTAACCACTCAAAGAGTTTCATCCATCATGCATTGAAGCTTCTCTTTCTTTTTGGTTACAAACAGTGTCTTTTTGCATTTCTCCCTGACAATGTCCCTGGTTTCAGTCCAGAGTTGTTCTGGCTCTCAGCCAATTAGGCTTAATAGTATAAATCTGTTTTTCACATTATCTTTAACTTCTATGGGGATGTTCTTCAGGTTGTATTTCTGCATGATGGTTGGTTTAGTGTTTTTTAGCTTTACTCTAATTTTTTGATATCAATAGTTCATGGTTTGTGCCACATTCTGCTCTTGGCCATGTTTTTGCAGAGAGAATGGAGCTTCTCCACCTTCTGCTTCCAATTATGTAGTCAATTTGATTTCTGTATTGGCCATCAGTTGATGTCCATTTATACAGTCACTTCTTGTGTTGCTTGAAGAATGCGTTTGCGAGGAGCAAACTGTTGGCCTTGCAAAATTCGTTCACTTACTCACCTGCTTCATTTCTTGATCCTAGGACAATTTTTCCTACAATCTTTGATTCTGCTCTGTTTTCTGTTTTTGCATTCCAATCACCTATGATTAACAAGAAGACCTGTTTTGGTGTGTGATCAATTTCCTCCTGGACTCCAGCATAGAATCTTTCAATTTCTTCTTCTGCTTCTGTAGTTAGAGCATAAACTTGGATTAAAGTTATGTTGATGGTTTTTTTCTGAACACTTATTGACATGATTCAGTCAGACTTTGCATTATATCCTTTGACAGATTGTGCTACATCTCTCCTCACTATATATGCCACCCATTTCTTTTTAGATTTTCATTTCCTGAGTAAAACACTGTATAATCATCCGACTCAAAATGTACCATTCCTGTTCGCTTTAGCTCACTCACTCCAAGTATTGCAGTGTTTATATGTTCAATTTCTTGTTCTACTATGTCTAGTTTACCTTGATTCATGCTTCTCATATTCCATGTTCCTATAATATTTGTTGTGCAGCTTCAGACTTTCCTTTCACCACTGAGCACTTCAACAGCTGAACATCCTTTCAGCTTAAGTCCAGTTGCATCTTTTAGCCACAGTGCTCCTTGTGGTTGTCCTCTGCTGTATCCCATTAGCTTGTTGAGTACCACCCAACCTAGATGTTATTTCTGGCACTATTTCTTGTATCATTTTGGATTGCCTCATCATAAGGTTTCTGTGGTAAAAGCTCTTCAAAGGGAGGTTTACCATGCCTCCCTCTGCACAGTGCTAACAAGTGTTAGCTATGGTGCCACTGTTGTTATCTCTGAGAGATTCCACCAGTGTCACCCTCCACTACTGCTGCCGTCCATTAGCTGTTTGGCACATTTAGTCTGGCTCCTCAGCAAAAGCCTGTCTGACATAGGATACCCTACCAGCAGCACCGCTGCCATCAGCATAGCCTCTTGCTCCTCAGGGGCACGCAATATCACCACCACGGAAAGGTAGTGCTATTGAACTGCTTATGATCACCTAAGAAGGTTGAGAAGGTTTGTGCTCAGATTTGAGATCTATGGACTGATCCTAGTGTGTTTGTTTAAATCTTATTTGCCTGGTTCCTGTGTAGCAATGTACTCATTCCACAGAAAGAGTATTTATCTGTTAGAGATGTTGCCAAGCTTCTAAAACAGCTATGAAAGTGATGTACCTACTGAAGCGGTGAAGATAACGAGTAAGAATAGCTGTAAATTGCAAAGTGTCACAGTTGCATTCTTGAGATTATAGAACATAATTTGGTCTGAAACAGTTGTAACTATACAATTCTATTTCAGCATTCACTGATCTGGATTACAGTCCCTACTTCACTTCCATGCATGGATTTAAGAAAATGAAGACTTACCTTTCCTACCATTAGGAACATAGGAATCTAATTTAGTCTGTCCATCTAGCCAAGTTCTAGTGCCTGGAAAAATTACTATTTTTGGACTATGATTTCCAGAATCCCCCTCCCAGTACTGTCACTTTACCATGGGAGTCATACATCAAGAATTTTTTTTTTTATAAAGTAACTTTCCCAAATTCTGCCTGGTACTGTATACTCTCAGTGACATTCCAGGGCCTTTGTATCACTGCCTTCCATCACCTGATGAGCTTTAGGAGATTATCAGACAAGAATGCAAAAAGCGTTCCTGTTCCACAATCTTCAAACCCGTCCCTGTCCTGAAACAATAGCCCTCCCCATCAGACTTACCTTCTCTCCTGTCCAAAGGCAGCCCGGGAATGAACAGAGCTCTAACAGAGCTCCATTCACTTCCTGGACTGAAATCCCGCCCATTCTCGCAAGAAGATGTGAGTGCAGGAAATTCAAAAAGAAAAAGAAAAATACACACAAAAAGTTAACAAAAGCACATACACACACTAAAAAAATAACAAGTAACCTGGGGAGGGTGCAAAAAAGAAGGTAGCCTACCTGGTTCTCGCAGTCCCACCCAGAAGTGTTCTGGTATCATCCCATTGACATTGGAATCATGAGTCAAAATGGTGCGAGGTTTCAGATGCCACCAAAACAGGATGGGTGATCCATTGACAGCTCCAGCCCATCAATAAAAAAAAGCCAGAATAATGACAGCGGAATGCGAAGGGATGACATTGTGTGATATTGGTGTCCTTTTGTGTTCCGCTGGCTTCATTTTGGCACCGCATTAGCTGCATCTGATAATCTCCTTAAAATGAGAAGCTTGCATCCTTCCAAATGTTGTTGGACTGCAAATTCCTTCACTCCTAGTGAACATGAAGGAAAATGGGAACTGGAATCCAAAAACACTTAGAGTGTTATAGTTGTCCACTCTGCTTTAAAACAAACAAAAAAAAAAGATGAGCTAGCTACCATTTTGTGTAGAAGGCATGTGCCCTGCCATTGAACTATGACTCCCTATGACTTCATTCTTGAGGCTCCCTGGACTGAGTGTAGTAAAAACATACTTAAACTGGTTTAAAGGGATTGCTAATTAGTGTACAGAAATGTTTCCTACTTCTTACAAGTAAGCTGAGGCTTCAGCAGCTATCAATGCTCACAGGTCTGTTTGTGAGAGAAGTGAGGACAAAAGCAGCTAGAGAAAGATTCTGTACAGCAGCCACCCCTAAATTCTAGAACAGGAATTCTGAATCTTGAGCCTGCAAATGTGGTTGGACTAAAGCTTTCCTTACCCCCAGCCAGCATGGCCAAGGATGATGTGATGTGTAGTTCAGCATCTAGGGATCTATGGTTGGAAACCACTGCTGGAACCTTCTGGAAGTGAGGGTGTGAAAGTTTACCTCTGTGCAGGGATTTAGAAGGAGTTATAAAACTTTCTTCTCTTTAATCATGCTCTTGGTTTTGATCTTTTCTGTGGCTGGCTTTTTGTATTATGCAGACTGTTTGCTTGCTGGCTGGCTTTAATATTCACTGGCTTGGATCCAGTAAAACCTCCTAGGGACAGAAGGGCTCCTTCTACAAATAGCAGGATTTCAATCCAGCTGAAATGTTCAGCTATCTGAATGATACAGTATGAAATCTTTGCTGCTCCCCTGCAGTCCCCTGTCTCTCTCTGGCTTTTCTTTGCAAACGAAGATTCAGGAAGGACTCATCCCGTACTTTCTGCAAGCGCACTGATGACTAAAAAGGCCGATCCGAGATAAACAAGTCTGGTTGCAGAAAGCACAGCAGAAGGTCTCCTTGGGTGATGTTTCCAGGTTGTGATTCTTTCTGCGTTGTCATTTATCTTCAAGATTTGTTCGGCGTGAGTTCTCAAATAAGGCTGCAGCTGGGGGACCATCTGGTACAGTGAAGAAAGAGTGAAAAACCTTCACCCCCTTTCTGACTGGTGGGAATATTCTCTACTGACGTTTTCCCAGGATGCTTGTGCTGGTGGAAAAAACCTCAGCGTCCAAGTGCACTGTGACCAGAGTCTTGCTGATGTACCAAACTAGCAGTTGCACTGTTTCAGGAACCTTACAGCAGTAGCAAGGGAAGGGAGACAAAATCTGCTGACCCCAAACAGCCTACTTTTCTGGTGCTTTATTTCCTTCATGGCTGCTGTAGTCAAGGCCATTTTCCTCCTGCACCAATTTGGTTAATCTCTTCTATGGTGATTTTGTATTCTATAGTACATATGCTGCTTTTAACTTTGGATCATATAAATATACACTGGATTGATTATATGACGAATGTTGCTGTCCTTGAGCAAGCAGGGATCACCAGCATTGAGGCCATGATATTGAGAACACAGCTGCGCTGGGCAGGGCACATTTCTAGGATGGAGGACCATCGCCTCCCAAAAATAGTACTCTGCAGTGAACTCGCCACAGGCACTCCAAAAAGTGATGCAAGGACTCCCTGAAACAACATCTCAGGCTCGGCCAAATTGATCACCAACAATGGTCCGCCCTTGCCTCACATCGGGAGGCATGGAGATGCACTATCCACAATGCTGCAGCCTTATTTGAGAACTCATGCTGAAGAAGTCTTGAAGAGAAATGACAACGCAGAAAGAATCACAACCCAGAAACATCACCCAAGGATAACAACTGATAAATCACTTTTTAGCTAGTGTGGTATAGTGATTTGAGTGTTGTACCAGGACTCTGGGAGACCATGGTCTGAATCTGCACTCAGCCATGGACACCCAATGGGCAATCTTGGGCAAGTGTCAGGATCAGTCCTGGATGTGACCTGTTCCTGCCAATTTCAGTGTTTCATTGCAACTTTGCTGTTAATGGTGTTTTCATGTCTTTGTACTTGTTAATGAGGGTTTGGTGATGACTAGGAAAAGGGAGTATAACAGTCACTAATGAGAATGGATAGATAAGCCCACAGCTGCACAATTAGCTTGGGAAAAGTGGGATGGACATTAGCATTGGAAGAGGTGGTCTGCAAATGATGGGTAACCGATAGTATTGAAGCCCACCAGATTTCACAGATTGTAATATGCATTTGTCTGCTTATCAGACACACTAAATATGGTGTTATCACAATGCCAGGAGATTGCTAAAGGGCTTCCTTTAAAGACAACATTGTTCACATCTCATCATGCACCCATGCTGCTGCTTTTTACTGATGGGCTAAGCTGCCAATGGATTCCCTGTTCCACTTCTGTGACAGATTTGCCTGTGAGTGAAAAAGTGCCTGTTTTGCTGGCATGATCCCCACGTCAATGGGATGTCCATGCCAGAACATTTCCTGGTGAGATCGGGACATCTGTGTAAGTGACATACTTTTTTGTACCTTCCCTGGGTTACTTGTAAAGTTTAAATTTTGTTTTTGTGCTTGGTGTAACTTTTCATGTTGCATTTTCCTTTTTATTTTTGAATTTCCTGCGCTCTTGTCTTCTTGCGAGAACAGCCAAGATTTCAATCCAGGAAGTGAAAGGAGCTTCTTTAGAGCTCCGTTCACTCCTGGGCAGACATGGACACATGAAAAAGGTGGGTCTGAAAACTTTGGTTATCATGGCATGACAGGGATGGGAGCGGGGTGGGATAGGATTTTGCAGGACAGGAACACTTTTTTTGTTCCCATCTGACAATCTCCTAAGTTTCAGTTCTGAGCAACAACCTTGTATGACATGCTTTATGGATTACAGTGCCAATGAAGTTTTCTGTTATCTCTTAAACTACTGGTTACTGTAGCTAGGAATGCAAGTATATGACAGCAAGGCACATTCTCTCAGCCTCAAAGAAAGAAAACCCTAAGATCGGGTTGCCATAAATTGGAGTTGACTTAAAGGCACACCACCACCATCCCCACATTGCTGTAGAAGACAACCTGGAAAATTCATCATTCTGGAAAATGTCTAACAGTCAATCTTTTTTCATCTGGCATGGACCCTTTTCTCCCTAATACGTCGCATAAACACACACAGCCCATGCAACAAATACTTTTGCACAAGGTAGGTCCTCCAAGTGCTATTCCATAAGATAATCAATCATGTGGCTCCTTCTCTTATAATAAGTTCTAAATCCTGTTTTTTTTCCGCCTGTAGCCCTCAAGAGACTTGTGTGTAGGAGCTCTGTGGATTTTTTTTTAACGAACTGCAAGAAGATATTTAAAAATGTGATGCTAACCAGAGAAGTTCCTAGCTTTTCTCAAGGCAGCATAAATTCTGGAAAACTGTTGGAAGAGAATAATAAACAGGCCAGACTTCAGGTTTGAGGTATTTAAGAGGAGCATCTTAAGTGTGATAGTTTCATTGGCTGTGGCCACTAATTATTTTGTTGTCAGAAATTGCTCTATAAAAGGCATAAAAGAGCGATTCAGTGCAGTTTCCTTTTATCTGTCTTACCAATTGATGTCTATACAGAGCTAGCGGGGCTCCCCAAACACGTCAGTCTGTTTCAGATACACAAGATTAAGTAGCAAGTGACATTCAAGACCAATCGGCCCACCCAGAAGAAGTGAAACCAGCGGAAAAGCTGTCAGATTCCCCCTTTTCTCCATTAATCTTGAAGCTTTTCAATGCTGCCAGGTCGCATCTCCATCAAACAAGCTGGAGAGAGTGTCGGGCTATTTTCTTTCCACTAACTCTCTCCTCCTCTGGTACCCCTTCTAGTAACCCCTTTTGTGCTGGGCTTCTGTTTGTCAGTGCCTCCAGTGCCCCGCATTACCTTTAGCAGTGATGGATAGAAGACCAGTCAGAGAGGACAGTCAAATGCAAAACAGATTTCCTAAGTTGTTCCCCCTACAAGAGGCACAAATGTGTGCAATCTGAGCAGAAACGAGAGCGTCTGCATCAAGCTTTTAAAATTTACCTGTATGTTTAACAGCTCAGGCTGAATATATATACCTATGCTACTCCATCCTTCCGTGTGTTTTATCCTGGTGTGTAAAGGCTCCACACTAATGGCTCATTTCCCAAGGGTCAGGGCTAAGTTGAAGATGAGTTAGCATGAGGCTTATCACTGAGTTAAATAATTATTTAATTGGTAGAGGGGTTTTAAATTTTTTTTTTACTTTTTTGAATTTTAAAAGGATATGTCCTGGTAGAAGTTTGTCTTACAAAGTGATATTTCTTAATTGATTTTATCAGAGTTTTATAACATGGAAACGTAGAGTGTGGCAAAGGTAGTAGAAAAGCAGATCCCAAAATTTTAGTCACTCCATTAATGATTTTTCTGGAACTGTGCAGAGCAAACAACCCCCTAATTGGCTCTCATTAGATTTTATGTTCCATGCCAAGGAATGATGTGTAACTGAACGGCCACCATTCTGTTCTGTAGCAAACTCTTTCTCTCTTTTTCTTTTTCTTTTCTTTTTACTTTTCCTTCCGATTAGACTCAATGAGAGAGAAATGAACAATTATAATGTTGTTGTCACTGGCATAATACTACTGTTAAGAGACTTATTGGCATGTGCCATTCTTATTTAAACTTTTGAAATGGTTTAAATGAATTGAAACTCAGTAAATGTTATAGTGTATTATAACAGCAATTATGGTTGCAGTATCCTGTCTGATCTTGCAAGCTAAGCAGAGTCATCCCTGCTTAGTGCTTGGATGGGAGAATGCCACCTTATTTGTTAGACTTGATTTTTATTTTATTTTATTTGAATGGCATGCTCTTCTACAACTGTGGTTAATGCTTAATGTATCATGTTTAATGACAATACCAGAGGCTGTCCCTTGTATCATTGCCCTTGTAACATTTACCAGGACCCATCTCTTGGGACATCATGAGGGGTCATCCCTAGGTTTCAAGACCAGGGATAGTCATGATCTGGTAACCCTGGCCATGAGCCAGCAGTCTACATACACAGCCAATCTATTGATGGCTTGGCCCATCAATAAAATAGAACGGCTTATTAACAATGCATAAATGCAAAAGGATGACGTCGTCTGATATGCACGCCCTTTCACATTTATGTGGCTTCATTATGACTCCGTATTAGATGTGTCTCATAAAGTCCATAGATAAAGGGATAGAATTCCCTCCCTCCCTCCCTCCCTCCCTCCCTCCCTCCCTCCCTCCTTCCTTTCCCTTTCTTTCTTTTCTTCATTCATGTGCTCTTACTTTTTATCATATATTTATCAAGCAGGCTTGTTGCCTATAATATATGAGTGGACATTCTAACCCATGTTTAGTGGTAATGTCAGTTTTGGCTAATTTTGTTCTCACATGGCAGAACAAAGAACTTCCGAAGTCTTTTCCTCACTAGATTGGTTTAGAATGTGAGAATTTTTAGAAATATTTTCAATGATTCTTCTCACTTTGGGACTTTCTTGTGAAAAATTCATTTCTGTAAAAAAACACACACATCAATTTCAGCAAAAAAAAAAAAAGAAAGAAAAGAAAAAGAAAAAAAAAAGAAAAGAAAGAAAGAAAGAGAAAAGCCTATTGTTTTTGTACCCTAAAAAGGATTTTGCACTAACAATTTTTTCCTGAAAAAGTCTCTAAATAAATAAATAAATAAATAAATCTTGTAGCAGTTGACCTTTTATTTATTTAAACAGGGTGCCTTGATGTGTTAATACACCCCTTCGTGTCCAGGATAGATAATTTGTTACTATTCTTTATAGAATGCCTAAAGCATTCTAACTATCCCAGTCGGGCAGGGACAGTTTTGATTTATCCACTGTTGTCCACTTTTTCAGCTGCTTTGAAAATGTCTTGGTTTGTCTCACTTCCTCCCACTTTCTCCCTTTGTCTTAGCTTTTTTTCAGTTACTACAAACTGAGTTCAAAGTGCAGTTTGGGGCAGGGAAGAGGAGAGGAACAGGAGGAATCTTGTTCTTTCCAATAGGATCAGGCAAAAGCAAACTGCTTCCACCTCTGCTAGCTTGTCTGTTCTCCCTCATTAATATCTTTTGCCATTCGGACCACACGCTGATGTTGCTTGGCCACGTGGATCTCTGTTTTCATCTGTGAAATGTTGGACGGTGTGCTAGTGACTGAACATAAAAACAGTGGAATCAATTACTCTGGATTTCTTAATCCGGTACAAAATGTTGTGCTATTTACTGAATGTCTGTGATGCAACATTCTGGCTCTGCTTCCTAACATCAGGAGATGCTGGCACATTCAGTGTCAACAGGGCAGTACATTGCAGATGGGTTGTAAGCACACATTTTATTGGTTGTGCACAATTAAACTGTTGAGTCAGAGATGTGCCAGCCATTAAGCCTGTCTTCGAGGAAAAGCCATTTTAAAAATAGTTTGTAGGGATTGTTTATTCTTAATGCCAGCGCATAATACGGTATAACCAGAAATAGCAAAGCTGTGTGTTTCCAGAAACATTTTAGCTGTTCGTCAGCTTTCAGATGGGTTTTCCTATGTGCGCAAGATGTATAAATAAATGAAAGGGTAGAACTTATGGACTAGAAGAATGTTTCTCCCTAAGGACTTGTGTGAGGCTTCCTGGCTGAAGCTTTGTTGCATTTATGTGCCCGGATACAGTGGTTCCTTGTTACTTTGAAGCTTTGATGCACATACAAAAAAAGCTCTACTGCCCACAATGCTTTTCCTCATTAACTTCAGCTGAATGCACATCTTCATCAACACAAAGAGATGTATGGTTGCAGCTCCCCCCTCCCATTGAAATAAGTGGGCAAACCTGCATGTACAGGAGTCTTGTGTGCAAATTGTCATGTCCACAGAGGTTAGGTTTTTTTTTTTTTAAGCTCTCTAGTCTGTCTCATTTAGAAGGCAAGCCTAGCCATGCTGACTGTAAGACCAATTTCCAAATTCATATTGTGGCAATACCTTTATCAGGTGAAACAAAAAAGCCCCCCAAATCTCTATGCAAGCTTTTGAGACCACAACTCTGTTCATGATGCAAAGAAGTGTTTTAATATCAGGCAGTGGAGAGAATGAATACTTTAGAACCTGCAGAAACATAGTATTCTAATAAAGTTCAAAGTTACACTTGTACAATATTCATAAACCATTATAATTAAATGAAGTCCATATAATACACAATGCAACACATTCTGAAAGCTCTATAAAATCAGGACTCAGAAATCCATGTTCAATCATGTTTTACCAGCACCCACAATGAATTTTGCAGATGTAGGTGTCGCCATATTATCTTGGTCTGCTAAAAGAAAAGATATATAACAATTAGACGAATGACCTGACATAGATATCAAGTGAGGGGAGATCAGTTCTCTCCTCAGATCCCTATAAAAGGACAAAATAACAGCACACAGAATACTGATTCAATGCTGCCATCACCACAAGGGCAAACCAGATCTTGCAATGGAATTAAAAAAAAAAAATAGCCCTCAAGCACACCAGACCACAGCATATTCAATCTTGCTTGAGTGAAAGCTCTTCTGTATTTAGAAATTACTAACTGTTATTAGGCCAAACAAAAAAGCCCCAAAATCTCTGTATAAGCTTTTGAGACCACATATCTCTTCAGGTTTGAAAGAGTTTTTAAAAATCAGGCAGGGGAGAGAATGATGACCTCAGAGTCCTGCCGCAGTTTCATTGAGATGTTACAAGGGGGAGGGAGGGAAAAGGTCAGAAGAGTATCAAATTAGGGTCCTTACACCCTAATGGTTCCTAAGCTTGCCATGAACAACACATTAACTTCAAAAGGTTTCCATGGGAACTATGAAACCTATTTAGTGAGAGACCACATACAGAAGGTTCTAGGTTTAGGGGGGCAGGGTGGGTGGCGGACACCTACAAAGATGTTGCAAACCTTTAAAGGTGAAGGCATAGATCCACAGTCTGGAAAATGCTGATGTGTTAACAGCAAAGAGAAGGCTGAGCTACTCATTTCCTATTTTGCCTTGGTCTTCTCCCACATCAAGAATGTAAGAGGATGACTAGCTATTTTGAATGACTTCAAGCATGCAGAGCCAGAGGAGTTAAATCCCATTGTGCAGGAGGAGGCTGCAGCTGTTGTTTCAGAGCTGTGTCTGCTGTCTTCAAGAATTCTTGAACAATAGGTGAGGTGCCAGAAAACTGGATGTGGGCAAATGCTGTCCTTGTGTTAGAAAAATGAGAAGGTTTGGGAAATTACTGACATTGATTTTACATCCATTTCAGGCAAAGTTCTATAACAGATCGTTACACACTTAGTCCGTGAGCATCTAGAAAACAATGTGTTGTTTACTCTAAAACAGCATGTCTTTTTGTGTGTGTGTTGGGGGGAAAGTCATACCAAAACTTAGCTTCTTTTAAAATAGAATTATTAATTTACCAAATTATGGAAATGCCATGAACAGCATATTCTTCATTTCAGCAAAGTGTTTGACATGATATTCATGTGGACAAGCTGATAAACTATGAACTGGATGATGCTACTATTAGGAGGTGGATATCTGTGATGTGGATCCATTGCTGGTTGAACAATTATGCCCAGTAAATGCTCATTAATGGCCCTGCACCAGTTTGGAGAGGGGACAGGTCTGGAGTGTCACAGGACTGTCTCCTAGATCATCAACATTTGTGTGTGTGTGTGTGTGTGTCTTTGTACACATTGAAACATAGATGCTCATAGAAACAATTTTGCTTTAGGAGGTTTGAGATCTCTCTTATTGCAAGCAATTATGCCACATCTAAAATGTGTCGGTTCACTTAAGCTTCACAACATCTTGTAATCATCATTGCTAATTTTCATTAAACCTAGATTTCAAACAAGAAGAAAAAAATTAATCTTTTAAGTGGACTCTTTTTGCCTTTAATGCAATTACTTAACAAAGGAAATACCGTAGCTTGGATACCTTCCTCACTTCACAACTAGCTTAATTACAAATGTGAAGATTAAAATTGCCTATGGGGGTGCAACAGTGTATGTGTGGTGTGGAACAAGACATTTACTAGTTCCAGAGAGAGAGAGAGAGAGAGAAAGAGAGAGAGAGAGAGATATTAAGAGGGGTGGCAGACTTCATTACAGAGGTGTTTGTGTGGCTGGCACAGAACAGATCCTTAAGAATCCTTCTCCTTCATTAGTCTTAATACAATGCACTTCGTTAGAATTATTCATGATGCTATCAGATACATTCACATAGTATTTACACCACCATTGGAACTAATTTTATCTAGCTTTTTCCTGTAAAGTGTGACATATAAAAAAAACAACCCTTTTCAATTGCAAGAGTGGCCATCTGCCTATGCTGTATACACCTTATTGCTTCTTTCAGACTGCATATGGAAGAAGGCAGAGGAATAGGTGGCATCCTTGTGGTATAATTTAAGACTGGTGCATATACTGATGTGGTCTAAATACCCCAAAGGCACCAGATCCTATCTGATCTTGGAAACTAAACAGGGTCAGGCTTGATTATTACTTGGATGAGAGACTACCAAAGAGTATCAAGTGCTGTAGGCTTTATTTTAGAGGAAGGCCATGGCAAACCACCTCTGAGTATTCTTTGTCTAAGAAAACCCTGTGAAAATTCATGGCCATACTCATCACCATACATTGACAGCAAATTGAAGGCACTTTCACGCATGCGTGCATGCACACACATACACTGATGCCATTCTTAAATGCCTCCACCCTCTTGATAGTGCACCTGTAGTGAGTCTGTACCTGATTTAACATAGAACAGTGCTACTCAAAATGCTGCTCCATGCATCAGGCACCTGCTGGTGGTCCCTGGAGAGCTTCCAGGAAAGAAAGAAGCAAGTGTAGCCAATGGATACAAATATGGTATCATTCCCTAGCACACTAGGGAGTGGGGAGTTGCTGGTCACCCAATGTACTTTGCTCAAGAAGCACTGACATAGAAGGTGCTGCAGGATGGATACATGTTCCATTATCACAGAACAATCAGTGGCAGAGTATGCACCAACAAGACTGCTAGACATGTCAACAAGAAAATCCCCACGAGACATCTGAAAACTATCAGAACCCACACAGTTCTCCAACCCTGCAAAAGGCATGCCAAAGTGAGTGATTTGTAATATTAAAAATCTCCATTCAACACCTGGAAATCTTTATGCATAGCAAGAAATAATCAGTGAAAGGGCACACATTTCAGTGGCCTAAAAAGGATGATTGGGGAGTGGTAGTGTTAGTATTGGCTAGGTTCAACCTGCAATCCTTCTTCTAATCTCATATCCCCTTGAGCAGGTGATCAGTACTATAGCTAATAATCTAATCCAGACCTGGTCCCTTGTAGATGTGTTGGACTACTGTTCTCAGAATCCCACAGCAGTTGTGGGAAGGCTGATCTAACCAAGTTTATCTCTCTGATTGTTGGATGGGGCATCGTTTCACCTATGTTTTATTGTTCTTAATCCCTAAAATACCTACAGATGTAAGAGCAGCAGACTGCTTTTGCATTTGTATATCTCTATGTTGATTGTGGCAACAATCTATTCCAATATAAGGTACATCTTCATTATCTGAACACAGTAAACTCTTTCCTCCCTCCCTTCCTCCCTCATGAAGGGATCTTGCTGACTCTATAGTTGCTGGAAATGAAGGCAACAATTCAATGAAAGTTGAGCATTTTCAGTTAGTATTGGCTTCAGTGAAAATAACAGTAGAGCACAGAGGTCTTTACTTATGGCTGGATGATATCCTAATGATTGTTTGTTATAAGAAAGAAAGGCTGATTTATATGTAATTGGTCTCTCTGTGTGTGTAATTATCATGTTGAGATTATGTATAATGTAAATCACCTAATTATCAACAAATGAACAGCAAAATCACTGTTTATTAGTTGAGTACTTGTCAGAAGTAGAGACTTTATGCCAATAACATAAAAAAAGGACCCTACAGGTGTTAAAAAAAATCTACGTGACAAGAAAGAACAAGGAACAAAAAAAAAAGTGGGGGGAGATGGAAAATCTGCTGAGGAAAATCCTTGTAGATGTGAGTGCCTTTTTGATGAACATTTTAAAAAGAAAATTAGAAGGGCTAGGCAAATATGTAGGAGACTATCAGACATGGGGGAACATACCAAAAAAACCGCATTCCCAACCGTGTCAGAAAAACATGAGGAGAACAGGAATGGTAGCCTTACCAGACAGCTGCATCCCACAGTTGCTCTGGGGGCGTAGTACTGCCGCGGAAGAGGCTCCATTTTCCTATTGATGGCGACAAGCCACTAATAGAAAGCAATGCTTTATGCTCCTGGGAAAGGGCCACACTATGCCCCGGGACACTGGAGGTCGTCGTCCTCTGATAATCTTGCCCCAAGCTGTTCTCCTAGTGATCTTTTGACGTTCTGATAATCTCCTATGTAGCGAGTGCTTATTGTTCCTCCTTAAGGCCAGTGGTTAAAACTATACAGTTTCCATGAATCTTCCATTCAAAAAAAAGCTTCCCTCCCCTCCTAAAACTGCTCCCAGTGGACCCCATTTCCATACAAATGCTTCCTCAAGCTTGTGGGACACGTACAATCAGCTTGTCTTTCTCTTGTTTGTTTGTACAGTTGCAAAGGATAGATACCCTTGTCACCTATGGCCTGGGTTTCTGATAGATTGCTTCCCTTTCTCTTTCATCTGTTGAGTTGGTAATTACACGCAAATAATGATCAGATTAGCAAGCTGTATTGAAACGCTTAGCACCATCTTTCAGCTAGATGGAATATAAACAGTGCTGGCACAAGTCTCACCATGAGCACTTCTCGTTTTTGGGGGGGGGGTTGAAAAGAAAAACAACAAAACACATTCTGTTTGTTACCTTGAGCTGTTGTGACAATCTGTGCTTCTTTGTAACCTTGCAAGGACTAGAGATTTTTGTATCTAGAAAGCTTTCTCTCTTGCAGCAAGATGGGTCATTTTAGTACCTCTAGAAACACACTTTGGTGCCCTGCTTCTTTGGTGCAGAATCCACATAGAACTAGAACGATAAGGTAAGCATTCTATGATGTTGCTAACTGAAGAGTTAAAAATAATTTTCTCAGGTTTCAGCCAATTCCTATATAAAAAAAATTGGAGACCAAAATAGTTGGGACAGAAATTGTCCCAATGAATCTAAGGACACATCCAGACTAAGTGAAAAGTTCCAGATTTTTGCTTTTGTTCTTTCTGATTTTATACTGCATTAAAATCAACTGACCTGGGTAGCTGGTATAAAAAGTTTCTAGTCATACCAGGAGCTGACTGAAAATAATCTGGGATAAACAAAATTTGTATGGCTCTCCAAAATAAAATTGGAAAGAACAGGAACAAAATCCAGGACATGATGATGATGATGAAATTTATTTATAACCTGCTTTCCCCCCAAGGCTAGGACTCAAAGTGGCTCACACTTTTAAAACACACACAATTAAAATGTACATTAAACAGAATTAAACCAACTACATTATTTAAGACTATCAAAATATTTAAAAGAATAAAATATATTTAAAAGTATATACTTTCTGGTATTTTTAATCAGTCTGGATTCATCCCAACACTTTTTCAGCTGGGGGCAGGCCCTTTCTTTTGGTCTCAGCTAATGTAATATCATCCACCGCCACCACCCCAAAAATGTCCCATGTTGTTTTGGAGAAAATAACGATGTTAATTATATACTCAGGCCAGCTTCCTGTTAGTGACATCAGCGAGTTAAGTCCGACATACGACTGTGTATGTCCTTTTTGTGGTTGTTGCTGAGGTTGTTATTCTCTCCTGCCCTTCACAGGGGCCAAAGCCACCCCCCACTCTCCATTTAGCTGCTGCAGCCCCTCTCGTGACCACTCAGTGGCTAGTGGAATGCAGGAAGATCAGAGTAGTGTCTGGCTATGTCCCCAAAGCCATGCACAGAATGATCATCCAGCAAGACCCCCAGAGGACCCCAGCTGATGTCAATGGATAATGCCACTGATCTATGTCTGGTTATGGGGACAAAAGTCCAAAACTTTTCTTATCCTCACAGCTCTCCACCTGCCACTGATTGGTGAGAGCGGGTGGAGACTTCAACAGCTAAATGGTGAGTCTGGGGTGGGTGTAGGTTGAGGAGAGAGACATAGCACAGTTCTACCCACAGAACTTTTATAATACAATCTGCTATACTGGAACATGACCTCTGGTTGTCATTCAGGAACATTGGGATTCTCACTAGGTTTGGGAAATACAAGTGTATATTAAACCCTTCCCCTTCCCCTAGTCACGGTGCTAACCCTAGTGCCAATCGTAGGTATACTAAAAATTCATTGGGATCAGAAAATACCCCATAACTCATTCCGTACAAGCGTTTTGTTTTGTTTTGTTTAAATAATTTTGGTTAATATTCTGTGGTGTTAGCCTATCACAAGTTCTTAAACAGGTAAACTGAAACATAATGGTTTAGAGAAAGTTAAGTTAATCCAAGTGGAACTCAAAAGCATGATTATTATCTCTCATGCATTCAAAGTATGGGATCTAAACTTTAAAACCTTTTGGGAAAATAGCATACCCTCCAACAGCTCACAGATAAAAACTGGGATGCATGTGGCCAAGGAATATCAGCGTGGTCAAGATGGCAAAAGCTATTAAGGAGGAAGAACACACAAGCTAGGAGAGGCTTCCCCAGTTTGCCTTTTGTTGGAAAATCCAGCATGCTTCCTGCAACCCCCTGCCACTTGCTGGCTATTAAAGCAAGCAAGTCTCAGTATGTTTTTAGGGACTTCCTGCATGTGAGAGAGTTCCTCCCCCTTCTCCTCAACCTATCCTTAGTGGGTTTGGCTTGTAGTCAGAGAATACACCCAAGCTGTATGTTCATGTGACCCAGGACTACTGACCTTGTGGTTTCAAAGTTTTATGATTCTTTGTTCTATCTCTGAAGAAGAAGGAAAATATTCCTGTATGCTTCTGTAGGGATGCCTGCTTTTCCTTATTTTTCCCGGGTCTCACTGGATGGTGAGTCACAACTTCTATCCTAACCTAAATCCTTTAGTCAGTTAGAATGTAGCTTCCTGTGCATATGTAGATTGAAATGCTTAAGTATGTTCTTTCAAGAAGAAGTTGTTTGTTTTTTCTTTTGTTCTTAGCAGCTTGGGGTCTGAGTACTTTACTGATTGAGTCCCGTTTCCAGTCTCTGCCACTTTGCTATACTAGAAGTTAATTCCTGACTGTTTTAACTATGAAAAAAACTTTCCCACAGGGCTTGCACTGTGGGATCTGTAATGATTTTTTTTATTATTTTTAAGCTTTTACACCCAAACATAAGGGTTGTGGGCCCAGTCAGAGACAATTAAAGAGACTCAATCTATTTTGTTTTGGTTTTTGTAAAGTACTTTCCCTTATCACTCAGCTGCTGCTGACCTCTGGTTTTTCAGCCTGACTGAAACAAAGGCAATTAATCATAATGGCTGATGCTCATTCTAACTCCAGCTCTATACTGACCATTCAGAAGCTGAATGGGGCTAACTACAAACAATGGTCCTGATCCATTAAGATGTATCTTACACCCATGGGGCTATTTTATGTCATAGAAGAAGAAAGACACCATCAGGCTGGCAGAGCTCAAACTGAATTTGATAAAGATAACAAGAAAGCATTAGCTTATATTTCTCTTGCTGTGGATACTGGCATAGTCCATGAAATTCAAAAACTAAATACTGCTAGAGAAATCTGGGAAACTCTACAGAGGCTGTATGACTCTCCTAGCTTGGGGAATCAAGTTGTTTTGATAATGAAACTTGTGAACATGAAATTAACAAGCCCTACATATCTATGTGAGCACATAAATGAGTTTATGTCTGCTTTAGCTGGGCTGGAATTTCTTGGAGAGCAAATCCCACAAGCAATGCAATTGGTACTGTTCTTAGCAACTTTGGCAAAATATTATACTCCAATAATAAATATTTTGCAATTGAAAACTGATGTAAAATTACAAGAGGCAATTACTGAAGTTAGAGAATTTCAAAACAGACAAAATATGATGGAATGTTGAAATAAGTATGAAAGTATGAAATAAGAAATTATCAACAGCTAGCCAATCTTGTTGAAAAGAAAGTGCATTTTAAAGCTTCCTCTTCTCCCAAGGCAAGTGAGGGAGAAATTAGCACATCAGAGGCTAAAACGCAGCAGCAGCAGCAGAGACCAAATGGTCAGAAAGCCAACTCTAACAAAGGAACTTTTAACTCCCAACAAAGGGCTTCCTGAAAAGTTTAATATTGGTCTCACTAACCAGAAAATGATGAAATCTTCTGAAATTAATATAAAAATGTTGTTGTTATTGATAGTGGAGCCACAAGTCATTATCTTAATCAAAAGGAATGGTTTGAAGATCTGGATGAGAATTTAAATTTTCCTGTTTATCTTCCAAATGGCCAGACAGCCAGAGCGCAAGGAAAAGGAACTGTGTTTTTGCAGACAAAGGTTGGTCCTAACAGAATAGAGACTTTGAACATTTCTAACACCTATTTTGTCCCTGATTTGCACATATTGCTCTATAGTGTGAAAACCACAAAAGCTAGGGGTAACCACGTTATTTTCAAAAAGAACTCCTGTTATGGTCTTTATGGCAAAAATTTAATTTTTAGAGGAACTTTAAAAGATGATGGCCTTTACCATATGAAGATTTCAGAGTCATTTGCAAATGGTGCTACTCCGTGCAATCACAAAGATTGTTTGCATCCATGGCACAAAAGATGTGCACACAGAAGTGTTGACTATATAAAGAAATTGGCTAATCAAGACCTTGCAAGACATTTTCATTTCAAAGCATGCCCTAATAATGAAAAATGTGTGGAATGCTTGAAAGTAAAAGCCACTAGAGCTCACATCTGCCAATTATTGAAAGACAACCCACATGGCTAGTAGATTTATTGTATGCTGATCTCTGTGGTCCTTTTAGTCAAATGTCTGTGGGTGGAAACCTATACTTTATAACTATTACTGATGATTACAGCAAATGTACTCATACATATCTCCTCAAGGAGAAAAGTCAAGCTTTTGAAAAGTTCAAAGAGTACTTTAATCATGTTGCTAATATATTTGGCTACAAACCCCAAAGCCTGCGAACTGACAATGGCACAGCATTTGTTAATGCTGAATTTGATCTGTTCCTAAGGAACATGTCATTGAGCACCAGACTACTAAAATTTATACTCCAGAGCAGAATGGAATCTCTGAGAGATTAAACCACACTCTGAAAGAGATGGCAGTTGCCATACTTTTAGAAGCTAACATGCCTAAAAGCTACTGGTCTGAAGCCATTCAGACTGCTTCATACTTATATAACAGACTCCCAACGAGATCCAGAAACACTACTCCATTCAGTTATGTCATGGGGTCAAACCCAGACTGAATCATCTCAGAGTTTTTGGAGCTAAGGCATATACCTACATTCCCAAGGAGAAAAGAGGCAAATTTGACCATGGAAGTGAAGAAGGAATTTTTATTGGTTATGCTAAAAATGCTTACAAAATCTTGAATCCAGATGGATGCACAATAAAAATATCAAATGCTGTTTATGTTAATGAAAGACCATAGTCTAAAACTAATCCAAAGAAAGATGTTTATTCAGATGTGTTTGCAGTGGAAGGAGATTCCCACCAGCAGCAACAGTGTGTGGAGTTCTTCCATCCTCCAAGTCTCTTGCATCCAAAAGAGGTAATGCCAGCAAGAGACTTCCCAGCAGATGAGGAACCAGACAGCGTGCAAGAGGTGGAGCCAGGTATACAAGTCCAAGTGAGAAGGTGTGAGTGTGATAATCATGGAGTGCCTCCTTTGAGATTCTGTTATCTAGCCACAGGGGAAAATCTTTTGCAACCCTCTGATTGGCAAAAGATCAAGGGACTGCCAAAGTCTGATTCTGAGAAATGGGTTCAAGCAGCTACTGAGGAAATGCAATCTCTATAATAAAAATAAGACATGGACTTTGACAGAATTGCCAAAAGACAAAAGGACAATTGGCTACAGATGGGACTTTACAAGAAAGCAGAATGCAGAAGGGGAAATTGAGAGCTACAAAGCAGGGCTTGTGGCTAAGGGCTATAGTCAGCAATTTGGGGAGGCTTACAATGAAACCTTCTTCCCTGTAATCACACATACAACCATTAGAACTCTACTGGCTGCTGCAGCTTCTAAGAATATGCATGTTTAATAACTAGATGTAAAGACTGCTTTTCTTTATGGAGATCTAGATGAAGAATTGTACATGGAACAACCTCCAGGATTCCAAGTTCCTGGAAAAGAGAATCTAGTATGCAAATTGGAAAAGAGTCTCTATGGTTTAAAACAAGCTGCATGACCATGGAGTGAAAAGTTAAACCAACTCCTTATCAAAGAAGGTTTCACTCCAGGCACTGTTGACAAATGTGTCTACAAGAGGTTCAGAAGTAATAAATGGATTTATATTACAAGTTATGTTGATGATCTGATACTGTGCAGTCAAGACAAAGCAGATAGTGAAGAGATAGTCCAGAATCTTAAGAAAGAGATAGATATCAAAAACATGGGAGACATCTCACACTATCTTGGAGTACAAGTAGAAAGAAGCAGTGATGGAAGCTTCTTCTTTACTCAAAAGCAAAAGATAAAGGATCTTCTGGACTGTCTTGGCTTAAAGGAAAATAAAGAAGTGCCAACTCCAATGGAAGTAGATTTCTTAAAAAGCAACAAGGAATCCAAACCCTTAAGAGATGGTGAAAAGTACAGGACCGCAGTTGGAAAACTCCTGTACATAGCTAACTCCACCAGACCTGATGTTGCAAATGCTGTTGGCATCTTATGCAGAATGGTTAACTCTCCTACTGTAAGAGGTCTTGTTGCAGTGAAGAGAGTCACCAGATACCTGATGCTGCTAGCGTGTGACCAGCCATGACTGATTGCATATAGAATCATAGAATCATAGAATTGCAGAGTTGGAAGAGACCACGAGGGCCATCCAGTCCAACCCCCCTGCCACGCAGGAAATCACAATCAAAGCATCCCTGACAGATGGCCATCCAGCCTCTGTTTAAAGACCTCCAAGGAAGGAGACCCCACCACGCTCCGAGGGAGTGTGTTCCACTGCCGAACAGCTCTTACTGTCAAAAAGTTCCTCCTCATGTTGAGGTGGAATCTCTGTTCCTGGAGCTTGCACCCATTGCTCCGTGTTCCAGTCTCTGGAGCAGCAGAAAACAAGCCTGCTCCATCCTCAGCGTGACATCCCTTCAAATACTTAAACAGGGCTATCATATCGCCTCTAAACCGTCTTTTTTCCAGGCTAAACATACCCAGCTCCCTAAGTCTCTCCTCATAAGGCATTGTTTCCAGACCTTTCACCATTTTAGTTGCCCTTCTCTGGACACGCTCCAATTTGTCAATATCCTTTCTGAATTGTGGTGCCCAGAACTGGACACAGTATTCTAAGTGAGGTCTGACCAGGGCAGAATAGAGTGGCACTATTACTTCCCTTGATCTAGACACTATACTTCTATTGATACAGCCCAAAATTGCATTGGCCTTTTTAGCTGCCGCATCACACTGTTGGCTCATGTTCAACTTGTGGTCTACTAGGACTCCTAGATCCCTTTCGCACGTAGTCTCATTCAGCCAGGTCTCTCCCATCCTATATTTATGCATTTCATTTTTCCGCCCTAAATGCAGTACTTTACATTTCTCCGTATTGAATTTCATTTTGTTAGCTTTGGCCCAGCTCTCCAGTCTATCCAGCTCATTCTGAATTTTGATCCTGTCCTCTAGGGTATTAGCTACTCCTCCCAATTTGGTGTCATCTGCAAATTTGATAAGTATGCCCCTAATTCCCTCATCTAAGTCACTGATAAAGATGTTGAATAGCACTGGGCCCAGGACAGAACCCTATGGCACCCCACTGGTCACATCTTTCCAAGACGAAGAGGAGCCACTGCTGAGCACCCTTTGGGTTCGGCCGGTCAACCAATTACAAATCCATTGAACAGTTAACTTGTCTAGCCCACATTCTACAAGCTTGTTTGCAAGAATGTCATGGGGAACCTTGTCAAAGGCCTTACTGAAATCAAGGTATGCAATGTCCACAGCATTCCCTTCATCTACCAAGCTGGTAACTTTATCAAAAAAAGAGATCAGATTAGTCTGGCATGACTTGTTTCTCTGAAACCCATGCTGACTTTTTGTGATTATGGCATTGCCTTCTAAATGTTCACAGTCTCTCTGTTTAATGATCTGTTCTAGAATCTTATCTGGTATTGATGTCAGACTAACTGGACGATAATTGTTGGGATCCTCTTTTTTCCCCTTTTTGAAGATGGGAACTATGTTTGCCCTCCTCCAGTCTGCTGGGACTTCTCCTGTTCTCCAGGAGTTCTCAAATATTATTGCCAATGGCTCTGAGATTATATTTGCCAGCTCTTTTAATACTCTTGGATGTAGTTCATCTGGTCCTGGAGATTTAAATTCATTTAGATTAAGAAGGTATTCCTGTACTACCTCTTTACTTATTTTGAGCTGGATTTCCCCTATTGTGTCCTCTGTTCCATTCTCCTCAGGTTGGTCCTCCTTTTCCTTTTCTGAAAACACTGAGGCAAAGAAGGTGTTGAGTAATTCTGCCTTTTCTCTGTCCCCTGTTAGCATTTTGCCATCTCCTCCACGTAGCGGCCCTATCATTTCCTTCTTCCTCCTTTTGCTGCGGACATACCCAAAAAACCCCTTTTTATTGTTCTTAACCTCCCTAGCAAGCCTGAGCTCATTCTGCGCTTTAGCTTTTCTGATTTTACTCCTACACGTGTTCGCTATCTGTTTGAATTCTTCTTTGGTGATTTCCCCCCTTTTCCATTTCCTATACATGTTCCGTTTAAAACTTAGCTCCATTGAAAGTTCTTTAGTCATCCATCCTGGTTTCTTGAGACACCTCCCATTTTTCTTCCTCAATGGTACTGTTTGAAATTGTGCCTTCAGTATCTCCCTTTTGAGAAAGTCCCATCTGTCTTGAGGTCCCTTCTCTTTTAGTATTCTTGACCATGGGATCATCCCCAGTATTTCCCTGAGTTTATTGAAATCAGCTCTCCTAAAGTCAAGAATGCGTGTCTGACTATGCCTGGCTTCTCCTTTCCATTGTATAACAAATTCCAGGAGAACATGATCACTCTCACCTAAGGATCCCACCACTTGCACCCCATTAACAAGGTCGTCTCTGTTGGTTAGGATCAGATCTAAAATAGCTGACCCCCTTGTTGCCTCTTCCACCTTTTGGACCATGAAATTGTCTTCCAGGCATGTAAGGAATTTGCTAGACCTTGTAGTTTTGGCTGAGTTAGATTGCCAGCAAATATCAGGATAGTTGAAGTCACCCATCACTACTACATCTCTCCTTTCTGCATGTATGTTCATCTGTTCTAGAAAGGCAACATCCAATTCCTCCGTCTGATTTGGGGGTCTGTAGTAGAGTCCCACAATAACATCCCTGTTGTTTCCCTCCCCTTTAATTTTTATCCAGATGCTCTCCACCTGGCTTCCAGTATTGATGTCATGGATCACTTCACTGGTGTAAATATCCCTGACATATAATGCTATTCCTCCTCCTTTCCTGTTTGGCCTGTTTTTCCTATAAAGGTTATACCCCTCTATTCCTACATTCCAATCATGAGACTCGTCCCACCAGGTTTCAGTAACGCCTATTATATCATATTTGTTTTGTAGTGCAAGGAGTTCAAGTTCATCTTGCTTATTTCCCATGCTCTGTGCATTAGTGTAGAGACATCTGAGACCATGTGTTCCCTTTACTTGCTCCCTGTGCAAGTTTTTTTGCCTCCCACTGTTGGGTCCTTGCGCTGTTTGCCTTGTTCCCTCTATGACAGTTTGACTATTTTCTCCAGCCCTTTTGCCTTCCAGAATACTGTCTCCCTCCCCCAGATGACGATTGGGCTGTCGGTTTGGCAGACAGGAAATCAACTAGCAGAAACCTCATTTTTTATGCTGGAGGAGTGGTAGGTTGGACAAGTAAGAAACAAACTACAGTTGCAGATTCTTCCACAGGTGCCAAGTTTGTCTCAGCAAAGACAGCTTGTGATGAAATAAAATGGCTGCAGAATTTACTTCTGAATTTTGGGATAACAGAACCCAAACCAACCTTTTTGATGCAAGATAATCAAAGCTGTATCAAGACTTCTGAAAGTGAGAAGCCACTCAGGAAGAATCTCAACATTGCCTTCCACAAGGTGAAAGAGATGAGTCAAAATCAACTTGTTCAGCTGAAGTATTGCAACACTGAAGAAATGATTGCTGATATTTTCACTAAACCTTTACCGAAAGTTTCCAGAGACTACGAGAAGGAATGAACTTTCTCAATGTGGGTCCAGGAGAATGAGAAGGGGACTGTTAAAAAACCCAGCATTCTTCCTGCACCCCCCTCCACTTGCAGGCTATTAAAGCAAGTGAGTCTCAGTAATTTTTTAGAGACATGCATGTGAGAGAGGTCCTCCCACTTCTCCTCAACCTATCCTTAGTGGGCTTGGCTTGTAGTCAGAGAATGCAGCCAAGCCGTATGTTCATGTGACCCAGGTCTACTGACCTTGTGATTTCAAAGTTTTATGATTCTTTGTTCTACCTCTGAAGAAGAAAGATGTATTCCTGCATGCTCCCATAGGGATGCCTACCTTTCCTTATTTTTCCCAGGTCTCACTGGATGGTGAGTCATGACTTCTATCCTAACCTAAATCCTTTAGTCAGTTAGAATGTAGCTTCCTATGCATATGTAGATTGAAAAGCCATTAGTAAATGCTTAAGTATGTTCTTTCAAGAAGAAGTTGTTTGTTTTTTCTTTTGTTCTGAGCAGCTTGGGGTCTGAGTACTTTACTGATTGAGTCCCATGTCCAGTCTCTGCCACTTTGCTATACTAGAAGTTAATTCCTGATCATTTTAACTTTGAAGAAAACTTTCCCACAGGGCTTGCACTGTAGGATCTTTAATGAATTCTTGATTTTTAAGTTTTTACACCCCAAACACCTTTGCCTGAACCTACTAGGAAAGGAAAGGACTCTACTCCCTTCTGTTCTGTATAATTTCTGAATTAAATGATTGCAAACTACTTTTGGACTTTGAACTCAGTTTGCACCAATAGAAGTAAGTTGGCGACAAAAGGGGAAAAGTAGGAAGAAGAGCAGAGAAACTGGGGCATTTTGAAAGCAGCTGAAAAAGTGGAATGACAGAGGATTGATCAGGACTGTCCCTGCAAAATAGGAACAGTTGGGTGGGGTATGAAATATGCTGGTGCAACCTTTGTTGCATGAGTAGTTGGACTTGTGCAAAGATACATCCAATTCTTCCTGGCACTACTATAGGTGAGTTCTTTTGTGAGAGTATGCTTGTATGTATGCTTGTGTGTATGTATGGGTTCCTGTTGATCCTAGAGAAGCAAGGCCTTAAAATGAACCAAGAAAATGGATGCCATGCAAAACATTGCTTGAGGCGTAACTTGGAAACCGGACCGAGGAAAGGAGAAAACTTGGAAGCTGAGATGAGGTGCTGACCAAGCATAACCAAACACAATGGAAACTGATAACCTAGTTTGGGAGCGTTCTGTACAAGTGAGTGGACTGCTGGGCAGGCATGACAGAGACAATACCAGTTGTCAGTATGATTGAGGAAGTTCTGAGTGAACACAGAACATACCTTGCTCTGCCTAAGGAACTGTCATGAGATCATGCCAGCTCAAAAAGCATGTAGTTCTCAAGGAAGGAGATGGAAAAGGTATAAGAGCTGGGACATTTTCGGCTTGCTTTCATGGTTCCTGTACCGTGGCAACAGACCATCCACGCCTTCATGGACGTCTGATCATCGTTCAGGGAAGGATCGTTGTGAGTATGTGGTGTGAGTGTGTGTGTGAATGGAAAAGAGCTCTTGACAGTTAACTGAAGTTTAATGTCTTATGTCTAAATAAATGTTACATGCATTGTGACCGAAAACCAAATTTGGTCTCTCTGTGCCTTTTTGCCTGTCACTTGTCTGGGAAAATCTTAAACACTACCTGATTAAAAGGACCTCTGTGTGGTCATAACACTTTCTGCTGCTATTGCCAACTGAACCTCACCCAGTCTCTTCCTCCTCTCCCTCCTCCTTGTGCCCCATAGGCAGCTTAGATCAGGCTTGTTCCTCCATTCTCAAATCCGATGCTGGGATTGTGAGTGGAGCAGCCTCAGTGGCAACACCAGCAAGAGGAGGAGGCTGCCATGTCGGCAGGGAGGGAAGGAAGATCGCAGCTGCTGCTGTTCCTCCCAGGATCCAGCATAAGGATGGTGTGTGGCTTTTTGCTCCATCAGCATTATAGACCATTATTATTTTATTCATTTATATCCCACCTTTCTCCCAATAATGGGACTCAAGTCAGCTAACAACATATTTAAAACACTACAAATTAAAAACTATACAAGAGCATTAATAAAATTATAAATGTAAGATTTAAAAACAATTAAACCATTTTTAAAATTAAAACATTAAACATTAAACATATGAACATTTATTAAAAGACTATCACCTTAAAAACAGTACCACACAGCATTAAAACCCCAGCCCTAGTCAGTTTGTAAAAGCCTGACGGCACAAAAATGTTTTGACCTGCCAATGGAAGGAGACCAAGGATGGAGCCATCCTGGCCTCTCTGGGGGGGAGAGGAGCTACTAAGAAGGCCCTCTCCCTTGTTCCCATCAAAGGAGCCTGAGAGGGTGATGGGACAGAGGGAAGGGCCTCTGCAGATTATTCTAGAGCCTGAGGCTCTCAGGCCAAATGTTTTACTATGGGCTTGAAGGCAAAAGCAAATTATGAATGCCACTTTATATTTATTGATTACAGTATTTCTATCTCACTTGTGTCAAAATCCCTCAGGGCAGCAAACAAGTAAAATCCATTCAAACAAGTTCAAACAATTTAAACCAAGAAAATTAATTTAAAGAGACTGAAAAGATCATATATGACTTCCTTCGTGCAAAATAGCCCAACGTTTTTATTCTCTCTTATATCTAATATTTCTCCTCCCCATATCCTCATATCATTACATTTCTTTATTATAGTTTTCTTAATGTGTTGTTCCAAATTCTTTCTCACCTCTATTACCTTTGTTTTTTCCACGCTTCCTTTCCTCTTACTTCTTAACCTTAGTATGTTTATTGTTTAACTGAACTTATGTAAATTAAAGGATGGGGTATGGATAAAATGGCACTTGTGTTTCCGGCCTATCCATGTCCCAGTATGAGCTGTATATGCAACAATAAACATATTTTATAAAAAAAAATAAAGAGACTGAAAAGATATTAAATACAATTAACAAGTTAAAATTATCAAGTTTTAAAAGATTCAAATAGTTCTAAAACCACATGTATTAGCATTTTGAGATTAATCAGTGAAGCCCAGAGTGTTTAATAAGCAGCTATATTTTTACTTGGTGCCTAAATGAAACCATTGTTGGTGACAATGATGCCTCCAAAGGGAGAGCATTCACATTCCACAGTTGGAGTGCCATGGCTAAGAGGGCCCTCTCCATGTCCTCATACAGTGTGTTGACCTCTCTGGTCAGACACAGAGAAGGATCCCAGCCCTCGATCACACCTCAGTCCTTAGGCAGGCACATATAGGGAGAGTCACTCCCTCAGGTATCAAGGTCTTACATGCTGTCACTAGTACTTTGAATTCACACTGGAATCTTATTGAAAGCCTCTTACTTAATAAATAGGAAGGCATTGTTGAGGTGTAAAAGCTTTAAAAAAAATCTGCTATGTGGCTTAATCATGTTTCATAAAACAGTATATAGAATAAGATAAGACTGCAATTATACAGGAACAGTAAAATCTAAATACTTCAGTTGCCCATAATCCAAATCCTTCAAGTTGATCAAGGCAAACAAGACCTGAAAACAAAAACCAAACAATATGAACACATTTACATTAACCACCAAAGGCTTGACTAAATGGAGTTATGTTGCCCACTTCACACCAATTTAAAAGAACATTTTAAAATTTCTATATGCCAACAAAATGCTGAGTTAGTCACTTCTGTCCTTACAGAGTTAAACATGCTTCCATGATGGAGATCCAGTTTGCATGTTAAAATTTTGCATGGATAAGGGATTGGCAGTCAAGATTACTGGGGCATGGAATGAATCAGAGCCCATGAAAAAGAAAGTTCCAGTTATTACTAACAAGAAGAAGATTAATTGGATTATTTATGGGGTGTGTTTGCTGTTGATCTAGAGAACACATGGTTCTTTGAAAATTAAACTGAAGGATGCATGGAAACAGCCAGTCATTAAGCAAAACAAAGCCAAGCACGTGTGTTCGTACCGTGTGTTTGTACAGCTCTCCATGCATCAAAGCAACTATGTTTGACAATTCCCTGAAAGCAGCAGGGTGAATGATTCTCATTCTCTTCCTTTGGCATTTTAAAAAACAGAAGCTGGGTGTCGTATCCCGTGAGCCTGATGATGCGATAGAATCAGAGGAGGAGGAGGACATGGCAGGGTTCATCTACACTTGTGCCAGCAGTGAATCCTGCCAGCCTAGAGGCTCAAGCAGAGGAAGAGCCTGGTCCAAGTGGATTGGCATCTGTCCCAGCAGAGCGTTCTGCCCACTCAGATAAGGACGCAGAAAAAGAGAGGGACTTACCTTCACCATCGTATACCTAGCAGCGAGCTCAAAAAGAAGCTCAAACAAAGTCTCTGAGACTTCATGAGAAAAACCTGCTCATTAAGAAACACCTGGCAAAGCCTTAATTGCTTTATATATGCTGGGAGAGGTGATGGAGGCTTTGTCAGAGATCAACTGATCTTCCTGGAGAAAGCTTCCTGCTGACTTTGTTGCCTTAATCCTTGCTGCCTTGACTCGTGCCTTGACCTCGGACTGTTCCTGACTATACTATTGTCTGATCCTGCTGACCCACGGACCTACTTCTTGACTACGCTGCCTTCTGTAAGCCTTGACCTTTGGACTGTATCCTGGACTCTTCTCTGTGTGCCTTCTTGCATGTATTGCTGCTTCTTCCAGAAACTGAACCTTGCTTGTTCTGAATCTTATCTGGCTCTCCCTAATTAACTTTTTTATCACTGGGGCTTGGCTGCTTTCCCAGACCTTGTTTACCTTGCTGGCATTTGGGGCTGCTTTCCTGGACACTGGGTGCCAGGAATCCCTTACAATAGGGGTGGAGATTGTGTGGCCCTCTAGATGTTCTTGGAACTGCATATCCCATCATTCTTCATGACTGGCTATGCTTATAGAGCTGATGGTGGGTCACATGTTTCTCTGCCCTCACAGGAAAGCTAGAAGGACACTCAGCAGCTTGAGATTCTTGCAAGAACTGGCCAAACTTCTGTCCTTATGCCACTCTTGGCTAAAATCTTTGGCAAGGTACTAGGTTTGTCTTGACCTGAAAGTCAAATGGGGGTAGGTCTTCCAACCTGTCAAGATTCCTCAGCCATTCCACAAAATTTTTGCCCCTCCATGAGCACCTCCCCTAAGCCTTGCTATGTGGGCTACCCTTAAAAGTATGTTTGCAGTCTCCCCATGTGATTAAAAAGACATTACGTATGCAGGTAGCACTTTGCGTTTTCTTCCCTCTCCCCAGTGGCGCCAAATCAGCCCGATTTGAAGTGAAGCCATTCCTTGACAAAAATGCTAGATTAAAAAGCTCCAGCTAGGGACCTGATGGCATCATCACGTCATGTGGGAAGAGGGAACTGCTTTATACACCTCATGACTTCATCTGGTCTGTGAATGATGAGGACATGGGGAAGATGGAATCAGGCCCACCACCTCTTTTCCATTTCCTGCTCCGACTCTTAGGCAGGGGGTGCCCAATTGTAACCTGAGGGCCTCATTTGCCACAAGGCCATTTTTGTGGTCTCCAGCCTCTTATGGCTTCTCTCAAGCCTCCTCTGCCATTTCCCCCCAGGAGAGGCAATTCTGCATTAAAACAAAATGGTGGGCCCTGCTGCATCTCCAGCTAATGCTTTCCAATAAATAAAACTGAAGGTGCACATCTGGAAACCTCTGCTTTTGTTTTTTCCTCTTCCTCCACATTTTTAGGGCTGCTGTGGGCTATAATGAGTCTTCCTGGGGGTGGGAAATCATCCCCTAAGCCTTGGCTGCTCCTGCTATTGAGCCTGTGTGTGTTTTGCTTTTTCTGGGAATAAGAAGTACTAACTCCTTGAAAAAGTTATTGTATAGCTTTAGGAGGAATCAAAACTATCAGGTGACTCAAACAATTCCAACAAGGAATGTTTGTGACGTTTGAGGCTTACTAGTTTGAAGCAAAGGCATATATATGTGGGAACAGAGAGAAGTGTACAAAATAATGCATGGAATGAAGAGAGCAGATAGGGAGAAGTGTTTCTTGCTCTCACTGTCAGGATATTGGGATATATAGTAGATTTATCCTGTACAGAGCTGAGATGTAACAAATAGTCTGCAGTTTGCAGCACTGTGAGCTAGCAGCAGTTTGCAGAAGCTAGCTGGGTAAATGTATCAATGTTGATTAGCTCACAGCCCTGGAGCAGAATTGTACAGAGCTAGGCTGGGTTGAGCCAAGCAGTCCTGTTTTGGATCTCACTGTGTGAAGATGTCCTGTTTAGGATCTCACAGTGTGAAGATGTTTTTCTCTTGATGCTGTATATTATTGTAAATAGCCTTGGTGGCGCAGTGGTTAAATGCCAGTACTGCAAGTCACCACATTGCAAGTTCAGTTCCAGAGGGCTCCAAGGTTCACTCAGCCTTCCATCCTTTTGTAGGTCAGTAAAATGAGTACCCACCTTCTGGGGGCAATTAGCTAATGCACATTGGAAACTGCTTAATGCAGTGTAGATGTGTAAATTGCTAATGCTTAACAATTTGTAAGCCGCTCTGATAGCCTTTGTGGCTGAAGAGTAGGGTATAAATACCTAATTAAATTAAAATTAAATTAAAAATATTATTTATTATGCCTAAGTAAAGTTGTTTTTAGACACAAAGCCTTTAGTCTTATGCCTGAAGGAACAATACTCTGCTGTTTAATTTTGCTGCCTGGACCTGTTTAGATACCCAGTACGCACCCTATTTACACAATCACCTGTCACTCACAATATGAAAACTTGAGATGAATGAAGTGGACTGGAGCATAGTTATAGTGTAGAATTCTCCAAAAGATCATAAAATCGTAGAATCATAGAGTTGGAAGAGACTACAAGGGCCATCTAGTCCAACCCTCTGCCATGCAGGAACATACAATCAAAGCACTCCATTCAGCCTCTGTTTAAAAACCTCAACATTAAAATCATTTTTTTTTTACAAATGATTCAACATATTCATGGAGAGTGAGACTATCAATGGCTACCAGTCATGATAGCTATATATTGGCCAAGATTCTACACCCCTGTGTAGTTCCATCTCCCCAGCTGTGTTCCATCTCCCCAGCTGTGGATAGTTCCACAGCTCCATCTCCCCAGCTGTGGATAGGCTACAAGGGTGTGCCTGGTCTCATTCTGGCTACTCTGGACTACAGAGGGAAGAAGGAGCAGGCTCTCCCTACAGTGCAAAGTGGCTCCTTCTTCCCTAGGTGCTCAAAAGCAGCCAGCACAAGCCTGGGTGAATCTTGGTAGCTCTCAGTGCCATCTTAATGAATGGGCAGGCTGGGCAGTTGTCCAGGGCCCCCCACAAGCATAGGGACTCGATGCTAATCTATGCACAGACCAGAATTTAACACTGATTTTCCAGCAGCCTGGGGAGGGCCTTGTATGGGTATTGGCTCCACCTCTGACCAATCAAAGGGAGGACACCTGAAATTCAAACATAAGACCACCCCTGCCAGGAGGAGAAGCCAACCCCATCCTCCCCAGTTCTGTTCTGCCTCGGCTAGAAACAGGCAGGGCTGTGCTGTTGCTCCAGAGATCACTGGAAAACAAAGGCAAGATGGCGGCGCCCATGCACAAACATGTGCATGGAGGAGACCTCTCCTCGGAGAAGGAGGATGCTCCTCTGGGCCTGCCAGGGGACGAAATGCAGTCCCCAAACAAAGAGCTCCGTGGTCCCTTCCTGGGACACACGTGGAGCACAAATGTCCTGGGGAGGACAGAGCGCGATGGGGTCTCCGATCTGGAGATGGACAATGCTGAGGAGGAGGACTGGCCACCGGCGGGCACCCCCAGACCCCGAGTACCCATGGAGGACATCATCGCCCCAGAGGCCCTACCACCGCTGATGCTGGAAGGTAAGGCCCTGCCACCAGAACTGGCCACCTGGTTCACCCTGGTGGCACGGCAATTCTGGTGGCGGGTGCTAGCGCAGCAGGGGCCTCAGGGGAGTCCAACGCAGGTGCAGGGAAGGATGCAGGCCCCAGTCCCTCACCCCAATTGGCTGTAGAGTGTAGCAGCAATCCCGCAAAGCGGAAGGCGGCAGACACGGCAGCTGGCTGGGACCCACCACAGCCGAACCGCATGGAGCCGCAGGAGCTTCGCAAGGGGGGAGAACTTCCTCTGCCCCAAAAGAGGCAGAGGAAGGAGAAAAACATGGTGGTCCCCAACAGGGAGGGGGACCCCAGGGAGGAGGAGGTGGAACTAGACCCACGGGAGTAGGGAGAAATCTCCTCCGAAGGGGAAAGCGAGGAGGGGGATGACCTCGACTCTCCTCATCTTTTTGAGAACTCCTCCTTCTCCTTGTTATTAAAGAAAGCTTTGAGAGCCCTGGAGTTGGGGCCAACGAACCCAAACACAGAGAGATCCAGCCAAGGGGTCCCCGAACTTAGAACCTATGGGAAGGGAATGGGGAACATGTTACCCTTTCCAGATGTGCTGAGGGAAGCACTGGTAGGAGAGTGGTCACAACCAGGTTCCCCTAGGACGCAACCAGCTTTCGACAAACAATTATACACCTTTCCGGGGAGGTGATGGAACTACTGACGCTTCCTGCCATTGATGCCCCGGTGGTGGGGCTGGTTTCCGGTTTGCTCTTTCCCAGAGATGGAGATAACCACCTTAAGACCCCTGATGACAAACGCATCGAAACCTTTCTTTGCAGGTCTCATGAGGCTGCGGCCCTAGCAATCAGGGTGGCAGCGGTGGCTTCCATTATTTCCAGGGCCACCATTAGGTGATCCAAGGACCTTATGACCAATGTCCCAGAGGACAAAACAAAGTTTCGTCAGGGCATGAACAAAATAGCTAAGGTGTCCACCTATGTGGCGAATGCTAGTCTGGACGCACTGTGTTTCACGTCCAGGGCTGTGGCAGCGAATGTTGCTGCGAGACGCCATCTATGGCTGAGGAATTGGAATGCGGACAATAAGGCCAAGTCCAATCTGGCGGGGTGCGCGTTTAATGGGAAGAAGCTCTTTGGCAAAACATTGGAGGAGGTCCTGGTGGAAACCAAGGACAAAAAGAAGATGCTACCATTGCTACCAAGAAAGGAGGAATGCAGGTTTTTTTGTCCCAGTAACCAGAATTTTCGAGGGGCCAGATACAATGGCTTCAGACAACACAGGAGTAACTGGAACTCCTCCAAGCAGTTCCCAAGGCATCCACCAGACAGCCCTCCAAACAAGGAGGCAAGGATGGACAATCCCTCTGACAATCGAGAGCTTCCAGTGGGGGGAAGACTAGCTGTCTTTGCAGGGATCTGGGAGACTACATCATCCGATGCCTGGGTCAACAGAACGGTGAGTCGGGGTTACACAATAGCTTTCATAACAAGACCGCCCCCTACCTTTGTACAGTCATGCACGACAGCTTGCGAGGACAAACAGAGACTGATGGCGGATGCTATCAACTATCTACTTCAAGTACAGGCAATAGAGTCGGTACCACAGGGAGAGAGATTCACGGGGACATACTCACTTCTCTTCTTAGTCCCCAAGAAGAACAAGGATTGGAGAGCCATTCTGAACTTGCAGGGCGTAAATCGCTATGTAGTAAGACACAAGCTTCGAATGGAGACCCTGCGGTCGATTCTGGAGGGGATCCAGGAGGGAGACTTCCTGGCATCCTTGGACCTACAGGAGGCATACCTTCACATCATGATTCACCTGGCACACAGGCGCTTCCTCAGATTCGTGTACAAAGAGAGTCATTTCCAATACAGGGCACTTCTGTTCAGTCTGTCATCTTCCCCAAGGGTGTTCACCAAGGTGCTGGTGATGCTAGTATTGCACCTAAGGTCGCAGGGAATTCATGTCTTCCCTTAGTTGGATGACTTATTGATCAGGGTCCCTTCCCAGAGCAGCACGTCTCTGAATGTAGCCAGGACATTGCAGTGTTTGGAAACCCATGGATTCATGGTGAACAGGGAGAAGAGTCATTTGGAACCAGTCCAGAGGATTCAACATCTAGGCAATATACTGGACACCAAGGCGTACCGGGTATTTCTGCCAAAGGAAAAGAGAGTGAAGATCCAGGAGTTGGTAACGGCAGTGTTGGATCAGAACAAGACCCCCCTGATGTCATTGGCAAGACTACTGGAGTTGATGATAGCTTGTATAGATTCGGTGGCATGGGCTAGATTTCATCTCAGGAAGTTGCAGTGGTTTCTACTCCCCTTCCAGGACCTGATTGTGATCACGGCTTCCAGGTTTTTGAAGGTACCAGCAGATGTGAAGGAATCTCTGAGATGGTGGTTGTCGGGAAGTCTGACATTGGAGGTTCCTATATCGGAACCCAGAAGAATTGTGGTAACAACAGATGTGTCCCTGACAGGGTGGGGTGCCCACTGAGGGGACCAGATGGCACAGGTCATCTCGGGAACAAGAGTGAAGCATCAATTTGCTGGAACTGCATGCGGTGAGACTGGCTCTGGCAGAGTTTCTCCATATGGTGGAGGGGACCCACGTTCTAGTCCGGATGGACAACATATCAACTAGGTCCCACATAAACAAGCAGGGGGGGACCCAATCCCGGGGCCTCATGGAAGAGTCAGAGTTGTTGTTTCTGTGAGCAGAGAGCCATCTGCTATCAATCAAAGGAGAATTCCTCCAAGGGAAATCGAATGCTCAAGCCGACTGGTTGAGCTGACACACTTTAACTCAGGGCGAGTGGAGTCTCAACAGTCTGGCTTTCCAGATGATAGTCTTTTGGTTCAGGGAACCGTTGATAGATCTATTCACATCGGAGGAGAATCACAAACTGCCTCAATATGTATCCAGATTTTGGACTCGGGGGGCATTAGCTTACGATGCTCTGATGATTCGATGGCCTCAGGTTTTGTGCTATGCCTTCCCTCCAACAGCACTTCTGGAGCGCATATTAAGGAAAGTCAAACAGGAGAAGGCAGAGGTGATTCTGATCACTCCAAGATGGCTGAGGAGACCATGGTTTCCGGATCTGGTGCACCTGCAGGTTCAGGAGCCTTGGCCTCTGCCGTCGTGGCCAGATCTTCTGGTTCAGGACGGACTCATGCACCCAGATCCAAGCTGGTTATGACTGCATGCTTGGAGATTGAGTGGGAGAGATTGCTGAAGCAGAGTTATGACTCAGAGGTGGTCAATACTATGCTAGCTTCTCACAGACCTTCTACTGTTAGGTTATATGAAGTCACTTGGAGAGACTTTTGTACGTGGTGCTGGAGTAAGGGAACCAACCCGCTAAAGGCTTCTGTGGCCTCAGTGTTGGCCTTCTTGCAGGCAGGATTGAAAAAAGGTTTGGCCCCTAGTATGCTGAAGAGGCACGTGGCAACGTTGGGTTCTATTTTAAAGGGGACACGGGGGAAGACACTAGCGTCACACCCTTATATTTGCAGATTCTTAAAGGAAGTCACATTGTTACGACCGCCTGTAGTGCATAGGTTTCCATCTTGGAAACTGAATGTGGTTTTGAAAGCACTGATGAAGGAGTTGTTTGAACCAATCAGATCAGTGGACATGAGCTTCCTTACTTGGAAGGTGGCCTTTCTCATAGCTATCACTTTGGCCAGACGAGTCTCGGGACTGGGCGCATTATCAGTGCGGGAAGAGTTGTGCGTGTTCCAGAAGGATTCAGTGACACTCCGGTTAGATCTGTCATTTGTTCCTAAGATGAATTCAGTTTTTCATAGGGTACAGGAAATAGTTGTACCTTCCTTTTGTCCGCGTCCTGTGGCAGACTTGGAAAAGTTGTGGGATATGCTGGATGTCAGGAAGGCTTTGAAAATGTACCTTAAGAGGACTGAGGCCTTTTGCAAGTCAGATGCCCTGTTCGTGGCATACACGGGTTATGCGAAGGGGAAGAAGGTGTCTTCTTCCACAATAGTGAGATGATTGCGACGCTGTATTGAACAGGCGTACGTGTCAAGTGATTTACAGACTCCCCAGGGTATTCAAGCTCACTCTACTCGTAGCGCTGCCACCTCAGCGGTGCTGGGGAGGTCCCACTCAATTCTGGAGATTTGCAGGGCCGCAACGTGGGCGTCTTCTTCTACCTTTACGAGACATTACTGGATTGATGAATATGCATCAGCAGATGCGGCATTTGGCCGGAAAGTTCTACAGCAAGTAATTCAGTAGAAGAAGTCAAGGGTACCAGTCCCACCCTAATTGGACCGCTTTGGTACGTCCCATACAAGGAGTCCCTCCCCAGGCTGCTAGAAAACGGAACATTGGTACTTACCGTGAAGGTTCCTTTTCAGCAGCCATGGGGAGGGAATCCTTACCTACCAAAAAAAAAAAAAAAGAGTTCACAGTGTTAATAAATGGTTTTCTTATTTTGTTGTCCGGTGTGGTGTCAAATTTGTCTTTTAGTTTATTGTGTTTTATTCTGGAGCTGTGGTAACTTCTCTGGGGAGGATGGGGTTGGCTCCTCCTCCTGGCAGGGGTGGTCTTATGTTTGAATTTCAGGTGTCCTGCCTATGATTGGTCGGAGGTGGAGCCAATACCCATACAAGGATTCCTTCCCCATGGCTGCTGAAAAGGAACCTTCACGGTAAGTACCAATGTTCTGTTTTCTGATCACTCGCCTCAACATTCAAATCCTGCTAACTCTAGGAGAAAAATTACAATTTGTAGCAGAGAGTAGGCATGTCTGCATTTGCAAGAATGGGGAAAGGAATGGTCGAGGAGGAAAAGGGCTGGGTGGTTGGGAGTCCTGACTGAGGAGCAAAGCAAGGGAGGCACCAGGGAAACCCTGCCAAAAGAGGCAGAAAAACCAAGCAGCAGCCAAGAAAGGGAGGCCCACCCCACCTCCTTGGCTCTGCCTGGAGTGGCTGCTCATGCAGCCATGAGCCACTGAGCAACTGTTGTCCGTCCGTCCATCCGTCCATCCGTCCGTCCGTCCCTCCCTCCCACACACTCCAACAGCCCTACCAAGAGGGTGCCTCCTTCCAGACCTCCAGTCTGCACTCCCAGAGGCGGAGGCTGCCCACCCATGCCCTGCCTGCCCACGATTCCCATTGGCCCAAGGTGGAGACACCCCTCCAAGGCATTGCTTTTGCTTCCCTCTCCTTTCCACATTGGAAGGTGCTCCTCTCCTCTCTTCTTTTTTCTCCTTATCTCTGTTGTTTTACACATCAGAGAATCTGAGATCTGGACAGGAAGGGACTTAGCTCCCAATGGGTCAAAACACTGGGTTTGTTGGATGTACACGTTTATTTTATCAATAATTGACATTTTTATTCCTGTGAGTGGTTGTGTAGGCAGAACTCAATGCACTGTTTTGCTCAGGGGCCTATAATGCTGTTAAGATGGCCCTGGTAGCTCCCCCAAACTTTCAGTTGCAAACTGAAAGAAGCAGCTGAGCAAAGAGAACAGTTTCCACTAACTTCCTTAAGTATGCTTGTGGAGGCTTATACTCCCCTAATGTGATATAGGATCTCAGACGATTTATAAGCTATCATGATTGGTAGCTATGGATAGTCACATTCTCTGTGAATTTGTTGATTTATTTGTCAAAGAGGCTTCCATTTCTTGCAGCCCTTCCATCTGTTCCTCTACACTGGTGTGGGGGCCTTGCAGAAGAAGGCATTGGCTACCTCCTTCTGCAGGTTAGCTAAAATACATAAACAGACATAATACCAACTAATGCCAGAATGTATCATCAACAGGATGCTGGCCATTACCACCAGGATCAACAGTATGTCTCCACATACCAATTTTTTGGGAATGCGAGCAGGAGGTAATGAGTGTACTCATGTCCTGCTTGTAAGCTCCCTGAAGGCATTTGATTTTTTGGTTGGTTGCTTAATTTAAATTCCACGTTTCTCCTACTATGGGACCCAAGACAGCTCACAGACTGGGTTAAAACAAAATACAGTTAAAATAATGGAAAATACATTGTTCGATGGCTGATTACTGTGAAAACAGAATACTGGGCTAAATAGCCCTTTGGGAGCAGGTCGCTTACTATGTTCTTATGCCCTTGTGCTATTCATGACATCTTAGTTCTTGGTTTATTAGGTCAAAGGAAGAGCAGCCATAATTTCTTCATCCCAACAGCCTGTCAACACACTTAAGTTTTCACTGTATGTCTATAAAGCACTTCCTTCATTCCATGGTAAGTCCACTACATGCTTTGGACTATGGCTTCTCCATCATGTCCTCCATCACCTCCTCTATCACCTCCTTCTTCCTTCTTCCTCTCTCTCTGACATAGGGAAAATATATGTTTTATAGCATATTGCATGGCTGAATTCTGGTAAAGTTAAAAACTTGCTCACTACTTGTTCAACATCATCTGCTGATATTTTACATCAGCTACTTAGTACTTTATCACATGAAGCTACAATTGTGGAATTACACCAGGATAGTAGCAGCAATGGTCATATGTTTTTAGATGATGTTGTGACCATCCTATAGCTGGTCTGCCTTCTAACCGTTACTATAGTTTATCTCTTCATTGATGGAGGAAAGCCATCAATGGCTCTCATTACTGCTACTATGCCAGTATTCCCATTTGGGCTATAATTCCTTCTGCAGCAATATGATGGAATTAATGTGGCATGAGGGGGCATGGTCCTCCTCCTCTTCTCCTCTCCCCCTTGCTATTCCCAAGATGGCCAAGACTGGTTTTTCTCCATGCCTTTCCCCCCCTTTTCTTCCACCCCTGTGATTGCATAACTATGGAGAAACAGAATTACAGAATTGTAATTACAGAATTGTAGCCAAAAAAAGAGAAGAAAGGCACACATGTGCTGAAGGAGGGGTTACAGAGCTGGTGTGGAGGGACAGAAGATTGCCAAAGCAGCACATGTGTAGCACACTTGCCAAATTGAACAGTCAGTGTGATACTGGATGTTATTCTCCTTTATGGGTCTGAAACATGGGTCACCTATTGTCACCACTTACGACTCCTCGAATGCTTCCATCAGCGCTGTTTACACAATCCTAAACATACACTGACTGACTATGTGACAAATGTTGCAGGGATCACCAGCATTGAGGCCATGATATTGAGAACACAGCTGTGCTGGGCAGGGCATGTTTCTAGGATGGAGGACCATTGCCTCCCAAAAATAGTATTCTACGGTGAAGAGGGGCGCTCCAAAAAAGTGATATCAGGACTCCCTGAAACAACACCTCAGGCTCGGCCAAACTGATCACCAACAATGGTCCGCCCTGGCCTCACATCGGGAGGCATGGAGACACACTATCCATAATGCTGCAGCCTTATTTGAGAACTCATGCTGAACAAGTCTTGACGAGAAATGGCAACGCAGAAAAAAATCACAATCCGGAAACATCACCCAAGGAAACTTTCTGCTGTGCTTTCGGCAACCGGACTTGTTTATCTCGGATCGGCCTCTTTAGTCATCAGCGCACTTGCAGAAAGCGCGGGATGAGTCCTTCCTGAATGTTCGTTTGCGAAGAGAAGCCAGAGAGAGAGAGAGAGAGAGATGTTTTCAAATAGGCATGTTCCTGCTTGCTTCACTAATGCGATTGCTACTAGAAAAGAGGATGGTGTGATAAAGTCCTATGTTATGTGCGCATGAGGCTGTGGCAAGGACTTATGACAGGGCTCCTGCTTCTGATTATTGCAGCCTCGTTAGCTGGTGGGAGAAGAGAGGTGGAAATGTTTTCCTCCTTGTTTCTTGATTGGCAGCTAAACAGACCTCCATTGCTACTCAGTGTGTTTCATGATTGAGTTGGCACATGAACCTTGAACTCACAAGTCCCCATCCAACACTCTATCCACTGCACGAGGAGCGCTTCCACACTGTACAGTTATAACACTATGATACCACTTTAGAATCCTGGGATGTGCAATTTAGGGAGGGGCATTTAGAATTCTCAGCCAGAGAGCTCTACGTAGTGCCTCATTGATTCAAAGCCTGAGGATTCCATAGGGTGGAGCTATGGCAATTGAAGTAGAATCATAGAGCTATAATTGTGTAGTGTGTACAGGCTGCTGGGGTGGGCAAAAATGGGCTTGCCTATGCGAGGCTATAAAATGTAGATTGATGCACACTAATGCCAATTCTCAGCAACTTTCATTTGTCTAATGATTTTTTGGCAAGATTGCAGGCATGCGAAGCTATCTGCATTCATTGTTTAAATGCACATGCCTGCAAATCAAGATGGTGGGCATGAGTGAATTACTCATGTTTTAATTGTCATCAGTTGCTGCCACTGAATGGTATTTTTTTAAAAAAAAGTAAATCCAAGGTGCCGAAGTGTGATATTCCACTTAAGAGTAGAAAAGTAGAGAGTAGAGTAGAAAAGAAGAATAGAAAAGAAGAGAGAAAAGAAGAGTAGAAAAGAAAAAAGTCTATTTCATCATCTAAGTGCACAATCACTATGGTGAAAATCCAAGATGGTGGTTTCACGAGCTTGTCTTGTTAGCAAGCTCCACCCCCTGTGCACATCCAACCAATCAGCTTTCCATTTCCACTTTTATCAAGAATGTGCACCAAAGCAAATTGGTTGTCCCAATGAACAGGAATCTGTGTTCCCAGCGGAGCTTTTAAAAAAATGGGGGGGGGAGCCGAAAAGGCTTTTCCTGCGTACTTTTTGGTGTTTTGGGGCCCCCTCTTTCTGAATATGGCAGATTGATGTGGGATCTCATTAAGAGAAATTGTATTCTCCTTGAATTCTATCATGAGTATTTTTGCCGTATAGACGACCCCAGTGACTCTGTTATAATTCCCATAAATTCTGCCTATTGGCTATGCTGGCTAGGGATGATGGGAGATGTAGGCTAAAAACATGAAGAAGCTCACATGCTCCCCAGCCCTGCACTACTCCATCCTGGTGAGTAAGAGCTATTAGTAGACCCAGCATCCATGAACGGGTGTAATCATTTACCACTCACCATTTAAATTGGTGGCTATCACCATATCTTCTGGCAGCAGGTCTGTGTTGTGAACTGATAATAGAACATGCTATTTCAGAAGAGTATCCCATTAGTGATTAGGTCAGAGCCAAGCATACTATGGCTTCTGGGCTGCATGCTCTCCCTCCTGCTTTAGACTCTTCTGAAGTCCTCCCCACCATTAAAACACACTTTTGCCAAACACAAAACACCAAAACATTTATTTACCACGGGTGGTTTTGCAGTAAACTGCCTTCCCCATGATGCTAGGAGTGTATGCCTGGCCATTTTCTGTTTTGATCCCCCTCATAATTTTTGACATAATGGATGTAGTTCACAGTGGGTCCTGGAAGAAAAAAAATCAGCCCCTAGACGTACAGAATGTGTTCACCTCAGCTTTCACCATGTTATGCAAACAATGTATTGTTATGTGTCTTCAAGTCAACTCTGACTTATGGCAACCCTGTGATGGCAAGATTTATTTAAGGTAGGGCTACCATTGCCAAGTGAGGATTGTCCATGCCATTGTATTTCCCATACCCATGTACAGAGGTGAGAGCTGGACAGTGAAGAAAACTGACAGAAAGAAAATCCACTCATTTGAGATGTGGTGCTGAAGAAGAGTGCTACGGATATTGTGGATGGCCAAAAAGACCAATAAATGGGTCTTAGAACAAATTAAGCCTGAGCTCTCCCTGGAAGCCAAAATGACTAAACTGAGACAGTTGTACTTTGGCCATATCATGAGAAGGCATGACTCACTAGAAAAGGCAATAATGCTAGGAAAGGTGGATAGTAGTAAAAAGAGAGGAAGGCTACACACTAGCTAGATGGATAGACTCAATGAACGAGAAGACGGCCCTGAGCTTGTAGGACCTGAGCAGAGTGGTTGAGGACAAGAGGTCTTGGAGGCTCATTCATAGGGTCTCCATGAATCAAAGTCAACTTGAGGGCAGTTAACAACAACAACAGGCTGAGAGAGTATGACTTGCCCAAGGTCATCCAGTGGCTTTCTGTGGCTGAGTGGGGATTTGGACCTCATGCACTCCAACATTTCACAGATGAAAATTGGGACACATCTGGTCAAGCAACATCAAAGTGTGGTCAAGATGGCAAAAATTATTAATGAGGAATCCTAGTTCAACATGCAGAGCACGGCTCTTGAAAACGTATTAGTGTCTTAATAATAACATCTGGAAGAGCCTAAATACCCTAAATTAGTGGTTCTTAACCTGTGGTCTGCGGACCACCAGGGGGCCACTATGTCCTCACAGGGGTGGCCACATGATAGGAGCCAAGGCAAAGGCTGGCTGGCTTGACCTGCACATTGCCATTCAATCCACTCCAACTACAAACTTGTAGGAAGAAGCAGGAGAGAAGTCTTCCCTCCCCCTCCAGTGACTCTGAGGGAAAGTTTAATGGTGTTGTAATTGTGTTGTTGTTATGGTTTTAAATCTTGAGTTAAGTCTTGGGGGTCCGTGGCAAGAAAAGATATTTAAAGGGAGTCCCTGATAAACAAAAGGTTAAGAGCCACTGCCCTAAAGGAACCAGATTCTGCCTGACCTTGGAAGCTAAGCAGGGTTGGTCCGGATTAGTACTTGGATGACAGACCACCAATGAATACCAGGTGCTGTAGGCTATGTTTCAGAGGAAGGAATCGGCAAAATCACCTCTGAGTATTCCTTGCCTAAGAAAACCCTATGAAATTCATGGGCTTGCCATAGGTTGACAGGTGACTTGAACACATACACACACACACAATCTAGAAGACAGAAAACTGAAGCTTTTTCATTTTTTGTTACTGATCTTAATTGATGCCATGCAATTTGGGACAGGGGGAACCTTGAAATGGTCTCTTCTGTTATCAGGTGAATAAGTGGCATTGGTAACAATCTGCAACTTATCTGAAATAATATAACAAAACATCCAAAAGCTGTCTGAAAGAGCAGTGCACTCCCCCCCCCACTTTAAAGTGAACATCTGGTTGCAATAAATTATTTATTCTTAAAGCAAAACGTGCATTTCTTGCTTCTTGGTTTACTACACAAAATAAGTGGCTGAAGGGCGAAGCAATGACTCACTTGTATCCAGTTAGACACTTAATTTCAATGCATTGCATTCAACCCTACTTACTCAAATGTTTATAACAGGAAATCAAGTCATAGTAAGGAACAAGTGCTTCATTAAGGAGGCATGCGAGGAATGCTGTACTCTTCTTTATGAAAGTGTAGAGAATTAAAATATCCCATTGTTAAATAAGGTCATATGAGTGCCATAGAAATGTCCCTCCAATATTTCTGATTTTTTCCCCCTTGACTCACAGGTGGCACATTATAGAAATCATTTTTTAAAAAATAGTCACTTGTCAAATTCTCATGTAGATATGCACTGTTCATATGCACTGTTCATACCCCTTGTTCTTTTCCTTCGTTAGCTGGGATCCTACAGTCTCTGGAAGGTTCATAGGATACCCTCTTGGCATCTCCCTATCTAAGCATGAAGACAGAGGCCCACCCTAACCTCAAAGGTCCTTGTTCATTTCTCTCTCATTGAGTGTAACCGGAAGGAAAAGTAAAAAAAGGAAAAGAAAAAGAAAGAAGAGAAACAAACAAAGGCTGAAAATGGCTAAACAAACATGGAAAAAGCCAAGCTCTCCTCCTGAAACAGCAGTACATGAAAAACTGGAAATGGTGGTTCCTCCCCCACCCCCCACCCCCGGATTACTCTGTGAGACATCTACAAATTCTGATGCTTACATAAAGAATGTACAATTTATGCTGCATTCATTAGGTTAAAAATATTTAGCCTCTATTCTGAAGCAATGTCACAATTTATGCTGCATTCACTAGGTTAAAAATATTTAGCCTCTATTCTGAACCGATTAAATTAATTCATATGGTCATCCATCAACAACTATTTTCTGGATGACTTACAGATCAAGACAAACAACACAAAACATTAAAAATACAAACTACAGTCTTTTTTTTTTTTAAAGAAGCAAAGATTGAAAACACAAAGAAAACTTTCCTTCCAGTAGCAGGGAGAGCATAAAACAATTAGGAGCTCAGCTTATGAACCATATTGGTAGAAAGGGCTTTCCCCTGCTCCAAACCAACTCTTTGCCTCCTTTCTCTTTTTCAAACAGTTAGAATAAAACTACATTGGGGAACAAACAGCTGTTCAACCTGTTTCAAATAGAACCTAATAGAAGGAGCCAGGTGAGCATTTTCCAGCAATTTTCAATGCTGGAGTGCCATTATCAAAAAGACCTCATCAGGTATTCAGTATTGCAGTTATGGATTTCTAACCTAGAGTTACAGATCCATAACTGCTTTGCATACAGTAATACTACATAAATGCCACCCCAGCCCACCTTAAGAGCCAGCAGCTGGATCAGACAAAGGAGATCTCTTCAGGTTCTGATTGGGGGGACAATGAGATGCATTTCTACCTGCCTCCTGCCAGTGAGCAAGGCTACAACAATCAGAAGCAGGACCCTTGTGGCAAATTCTTGTTGCAATCTCACTCACTGATGGGAGGGGGTGGTGGAAAGGTTGTTCTCCTTGTGCCCCAATCAGGAGCTGTTTGCCTGATCTGGCTGCTGGCTGTTAAGGTGGGCGAGGAGGGGGGATTGGTCCAGGCAGGACCGGTTTAAGGAATTTTGGGGCCCCCTGCAATGCTTTACTTTGGGGCCCCCATATGTTTATCTCAGATCAATGTAACCTAACCTATTCACCGTACAGGATGTTCAGATTATAGTAGGACCCCCGTATCCCTGGATTCATTATCCATGGGACACAAAACAGCACACCTACCATAGAGTCTTCCTAGAAAATGTGTCTTCCCTAGCCCTTTTCTAGGCCTTCCAAGGCAACTCTATGGTATTTTAAACCAGAAATCCCATTATTTTCATATTAAGGAGGCCAACACGGGGCCCTCTCTTGACCTCGGGGCCCCCTCTTGACCTCGGGGCCCCCTGCCAATGCTGATTTGGCAGACAGGTTAAACCGGCCCTGGGTCCAGGAAGTGTTACCCAGTTACACATACAGTATGTAACCAATGTAGAATATCAATGTGCCTCTTAGTTGCGACTTGCTTCACTTCAGTTGGCAGGGACAAACAGAGAAAGGTCTGAAGAGGCTTTTAATGGGTATGTAAGAAGAAGACAATATTTCAGGGAGCCTGTTCATTGAGCTATCTAAAGGGAATAAAATACTGCATATCTTTATCCTAAACTGCATGAATCATATCCAGCTTCCTGGAGGCCTTTACATCTTAAATCTCTCCCCCCCCCAAATAATTTTTATTCAAGAAATTAAAAAAAATAAGCATACATGCATACATTATTCTCAAACAGATATAATAAACCATAAAACATTCCATCTTCCTTCTTCACATCTCTAAACATAAACGCAACCCACTACTTTCCCTTGTCCTCCTGTATCACTTCCATTTCCTTTCTTCTTTTTTCCTTTTCCATATCTCACCCCTTCCATTCCCACCATCTCTTCCTCTTTTCAATCTTCACCTTTTCTCACTCTCTCACTTACTTTCCCATTCATACTGTCTTCCTCCTGGTCAGAGTTGCCCTCAATTACATCACTTTTTTGGTGACTATCTTAATAAATCATTTAAGCGCCACTCAAACAGTAGTTTGTCATTATAATTAATATTTTGTAACATTTTGTACAATATTTTATTGTTGAGCTTATCATAAATCTAAACATTCCCCAGATGATCAATGCTGATATTATTACTGTAATTAATATTATTATTACTATTAAATGTATGCATAAATTATAAAAGTTGAGGCCTTCCCATCTATGTATATATGTGTATACATATATTTATGTATATTTCGTAAATCATGCATTCTTCATCCCAATAACTGCTGATGGACCCCATTTCTCCTCCAAAAATTATCTCACTGGATTCCATTCCTTGTTAAAATCATCTGTTGTTTTGTCTTTAAAAAAATAAGTTAATTTGTCCATTTCCATTATGTCATATCGTTTTATTAACAATTCTTCATGTTTCGCAATTTTCTCCACCTTCCATTTTTGAGCAAAGACAATTCTTGCTGCTGTAATTAAATGATATAAAATTTGTCTGTGTTGTTTTTCTAGTTTGTCTTCAAAAATTCCCAACAAGTATAATTCTGGCTTCATTTCAATGTCTGTTTTCAAAATCTTTGTTATTGTCGTGTGACCTCTTAAATCTTAAATAATAGGGTATTTGAGTGAATTATACTTGCAGGCTAATGTGTGAAGTGGGAAAATCAAGCTGCTTAACTAGTACATTTTAAATGTCATTTGCTAATTTCCTATAAAATTAAGGCTCTATGCAGTCATCTACTATAAGCGCATTCAATTAATACTGCTAGTCCTACTTCACCCCTTCCCCTCATCTACTGTTAGCTCTCCTCACATGAAGAATGCCATCTCTGAACAGGAGAGCTTCCACATTGTATGGATGCTCTTCATGCTATATCAGAAATATTCTGTTGGGAAAAATTCAGCATTCTTCCCCCCCCCCGCTTTCTTGCTATCACAGCAAGTCAGGGACAGAAAGGGTAGGGCCTCCTGCATGCCTTCCTCTCATCCTATATTTAATGGGCATGGTTGTAAACAATACACAACCAAGCTACAAGCTCATGTGACCTAGGTTTATTTGCCTCCTGGTGTTAGATCTTCTATTGCTCTTTGTTCCTTGCCTTGGAAGCTACATGCTGCTCTCTCCATCTTGCTCCACAAGAATGTCTTCTGTCTCACTGAGATAGTGAATCAAGATGAAACTTTTTCCTTATCAAATCTATTCATTAGTTAGTTAGGATGTAGGCACCAATGCATATGTAGATTTAAAAGCCATTAGTAAAGCTTAAGTTGTTTCTTTAACAAGAAGCTTGCCTGTCTCTTTGTTCTTGCGGCTGGGTCAAGGCATTGTACCTCTGAGTCCCGCTCCTGCTCTAATTCTGCTACAAAAAAGTTAATTCCTGACAGTTTTAACTTTTAAGAAGTTTCCCAAAAAGGGCTAACACCCTGGGACCTCAAATTTTACCACATATTATAACCATCACCACCATCGTTATAATATCAGGGTCCCCAGTGCACAGGCAGGGCTAACCCACTTCCTTCTTTGAACTAACAGGCTTAGATAATCATGCCATAGGGCTCCTCCTGTTTTTGTTGCTTTCATATTTCTAGGGTCTCCCCGCCCCACTTCACTAATCAAATTAAGCTATCCCTGCTATAGTTAAAAGATCTTTTATTTGCTTTCTTGAATACCAGAGTATTAAATGGTTTATTAAAAGCCTTACAGATTGGCCTGTTTCCATTTGCCAAATCCTCCCATGCTTTAAGATGAAGTTTTTCCTTGTTCCCGGATTTAATTGTAGAATGGTTTTCTTTATCATCTTCTAAGCTTCCAAGGCACTTATTTCAGTCCTCCTGTGCTCATCTGCTTCTGGCCATTTGTAGCATAATCCTGTTTCATATCTTCTGTCCATGAAATTCCATTGTCTGCGCCATGCCCAATCTTCCACCTATTTCCTGTTCATCAAACCTATTCCAGTCCCAGTTGAGGACTAGTCTCATATAATAGTGGTAATTTCATTTCTGACTTTGCATTGCTATATGTAACAATAGTTCTGTTTAAGTGGTTTAAATAAGGCTGAAAAAGAATTACCCATGTAGATTGGCATCTTGATGTGTATATGCAGGCAGAATACTGTACATACAAAGGTCTGCTCATTTTCAGGAACTTCCTTTGTTGGACTGAAGGAAGTGAATATCACTGCGACATTGTTTTTCTATAGCAGGGTCGCCATCTTTCTATAGCTATACTATAGATATTTATGTCAAAGGGAATTCTATCTAAAATTTTCAATACAATCCTATGCTTAGTTCTTTGGAGCTAAGTCCAAATATATTTAACAAGGTTTAGGATTATCTGTGTGAATTTCTGGCTCTTCAGCCAAGGGAGAGCCTTATTTATACAGAAACTCTGGTATACTGATCACTAGGCCTCTCAAGCCAAAAGGGAGAAAAAATTCCCCGGAAGGGTATGTTTGTGTAGGAAAAGTTTGTGTACTGTATAGGACAGGGGTGGGCCAAGTGCAGCCCAAGGCCACATGTGGCCTCCCAGGGCTAAAAAAATGGGGGTTCATGGGGCATTTTTGCCATATTTTGCCCCCCCCCGGAATAATTTATGCCCAGGAGAAGCCTTTTTTTCAAAGAGAAAGTGAACTAGAACTGACTTCTCCTCACTTCCTGTTGTTAAAACAGGTCTCCCTGGGCTTAAAATGGTCCAAGGAGAGGCCTAAAAACATGACAAAAATGCCCCGATGCCACCTAGAAGGCATTCATGGGCAAAACATGAATTTTTGTAGGGGGTACCAGGCCTCCTGGAGGGCTACTGTGCCCCCCAGCCTTCCATAGTTGCCCACCCCTAGTATAGGGGAACATTACTATGAAATTCCAACTTTCTCCACCTGCTGATTGATACCTTTCCTGCACAATGTGTATGGGTGGGCATCATGTTGAAAGTTGCTCTGGAAGTATCGGTCTGTGTTGCTGTTAGCTTCTGAGAGGAAGAAAACCACAACAGGAGGGTACTACAATAAGCTCAACGTTGAAAAGGGGGTAGACGCTATGTCCTAACAAATCATACACCATTCAATTATAGCAATTTATCCCATATACTTTTTGAGTATATGTTTTTGAGATAAACAATGAAATTATGCTAATTTTTTAACAGTAACAAAACACTTTTGTTTTGTTACTGTTAAAAAGTAGCATAATTTCATTGTTTATTTCAAAAACATACACTCAAAAAGTATATGGGATAAATTGCTATAATTGAATGGTGTATGATTTGTTAGGACATAGTGTCTACCCCCTTTTCAACGTTGAGCTTCTGAGAAGAAGGCAGATTATAAATTGATCAAATAAATAAAATTCTGTTGCCACAGCTACTACATAGATAACCACAGTTGGTTGAAGACTGTGATGTTACACTGGTATTACCTTTCCTTTAGCACCAAAGATCACCTTGATATGCTGTCTCCCTGATCCCATTAACAGTACTAGCTTTCATCCCATGTAAACTTAAAAAGGGGAACTGTTATAGTGCAGCCACTGATTGACTTCAGCATGTTTTAACTTGAATCCCATTGGCAGTCCTTAACTAGAGCAGGCCCATCAAATCAGCTGCTGAATGGTGAGTCAACACATATAATCCCAATTTAATCTGTCTACTTTAGCTGGGAATACCGGTAGGCTTAGGTTTTCATGTCCATTGTTCCCATTAATTCAATGGGTTTACTCGAATCAGAATTAACAACTAGAGTAGGCCATAGTGCAACACTTTCATTTAACACTGCAAGTGTTTTGTCTTGAGTTCTTCAAGAAGTTCTGGTCAACTAGTGAGACTCTTCCACCTTTGTAAATGCTTTCATGTTCATAGAATCATAGAATTGCAGAGTTGGAAGAGACCACGAGGGCCATCCAGTCCAACCCCCCACATGTTGTTGCCTGTTGATTTATGGCACCCCCCACATGAATTTCATAATACTCAGAGGCGGTTTGCCATTGCCTTCCCCAGCATCTGGAATTCCTTGGTATCATAGAATCATAGAGTTGGAAGAGACCACAAGGGCCATCCAGTCCAACCCCCTGCTATGCAGGAATACACAATTAAATCATTCCCAACAGATGGCCATCCAGCCTGTTTAAAAACCTCCAAAGAAAGAGACTCCACCATACTATGAGGCAGTGTATTCCACTTCCGAACAACTATTACTGTCAGGAATTTCTTCCTAATATTTAGGTGGAATCTCTTTTCCTGTAGTTTGAACCCATTGCTCCGTGTCTTAGTCTCTGGAGCAGCAGAAGAAAAAGCTTGCTCCTTCCTCAGTATGACATCCCTTCAAATATTTAAACATGGCTATCATCTCCCCTCTCAACCTTCTCTTTTCCAGACTAAGCATGCCCAGTTTCCTAAGCCGCTCCTCATAGGCATAGCTTCCAGACCTCCCATCTAAGTACTAACCAGACCTAGTAGACCAATATTAGGGTACAAATTCTCATTGTGAGAAACCTCCCCCCCCTTTCCCACTGGTATTTATGTAAAGAGTGCAGCTGACATTGGTTACACTAGATTAGGCCATAACTGAATGCCAGCATAACACTCCAAATATTTGCATATAGGCTGAAGTACAGTCTTACATTCATCTCAGCCACCAAATTTATGCAGCCAAGAAGGGGAGGAATGATGGACATTAGCAGAAATAACAGAATTGGATTCAAGAGAAAAGAACTGCTTTCTGGTAATTTCATTATTCCTGAAAAGTAAGTTTTATGCCACTTCTGCTACAAAAAGGAACCATAATAGTAACTTTGCATTCCCAACACATCTTTCTTTGCTATTAATATTCTTCTTGGTTTAGAAAAAATCTCTTATTTTGGAGTTCAGCAAGTGGGTTAGTTGCATAATAAACGTTTTGGGGCCAATACTGAAAATTAGTGGTTTGACTGGTAACTAAACATTGCGTTTAACAGTGCCAGATAAAATTAATGAGCTCTAGCCAAACAAGTTCCTATCAGGAAATTAAAAGGGAAAATCTAAAGTGATTCTAAATTTAGACTTCCACTGCCCCATACAGATAAAAGAGGGGCTTAATTTAAAATTTCACAATATCACTTATTGGATGGATTTGTTTAAAATTGTCCATTAATACTACACCATGTAGTAACACTGCCATGGAACTGGAACTGAGCCATAAATTTTTGGCAGGTTTGGGAAAGTTCCTTTCAAAACATGAAATATTGTGAACAGAAGAAACTCAGCCTCTCTGCATCTTGTCCTTCTAACTTCCTACTTCCCACACTAAAACATATGATAGCTGAGATCCTACATGTATTGTACATGTAGTTCCACACACACAGCTCTGCACTACCTGGCAGCTGTCAAGCCCTGGTAGGGGCCCCTGCTGCTTTCACTTACTGCTGGGTAGTGGAGGAGTAGGGAAGTAATGCAGACAATGGAGAAGCAGCTAGGTTCATTGGGGGCAGGTTGAAAAATGAAGGTGTTCTCTCCAATGGAGTGCACTAACTTTTTTCTTCCCAAGGAGTTCAGACCAGCCAGATCTCTATACAGTTGTTCCTTCATATTTGCTGGGGTTTGGTTCCAGGACCCCCCGTGGATACCAAAATCCATGAATACTCCAGTCCCATTGTATGCAATGGCATAGCAAAATGGTGTCCCTTATATAAGATGGCAAAATCAAGGTTTGCTTTTTGGATTATTATTTTTTAAAGAATATTTTCAAACCGTGAATACTTCAATCCGTGAATGCCAAATCCATGGATACGGACAACTGTAGTCTGAACCACCTCTATCCTCCCTCACTTCCCTACTGGCAAAAGACAGTGATGTGCCCCCCCCCCCCGGGGCTTATAGAATCATAGAGTTGGAAGAGACCACAAGGCTCATCTAATCCAACCCCCTACCCTGCAGGAATACACAAGAAATGCAGGAATTCCCAATAGATGATCATCCAGCCTCTGTTTAAAAACGTCAAAAGGAGACTCAACCACACTTCGAGGCAGCATGTTCCACTGTCGAACAGCTCTTACCATCAGGAATTTCTTCCTAATGTTTAGGTGGTATCTCTTTTCCAATAGCTTGAGTCACTTGCTCTGTGTCCTAGTCTCTGGAGCAGCAGAAAACAAGCTTGTTCTATTGTCAATATGACATCCTTTCAAATATTTTAACATGGCTATCATGTCTCCTCTTAACCTTTTTTTCCACAGGCTAAACATATCCAACTCCCTAAGCCACTCCTCATAGGGCATGGCTTCCAGACCTTTTTTAACATTTTGGTTACCCTCCTCTGGGCATGTTCCACCTTGTCAACATCCTTCTTGAATTGCAGTGCCCAGAACTGGACAAAGCATTTCAGGCGAGGTCTGATCAAAGCAGAATACAGTGGTACTACTACTTTCCTCAATCTAGGTGCTATCCTATTGATGTAGCCTAGAATTGAATTGGCCTTTTTAGCTGCCGCATCACATGCTGACTCATGTTCAGCTTGCAATCTACTAAGACTACTAGATCCCTGTCACAGGTACTGCTGTCAAGCCAAGAGTCACCCATCCTTCTCTGTGCATTTCATTTTTTCTGCCTAAGTGTAGTAACTTACATTTCTCCCTGCTGAAATTCATTTGGTTAGATTTTCCTTGGTTTTTTTCTGGGCTGTGAGGCTGTGTGTTTTCCTCACAACCCAGAAAAAAACCAAGGAAAATCTATGGATGCTGGCTGTGAAAGCCTTCAACTTCATTTGGTTAGTTTTGGTCCAGTTCTCTAATTTGTTAAGGTCATTTTGAATTCTGATCCTGTCCTCTGGGGTATTCACTATCTCTCCTAATTTGGTGTCATCTGCAAATTTGATAACCACACACTCTATTCCATATCCAAATCATTGATAAAGAATAGCACTGGGCCCAGGAACAAAAACCCTGTGGCACTGCTTTAGTCACTTCTCTCCAGGATGAAGAGGAGCCATCGGTGAGCATCTTTTGGGTTTGGTCAGTTAACCAATTACAAATCAACCTAAGAGTAGCATTGTCTGACCCACACTTTATTAGCTTATTTGGAAGAATATCATGGGGGATCTTGTCTAAGACCTTACTGAAACCAAGATATGCTATATCCACAGTAGTCCCTTCATCTGCCAAGCTTGTAACTCTATCAAAAACGAGGTAAGAGTTGTTTGGCATAACTTGTTTTTCAGAAACCCATGTTGACTTTTAGTGATCATGGCATCCCTTTCTAAGTGCTTACAGACTTGACTGCTCTAGAATCTTTCCTGGTATTTATGTCAGGCTGACTGGGCAACAATTGTTTGGGTCCCTCCCCCCAATTTTGAAGATAGGAACATTTGCCCTCCAGTCTTCTGGGACTTCTCCTGTTCTCCAGGAATTCTCAAAGATTATGGCCAGTGGAGATTACTTCTGCCAGTTCTTTTAATATCCTTGGATGTAGTTCATCTGGCCCTGGAGACTTGAATTAGAGTAGCCAGGTATTGCTGTACTACTTCTTTACCTACTCTGTGATTCATTTCCCCTACTGTATCATCTGCTCCATTTCCCCCAGGTTGAACACTGTTCTCCTTTTGGGAGAAGACCAAGGCAAAGAAGGTGTTGAGTACGTACTTCTGCCTTTTCTCTGTCCCATCTTCTCCATGCAATGGCCCTACCATTTCCTTGTTCTTCCTTTTGCTACGGACATAACCAAAAAAGCCCTTTTTATTGTTTTTAACCTCTCTAGGAAGCCTGAGCTCATTTTGTGCTTTACCTTTTCTGACTTTCTCCCTACACATACTGGCTGTTCATTTGAATTCCTCTTTAGTGATTTCCCCCTTTTCACATGTCTTGTACATGTCCCTTTTAAATCCTAGCTGTTAAAAGTTCTTTAGACATCCATTCTGGTTTCCTTAGAAACCTCCAATTTTTCCTCCTCATTGGAACAGTTTGAAATTGTGCCTTCAATATCTCACTTTTAAGGAACTACTGTCCATTATGAACTCCCTTCTCTTTTAGTATTCCTGACTACAGAAGTACACATAGTATTTCCCTAAGTTTACTGAAATCACCTTTCTTGAAGCCTCAAATGCATGTCTGACTACACAGAGTTTCTCCTTTCCACTGGATAACAAACTCTAAGAGAGAACAAACTCTAAGAGAGAACATGGCTATCCCACCTAAGCATCCTACCACTTCCATCCCATTAGCCATGTCATTGCTGTTGGTTAGGATCAGATCTAAAATAACAGATCCCCTTGTTGTTTCTTCCACATTCTGGACAATGAAAATGTCTGCAAGGCAAGGATAGTTGAAAAACCCCATTATTCTACATCTTTCCTTCCTGAGTATGTGGCCATCTGTTACAGGAAGGCATAATCCAAGTCCTCAGTCTGGCCTGGGGTCTATAGTAGACTCCCACAATTGCTTGAAAGCAACTGGGTGGTGGTAGGCTTTTGGACAGTGCAACAGCATGTGAATAGCCCTCTGCACTCCATCCAAAACAGGATGCTGGCCTGAATCTCCTGTTTGTGGGAAGGTCCCTTGTTCTTTCCCCCTCCCACTAGAGCCCCACAGTCCTTCTGCAGCTAAACAATGAATAACTGGAAAGGTAATTGATGCCTGCCCTGTGGCCAGGAGATGAGGTGGGTTGTAAGTCAAATAAATAACTACTGGTATGTCATCTACAGTTAGAAAGTTTTCAATCATTCAAGTAACATCACTACCGAATTCAATGCTAGAATGTGCAAAGCTTACAGGCAGTCTGCTCTGACAACTGATTTTCAACCTTGGATTAAGAGACTCTTATACAGAATTATATGTTGTTGAGGATTTATTTTAATTTTAGGGCTTATGCTAGGCATTTGGCCCTTCCTGCTGTTCAGCATGCTGACTATTTATCAAGCTTCCATATTTTAACACCAAGAGGAGGGCATTAGAAACACTTTCTCAATGCTCTTTCCTCTAGAAAGATGGGGAAGCAAAGTTATATTTGTACCTGCCCTGGGAGATGGAAATAGCTTACTCCTGCTTCAGTGTCCCAGTAAAGTTATATGAAGTACTGCACATACCATGGCAGTACACTAGGTGGTGTATGGATGGAAGAATGGCAATCCCTGATACCTGCCCTAATGTACAGAAAACATCAAAATTGATCACAACTCCAGTTCCCCTGCAGAAGGCTGAGAGAGTAGTGGTACAACTGAGACGTTAACCCACTGCTTTGTCTGATGCCACAATAATCTCTGTCATTTCCCCCTCTCCAATATCTCCTCCCTATTACTCAGGATACATAGCTAGGATTCTGCCCAGCAAAATGCTGCCTTACTACAATCCAGGAGGAAAAGAGAGCAAACGGCTTACTCAGATCTCTGGCAGCTGCCTGTTCTTATGGGTATGCATCAAGGGCAAGCAATGGCAGGACTTCTGCTGTGGAATTTAAGCATTCACTAAAAGGGTACCTTTAAGTACCAAAAAATTAAGATCCTACAATCTTTGCTCAGTCAGAATGCAATTGACCTTCATTTGAAGATGCTTAGAGAAAATACATTATACAGGCCAGGTTAAAACAATAACCAAATATTGACCTTGCAACTAACTTCTAACTTCTATACAATAATGGGGGGAAATTGAGAGAAATATCTATTAACATTTCTATGTGAAAGGGTGGATAGTTATTGAACTATAAAATTACTCAAAAGCCAAGGCTTGGTCTTTAAAGTTGCAGCTCATTTCAAACATTCCTTTTAATGAATTCCACATACAGCAATTTCCTAGAGGTATGAACACCCCAAATCTCCTCTCTAAATATAGGGAAGTTTGTAACAGGTTCAATTGGAGACATCAAAAACATTTTAAATAGACACCACAAGATGCATGAGTAGTTTAAAGGTCAAATTTATTAGGAGATTAAGAGATGTATTATACATGGACTATAAATACAGCACAGCTGACTTTATTCACAGTCAGACGCAGAGACAGCCAATGCCAACCTATTTTGTGGACACCCTTGTCCTTTTGTTCCAAGAAAAGTTTGCACCATAAGACTTGGATTTAGGTTTTGGAATCCTCTGCTCTTGAACATCATAGCTCCAGCCTAGGAAAAAACATGTAGAGAATTCTAAACAACACACATACAGCCGATAAGACGGAGCAAGTGCAACACAAACAAATGTAACTTCAAGCTTTTAAGAGCTAACAAAAAAGAAATAACCAACATATTTGATATATAATATGTAATTACTAGCTTATTCTTTTGTAAAAGGCAGTGAACAATAATCCTTTAAGACAGATAGGCCTTAAATGTGACTTACACCTGTTCTCAGGTTTGTCAGATCTCAGGCATTGCATGTTCCAACTTTCACCGCTTCTGCTGATGGACCAGCACCGACAGTTGACACATGAAGTCCTGTAATTTTATGCATCTACACCTCTCTATCTGATGTCGGGCCAAGTTTTGAAAATATGCATGGTAGCAGAGTACCACAATGCCATGAGGAAAACAAGAAGGGCAAAGAGGTGAGCTTAGGAGAATATATTAAGTGGCCTTCAAATCAGAATCAGCTGCTCCATAGACCAGGAACACTGCCAATTCTTCCATGGCCTCAAATAAAAATCAGATGGAATCAAAAGGCACTAAGTTCTTGAACTGTTTTTCCCCCTTTGTAAACCTTGCTCCATCAGTAGTCTTCTTTCAGATTGAGCCATTGGAGCAGTATGATAATGATGATACAGAGGAGGAAGTGATGATCACAGAAGATAAAAAGGAATCTCAGACTAACAGATACAATTAAGAAAGGATAAAACATCTTGACTGGGAGTTATTAAACTACTAGTAAAAAGTGCAATAAAGACAATTTCTGTGATTGGGTCCTGAGGCCTTCTAGGGAGTAGGGGAAATGGAGAGGATCTTATACAACCATGGCACAACAACAACAACAAAAAATACATAAATAGTTCCATACACTCAAGTGGCATTTTGATATTCTTCTGGAACATCAGCCAATCCTACCCCCCATCCTTCTCCACACACTTTTATGGGAAAAAATCTTTGTGAAGGTGGTATTTCACAAGCAGTTTGTACTGAGAACTGGAAGTTGGTTTTCTGTTCAAAGAACAAAGTCACAAATTCTAATGGTAGGGGCTTATGGTAGTTCTTTGAAGTCCAGTATTACTTTTCTATGAAGGACACAAGGTCTTTTGCCTTGAATATTTGAGGGCTCTAAGTGGGCAGAAAGATGGGGCTGTGCATGCTGACCCCACATGCTATTGGCACTACCCCCTCTATTTTCAACTGTGCCATGTGCAGCAGGGAGGTCAGAAAAGGTGCCCTACTGACATTCACTTGAATGTATACAGATTGCTCTACACTATTAGGAATCCTGGTTTATTGGGGTCTTTGATCTGGGGAGCATGTTACTTGTGTTAAAGTGAATAGAAATAAAGTCTGTCCTTCAGACTTCTCTGCTCAACATGGCCAAGTTGGGGGAGGAGGGTGTGGGCAGGCACAGAAGTGGAGCCAGAATGCACAGCTCTGTCCTTCTACCCACTTTGTACACTCAAGTGTTCAAGGCAAAAGCCTGAAAAGGGCTACAACAGGAGGTCTTAACCTGGGGTCTATGGATGCACAAAGGGTCTGCGGACAAATTATGGAGGGTCCATGAATTTGGATGGGAAAAAAATTATAGCTAGCATTGTGTTGAGTATTTACAAATGTGTAAGCTAGACGTATTCATTAGTTGGTTGGTTTTCATGTTTATGACCATGGCACTATTGCCACAATCACAAATGCCCACCCCAACCCTACAGTTAGTAGCCGCACTGAGCCACACAGATCTGTTCTGCTGGCAATTGGGGTGCAAGAGGTTGACATTTCCAGTCCCCTCCCATCAGCAATTTGCAGTGCAACAATCAGAAGCAGGATCCCTGTCACAATTCCTTGCCCCACTGTAGACCACTGGAGGGAGGGGAATAGAAATGTCATCCTGCTGTGGCCAAATTACCAGCAGAACAGACCTCCATCACTTGCTTTGGCTGCAGGCTGTAAAGGTAGGTTTGGGGAGTAAGGCCAGGAGATGATACATAGTTAAGTATTCTAACTATGACTATGATGTAGGATCTTAATCTACATCTTTTTCACTAACTTCTCAACTGAAATTTTGAAATTACTGTAGTTATTAGACCTGTCACTAGATAAGGGGGTGAAGCTTATAGGCCCAGGACTATTCTGTCCATAGGCTTCACCAGACTGTAAAAAGGGTCTCTGGCACAAAAGGTCAAGAACCCTTGGGCTACAGTATGTGTGTCAATCTGCGACTAAAGGATTGATCATGGTATTCTCTCTGACAACTTAATTTTAAAAATACATAAGAGAAGAACCTATCAGTTCTCTAAATATGCCATATGATGTATTAACCCCAAAGTACTATGCTCCACATATAAGAGACCTGGGAAGTTTATTTATTTGGAGTATTTATAGCCTGTTTTTCAGCCACAAAGACTCTTAGAGCAGAGATGGTGTGGAAGAGGCATTAGGAAACTTTACACGTAGGGTAAGCACATGCAGTAGTGGGAAGAAGGATTGGAGTGGGCAACTTCGGACCCTTAATGAGTATGTATTTCTATTATTTCACCCAGCACACACCCTTAGAACAGATTAATGTTTTTATTTAAAAAGTAGCATGCAGAAGTTATATGACATGGGGAAAACAATCATGGCTGAGATACGGCATCATCAGACATAACCATGATGATGGGGTTCCACCCTCGTATTTATGTCTAATGAAGCCTACCTCTTTAACCTGGCAGTGCCCCCACCCAAAGGTTTTCTAAGGTGCTGCAGACTGGGGTACTGGGAAATGACATATGCAGCACCCTCTTGGTTGCAGGGTGTGTTGAGAACAGGCAGCTGGAGAGACTCAGGGTTCCTCCCCGCAACTGCTTGTCTCAAGGGGCCCTGCAACAGGAAGAGCACTGCAGACATCATTTCCCAGTACCTCAGAAACCCTTTAGTTAGGGCACTGCTAGGCTGAAAAGGTAAGGTTTGGGGGATCATGTTTGGTTGTTAATGACTGTAAATGTAAATCCCCAGCAATTATGACCTTGTGTAACTACTGAACAGGATGCCAACCATTATGTTTTCTCTAGATCACATCCAGCCCACCCAGCTGTTTCAAACTGCAGCTCCATCAGCCTAGTCGGAAAGATCAGAAGGGCGATGGATGCTGCAGGGTAAAAACACCTGGAAGGACCCAGGTTGGGGAAGGCGAGTGTAAATTTCTGTTGATTTTAAAAAGGCATGTCCTGTAATGGGAACATTCAAAATGAAGCTTTCTATCTTTCTTGAGAATCCCAATTCCCAAATGGTTACTATCTGATCATATTAATAGATCTCCTTGCATCAAGCCACTTTCACTTGTCTATTTTATTCTGAATCAAACTCAAAAGGATTGGTAGTGCAACCAATTCCCACATGAAAAACCCAGAGCTAAGGAATGTTATTTTTGGGATGATATGTTCCAGAATGCAGATTCTTAAAAATTTGAGACTCTAGAAATTTTGAGAAGCTACTTTCCTTTCATGAATGTAAACTCTCTTTACAATCTGGGTAATAGCTGTCACACCATGAGCCCAAATGTGCCCTGCTGCTCCCAAACAGGCACAAGTCTGCTTCCACTTGCTTTCATCAGCTAATGAGACAAAGCAAAGATTAGCAGAGATGTTCTATGTATACACACAGGGACAAGCTGTATGAGCAGAAAAGGATGCTTTAAATTCTGGTATAAGGAGACACTAAAAAAAAAAACATCTCCAGCATAATTCATTACTGGGAATAATTTAAAGAAAGTTTATCCTGAAGCAAATGTATACTAAGCAGGAAGATATTAGACAGGCCTGGGTTCTACACACTAGCCTTCATTCCCCTAGAGACAACTTCAACTTTTGACTCTAGAGTTCATGAGTAAAAATGAATTTAATGACCCCATGTTTTTTGAGTGTTATAAACTAGCACATAAACTACCACATAATTTGGCACCACTGGATCTGCCTGGCAATCTCTGTGCTCAGGGGGCCCTGTCATGGAATTAGTGAGGCTTGTAGTAGGCCAAGATAAAGGTGCCCTGGCACAGGCATATGGGAAAACTTGTATATCACCCACACTACACTGGGCTTTATGCCAACACTCTTGGTTCCTCACTTCAGTGAGTACTAAGTTCTTGTCAAATATTTCTAGGAAATGAGATAAAGAAAAGGGCAGAGATTTTTTTTTTATGCCAACACTTAAGGGGCTGTCAACGATTGCAAGAACTCCTCAGAGTAGTAAAATGCTAAGGAAGAGTGACACATTCAAACTATGTTTTAGTTCAGCTACAAATACTCCAAGTTCAACACTTTTAGTCCTGCATAAAAGGACTCAGATGATTCCAACAATCCACTTAATGCAACTGGAGTACAGCATTTGAGTGTCTCAATAAGAGTACCGAACACTATTTACGACAAATGCTTACTGTGCATAAGTGCTATCAGAGGTGACTCTCTTACAAAGCAGTTCCTTACTGCTAAACCTATTTCCCTGAAGTAATCTGCACTGGTTTTCAGTAGAATTTATTTTGAGTAATTGTGTTTAGTATCAGGGAATATCAGTAACTGACAGAATAATATGGACATCTACATGCAATATAGTGTCTTGCTGACTTAGAACCATGACAATCTGTTGTGCTTATCTCATTGCACTTGAGTCAGGCAATTTGAAAGAGTAATCTCTCTCAGTAGACAAATTATTATTATTTTATTATTTGTGCAATTTCTATGCCATCTTTCTCCCAAAGTGGGACCCAAGATGGCTCACTGAATAATTAAAATCACAATGTGCATTTTAGTAGGTTTTTCCAAATATAATTTTTTACAGTAACAAACAACTAAACCTCTGGTATTTCAGCTGAGTTTATTCACTTTTGACAATTGTGTATGACGATATTACCCAAGGTTATATAGCAAAACAGAAGAGATATTATTTGATATCCAGAAATCCTGAACAGTGCCTGCAGCAGCCAGTCCACAACACTCACACACATACTCTCTCTCTGTATAAAAAAATTGCAAGATTGCACAGTATGACAAACCTTCTCGGGCCCATTATGGAAAAATCTTGTCACTGAGGAAGAAGTGTTCAGGAAAACCAAAAGCTATGAAACAAGGCAGCACATGAGCCAGGGAGAAGCATTCTAAATTAGATAATTCATTAGGGGCAAATCTGCCTGGGATGCTTGCCATACAACATACAAGGTACCAGTGCTAGTCAGGGGAACAAGAGCACCACATTCTCCGTCTTGGCAAAAGGAAATTGAGAAGGCCAGAGGGGAAGAGTGGTGGGGAAGCTAAGAATCGAGTAAGACAGAAAAGGAGCATTTTCAGCAGAGAATCTGAAGGGCAGTTTTCAGTACCAGCCAAATCAAGGGGAAAGCCAGACTCCCAACTCAGACTATGCTCTGAGGAGGGCTGATGTTTGAATATCCCTATTTTAGAATCATGTGTGCTGAGTGAGTAGCAGTTCTGGGCATGGGCAACCAATGTTACTGGCCACAACAGGCACTGTTACCTACTGAACAGCCATACTCCTGTAATGCTGAAGTAGCAGCCCCATGGCACAACCTCATCATGCTTTCAGAGAAGGATGATGGATTCCCTGTCCCCCCCCCCCCCAGTAACAGAATATGGTAGTCTACCAGTAGATTGCTATCCAGATCACTGCCCCACATACCATTTTTTTCAGCAAAAGCAATAGCTGCTTCTTTTGTAGAAAAGGATAGAAGCATATTGGACAGAGGATCCGCCCTGTAAGAAATTAGGAATATTGTTATTTATTTTAAAATGTTATGTATTCTGTATCATTTTAGAGCAGGGTATATAATTAAGAAACGAACACACAATAGAAAGAAAACTGGTAAAAGCTTTACAACAGGCTAAAACTTGCAGCAATAAAAAAACAAAAAAACAAAAACAAAAACCATTTTCTACTTGCTTCTGACTTTTTATTTCTAAAGTAGAGAAGGGTAAATTACAATAGGGCCAGGAATTATTAGCCTTGAACTTTCTGAATGAGCCAAACATCCAGCCCACAGTCCAGCCCAAAATGCTAAAACGTGCAGTGCTTGCTTTTTCAGAATATCTCTTTCATGAATAACACTAACACAGTCACTAAAACAGAACTTTCAGTGCTACCAAGGGAAGCAAGATGAATTCTCAGAATTTATGAGCATACCTCCATTACAATGCCCCTGAATTATGTAAAAAAATTATGTAAAAAACACATCCCTATGTCACAAAAGGGAAACAAGATTCTCTTGCTAAGGATATTGGACTCAGTTGCCTTATTACTAAAATGTCATTTTGATATGCAATTTAAAATAAGATCTTTACAAAATCTTCAGTATCTTCTTTGGACAGATAATGAACTAACTTTTTAACTTTAGAAAACAAGGAAATGGATTATATGCAAGGTCTGGCTATGAGCTGGATAGATTCTTTTATTGTGCAATTAATACAGACTTTAACAAGTGGAGATGCTGCCACAAGCTACTGCATTGCAAACAAATACCAACTCTCAATTTGGAGGTCACTCAGTATTACATTAGGAAGAGAAGGAAATCGAAGGTATTTTCCAGCCTCTTGTAGCCTGCCTTGGGCGAGAGCAATTTAGGGCAGCAGAATGAACATTGACTCTACCAGCTCAACATCTCACATATTGTTGTGATCACTGCAACAAAGATTTATTATAAAGTGTTCCTTATATATAGGTTTCACTGAATTACTGAAATCCTTTCTCATTGTGTAGGAAATGTCTGCCATCAGAATAGTACTAAGTATTTACACTGTGTAAATGTTTTGAGAACTTCACATATGGTGAGCAATTCTTTCAGCATTCTGAGAGGTAGGTCAGCATTATTATTCCCACATTGCAGATGAATGACTAAGGCTCAGAGCTAGTACTTATATAGTACCTCTATATGCGCTATACATGTAATGAAGACACTGAAATAGTTGAAGATTTTCCATATCTTGGCTCAATCATTAATCAGAATCAGACCGCAGCCAAGAAATCAGAAGACTAGGAGGGGCAGCTATGAGGAAACTAGACAAGATCCTGAAGTGTAAAGATCACTGAATACTAAAGTTAGGATTGCCCATGCCATTATATTTCCAATTTCTATGTACGGTTGTGAATGCTGGACAGTGAAGAAAGCTGATAGGAAGAAAATAAACTCATTTGAGCTGTGGTGCTGAAGAAGAGTTCTGCAGATACTGTGGACTGCTAAAAAGACAAATAAATGGGTCCTACATCAAATCAGGCCTGAACTCTCCCTAGAAACCAAGATGACTAAACTGAGACTGTCATACTTTGGTCATATATCATGAGAAGACATGACACACTAGAAAAGATAATAATACTTGGTAAAGTGGAGGGCAGCAGGAAAAGAGGAAGACCACATTCCAGATGGATAGACTTGATCAGGGAAACCACAACCCTGAGTCTACAAGACCTGAGCAGGGCTGTTGATGACAGGGTGACTTGGAGGTCTCTTATTCCTGGGCTTGCTGTAAGTCAAAGTCGACTTGAGGGCAGTAAACAACACGGTATATGCAAGCTAGATAGGTAAGTATTTTCTGTCTGCTTTATTTTTAAAGGTTCTAAACTCTTTGACTAATTCAGACAAAAAGAAAGCCTATGAGGCACAAGCAGTTCTGTCTGCTAAGGGAAGTTGAGCCAATGCAATTCTAGGCTGCATTAATAGGAGTATAGTGTCTAGATCAAGAGAAGTAATAGTGCCACTCTATTCTGCTTTGGTCAGACCTCACCTGGAATACTGTGTCCAGCTCTGGGCACCACAATTCTGGAAGGATATTGACAAGCTGGAACAAACGTGTCCAGAAGAGGGCAACCAGGATGGTGAGAGGTCTGGAAGCCATGCCCTATGAGGAACGGCTTAGGAAGCTGGGCATGTTTAGTCTGGAGAAGAGAAGGTTGAGAGGTGACATGATAGCCATGTTTAAATATTTGAAGGGCTGTCAAACAGATGATGGAGCAAGCTTGTTTTCTGCTACTCCAGAGACTAGGACATGGAGCAATGGGTTCCAACTACAGGAAAAGAGATTCCACCTAAACATTAGGAAGAACTTCCTGACAGTAAGAGCTGTTCGGAAGTGGAATACAGTGCCTCAGAGTGTGGTGGAGTCTCTTTCTTTGGAGGTGTTTAAACAGAGGCTGGATGGCTATCTGTCAGGAATGATTTGATTATGTATTCCTGCATGGCAGGGGGTTGGACTGGATGGCCCTTGTGGTCTCTTCCAACGCTATGATTCTATGGTCTTTGGAATTGGACTACTAACATACTAAAATCTGTGGGGCTCAGATTACCTGGCTGTAGACAGTCCAGCCTCTTTGAGATCTTCAAGCAGCTATATAGCAGATCCGCTAATCTACAGATTGCTTGAGCACACATAGAGACAGACAGGAGAGACTGTGGAGAGGACTGCTATGTAAGAAAGGCCAGGGAATGGAGTTCAATTATCTGAACATTATACTTACGTAGATGCCCAACCCATCAGAGGGTTTTCCCAGCGTTCCCTTGTATCAAATTCCATCTTCCATTTTTTGGTGTTGTTAACACCAGCTTGCATGGCATTACGGGCTGGAACAAAAATGTGAACTTTCCTGGTTTTAATATGCTCCTCTGGTACACCGGTTAAAGGTGTAAGGTCCTAAAAAAACAACAACAAGAAATCACCAATATAACTTAATATATGTATGACTTTTTTTTTCTTAAGGCAAAGACACTTTCACTGAAAGAAAAATCCAGAAGCTATGTCTAATATTCCTAAAATACAGATTGAGAAACGGATCTAACCCTAATCATGCTTACAGTAGATTGGCTAAAATCAGTGGAAATAAAATCAGGCTGGACTAACTTAAGTCTTATTGGTTTCAATAGGTTTATTCTAGCTATCAGAAAACTTAGATCCAACCCCAGAGGTTCAAGACAAACTTGCAGAAAACCATACCCTTGAGTCTCTTTTGCACTGTCAAATCCTTGAATTCCAAGAGTCACCTAATGGATTTAGATCTTATGGTGGGTTTGAATTGGCAATTTCATCTGAGGCCCTCAATACTGAACAACTTTTTTTAGAGTACTTATAAGACTTCAGAGCTAATACTCTGTAGAAGTAATTAGTACATGGACACAGCAAGATAGGGTTTCAACCTATCATGTCAGTTATTCTGGACACATTTAAAGCAAGCATATGATTAGTCAGAAACCTTAGCTAAAGCAATTTGGCTACCACTGGGAGGTTTCTGGTCTTTTGAGTAGGGGAGCATTAAAAGTAAAGCCACATATACAGGACACAACACAGTCTGGTTGAAATCTAAAGATGTCCTCATGTATGGTCAAGCCCTTTTACACGGTCACCAGGGTTCTTTTTCCCCCCCAACCAGGGTTATTTTTTTCCAGTTGAGGGTCCTCAACTTTAAGTAGTGGCTTCTGGGGAAGGCATGAAATTTACAGTAGAAATAAGAACCCTTAAACACTGCAATGTACACAGCTCTTTTTGATCTTGGTGACTATTCAAAGAGGCTAAGCAAATTCATATTGTCTGACTTGTTGTTGCTACAAAGCATGCAACTTCAATGCAGTAACATGATCCTTCTGGACAGCCATGTATACGATAGTACTATTACATCCACCATAGGCAATTCAGATTGGGCAGCACACAGACGTAAACATGGAAATTCTCTATAATCTGCATTGTAATGTAGTCTTTCTGACATCTGCTGAAAAAAGTGTGGATTATCAAATACTTCCCCAGAAGCCATCACGTTAAACTAGCAAAAGTAACTCAAAACTACCGCCTACTCTTGCATGTACAATGGCAACGGGTGAGGCTTGGACTCTCTTCCGTTGCTTCTCTCCAGGAACAAAAGGCCGATTTGGTGCAGGTCCAACTACAGCCAGACAGAACTAATCCAAACCAGTGATGACATGACTTAAATTTGAGGAGGCAAACAAGTTTAAATAGTACACTGGGATTTTAAAAATAAGCCTCAAACTACCAACTTCAGAGTCTCTTCTGTCACAGAATGTAAAAGCTCTTCATACTCTCTCCAGACCATCCTTAGAAAAAGGGGAGGCATGTCTTCCACTCCCCCCTCCCCTTTTTGTTTCACTTTATAAAATAAGCTCAGAGAGATCAGTCACAACTGGCAAGTGTGAAATGTTTGTCTTGCATTTAGAACTAAGGGGGGGGGGACCACAGGAAATTACAACAAAGCATAAAAGCTGAGCTCAGACTACCTAAAGCAAACTGTCAAAATATTTTAACAATTTAATCATAAATGTTTTCTTTGAGCCCAAGTAGTGTTTATGTTGAATTCCAGACTAGTCAAAATATGAAGACACACCAATTATTAGTCAAAATGTTGCAACAGGAAAAGCTACATTCTCTCCTGACAGATTGGCATTTGATTGCTAAAAAAGTAGTATCCGAAAGGTTGCTTGATTGGGCAACCAACTGTCATGCTTCACACAATGAGTTTCACCTGCAGTAAAAATAAGGGAGCCTTGATTGTCCCAGCTTGTCTGCTGATTGAAATCAACTAGCAATATATCTACTTTTGCACAAACACAGCTTTGGGGTTAAGGCATGTAAAGCAGGCATGAAAACCTCTTCATATCACTGACAAAATAAATAAATAAATCAGTTGTCACTGTCTTTCACAAAGTAGGTCACAAATACTGTATATATCATTATCCACTGTGTGTGGATCAAGTAAAAAGGAAGAAAGAGACAAAAGTAAAAAGTAGCAAATGTAAGGGAAAATTCATTCTGCTGGACATAGGGCATTACATATATTGAAACAGTGGCCAAAATACTATGTGGGGTTGCATAGCATAAATTTCCATATGCAGAGTTATGTGCTGGCTCTGCTTCACAACCCATGTATTGAATGGCAATGTTGCATAACTGAATGTGCAAACAAAAGAGTACTATTCCCACTTTCAGCAGGGGCAGGCAGATACACATTGGCCAAGCATAGGCACAGCATTGCATGTGCAACTCTGTTTCCTTGACTGAATTTATATGCTTCACTTCAGACAAAAACGTCCAACTGTTTCTGCATAAGACACCAACAGGAGTCTAGGTCAGGTAACCCATGGCAAAACATGGTAAATTGTCACCATTTCTGTATTTCCCTCAATTCTGCCAAGTTTTCTTTATATTGTATAAAAATATCTACTGTTTATTATGAGGAAATTATTTCTAATATTTTTTTCTCATAGTTCTACTGCTTCACTTTGCTGGGTGTCCACTCAACCACTATATTACAGCACCAGGAACCACAGAATGACAATACCAGAACAAATAAAAGCTGTGAAGACATAGAACCAGCCACTTTTACAGCATTCCTAGAACTGCCACTCTTCACCAGTTATGATGCTATCCACCATGATTGCTTCCCCAGGTGCCCAAAAGGCACCAATCAATACTGGATGATCACTGAATGAGCTCATAACACCACCCAACACAGTACCTGGCCAATTTCCAAAACTGTGTACATATCTGTATCACTGTCCCTACAGGAACAATGAGGATTATCAATTTTTTGGTGAAGAACAGGGATGAAGCCACACACACAAGGAAAGGCCCTTTCTCCATCCAACTGTCACTGCTCTGGTCTCAGAGGAAAAGAAGAACCCAGCAGTATCTGCTGGACTTAATCCACTGCCATTCCCTTTTCCTTATGTGTTGTGTCTTATTTAGATTATAAACCTGAGGGCAGGAAATTGTCAAATTATCAATTTGTAAACTGCTGTGAGAGCCTGTGTAGCTGAAGACTGGAGTAGAACTACTAAAAACAAACATACAGGATCATAACTTAGACCTACTTGAGAGAAACACCTTGACCATCTCCCAGGGACAAGCATTGTGTCCCAGATTCTAACACCAAAATGATCTTATGAAAGCTACAGCAGAGTGGGAAGAACGTATACATAATGTAATTAAAGTCCAGGGTTGTATTCCTTCTACTTCTCTTTCCCCATCCCTATAAGCTCTTATACATCAAGCAGGGAATGTAAATATATCACACTAGCTACAAATCTTGGAAACTGGTTCTTCTTGTCTACTTTTCCACTGACAGTCTACTTTACAGACCCTCCTTTTGGGGAAGATTAATACTGTGTCCAGTTCTGGGCACCACAATTCAAAAAGGATATTGACAAATTGAAGCGTGTCCAGAGGAGGGCGACTAAAATGGTGAAAGGTCTGGAAACAATGCCTTACGAGGAGAGACTTAGGGAGCTGGGTATGTTTAGCCTGGAAAAAAGACGGTTAAGAGGCGATATGATAGCCCTGTTTAAGTATTTGAAGGGGTGTCACGTTGAGGATGGAGCAAGCTTGTTTTCTGCTGCTCCAGAGATTGGAACATGGAGCAATGGATGCAAGCTCCAGGAACAGAGATTCCATCTCAACATTAGGAGGAACTTTTTGACAGTAAGAGCTGTTAGGCAGTGGAACACACTCCCTCAGAGCGTGGTGGGGTTTCATTCCTTGGAGGTCTTTAAACAGAGACTGGATGGCCATCTGTCAGGGATGCTTTGATCGTGATTTCCTGCATGGCAGGGGGTTGGACTGGATGGCCCTCGTGGTCTCTTCCAACTATGCAATTCTATGATTCTATGATTATTGCCTTCACCAGCGTATGCTAGGAGCTCACCAGCATTTGGAGGCTTGCTGGCAACAGGGTTCACTCTACTGCAACTTGCATATTTACCTTGTCTGAAGGTCAGTTCACAGTTACCTCTATTTACACTGGTGTGTATGTGGGGTTGGGGTTAAGATGATTTGTTTGGCCATGTGTCCCAGTGTTGTGTATACCTATCACTTTTCTGGAGAAGGGGGTTGTGAGCTAGACAGGACTGATGGGTAGTTTGCTAGGGGCATACTATTTTGCTTTCCCCACTATACACAATTACTTATCTTTGCAGCTTGTTGCAGGGTGTGGAACTGAGGGTTATGGTTGAGTGTCTGTGTCTGGGATCTGGAAAATGTGATCCATGACCATCCATTTTCATTTATCCTGGCTTTGTAAGATTTGGGAATTTGTATGAAGTACCTGCTGGCTCCAATTCTGTATACATGACATGTAGCCCAATACTCTGGCTGATATACGTTGGCTATGAAGCGCTAAACAGTGTTGAATCAGAGTATCTCCTCCATTTGAAATTGTTATTAGTTCCCTCACCTTCACCACAATGATACAGTGGGTTCATATCCAAGACATTATTTTTCGCTGTAATGCCCAAGATCTAGAACAACTTACTTAATTAACTTCTAGGTTCCTTTGCTAAATGCTTTCAGACAGACAGTGAAAACTATGTTCAGTAATACTTTAATGTTGCTACATTCTTTATACACTTGTGTCTTTGAGTTCTGCCTTTATTTTTGTCTTGTTTTTATCACTGTATATTGTTATAATTTGATCATAAGCCACCTAGACCATCTGTTAGAAAAGCAGAGGATCCATTCTGAAAAATACTGTAAAAGGTTGCTATTTAAGGATTTATGCCCCACTGGTGGCATACCATGATTCACTGCAGAGAGTCAAAATCCCATTCACCACTGTGGCTGGAGTGGCCTGTGTATCTCTACTGGATCCAAAAAAAGTGTTTCAGTTTGTACCGCTGCTAGTCACCCCATTTTTTTTCCAGTGACGGAGGACAGGAATACCTTTCCAGAAGTATAATTTAAAGTGGAATATAGCACTGGGACTGAAGAATGATTATTTCATAGCACACATTCTATTCATCCACTTACCGCTGGACACCAATGCTGAGTATTTATTGTTTCTAATAGCCTCCTGCTCTATTCCACATGCACTGCCCAAGCTGAATGCTCACTTTGCTCCTAGTGCAGTGTTAGACCTCCCAATGTGGGCATCAGCTAGGGGTGGGTGGGAATTCAATTTGGTACATTTTTTGAGAAGAACTTTCCACACATTATTAGATTTGTTTCTACATTTATACATTTTATGGAAAGAACTTGAAATAATAACAACAAAAGAATATGGGACAAAGCGAAACTGGCAGAATTACCAATCAAAGCAAAGGGCTTTGAGTGCTTAGCTCTTATAGATAGATGTGTGGGAGTTTGAATCTCGACATATCCAATCATATTCTGATGCTGACAGACTCCTCATCTTTTCCTGATAATACTCCACATCTTTAACAGCTACACAGCTGGCAGGTACAACATGATCCTCCCTATACTGAGAATGGCTATACCAATTTGCTTTTAGCAGTGCAGATGATTGAAAGAGAGCCAGAGTGGTGTAGTGGTTTGTATGCTGGACTTTGACTCTGGAGACAAGATTTGAATCCTCATTCAGCCATGGAAACCCACTCAATGACCTTGGGCAAGTCACATTCTCTCAGCCTCAGAGAAAAGCAAAGGCAACCCCCCTCTGAACAAATCTTGCCCAAAAAAACCCTGATAGATTCACCTTAGGGCTGCCATAAAACAGAAATGACTTGAAGGCACACAATAATAACAAGATGATTGAGAATTTCACTCAACCTGTTTGTGATAAGAACTTAAGCAAAATCTACACATTTCTTAATATAATTCTTCATAAATTCATTTAAATTGAATTTAAAAAATAAAATAAGGGAAAAAGAAAAAGAGATAGATTCACTGTTTTGCAGCAATGATAATGATGATTCCTTACCCACCTCTCCCTATTCAACGGCTCATACTCTTCTTCAGAACTCTCCAACTGTGCATGCTTAGCTTGGGCTATCGCACCTGAAATATCCCCCTTTTTATTAGCACTGTGTGCTTTTCTTTTCTTTCCCCTGAAAACTAAATGATCTTGCTTTACCTCCTGGCAGTCTTGTCACCACCCCACCCACCAATCAACAGGAAATCACTGCTAATCCTCTCTGCATTACTTCCGCCTAGTTCATTTGTACACAGAACACCATGTATAAAACTAGAAAGCAAGATCATTTACCAAACTTTCATTTTTGTCTCTAAAGATTTGAAAGAATTAACAGGTTTTTAGGATTATCAGCTTCTTCGTTATGCCAATCAAGCCAACTTGTGCAAACAGTTACAAGCTGTTTAAGAGAGTATTCTTCCATCAAAAGAAAAAAGATAGGTGAACATGTAAATATGAGATACATTGTCAGGAGAGCCAGTGTGGTGTAGTGGTTTGAGCATTGGACTATGACTCTGGAGACCAGGGTTCGAATCTCCACTCAGGCATGAAAACCCACTGGGTGACCTTGGGCAGGTCATACTCTCTTCACCTCAGAGGAAGGCAAAGGCAAACCTCCTCTTAAGAAACTTTGCCAAGGAAAGGGTCACCATAAATCGGAAATGACTGGAAGGCACACAACAACAACAACAACATTGTCAGCTACAATTCAGAAGATGAAATTATTAATGTCTCATCATCTTAGGTGGGATAAACCCACCAGGAAGACTAGCCATGTAGCAAGGCTACGGTGACCCATTCGGCTAGCTGTTACCAGCCACTGCTAGGTTGCCCACTTTTCATCAGCTCAAAATGGACATGCAGACTTGTGGAATTCTGAAATGTAATGGTAAAAATACTCCTCATAGAATGCGAAGAGAATACCTTTTGTCCCAAAGAGAAGCAAATGACATTTGCAGTATTCAGTAGGAGGGGGGCCAAAACTGCTATATTGGGAAATGTCTTTGTGGTTTATTCCAAAGTATTTTTAAAATAATGCATGGAAATGTGTATTACCACTCGTTTGGACAACAAATTCACATTGCAGTGCATTCTTGGTGAGGGTGGAAGTGGAAAGCTGATTGGTTGGACATGTGCAGGGGTGGGCTTGCTAGCCATGAAGTGGCCAGAAGCACCATTTTGGAGTTTCGCATTGTTGATCTCTGCTTCTTTGCTGAGCTGAGGTGACCAAACAGCTTTTTAAAGAGAAAGGTTGCATTTGTACATTTGTAGATTTAGAGTTTTAAAAAAATACAGATGTCCCTTCATATCCGCTGGGGTTTGGTTCCAGGACCCCCCGTGGATACCAAAATTCGTGAATACTCAAGTCCCATTATATGCAATGGAATAGCAAAATGGTGTTCCTTATATAAGATGGCAAAATCAAGGTTTGCTTTTTGGATTATTATTTTTTTAAAAGAATATTTTTAAGCCATGAATACTTAAATCCGTGGATACCAAATCCGTGAGTACAGAGGGACAACTCTACTGTGCAGTGGCGACAACTTGTGGAGAATAATAACACGAGTAATTCACTCTTGGCCACCATCTTGATTCACAGGCACGGCTGCGTATGCATTTCAAATACGGATAGCTTTGCATACCAGTGATTTTGCCAAATGACTGTGGAGACAAATGAACGCTGCTGTGAATTTGCATTAATGCGCAGCAATCCACATTATATCTTCTCATCTAGACAAGCCCCTAGACAAAGATTCAAAGACGAGGTATTATTTACTAATTACTACAAGAAGGTAAACACCAAGGTAAGGCATAGTATGCAATGTCTACTTTCCAAGTCTCTATTTTTCCATTTCCTATCACTTCAGTTCATTCACAGAAGGACTATTACTAAATACTGTCCTTATTTTAAACAAGTGTATAACTTTACAATTGGACTGAGCAGCCCTTGGAAGATTTTTTATGCTCACAATTGACTTTTAATAGAAAGATATTATAAAAGAGCAAGCCATGGATATCAGGTACTTGATTGGTTTCAATGAAACAACAACTAGAACTTAGTGGCATGAGACGTATCCTCTGAACCCCCCCCCCGCTCCCCATTTTTTCTTGCTTAGGAACTTTCTTTTTCCTAAGCAAGAAGAAAAACAGGACCTGCTTTAATAATTTAAAAGAGCTACATGATGCTGCTAGCTTGTAATTCTGATTCATTACAGACAAAAGTTTCCATGCCTTCTGGGGATACAGCAATTGTTTATTGATATCTCTTCCCCCTACTCCACTCCACTCCACTCCCTAACACACACACACACACACACAGATACAGACACACCTCCCCCCCCCCTTTGAAGCTGGCAATTGAACAAACAGTCGTTTAGGACAATGAGTTTCTGGATTGTGAAGCTTCGGTTGTCTTGACACAGAATTACTGTTTTTGCTTGCAGTAGACATGTAAGGTACTGTAGCATTGCTGAGTTTTTGCCAAAGATATGGAATAAAGGCTTGGCATCTCTCACATACTTGACACCTAAAAAGCACAGAAGCTCTAAAATTCCTATTCCCTGTAGGCGCACTCTCAGTCTAGACAAACTGATTTCTCACACTTTGAAAATGCATTACAGCACTCTATTGTGATCATTTCATCCACACAGCTTCAGCTACTGACAGAAGAACCTGTCCTTTTAGCGACATTTCAATGGGCTAAAGCTCCCGTTTCAAGACACCATTAAAAACAATATAATACTTGAAAAGAACTAAGTCCAACTCTCTACTGTGTCTCCAGCTGCTTTGTTCTATGTTCAAGTTCTCAGTGAAACTACCTGTGAACCAACTTTTTGAAACAAAGATGTTGGAAGAGGGTTGCTTTGCTTTTTGTTTTTAATTTTATTTTTTCTTATTTTGCCTTTTTGTATCTTTAGAAATATTTGGCTTAATGATTTCAATCTTTTTGTGTTTGTTCACTCCCATATGGAGACAAGTCAGTACCTGTGGGCTTTCTTTGATTTTTATGTATATGTATTTTCAAACTGTTTACAGAGAAAACTGAACAAGTCTGGTTAATTTTTTATATATAACGGCACATAATTCTTTCCAATTAAAGGCATGCTCTCTAATGTAGTGACAGAAGTAAAGTACTTTAACAGAACAAAGAGGATTTTTAAAAAATTAAATAAATATCCCATAATACTGGTGTGCAAGATTCCAGCCTTTGATTATTACTCCTCACAAAAAAAACCCAAAGAACAAAACAAAAACAGGAGGAGGATACTTAATAAAACTCTGACTCAAACATTAATGGAGACTTTCAAAACTAGTCTCGCACTTTGTTTCATAATGTAATCATGTCACTTTAACCATCTTGTTATAGGAGAAGCTGCCAATGTAAGCCATTAGACAAGAGATGGTCAGCTAGTATTTGAGGTTTTAAAACCAGGAAAAGCAGGGGGAGGGGGATGAAGCCAGACTTCTTCCTCAACTAATTCACAGAGACACTTGACTGTCAGCAGTTTTGTGTTCAGTGAATCAAGAATATACATAAATTTTACATCTGCACTAAGACGTATCACACAATTTGCCCACAAGAGATTGCACAGACCCCTAAGAGCAAGTATCTACTGCTTAACATTTTCCTCCTCTCTAAATAAAGGAAGCTGAGAACAAGCAATGGGAAGTTGATGTCAAAATGCAGAAAACCTCCCAGCAAGCTCCCAGCAACCACCCAAGATTCAGAGCCTTGCTGGCTGCCCTTTTTTCAATGCCAGAATTTCACACATTTCAATGACCATTATGACTTCAAAGAATCAAATTTTCATCATTGTCCATCATCTGCCGGTTGATTTGTATAAAAGAGTTCTTCTGCATGCACTCCAGACAAAAGGCTCCTAACTTCCATGGCTATATATCAAGTTTAAAAGTTCTGTTTGTGACAGTTGTGTCTGTGGTAAATTAGGGTAACACTGAAGGAGTGCAGCTGCTCTGCAGGAGCCTCTTTTTTTTGGCACCATTTCACTTAAATAAAAACTGAATAATTAGCCCCTGCCTTTATTAAAACACAAAAATGCCACTGGCCTTGATAATTACTTCCGGTTGCCCACCCTACTTAACCTCCACAGTTTATACTTTTATATAAGAAGACATCAAACAGAAGCTATCACTGCTATAGCTATGTTTGCTGCTATGCCTTATATTTTTGATGAAAGAAAGGCAGGGTATAAATATACTTAATAAAGTATTTTGGATTAACCACTAAGACTCTTAACAGTTTTTGTTAAAGCTGATCTTGCTAGGTAAAGTACAAGTGCATTAAATGTAATCAGAGAACATCACGAAGAACTATAATCTCTACATTCATTCATCAACCCAGAAAGTCACTCATATAGTGAACTGAGTTCAAACTGTTTCACTTCTTGATGTTCTGCATATCCTAACACAGCTTCTCTAAGCCCAGTACCACCCAGATGTGTAGGATGACAACTCTGACACCATCCCTAGCTAGCACAAACCTGCTATATTTAACCATTTATTCTGTTGGCTGGGAGTGATGGTTGGTGTTGTCCTGCACATCTGGAGGACACTAGGTTGAGAAAAGCTGTTACTGTCTTCTAGGAAAGGATTCAATTAAAGGAAATCTGTAGAATACTTTAATATGAGTGCATGTTTAATTAAATAGATACAAATAAAGAGGAAAGGGCAAAGAGAAAGCATTTCCTACAGAAACCCTTACTATACTCCATGACATGAATATAATGACTTGATTCCCATATGAAAGCCAGGTGCAGGTTTCTCCATTTATCCCATCTGACCATCTCTGTATGAAACATTTAGGAGAAATGTCAGCTTGCTGTATGCTAGGTAGGAGTGGCCAATGTTATGGGATGTAGTCCAAAATATATGGAAGGCCAAAGGTACACTACTGCTATACAGAGATACAGCCAGAAGTAGTTCCCATAAATACCATGGCTGAAAAATCATGTTGTCAATCACTGATATTACTGCTGGCCTTGTTCCTGTATCAATTCACACAACCTATTCACACTTGTCTTTCCTTACGTGTGTCTGGAGATGGTCATGGAGAGAAACCAAGAACCCACTTTCATGAATTACTTGGTACAAAATGAACAAACTGCAGTAGCCTAAATCCCATATGTTGTTGTTGTTATTGTTGTGTTCCTTCAAGTCATTTCTGACTTACGGTGACCCTAAGATCACAGGATTTTCTAAGGCTGAGAGTGTGTGACTTACCCAAGGCCACCCAGTGGGTTTTCATGGCTGAGTGGGGATTCAAACCCTGGTCTCCAGAGTCCCCAAACCACTACGTCACACTGGCTCCTAAAACCAATATATTACGTAGCTATATTGATACAATGGGCTAACTGTACTGTAACAATGGCATTAGGGAACGGAACTGATTTTGAAGAGGTGACATGAGTGAGCTTTATCACTGCTTCTAATTATAGCATTCCTCATGTTGAAAGCCTCATCCATATATGCACAAAACCTTGAATGAATAAAACAGAATGAAAAACCTTAGCAACAAATTAATTCTTTTTTTCTCCACCTTAGTCCAGAAGGAGAAAGATTATAATGGGACCTGAACACTCATCTTGCTGGCAACTGAGCAAGAATTGCTCTTGAATTTTTCCTGAAGTGAAATCATCAGCAGAAGCTGAGAAAAAGAGAAAGAGAATACAGAGAAGCAGCAGTATTTATTATGGATGGAAAGCATGTTTAAACATCCCCACTCCTGAAGGAAGATAAGACAGGTTGGTTACCTGTAACTTGTTCTTCAAGTGGCCAGTCTTCAGAACTTTTTAGATAGTAGAAACTTTTGGCAGTAGCTCTCCCTTCCTTTCTGTATATGCATGCTCCATTTCCTCAGTAACAGTCAAGAAACAGTGTGGTGCCAATATAAATCCAGATATGCTTTCAAAAAAGGAGGATGGATAGACTGTGTGCACAAATAACCACTCAACCACCACCATCCCACCAACAATTACAGGTAAGCAACCTGTCCTTCCTCATCCTAGTCTCTGTGTATCATACATATGGGTATCAATTAGCGAGCTAACTCGCCACTGGAGGCAAGAAGGCACATTATGAATAAACAGTTGCAAGGGCAGCTGTTCCAAATGACACCAACCCTTACTTGTATCTAGCCTGTAATAGTGTACTGAATAAATGTTAAAAATGGATCCATGTCACCACCCTGCAGAGGTCTGGAAGAAGAACACCTTTCAAAAAGGCTGATGAGGTTGCCACAGCACTGGTAGAGTGACTCCTGGTTCTTCCAACTAAAGGTAGTATGGCCAGTTGATAGGCCCAGGTTATCATCTTAACGATTTATTTTGCAAAGGTTTGGGGTGACACTTGACAACCTTTCTTATGACCCACAAAACACACAAACAGTCTGGGAGTAATTCTAAAGGGCTTTATATGTGTTACATAACAGTCCAGTTCTGTATGCATATCTCAGATGTCCAGGGTTCACTCCAGTTGAGAAGATGGGTTAGGAAAGAATGCTAAAAAAGCAACATACTGAACCAAATGTAATTCTGAAACCATATTTGGCAGAAAAGAAATATCCAGCCTCAAAACAAACTTATCTTTATGCCAAATTAAGTATGGGGTATTGTGCCTCATAGACAGCATCTCTTTGAGCTGCTGTAACTACAACCAGAAAGACAACTTTCTATGAGGTATCAAGTCAATTGGCTTGAATGGTGGCTTGACAAACTGTGCTAACACCACAGAGAGTTTTCACAGTGGGCTGTTGGGGCTGAGGGTAGAGGTTCTCTTTGCCCCTCTAAAACGTCTTTACCACCGGTAAGGAGAACAGAGAAGAAGATGAATCCACCATGATTAAAAAGTGGAAAGAGCAGCTAAATGAACATTTATAGAAGAGAACAGAAATTATCTATTCAACAATGTAAGTGTGAACAAAAAATTATGAAGAACAAACAATTGAGCAGGTCTAGTCTATGCTAGGCAGCATACTTGGTAAAAGCTGCTCACTTACAATATGGCCATACAACCATCTGGTCAACGGTTTCTGTCTCCTTCAAAATATGCCAAATATTCTATGTATTATCTGTGAAGGGTGGATCCACCATGCTGTAAGTTTCATATTGTCCACCTCGATGTAGGACAGAGCCTACCTCTCTCAAAATTATGTTGCTCCATAAAGGGACCCTTTAATATTCCTGGGAAAACTGTAGGACTAAATAGCCACACTTGTCAGGGCCACTATGGTGTCAGAAGAATGTAGCTGGTATGATCTCTCCTGATCTTTGACAGCACTCTGGCTAGGAATGAAAACGGAGGAAACATATAGAGGAGTGTTCCTCTCTAGCTGAATATGAAGGCATTGCCCTCTGGTCCTTTCCCCCTGCCTCCCCGTATGCTGCAAAACAAGGTGGTGGGTGTTCAGATGTGTAGCTAACAAGTTGGGGCGTGAAGTTCACTGCTGTTGAAGTGCCAGGCACAGTGTCCATTTGTGGGTATACGTGGAAGACCTGCAGAGGTGGTCTATAACTGTATTCTCCATGCCTGTCAGGTAAAAGGATACGACGTCAAACGCACCAGTTCCACAAGTTTAGTGCTAATGATACTAGAGTGTGGGACTGCATACCCCTTCCTTGTTTATATAGCACACTACAGTGTGGCACCTGAACCACTTGACTCTGTATCAACAGCAGGAAGGTTTGCATGCCCTTTACAGTGCAAGCAGTTACAGAGCATTGATAGGAAGGTCCTTGCCTGTGTTGGACCATGTTTCCTATATTGTGTAGTGGTAACAGTGGCCATCTCATCCTATGGAGTGGGCCTCCAGAGAACCCTGGCAGATCTTTTCACATCTGGTTACAAGGTCATAACCAGATGCTTGTTGAATCCTATCATCTGCCCAAGAGGCATTGAATGAGCATGGAGGAGGCTTCAGAGGCTGTTCAGTAAGTCGAAGAGGGTATCATGTAGCTCAGCTTAGTATAGGTCTGCATGAATAACTACTATGCTACACTGAGCCATACGGGGTTGTGGCCAGGATGTTTTAATATGCAGCACATCAATATATGCCTGCACCTTCAGACTTTCCAAATGACAGGAAGTGTTGTGCCCCATGTGAGAATGTGTGTGATCAATTGAAAATGGTGTGAGATCATTTTTGAAAACAGATGTCAAAAGAAATTAACTGGTCCAAATTTGTGAAATCTATTTTATGTCATCAGGCAGACTAAATTTAGACAGATCATTAACTGTAAGATATCACAGAGAATAAAAACAAAAACAGCCCCTCAGCTTTGTTTCATCTTTATTCCATCAATAAATGCAGCATCAAAATTTATTTAAAAGAGAATATCAGGCCATTTGGGACACTCCCTGCCCCACAGCAAAACTTCTCACATAATGGAATATGTAGAAATCATAGTGTTCAGTTCAGCATTCCTGCCCTGCAAGTGTAACAAAACCGAAGAAAATTTCTAAGGCAGGTTATTTTCTAAACCATTTGGAGAGAGTCCTACAGGGAGCTCTGTATTCACTGCTGTTGTATTTGTCCACAGATGCACTAAAAGTCTGGCAAAAGCTGTATCTGACTATCAGTCTACATTACTTCCATTCATACAATTTCAGCAAGAGAAAGTTGTCTACTACCAGGGAGTGAGGTGGAGAAAAACAGCTTATTCTGTAGGCAAACACTCCAGTATTTTATTACAAATCTCCTAATACAGGTCTAAGTGCGTATGCATTGCCTGCCATCCTTCAATGTTTTTCAGATCATACAAGAAAACTAGAAAGCAATCAGTGCAAATGAAAAAAGATAGAAAGTGAGATTAGCCAGAAAAAAAGAAGAAATTTCTGATTTTTATAGTCCCAGAAAGCAACACTGCGCAACATAAAGCTGACAAAAGCCACATGCAAGAAATCTCCCAGCACATATGCTCAATTGCAGATTCTGGCAATGTGCCACTTCTGACTTGTCACTGCTAGACTGTGCCACAATGAATATTAATTGTTGATATAAAATTGGAAAGAATGGTTATACAGAGTGGGATAAAAAGGAGATGCAGAAGATTTCTTTGACACTACTGGGTAGCAAGCCATTTTCATTGACTCAGGTCCACGCTTTAGGCATATCTTACTCTCTCTATGAGCCGGCCCAAGCTCTGAGATCACCCTTCTCTCAGTCCCACCACCATCACAAGCACAGTTGGTGGCGATGTGAAAGAGGGCCTTCTTGGTGGCTGCCCCTAGACTTTGGAATTCCCTTCCCAGGGAGGCCAAAATGGTGCCCTGCTTGTTGTCATTTCATTGGCAGACCAAAACCTTTTTATTCAGACAGGCTTTTTAAAAAAAGTTGTTTTTTAAAGAATGGGCTAAGGGGTGAGGTACCATTCTGAAACTTTTTTTAAGAGCTTTTCATCTTTTAAATTGTATTTTATTCTTTTATTGATGTGCTGTTTTCTTTCAATAACGTAAATAGCTTAATTCTATTTTAATGTTTACTTTTAATGTTTTTAATTGTTTTACTCTTTTAAAGTGTGAGTTGCTTTGAGTCCCAATTTTTTTTGGGGGGGGGGATGTGTGATATAATAAATATAATCATCATAATCACCACCATCACCACCAGATTTTCAGTGAGGAGTTATATATTCTATTAGACCTATTTCATGGGCATGAAAGTTTACTCTATCAAAAAGATGAAATCTTAGCCCTTAAAAAGAGCCTTACTATAAACTTCTAAGACTAAGGAAAAACTGCTCAAAAATAAAGAAAATAATTTAAAAAACCCCACCAGATACTCTAGCTAACTGTAACCACCTTAATTCTTTGTCAATGAGAAAAATGCTAATAGGTAGTTACCGTATGTGGAAAGATAAGCACAGACTGCACAGAGAAAGGCTGGGCAACCGTCAGGGGACACACCAGTATCACAGGGGACCTTTGCTGCACCCCCTCAATTTCTGTGATATTTTTTTTTGTTCCCAAGTACCCCCCCCTGGATATATGGGGCAATTTCATCATGTTTTAGGTCATCTTCGAGCCATGTTAGACTCAGGAAAGGTCTTTTTTCCAAAAGGAAGTGACCTTCCAACCTTCCTGTTGGAAAGAAGACTTCTCTTCGGCCAAAAATTCCCTGGGGAGGCCCAAAACATGGTGAAGCTATCCTGAGTGTTGCACTTTCATGCTGCCATGTGCATTGTTAGTGAAAGGAGGAAAAACAAACACCAAGCAACAAACAACATTTCTATATATACAATACTAAATAGTTACGTGTTGTTAGCATTCTGCTCTGCTGTGCTACAGGGATGCCATGGTCCTTAAAAATTTAACAGAACTTTATTAATGATGGTAGGACTTTGAAATCCCACTTTGAGGTTTTATGTACAGTATTATATATCGGAAATAATAAAACTGGAGCTTCTGTTGGCCATCTACTGATTCTGCCAGGAACTGTAAAGTAACTGAATACATTTATTTTATCTGAACTTCTTTCCTAAGCCATTTTCTTGGGAGTAGTTGCGATTACAATTAGGATCACTCCATTAGGATCAGACTACAGCAACAACTTTAACCAAGCAAAAAACAATCCGTATTAAAGACATCTTTCCAAGTTTTGGTAAGATGTTCAATTTCTCATACACATCTAAGGGCAGCAACATTTATCTGTGAGAGGCTGAGTACAAGTCACACAGTTTTTCCCTTGCCTCTGCAGTTCCCCAAATTCTTCCTCCCACCTGCCAGAAGACTAGCTGCACAGCGGTGTGTCTAGATATACAGCTCCTGGATGGATCGCCTGAGTTACAAAACTTCAGACAGTATCTGTGTTGATAAATGCATAAAATACTGTTACACTCTCAAGGTGGGACAACTTCACAGCTGCCTAATAGAAATTAATATATGGCTACAAGCCATATATTAAGTTCTCCCTTCTGCCTCAGCCTCAGGTGATCAGCACTGTTACAGATGATAGCTTGTTTCCAGCCTTCTTGTGATGAGGTATAAATAAAGCTGTTGCTCAATCTGGGTGGTCATGGGTATTAAGTTTTAAACAATCCATATCAGCCTGGATTTGGAACAAAACTGCCTTGGTCACCTTGTGAGATGAGCTTTGTCAAGAAAAAGATACGGGGTATAACTTAATAGCTCATGATGCCATTAACCATGTTATCCTTCCAAATGAGCTCTTTCAGTCGAGGACTGGAGGCACTGCTTTTCAGTGTTTCTGCTCCTACCAGGATGCTTGATTCTAGAAAGTGATACAGGAAGGAGTTCTACAAAAGTTTCTGAAAATTATTCTTTAGGGTTCTATGGGTTTCGGTCTCATCACAAATGTTGTTTAACTTGAAAATGAAACAGCTGGCCAAGGTTATCTGGAGATTAGCACTGAGATGGATAATGCCAGTCTCTCTCTTCATCTCTCATATCAAATCCTGGCTAGGCAGTGAGTGTTCTCAATTAGTGCTTGCACACACTAATGGACTGGGACACTGCCAGTAAACAGACTCAGTTCAGACATGAATGCAGTGCTGCTAGGTGGCTTATTTGCCCACCCACCTCTGCATGTATGCATAGATGCAGAATTGTCAGTGAAGGCCCAGGTGGTCTCAGTGGCTTAGAGTGCCTTTCATTAGATTTGGCTGATAAACCAGCTGTGACCCTACCTAGACAGAGACTGCCTTGCTACAGTTATCCCTGTTCAAGTAACCTCCCATTTAGATTACAATAATGCATTATATAGGGGGTTACCATTGTAAACAGCTTAGGAATGATCCCAAATAGGCTGGGATAGGATGTTCTGAACTGCTGGTTCCATTGGCTTCTATTCTACTTCTGGCCCCAATTGAAAGTACTCGTTTAAATCTTTAAAACATGGCTGGGCAACTGTGTCAGGCCGAAGGGCTAATTTTCTGCCCCAGGACCCTCTGATGATAGCACAGAATGCTAAAAAAATGCCGAAAACACCCCCACAAGTGGTCAGACATTCCTTTCTGGTGTCCCCCCCCCCCATGTTAAATAGTGCAGGGGGGGGGCTCTGAACCATATCCAAAAGGTGAACTTCTGTTCCTAGGGGAATTCCAAGACAGGCAATTTACTCCTTTGGTGGGGTTAAGTCATAAAGGCAGCCTTAGGGCTACATGCAAGCCCAGGGGCGCGCTTACCCAACCCTGCTTTAGAGACCCAAATAGCTTAAAGCAAGATTTCATGAAGGCTCAGTTGCTCCCATATATTCCTATCCTGAGCTTGAGGTCATAGTCAAAAGCCCTTCTCCAAGAGCAACTGCATGTAGTATGATCTAGCAGGTGGCTATGACTCAAAGCTTATTTTCTGTTATAGCACCCCAGTTGTAAAATGGCCTCCCTATTTGGGGCCTATTCTCTATTCTTTTCAGTGCCAGGCAGACATTTTAAAAAAAAATCTCCCAGGCTTTTAAAGATCTTATCACAGGCTGTCTAATGGATTTTGAGGTTTTGACTTTAAAATTTTGAGACATGTCTGTGTTTAATGTTACTGTTTAATTTTTTGCTATGATGTATTTTATGTGGCAACTGTATCTTTGTTAATTTTGTATTGAATCATTTTTATTTACCACTCCACATCAGGAACCCTGGTTATGGGGATGACATAGAAATGGCATTAAATAAATCTAGTACTTACCAACACACTAGTTACAAAAGGATGTCAGCATTAGTATGATAAGTATCCAAAAAAACAGATAAAACTGAACCTACATATTGTACATCTTTTTAAAGGGTTGCACTGAACTACCACCATAATAAGGTCTGAAAAGCTACTGTTCTTTGATGTAAAGTGAAACACTACTTCATGAATAAAAAAGGCCTCCTGTCAGCCCTTCAAAGAGACATATCCTTTGACCCAGTGCTCCAGACTCCAGCCTTGAAATTTCTGCACAACACTCTATGAACAAAGTCCAGACAAAACAGACACTTGAGATGTTAGAAAAATTGTATAACCCTAATCTCAGACACTTCTATGACCCTGCAGAGATAGCACTGCCATGCACAAAAATGAAAAGGAACTGGCAAAATGAAAGCTTGGCCCTCTGTTTCCTTACTTTGAAAGCTAAATGCAGTCACCAACATAAATATGTTTGTCAGGTTAGTAATTCCAAATGATCTGTTTGCCTGCGGAATTTCTTGAAAACCTGACAACAGATGATCTCTTGCCATGACAGGAGGTTGGCTCCTCTCACAGCACTACCTTTTCAAGTGAAGTTTCTCTTTCAGGAGATCATAAAATCCTCTACAAACAAAGATAATATATTGATTTTGTTGCTTGATCTGCCACAGCTACAGATAGAGTCTGTCGGCTGGTAGAGCACTTGTTGCCTGCAGACATTTTACAGAAAGCTCTGTATCACTAGTCAGCCAGCTGAGCTTGCTAACACTGCCACATGCTTAATCAAACAGTAATTACTAAGAAAAGCAAGTGGCAGCAAGCACTGGAGGCTTAATTGAGATACGTTATTCTAATTAAAGAGGGAATTAATTGGCAGGCAATGAATTGCAATGAATTAGCAATCTTTTAAAAAGTGAATATACTTACCTAAACATAAATATGCTTGCATTGCTTAACAGGACACCTTTAAAACCACATCACCTTTCTGTTATTAAATCCTTTTAAAAATGCTGTTGTATAGTATTTAGTTTAGTAGACAGATATTTAGGGGGTTATAGAAAACTATGTGTGTCTATTATTGTAATTTACATTTTCTCAGGGTTATAACAACACATTGTCTTCTCTTATCTCAAGATCAATTTGAAGAGTATTAATTGGGAGTTTTGTAGATGAAAATCATGTAGAATGTTCAACTTTGCTTCTGTCAATAAATATTCTGTACAATATACCTAAGCAACCAAGTTCATAAACAATAGGTGGCATCAATAGCCATCATAGACTCTCCAGAACAATAGAGAAGGCATATCTGTTTTTCCATGTTTGCAGAAATCTGTCCATTTAGAAATGGCTTCTATTTTCTGCTTCCTAGTTTCACATGTATGAATCTGCCACCATTAATTGTTGCTTTGATTATCACTTTTAACATGGCAGACTTCAAGGTGATAATCAAGAGCACAATTAGTGATAGAAGAACATGGCAGAAGCCCAAAGTTAAGCACTCTGGGAATGAAAGCACTCTGGGAATAAAGCAGATGTACTAAAAACATTGTGATCAAAACAGAGTGAAGACACTGAACAGTTTGTATATTTCAGTTGTCTTTAGACTAATGCTAGTCTCCTATCCAGTTACCCTGGAATTTTTCCCCACAATACTGTCAGCATAAACTACTAACAGAATTCTATAACCAGCCAGTGCAGTGGCCAGTGGCAATAGATGTGCTGGATAGTGCAATCCAGACAGCTGCTATCCTAAGCTAGCTACTGCTATAATCCTACTACAGCTCTATATGAACCAATATGGAATGATTTAGTCTGGTCAATATTGTGAGTAGTTGTACCCCAAACCAAGTCTGGTTCTCATTTTACAGTGCTAAAACCAAGAGCCTTTTTAGTTGCTGCTCTCAGGTTGTGCAACTCTGTTCCAAAGACACTAGACTGCCCCCCCCCACTTGTTGTCTTTCTTGTTGTGTTCCTTCAAGTCATTTTGAACTTCTGGTGACCCTAAGGTACACCTATTACAGGGGTTTTCTTGGGCAGGGTTTATTAGGAGGGGGTTTACTTTTGCCTTCCTTTGAGGCTGGGAGAGTATGACTTGCCTAAGGTCACCTACCAGGTTTCCATGGCTGAGTGGGGATTCAAGCTCTTGTCTCCAGAGTCATAGTCCAACACTCAAGCTGCTACACTGGATGACTTTGAGCAAGTCACACTCTCTCATCCTCTGAGGAAGACAAAGGCAAGCCCCCTCTCAACAAATCTTGCCAAGAAAATCCCATGATAGGCTTTGCCTTAGTGTTGCCATACGTTGGAAACAACTTGAAGGCACACAACAACAGGAAGAAGCCACTTTAGGTCCGAGTACTGGGACAAAGAAGGAAAGGAAAGAATAGGAATGGAATGAAACAGAAGTATAAACTTATGAAGTCCCACACTACTAGAAATGACACGTAAATGTTTTGCAAGTATGTTCGTCCCAGTTATTCTCCCTACCTTCTCTTTTTTAAGAGATGTATTTTTTTAAAAAAAGAATATGATTGTATTCCAAGGACTTCAGAACACAGTATCCACAATCCTTTACAGAGGTGTATTTTAAAGCCCCTTGACCATGATGCTATAGAGTCAAATTATACTGGCTACTTGTCATGATGCAAACAGAACAAGAAATTTCAGGAGGCTGTAAACAGAATTCCAGGACTTCCTCAAACCCATCAAACAACTCAGTAACCATAAGCATTAAGAAAGTATGGTCTGTATCTAAGCAGGTTGCAACATGAATGTCCCTATAGCATGGTAGATGGGTTGGTAAGGAAATAATAATAATAATAATAATAATAATAATAAACAACTATGGGCTCCTAACATCGCTTGTGAATTCTTTGGCTAAAATATGAGCTTTAACATTGAATACAGCAGGAAAGACTGTTCTTTTCTGCTTAATTCATCCTTTCATATAAGTCTCCATCAAGTTTCTAGAAACTTGGAAAACAAAGTGCATGAACACCACTGAGACTGAAAATTATCTGATTTATTAAGCATCATTTTACAGATTTTGTAAGAATGAATTCCTTACATCCACTTCAAGTACTAATGACCTCTATACAAACAAGTATGGTACTGGAGGTACATGCCAAGTTATTTAGGTATGTCTTGGATTTACTTCTGAGGTCCCTTAATTATTCTTGGAAAAATGCAGGGGAAGATAAATCAGAAGTTCAAAATAGAAAAATGCAGGGGAAGATAAATCAGAAGTTCAAAATAGAAAGAATAAATGTAGTAGTAAACAAAAAGTTGCATTCTTCAGGCTAAGGAACAATGTAGCAACAGAGCTGAGTGGACTCCACAAATCAGCAAAATACACAAAGAAAGCCACAACATTTCACTTAAGGATATCTCCATTTAAACAGAAGAGCAATCAGCCGTTTTAGACGGGTGAGTTGCAGTGTGTGCAGATTTTCCAATGATGATGAGTACGGATCATAACACAGAAGGTTCCAGGTGCAATCTGTGGCATCAGTTGAAAAAGTCTATAAAAACTGGTGAGAGTCAGTCAGTGTAGACAATACTAAGCGAATACACCAATGGCTCAACAAGGTGAAAATAGGGCAGCTACTATCTATGTTCATATGTTGGTATTGTGTCACATGAGCCTATAACAAGAGCTACTCCAGTAAGAATGCTGGGCAGGGCACGTTTCTAGGATGGAGGACCATCGCCTCCCCAAAATAGTACTCTATGGTGAACTCGCCACGAGTCAGTGTAAGAGGGGCGCTCCAAAAAAGTGATACAAGGACTCCCTGAAACAACATCTCAAGCTCGGCCAAATTGATCACCAACAATGGTTCGCCATGGCCTCACATCAGAAGGCATGGAGACACACTATCCACAATGCTGCAGCCTTATTTGAGAACTCATGCCGGACAAGTCTTGAAGGGAAACGACAACGCAGAAAGAATCAAAACCCAGAAACATCACTCAAGGAGACCTTCTGCTGTGCTTTCTGCAACCGGACTTGTTTATCTCAGATTGGCCTTTTTAGTCATCAGCACGCTTGCAGAAAGCACGGGATGAGTCCTTCCTGAATCTTCGTTTGTGAAGAAAAGCCAGAGAGAGAGAGAGAGAGAGAGAGAGAGAGAGAGAGAGAGAGTCACATGAGCCTATAACAAGAGCTACTCCGGTAAGAATGCAATTGTGGACTAACTGGCAGATGCCAAGGACAGACAAAATGTATTGGAGAATACACTAAAATAAAAGCAGGAAGCCATAGATTTCTGTCAACTGTTAGACATTAAATAAATCCTTTCCTATTATAAAGAAGCATGCCAGGAATTTAAGATATTTGACAACCACCTTAAAAAACACATTTCACATTGGATCTGCAGAGAAATATATAATTAAACCCCAAAAATTAAAATATAGACCCAACAAATAGCAGAAAATCATCTATATGACTAAAATTAATGAACTTAAACAACTCTGTTGATCACCTTAAACAACTCTGTGCTTTTTCTATATTTGTTTTAAACAAATATGTGTAAGAGCAACAGTACATTTCCTTTGTTAAGGAAAAGAAGCTTCCTCCTGTCAATGACATAACCTTCAGTTTAAAACAAAGCATCAGTCATGTGGCTGCTATAATCCTTCCATTGCCTGTGTCCAAGGTACAGCTGTCCTCCAACTATGCTTTGAACTGGAACTAGCTGTAAGAATATATTTGGATGGAGGTGGCAGAGTAAAACAAGTCTTCAGTAGCTAAATAGGGAAAATCAGAAGTCGTCTTGGAGAACAGTTTAATAAGCTATAGGGCCCACGTCTTTGTTGCAGCAGCATACAGTGGGAAGAAAATTTATAATGCACAGAGATGAGGACTGATTAAGATGAGGGACTGGTTAAGCCCCAATCCACTGCTTGTGCTATCTTCTGCTGCCTCAAATATTGGCATAAAAGGAGTTTCAGATACAGCTGGACATTTCATTTGGGAGGACGCTTTAGTAGTTGTGGCAAAAAGTTTGCAGGAGGACATGCTATATCTCAAAGACAACAAGAAATATTTATAGTCTGGATTTTTCTTTAAAATTATTTTACATAAGCTATTGTCTGCACCAGCAGTTTACCCTTGCAATTTGCCATTGGGCGATTTGCCCCGGAAAAATGCCCATCTTGCCCAATTCCAAGTAGTATTTCAAGGAACTGGGCTGCAATGTGATATGCTAAACCAAATGAACCTAGATTACTTAATTCTGGTGCAATAAATACAACCATTACCACTATATAAAATCATAAGTTCTTAAAGGAAAACTGTATTATTATTATTTTTATGTTCAGAGGATACCCTTGCTTGATTACCTCTCCCCCTGTCTAAGCATCCATCTGTTAAGAAAAACTATTTTGGACAAGGTATAGGTGGGGTTAGATACATGAATCTTGTTGATATTAGAGGTTTGGCATATATTTTACTTAGCTTCTCTTACAGGAGGGGTGGAAATCATGCGGCCCAGCAGATGCAGCTCCTTGCATTCCTTATCACTGGCTATGCTGGAAATTGCAGATTAACAACAACTTGAGGGTCCTATGATAACCATTACTATCCCACGGGGACATATTTCTTCTAAGTTTGATTCAGTTTCTGACAAGCTACAGTAGCTTGCCTTAATATTTATATTTCTCCTTCATGTCTATTTAATTCCTTAGATCTATTGAATAAATTGATATTCTATCAAATTGGTAATAACTGTCTTTCTAAGCACGAAGGGTTTTTTTTCAGGGCAGGGGTGGGGGGAAATTTTAACCCCTGTGGGCTACATCATTTATTGTTTGGATTTCACTGAAGATGGGCTTTTTATGTCTACCCCTCCCCAAGGCTGTAGGGGCTATTGGGAGACATACTGACCCAGACTGTTGAGTTTTCAAAGTAGTATGGATGATTTTCAGCTAACTCATAATTTTTCACACATTTCTCCCTCTGAAATGTTCGGGGTCAGAAGCTTTGAGGGGTGTTCTGGAGGGCTTGGGAGATGAAAAAAATGGGTTGGGGTATGCCTGTGGCCTAGAGATGTAAAATTTCTGGAAATTTTGAACCCATGGGGGGGATGGTTTTCCCCTATTTTTTGCTGAAAAAATTGAAATTTTCAGAAAAAAAAAATGAATAAAAATGCAACCTTAGCTCCTTTTACAGATTGAATGTCACTCCGTTACTTTAGGAACATAAAATATGACTATGCACAATTTGGTTTGGTATAAAATTATCAAAATTGGTATTTTAAAAATACAGTATACTCAAACAATTACAAACAGAATTTACTTTTATTTATGTTTTAATTTTTATTTGTAACAAATGAAGCAACAATCTCCTGAACTGTACGAAACCTCTTTGGTTTTGCTAGATTATGTGGAGCAGGCAAAAAAAGAATTTTTAAAAAACCAGAAGAAACTATCAACATTAGTAACAAAGAAAATTATTTATATTTCCTCACCACAGTATTAAACAGACACAAAGTACCTATTCCCATAAAAAGAATTGAGGGTGTGTGTGTGTGGAAAGGATGAGGGAGGGACTAAGATTCAATAGGCATGACATTTAATCAGATTCATTTTCTGAGCTATAGTTATCAGCATCAGTCTCTGCTTTTGTTTTGTTATGTTTGTCATCATCACAGTTATCATGGACTTCTAAAAACCAAAGGTTTACGCAGATTGAAACAAGCTTCTCTACCGTTTCACATGTCAGTTTATTTCTTGATTTAGTGTGAGTGTTTCCAAACAAAGACCAGGTTCTTTCACATGCTGCAGAAGATGGAGGAATCGGAAGAAGGCAAGAAGCAAGAGGAGTCAGAGGCCGTGTTGTGTAAAGACTTTGCCACCATGTTGTAGGAGGGATATGTTTGGCAGAATCCCAGATTGCATTCCTGGACCAAATCCCTGATGATATTCTATATTCTGCAACATTTGAAAGTACCTTCCCAGCATCAAGTCCTAAGTACGATGATTGTTTTATAATCTAGTCAAATGCAGTAGCAGTGCTATAATCACCTATATTTCTACCTTTGAATCCTGGATCCAACAGATTTGCAGCAGCATGAATTGGACAATCCATAATCGATTTTCTTCCTTTCTTCAATTTTTAAGAAAAAAACAAAAAAGACTTCAGGGGAAAAAAATGGGGAAAAAACATTTTTCCTGATTTTTTCCAGGCCTTCACATTTCTACTGTGGCCTATGAGATGTAATTTCACTTCATGTTCTAGGAACTGTTATCTGAATCAATAGGGGAAATATTTTATTTACTAACATAATGTCATTAAACTAAGTGACAGCCCCTCAGAAAAGGCTAGGGGTAATTTTATATCCATTGCTAACTTGGGAATTAATGCTATTGATTGCTGTTTGTCCCTCCATGCTTGCATCTACAACAGAAATTGTATTTTGAACTGTAGAGGAACTAATCATTCTTCCTTTAAACTTAATTTAATGTTGCTGGGTCCTTGTCAGTTTACATAATGTTGGGCTAAATCTAGTGTCTCAATGTGCTAGTTCAATCCTTTATCTCAACAGCCCTCTGCATCGGGTAAAATTTTGCTCCAGAGTAGGGTTTTGGGTTTTTGTTTTTTTTTGGTGGGGGGAAGTGGAGGCGCCAAGACAAAGGGAGAATGGCCCCATCCCAGTTTCACTGATGGGTTTCTTCAATCAGCAGAATGACACTGTTATGCCTTGGACATAATTGGAATGGAAAGTTCTGGAGCATTAAGTACAGTACTTGAAATGGACTGAGGATCCATAATGAAGTGAATCAAAGGATGGGAGTTCTAAGGAACTGATATGACTCCATTCTTGCTGTTTTTTGGGAGAAGCTTTCCCTTTCAACGATACCAGCAGATATTCTAAAACCTTCTTTTAACTGCGACCTGCATTTCATAATAGAACCCTAGCTCAACTTTTCCATGGGTTGATATGAACTGCTGGACTGTTATAAAACTTTCTTGGCAGCAGTATAAACTGAACACAGAAATAGCCACTCAACAACTTATTAGATTTAGGTCCTCCTAGAAATGTCTTTTAAAATGTAAGACTCAACAGAACCTAATAGGAGGCCTTGAGTTCAGGAATCTTAGAAAATAAAATGTGTATACTTTGGGATACTCTGACCCATGGCTTTGCTAGGACTAGAGAGATTACTGAGACAGATTTCTACTAAGGACTACACTAATTATTTTACTAAATTCTATAGCTCTTCGATAATTTCTTCTCCCTTTGTAGATCACAGTGTTCTCCAACTTTGGAACCAGTAACTGACCATCTGATCTGATTGATCATCAAGTATGGGTCCAGGAGGAGTTAATTTTGGCCCCCAGGATTCTTTAAAACATCTTCTAATTAGTGGACTCTTGTTCTTGCTTAAGTGTTCACCCAGACTAATTGAACAAGTTTGTCTCACTGCAAAAATAGTTAAAAATGTTAAAATGCTTTTTACAGTATTTACTGATTTATCATCAACTTTTAATTCAATACACAAGAATTGTTTCTGGGCTAAACTGTTTGCTTGTCATGTAGATCCTAGGTTGCTGCTGCTCCTTTGAAGTTACTCCTAAAAATAGATTAAGAATGTGATTTTCTCAGACCCAGTTCCAACTATGAAGGGATTAGAACTGGGATGTGCTCTTGTACCCTGCCTTTTAAAGTTTTATGTTAATGATTTGCTTCAAATGCTTATGGAAATAGGTGCATGTCTCCCTACTATGGAAAACAGGAAGGTCAGTCTTCTTTTATATGCAGATTATACAGTCATATTATGTTTGACTGGGGGATCTTAAACTGTAGATACATCTGCTGAAAGAACAGCTTAGTATGGATGCATTTGCTAAATGATCCTCTGTATCTACTTGGTAAATTTCTAATAATATCATTCAGCAGGTTAAATAATTTTGTTATCTAGGGGTACTTCTGACAGCTTTTTTTTTCAAACAAGAAATACTGAAGGTGTCATCTTGAGCTATTTTTACACAAATAATGGATGATCATTGGCCCTTCTAGTTTTATGACACAGAGCTTTGGGGCTTTAGTTCAGAACCTGGAAAAGATTCACATTTCTTTTCTAGAGAGACTATTGTCTTTTACCCTACTGCCCTTATCTGTGCAGAAATCAATAAGAATTCTGTTTAAGCTAGAATACAAATCTAGTTTCTTAATTTTCATACTAGAATATTAGTTTCACTACCTTCATGCCTGCATTGCAAAATTTATGGTTGCCCCTTAAGTTTCCAAAGGAGAATAACTGCACTACTGATAATGGAGTGGATCCAGATTTAGGTTATCCAAGTTGAGTGGCATAAGCAGGTTCTTGCCCAATCCTTTCCATGGCAGCTCCTCCAGCGCACTTCCCAAAATGCTATATAGACTTCAAAGCATGCTTCTGTATGGGGGAGTGGAGGATCCCACAAAATAAGGCAGAAGGGCCTTTAATAAAGTGAAGCCCTTTGACAACAAAAGGAGGATCCTGAATCCAACTGATTAAAGGGCTTGACTGTCAACTGACTAAGATCCAGTCTTTGTATAAATCTCAATTAAAGCATTTTGTCTAAATACTTTCTGATTGATAAGTTCTTTATTCTTCTAGACTGTATTCATATATATTTCTTTTAACATTATGGATACAGTACTTCTCTGCCGTACCTCAATGAAACTGCAAGAGTTACATACAATAATAATAATAATAATAATATTTATTTATACCCCGCCCCTCTGCTAAAAACAATCGGGGCGGCTTCCAACAATTAAAACATTATAATAATGACTAAAAACACCACCCACCCCCACCCTCCCCCATAAAAAGACATTAAACACTATAAAATTAAAACCTTCTAACTAAAAAACATTTAAAAACAAATATATACATAATTTTAAAAAGCCAGGAGACTGAGCTCTTGAGACCTATACAATGTAAAGGTTCTACCACTCAGCTATACCCTTTCACAAATGTTAGTTTCCCTTTTTAAAAAAACTTAACTCAGAAGTTTCATTTCCTCTGACAGCAGTAGCTAGGATCTCTACTAAATGCAAACGACAGAGGACACCCTGGAGACCTTGCCGTAGAACGCAGGAGAATGCTTTATACCAGGTCAGACTATATACCTGTACAGTCCAGTACATTTCCTGGCCCCATTTACTCCAACTTTCAGCCGTTCTCTCCAGGATATGGCTTGAGATATAAAGTACAGTTGTTCCTCTGTATCAACAGATTTGGTATTCACGGATTTAAGTATTCATGACTTGAAAATATTCTTTTAAAAATAATAATCCAAAAAGCAAACCTTGATTTTGCCATCTTATATAAGGGACATCATTTTGCTATGCCACTGAATATAATGGGATTTGAGTATTCACGGATTTTGGTATCCACGGGGGGGTCCTGGAACCAAACCCCAGAGAATATGAAGGGACAACTGTACTCACAGGATAATTTCTAGACAAATATCTTACGCATCTACAAGGCTGAAACTTTTTATGTAGAATACTCATTTTCTCTGAACAATAAGGAGTCTGGAGCAGCAAACTATTTTTAAAAAGTACATACTTAGACCCACTCAGATATTTTACACAACACATTCTGCAACAACCTCTCTATATCTGCAAGTCATATTGGACAGTTCAAATATTGACATTTTTCTGAACCAAGACAGAAGGATTACAGGTTAAACTCAAACACTGTATTACTTTTCCTTCTTAAACAATAATTTGCTCTTTTTGTTAGCTTTCTAGTACTCTTTTCTATGAAAATGTATTATTCAAGGAATATCTTCATTTTTTTCCCTAACTAATAAGAGATAAAGATCAGCTGAAAGCAATTAAGCTGGAATGGGGTACAGTTAGTAATAATCAATTATATCTAGGATAAATATTTAGGGGGAAAGGTGAGAAAAGAGACTTTGGGGTACAGACTATTCAAATACCTACTAAAACTACAAAGGATTATTGAGGAAAAACTCATAGCCTGCAAGAAGCCTTAGGGATCCTTGATTCAAAAAGTATTTAATATAGGGCTGGCACACTAGAGTGTCCATAGCCTAATGCTTATTACTACTGTTTAGTTGTTCCATTCCAAAATAGCCTTCCAAGCAAGTTAATCAGGTCTGCTGCTAGTCAAATTATTTATACCTGAAAAAACATTGGCCTGGATCCTATTGGGGCATGATTCTCACACAATCCGCATTTGTATGAGCTGCTGTACATTCCACTTACTATACAAAAAGGCATTCCACATCTCCTTGTGTGTGTTGTCACCAGTAGTTTTCAGTTGTTATAAAGAGGTTTAGTGCATCCATAAATATTTTATCTCTCTCATGAAAAAAACCATCTGTATACTGATTTTGAGAGTTAGTACCTTGTGCTGGCCAAAAAGAAAGAACAGGCATGCTATTGGTATACTATCATTTCACAGCCATGGTAGTCTCAAAGGTGAGGTTGGAAAACCATTGGACAAGGGTTTGAGGGTTCAACATTCACACTGAGATGGCCCTGAAAGGGACTGCTGGGCATTTCACGGCTACCAGGACAACCATAGGGCTGTCTCAGTGCACTGTTGGCCTGATGCATGTAGCAAGACTTGCTGTAGACTCACTTGCCATGGCCATCGTTTTTTGCTGTCGGGTAGACAAATGCTGATCTGGTGGGGGCAAGCTCAGCAACTCTAATGTGGTAGTCAAAACACTTCCTTGTGAAATTTGATTTGGTGGTAGCAGACTCTCCTTGCAGGAGTGGCAGACTGATTAAGATGGCCCACCCACACTTATGGAATCCAAAGGAAAATTCTGGAGAATTTTCCATCTGACAGGGCTGGTGATGCAGCTGAGAGTTTGCCTATGGAATGGTGAAATGGAAAGACCACTAATACAATTATTCGCAATTGCCCACTCCAATGTAGTAGAGCCTGTAATTCACAGAACTGTCATAAAACAGGCTGGATAATTGATAGAGTACTATGGGCCCTTGGTATCTGCTGGGGTTTGATTTGAGGACAACCCCCCCCCCATGGATACCAAAATCTGTGGATGCTCAAGTCCCAATATATACAATAGCATAGTAAAATTGTGTCCCTTATATAAAAAGGCAAGATCAAGGCTTGGGTTTTTTTTATTTTTTTCCCAGTGGGGAAAAATATTTTCAAGCCATGGATGGTGGAATCCATGGATACAGAGGGTCAACTGTACCTATTATGCATCTATTATACAGGAATGAGATCTTTTGGGGGAGGGGATTAGCTTTGCCTTTAATAATGACCCTTGCCCATTGCAGTGTATAAGATTTAACAGAGGTGGATTGATCTGGTCAGTTCATTAGATCAGAGAGAAGTGCATGCTGCCTTGAAGGAGGCTGCAGAGCACCCCTGAAGAGGACCTGTCTGATGCAGAGGTATGTTGCTAATATCCTATATTGGGGCAAGGTGCTTGAGCATGTGGTGGCTGGGCAGCTTCATATATTCTTGGGGAAAACAGATTATTTGGACCAGTTTTAGTCTGATTTCAAGCTAGGACACAACACTAAATGAGCTTCAGTCACTCTGACTGATTATATACTCTGAGTGAAAGACAGAGGGAGTGCTACCTTGTTGATCTTCCTGGATCTCTCACTATCTTTTGATACAACTGGACTGGCCCTATCAGATGGGAATGGGAGGCACTGAATTGCTGGACGTTTTGCACTGGGAGATTTCTGTTCAACCCTACAGCCATTAAGCTGTGGGGTGTCACAGGGTTCAGTCTTATCCTCCCATGCTGTTTAGTATCTATATGAAGACACAGTGGAGCTCGTAACAAGTTTTGAGATAGAATGACATCAGTATGCTGATGATACTCAGCTCTATTTCTCTTTGTCATTAGAATCAGTTCAGACTGTGTAGGTGCTGGATCAATGCCTGGATGTTACAACAGGCTAAATGAGAGTCAATAAAGTGAAACTGTATTCCAATAAGATGGAGGCTCTATGGCTTGGTGCTTCTCAGGTCCAGGACTGGATATGCAACTGTCCTGATGGGGATGACAGCAGGCTCATAGACTGGGAGCATTTCAAGATCCACCTCTGTCACCAGAAGCTCAAATGGTCTCTGTGGCTCTGAAGGTCTGGGACCAGCTTTAGCTGGTCTGCCAGCTCCACTCTTTCCTGGACAGAGATATCCTGGCCACAGTTATTCATCCAAAAGTGACTTCCCAGTTAACACAAATGAATGCAATCTATGCTGAACTGCTCTTGAAGATGAAGTGGAAGCTACAGTTAGATGTTGACAACATCTACACTAACTTTGACACCAGTTTTAAATTGAATTGGCTGCCTCTCTGTGTGTATGTGTGCGTGTGTGTGTGTATGTATTGCTGTTGTTCTGTGCCTTCAAGTTGTTTCCAACTTATGGCGACCCTATCACAGGGCTTTCCTGGCAAGAATTGTTCAGAAGGGGGTTTGACTTTGTCCTCCTCTGAGGTTGAAATAGTAACTTGCTCAAGGTCACCTAGTGGGTTTCCATGGCTGAGTAGGGATTCAAACCCTGATCTCCAGAGTTGTAGTCCAATGCTCAAAGCACTACACCACATTGGCTCTCATCATATATATATATATATCCACACATACACTGTATACTCCTAAGTGAGGTCTGCTGGAAGGACACTGCTCTGTGTCCCACCAGTGGGAAGCAATACACTGTGTGCAAATGTAGGAGCAGGTCTCCTCTACTATGTCATCACAGTGGTGGAACACCCTCCTGGCCAATTGACACTGATACTGGCTTCATTTTGGTGGTAAGTTAAACCATGGCTTTTTATTAAAGCCTCTGGGTTGTAATGATTTTATTCATGTCAATATATATACATGGTTTTAAACTGTCCAAACTTCTTTTAAATTGTTAAATTGTTTAATATACTTCCAGACCTCTTCAATTACTGTTTTGAATTACAAATTATTTTAAACTGAGTAATACCACCCTCAGATCATATGTTACAGGGTGGGATATAGTTTAATTAATAAATAAATAATAAATAATAAACCTCCTGTAATTATTTGGGCCTCCAAGCACAACCAACACAAAATAAGCAACTCAGCTGACAGCTTTCAGCCATCTCCAGTCTGAGGTAACACAGATCAAAGGAACAGACAAGGATCAGAGAGATGCCTCTAGGTTCCCTGAAAAAACAGAGTCCCCATGAAAAATAAGGGATTGCATTTCTGAAGCTTACCACTATCACTTTAAGAAGTGGGTTGGCACATGGCCACTCTTTAGGAGAATATTAAAATACTACTGCCTTCTGTCCTAGTCCATACATAATAAGCTGAAGAACTAGTCCATACATAATAAGCTGAAGAACTCAGAGCCATTGGCAATAATCTTTGAGAACTCCTGGAGAACAGGAGAAGTCCCAGCAGACTGGAGGAGGGCAAACGTTGTCCCCATCTTCAAAAAGGGGAAAAAAGAGGATCCCAACAATTATCGCCCAGTTAGTCTGACATCAATACCAGGGAAGATTCTAGAGCAGATCATTAAACAGAGAGTCTGTGAACATTTAGAAGGCAATGCCATAATCACAAAAAGTCAACATGGGTTTCAGAGAAACAAGTCATGCCAGACCAATCTGATCTCCTTTTTTGATAAAATTACTAGCTTGGTAGATGAAGGGAATGCTGTAGATATCGTATACCTTGATTTCAGTAAGGTCTTTGACAAGGTTCCCCATGACATTCTTGCAAACAAGCTTGTAAAATATGGGCTAGACAAGTTAACTGTTCAATGGATTTGTAATTGGTTGACCGGCTGAACCCCAAGGGTGCTCAGCAATGGCTGCTTTTCGTTTCGGAAAGATGTGACCAGTGGGGTGCCACAAGGTTCGGTCCTGAGCCCAGTGCTATTCAATATCTTTATCAATGACTTGGATGAGGGAATTAGGGGCATACTTATCAAATTTGCAGATGACACCAAATTGGGAGGAGTAGCCAATACCCTAGAGGGCATGATCAAAATTCAAAATGACCTGGGTAGACTGGAGAGCTGGGCCAAAGGTAACAAAATGAAATTCAATACGAAGAAGTGTAAGGTACTGCACTTAGGGCAAAAAAATGTAATGCCTCGATATAGGATGGGGGAGACCTGGCTGAATGAGACTACATGCGAAAGGGATCTAGGAGTCCTAGTAGACCACAAGTTGAACATGAGTCAACAGTGTGATGCGGCAGCTAAAAAGGCCAATGCGATTTTGGGCTGCATCAATAGACGTATTGTGCCTAGATCAAGGGAAGTAATAGTGCCGCTCTATTCTGCCTTGGTCAGACCTCACCTAGAATACTGTGTCCAGTTCTGGGCACCACAATTCAAAAAGGATATTGACAAATTGAGAATCTTCCTTTGCGAACAAAAAGGATATTGACAAATTGGAGTGTGTGCTAAGAAGGGCAACTAAAATGGTGAAAGGTCTGGAAATGATGCCTTATGAAGAGAGACTTAGGGAGCTGGGTATGTTTAGCCTGGAAAAAAGATGGTTAAGAGGCGATATGATAGCCCTGTTTAAGTATTTGAAGGGTTATCACATTGAGGATGGAGCAGACTTGTTTTCTGCTGCTCCAGAGACTGGAACACAGAGCAATGGATGCAAGCTCCAGGAACAGAGATTCCACCTCAACATTAGGAGGAACTTTTTGACAGTAAGAGCTGTTAGGCAGTGGAACACACTCCCTCGGAGCGTGGTGGGGTCTCCTTCCTTGGAGGTCTTTAAACAGAGGCTGGATGGCCATCTGTCAGGGATGCTTTGATCAAGATTTCCTGCGTGGCAGGAGCTTGGACTGGATGGCCCTTGTGGTCTCTTCCAACTCTGCAATTCTATGATTCTATGATTCTAGTGTTGAGCTTAGTTTCCATGGCCAAGCAGAGTTTAAGCTATCCCAGTGTACTGCTCTTAGGGGCAGCTAGACTCAGTCTGAAAAGTGCTGTGAGAGCACAGAAGTATTTCATTACAAATAAATCTTGCTGAAATGCTATTTGTAGCCTAAACACATTACAGTGGCTGCTTAATGTAGTGTAGTGTAGATGTGTAGATTGCTATTGGAAGCTGCTTAATGCAGTGTAGATGTGTAGATAGCTATTGCTTAAAACAATTTGCAAGCCGCTCTGATAACCTTGTGGCTGAAGAGCGGGGTATAAATAAATAAATACTGTAATAAATAAATAAAAATCGTGTGATGAACCTGGCCAATTTTACAACGTAATACTATCCTGACTACAGCCCACACTGACAGAACTTATTTCTTCTATTCCTTCCAGTATGGAAATAATAACAGGAATAAAGACAGCTGGTTTCTTTTTGAGCCAGGAAGATTGAGGAATTTTGTCTTGCTTTCATTAAGGATTCATAGAATCATTTGACTCAATAATCTTCACATAAAGTTTTCACACTACAGACAACATTGTGCCAGCCCTCCATCAGTAATCAACCAATTTTATAATATATCACATACAGTACTAGTTTAAGCATCTCTTACAGATTAGCAAAGGCATATAGTGCATTTGGAAGACTTCACAAAAGAGTCTGGAACAATAAACACCTGAGGCAAAGCACAAAAATCAGTGTGTATAGAGCCATCGTACTGTCTATCCTCCTTTATGGATCTGAAACATGGGTCACCTATCGCCACCACCTACGACTCCTCGAGCGCTTTCATCAGCGCTGTCTCCGCACAATCCTAAATATACACTGGACTGACTATGTGACGAATATTGCTGTCCTTGAGCAAGCAGGGATCACCAGCATTGAGGCCATGATATTGAGAACACAGCTGCGCTGGGCAGGGCACGTTTCTAGGATGGAGGACCATCGCCTCCCAAAAAAATCTACTCTACGGTGAACTCGCCACGGGTCAGCGTAAGAGGGGCGCTCCAAAAAAGCGACACAAAGACTCCCTGAAACAACATCTCAGGCTCGGCCAAATTGATCACCAACACTGGTTCGCCCTGGCCTCACATCGGGAGGCATGGAGACGCACTATCCACAATGCTGCAGCCTTATTTGAGAACTCACGACGAAAAAGTCTTGAAGAGAAACGACAACGCAGAAAGAATCACAACCCAAAAACATCACCCAAGGAGACCTTCTGCTGTGCTTTTTGCAACCGGACTTGTTTATCTCGGATTGGCCTTTTTAGTCATCAGCGCGCTTGCAGAAAGCGCGGGATGAGTCCTTCCTGAATCTTCGTTTGCGAAGAAAAGCCAGAGAGAGGGGTGTACTATCTACCTAAATTGAGACAGCTAATTCTATATGTTCCTGCATCTGAGATGGAAAATAATCTGCAAGGACAATGTCCACAAAACAGCAGTTCCAGAATTTAAGTGAGTTGGACCAAAAAAGCATACAATAACCATGACGGCTCATGCAAAACACTACAGAAATTACTGAAGGAGAACCATATGTGACACACACCACTTTAAAAAAGGAAAACCATGATTTCTATAATAGTACTGGAACAAATTTTGTTTCATATAGTACCTATTAGAAGTTAAATAATTTTAAGCTTCACTGAGGGAGACCACTGCTGACATCTCACATCAGCAACAGGGCAATTTCCCAGCATAAGACAAAGCCTAGAGGGGCCACCTCTCACCCTGCAATTTATCACATCAGCCAAGATCAGATCGCAAGCCTTAGCTATCAGCTCCTCAGGATAAACTCCAGAGCTCTGGAATTCAATCCACTGATGGCTCAGCTAAAACTGCTATTAGGGCACAGAAACTATTTGCTATGGAAAGACCCAGGTTTTAGGTCTGATTCTTCTAGTTCGTTTTGTCTATGTAGAAAAAGCAAACAACATGCTTATAGTATGCAACATGGGGTGACACGCCTACAGTAAGGCAACACAGAGCATTTTTGAGAGGATAATAGAAATAATCTCTTTAAGCACTCACATCTTTTTTAGACACAGAGAATATAGAAAATAAATAATATTTTGGATAACAAAGTGATCCTCTGCTATATCTAGGATACATAGAATCATAGAGCTGGAAGAGACCACAAGGGCCATCCAGTCCAACCCCCTGCCATGCAGGAATAATGGATATCACCATTTAAGCTATGTGAAAACAACCCAGTACATTTGTTAAAGTTCACACTCTACTTTCTAATCCATAAGTAGCCACACTATTTTGTTTATCAATCCTACAAGTTACTATTGTAAAGAGCAGATTTAAGAAGTGAATAATGGTTACATCTAGTAGACAATTCAATTAAAGTTGCACAGTATGTTGGCTGGTCAATGAGAAGTTAAGCTTCCATATACATTGTGGCTGTAGAAATAATTATAGAACAAAAAGCAAAATGCAAATTAAATACACTTACAAAGCTGGAACTATTCGTGCTTATGGTGGTGTGAATTTAGTTTAAGAAAGGAGCAAAAATAACAGCATTATGGAATTTATCAGCAGCAACATGAATAAATTCAACTTTAGCAGCCAAAACTAAGTTGCCTTCTTTGCATTTCATATTATTTCACAGTATCACAATTCAGCTGTCTTTTTAGGAAGATAGCTAAGGAAAAAGCAGACCCCTGTAACTGAACAGCTTACAGTTAGCCAACATTTATGCACTGTGTACATCTTCTTTTAAAAATGTTTCTTAAAGCTAGAAATATGGCAGGGGGAGAGAAATTTCAAATTTAAATAACTATGGTAAAGTTCAGAAGTCACAAAGTTAGTCTCAAAGGATGCGTACCCAACAAATGTCCTACGGAGTGTGAGTGTGTGCGCGCGTGCCTGCGCCTTCAAGTCACCGATTGATTTATGGCAACCTCATTAATTTCATAGGGTTTTCTTAGGCAAAGAATACTCAGAAGTGGTTTTGTCAGTTTCTTCCTCTGAAGATTTCCAGGCTTACTGCTGTCACAAGACTTTTAAAAAGTGAACTGCACTGATTGGGTTCAAATTTCATACAGTGCTATCACAGAAGTACAACCGGAATACAACACACAATTCCCTTGTTGCAACAGCTCCATTGGCTGCCATTTCAGGGCACAATTCAAAGTACTGGCTTTGACCTATAAAGCCCTATACAGCTTAGGTCCAGGTTATTTGAAGGACCATATCTCCCTGTATGAACCCAGTAAAGCTCTAAGATCATCTGGAGAAGCCCTTCTCTCTGTTCCACAACCTTCTCAGGCTCATTTCATAGGAACAAGGGAAACAGCCTTCTCAGTGGCTGCTCCCAGACTTTGGAACATCATTCCTGAGAGGCTAGGATGGCCCCGTCCTTGCTCTCCTTCTAGCAGCTGGTTAGAACATTTTTGTGTTGCCAGGTTTTTACAAACTGACAAGGACTAGACTTCTGAGGCTGTGCGGTACTGTTTTTAAGATTTTGAAGGGTCTGTATAGAAGTTTTTTTTAATGCATTTTAATATTTTTAATGTTTATAGTTTAACTTATAATTTTTTTAAAAAAAATATATTTACATTGCTTACTTTTATATTCTTTTTAACTTGTATTGCTTTCAAATGTTTTTTAGGCGCCTTGAGTCCCATTATCAGGAGAAGCGCAGGATATAAATGAATAAAACAACATCTTTTTGTAGTGTTCTTATGGGTGACTATTTCATTTAGAATCTACATTTCAGAACTCAGTGAAAACTAGCCCAGTTGTATTCCTACTGATTAATAAAACTAAACTATAAACAGAAGTTTCAGTTTATCTGTGAAAAGATGAGGAGACAGTAAGAACTGATGTATTTCATTCTTCAGAAGCACTGGAGGGGTGGACTTTTCATAGGTACCACATCTACCTCAGAGACTGATTGATAGTAAAGATTAAGTTTGTTTAGAACTTTGAGACTCACCATCTGCTCTTTACATCCTTGTCCATTATTATTCAGATCATTCAGGGTGGGATTAAGGAGTTGGGGCTTTGGATATTGTGAATTCCTCTTTGAGGGCAGGTGTAGTTCCTGTTTTCCTCAAGGAAGCCACAACAAAATCCTTACTATTGAAATATTTATTTATTTATTTATTTATTTAGACCCCGCTCTTCAGCCACAAGGCTATCAGAGCGGCTTACAAATTGTTTTAAGCAATAGCTATTTACACATCTACACTGCATTAGACAGTTTCCAATGTGTGTTAGCTAATTGCCCCCACAAGCTGGATACTCAATTTACCGACCTATGAAAGGATGGAAGGCTGAGTGAACCTTGGAGCCCTCTGGAATCGAACTTGCAATGTGGTGGCTTGCAGTACTGGCATTTAACCACTGCGCCACCAGATATGTCAAACCTAGACAATTACCAGTCCATTGAAAACCTTCCCTTTCTAGGTAAGGTTGAGAGAGGGTAACAGTCTCAGCACTGGTTAGTTTTGGGAAAAAATATGAGCACTTAGGCCTATTTAAGTTTAGGTTCCAAACTAGGTTCTAGTTTCCCTATTGAAATAATTTGTACTGAGGACTGGATGGTTGCAGCACAACCTCTTAGTGGCATTTTGACTCTTGTTATTCTGGTATCCTTCTACCACAACTGTCTACCAGAGCTTATTTAAGGTGGCTCTGATCCTCTCTCTGTGGTCAGCACCAAAAAGTAGTGCAATACTAAGCAATTGCTGTTTAGCCACAGCCTTTCTTCTACAACTATTGGCTGAACAGGTGTCACAGGATCCCATTTTATTCCCCATGCTCTTAAACATTTATACAAAGCTGCTGGGAAAAGTCATGCAGAAGCCTGAGTTTTAATGTCACTCATGTACTGATGGCACACAGATTGACCTCCCCTTTCCACCCAGCAAACCAAGGGAGGTAGTAGAACTCCTGAACAAGTACAGAGGTAGAAATTCCATGGAATGGGAAATCAATGTAAATCTTTACCTCTCCTACCTCTACGGATTGGACAGCAGCACAAAATTGGTCTTTCATGAAGTGAACTCCCCTTAACAGGACAAACTGTCCGCTTTGGTGGTGCTCTAGGACTTACTGTGTAGTGCATTGCAGGCACCGTTTCTGGCCATGAGTGCTTCAGCTTGTATGCCAGCTGCAACTGTTCTTTGAATGATCAGGTCTGGCCTCATTTACACATATACTGGCTACCTATAAATTGGACTATTCAAATTTATTTACATGAAGCTGCCTCTAAATATGACTAAAAGTTACAGCTGGCAAAAAATGTGGCCATATGGATGGTGGTAGGGGCAAGGAAGTCTGCAAATAACCTCCTTTCCCCGAAACCCAGTTTTTCCCCCAACTGAACCAGCGGCCTGTAAGCTCCTAGGGCCAATTCCAAGTGCTGTTTTCAACCTTTGGACCCTACATGGCTTCGGATGAGACTGCTAAAAGATAACCTTCATACATATAATCCTTTCCTTATGCTACAATTTCCTTCAGACTCTTGCTGTTACGATCTGTCTGTCTGGCACTAACAAAATAGAGGGACTTCCTGGCACTGACCACACAACTGTGGAACCCTCTTCCTACTGACTTATAGCTTGTCGTCTATATAATGGCATTTAGAAAACTACTACTACTACTGCTGCTGCTGTTATTATTATTCAATTATAAATAGAACTATCTATAAAATGAGTAAGTGACATTTCTTTTTTTCCTATACATAGGCTGTAGGGCTGTGAAAATGGCCCGATTGTCTCTAATCCATTATTTATCAATTTTTAGCTCTAGCTTCTTTTCCTAAGTACAGTTTAATTCTGTTTTATTTGTGCCTCTAAAGACATAGGGCAGTCTTGGTGTTCTGCATTTAGGTGAGCACTGAAGATGTTCCTCTTTGAAGCTGCTTCTAACTGAGATCACAGTTAAGTGCATATGTTACAGACCAGCTTCCAAAGTAATCTATTTGCTTGTTAATATAGTTATTGTATCTTTTTTATATTCTCCTGTTCTTGTTTGTGCTCATTTTGTGAGGGTGGAGCCCTAAAACCCTTTGGTAAAAATATGTTGAAATAAATAAATCAGAAAAACTGTCCATTCAACAAAAAACCTGGAAGGATATCTACAACACCTGTATTTAGTATTAAGTTAATACTCATAACATGAATTTAACTTCTGCCGATTGCTCTACATTTGCCTATCAGTTGTCCCTTCATATTCACTGGGGTTTGGTTCCAGGACCCCTGTGGATACCAAAATCCATGAATACTCAAGTCCCATTATATGCAGTGGCATAGCAAAATGGTTTCCCTTCTATAAGATGGTAAAATCAAGGTTTGCTTTTTGGATTATTATTTTTTCAAGAATATTTTCAAGCCATGAATTCTTAAATCCATGGACACCAAATCCGTGGATACGGGGGAACAACTGTACAGTAGTAAACAGAAAAGTCAAACTGTTGCTCCCTCACAATGTCCAAGGATTTCAAGACAGTTTGCACCTGCAACTGTTTACCAGGTTTGTAACTTGTATCCATGGAAGAAATTGGTTTAAAAGATTCACTTTCTTAATATTTTAATTTCACCATTGAAAACAAAGAGTGCAATCAATGGCACTCAGAAATATTCCTTTGCATGTATTAGCTAGGCCATAAGTAAGGAAAGTCCCCCTGGCATGCAGTTTTGCACATACTAAGGGTTGTGAAGAACTTAAATACTTGTTGTATTTTGTTATGTTATCGCTGCAATTCTTGTTCAGCCACTGCTTTTTGTTTTTAAAAGGTATAGTGTTATAAATCTGGAAGCCAAGTGAACTATGAATTGTGTATCCTAGGGGTTCAATTACCATTTTTCAGTTCCAAAAATCAAATGTGATACAACTGTCGTTGAAGATTATTGCTTTAGCTATGACATTTCCATCAGGAGTCTTGGCTTCACAAAAAAAGTCAGACAATTGTATAATGTAAGCATAAATATCAAGTTGCATCACAGTACTAGTAATAGACCACACGTTGCAATATGCTAGCACGTAAATGTTGCCAAAATTATGATCTGGTAATGATTAGCAGAAGAATGTTATACAGTTGTTTCTAATTTTAATCCTTCATATGTATTTAAAAGAGGGAGCATGAACACAGTTTACAATTAATTTACATGGCTTCTTTATATTAGGATAACCCAACAATTAAGTTTTTAGGAAGTGTTGGAATGTCATATATAACTTCACTGAAGAGAAAAGTATCTAGATTTCAAAATGGCACATTTACTACACATTAAAATTGCTTCCCACTGCTTTTAACCACAATGTAGTCAAGATACATAATTTCATATTTCAAACTCTTGCATGTCTAAGGACATTAAAAAAATATTTTTATGACTTCTTGAAATACACATTTTACTTAAGGAAAGGCCTTTTACTTAGCAGATATGCTTACATTGTTTCCCCAGTATTCTGAGGAATACTGAATACCTGTTGCACAGAACTAACCCTCAAGGCAGCATGCGCAGCAGAAAACCCTTACCAATTTTTCATCAACTGTGATGAGTTGCGTGTCTTGGGCTTGGTCCTGTGCCAGTCGCCATGTGGAAGTGTTCAGTGACCTGCAGTGTAAGACTTGAAGTTAAAAAATGATTCATGCAATGAGAAAATAGAGGCAGACAAATCTTATATAAACAAGTTACTTTAACAATATCCATCTTGTTAAAAAAGAGGGGAAAGAGATGAAGGCACAAAAATCCTTCTCCCCCCCCCCCAATTAGTTCTGTCTGCTGAGTTTTTGGCAGACTCCCACTTAGCAGTTCACAACAGGCTGCACTTTATGTCAGCCTACAGGCTCTGTCACACAGAGACTGCCAGTGGCAAGGACTGTACTACTCTATGAAAGTACAGTAGCTGGTTTGTCACGAACAGACAAGGAAAAAAATGCAAAGCTATCCCAATTCCTCTGGAACTCTAGACCTCAATGATGGCATCAGATTTTTTTTTAAGTATTTACTTCCTTTTTTAACATTTCAAATTGTAGTTTTGCAGCAAGATCATAAATAAAAGAACTCCACTGAGACACAGATTCTGAATTAATGCCTAGATCCTGTTCAGAAGTCTTCTGATCCACATGTTCCTCTACAAATGACCAAGGTAATCATTTCCAGGGTCCTCCCACCCTTCAACTTTTGGTCTAGTAGTAAGTTAGCCTAAAGAGTAGATTGGATCCCAGAAGCTACACTTCCACATTCTGGAGGTCGTTTCCAAGGGAAAAAAGGTTATTTTATACTTTGGATTAGAACACTATACAAGAAACTTTATGTAAATCCAAAGACATTCTTTCTGCTTATGCAAGAGCTTGAAACCTCTTGATGTGATATAATCAATTTACCTACGTATCACTATGTGAACTCATTCAAGGATCTGTGGCTTTTTTTCTGTGCTCACATTTCTTTGGCTTCAACCCACGGTCTTCAACTATAGTTATCAATTTTCGTTTTAAGTAAGTAGAAGCACAGTAACAAAAAAAAATCAAGGAAAGTTGATAAAGCAGAAATAGAAATTTCAAATACACAGAAAATACAATTTAATTTATGTTGGATTGTTTATATGCTTGTCTGCAAAGCTTACTATGTTCAGTTCCTACATCAAAAACAAAATAAGAAATGTTTATCTGTTAATGTCTCTGATAAACCACTCATCCCCTGGAAAGCTGAGATCAGCAAATTTAGTATACAAAGAATTGAAAAACCAGGCCCTTGCTTTGTAAATAGTCCTTCAAACACTTATATAATTCACAATGCTAGGCAAGACATCCAAATGCAAATGAACTTTCAAGTTTATGAAGTGCCACAGCTGCATTGTTGGCATAGATTACAATGCTACATGAGCATCACAGTTTCTGAAAGCCAGATATATGCTATGAATGTAATTTATGCAACAGTTTGAAAAACTGCATGTTCTCATTCACAAAAAACAACAACAAAATGAGTACCACCACCAACAGTAAGCCAAATCTAGAAAAGTCTTTCAATTTTATAAGTAGCCTGTACTTTAATATGTTATGATTAAATATGAGCACTGCTAATTATACAGTGGCCTGAAGATATAAGTTCTAATGACTACTAGAAATCATTCTGTATATATTCTGTATGTAATAAAACTTATTTAAAGAAATGTAAGATGCTTCCAAAACAGAGATGATTGTGAATGTGTTTGAAAGACTGGCTGGAAAAAAATATATTTTAACACAAACTAATAAAAGTTCCACTTAATTGAATGAAACGGCTAGAGTTTCCCATAGTTTGCCACTGGGAGATTTGATAAGCTAAGGAAGCATGTTTGAATGGCTCCCAAAGTAACAGAAACAAAATGAAATCAAATCATCAGGCAGGTCAGGTAGCACTCTCTCTTTTTACAGGTTTCGGGGGTGGGGGAAGAAGGAAATTAAGCAATGGTCCTTTATCTCTAGAAGATGAAGCCACAATCTGGGAAAAAGAGGCATTGCTATATTAGACATCAGTGATGTTAATTAACATAACAGGTGTAGGCTACCCACAATCCACACAGCTACTTGTGTTACAGAGTTTAACACAGAGCAGGCTATAAACTGGGTCTGGTGAAATGTTTGCCTGGAAGGAACTGTTCTTTGTACTTGGATGGAACAGGGAGGAGCCATTGTCTCGTGGCTCAGTGTAATACAGTCAAGATCTGACCTGTAAGAAGGAAAGAAGAAAGGTCCACTTCACTCAGCTATTAGTCATATCTTGGGAATAGCTATCTAATGGTATTGTGCCTATATACGTAAAATTACAGTCAATTCCTTTTCCTTCCTTTGTAAAGGAGATGATTCACATATTTAAAGGAAGTATTTTTAACCACTTTGCATCTCAGCACAATCAATGTATCACTGCTAGAGAGCAAAATACCAGGAAAACAACCTACCAATTCTTGTCTACTTGGTCATGTTTCATTTTTAAGGTAAACAAACAGGTGCTTAAGATGATATTCTTGTACAGTATACATTCCTTTGATTCTCTGCAGCCCAGTTTACAGCATAAGCACAGTACTGTAACTAGCTTAGAAGAGAATCTACATTTTGAACCTGAGAGAGGTAAGACAAGCCTTTTGATCTTATTGTCCCTTTCTTGTTTTCATATGCCTATGACATGCTATGGTGTAACAAAAGAGCTGAAGTGTGATGAATTAACAGCATGTTAGAAATATCTACCACTCTTATGCCTAAAGAAGGAAGCAATATTTATCTTCCTCTCTTAGTAATTTATATGTAGTAAGCTGGCCTAAATATGCTAGAGGCACCAGATCCTGTCTGATCTTGGAAGTTAAGCAGGGTCAGCCCTTGTTAGTACTTGGATGGGAAACTGCCAACGAATACCAGGTAATGTAGGCTGTATTTCAGAGAAAGAAACTGGCAAAATGACCTCTGAGTATTCCTTGCCTTAAAAAACCCTATGAAATTCATGAGGTCATCCTAAGGCAAAAAGAGACTTGAAGATGCATGTGCGCACACAGATAAGGGTATCCTGAGAGAGGGCAGAAAGACACACAGAGATTCTCTGGCAATCCACATTACAATTGTTAATCCTGAGAAGTTCCAGACGCATTCCAGAAAGTGCAATGCCACCCCAGCCCTTAGTCCTTGCTCACTGGACAGAAAGGAAACAAGATACCATAAGAGAATTTTAACTGGGTTATCTGGCACTGGCAAGGAATGGACCTGCCTGACAGCAGATAGACTTTTTTTTCCTAAGAAGTGCAAAAGAAATCTATCTCCAAGTTTAATTCCAAACATATCCTGAACAACAGCAAGCACATCATTAAAAGTGAGGCTATGTTTTTTAAGCAAAGTCTTCAGCATCTGTCAAAATATGGAAAGAGATGCAACCATTAAATCTGCACCATAAAGGAGCTCCATAAGAGCTGCTTCACCACCCAAATCCCCCATGTCTTATATCCAACCACCATGTTTGTTCATGTTTGAAATTAGGCCACTAAGACCTGTTTCAAAAGTTGGACAAGTTCATACAGGAGCTGAAAGTTTCAGTGCTAGCCAAGCCCTAAGCTGTTTTGTGTTTTAAAAGCCAAAGTCAGTACTTTAAATCAAGCCTGGAAACAAAATGAAATCAGATCTTTTGTGTAAGAAGCCATTTTGCACTCACTGAAATGACAGCACTGTTTATGTAAGAACACAGAAAGCACTGTAGGAGTCTAATCTGGCAGTTATCTAAGGAAACACAAATTTGGGTTCCCCAGATGTTGCTAGACTACAACTCTAGAATCCCTGACCACTGGCCCTGCTGGTTGGGTTTTCTGTGGTGTTGAAACAAAAAGCACTTAACAACATTGTTGCATCCTGCCTATGCATCTAAGATTAGGAACATCTTCAAGCTCCATGGATATTGCTCCATGAATAGTGCAACTCCTTGTGAAAATCTTTCATTCCCCTGGGAAATATTTCTATTCATTTTTGACCAAACATTCTTTAAAAAACCAACACCAAGAGTAATAAGCCTTGGAGCCAATGCTTGGCACAACTCTGAAGTTTTATTCTATTCCCATTGCATAATGTTGCTCATTTTATAATGTGGCATCATAAGCTATAATATTAACTCAATTAAGGAAAAATAATTTCCATTCCAAACAAGTGCCTGGGATCCAGAATCAAGGGATTAATAGATAGACTCTAGATCCAGACTAGACAGAAATGGTGACTGTTGGTTGTCCCCAGACTGCAGTGGTGACTTTTTCATATGCAGTTTATGGTATTCACTCACCTGAACAGGATCAGAGCTTGACAGAATGAGGCCAGATTCTAAGGAATCATTAATCTTTTCTCGTGTGGTTTTCCATAAATAAATACAGTTACCTACCCTATCTTAAACATCCTAACCTGGTAGCAATATTTATCAGTTCCAGTAGGGATTTATACTCAAGAAAATTACAGTCAGAGATGGGTATTCTGTTTCCTACATAAATGTTCACAAGAAATTTCAGTTATAGAACACAAACATGACATGCATGTGCACACACACATGCACTTATTGCTTACTGAACACTTTTAAATTCATCCACCTAAAGTTAAATTTATAGCAAGTAATCAGATGCCTCAGTTTTGCATAATTAAATATTTGTAAGGCCAGAATAAAACACATAGACAAACTACTACATACCTAGCATGTGCTATGTAGGTATTTGTAGGAAATGAAATCTTCATCTTTAAAGTATGTTCTCAGATACTGTTGTCTTACTGCTTCTATTCTACATGCAGAAATACTGAGAAAGAAATAATGACATCAACCCACAGATGAGTATAGCACACATATGTACATGCATGCATGCACTCACAGAGGACCACACATCTGCATCAGTGATTATTCCCCAATTGACAAGGGTGGGGGAGACAGCTATAAAACCTTAAGTCTTTTTAACTTTACAGAAATTATCAGTCTAGAGGCAATTTTTAGTCACCAGAGGCAACCATGTAAACAATCTGTACTAGCTTACATTTAGAAATGTGTAACAATAATTATTTCCCCCCTAAATTAAAGCAATTCTGTATTGTTTTAAGCATGAATAGGAATGAAAACATGGGCCTGAAATGGATGTTCAAAATGGCAGATAGTATACATAGGAACACTTAAACTGGAGGAAACAGGCACCCAACATTTACTTCTCCAAACAACACAGACAGGTGAATTCACTATATTTATCTTCTGAGACAACAATGGCCTAGAAACACACAGATGCTGCTCATCTGGTGCTTAAATACCAAAATAAAACTAATTTTAACATTACTAGCCAAAGGTCAGGTGCCATTTGGTATCACATATCAAAGCTAATTACTATAGAAAGTTCACCTGTTTTTGGAAATTGAACCCATGACCCTATAGGTACCAAATATTATGGGAACACAAAACTACCAAGCATTTCTGCTGAGTGTTACCAATGAACAGATAGGCCTTCAAACTTGATCACAAGGAATGGCATAGATGCTATCAAGTGTGATTCTTCATGTTTTCCTGGCATCAGATGTATAAATAAATCAGATGTATAAACCTGGCATTACACACACACACACACACACACACACACACACACACTGTCCTGGACCCAGTGTTCAGCATCTTTATAAATAAGGAATGAATAGAGGGTGTGCTTATCTACTTTGAATATGACACCAAACTGAAGGGGTAACTAATACAGGTCGACCTCTGTATCCAAGGGACCAGTATGCACAGCTTCACTTATCCACATCCAAAAAAAAAAAAAAATACAGCAGGCCCCCCATATCCACTGATTCATCATCCACTGATTCAATTATCCACGGGACACAAAACAGCACACCTACCATAGAGTCTTCCTAGAAAATGTGTCATTTCTAGCCATTTGCTAGGTCCTCCAAGGCAACTCTATGGTATTTTAAACTGGAAGTCCCATTATTTTCAACAGCATTCACTATTATCCATGGTTTTCGGTATCCACACCCCCCCAGAACCAATCCCCAGCAGATACGGGGTCATACTGTATGTCCTCTCTAGACATTTTCTAGGTTCTCCAGCACAATTCTATGGTATGCTTCCACTGGAAGTTGGGCTAGAAGTCATTCATTTCAATAGGGAATAGGGTTTGCCATTTCCATGTTTTCACATATCCATGGTAAGTCCAGGAACTCATCCCCCACAGATACTGGGGACGGGGTGACCGGTACCTCAAACAACATGGCACGATAAAAGATAATCTTAACAGAAGAACTGAATCAAAACTAACAAAAGGAATTTCAATAGGAATATATAAGGTTCTACATTTAGGCAGGAAAAATGAAATGCACAAATACAGGATGGGAGACACTTGGTAGATCACAAGTTAAACACGAATCAACAGTATGACAGCGCAGCAAAAAAAGCCAATGCAAGTCTAGGCTGCAGCAACAGAGCTATAGTGTCCAGATCAAAGGAAGTAATAGTACTACTATACTCTGGTCAGACATTACCAGTTCTGGGCATGACAATTTAATAGGATATTAGGAAGCTGGAACATGTACAGAACAGAGTGATTAAAATAGTAAAGGCTCTCAAAACCAAGTCCTATGAGGAATAGTTGAGGGACCTGGGTATTTTTATTTTGGAGAAGAGGAGCTGATATGACAGCCATATTTAAATATCTGAAGGACTGTAATGTGCAAGGTGAACTGAGCCTGTTTTCTGCTGCTCCAGAGGACAGAATCAAAACCAATGGATTCAAATTACAAGAAAGGAGATTCTGACTGAACTTTAGTAGGAACTTCTTAATAGTGAGAGCTGTTCAACAGTGGAATAAATTACCTCAGAGGTGATGGACTCACCTACATTAGAGGTATTCAAACATAATTTAGATGGCCTTCTGTCTGGAATGCTTTAGCTGTGGATTCCTGCACTGGTGAGGAGTTTGATAGATGGCCCTTGGGATCCCTTCCAATTCTTTATTTCTATGATGCTAGCTATTTATCGAAAGGAGTAAAACACTAATTACTGAAGAAAAAGAACAACACAAAAGCAAACAAAAGCTATCTAAACCACATAAGATAGGTAATGGCATGCATTCCAATCACTGCTGCATCTACAGAATAGTTCTCTTAAGAAGGCAAAGAAATCTTATAGAACAATGATTATGCCCATGCAGCATCTTCTTAACTCCTGACTAATGCTGGAATTTTGTATCTGTGGGTTGACTGGTGGGAACAGGGAGAAAACTGAGGGTGGAAGGATTACAAATCTGCAAAAAAAACCACAGGTGACCTAAGTTTTGCACTGCCTGTGTTTTCTGAAATGCCAAATATCGCCCCACACACAAATATATTCAGATCATACCAAGAACCACAGTGACCAACAAGTATGCTTTTATTATCACAAAGTAGTACAAAAGTCAAAGAATTTAATTCCAGAACTGAAAGGAATGAAAAACGTTTCACAACCCACTTCTGTATTTGGAAAAGGCTATGGTCTTTCAATGTTCTCAAATGCTTCTGAGTCCTGTAAATTTTTCTTATTATTTTTAGAAAGAGAAGAGTAACCTCCAAACTGCATCCCAGATACATCTTAAAATATGAACACCAATGTACTATTTCACATTACCAGAAGTGTTCTTGAGAGGTGTAGGATATAGCCTGTTTCATAACTAAAAGTAAATATGATATAAAGGAGTTGCTTATCACAAAATTCTTGAGGAAAGAAACTGAATTGAATAACACAAGAAACTATCTCATAGTAAAATAGCTATGTCTTATACTGAGTAAGATCTTTGGTTACTAAGGTCAATAATGTCTACACTGAATATGGCCAGGTTTCCGAGAGAAGATTTTCCTAATCTTACCATGAGATGTCAAAAGTTTGAGCCTGAATCTTTTGTACGCAAAGCCTGTTGTCTATCAGTTTCCAAAACTACCCTCCAGGGCAAGGTACCAAGTGAATTAGTCACTGATGAATTGATTCTCCAGACCAGGTCAATCTAGCTTCAGAAACAAGACAGAAATTGCCTTTGTTAACCTATGCTGAGACAACTTTTCTTGCATCTTTCTGGATAAGCTATATGAGCTAGGATGTGTGTGAGCTATATTGGAGTGCTTGTTCTACTTCTATGGCTAATTCCAGAAGGTTGTGTCAGAAAACTAGTAGTCTATCCCATGATAATTTTATTGTAGTAGTGAGTTTTATTATGACAGCCTTCTGTTACCTTCCAGATGTTTTGGACAAGTCCCACAGGCCCCAGCTAACACAGCTAGCATGAAACTATCAGATTACATTGTCTGACAATGTGAATGACACCCTGATCTAGTTTTCTGTTTCATCTAATACAGACAAGACAATACATGTTCTGAACTAGTTCTTGGGCACAATAATGCACTGGAGGAGGGCTAATAACATAAAACACAATCCCGGCAAGATTGAGATACTGTCTGAGGGTGGTTTGTCTGCCTGCATAAGTTGTTTGTCTGCCTGCGTAGGTTGTGTTTATCTTGTTTCCTCTCCCTCTAAAGGATCAGGTTTGTAGTTCGGGGATGCTCTTCTATTCACTGTCATTGGAGGCAGTTTGCCTGAGTAACCTAGAGGACCTTGTATTACCTTAGGCTGATATACCAATTATGACTTTACCCAAATAGAGGTAGTCTTGTCAGTTAGTCATGCTCTGGTAATTTAATGTTTTGGATTATTGCAATACATCATATACATTGGTCTTCCTGTCTTTAAAAATGATCCAAAAATTTCAGTTAGTCCAAAACAGGGCAGCTAGACAAAACCATATTATGCTAGAACTTTCTTATCTGAAGTTTTACCATCTACAGTCTAGCTTATGTTGCAGATATAAATTTGCTACTTTCCATCAACTGTGCAATTTAAACTACTGCACTTTAAACAGTCCAACAATAGGTAGACAACAATGTCTACAGTACAATAATAGGTAGACAACAATGTCTACCCCATCAAATGTAATGGCACTTAATTCTGATTAAATGTGCATTGGACTGCATCCAGTTAAAACCTATACATGTACACTAGCTATACAGTAAACTGGTTAAAGCAAAATTCAGAGTCCATAAAGATACAACCTAATATATGCAAGCAGAACAAGATTTACTTTCTGAATGGAAGATTATTCTTCCCAAAGCATGAACTTTAAAGAGTTCATTCAGCTTATTGTGTGACACCATGCAAAAACAGCAAATGATATATAGCAGTATTAACAGAAGAACGAGAAAGAAAAAATAATGGGCTACTGACAGAGTTTTTAATAGAAATAGGAGCTAAACTGCTACATCTGTACGTGTTCCCAGACTGAGCGAATAGCAGATTTAGAGACAATTTAAGTCAGCATATCAATATCAATAATCCACTATCCAAATTTCTCTTTTGTGGCTGCTTTAAAAAAAAACACCTTGCATGGAAGGTCACATAAAATGTAGTTTAATCGTTTAAGAAGTATTTCAAAAGATACTAGTGAGTTGGTTGAAAAAAGTTTAACCTCTTTCAGTCAGAGAATTTAAACACAAAGTTAAAATACAACATAAAACTAAGCACTCTTAGAATGTATCTTGATTGTAAATGAAAAACACAGTGGCCAAAAATTTGACTATTTGCATTAAGAGATAAGATGCGCTGTTTAACTCTTTTAGACTACTAAAAATGCCCAGTTCTCTTTGGATACAGAGAATGACCTTACCAACAGAATTGTGGTTTCTCACACTGACAATCAAATATGTGCTTTGTAATGAATAACATTCTTGAGATTCCTACAAAAACATAATGGCTGGTTAAGTAATAGATCTTTCAAAGAGGACTGTTATATTGCTGGAGAATACACAGTTGTTAGAAGCAAAGAAACAGAATAGAGAATCATGAGTTTGTGGAATTTAGGATACAAGTTGATTATATCATGAAATTAATCTTAAAACAACAAAAACAATTATTGCATTCTGATCTGATGCATACCAGGCAGAATTAGAATTCTGCTCTAATCTTAGCTCTAGAAAGTTTCATTGCTCTAATTATATTATAAAAGCCAGAACTAGCACCCCATTAAGATCCGCTTAAGACCTGTTAATCAGGTGTATTACTAAAAAAATGCTATGAAGTGGGTTCATTCTTTAGCACAGAACCTACAAGGAACGTGTGAACCTCTAGATGTTGTTTATCTTAATGCATTAGCCCAGTTATCAGGACAAGTGATCAAAGATCATGGGAATTATAGCTCAATATCATCTTGATGGTCAAGGTTCCTTTCCACTGTTTTAGCAAGCTAAAGTCCAAACCTGATTGGCTTGGCAATTTAGGGGTGAAGTGAGCATCACAAAAGCTTTTGTCACCAACTTGGTAGGCATTTCTAGGTTTCATATGATACCTGTACATCTATGAATGACTCCGCAAACTTGCCTTCTCCATCTTGACAATTTGTTTAATTGCTGACCTTAAGGTTAAAATACCTAGCCAAACCTGACTCCCTTGCTTCTCCTCCTCCATCACCATTTTCAAAACTACCTAGCCTGATAAAGACTTCTGGGGAAATCAAAAACTTGTACATTATTATGGAATCACAAGCCAATCCGAGTAAAGGTACTGCCTTTATTTATGGCTTTTGGACTTCATTTTGCAATACCTGACCTCTGATTATGTGAAGAAATAATCAGTGAAATGCTTTGTACAAGGCATTTTGACATAACTTTTCTTAGACCATCTACCAACCTGATGGAACAAAATCCCTTGGGCCAGAATTAATTTGATTCTTGAGTGAGAGGAGACCACAGAAATCCATCAGCTTTCTTCTAAACAGATTTCAAACCAAAGGTAGCAAAGTAAAGAATCTCCAATACATTGATTTAGGCAGACCAAAAATCTGAAGCTGGAATAATAATTTCAGAATTTTTGGAAAATGTATTTTTCTGGTGCAGAAGACCATGAAGCATATTTTTGCAAGGAGAAAAATATTAGTCTCTTTTGTTTCTTCCCACAGCCACCTTATTTTTGTTTCCGTCCAGTTAGATAAGCATCCAGGAGGATTTAAAAAGCTCACATACTTTTTTTGGGGGCAACATTTTGATTCATCTCCAATTTTGATTCAATTATGATTTTCACTTTTATTCTGGGACCACATAACTACTTTTCTTCAAATACTTTAACCTATAACAGTGTCAAGTCAACAAGAACTAAAAATGCAGTAGCTACTCAGATACTGATTTCTAATGACAAATACATTTGGATACAAGAGTCAACTTCATTAGAAAAGGAGATAAAATGGGTTAATACCTAGAAAGCCTCACACCGCAATAAACTCACAGTCCAAACCTAAATGTTTATTATGGGAAAATATACCAACTTATTTAGGAGTCTTATTAGATCATGTCATAGTGGAACTTGCTTCTGGGTAAAATGTGCATAAGCTCAAGCTGCTATTCTCTGAAGCACCACAACACTTTTTGCCTTTGTCAGTAAACATTTCGTAAACATTCTGCTCTAACACAGATCACACACCTTCCTTCTAAGTTCTGAAGCAGCAACATAGGGACCTGAATTTTACATTTAAATAGCCCAACCCTTCCCAGCAAATACTTTTTACTAAAGACTGATCTCTGTACTAAGTGGAAAAAAAGCTGTAAATACTATAAAGTGTAAACTCTGAAAATCTGGTTCCTCTTTCCAGTCCAATGCTACATTAAATCAGGTATGCTTTGAAATCAAATGGCTTAAGTCTGCCTAATGCTGGATAAGGTCAAGATATTAGTGGCCAACTAAGACAATTCTACCCCTCCTATAAGAACTGTGGAATATTTCATTCATCCCACAGTTAACAAAAGTATGTTTTCAAACTATGTTTAAAAAGAAATTGCAATATGCAACCAGGTGGGTCAAATTTAGTTTAGAGAGTTAACAGCAAAAAAACTTCAGTGTTCACAGAAGTTAGATTTTTTTTCTTTCATCTCGGGGTACACTAGCACTGTCTTCCTTTTCTTCATAAGTTTCTGAACCTGGGGTTTATTTACTGTATATGCACCACTCAGTTTAAATGAGGACACTGCACCCTCTTTGGGTCTAAGTACATATACATTTGATAAATTATAATTTCAAAAAAGTACAAACCTCAATATTATGAAATGATTATATTCCACTTCGTAATAAAAAATAAATTTGTTAATAAGCTTGGTAAAACTATTTTTTTTATTTATTTTTTTTATTTAGTTATTTATACCCCGCTCTTCAGCCACAAGGCTATCAGAACGGCTTACAATTGTTTTAAGCAATAGCAATTTACACATGCACACTGCAAGAAGCAGCTTCCAATGTGTTAGCTAATTGCCCCCACAAGCAGGGTACTCATTTTACCCACCTACGAAAGGATGGAAGGCTGAGACAACCTTAGAGCCCTCTGGAATCGAACTACAAATAAAAGATTACATCAGTCAAAAAAAAAGTGTAATACAGAGGTACAGATAAACTAAAGCATATTCAGCTGCTCCTTTGAAAGTCTCCCACCTAAGAATTTGTTGTCAAATGCCACAAATAAATGGGCTATGGGCTGTTGTATTGTTTTAAACTGAACTGTTTTCAAATGCTTATCTTTTTAATTACCTTTATTCTTTTAATAGGATGTTTGAATTGTTTTAATACAGTGAATAGTTTAATTCTATTTTAATGTTTACTTTTTGTATGTTTTTAACTGTACAGTATTGTTCTTTTAAATTGTAAGCTGTTTCTCCACATCAATTTTGCCATCCTCCCAATGCCAACACTACTATTAAAAAAATCCTTCCAGGTATGCCTGTGTGTACTGTATTTATTTCTTGAGAAACATTGTAAATTATAAAGGGGGGATATAAATTGAGACTTGCCTGTACAGCAAACTAAACCAACTGTTAGGCCACAAAGTATACAGAAAACCCACACACATGGGACTTTTTCGGACGTTTAAAAAGTAACGCAAGCAGCCTCATCAGCTTGCGAGGCTGCTGCGCTGCAAAGCGTCAGTTTCGGATGATGCTTGCCCCTGCCGGTACTGTTGCGGTACCGCGGGGAGAGTTGAGCGTCATATTTCCTTGATTTTTAATCACGATCAACTTTCGTGAGTAAAAATCAAGGAAATATGACGCTCAACTCTCCCCGTGGTACCGCAACAGTACCAGCAGGGGCGAGCGTCATCCGAAACTGACGCTTTGCAGTGCAGCAGCCTCGCAAGCTGACAAGGCTGCTTGCATTATTTTTCAGCGTCCAAAAAAGTCCATGGACAGATTCTTACACAAGAACTCCAATCATCACCCAGGACAAAAAAGAAGCACAATAAAAACATTGGTAGACTGCACAAAAAGGATCAGCGAATCCCACTACCTGGAGGACGAACTGAAGCACCTAAACTGGGCCTTACAGGCTAATGATTACTCCAGATCAGATAGTTTGAAAAGCAAGCCCTGGAAATAGCACCAAAAAAGCCCACAACATGGTTTCGATATGTGGATGACACTTTCACCATTTGGAACCATGGAGAAGAAGATTTGGTCTCATTCCTGAACCACCTGAACAGCATCCACCCAAATATCCAATTCACGATGGAAAAAGAAAAGGAACACTGCCATTCCTGGATGTCCTAGTCATCCGCAAACCAAACCAACGGTTAGGCCACAAGGTATATAGAAAACCACCACACACAGACAAATACCTACACAAGAACTCCAATCATCACACAGGACAAAAAAAAAAGCACAATAAAAACATTGGTAGACTGTGCAAAAAGGATCAGCGAACCCCACTACATGGAGGACAAATTGAAGCACCTAAACTGGGACCTACAGACGTCCCTTCACTTTTGCTGGGGTTTGGTCCCAGGACCCTCTGTGAATAGCCAAATCCGTGAATACTCAAGTCCCATTATATGCAATGGCATAGCAAAATGGTGTCCCTTATATAAGATGGCAAAATCAAGGTTTGTTTTTGGGATTATTCTTTTTTAAAGAATATTTTTAAACCGTGAATACTTAAAACCATGAATGCCAAATCTGTGAATGTGGAGGGACAACTGTACAGGCTAATGGTTACTCCAATCAGACATCACAAGAGCAGCCAGACCCAGAAAAAACCACAGGAATGACGAAAAACAGCCACCAAAAGGGAAGGTATTTTTACCATACATCAAAGGAGTCACAGACAGAATAGGGAGACTGATAAGGAAACACAAGCTCCAAACAATTTACAGACCAACCTCAAAAATCCAAGAAATGCTACGCTCAGTGAAGGACAAAAGAGACCCTCTTACAGCTGCAGGAGTTTACCACATACCATGCAGCTGTGGACAAGTTTACATAGGGACCACTAAACGCAGTGTGCAAACACGAATCAAGGAACATGAGAGATGCTGCAGACTGGGCCAGCCAGAAAAATCTGCAGTAGCAGAACACGTTATAAACGAATCTGGACACAAAATGCTATTTAAAAACACAAATATTCTGGACCAGGCCAACAACTATCATGTCAGAATGCACAGAGAAGCTATTGAAATCCACAAACACCTGGACAACTTCAACAGGAAAGAAGAAACCCTAAAAGTAAACAAAATCTGGCTCCCAGTTTTGAAGAACAGAATAAAATCTCAACACTTACAAAGGAATTCCACCCAGGGACTGGGGGATTTCCAGCAGATAATGGGCCACCAACCAACCATTAGCCAAACAGACACTCATCCTCCTTGCATATCTACACCCAGAAACTAACCATTCAAATACACAAATTTAAATATCCTCCCCAACAGGGGTTCACAGTATATAACCCCCACACACACACACTACTACCCAACCATTCTCTGAAGATGCCAGCCACAGATGCAGGTGAAACGTCAGCACTAAACTCTCCCAGAACACAGCCTCACAGCCTGGGAAAAAAAACAAGGAAAATCCATCCCTTTTTTATTGATAGGCTAAGCTGTCAATAAAAAGGGACATGTTATTCATGCCCATGCCATGACCCCAGAACGGCTGAAGGATGATGTCATCTGGTAATGTTGCCATTTTTGTTCTTGCAGTGTTCTTCTGACGTGGTTTTTGCCGCATCTGATAAAGTCGTAACACTATCCACAGAATCAAATACTGTGCGCTTAAAAAGAGACCATACTCCCTTTCTAGATTATACATACATAATTTATAAGTTATATAGTACAGATGTCCCTCCATATCTATGGATTTAAGTATTCACAGCTTGAAAATATTCTTAAAAAAATAATAATCCAAAAAGCAAACCTTGATTTTATACAGGACACCATTTTGCTATGTCATTGCATATAATGGGACTTGAGTATTCAGATTTTGGTATTCACGGGGTGGTGGTGGTCCTGGAACCAAATCCCGGTGAATATGAATGGAAAACTGTAGTATTTTGCTATATCCATTATTTCCAAATGGCTTAACTTCCATGCCTTCAGCTTATAAAAAGAAGAAAACCCACTTCTCCTATAGAAATTGTGTGTGTGCCTTCAAGTTGCTTGTTGATTTATAAGGACTCCGTGGATTTCATAGGGTTTTCTTCGGCAAGGAATACTCAGAGGTGTTTTGCCAGTTCCTTCCTCTGAAATACAGCCTACAGCACCTGGTAGTTATTGGCAGCCTCCTATCCAAGTACCAGCCAGGGCTTACCCTGTTTAGCTTCCAAGATCATATGGCATCTGGTACCTTTTAGGGTAGTTAAACCCCCTATAGAAATTACTATACCAGATTTCACATTCACTAGCAAGAACAACAGTACTGTATCTTCATATAGTTAGAATATACAAAACTGTTCAAATGTTGGATACCAACAAAAAAAAAGTGCGGGAGAAAGGTTATTTTAAAATGTTTTGAGTAACAAGAATGTAAATAGTGATGGTTTGATATGACACCAATATTAAAGAAATAAAAATCATAATCATAAGAATGGAACAGTGTAGCACTGAAAGGATGGGCTTTGTTTCCCCCAGGGGTTAAAATAATACAGTTCACCTAGGAATGAGTTTAATATCAAAGTGGCTAACTGTTGCAGATGGTCCATTCAGCTCTTATCTTGTATACACTGCAGGTCTTCACAGAAATAGTACAAACCTACGGCTACATCTTCCAATAGGCCCCACTGCTTTAGTATGTGCTTCTGGCAGGCATCTGAGAGGTGTTTAAACCAGTGAATCTTAACCTGTGGTCTGTGAACCCCCAGGGTTCCGTAATGTCCTCACAGTGGGTCCGCGAAGGCTTGAAGGCTGCTTGGTCGACCTCCTCCCTGCAGTGGAGCGGCCACATGACAGGATCCAAGACAAAAGCTGGCTGGCTGGCTTGGCCTGCACACTGTCATTCAATCCGCTCCAGCCACAAACTTGTAGGAAGAAGCAGGAGAAAAGTCTTCCCTCCCCCTCCAGTGCCTCTTCGGGAAGGTTTAATGGATGGTGTAATCGTATTAGTATTATTATTAGGTATTATTATTATAAATTATTGTTATTATTATTAGAGCTTTAAATCTTGAGTTAAGTCTTGGGGTCCATGGCAACAAAAGATATTTAAAGGGGGTCCCTGGTAAAGAAAAGGTTAAGAGCCACTGGTATAAATGTAGGGTTTTCCACCATAACAAACCGGTTCATTCTTACGGGGGTAACAAGACCGTTTGGGTCCAAAAATAGGGCTGTTCCCACCCAGACGTTTACAGTTCGATGTATATACAGTAGGACCCCCATATTCACTGATTCAATTATCCATGGGACACAAAACAGCATACCTACCACAGAGTCTTCCTAGAAAATGTGTCCTCTCTAGCCATTTGCTAGGTCCTCCAAGGCAACTCTATGGCATTTTAAACCGAAAGTCCCACTATATTCAATGGTGTTCACTATTATCCACGGGTTTCTGTATCCACACCCCCCAAAAAGCAATCACCCGCGGATATGAGGGTCCTACTATAATAGCTGGTGCAACCGCAGCCACCAGAAAGGAAGAGAAACTTAAGAGATAAGAGGAGGGGGGGTGTCAAGGAACATCCCCTCCTCTGTGGAATTTATATAGGGCGGGGAAGGTGGGTTACGGAAGCCCACCGTCCCCGCCAGAGCTGCAGCAGTAGGGCCTCGATAACAACCTTTACAAACATACACCAAGGAGGACAAGGAGGCAGTTGGAAAACGGGAGACACCCCCCCCAGGCGTTTGTCGGCCCTCTCCATTCCCCCCCCCCCCACAAGATACCTGGCCCCACAGCTAGCGGGAGCTGCTCTGGCCGCCGCCGCCACCACAGCTCCTCCTCCTGCCCCCCGTCCGAGGTGCTTCGCCAGAGCGGCTGTCATTGAGAGCTCCTGAAGCAGCCGCACCGCCGCCATCTTGGCCAGGACAGCTGTTTGCAACGAGAGAGACGGAGCGCCGCTGAGGGCAAAATACCTCCGTCCTTCCCACAGAAATTCGCGAAGAGAGAACTGTCAGCCTCTGCGAAGAAGCCCTTCCTGGGCGAAACAAAATGGAGGGCCGAGGAGTGGGAGGGGTGTGTGGTGCAGACTGGGAATAGTGGGGGTGGAAATGTAATCGTACTCTTTTTACATGTTTTGTGAGGACATAGCGATTTCCCCCCCCCTTTTAAAAAATGTTCCGTTTTCTCCTTTACAGTATGTACAGTTGTCCCTCTGTATCCACGGATTTGGTATTTACGGATTTAAGTATAATAATAATACAAAAAGCAAACATTGATTTTGCCATCTTATATAAAAGACATCATTTTGCTATGCCATTGCATACAATGGGATTTATATACCTAATACCTAATCGTATGTAATAAGAAGAAACCTTATTAATCGTATATAATAAGAGGAAACCTTTTTTAAAAAAATACTTCTAAAAATTACGCTTACAATATATTTGATAGCCTGTCTTTAGAGCTCATGAACGCTAAACGTTTTCTATGATAACAAGCTGTATGCCATTTTAAAAAAAAACTCCCCCCCCAAAAAAAACTGTCCAGTAGACCTCACAACAGCCCTGTAAGGTAGGCTGGTGGATTTTTAAATTCCTTCTCAGCCTTCCTCACTTTTCCCCGGAATTACTGAGGGTGACTTGCTCTGTTGCCCTGCCGCCACCACTGCCTCAGCCTCCGCCATTTGAGTGCCTGGGTGCCAATCTGGGCTACAGATTGAGTGGCAGGAGTAGATTGTGAGGTGGAGAGGGCATTTGTATCTGGGTGAGGATTGGTCGGGTGTGTTTCCTGAGCAGCCAATCAGCACACTGAGAAAAGCAACAAAAACCCAAGAGAAGCCCTTCCTGAGCGAAACAAAATGAGGGCTGAGGAATGGGAGGGGGTGTGGTGCTGATTGGGAAAAGTGGGGGTGGAAATGTAATCGCACTCTTCTTACATGTTTTGTGAGGAAGTAGCAACATAGCAAAAACCCAAGAGTTTTATCTATATATACACACTGGACCTGATGTACCTTGTATCATTAAAAAACTCCCAAAAAACACCCGGTAGACCTCACAACAACCCTGTAAGGTAGGCTGGTGGATTTAAATTTCTCATTCCCCTTCTCAGTGTTCCACACTTTTCCTAGAATTGCTGAGGGTGACTCGCTTTATTGCCCTGCCACCAATGCCGCCGCCACCATCTTGGGAGACTGGGTCCCAATCTGGGCCACAGACTGAGTGACAAGAGTCCATTGTGAGGTGGAGAGGGAATTTGCATGTGGCTGGTGACTGGTTGGGTGTGGACTGAGTATGTTTCCTGCGCAGCCAATCAGCACACTGGGAGAGGCAACATACTCAAGAGAAATATACAGTTGTCCCTCCACATTCACGGGGATTAGGGCTGCAAGACCCCCACAAATGTGAAAAATCCACGAATAAAAAATAGGTCATGCCACGCCCTTCCGGACCCCCCCCCCACCATCCCAGAAGCAGCAAAGGGGGCTTCTGAGGCCCCCATCGCTGCTCCTCTCCACCCCCCCCACCCTCCCAGAAGCAGCAAAGGGGGCTTCTGAGGCCCCCGTCGCTGCTCCTCTCCACCCCCCGCCCTCCCAGAAGCAGTGAAGGGGGCTTCTGAGGCCTCCATCGCTGCTCCTCTCCACCCCCCACCCGTCCTCCCAAAAGCAACGATGGGGCTTCTAAAGCCCCGTTGCCACTTTTAGGAGGGGGGGCTCCCAAAAAACACGAATAATCAAAACTGCGAATGTTAAAGCCGTGAATGTGGAGGGTCAACTGGAGAGAGAGAGAGAGAGAGAGAGAGAGAGAGAGAGAGAGAGTAGCTGTACCCAGTGTAATGTACATCATGAAAAAACTCCCCCCCCCCAAATGCCCAGTAGACCTCATAACAACCTGTAAGGTTGGCCAGTGGATTCTAAAATCCCTCCTCCCCCTTCTCAGCATTCCACACTTTTCTTGCCCTGCCACCACCAGTTGACTGTCTGGGTCCCAGTTTGGGCCACAGACTGAGTGGCAGGAGTGGTGGATTGTGAGGTGGAGAGACAAATTGCATGTGGGTGGTGATTGGTTGTGTGTGTTTCCTGAGCAGCCAATCAGCACACTGGGAAAGGCAACATACCCAAGAGAATTATACTGTATAGATAGATAGATAGATAGATACATCCAACAGAACTTAAAATTGTTCAGGATTAGTCCAATATATAGTATATCTTCTTTATTACAGTATATATTATACATGAGTGGAATCTTATATATCTACTCAGCAGTGAGTCTCATTGAATTTATTATTTATGATATCATATTGCGGGGGTTCCTGAAATCCAAACATTTTCTATCATAACATGCATAACAGAGTTTAAAAGTTGTCCTACATCATGAATTTGTCCAATAATACTGTACAGGCAAGTCTCAATTTATATCCCCCCCTTATAATTTACAATGTTTCTCGAGAAATAAATACAGTACATACAAGCACACCTGGAAGGTTTTTTTTTTTTTTAATAGCAGTGTTGGCATTGGGAGGATGGCAAAATTGGTGTGGAGAAACAGACTTTCAGTGTCTGATTGCAGCACCATGTCTATAGTAAACAAAGCTTGAACTTGGATAGAATGAAATTTTACTCCAGCTGATGCTACTGTAGTTGTGTGTGCCTACCTATAACAGGCAAGGTAAACAGTAGCTGCCTCCACATTCACATATGGAGCATGTGTGAACAGCAAAACAGAGCAAAGGAGAGAGCAAATAAGCCATGCTCACCAGCTCTCCCCAGGATGTTTTTTTTTTTTTAATAGATTTGTATATTAACCACCAAAATGGAACACATAAGAAGAATGGAGGCTGTTGAAAGAAAATGTTGAGAGTGGAGAAAAAGTTGTCCCTAGGTGAATTTTGGAAGAAGCCTTCAACTGAACTCTAGAAGGTTCAAAATGTTTTTGCTCACTTAAATGCAAGTCTTACCTGACTTGGTTGTTTCATTTCACATGTGCATATTTTTAGTTCTGAATAAAAAGTTTGCTGAAATATTTTGACCTGCTCTTCTTTTTATGGTGTGGGAACCTATCCCTATTCCTCCTATATTATTTCTGCTTCTGACAACCATATTTTCTGTTCAAGTAGTAATGCCTAGGAACGCTTTGCTTTGCTAACTGAGGTATACCTGTAAATGAAAGTCTCACCCACAAAGCATAGCTCTCCCGGCACACTTGAGTAGTTGAAATACAAGAGGCAAGAGAATGAGGAGAGTAAGGTGAGTTGGAGTTTTGACAGAAAAAAAGCTGACTGGACCGGGTTTATTTTATCTGCCAAGTCAGGGAGTGGGAGAAAAGCAACTGCAGTCTTAACATTGACAGAAGTGGGTGTATAAGGAGGAGGAAGAAACTGGAACTGAGTTTCAGTGTGGCTGGAAGGAAGGCTTTCCTCTGCCTACTTAGATGGAGAGTTGGATGGAGAGAGAGCAAGTGAGTAACCGTAACAATACCAAAAGGGGTAACTCAGTAAAAATGCTAAAGAGCATTGCGGTACTTTAAAGCCTATTTATCATCAGGGACTGAGAGGGAAGAGAGAAATCAGTGGGCATTTTTAAAGCAGCTGAAAAAGTGAAACAACAAAGGATTAATCAGGACAGTTCTTGCCAAATCAGGACTGTTGGAAGGTATGGAACTACTGTTTCATTCCCTCCGCCCCATTGGTTCTTTCACCCTTTGTCTGCAAAGGTGAGCACTACAGAGAAGAGAGACAGGTGGCAACCAGCGGACAAAAAGAAATGCAGGAAAGTGTGCAGGCTCATAGTGCCAGTGTAGGGTTGCCATAAATCCTGGAAAACTGGGAAAATCCCGGATTAGAGGAACAGGAAGTTTTCCCATCTAGCTGGGCTGCTTCAAGCAGCAGATCCCGGATTCTGTCTCCAGGCTTTCTGTCTTCAGGCTCTCTGTTCTGGGTCACATGGGGAGTAAGTGCAGAAGGCGGGAGAGTGCAGTGTGCAAAAGGTGGGAATCGGAGTGTGGAGATCAGGCAGCAGCAGAGGGAGAGCGAAGGCAAATCAAGAGAGAGGAAAGAAGGCCAGCAATGTACGTGTGTGTGTGTGTGTGTGGTCTGGCCTGCAAGGTCATTGCCAGCTCCTGGCAAGGGGGCTGAGTACACCTCCCCCTTGGACAAGGGGCCAGTGCGACTTTTGGTCATTGTCGAGAGGCAGCAGGGCCAGTTTAAGGCACCAGCGGCATCAGCATCCACAGGGGGCCCATCATTGTGGGGGCCTCCGTAGTAACCCTCCTCCTGCAAAAACATTATTAGTAATAATCTGAATATCCTGTGAATAGCTTAGGTTGAGTTAGGTTACATTGACCTGAGATAAACATATGCCCCCCCAAATAAAGCATTGCAGGCCCCCCCAAATTCCTTAATCTGGTCCTGAGAGGCAGGATGGCCCAGTGGGGCAGTGGGTCCTTTTCCCTGCTCACTTGGTCAGCAGTGGCAGCTAGAAACCCAGTTTTGCTTATTTAAATCATGGGAATCTGCTGCACACTCACTCCCCAAAGTCCCACCTGGTGGCTTGGCGGGGCAGCGGGTCCTCTTCCCCACTGGGCTGGCTCACCTAGTTGGCAGCGGCAGCTGCGTTCCCCATTTCTCCCAACCCCCCAACCGTACCCGACCCCCTCCTTGACCTGCAAGCCTTTGCCTTCCTATCAAAGCTCACAGGGTTGGTGGACAAAGGCAGTTGGGTGGGTCCTTTCCAGCCCACCCACATCCCTTGGAAGAAATCAGCAGCAGCGGCGGCAGCACAAAGGCTTCTGTTGGAGGGGGGAGAGAGTCATCCTCCCCCTCCCCAGTCAAAATGTGGGTACTTTTGTCCCAGTTTTGTCGCAGAGAATTATGGCAACCCTATGCCAGTGTCAACTCTATGAGTTGGTGGCCCTATGAGCATTGTGCACGCAAATGAACAGCAGCTGTCCTGTATCATCTGATATGAAGGAAGAAGTGGTTCTGTGTTACAGAGCATGGCGACTCACCTACTAATGAGGATCAGACTTTCTAGGATTGCTACACCTCAGCAGCAGCTGGTCAGTGATTAGCATCAGTGGATTTCTCTGGGTCTGTTTACACGGGCAAATATTCCTCTAAATATACCGCAAAGATAGCTCATAGTTCACACGGGTCGAGGCACAGCATCGCCTCATTCAGGGGGGGCGGAAGGTAAAACACCCAAATATAGCGTGGCAAGGGATGTTGCTACTTTTGCCGGTATATTTGCAATGTAGCGCATTATTGGCAGTGTAAACAACCATTCCGCTAAGGGCTACAGCAGAGCTGCACTGTGATTGGTTGCTATGATGCAGGGGTGGGCTAAAAAGAGAGGGAGGGAGGGAGGGAGAGTTAGTAGCGATTAGAGGAAACTTTGAAAAATCTTCTCTGCTATTTTGCAAGCCAGTTTGCAAATAAAAAGGATTCCTAACAATTTTCAGTCAGGGAGCATTCCTTCTCCTCCTCTCTGCTATTTTGCAAGTAGGTAAAGCTCCGTTCGTCAGCTGTGATCCTGTGCTTGGGGGAGGGAGAGAAACCATTTCACTAAGGGCTGAAGCAGAGCTGCGCTGCTATTTTGACAGTCTGTTTATTTGGCTAGAAAATGCTGTTAAGCAAGGAGAAAAAAACTTCCGTTTGATTTGTGGGCAGGGATCTGGGGGCGGGGGGAAGAGGCAAAGAGTGACTGCCTCTACGCTGTTAAGCACACAGAGTTGGGGCCAGGGCAGACATTCCTATGGCATTCCTTTGTCTCCTCTCCAACGCTTGGCCATGCCTGCAGCACATTTGGCTGTGTGAATCTCAAAGCGGAAAAATATCAAAGAGCCACAAAATATAGCTGTGTAAACATATACTGTGTAAACTACCCACCACTGATGCGGGAAAGCGCTAAAGCGCAACTTAACACAATAAAACCTGCCGTGTAAACGAGCCCTCTGAGACAGGACTTGCACTCCTGGAGCCAGCCCTGTCAGGAAGCAACAGAAAGCCCTGGATAAGACATTTCTTTCAGTAGTCACAATATATGCCAGGAGCCATGCAAACTAGAAGTGGCATTATTTTGATTGACGGTTGCCAACAGTCCAGAAAAGAACAATACCTGTGTTTGGAACATTAACTTCAAGAGGTGGAGCTTTTTTTAAAGGCTTATTAGCTGTGGAGTGCTGCAGATCAAAGTGTTATTCAAGGAAATGGCATGTTACTAGCCCTGACAGCCCCCAGCCCTTTTTCACATAATAATTGGCAATCTATATATGTAATTCTCTTGGGTATGTTCCCTTTCCCAGTGTGCTGATTGGCTGCTCAGGAAACACACCCAGCCAATCCACATGCAGATTCCCTCTTCACTTCACAATCCACTCCTGCCACTCAGTCTGTGGCCCAGATTCCTGCCACTCAATGTGTGAAGCAGTTTGGGACCCAGGCATTAAACTGATGGTGGCAGCAGTGACAGGCTGCCTATGATGTGACCCAAGCAGTCAACTAGCTGCGACAGCAACACAGCAAAAGAGTAAGTCACCCCCAGCAATTCCAGAAAAAGTGTGGAATGCTGAGAAGGGGGAAGAGAAATTTAAAAAACCACTGGCCTACCTTACACAGTTGTCATTAAGTCTACTGGGCATTTTGGGGGGGAGTTTTTCAATGGTGTATGATACACCAGGTCCAGCTACTATTTAATAATTTGGCTAATCGTGGCCTTCCACAAGTGTGGCCAGTAAACCAGGAACTCCCCAAAACCAGGAATCCCAAAGACTAGTGCTGAGACTAAGTCACATACGCATTAGGGAGGGGCCATTACAAATACCAAAGACAGGTAACGTGAAAGGCAACTCCTTGCCTGAACATCTGGCTAATCCAATTGAGTATTGCTGAGGTACTTAAGGTTTGTAAAGAGTTGCTTCCCCTCTCCTCCACTGCAACCAAAGAGGGCTGCTTGTTTCATTCAGTTTCAAAGTGTTAATGCATTAAGGGTCATTAACATTTCTGGAGTGTCCATTGTGTTAGCCTGGGAGACTCCAAGAACCATTATATTCCACTCAAAACCTCATCTCTTCAGGGGAACGATTTCATATAAATACCCCAAAACAACACCAAATTATCTACAGCTCCTCCTCCTACCTCCACACTGTCAGGTTGCTGCTAGACCCTCAGAACGCAAGTCTGAGCCTCTGCTGCAGGACTCTCTGCTCTACAGGACAGGTGTCGTATCACCCCAAAACTCCCCTCACTCTAGTCCTCTATCCAAATACTTTCTACTTATTTCATTAGCCTTGTGTGAGTACTTGAAGCCCAAATGTGTGCATGAATGTTGTTATTACTGTTGTTATTATTATCGTTGTTGTTTCCTGAATAAAGATCAGTTAATTGTACTATGTAGCTTAACGTCTCCTCCTTAGTACCAGTATACATAGAGGTCAAGGTCGTGCTTGCTGTCCGACTCTTGTATTGCTGAGTATATTCATTTCCCAAATTAATATCTGTAGTTTAGAGGGTCCCAACAGACCCAAACGTTTTGGGTAACAGGCAGCCAGGTCAAAAACTGTCCTCCTCACATTACTTGTCACTGATGTTTGTGAGTTTTGGTCACTGTCCCTGGTAGGACTCGTTCGTCAATTCACCATTATGACATCTCCAAATATTGTACAATATGATACCTATTGGTTAGCTAGGTTGCAGCATTCATCATGATACACTGGATTTTAAAGAAAAAAATTAAAGTTTTTTTAAAATACACTAAGAATGACAAAGATTAAGAAAAAAGATAGAAAACTAAACTACAATAAGTTACAAAGTGCAGAACAAAGATAAGAAAATAAAAATAAAAAATATAACAAAAAAGAACTTTAAAAAGTGATTTCTGATCTTCCTTGCAGTGGTTATATATATATATATATATATATATATATATATATATGCATATAATTATTCATGCCTTATATATATATATATATATGCATATAATTATTCATGCCTTTCTCTCCAAAATTACAACATATTCCCTTCTTTCAATAGCCTATTCTTTCTAATTATCAAAACCAAAAATTACCAAGTCATTTTCTTTTTTTCACAAAAAGTCTATAAGGGGTTTCCAGTCTTTGAGAATTATCATTAATGACCTTTCTCTAATCAAACTAGACAATTTGTCCATGTCTGCAAAATCTATCAGTTTCAACAACCATTCCTCTCTAGTGGGTAATGTTGAATTAGAATCATAGAACTGTAGAGCTGGAAGAGACCACGAGGGCCATCCAGGAAATCATGATCAAAGCATCCCTGACAGATGGCCATCCAGCCTCTGTTTGAAGACCTACAAGGAAGGAGACCCCACCACGCTCTGAGTGTGTTCCACTGCCGAACAGCTCTTACTGTCAAAAAGTTCCTCCTAATGTTGAGGTGGAATCTCTGTTCCTGGAGCTTGCATCCATTGTTCCGTGTTCCAGTCTCCATTCTTCCATTATTTGTGCATACAACAATCTTGCTACTGTGGCCATATACTGGAGTAATCTACCACGACTCTTTTCCTGGTTGTACCTTCATCAATCCCAAAAGAAAAAGTTCTGGTTTTAATTGAATATTAATCTTTAAAATCCTCTGCATCAATGTCTGTATTTGAATCTAATTTTTAAAAGCTTTTTCACATGTCCACCATATATGATAAAATGTCCCTTCATGTTGTTCACATTTCCAACATATTTTTGATACACTTTTATATATTCTAGACAATTTCTCTGGCATCATATACCAATAATACATCATTTTATAATTTTTTTTCCTTAAGATCATAACATAATGTAAATTTTAACCACTTTGACCACTTATTTTCCCACTGAGCCATCTGTATATTACAGTATAACCAAAATTCTTAGCCCATTTTATCATACACTCTTTAACTTGTTCCTTTTCTATTTCAAGTTTCAAGAAAAATTTAAACTTTTTAGTAATTGCATGTTAGCAATTACTGTATACAGTTTCATTTCTGATTCTGACTTGTTCAAAACCATAGAGTATTTTATCCACTTTAAATCTTTCCAATAGACGTAACTAGGAATACCACTGAAAACTGTATCCCTCTGCTACTAACTGCTCTCTTAATTTAATGTTATATTCACTGTGACAAATCTCCAGGAGGTCTTGATACATTGACCACCTTTTTAACCTGTTGATTCTCTTCTATAAAAAGCTTCTTGTGCTGAAACCCATGAAGGCATTTTTGGGTGGTACACTGGATGTTTCTCAACACTTCATTTTCATGCTATGGGTTTGTCTAAATGGCAAAAATACTCCTCATGAAATGCGAGGAGAATATGAGCTGTCTTAATGGCGTCCCACATTGTTTTGCAGAAGGAGGGTGGCAAAAAATGCCAAAAACTTTGAAGGAAAAGCTTTTGTTGCTTTCCCTGGAGTTTTAAAAAAACAGTGGGGGGGATGAGCATTCCTGCTTGTTGGGACAAGCGATGCAAATTGATTTTCTTTCCCATACAAACGGAAGCAGAAAGCTGATTGGCCAGATGAGTGTGGGGGCTGAGGCTTGCTAACAAGGCAAGAGCCAGAGCTGCTATGTTGGATTTTCACCTTAGCAAGTGAGCACGAAGGTGATAAAACAGAGTGTTGTTTTTTTTCTTTTTTGTAAAGGTGAAATATTGCTCTATCGCATATAGGAAATCGCCACGGTCAGCGTAAGAGGGGCGCTCCAAAAAAGCTTCAGGACTCCCTGAAACAACACCTCAGGCTCGGCCAAATTGATCACCAACAATGGTCCGCCCTGGCCTCACATCGGGAGGCATGGAGACACACTACCCACAATGCTGCAGCCTTATTTGAGAACTCACATGAACAAGTCTTGAAGAGAAACGACAACGCAGAAAAAATCAAAATCCGGTAACATCACCCAAGGAAACCTTCTACTGGGTTTTCTGCAACCGGACTTGTTTATCTCAGATTGGCCTTTTTAGTCATCAGCGCACTTGCAGAAAGCGCGGGATGAGTCCTTCCTGAATCTTTGTTTGCGAAGAGAAGCCAGAGCATATAGGAAATAGTTTTTTAAAAGTTCAGCGGTGGCAAATTGAGATAAGTAAAAACATGAGTAATTCACTCATGGCTGCCATCTTGACCTGCAGGCATGCAAGGCTTATGTCTGCAAAAAAAACATTAAGACAAATCTTACAGCTGCTGTGAATTGCCATTACTAGGGAGCAATTCACTTCTTTTTCTTTTTCTTTTTTTTTAGACAAGCCCTATGTAATTGTGGCACATTGATACCACTTTAAATACTATGGGCATTTCATGCTATAGTTATAACACTATGATTTCACTTTAACTGTCATAATTCCATCCTGTGGAATCCTGGGATTTGCAGTTTAGGGAGAGGTAATTAGAATTCTCAGATAGAGAGCTCTAGTCCCTCCCCAACTACAAATCACATGGTTCCACAGGATGCAATCAAATGGAATCTTAGTGCTATAAATTTGTAGTTTTGTAAGGTATTTAGAATTCTCTGCAGAGATTTCTAGTGCCTCACTACACTACAGTTCCCAGCATTCTGTAGGATGAAGCCATGGCAATTAAAGTGGTATGCACGTGTTCTAATTGTGTAGTGCAAAACAGATCTTTTGATAAAACTTGTTCAGTTCTCCCCATCCTTATGTCTACATAAAAAGTAGTTTCACTAAAGCCAGTAGAGTTTCTTCCAAGTAAACATATGGCCATATGATTGCAATCATGCAGTGCAATCCTAAATATATTGAACAGAAGTTATGTCTCAATGCAGTCAATCAGATTTACTCCCTTAGTAAGAGAGTTCAGGATTGCATCTGCAGTTCTCATTAAATACATCTGCTTTCATAATCATTTTTGGTCATATTGGGTTAATAATTTAATTTAAAAAGTAAAAACGTTTTAATTACGAAATAGCCTATTTCTCTTTCTCAGACTCTGCCTCTTCTCCAAATGGTATAATCTAGTTACTTTCCATCTGCTAAACAATGCTACGGAAGTGTCAGCTATCTCTCCCTCTCTTTATGTTGTCCAAATTAGGATCTAAAAAAGGAATAATGGCAGCTTTCCTTCCTCTGCATCTTTTAAATCCAGGTAAACTCACTGCCTTATGCTATAAGATAATAACACCTTATTTTTATTTCAACACGAATATCCATCCTTTAAAATCAATGTGATATGCCCACATCACATTTCATTTGTGAGTTTATGCAGTCCTCAAACAATCACCCAATAACTGATGAGGTGAAGTGGGGGAAGGGGGTATTTGTTAAGGCCTGCTGGACCACATATGAAAATTTACAATGAAGTCAGAGCTGTCTGGTTTTAATTCCCTCCCCCCTTTTGTATGAGTCTTCAATAAAACATCACAGCCCATGGAGGAAAAGAAAAATTGAAAACAGGCAACTTCTGCTACATTGTCCACTTCACATGCAACCAAACAGACGGCACAGACATACAAGGAAACTCCATCTTTTTCCCATAAGCCTGCAAAAAAAGAATTCTTAATGGGCATGAATTCCAAGCCGCTCTTGATATGTGAAATCTATCATTTAAATATTACACTACAAGAAGGAATTAAGATTTCCACTCAAATTCCTGCTATTAGAACAAAATAGGGCTTGTTCTTTGTGCTGAATCTTGTTTTCTACAGTTGGTATAGTGTCCATCCTGTGAGAGTGTGACTCAGAATCGGCTCATAAATGCTAAATAAATATATAAATAAAAGCATTAAAAAAAATCAGTGGGTGACAACACTGAAATTACTGTGTGGATTCCCTCAGTGATATAAGATCAGGAATACCATGAATACTTTCCAGTAGTGCACAACTGTGCCTATTAAGATGGTACATAATTCCCGTGATATTTAGCCAGATGGGTATTCTTGGCAAGAATAAATAACTGTGGTTATATATTGATGGTCTAACCTTTCAGACATTGGCTCTCTGTTTATGAAGTCTCTGTTGAAATAGCATCTAGCAGTGTCATTTTGGACTGTTTTGGAAAATTGAAAATTTGAAGGGTGTAGATCTTTTACTGGAGCCAGTATGCCATTGTGGTCTGAGTGTTGGACTATGGCTCTTGAGGTCAGGGTTCAAATCCTTGCTCAGCCATGAAAACCCACTGGGTTATCTTGGGCAAGTCATACACTCTCAGCCCTCAGAAAACACTGTGATAGGTTCGCCGTAAGTCAGAAATGATTTGAAGGCACACAACAACAACAACAACTTTGTTCTTGGAAATTTTTCAAAATTTCTTGATGAGGTTCCTGTTATTAACCTGCTGTGGGATTTCATGTTTAACACAAGTAGGGGTGCTAGATCTCACGGCTTGGCCCTGAGTCTCTAGTTTTCATGGGTCATTTACAGGTGGAAGATAAAGGTTCTAATTTTCCAGGGTTTTTTGGGGGGGGGGGTCTCATCTCCAGGCAAGAGGAAAGGGCTGTGTGCAAATCTCCAGCTCAACTAGGGAGATTATCAGACGGGAACAAAAAAAAAGCATTCCCGTCCCACAATCTCCTTTCCCACGCCTCTCCTGGCACAAGAACAAAAACTTTCTAACTGATCTGAACCGTTCTTGTGCCGGGAAGCCCAGGAAGTGAAAGGAGCTCTAGAGCTCCTTTCATGTCCTGGTTTGTAATCCTGGCTCCTGCTCTTGAGTGAAGAGGAGAGCCGGCGATTTAAAGGGACAGCCTGGGGACAATGGGGGGAGGATCAAGGGGCAATTGGGGGAGGGCAATCAGGCTGGTGATCGGGAGGCAGGGAGGGCTGGCGACCAGGGGGCAGGGAGGGCTGGTGATCGGGGCAGAGAGGGAGATTGGGCTGGTGATCGGGAGGGCAGGGAGGGCTAGTGATCAGGGGGGCAGGGAGGGCTGGCGATCGGGGGCACAGGGAGGGCCATCAGGGGGCAGGGAGGGCCATTGGGCTGGCGATCGGGGGCAGGGAGTGCGATTGGGCTGGCGATCAGGGGCAGGGAGGGAGATCGGGCTGGTGATCGGGGGGGCAGAGGGGGCAATCGGGTTGGCAATCAGGGGGGCAGGGAGGGCTATTAGGCTGGCCATTGGAAGGGCAATCTGGGTGGCAGCAGCAGGGGCCTGTCATAAGGGAGGCATCCGGAAGTGTTTTGACACTCCGGAACTTCCAATAACGCTGGCATCCCACCAGCATAATGGGCACCTTTTCACATGCCTGTCATTCTGGTACAGAAATGGAATGATGGATCTATTAACAGCTTAAACCGTGAATAAAAAATAAACAAACGGGGGCAGCACTGGAGCAGAATGAGAGCAGAACGGACAGGGAGGATGTTATCTGAAAGGGAAAGCCTTTCCCAATACTGTGGCTTCCCTGTCCCGCTTTATTAGCCACATCTGATAATCTCCTAGGAAAGCAATTTTCCTAATTGAGCAATTTCCAAGGCTTAGTAGATTGTTTCTGCAATTTGCAAAGACTCTCAAGGGACAAGGGGGTTATGTATTTACTTAGTTATATTTCTTCTTTGTTCCCATTTATTGTGGCTGGGCTCAGGGCTCACCCTCCACTGAAATAAGTCCCTTATTTTACCTTGATCTGGGAAAACCCCCTTTAGCTAAGATTTCTGTCTTACTTCCCAAATAGGAAAATAGTCATTCATTCTCTCTCTCTCTCTCTCTCTCTCTCTCTCTCTCTCTCTCTCTCTCCCTGTGAATGATAGGTTGTGAGCAACTGTAGCTGGTACTTAATGCACAATGACATCACAGGAGCTGTCCCAAGGTCTTAGGTTTTGGCCCAGAAATCTCAGGGCCTGAGGCAACCCTAAACACCAGTATGTGTTGGTATCATCTGTTGTTTACTTGGGTTGATGTGGAGAGAGAGCAGTCAACCAGCAAAAGGCTGAGTGAAAATTATGTGGAACATAGGAAACTGCCTTATAATGAATGTACACATTGATTGGCAGCAGCTTTTCAGGATTTCTGACAGGAGTCACTGGAGATGCCAAAGAATCTGAGACATTTTGTACACAAAACATGCACTCTTGTGTAAGAGTAAGGCTCCTCCCACTCATGTACAGTACACAAGTGATTAAACAGAGGCTACGGCATCATAGGAATTTTGTACTTGCTGACCTAGGTAAAAAGAAATGTTCGAAATACTAGGACAGAGATTCCAAATATTTCAATTAATTGAACTTACCCAAAACTTTGTATATTATTCATCTTTGCTGGACTAAATATAAATCCACAAATATCCAACATTTCCTATGTAATATTTCACAGTAACTCCTTGAGATTTAGACCTTTCTTCTGCAAGTGGAACTATAACATAAGGCTGCTTCTGGAAACACTACTCCGGTGGTGAGTTCTCTCCATCCTGCTTAAAATAACTAAACCCAGATCTTCCCAACCTGGGGCTCTCCAGCTGAGTTCGACTACAACTCATCATCTTCAGCAAGAACGGTCCATGTCCCTGCTGGACGCAAACAGTGCTGCCAGGTTATGACTATCCCAGCTCTTGAGATTTGAGGGCTAGAACCTGAGGTCTGAAGATGACCCTTTGTGATGTCAGAAGAAATGGGCCTTGGTGAAGTTACAGGTTACCTTGGTGATGTAACTGATGTTACAAGTGGCAGCCCCTGGTGTTGCCATTAATGATGGCATATTAATCATCCATCACTGTTCAGAAAGTATTCCATTCAATTTCTTAAAACAAAACAAAACAAAACAAAACACCCTCACACCAAACCTATGTAATGAGGAAGATATCTATACGCACACTTTTCAAGACAGTGCTCTCACCCTGAAATTCTACCACCCCACCCTGAGAAGAGGGGCTTGGTCCTGAGATCTGGGAACCCTAGCTGCAGTCCAACACTTCTGGGGGGCACCATGTTGGGGAAAGTTGATTTAACTCACAGCCTGAAGTCATTACATTCACCATGCTCTTGCCCCTGGCAAAGGTTCTCTCAGTGCTCCTTCAGTAGGAAAACATTCAACATCATGAAATCAGTACCAAAAGTAAGTTGACCTTCACATTAATGATAGATGAGCAAATTTCATACAGGGTGGCTGTGTCGATAATGCATGTTGCTCCATGGACTTTATCAGATATGGCAAATATGGTGTCATAACAACGCTTAATGATCACGAAAAGGGCATGCATACCATATGACATCCTTTCATGATCATGTACTATCAAAAAGCTGTTCTATTTTATTGACAGCCCAAGCCATCAATAGATCTTCCCTGGTGCTTTGTTGCCGGCATTGCTGGCGTTTGAATCCTCACACCATTCTGCTCATGTGAATACGGTGTCAATGACAGAACATTTCCGGGTGAGATTATGGCAGACAAGTAGGGGACACTCTTTTTATAAAACCCCCACCCCAGTTTCCTTGTAATTTTTAAAGTGTGTTTCTGTGCTTGTGTCTATGTTTTATGCATTTGTCTTCTTTAACTTTTTGAATTTGCTGCACTCGTGTCTTCTTGTGAGAATTGGTGAGATCTCAACCCCAGAAGTAAACAGAGCTCTGTTCATGCTCCATTTATGCCAGGGATGCCTCATTGCCACTGCTCAAGGTAGGTCTGGTGGCGGGGAGGGTCTTTTGCTGGCATAAAAACACCACAGACTATGCCGGCAAAAGACCATTAATGGGGGATAATCTGATAAAGTCCATCATTCTTCATTATTTATTTATCTAAGTGCCTGCAATGATTACTCTGGGGATTTTAGGTGGGACCATCTATCTTCTAGAGACAGCATGGGAAGAAGAATCCATTGTTGTTGTTGTTGCATTGTGACTGTTTAAGATGGAAGTTGTAACCAGAGTTTTCTTTGCCTCCTTGGTTTTTCCTACTTTAATAAACAGTTGTCACTGTCTCAAAGACACCGCTTCTGTTTTAAGTTGAAATCAGAAAACAAAACAAAGAAGCTCTGTTGTAACAGTGTGCTGGTCTTCCATACTAATCTCCGTGGTCATCAAGAGATTAGCTAGTGCAGAGATCAGGGCCTCCTTTTTCTGGTGAACAATCTCCACAGAGCTATTCACCTTGCACCACTTCTATGTGCCTCCCACTGGCTAAGCACTTTCTACCCCAGTGGGCATTTTAAAATTGCATTGCTGTTAATTCCCCCCCCCCATTGTCATCTGTCCTTATTGTTTTATAAGCTAATTTGATTGACCCCCTTCCCTTTAGTTTATTTCTATGTATAGCCCCTAGAGGAAACATCGGAAAGATGACTTTACATAAAATGTAAAGGCCATTGGCTATATACAATAAAGTTTACGACATGACTAAAATTCTTTTAGAAATTAGGATCACTGATTAAACAGACGGAGTACTCCCCCCCCACCACACACATACCTCATCCATGCACACACACAGTAAGATGAGTGAATGGCAGGCTGCTAGGGTTTAAAAATCAAACATGTTTCCGCCTTGTTTAGTGGTGGATGCTGTTAAGAGACTGCTCTTATTGTCTGACGTAAGCAGGATTTTCTTTTCTTGCATTGTCTATGCAAAAGTTCCCCCTCCTCCCCCCTCCCCATTATAACTTCTCCTGTGGGGGTAGATCTGGTTATGTTTTCCATGAGGAGAAGGAGGTAAAACAGATTTTTGTCTTTGAATTTTTATAGCCATATGCTCCACATTCTTTTTTTTTTTCCAGATTTTTTTTTAATATCTTGGGTGTGCCTGACTCAGGCTTGAGCCCTGTGAACAATAAAAGGGGAACTGCTTATAAGGGCTCTACTTGCCTGGAGCAGCGTAAATCAGACACATCTTGGTAGATAATAATGTTAAATGCTAATCGTTCTTTGCTGAGAAGAAAATCTCTCTTTGTTGTTCTTTTTGAAGTCTGGTAGTGGGGAGAAACAGGGACTTTTGAGACTGGTTTAGCAAAGCCCCGACATATTGTAAATTTGACGGGTGCCTTGTCTACTAGATCTCCCTGCTCAATGTTAAATAGGCCCTCTTTAGTTGATCCATCTTTAGAATGTGTCTGATATTTTTCAACAGACTGTCACGCTCCCCCTCCCACCTGCCGGCCCGCTTTCTCTCAAGTGCTGTCAACAGGTCTTGAACACAGCTGTTGAGCAAAAGATCTTTCTCAGATCTGCTACCTGAGAGGCTGAGGGTCTGAATGTGTGGTTGCACGTCCTATTTTCACTAAAGATGAAGGCCATTGTAAAATGTTTAGAGCAGGAGGGCTGACTGGGAGCCTTGCTCAATCCAAACATATATTTTCCTTTCCAAGACAAGCTTTTAAAGAAACTAGACCTGCGGCTTTGCAGTAAAAACCAGTTGTGGATAGTGCTGACTGGCTGGTATCCATGTTGTCACCAAGAATCCTATTCCAATTCAGAGTTATTATTTTTTTTTTTTAAAAAAAGAAGCTTATTTGTTTTAAAAAAGAAAGAACAAGGGCGTAAATGAATAAATGAAGATGATATATGTTTTTTGCTCTTTTATGTCCTGAAATTATTTTTCAATAAATCAATAAATACTGGGGGTGCTTTACTGATTTCAATCAATAAATAATGGGATGCTATTTTAAAGAATGCGGGTACCTTAAGAACATAAGAAAATCCATTTTGGGCCAGACTGAAGATGGGTCTAGTAGTTAAACATCCCACATAGTGGGCCAGTCAGTGGCCTAGGGTAAGTCTGTCAGCAGGCTATGAAAGCAAGGCATACTGGAAGTAATATATAGTCGGACCACCGTATCTGTGGGAGCTCAGTTCTCCGACTACCACAGATACCGGAAACCCTATTTTTAAATGGACTTCTTGTAAAAACATAGTTTTATAGAGTTGCATTGGAGGACCTAGAAGATGCCTAGAGAGGATGCCTCTCTAGGCATTTTCCAGTGTGACTCTATGGAATGTGTCCCAATTTTGTGTCTGGAAATAACTGAAACCACAGATACTGGTTTCGCAGATATGTGGGTCTGACTGTTTAGTCAGCCTAACTGAAGCACAGAAAAAGGAATGTTGTCTGTCTGCTCAACATCACCTCCATAGCTGTTTTTCTTTCTATAGGGGAACATATATTCCTCATGTCAGGAATTTAGGGTAGATTATGCTCTCATTGCATTATAGTCCTTCCTTAACAATTCTATACACCTCCTCAAGATTGGCCCAAGACATCTTGCTGTGTGAGACAAAGAACATCCCAGCTACAAAAATCAACTGATGGTTGATTCTTATTCCTTGGTAATGGGAGAGCATCTTCTCTCTTACGTGAGGGATACAGACTAGTTTAATGTCTAGACATCAGGCAGGCAGTGACTAGCAACCAGCTAGGTAGTGATGGCTGGTGGCTTCCATGTCCATGGGACAGTGAGTCTGCTCTGTGTTTTAGTCTGAACGTTAAAAAAGCTATCCAAGATACTGAACAAAATCCCTAAACTACAGTGGTATCCACCTGGGTTTGGTTCCAGGACCCCCCGGGGCTGAATTTTGCAGTGGCTCCGGAGGGATGGAAAGAAAATTGCTATCGCTGGTTGGAAAAAGTGAAGGAGAGGGTGGCCCACTGGCAGAGATGGAAGCTGACCATTTATCAGAGAGCCGCTTTTGTAAATACCTACCTGCTTCCGGTGGCAGCCAACTTGGCGGCTGTTTTCCTGCCTCCAGATTCAGTGATTAAAGAACCTGATTGGGTTCTCTTCAAGTTCCTTTGGGGAATGGCCACATTCCCCCTGGCAAGAGCAGTGGCTTATGGGCAGGTAGAACAAGGGGGCCTGGACTTCCCAGCCCTGGGACCTAAGTTCATCGCCATCTTTTCTGCCCAAAATTTTGGGAAAGTTTCTCTGTTGCAAAAGGGTCAGATTCAACCTCAGGCTTGGCTAGTTTTGTTTGTGAGTGCTGGATGGGGACTAGATGGGGAAAGACTTGGTGGGAGGAAGGCTCATTAAGTTTTAGGTTTTCTTTGCCTGAAAAATTGAAAGCGCCAGATTATTTGAGAGACTTTGTTTTTTACATAAAGAAATATAGAATTCATGTTGAGGAGTTGAAGGGGGAAGACAGACCAGGTCAGAGCAACAAGAGAAGTTTGTACAGGAAAATAGTAGAGGAGATTTACGTTAACCCGTGTTTGCAAAAGCGTCAGGCCAAACTAGATTTATCAGAGTACCTAAATCACCAGACTAACCCAATTGAGTATTTCATGGACAAAAGGGTCCCCAAAAAGTTGTGGGACTTGAGGTGGAAACTTTACCATCAGGTTCTTAATCTGAGGGGAAAGAGACCATGGACTGCAGAGGATGAGCAGACTTGTCCTCGTTTGAAATGTAAAAAGGCCGAGTGGCGTGGCACAAAAGGAATCGATCAGACATTTTGTCCAGGACTGCCCGAGTGCCCGGGAAACATGGGAGGAGGCGGCCCGGGTCCTGGATTGGCCAGATTTGGCACAGCAGGCTTGGGAGACAATACTTTCGGCGACTGAACCTCCAGAGGGTGTCAAGGGACCCAGAAAGGCAGTGGGCCAAAAGAGGAAGAGGAAGGAGTCTGGTTCTGTGGCTGAGAGTTTTTGGAAAGTGCCCTGGTCCACGGTGCGCCTGGTCAACCTCTATGTGATGTTAGGGTTAGTTTTCCAAAGACAAAAAGAGGTGAAAAGTCAAAATCTTCAGGATGTAAAAGGCACTGCGTATTATGTGAAGAACGTAATTGAAAATTTAGCTCTGAGTGAAAAAGAGAAATTGCCAAACTATCGTTGGAAAAAGTTTTGGCCGTGGTTTAGTGAGACGACCCCAGCAATAACATAAAATTATATTTTAAATAAATATTTTATTATTATTTTTGCATTTTTGTATTATTTTGTATTATTATTTTTAATTACTCTTTTATTGATTTTTTCATTACCAAATGGGTATAATTGTAATGTGTAAATATAATGTGATAATAGTGTGTTTAGATTAAGGGGAAAAATACATTAGTGTTAGGATAGATTTATTGTTGTATTAGTAAGAAAAGAGGAAAACAATTAGTATTATTTTTGCATTGTTATGGCCTTTTGCGGTCGGGTGTATTTTTTAGTAGAATGGTCTTATTCCAATAAAAATTCCAAAGATTCCAAAATTCCAAAATTCCAGGACCCCCTGTGGATACCAGAATCCGTGGATGCTCAAGACCCATTAAGATGATGCAGTAGGGGAAATGCAACACAGAATAGGTAAAGAAGTAGTTCAGGAATACTTGGCCAGTATAAATGAATTCAAGTCTCCAGGGCTAGATGAATTTCATCCAAGAGTATTAAAAGAACTGGCAGAAGTAATCTCAGAACCACTGTCAATAATCTTTGAGAATACCTGGAGAACAGGAGAGGTCCCAGCAGACTGGAAGAGGGCAAATGTTGTCCCCATCTTTTTTTTTAAAAAAAAAAAAAGTGGGGGGGAAAAGAACCAAATAATTACTGCCCAGTCAGCCTGACATCAATATTGGAAAAGATTCTAGAGCAGATCATTAAACATACAGTCTGTAAGAAAGGAATGCTGTGATCACTAAAAGTCAACATGGATTTCTCAAAAACAAATCATGCCAGACTAATCTTATCTCTTTTTTTGATAGAGTTACCAACTTGATAGATGAAGGGAATGCAGTGGATGTAGTGTATCTTGATTTCAGTAAGGCTTTTGACAAGGTCCCCCATGCTATGCTTGCAAAAAAGTTAGTAACCTGTGGGCTAGACAATGCAACTGTTAGGTGGATTTGTAATTGGTTGACTGACCAAACCCAAAAGGTAGTTACCAATGGCTCCTCTTCATCCTGGAGAGAAGTGACTAGTGGGGTGCCACAGTGTTCTGTCCTGGGCCCAGGGCTAGTCAATATCTTTATCAATGACTTGGATGAGGGAATAGAGGGTATGCTTATCAAGTTTGCAGATGACACCAAATTAGGAGGGGTAGGTAATACCCCAGAGGACAGGATCAGAATCCAAAATGACCTGAACAGATTAGAAAGCTGGGCCAAAACTAACAAAATGAATTTCAACAGGAAGAAATGTAGGATACTACACTTGGGCAGTAAAAATGAAATGCACAGATATAGGATGGGTGACACCTGGCTTGATGACAGTACATGCAAAAGGGATCTAGGAGTCTTAGTGGACCAGAAGCTGAACATGAGTCAGCAGCGTGATGCGGTAGCTAAAAAAGCCAATGTGATTCTAGGCTGCATTAATAGGAGTATAGTGTCTAGATCAAGGGAAGTAATCTCTCTTTCTCTCTCTTTCTCTCTCTCTGGCTTTTCTTCGCAAACGAAGATTCAGGAAGGACTCATCCCATGCTTTCTGCAAGCGCGCTGATGACTAAAAAGGCCAATCTGAGATAAACAAGTCCAGTTGCAGAAAGCACAGCAGAAAGTCTCCTTGGGTGATGTTTCCGGGTTGTGATTCTTTCTGCGTTGTTGTTTCTCTTCAAGACTTGTTTGGCGTGAGTTCTCAAATAAGGCTGCAGCATTGTGGATAGTGTATCTCCATGCCTCCTGATGTGAGGCCATGGCGGGCCATTGTTGGTGATCAATTTGGCCAAGCCTGAGATGTTGTTTCAGCAAGTCCTTATATCGCTTTTTTTTGGAGCGCCCCTCTTACATTGACCTGTGGCGAGTTCACCGTAGAGTACTATTTGGGGGAGGCGATGGTCCTCCATCCTAGAAATGTGCCCTGCCCAGTGCCACTCTATTCTGCTTTGGTCAAATCTCACCTAGAATACTGTGTCCACTTATGGGCACCACAATTCAGGAGGGATATTCAGAAGCTGGAACGTGTCCAGAGGAGGGCAACCAGGGTGGTGGGAGGTCTGGAAGCCATGCCCTATGAGGAGTGACTTAGGGAGCTGGGCATGTTTAGTCTGGAGAAGAGAAAGTTGAGAGATGACATGATAGCCATATTTAAATATTTGAAGGGATGTCATACTGAGGATGGAGCAAGCTTGTTTTCTGCTACTCCGGAGACTAGGACACAGAGCAATGGATTCAAACTATAGGAAAAGAGATTCCACCTAAACATTAGGAAGAATTTCCTGACTGTAAGAGCTGTTTGGAAGTGGAATACACTGCCTCGTAGTGTGGTGGAGTCTCCTTCTTTCGAGGTTTTTAAACAGACGCTGTATGGCCATCTGTTGGGAATGATTTGATTGTGTATTCTTGCATGGCAGGGGGCTGGGCTGGCTGGCCCTTGTGGTCTCTTCCAATTCTATGGAGATTTTCACATGGGGAAAGTAACCCCCGGGGAGATCGGGAGAGGAACGGGGCTGTTCTGGGTCCAGCGCTCCGTTTCACACGCCCCCTTCCTTCTCCCGATCTCCCGTCATCCTCCCTCCATGCTGCTTCCATTTCCCTCCTACTATTTTTTTTACTAATGAAAGTTCTTCATTAGTAAAAAATTGCGAAACATAGCGGGAGGAAAATGGAAGCAGGACGGAGTGAGGATGACGGGAGATCGAGAGAAGGAAGGGGGTGTATGAAATGGAGCGCTGGACCCGGAACAGCCCCATTTCTCTCCCGATCTCCCCGGGGGTTACCTTCCCCATGTGAAAATCTCCTATGATTCTATGGTTCTATGGTTCTATATAATGGCATAGTAAAATGGTGTCCCTTATATAAAATGGCAAAATCAAGGTTTGCTTTTTGGAGGCTTTTAAAAACTATTTTCAAACTGTGGTTGGTTGAATCTGTGGATGGAGGATCTGTGGATATGGAGGACTGATTGTAGTCCATTAAAGTTTGGACTAAAACCTGGAGTGGATTCTCAGCCCCATTACACGGGAGCCACCACCCACCACTGGATGCAGGCCTGGCAATGTGGAACACACAGTCCTAGTCCTCCAACTGAGACAAATGATGCTGAGGGGGTGAGGTTTAGCCACTGCTGCACACTCCACATCACTCTGAGGAGGCCATTTCACTCTCCATGAAGGTAACTTGCCCCTGTTTTTCACCTCTTGAGGTGAATGACCATTAAAATGAAAAGGATGTCTGTAGGTTTGCAATACATTTGCCACTAACTGACCAACCAATTTAATTCCTGGATGAGAGAAAATCACATCTTGCAGTATGAAAATCAAACTTTTATGAACGCTTCTTTATTATATTACCAATGGACCCCTGGATGGGCTCATATACATGGGCCAGGATACACTGGTTCCCCTCTGGTGTATCTTGCTTGCAGATCAGGCCCGTTTCTCCCCCATTCACTCTGTGAAATGGGAGGAAGTCCATATGGGCATGCCAGCCTGTTACTGCAGCCGCTGCCACCGCCATCTCCCTCACTCTCCCGGAAGCTAGGAAGCTGGCCCACAACATGTGACCAAAGCCCCCTACATGTGACCAGCCTTGGTCACATGCTGTGGGACTCCTTCCTGCTGAAGAGCGACAGCAAACTGGCAGTTGCAGCGACAGGCTGGCGAGCCGGAACGAGTTCCCGTGGTCACACAGGACCTGATGCATGTTTTGTTGGCTGAAGTGGATTAAAGCAGGTTTTTTTTTAAAAAAAAATGCTGTAACACTCCTTCCCTGTCTTACAGGCTGCCCTGGGGCAGAACAGGGCAAAAGCCCTGCATCATCCAGACTGCAGGGCTCTAAGACAGGGGGAAGACAAGGTATATTGCCCATGTAGATAAGCCTAATGTTTCAGTGGTATTCCTTCCACCAAGTAGTACAAGAATCCCATTCACTGGTAACTGTTGAACATCTCTCTTTTTTTCTATGCATGTGGACACGCGCCACATTTTTGAATCATAGGAACTGCGTCAGTCATGGTCAAATCTCTGTGTACATTAAGCCTGTAAACAGGAATTCTGTGCTTCATTGTAATAGTATTTGGTGGATATAACGAGACAGCCTTTTTGAGTTTTATTTTAAAGCCTATATATTGTGCTAGGGACTGCTGACCTGTTAGATTTTTAGAACATATAACCTCAGTTTGAAAACATGTACACCATTGGTTTCAGAGCTTGATAAAGTTACTTTTTTGGATAACAGCTTCCAGAATCCCCCAGCCTGCATGGCCACTGGCTGGAGAATTCTGGGACCTATCATCCAGAAAAGTAACTTTTCCAGACTAGGATTTAGTTTTGAGTCAGCTGTGTAATTGTGGAGTTAATGCTTAGTTGTGAACAACACTCAACCAACAGCAAGTGATACAGTGAATTGTGAAGATACTGGTTGAAGATGTAACTTAATTAAATATCAGTATTTTGTGTCTTAACATATTTGGGCTTATTTGAAAAATAGTTCTTGGTTTAACTATTTTATATTATATTAGTTTATGTATTCATTATACGATACTGAATTAAGATGTCTTATCATTTCCCCTTTGGGTTGTATTTTCAAAAACTGAAGTATTACAGCACTGTGGTATGAACTGAACCTGTTTCCGGCCTTTCTTCTGATTACCTCAGCCACTGGTACTCAAGCCCTATCTGTGTGTCCCATCTCTTATTTGCACATCCCTATCCTGGGTCATGGAGCATCATCCTACTACTGCTAAATTATGAATGGCTTCAGTATGTCAATTCTCAGAACTGGAAAAATGTTGCATTTTGGACTATAAATCTCATAGTTCCCCTTCAGAGGGATTCTGGGAGTTGTAGTCCCATAGGTAAATTGTTTGTGCACTGATAATTTTTCTTAAATCTATTGTTCTAAACTCTAGCTGCTGACACAATGCAGAAATACTGTAATGCAGTTTGACACCACTTTAACCATAATGACTCCATCCTATGAAATCCTGGGATTTGTAGTTTGTTGCACCAGTGATCTCTGACAGAGAAGACTAAATATCTCACAAAACTACAGATCCCAGAATTCTATAGCTTTGAGCCATGGCAATTACAGTGGTGTCAAACGGCATTATTTCTGCAGTGTGTCAGCAGCCTTTGTCAGCAATTTAAGTCACCATTTTGTGACTTAAGTTGAATCCGCACTGGTAAAATAATTTGTACTTAACTCAATGCCTATCCTATTGGAACACAAGACATTTCTCTGGATTTGAAGTGAAAGTACTTCTTTTTTTATGGCTGAGTGGTTTAAAGCGGTTTTTAAAAACTCACTTTTTACTCTGCAGATTCCAGGAAAAACTGCATTTTGGGTTTCTTTGGCCATGTTTGTCCAGAAGCTTGATTCCAGATCAGGGTGTCATTGGGGAAATGGGGTGGTTGGTATCGGGGAGGGGGGGAACAGATTGGTGGATGGCATCCTCCATCTAACAAGTGTGTTGTCACCATTTAAAAAAATATTCCGTGTATGTCTGAGATTCTCTGCTTGCTGGGATGTATGTATTACATTTTATTAAATATTTATTATTTTATTAATAAAATAATATCTCCACATCATCGATCTCATGGCTGGGCTCAGCCAGGAAGGTAGTGGCCCCAGGGAGAAGAAGAAAGAGACAGAAAAGAGTGGTGCCTGACTGAGAAGGCAGTGGCAACGGCACTGAGAAGGAGAATGAAACATTTTATTTTTTCTTTCTCCTCCTTGGTGTTGCTGTCCCCTCCCCAGCTGAGCACCACTCATGAAGACTCATGAAGCTGCTCTGAAGTCAAGTGGCTCATGGCCAAAGGTTTCAGGCAGAATGAGGTGCCCAGCCATAAGATCAATGGTGAGGGGGTACATCATGCTACCCCTTAATGTTGATCTCATGGCTGGGCTCAGCTGGGAAAGCAATGGTGGCAGCTGTAAGAAGGAAACCCATGAACCACCCACCCTCCATTCTGTGTGTATGTGTGTGTGTGTGTGTGTGTGTGTGTATGGAGGGGGACTTTATCAGACCACCACCCCCTTAACGTTCTTTTGCCAGCATAAACTGTGTCATTTTCATGCCAGCAAAAGACCCACACACACACAACCTATCTTTTCCAGCGTCAATGAGGCTTCCCTGGCAGTAATGGAGCACAAACAGATCTCTGTTTACTTCTGGGGTTGAAATCTCACAGATTCTCATGAGAAGATGCTAGTGTGGGAAATTCAAAAACAAAATAAAGACACAAAAAGTTCACACAAGCACAAAAACACACTTTAAAAGTCCCAAGTACACGTGGTGTGTGTGTGTGTGTGTCATAAAAAGAGCATCCCCTACCTGGCTGTTGCAATCTCACCCTGAAGTGTTTGCCCATTGACACTGCATTCACATGAGCACAATGACATGAGGATTCAAACACTGGCAATGATGTCAACAAAATGGAATGGGAGATCTATTGATGGCTTGGCCCATCAATAAAAAAGTATGCCTCATTTACAGTACATGATCACGAAAGGACATTGTCGTCTAATATGCATGCCCTTTCATTATCATTAGGCATCATTATGATGCCATATTTGCCTGGTCTGATAAAGTCCAGAGCGGGAAATTCAAAAATAAAAAAAGAAAGAAAGATCAAAAAGTCACATCAAGCACATACACACACTAAAAAAACCCTCCAAGTAACCCGGGGAGGGTAAAAAAAAGTTTGCCACTTAGCTGGATGTCGCGATCTCACCTGCTCAGTCTGGCCATTGTCAGGATAAGTACAAGATTTAAATAGCCCGAGGTTTCCCACTTTCTTTCTCATCTCAGGTGCTTTATTTTTTAACTGCAATCAAGTTGACTTCAAATTATGGCAGCCCTATGGATGACAGACCTCCAAGTCACTCTGTCATCAACAGCCCTGCTCAGGTCTTGCAGGCTCAGGGCTGTGGTTCCCTGATTGAGTCTGTCCATCTGTAATGTGGTCTTCCTCTTTTCCTAATGCCTTTTACCTTAATTAGCATTATTGTCCTTTCTAGTGAGCCATGTCTTCTCGTGATATGGCCAAAGTATGACAGTCTCAATTTAGTCATCTTAGCAGTTTGAATGCTTCAGACTGATCTAGAGATCTGGGCATTAAGTAGGGAAAGGCAGAGAGTGTGTCTCCAGCATGACCACATAAAGAAAATGTCAAGCGAGTGTTTCCTTATATAGGGGAGGAGGGAGCTCATTTGTGGTCATTGACAGCTTTGTTGTATAATCTGGAGATATATTCTATCAGAACGGTCCAGTTACAGAACTTAAAAAGTTCTAAGATGCCACAAAACTGAAAGTGAAAGATAAGAACAGAATTCAGAAGGATCTTGAGAAACTAGAAAATTGGGCTCAAAATAATAGAATGAAATTCAACAGAGACAAATTTAAAATTCTACATTTAGGCTACAAAAAGCAAATGCACAGTTATAGGATGGGGGATACTTGGCTTAGCAGCAGTATATGTGAAAAAGACCTTGGGATTATTGTTGATCATAAATCGAACATGACTCAACGGTGGTGGAGCAAAGAAAGTGACTTGTATTTTTGCCTGCATTAATAGAACTGTAGTTTCCAAGAGAAAGGAAGCAATAGTCCCACTATATTCTGCATTAGTCAGACCTTATCGGGAGTACTGTGCTCCATTTTTGGCACCTCGTTTTAGGAAGGATATAAACAAGTTGGAGCAGGTTCAGAGAAGTGCAACAAGGAAAATAAGAGGTAGGGAGAACAAACCACATGAGGAAAGATTGAAGGAGCTGGTGAAGAGAAGTCTGAGGGATGACATGACTGAATTCTTTAAATATCTAAAGAGAGCTTTAGAAAGGAGGGTGCAAGTTTGTTCTTTGCTGCCCCAGAGGGCAGGACCAGGTCTAATGGTTCTAAGTTACATGAGGGTAGATTTCAATTGAATATTAGAATGGACTTATTGACAGTAAGAGCTGTTCAACAATGGAACCAATTACTTAGAGAGGTCATGAGATCTCTTTTTCTGGACATCTTCAAAAAGAGGCTAGACAGCTACCTGCTGGGGATGCTTTAACTGGTTTTATTTATTGAGCAGTGTGTTGGACTTGATAGGCTATGGGGCCTCTTTCAATTCTATGATTGCATGAGTCTGTTTTTAAATTGTGTAATCAGTTATCTCCTCTCCATTGCTCTTTGTTTTGTGTTAGCAGCCCATCATGAAAGAACTGTGGTGATGAGCGGGTATTTTTGGTTGTTATCTGAGTTAGCCTGTCTCTTTTAATTTCCTTTTGTTTTGTTGAATAGCCTAACTTAATCTTCTGTTTATTTTTGTTGTTGTTAATTTGTCTGTTGAGTGAGCCTGTTCTAGATAGTGAAACTTGCTCTTCATCTAGTTGTTATTGTTATTATTCAAGTATTAGATAGAAATAACCTCAGAAAAGAAGTGACCACATAATCTGAGTGCCCACAGAAAAAGCACAGCATTGTCTGGGACCACTTTGAGATAGGAGCAGATCCCAGGATTTCTAGCTATCTTCACTATAAGCAGCAAATGAGCAGAAATGCTGTTAACTTTAAGATGTGGCACCAAGCAGCCTTGTCTAGTGGAGACAGAAGAAAAGTTTAAGCAGCCAGGCAACAGGGGAAAGGCTCAAGGTCAAGAACAAACTATGATGGTAGCAGCACCTCTCAGTCCCCCGCTCCCGCTCCACATCATAAACCTTAGTCAGACAACTCTGGAAGAAATGGGATAGGGAACCAAGTGGAACCATGAGAGGAAAATTTCAAACACCAGCCCGCTAAATGCCTTAAAGGGGAAAAGGGAGATTATTGGGGGAAGTTCAATTGAACTGCTGGCAACATATAGAATATAACTCATCACTCCCTACCCTCTACCTTATGTTGCATCATTGAATCTCATCAGTTGGTATGCTGATGCAATAAAGCAAAAAAGGACCCTTTTTTCCAGTATGCTGTCATTTCATTCTCATTCTCATCATTATGCATCTTAGAACTTTATTAGACAAGCCCCTTAAAACATTCTTTTGCTGCCATAAAAATCCATTTTTATGCTAGCAAAAGAATGCCCCCACCACACTTACCTTCTCTCCCTGCAAAGGTTTCCCCAGCAATGAAGAGAAAGTGAACAGAGAGCTCTGTTCACTTCCTCATTCAAAATCCCACAGATTCTCATGAGAAGATGCTCGTATGGGAAATTCAAAACAAAAAAACAAAAACAAAATAAAAATAACACAGAAAAAGTTACACAAAGCACAGGAACACAATTTAAAAGTTCCAAGTAACCCAGAGAGGGTCATAAAAAGGGTGTCACTTACCTGGATGTCATGATCTCACTCAGAAGTGTTCTGGCTGGACTGGCCATTGACACTGCGTTCACGTGAGTACAATGGCGTGAAGTTTCAAATGCTGGCAATGCTGGCACTAAAGTGCCACGGGGATCAATTGACAGCTTCAGCCATCAATTAAAAAGTACAGGGTTTTGCCAGGACATAAACATGAAAGGGTGACATCGTGTCATACGCGTGCCCTTTCGCATTTATGTGGCATTGTTATGATGCCATATTTAGTGTATCTGATAAAGTCCATCGTTAAATTGTTATTGGCAGACTTATGCTGTAGGGAACAGGGCCAGGGCAAAACCAGAATGAAATGCATTGCCAAGATTAAGTAACCAGCAACAGCTTTTAAACATTGTTCTTTTAGTTTGAAAAAACAGTACATTTTACACAGGCACAAAACCCTGTAGAGTCTAACATTGGCCTGCTTTAACCCCCTCTTTAGGGTCTACCCTGTCTTCAAATTTTATGTGGATATGGGGAAAAAGAAGATGCATAGCCTTTTTGATTTTCCAACATGAATCAGTGGGAGAGAACTGGAGACCTGGATTCCCAATTCTCAATTTGGATTTTGGGTCTGGATTGAAATATGTTGGGTTCTGATTAATATCATCCAAATCACTGAATCAGGCTCTAAACTGAAGAAGGTGCTCATGCACAGTCCTAAAAGAGCTGTGCATGACTCTAGAAATCAACTCAAATCACACTGTGCTCTTTGTCAGTACGGTTTCCACTTGTTCAAACATTTATATTTCAGTCATTTCAGACAAACGCAGTATAATCCAATACAATGCATTACTAATTAAATTTCTTCAACATGTAATTAACACATCACAAAATCATAAATTAAAAAAAACTTGTGTATTAGTTTATCAGCTGGGAGTCTAAACAATCACATGTAATTAATTACTAATCAATTGAAGCACTTCTCTTCATGGATTTATTTGAATTTCCATGCAAATATATAGAGACAATATGATTGAATAAACCTAACCTTCAACATTTTTTAAAAAGTGACAGGCAATTCTGTTAATTATAAAACATTCAGCCATTACTAATTAGCAGGACTCAATCATTTAAAATAAAATGATAATTAATTTTAAATTCTGCCAAGATTAAAACTTCAGAGTCTTCAAGCCAAATTATAAATTACAAAGTCCTGTTGCAAAATGGGGCAGAATAGGATGGAGGTATCCCATGCTATTAAAAGGCTTAGCATATTAATAGCTTTTTTACGTTATCAACTGTTCAGCTGCAGGATTCTGTCACAAGGAAGAAAAGACTTCTTACCCCAACAGGAAGCACTGGCAAAGCAAAAGTGACATTAATTCCCAGTCAAATGAAGCCTCTCTTGTTTTGAGAGGTACCAGACATGAAAACACTTGCCTATTCATGCACAAATGTTTGTGGAGAATTTGTCATAATTTCAGAAACTCTTTAATTTTGGACCAGCTTTTGTTTTGTTTTCCCAGGTGTGTATATGTTTAATTCATATAAAGCATCATAGTCATAGTATTCATGTTACAGTAGTGCTCTGATCACAAAGTGTCACCTCCAGCAAAAATCCAAGTGCGGAGTTTTCACTACGCATCTATCATGCCTTTTCTCAATTTGCTCATTTATAATCAGTCTAACCCAGGCTTTACGTTTGACACCACATTAAAGCAGCCACAACAAAATTAGGCAGGATCCATTTGCTTTTGTGGTTGTGGTTGTTGTTAAAAAGAGTTTAAATTTCACATAAGAAAGATTCAGTGTTTGCTTTCCTTTTTCTCTTGCAGAGCTGTCATTCTAAATTTGGTGGGCAGGGGTGTCTTTGGACTGGGGAAATCTTGATCCTTTGCTAATTTTGTTTGTACACACATTATTTGCAGACTTTCTCCTAGCCGGCCTTGTACACTTTATATTGTCAGTTATTCCACCCACCCACCCTTTGAGTTTTCAAAAGAAAGGAAATAACCATTTAAGGAACATAATCTCTTCTGTAACAAAAGAGAGAAAATCAGGTTTAAATGAGGCAGAGTTCATCAAAGAGGCTTGTAATCCCTATTATGTCTGAGTATTCCTCCCATCAATTCACAAAATGTACTTTTATAAACCCTCTTCCAAAAAATCATTTTTCATCCTTATTTTTCATTCATTCGTCATGTTAGTGTAACATAGATCCTAGTTAAGGTAATATAGAAGTTAAATTAGACCTGATGTTTGACTTACTAATATATTAATCTTAAAATATTATATATCTTTTCCCCTTGCATTTTTGTCTGAGACAAATGAATGTACTGTATTTCATGTAGTATTTCCCATAGTGTTAAGACTGATTTTGTTTTATTGAGTTTAGTTATATACACAAATTTTAAAATTCATAAGAGAAGTATATGCCACTGATCAAGAAGAAGCTGCAAATTAACAACAACAACAAAAAAAAACTCTGCAAGATTTGAGTATTTCAGTTCTGTATTATTTTGCTTAAGTCTTTGGATGAAAACTAGGAAATTGGATTAATATGCAATTCTGCAACTTCAGTGTGATATTTCTGGTTTAATTTTCATCAGACCAAACTGATCCATTGTAAAATCTTAATTATCATTTATGAACTTTCTCTTAATATCTCCAAGTGGTTCTGGGACAGCTTATTAATCTAAAACTACTTTTTCTTATTTTTTGTTAATATTTAACTTCAGAAAAGAACAAAATTATGCAACATAGAACTATCCAGCTGTAATAATATCCAAGTGAACAACTATACAGTTGGCCCTCCTTATCCATGGGTTCTGTATCCACAGATTCAACCAATCATGGCTCAATAATATTTGAGGGGAAATTTCCCAAAAGCAAACCTTGTTGTTCACCATTTTATAGAAGGGATGACATTTTACCACACCATTGTATATAATGGGACTTGAGCACCCACTGATTTTGGTAACAGCGGGGGGTCCTGGAACCAAACCCCAGTGGATACTGAGGGTGCACTGTATAAGGGTATAACTTTCCAAGTGTCCAAATCTGCTCTGCAGCAGTGCTTCTTAAGCTTTCTGCTGTGGGGGACCAGCACAATTTTATTCTCCAGTGTGTTAAGAACTGGCACCATATTTATGCCCATGGGCTACAACTGTTTCCTTCCTGGAACCTCACTGTGGATCAGCAGCCAACACTTCACAGCCTACCACTACCACTGGTCCACAGACCATCACTTTGAGTATCACCAGACTTTGAGTATCTTTGAGATACTTTGAGACTTTTGGGTCAGTTACCTGGCAGTTTTTATTGCGATAGTTTGCACATTAGCGTATTTTCACACCAGTGCTGCATAGTTTACATGATTTAGTGCAAAATTCATTGATTTGGTTAGTTTTCGCCTTTGTAGTTCACACAGACAAAGGTGCGGGGCGTGACCTCCTAAGTACAGAGAAGGGGAGGGAGGGAAGGAGGGAGTCTTTCAGTCATGGAGGAGCCCAGGAGGAAGGAGGGATGGTCTTGGGGGGGGGAATGGCACATAACACACACACACAAATGTGATCACAGCAGGGTGAGGGAGCAAACGCCCAGTGGAGCAGATAAGAGGCTGGGAAGCTGAGAGGGAGGGAGGGAAAGAGAGAGAGAGACCTGGCACCTTTCCTTCCCTCTTCTTCCCAAACAGAGAAGGGCAGGGAGGGAGGGAAGGAAGGAAGGAAGGAAGGAAGGAAGGAGTCTTTCAGCCACGGAGGAGCCGGAGGAAGGAGCGATGGTCTTGGGGGGGAATGACACACACACACACACACACACACACGATCACAGCAGGGCAAGGGAGGAACTCCTGGTGGAGCAGATTGCTATTCATTCTCTCTCTCTCTCTCACACACACACACACATGCACAATCACAGCGGGGCAAGGGAGCAAACAGCCGGTGGGGCAGATCACTACTCAGTCTCTCTCTCTCTCTCTCTCTCTCTCACACACACACATGCACGATCACAGCGGGGCAAGGGAGCAAACAGCCAGTGGGGCAGATCACTACTCAATCTCTCTCTCTCTCTCTCTCTCTCTCTCTCTCTCTCACACACACACACACACACACACACAATACACACACAGAGAAACAGTTCAGCCAAGCAGGCCGGGAGGCAGACAACTGAGTTTGAGGCTCCCCTCGCATCTCTTGAAAGTCTGCCCCCTCCGCATTCACTCCAACCAATCATGGCTCAGCTCTGCTGTGGCTGTTTCAGGAAGATTGCTGGCAGTTCCCACAGACTTTTGCGAAATGGTAGTTCACACAATTGATAGTGTTCTAAGTTGCACAACTTTTAAAAAAAGTTGGGGAAAGTTGCAAAAGCCTGTATTACGCTACTTTTGTGTTTTTTAGCTCCCCCCCCTTCTGAATGAAGGGACTTTGTGGTACGATGTATGGAAACCATAATTCTTCACTGACTTATTTTGCTGTGTAAACGACCCCTTTGAGATACTATGGGTCCATCTATATGATTAAAAAAAATCCGTTTGAGGGGTAAAAAATACAAATAGGCAGTCGTTCTTATGCATACGATCCGCCTACACAATTTTTAACCCCCCTTGACTCCATATGTGACTCCGTATGACCCCCCCCCTTCCCCAGCTGGCTAGAGCGAGCAAGCCAAGCAGCAGTTTTAAATCTCCCACCGCTTTTTTTTTATTTTTAATTTTAAAAAGGTACCTGCTTTGCAGACATTCAGTTTCCCCTATTTACAAAGTAAAATAAATATATATATATAAATATATATATAAAATTCACGGACTTACCGGACTCTCGCTTAGCTGGGAATCCAACATGGCGGGTGCTCCCAATTCCCCTCCTTGCTAGCCCTGCCCCCTCTACTCAGCCAGCCAATCAGATTACACTGCCTGTTCATATGTGTGCGAACAGGGCGTACAGACCACCAGCCATTCAAATGGCTGTACGGATTTTATGTCGAGATCCACTACTCCTTCCAAACGCCGAATACATGTAGTTTACAGGGGATTCGCTAGCCCTCCTTCTGACTGACACATATGAATCCGAATGGCCATGTGTATGGAAGAGCGATCTTCTGAACGGCGTTCGTATTTTTTTTACTGTGTAGATGGGCCCTTTGAGTATCTAGAGATACAGACTTTGAGATACTTTGAGTATCTAGAGGATACTTCTGCCCTCTGTATTGGCTGTAGTGAATTGCCTCCAAATTGTTGTTGTGTTCCTTCAAGTCATTTCTGACTTATGGCGACCCTAAGCTAAACCCATCACAGGGTTTTCTTGGCAAGATTTGGTCAGAGGGGGGTTTGCCATTACCTTCCTCTGAGATGGAGAGTATGTGACTTACCCAAAGTTAATCAGTGAGTTTCCATGGCTGAGCTGAGCAGGGATTCGAACCCTGGTCTCCAGAGTCATAGTCCAACATTCAAACCACTACACCACACTGGCTCTTTGCCCCCACAAACATTCCTCCTTATTCTGCTGGTGGACTCCTTCCTTTAGCAGTGTGACCACAACTAGATATGACTCATGGATATACTTCCTTGGTTCTTTATTGTTCTGTACATTTCTAGCTGCTTGCAAAGAAATTGCCTGCACATAAAGATTCAAACAGAAAGTTCTGCATCTGTATTAAAAATGCTATCTGACAAAATTTCTGGGTGGAATTTCCCTATTTAAAGCAGTCTTTATTTTTAGTTCCTAGTTACACATTGTGTAAATTCATCCTGGATGAGTTAAATGTGTGCTTCAAACCAGAGTATGGAAAAGTTACTTTTGAGGAATGGCCATTTCAATTGGAGGGTTCTGAGAGCTATAGTCCAAATAATTAATGTTACCAAGTTCTGCTTAAAACTGGGGTGGTTCTTCAGGGGTTCAAGATAGGAGACTAATCCAAGCATAGAGAGAGATGCCAGGGAAGGCAATCTAATCAAACTGTGAACATCCTCAGAGTATGCACATGATGCAAGCTTCCAATGAAAAAGCCTCCCTGTACATGCAAAGTGAATATGGGAATTGGGGGAAGAGATCTGTTAACTTGTTTGGCTTAAGAGAAGATTTAAGCAACTCACTCTGTTCATTACCACATGTAAGTAACCAAGGACTTTATTAGACCAGGTAAATATGGCATCATAAGGACACCTAAAAATTATTGCAAAAGGGCGTGCATACCAGACGACATAGCCCTTTTGCGATCATGGATTGTTAAAAATCCAAACATTTTTATTGACAGCCCAAGCTGTATGTATTTGCCTGTATGTGTGAACAGAACCTATATAGAAGCACATCTTTTAAAAAGATAATATGCACAGCTCAGAATGAAACAGTTACAAAATATAAGTGACAGTTCCCAAATTATATTTTAATAAAAAATCCTTGTATTTATTTGGTAGTAAAATGGATGCCTTTAGTGGTGTAACGTGACCCAGTGCAACCCTGTCAATTTTCTTGACTATACATTCAAAACTCAATCAACAAACCTCAAATTCCTTATTTATAGCCACAGTTAACAACCACAAGGAAGCACTTTGCAAGAAGGGAATGTACTGTAATGCCTCTCTTTTTAAAAAAATCAACTTTCTTAGGCTCTTAATGACTTGCTTCTAAATATTTAGAAACAACAGTGTTAAAATTAAATTTTCTTTCTATAAAACTTTATGATCTGCCCAGTGTGCATTATGTTGGCATTAATCTACTCTTTTAAGGTCTCTAGAAAGAGACAGAAGAGGAGGGAAACCCTGATTTGGATCCTAACCACATTGTGATTTGTCTGTCAACTCACTGGATTCAGAATCTTCCATCACAATTAGCACTTCAGTATCCAGATTTCCTTCTCCTTGAATGCCCACAAGGTTTTGCAGTGATGCCTTTTCAATGTGAAGACCTAGAACAAGAGGATGGATTCAATAGCAACCCAAATTGGTGAATGAATGGTATTCCCAGGCTATTGTGCTGGTTAGTGGCATGTGGGGAGGTAATAACAGGGTATTATAGTCTTTCTTAATGTCTCATCTACATATCAGTCTCATGGGACCTGAAGTCTTTTCAACCCAAGCTTTCCAAAATAAGTGCTAAGAGGTATAGATTTCCCAGGACTGCCAGTGTGAACATCAGTTGTCTGAAATATGTAAAACCACATTTATACCCTACTCTCTTTCTTTCTCTTCCCTGGGCCTGAAATCCTTGGGATATCTTGGGATAGCATCAAATACTACCAATAAGTCTAAATGTAGTTATACAGTTAAAAACATGAAATGTAGCCCTTCCTTTTAAAGGACTTTTTGTGCTGAGCATAGATCTTTTCACTGAATAACATTTATTTTAGAGATGAGCAATTATGTGAAATTTTCTGGAAAATCCGGAAGAATTTGGTTGGTCATCAGAGGCAGTTCGAGTGCTTGGAAAAATTACGTACCTGTCTTCTCCATTGTCTTCTGTATCCAAAAGCTATCCTCCAAAACCATGACCTGAAAGCACATTCCTTTAGCTCAGACGTTCAGTTTGTGGAGGATGCCTATCAGAGTTTACTTAATCTTGGGGGGGGGGCTTTTGATAACTTGGAGGGGATTACCTTTATAGATTAGATAGCTGCAGTTTAGTTGGAAGAGGGAGGGGGGAAAGAAAGCTAACACTTGAAGTGTTGGTTTGGGAACCCTCAGTAAGCCTGGCAATGATCCTTTTGTAATCAAAAGACAGAATGTGTATAGCACAGTTCCCAGGGGAACTACAAATGCCCGCTCCTGTTTGGCCAATAGAGGTTGCCATACCTCCTCCCCCATAACGCCCGTGTGAATGTACTACATCAAATTGAAGCACTGGTTCCATGGGGAATTCTGCTCAGTAAAACAAAGGCATGCCACAAAGGAGCCCCAGAGAGCAGTGATAAAGGGTTTTGTTTTGTTTCTGTATACATATAGGCCATTATGACCAAAATTCTATTGTTAGTCCTGACTAGAATAGACCTGTGGAATCAATAAAATTTACTTATGTGTTGACTTACCATTCAGCAACTGATTTAGGAGTAACCAAAAGGATTTCAGCCTTTGTTTCTGTAAACATGAACTATGGTCTTCTTTCCTTCCTTCCATCATCATCATCATCATCATGTTTATTTATAACACCATTTCCACCAAAGGGTCGAACATCAAGCATATACAATCAAAGACTAAGACAATAAAATGTAACACTATATACATAAAATTCCCAACATCCCACCAGCCACTACCCATCTCAGCAACCTCAGCCACATCTCTTTCTGGCTTTTCTTCGCAAACAAAGATTCAGGAAGGACTCATCCTGTGCTTTCTGCAAGCGCGCTGATGACTGAAAAGACCAATCTGAGATAAACAAGTCCGGTTGCAGAAAGCACAGCAGAGGGTCTCCTTGGGTGATGTTTCCGGGTTGTGATTCTTTCTGCATTGTCATTTCTCTTCAAGACTTGTTCAGCGTGAATTCTCAAATAAAGCTGCAGCATTGTGGATAGTGCGTCTCCATGCCTCCCAATGTGAAGCCAAGGCGGACCATTGTTGGTGATCAATTTGGCCAAGCCTGAGATGTTGTTTCAGGGAATCCTTGTATCACTTTTTTGGAGCGCCCCTCTCACCACAACTCACCAGTTTAATCCAGTGAATCAAGGCAGAATGTCTTGAACCTCTTACAGAAATGGGCGAGACACTCTTCTAGCCCTAGGTCCAAAGGAAGACCTTTCCACAGATGTGGAGCCAGATCTTGAAAGGCTCACAACCTTGACAGAGCTGTGTGTATAGATCGAACAGCCAATAATCATTTGCCTATAGATCTTAAATTCCTAGATGGTGCATACCATGCTAGCCAAGCTGCTAGGCACTGGAAGAGATTAGAGTGCAGAGTCCTAAATACAAGAATCAAAATTTCACAATGGGCCCTGGCCCAAACCTGAAGCCAGTGAAGGAATCTATGGGGGAAAGAAACGTGAATATTTAGGAAATTTAAAACAGCCCAGACAGCACTGTTTTGAATTAAAGCCAGAGGAAGAATAGAACAAGTAGGCAAACCTACTGTTAGGTTATTACAATAATCCAGGTGTAACATAACCAGAGCTTGGACAAGCAGATGGGTAATCTCAGTGGTCAAGAACCTATGGATCATACAGATGTTCAAGAGATGGAAATGCCTTTTCTGTCACGTCAGTAAAGGATCACAGAGACAAATGGTCATCCAGCAAGACTCTGAGGTTCCTGGCATCCAAAACAAGAGCCAATGTGCAACCCTGTAAATACAGTGGATAGCATGAAAGAGGGGCTACTAGATGGTCAGGCTGAAACACCAAGATCTCATCCCCCACCCCCCCTATTCAGCTTAAGATTGTGGGTGGTCATTAACAATGAGACACTCAACAAGCAGTCCATTACACACTTCCGCACAGAGGCATCAATGAATTTAAAACCCTGGAAAATCTGTGTGTCATCTGCATAAATGTGATACTGAAAATACAAATCTGCAGAAAGATCAGGCTCACTACACATGTTTGGTGCTGAGCCTTCGCTGTTAGAATATCATTTACTATATTTACTACATGAGTCAAGGCAATTTCAGTGGAATAGCTCATATGAAACCCTGATTGAAATGGGTCAAGACAGTCATGTGTAGTCAAAAATGACATCAATTGAGAAAGGGCAGCTTTCTCCAAAATTCTTGAAAGAAATGGCAGAAGAGACATGGCATGATAATTAGCACTCATAAAGTGAATGATCCAGAGAAGATTTCTTTAGTAGAGGACAAAAGACAGCTCGCTTAAAGCAGCCCAGGAAAATACCCCTTGAAAAAGAAAAAGTCACCAAGTGGGTTATATAAGGCAGAAGCAAAGGCAAGAGGACTGGATAAAGAAAGGAACAGAAAGGGTCAGTAGAGCAGGAAGTGGGGGAAGAAGACAACACAATCTGACCCATTACTGATTATGTAACAGGGAAAAAATGAAATTCTGGCTGTGATGGTAAAGATATGGCGTGGGCCAGTAGCCATGGTAAATCAACTGATGACAGTGTAGGTGGAGATCCATCCACCAAAAATGAATTAATGATTGAAGTTGCTTTCTGATCAAGGAAGGAGGCTAAGGACTTTATCAGACTAGTATCTAAAAATGCTGTAATTCCATGAATGAAGATAGCAGTAACATCTTGGCATTATAACACTTATTATCACATGTAGCTTTAATCACACGAAAGAAATGCCACGGAATTATTGCATGGCGACCACTAGCACTTTAAGAACAGAAGTTTACGTCCATGATTTGGCACAGGCAAGATTTGGGCTGTTCTCGCGAGAAGACACGAGTGCACTTAAAACTAAAAAAAAAACAACCCAAATTAACAAAGTTAATGAACATATAAGTACTGAAACAAACCAAAAAAACATGCAAACTAGATGGGGCAGTTCATAAAAAGAGTGTCATGTGCTTCATTTTCACATTCTCACCTGGAAGTTTGCTCTCTGAGGACTGCCCAGTCATGCTGTAATCTCACAATTACAATGGGACATGTTTTTGCATGTCCTCAATACTGCAAAAAAAAAGCAATATTGGCAATCTATTGACAGCTTATCCCATCAATTACAAGTGAAACCTTATTTGTGGCTGGGGCATGGGGTAACCATGAGGTGACAATGACTTCATGTGATGACTGTGGCCATTTGCGCTACCATTACATCATGATCCCGTGATTTTTGCCATGTCTGATAAAGTCCTTAGTCACTAGCACATAGATCTTGAACTAAAGGGCCCACATCACAGCCAGCCACTGGACTCAAAGTTGTTAAAGGTGGTAAATAACTGATGAGATTAATATCTCTCTCTCTGGCTTTTCTTCACAAACGAAGATTCAGGAAGGACTCATCCCGTGCTTTCTGCGAGCGCGCTGATGACTAAAAAGGCTAATCTGAGATAAACAAGTCCGGTTGCAGAAAGCACAGCAGAAGGTCTCCTTGGGTGATGTTTCCGGGTTGTGATTCTTTCTGCGTTGTCGTTTCTCTTCAAGACTTGTTCGGTGTGAGTTCTCAAAAAAGGCTGCAGCATTGTGGATATTGCGTCTCCATGCCTCCCGATGTGAGGCCAGGGCGGACCACTGTTGGTGATCAATTTGGCCGAGCCTGAGATGTTGTTTCAGGGAGTCTTTGTATTGCTTTTTTGGAGCGCCCCTCTTACACTGACCCGTGGCAAGTTCACCGTAGAGTAGTATTTTTGGGAGGCGATGGTCCTTCATCCTACAAATGTGCCCTGCCCAGCGCATCTGCATTCACAATATCATGGCCTCAATACTGGGGATCCCTGCTTGCTCAAGGACAGCAATATTCGTCACATAGTCAGTCCAGTGTATATTTAGGATTGTGCGTAGACAGCGCTGATGAAAGCGCTCGAGGAGTCGTAGGTGGTGGCGATAGGTGACCCATGTTTCAGATCCATAAAGGAGGATGGACAGTACGATGGCTCTATACACACTGATTTTTGTGCTTTGCCTCAGGTGTTTATTGCTCCAGACTCTTTTGTGAAGTCTTCCAAATGCACTATATGCCTTTGCTAATCTGTGATCGATCTCTTTGAGATTCATATACATGAGATAATAAATTGCACAAGCAGTCCTCAACCTTTGATGCGATTCATCTGATGGGTTCTGTCTCCATCATCTTTCTAACTGGTGGAAAATACGTGGTTCTTTTCATATGCAGCACTGGCCAAGGCCAAGGTCTTGGTTGGCGCTGTATGACTAAGTGAGTTCTAGAGCAGTTTTTGTTACAGTGTTAAACTGATTAGCTGTAGCATCTGGAATCAATGCATCCTCCACAACGCTCTGGTCCACTAGTGTGTCTTCATCTCACTCCCATTCATCCATTTGTTCCTCCACTGTTCCATGATGGCTTGACTTAAAACGTCATTGGGTAACTGACTGAGGGCTTGAGAGAAGGAATCCAGAGACATATTAGATCAATTCTGACAATGCTTCATTTGTATGGAGGTAGGAGGGAGTAGTAGATATCTTAGCTTTGCAGCACATCAGGAAATGATCAGATATCTCTGTGTCCATAACCTCATAACCTCATCCAGCTCAATATCTAGGCTCCTAAACAGGAACAAATCCAAAGTCCTTCCATCTAAATGCGTTGGAGGGGTTTCTGTGATTTCCAGATTAAAAACTTCCAGGAAGGAGAAAAACATTCTGAGAAAATGAAGAAGTATCTCTATGAATATTTAAGTCCTCAGAAATAATATGAACATGAATATGAAGACACAAATGCAGAAGACAAAAATGACCCTTTCCTCCCTCCCTCCCTCCCCACTTTCCTTCCTGCTATAAGCAACCTGTGTTTTTTTTTATGACTGAAAGGTCAGGTATGTGTGTATGTATGAATGAATGAATGAATGAATGCAAGGGGCTCTTGTAGCACCTTTGAGACTGAGAAAATTGTAACATAAGCTTTTGTAGACTTAGCTCAGCATCTGAGGAAGTAGACTGAGGAGATTATCAGACAGGAACGCAAAAAGCTTTCCTGTACCACAATCTCCAATCCCTTCTTTGTCCCGGCCCAATAACCCTCCCCATCACACTTACCTTATCTCCCATCAACAAGCAACCCAGGCATGGATGGAGCTTTAATGGAGCTCTGTTCACTACTAGACTGAAATCCCACCCATTCTCATGAGAAAACGTGAATGCAGAAAATTCAAAAACAAAAACAGAAATACACACAAAAAAGTTTTTAAAAGCACATATACACACTAAAAAAAAAAATTACAAGTAACCCAGGGAGGGTACAAAAAAGAGGGTAGCCTACCTGGTTCTTGTGATCCCACCTGGAAGTGTTCTGGCAGGATCACCCATTGACACTGGCATCACTAAAGGTGTGCTGGCATCACACCTTGTCACACACACACAAATCCGGAACACAAACATGACGGGAGATCAATTTCTGACTTCTCCCTGACAATAAAAAAGAACTCACTTGGAACAGGAGCAGAATGCTTGCATAACGCTGGGGCATGATGTCGTCTGATAAGAAAGCCCTTTTGTGATTTCATGGCGATGTTATAACACTGTTTTTGACACATCTGATAATCTCCTAAATCTATGAAAGCTTATGCTGCAATTTTCTCTCTCTCAGTTAGTCTCAAAGGTGCTACAAGATCCCCTTGCTTACTGATATTCCAGACGAACACGGGGATGTCTTTGAATTAAATAATTAATTAATTAATACCTTAACTGAAATCTTGTCCAACCAGCAAAGGTAGATCACACCTTGAGATTCCTGTTGGCTGTCATTGTCAAAGTGGAAAAACCCAACGTAATGCTAGTGGTGGGAAACAGTGTGCCTTCAAGTCATTTCTGATTTATGGCAATCTTGGGTGCACCTATCACAGGGTTTTCTAGGCAAGGTTTATTCAGAGGGGGTTTGCCTTTGCCTTCTGCTGAAGTTGAGAAAGTATGACTTGCCCAAGGTCACCCAGTGGTTTTCCATGGCTGAGCGCAGATTCAACCCCTGGTTGTAGTCCAATGCTCAAACTGCTGCACCACACTGGCTCAACAGCAGATTACACTGTGAGTTTGTTTTGGTTGCATAAGTAGAACTTCTTGTGGCTCCTAGCCATGCCACTGTGCAATACTTCCTGCAGCTGGGCATACTGTTGTGTCTGGAATCAGCTGAACAACTTAAAATTGTGTTGGATTGGCCACTTTGTACATAGTTTGGAAGTAGGTGTCCAGCAGTGGAATATTATTAAGAGCAGAATGACACTGTTGAATGCATGCCAGTATTAGTACTTAACACAGATGCTTTTTATATGTACATAATGGCAGAATGAACAGGGGGAAATCAGCCCTTGGGTCAGAGACGAAATAATGCTGCCACTTCAAATAGGTGGATACCCTGCAGGAATCCATACAAAACCCACAGATTCTCTGTTAGTGCTCATTCTCTCTTTATCTGCTCCAATAACTGTTCCCATGGGAGTAGCACAACATATGATTTCTGTTAACATTTTGTTCCTTAAGGGCATCTGCAGGGGAGAGGGGAGAGAATCTTGTTACAGGCATACTATACATGTTGGATTGTGAATTAACACACTACTTCATATAAATCTAGCAGCTGCTTAGATTTTCCTTCATGATGTCTACATCATCTTCTCTCCACATAAGTGCTAGCTAGAAGCATATACAAAGGCAGTCGAGGAGCAACTCCTTTCTGCATTCCATTCATCTCCTGGGTATATGATTGTGTAGAACAATTTCTAGTGGATTGGGTACCAGTAGTGGGACACATGTTCATGTTATACTGAAAAGTGAAAAATTAGCTATGGAGATGCAAATCCCACTGGAAAGAATGACAAAAGTGGTTCCTGAAATCTCAGAGGTGAACACATCAGGGCTGGGCCAAGATATATTGTTGCTAATATGGAGCAATGGATGACAGCACACCCACACACACACAGTCAATTCAAGGTACATAATACCATGAGTCAATCCAATTATTTTGGCACATGAGGCCTGTTCCTTATTCAGTCCAATAAGAAGAATTCCAATAAATGACAATTTGCTGTCCATCTATTTGGATTTTATATACCACCAATTTTGAAATAAGCTGGTTTCCTATAGGGCCTGGATATTTAAAAGATTTCCTCCTCCTATATGAACCTGCCTCCACTGGTCATCTGAAGGCTATGAGCTGGAAGAATGTGGATGGCAGAGAGAGTTCGTGTAGCAATGCCCTAGTTGTAGACCTTCCTTCCCAGGGAGGATAGCTGGCTCTCATTATATCAATCTTTAGACCAGCCTTTCTTAACGTTTTTACCCTGGAAGAAACCTTGAAATAATATTCAGGTCTCAGGGAACCACTGAATTAAAAATATATACACAGCCCCTTCCCAACATTTATTTTTTTCAATCACAGTCTCTTGCAAAACTCCTAACAACCTCTTGTGGAAGCCTAGGATTCTGAAGAACCCTGGTTGAGAAACCCTGCTTATTAAGACAGAGCATGGAAGTAACTAGTTATTTTCTTTTTACTTGCTGACCTATGTCTTATTTTGAAATAGACAAACGCCCCCAATGCTAATGCTTGGAAAGTCATTGTTTACAAAAAGAATATTGCTATTTAATGAATTCTTTATTTTCAGATAACTGCATTAGATTGACCACACAACTTAACAAGGGTCCACTTCATTACTTTTGTGGTGTAGCTGCCACTATTCAGTTACTTTTATAGTTATGGAGGCATGGCCTCAATTAATTGTAAAGGAAGAATATCACATGGTTCAGGTATTGCCTTATACTGCTGCCTCATGCTCTTGTGTATGCTTAGGGTGATGACAGATGGCAGGAAGAGAATGTCTTTTGTATAACAGGCCAGGAGCTTATAGTATCCAGCCTTTAAAAAGTACCAGAAATAACTACTTTGTTGCTTTTGAGAAACAGAAAATTGACCCCAGCAACTACCAGTGAACATCTAAAATAAATAGTGATGCTTGCCATCAAAAAATCCAATGCCACCCCAATCCAGATGACCAAATGAACAAAAGTCTGATAAAGACTGGTTTTTCCTGGAAACTGTGGAGCAAGAGGTGTGTTTTTAAAAATTGTTTTTGGTGTGAAAAGGGCCTTACATTGTGTGTTCATATAGTACCAGATTCAAGGTAAGTACATAATTTTTCCTCATGTAGTCAAGCCCTCAGTGTGTCAGGATGGTCTGTAAAAGCGACCCTCCTGCCAGCAAGTTTCAAAATTTAGAACGTTACTTTTGAGCTTTCATGTCTGAATTGTCTGCTGTTTTCACATTCTTTGTAAATGAAACAATTTGGCGGCTGAGAATAGCTATGGGAGTATAGAGCATTTGGTAACAGGCAAAGTAGCCTTGCACCTGCAGATTATTTTGGGAATCAATAGGTGGAGTTATAGTTGAGTGAGAATGGGGCGGGTGGATAATAGGCAACCAATGGCTCAAATGCCCGCCAGATTTTGACTGATAGTGAATACCTTTTATCTTACTGCATTTCCTTATGAGCTTCATTCAAAGCAACAATTTTGTAGTCTCGACTCTTTAGTTTTTCTGTAGCAATAAAGCTTACAGTTTAACCCTGAAGCTACTGTCCACTGATTCTGAAGTAGCAGGTACATGACACAGTGGCTGATCCTAGGCTCTGGACCTGCCTTTTGAACGAGGTAAGAGTCACACCATCCCTACTATCTTTCTGCAAGCAGGTTAAGACTTTAAACTAAAATAAAATTCAGCAGCCTTTTGAAGGCTGACTGCTCAAGGGAACTGGGTCCTGCAGAACTGCACTGTGTTTTGTTTATTTGTCATTTTTAGGAGTTATGTATTTAACTGGTTTTAATTTCATGGATAGTTGAATTATATTTGTAACTTTTGTATTTGATATATTTGTAGTTATGTCTCTTTTAAACTGTTGCAAACTCCATTGAGTCCTAAACCAGGGAAAAGCTGGGATATAAATTTAACAACAACAACAACACATTTTTTTGAAGTTGATGTCTATAAAATATGCATTCATGTGTAACTAAAGTAGTATGATCTTCTGACCATTGAATGACACACATTGAATGATGAATGTTTATTATTACAGCCCTAGAGAATACCATAGTCTTTGTGTAACAGTACACTGTGGACCCTCTGTTATTATGTGTTGCAAGAACATAACTTAAAAGAACATGTGCATCTAAAAATGCAATGCTAATATCAAATGTGAATGCTAAATACAATGCTAATACAAAATTCATATGTTGTAACATATCCAACCAGAATGGAATAGTCACTGAAACTGTAATGCTTATGGTGGCTACCTACTGGGGAGTTTCCAAATGTTCTTGAAAATAGCTATTCAAGTTCTACCCTTAAATGACATGGAGAGGGGGATCTATGCCATTCCATTATGCTTTTACCTACAGATGCTATTCTTTGATTTTAGAAAGTTCTCCTGTTTTACTGCAGTGTATATTTTTTTATCAGCACTGTTTGGAACTGTTGGTATGTTACCATTTTTAAGTTGTTATTGTAAATTGCCTCAAGCACTCACTGAGTGGAGAGGTGATATTCAATAAATAAAATATGTCAAAGTTGTGTCTAAGAGCATAGTAGTCCTCTATGCAACGGCTGCCTTTGATTTTTTCCTCCAGCAAAATTCACGCAACAACCATATGAATATGAATACGCACGGAACAGTTGGCAGGTTAATACATTTATGCAAGTTAGCATGGACACCTCATATTCAATTCATCTGTAGCTTTGTTACTTGCTTTAATCTGTCTTGTTTATGCATTCAGTTAGTATCCCATAGGAATAAGTGTCACACATTCCTTCAATTTCTGAAACAGAGTGGTATCTTTCTAAACATGTGGCAGACTTGCTTTCATAATGGGGCTCCACCATTCCGAACTCTGGAACATCATCGACCAATGACTTTATAATTTAATTGCTGCTCAGGTTATGGAATACTTCATTTTTGATTGCAGTAGTATGAAATATAATTACAAGTTGTTGCGCAGGGAGGGAAGGTGGAAGAGGTAAGAAGTGGTTCCTCTTTTGGTTTTCTCGTTTCCTAGAAAGTAAATGATTCTATATACAAATTAAAGTTCATCACACAGCTTTTGAGAGTTACATGGTAGATTGTTATTCCACACGTGGGGCGCGAGATAATTATGCATTCAAGTGACTTATGTCATTTTATTTATTTACAGGGGTTTTTTTTAACTAGGCACGGGGTTTCTTCAAATATTAGCTGCTTTGTTGATAACAGTGATTGGTGATTTTGTGTTTTGTTTTGTTTTTTCGAGCTGTGAGGCCGTGTTCTAGAAGAGCTTATTTCTAGATGTTTCTCTGAAGATGCCAGCCACAGATGCAGGTGAAATGTCAGGAATAAGCTCTTCTAGAACATGGCCTCACAGCCTGGAAAACCCCCACAAAAGACCTATGGATGCCAGCCGTGAAAGTCTTTGACTTCACAGTGATGGGTGAGTCCCTCATTCTTTGGTCAAACCTGATGGTTTGATTGCAACAATTAATGCCACAGGACATGCCTTCCTGTAAAATTAGATCACTGTCCTCTTGTCCAGTATAGAACCTCAGATCCTAAATGCCTCCAGGCATTTGTGAGGTTCTTGTGGGACTGACCCATCGCTCAGTTAAAAAGAGAGGCTCAGAGACCGACACAGAAGTTAATGGTTAAAAAAAGAAGAAGAGAGAATGAAGAAAAACAGGGAAGGAGAGGAAACAAAATGGCATGGGAGAAGTGGAAAGCGGAAGATAATTACAAGAGAGACAAGTACTAACTTCATTTAAGGGTGATAAACAGCATAGTACAAGATCTTGTGCAGTGTTTATGGGCCCATGGAAAGAAAGGAGCCCTGGTGGCGCAGTGGTTAAATGCCAGTACTGCAAGTCACCACGATGCAAGTTCGATTCCAGCAGGCTCCAAGGTTCACTCAGCCTTCCATCCTTTTGTAGGCCGGTAAAATGAGTACCCGGCATATGGGGGCAATTAGCTAACACACATTGGAAACTGCTTAATGCCATGTAGATGTATACATTGCTATTGCTTAAAACAATGTGTAAGTCACTCTGATAGCCTTGTGGCTGAAGAGCGGGGTATAAGTAAAAAAATAATAAATTCCAAATCCATCACCAAACTATGAATGACAGGATCACAGAGGATAGAATTAAAGCGACAGTCAAAGTGGTATGAAACTACTATGATGGTGGAGTGCAGATATACCCCCAGTTGCTATCTTCCCATGTTGTGTACTGAAATGGGATGGCGCAGGATGGCAGTGGGGCAGGGACTTTATAGCAGGCAAGCCAGGAGTAGAATGCTAGACATTTGGCTTCATCTCAGCCCTAAACTGGACTCGTATTACTGTATTTATATGCCCTGGTAGATTATCTTTATTTGGACCTGGCAGAGTGAGAGTGTGATGGACTGTGATTTTTGATATTTCAGCATATCTTACAGAACTTCAAGAAGCTGAGGAAAAGAGGCATTGGCCCTTTGATTTCTAGACCTGTATTTCACACCTTCCATCTGGACTAGGCAATGTAGTCAAAAGTAGAACTGGATTCTTCTGCTCTGATGTATTTTCCATGCTATTCTGCACTGCTTTTTGTTCTCTCCAACACTGTTTTAGATTTATATCCAGAAGCAGGGAGAGATTACCTGGAGGTGTGCATTATCCATAATTTCACCAACTTTCTCTTCTTCTTTTTTTTAATTTTTCCAAGGAAACATGTAATAAAAATAACATCAACTATTGAATAGATGCTGATATAATACAACAAAAGAATATACAGTAATACTGTCAATCAAAAGTGGCATGGTCTGAGTCTCTTTGTGGTGAGGCACTAACACTGGACAGGGAACAGCACATTTTGCCAGAGGCATAGGTAAGTAGCTGGAGGTCTCAGTCTCAAGCCATCATTGTTGACAATAATTGAGAAATGAAAACCAGGTCTCAATGAAAGAATCCCCTGATCAGCGTGATTCTTTCATCAAGATCTGGTTCCCATTTCTCAATTATGTGTTGTTGGTAATGCCAACAACTTTTCCATAAGAAGGACATCACAGACTTGACGCCACCAGTTTTCCATAAGGTAGAGAACAGTTTTCCAATGTCGTGCACTTGCGAGTCTTGTGACTGCTATGAAATTGATCCATTTTTAATGTCTCAATTGCTTGTTTGAGCCCCTAAAGACAGGCAAGTATGAGAGCAGGACAAAAGGTTACCGTTTCCTTAACAATATCTGAGATAACCATTAGTACAGCTTGCCAGAACTTATTTAAATGATCACATTCTACTCACATGAGTGTATGTACCTCTTATGTCGCAGTCCCTCCAACATTTTGGGGAGGTGCATTGTCTCATAATGGCTAATCAGGTGAGTTTCAAGTACCATTTATATATTGTTTTCATGGTACTCTTCATGATGAACACTTATCTAGATTTCAGAAAAATTGCTCCAAATTGCTTGCCAGTCATTATCAGAAATATCTATTTGTAAATCCAATTCCCAACCTCTTTTGTGAGTGATGCCACTCCCATAATGCTCATCTAGGAACCATTTGTAGATTTTAGCTATTGGTCCTTTAGTACATTGGATGGGAGATGTGAACAGATGCTCCTTTGCTTTCTTTCACTTTCCTTCTCTTCTTTCATTCCTTTTCTTGATATATGGAGCACCTTAACTATTAGTCCTTTTCCAGCTATCTCTGTCTACTCCTAACATGTGTTAATGTTAGGGGGGAAATGTCCTTTTAAATTAAATTAAATTTTCACTATTTGATACTGCTTTTTGTTAAAAAAAAATACAGCTCAGCTGAGTGGTCAATTTATATCCTGGATATAAATTTCTCTTGCTTTCAAAGAGATGATGTTAAGGACTGGCAAGTTGCAGTGTCCTGTATCAATTGTTTGGTGGTGTGGTTTTTTTTTTTTTGCTGTTTTTTTTTAAATTCTTTGTGACAATAAACAATAATGAGAAACCAATACAACCAGAAAAGGAAAGAAAAAAGTAGACAAAAGACAACAAAACAAAACAATACATTTAGCCAAGCATGATAAACACAGGTTTTTAATTTTGCATTATCCAAAAATGATTAAATGATATCCCTTTAATGGCATTAAAAGATGCAAGCCAAAATATTTGTTGATGTGCTGGTGGATGATACAATGACTCTTGTTCACATATTGATGAATTAAAAGGTGGCCAAACTGTTGCAAATATATCTAGCTGTTTGGATTCTACAAGTTCTTTTTTCTGCAAGAGCAACTCCCCACACATGGTCCAACCATGTCAAAATGAAAGCTTTTTCAATGTTTTCCATTTTTTATAATTGACATTTATTTATTTTTTTCTTGCTTTCAAAGAAATGACATTAGTGATCAGCAAACTTGCATTTGTTGTATGCCTTCAAGTCATGTCTGACTTACGGAGACCCTAAAGTGAACTTATCATGGAGTTTTCTTGGCCAGATGTGTTCACAGGGGTTTTTGCCTTTGCCTTCCTCTGAGGCTGAGATAGTGTGACTTGCCCAAGGTCAGCCAGTGGGTTTTCTTTTATATCAAAATGTCCCACTAAAATACATGGGAATTTGGGCAATACCTGTATAGCTTCTTACAAAGTAATATGAACAACTTTCTGGGGGGTAGTGGAAATTATACCAAAACCTTTTAAGAAAACAGGTGTTCTGTCTCTTACTTGCATTCAGCTGCCATAGTAATTAATCCATTTGTCAGGTATTTTAAATATATGCACTATTATAAGTCATTTTAAGGGGGGTAAATTGTTTTAAGTTATTACTATTGCTATGGATTTGTTTTTATATCCAATTGCTGTGAGCCGCCTTGATTGCCTAATAGGCAAAAGGCAGGGTACAAAAATAAAGTTGTTGTTGTTGTTGTTGTTATTTTAAAAAATCCTTTGGGATTTGTTCCTCCATTGCTTTGTGGTCAAGAAGGTTAGATAATATTGGAATGACCAATGGAAAGAGTCTGGCTAAGCACAGTTAAAACTCATTTCATACAATCAAGCAGGATGAGGGGTATATTCCACACTTCTCATTGAGCGATTAGGAAGTATGAGAGAGAGTGGTAGGAGGAGGTTTGTATTTGCTGACCTCAACACACCTCTGGTGGAAGTTGACCATAGAATTGCATTGGAGGACCCTAAAAATGCCTAGAAAAGTATTCCCTCAGGTAAAATAAATAAATAAATAGCAGATCTATATTCACGGTTTTTCTAATTTTGCAGGGCTGCTGTGCTCTTAACCCCCCCCACACATTGAGGGCTGACTCTGCTGTACCTGCTATGGCTCCATCCTGCAGAAAGCTGTGGCTTTATGTTTGGCGAATTGCTTTGAATTCTGTGCTAGCACTCTACCTCAGGGAAGGAAGGGCACCAGAGCTCTCTAAAAGGGAATTCTAGGTGTCTCCCCAAAATACATACCTTAGGATTTGTGAACCAACAAGGGCTGGGCTAGTGATGCTGTGTGGTGCGATTTTGAAAACATTTTAAAGAGGCTTTTGAAAGGTATTTTAATTTTTACTGTAATATTTTTAACTTGTAAATTGTTTAATTTCTTTTAAAATTTTATATTTATAATGTGATTTTACCTTTGTACTGTTTTTAGCTTGTATTACTTTTATAATGATGTTAGCCGCCTTGAGTCTCCCTGGTGGGAGAAAGGTGGGATAGAAATGGATATAACAACAAGAACAACAGGATTTGATAGGATAGAGCCATGGCAGTTAGAGTGGTATCAAATTGCAATAACTATGTAGGGTTAATACACTCTCATTATCTGTGCCTTATGTGTCTCTTTTCTTCATCTTCCTTTTTTAATGTTTTGTGTTATATATATAATCTATGTGTTTCTTCTTCTGGCTCAGAATAGGCAGGACTGCCGGGTCTTACCTCTGGTTCCAGTGACATCTCCACAGGAGGGGAGGAGAATGGGGATTTTGGTAAGATCCTCCCAGTGGTATCCCTCTTCTCTTTCAGTGGAGTTTTCTTCCTCTTCCTGTTCTTGCTAGTCTTGTGTGCTTGTGGCCTGAGGTACAGCCTGGCCCAAGGCATTTTGCTGTTTGACGTAGAGGACAAAGTGCTGCCTGCTCCCCGTTTGCTGTACAGAATCTGTCTGGATGGGTAGAGTGGAATCTTCAACACCCACAGTGGCCCCCTCCACCACATCTGAAGCAGCAGGCTAGTTTAAGGGGGATACAGGAGGCTGTGGGGCATACACAGCTGTCTTCCAAGTGATGGAAGCAGCCAGAGCATACTCCGTCCTAGGATCTGCGGCTTAGTCTGCCCAATAGTCTGCCTTAAGGTCCTGTCCAAATGGTGAAAATAATCCAAATGGCAATCACATGGAAGGCGATCTGTCCAAACGGACATTTGCGTCTCATTCAGAAGTGGGGGGGGGGCAGCCAAATCCACCATAAAGCTCCAAAGGGAAGCCTTCAGAGCTTTTCTTGGAGCTTTTAAAAAGCTCCATAGGGCACGTGAATGTGTGATCATTAAGACAGTCGCATTTGCGTTGCTGTGACCAGGCAGCATAAGCTGGTTGGCTGGACAATCCTGGAGGCAGTGCCAGTAAACAGGGAAAGTGCCTGCTGCCGCCATGTTGGATTTTCAACTATGTGAGAGGTTGTTAAGTCGATAAAATGGTGATCTTTTACTCTCTCTTTTTTTTCTTTTTGTAAATACAAAATATTTCATATGCACACCATGGTAAACTTTTTATATATATATAAAATTGGCAGTGGCAGATTTAAAAGTGTGAGTAAATCACCTGTGGTTGCCATCATGGCTAGGGGGCATGTGAAGTTTAGGGGGGCTCTTTTGACCATTAAGACAGTTGCAGTGCTGCGAATGGCTGCTTCTTCAGATGACATCGTAATTCCCCCCCTTGTATAGATGGGACCTTAGTCCATCCAATAGTAGGTCCAGCCTTGGTGAGCCATTCCTGAGAATACAAAAGCTGCTGCTACTCTTTCTAGAAAACCTGTCCCCCCCACCCAAGATAGGCAAAGACGTAATGGTGGTGAGGATGATGGCCACCATTGATCACTATTCTATCATTCGTCTGCTTGCATTCTGCATCTGGACTAAAGCAAAAGAACTGGGTAGGTGAGCAAGCAAGCAACTATAACTGCTTGTTCTTCTCTCCATAGCTGTTGATCGCTTCCTCATTTTCTTCCTCTGGGACTGAGAAGAGAGTGGACAAGAGGACAGTGAGGTTAAAAAGTAGGAACATCAGAGGCCACAAGGCTCTGGTATCTTTCAATGTGTCTCTGTTGGGAATATGACAGAAGTACAGCATAATGCCTTGGGGCCGAGAGGCACAAAATGCAACTAGGACAGGGACTGTGGGTAGGACAGGCAGGAGCAGGAGGTCCCTATTAGCTGGAGGCCCAAACACAATGCCCCTCCCAGTCCAGTGGTGATTTTGCCCATGGAATATGACCTTGGCAAGTGTCCAGCAATGCTGACCTCTACAGCCAGTCCCAACAAGGACTTCCAACAGCAAAATCTTTTGTTGTAACATCCAACTGCAGAGATGCAAGTTTTTGCTCATTTTGTCCTTACCCATCAAAATAATAATTTCAGAATGAACATTTTCAAAATGTTTCTCCAGACTGGGTAAGATTTATGAGCATTTGGCCATGTTACTGTTGTGTGCCTTCAAGACATTTCTGACTTTATGGCACCCTTAAGATCACAGGGTTTTCTTGGCAAGATTTCTTCAGAAGGGGGTTGCCTTTGCCTTCCTCTGAGGCTCAGAGAGTGTGACTTGCCCAAGGCCACCCAGTGGGTTTCCATGGCTGAGCATGGATTCGAACCCTGGTCTCCCAGTACTCAAATAACTATATCATACTGGCATATTTTTAGATAATTTGTCGTGTTCTAGGAATTTCCTTTTGATAAAAAAAAAATCAAGTTGTTTTTGCACAAAATACAGTACATTTTTTTTTCTCCCTGCAAAAACCAATAAAAACAAAGGGTGCTGGTATAGGGATGAAAAAAATATCATGGCTATTGACAATTTTTTATGGGGTGTCTTGACAAGCTGAGACACCTTTTTTTATCAAGAACAAGAAAATTGGTAAATATGAATTATTCTCGTATTCTTCACATTCCTACTTTCATGTGGCTCAACAGAATACTCCTACCACTTGTATGTTTTTTACATAAATTCCAATGCTCTCCCCACATCATGCAAAAAATTGCATCTAATTGCTGGGTGAAAAGAATACATAAGGACAGTGCCTCAGCAAGGAGACCTGGTATAATACACAATTAAAACTCCATGATTCCAATGTCCATCAAAGAAAAGCTTTATTGTATGTAAGCAAAATACATGGTTATATTAACACTGTGTGGATTTACAAGGGAGGGGCGGATAGGGGTGGTTTCCCAAGACTTCAAAGGAAGCGAGTAACTGCACTGAGGTTTTAAAGGTCTAAGGAGGAAAGGAGGATCAAGTGGTGGCAGTATTACAATATATTTATTTGTTTATCAGATTTATACCTCGTGGCAAGAAGCTCAAGGTGGTGTACATACCTCTTACCCTCCCATTTGTTATATCCTCACAACAACCCTGTGAGGTAGGTTGGGCTGAGAAATAGGGACTGGCCCAAGGTTACCCACTGAGTTTGATGGATGAGTGGAGATTTAAACCTGGGCTTCCTCAGTCCTAAGTCCAACACTCTAACCAATTGACTGCGTTAGTTCTCGTATGTCTCAATATGAGACACTGGAAAGAAGTTGGACTAGAGTTTTCTAGACTTCTAAAAATAACTGTACACCCAAAAGAAACATTTACAATGTTGTAGTGCAGAATTCTGCTTTAACTGATTGAGGTTGAATCAGTGATCGTAGGTAAAAATGACTGAACCTGTGCTTGATTTCCACCCTCTCTGCTAGACCCGTTCATTATTTTCAAATTGCCTTAGATCCTCTTTCTTTTCTTTTTTAAAAAAGATTCATATCTCTGTTGAGTTTCGAGTTCTATTTCCTCAGGGTTTCATTCCTCCAGGCTTGTAGCAGATTTTACTTCGTATTTTGCCAGAGGGGTGCTGATCTCCGTGGCAGACTCCCACCAATATCATCTATTGGAATTTATTATGTGAATTTGAATCATCACATACTATAGTTTTCTCCTCCCCTTGCCAACAATTACCCCTGATGTGGCCTCATATCATATAGCAAACTGGCAAGCAGTGAAGAGGAGGGAAATTCACCAAAGGGCTGTCAGGCCCTTTCACCAACAGAACATTTACAGTAGCTTCACAAATAAGTCTACTAACCCACCCCTATTGCTGGGAGAAAAACAAACCTACCACCATCACTGACCCTATTGCTTTTTAGTTTTAAAAAACTTCTCTTCCTAGCAGAGCTTGGGAAAAGGACTTTGGAGACTGCAATTCCCAGATCCCCCCAGCCAGCTTGTGGTCCAAAAAGGGCCACTTTTCCAAGTTCAGCTTCCTGGTCACATGATGACTGTTGCTATTTGCCTTAGATGTCCAGGTAACTTGCTATATTCAGAATTAATCTAAACCAGTTCTTTAACAGAGTCTATCTAACATTGGCTTTAGATGTTTTTGAATTCAAGAAAGTTACACACACACACACACACACACACACACACATTAAATCTTACATTCCACCTTTCTTCCATGATCATGAAACTCCAAAGTACCATACAAGGTGGTCCCTGCTGGTCTTCTGTTTAGACATAGGCTAAGCATATTCCTGCTTAGCTTCCAGCAATGCTTCTACATCATTGGACCATATCTGGGACATGAGAAAACATTCTGCAGGTTCTGAACCCATTATCTGAAAACTAACCCTGTCCACATTGAAAACAATAACATTCTTGTAAAGCACATTAAGCAACCAATAACCAAAGCCTATATATATTTTTCCCTTATATGTAAGTGGGGAAAATTCATTTTTTTATTTTTTTCACTCATAATTTATTTACAAATACACATTATAACTTTTATATACATTGCACATTTACATGGTAGAAAAGTACAAAACTATATATTTAAATGAATTTATATTTAACTCGCCATGTTTGAAAATATAAAATTGCTTCAGAAAAAAAAGTATTATGAAAAGCAAGAAACTTGAACTGATAAAGCTTTGATATAGTAATCTGTGAACACTTTGAAAGAAACATAAGAACTTTTTAAAAAATGGAACTGCAGGACCATCTCCAAAGACAGACCCAATAAAAACATTGACATTGGTGACAATGTATTTTTAAAATGTTCTCATTACATTTAGCCACATAGCTATTAATAGCCTTCATAATCCGATCTTTAGGTTTGGATTCTCATAGTAAAGTAAAAATGTCCAGTACTCTGAGATCACCTCAGTACATGATACAATCAGAAGAAGAACATAACCAAGGGGAAGAGGTTCCTTTAAGATTGCCTCATTGCACCCTGAATTAAGTCAGTTTACAGCGCCTTTTGGTCAGTCAAGATTCCTTGTAAACAAATACCCAAGGGATCATGGATGTATGTACAGAACAGGCAAGAAAGAAATGCAATAAATAAAAATGTAACAGAAACTGACATGCAAAGTGTTGTTAAAGTGGAACAGAGTTAACATTGGCAGAAACAAGGAGATAATAGTTGTGAAGGGGTGGGGAGTTAAGCTCTAAGGAATGGATTTATAGTTTACAAGAAAAAAAAGCTTTACTTTACAAGCAAATGACCTCACAATAAATAACACTGCTCATCCCATAACGATTAAATTTCTTCCAAAAAAAGGTCAATCAGACATTTTTATGTATAAATTATAAAACATGACACAGTATAAATAAATGTCTACAAGATTCAACTATATGTATACTTTTTTCTTCCCCAAATAAATAAGCATACACTTATGTACAGTATGGACATTTGTATTCCTTGCCCAAATTGGCTGTTCCAAAAGTGATGGAAGTTTTACCACTCTAGAATGGAAGATATAGGAAAGCTGTAGTCCTGGTCATCCTCTTCTTCATCTTCCTCAGGATCTTCATTAATGGCTAGATAGGAGAATACAGGGGAGCTGTTGTTTAAATATGGACAACAACAGCGAAGTAGCAGCTCAGTGCATGTTTTCAAAGCCCCCTGCATAGCCATAAGAGATAGTTGCATTTTTTTTAAAGCGTGGCTTGTAGTGTGATGTGCTTTGGCACCAGCTGTTATGCCATAAAGTTTTTATTTTATTTTTGCATGTGTATTTGTATGTGCACACAAGGGTGTACATGTTACATAATCTATGAAGTCATAACTGCAGCAAGTTCTGAAGACTCAATGGCTCAGGTTTTATTGGCAGATTCCTGAAATTAGATAAAAAGTGCTCTTGTGTTCTAGGCTTTTTAAACTGCTTTTGAGTCCTTCATTCAGAGGCAACTGCAAGGAGACAGCAGCCCACTTGGTTAAGTGTTAAGCTAGTTTCGGGCACGGGGTGGGGTGGGGGTCAGGAGGAGGAGGGATTTGAAGGGAGGGTGCGATTAGGTTGTAGCTGGGTGTTAATAAAGCAAACAGCAAAGCACACTAAAGCAAACAATATTAAGGAAGGGCAGGGAAAACAGCTACAAAAGATGCATTTAAGGAAACCCTTCTAATGTTAAACATACCCTTTCCTATACAAAGAAAAGGCACCCCCAAACATTCACTGTTGACTAACTGTTGTGCCTTAGGAAGCACAAGACATCTGTATAATATACCCATCTTTCTATATAAGATCTCCCTTATATGCAGTTCCCTTTCATGTTTAATAAAGGTGTCAGTCTTCACTATCCTAGGGAATTGTATTATTATTATTATTATTATTATTATTATTATTTTGCCTCCAGTTCCTGGCAAGGTTAAATATCTCACTTACAGTTGCAAGATCCTGGGTGCTTTACTTCCAAAAGCACACCCAAGGAACAGGCTGCCTCCTTCATGGCACACTCGCTTGGGTAAGTGGTGTTATCGCTGGCACAGACAGCTTCGTCAGATTTGCTTTCGGGACATAGCTCATCACAAAGAGCACACCGTCCTCTGCCCACTTTAAAATCCCACAAACATTTCTTCCCCGTGCTGCATTGGATGTCTTCACAAGATTTGGCCTCTAGGAAAAAGATTTGCATATATATGTATTTTTTTTAAAAAAAGTGCAAAAAAAGCAAAAGTAAGAAGCAAAATAACTCTTTGAATCAATATGTTGCCAGTTCATTGGAAGTAACAGGCAGGTCTGGCCCTACCATTAGGCAGAGTGAGGCAAGTGCCTCAGGTGACAGATGTTCAAGTGGCAGCAAGAACTGGCCTTTTGGCTGTTCCCCCTCAGTCGTTCTGCTTTCTTGGAGGACAGAGCTGTGTGTGCCACTTGGCTTGACCTGCTGCCCTTCAGTGTTGCATGGTGGAGTATCCTATCCCATGGTTTGAAGTAAGATTTAACTGCAGTTCATGTTGGCTTCTGTGCATAGTATGGAAACATGATGCCATCTTGTCCCTTATCTTAGGCAATGAAAATGTTTGAGGCCAGTCTCATCCAGAGGGCCAGAAGAAATTTGAGCTGTCTCTTGGTTTTTCATAGAGCTGGGAAATGCTACTCTTTTGGATCACACCACGATCATGTTGTGGAAGGTCAGACCTTATACATTACTTATACAGCCTGTTCATGAAGATAGTTGAGTTTCAGCTAAAAGGAGGCTTCCCTCATCCCAAAAAGGCTTAGGAGTCTGTGTCTGGCACCCTCTTGGTTAGTCCCAACTATAGTAGATTCAGGGAATCAATTGCTGAATAGTCAGTCAACATGTAGGTAAATCCAACAGAGTCAATGACTCTACTCTGCATGGGACTAATGATAAGAATTTAGGCCTGTGATGGCATGCTCTGGGGTTAAAGGATAAGGCAATCTCTCTACCATCTTGATGAGGACAGTTGTTCTGTGTGGCATTTTTGGTAGGTGGTCAAGAAGTGGGAAGCCTGAAACCCTACCACTCCCCAATCCTTGTCATGGAGTTAACTGGAGTGAAAACAGCCACCACAGGAAAATAGCATCCCCAAATGAAAACAAATACAGCGCAGAATTACGCTGACTATTATCCCTCTTCTTGGGCCCTCAAAGTAGCCTTTAGATACCTCATAACTATCCCCACCCTCAACATTGCCATTTAATTCTGCAAGCCTTAATGGAATGGGAATAGAGAGAAGTCCTCATGATCCCAGCAGGAATTACTTCAGAGTAATTTACATTGAATGGGGACACATGACCTCTTGTGTAATACAACTCTTTTAGGCTAGGAGTAGCAGACTGTCAATGTAATAATTCATATATAAGCTGCTGAACCTATTCCAGACATAGGAACCTGACTCCTAATGATTAGTTCCATCTAGAGTAGAACCACTAACTGTTGAATGGTGAGGCATATAAATCTATTAGTCTAATGGGTCTACTCTAATTAGGATTACCAATAGCATTCCTCCCTTAGGCAGCTCAGTTTCTAGCACTGGAACAATGTCATAAATTGATGATATCTAGTTTGAAGAATCCTCTCTTTAATCCTTGAGATAAGAAGGCCAAACAATAGAATAAGGTTTCTTGAGGGAAAGGAGAAATATGTCTTGCTGGTTTCCTTGGGAAAATCAATTCTGCAACACCAGGCATGCTATACTACTCACATATTCTTTTATAAACAGGAAAACATCCTGGTCTAGAGATTTAGCTCAGCAGTGCTGAATAAGCCTACATCATGTGGCAAACCACCTACGGTACCCTAAAGGGTTATATTCGACTCTGATATAAAAAGGGGCACAGTTGAATGACCAGGATGTTATTTCTCATTATAGGCATTAGGGTAGCTTAGCAAAGCAGAGAAGGATTTTTAATCACCAATTCCTCCTGTTTATGTGGTCATTTGGCATATTTTAGGACAGAAATGGGCAGAGTGAAACTATGGCTTTAGGGCAGGAGATGATAGGGCCTCTTAACCCCTTGGTCTCTCTTGGAGGACAGCACAGTGTGTCCCGCTCAGCCTCTCCCCTGGCAAAAAGAATAACATTTCATGCTTTTGATTAAGTAGGATCTGGCACATGGACACTGATGGTAAAATATATCTGTTAGTCTTTAGAGTGTCATACAAGCGTTATTTAAACATGGGGTGTAGAAAAGAGGAAATGCTGGCTGAGGAATTTTAGAAGTTGCAGTTTAAAAAAGTAAAAATTCCAAGCTCTGATGAGGGACCAGTGTTACAAATGTCAAAAATCTAGGATGCTGCTGCTAAAGTAGCTGTCTAAATTGTAGCTATTGTACTTGATTTTATCAATGAATTCAGTGCAAGACCCATAGTTTGCAATATATTAACAAATTAGTACATTGTTTAAAAAAAGTTCAAATTAGTCTATAGTGGTATTATTTTGGCTTCATAGTACATGATTATGCAGTACATGATTATATTGTGGAGTACATGATTTGAAATTTGCAACCACAGAAAAATCACAGCCTATTAGCCAGCCAGACCACTGCTATCTTACAATAATTAAAGAAAACATAGTTTAGGATAGGATCTAGCCTGTTAATATCTTTTAGGTAGTTGTCAGTTCTTTGCATGTTATTTCCAATAAGAAAGCTAAGACTATTTTTAAATTCTTGAAACCAATGGAAGCAAAAGCACAATTACAGAGGAATCGGGCTTCAGTCCCCAAATATAGACTGAATAATTTCTATTCTCTTATCTGAATGATGTCTGACAAATAATCTTACAATGACAGATTTTGTCATGCTTGATTTTTATTATAATGATGGTGGTTTCAGAAGGTTTCCTTTGAAACAACATGTCCCAAACCTTACGGGTATTTTTAATGGAGAAAAAGTTGTTTTTGATAAATGTGAAAAATGTTTTCTAAGAACTCTTACTTGCAACTGTTTCTATTGGAAACAAGCTGAACTGAACACTGAAGCCATGTGGTCTGAAAACATATTCAAAGAGGCGGTATTCTCAAGTATCAGGTTCCTATGTAATAGGGGCCAAATATTCACCCTCAATAGTTGTTCACTGGTTTCAGTTCACTGGAATTCACTGGAAACTTTTCTTAACCAGAATCTTGACTTCTGGATCTTAAGAGTACATTCCTACTCATTTTTATTTATTTATTTATTTCGTAAGTTTCAGCAATTTCTTCTGCTGTGGTTTTGGTGCAGCGCATGAGGAATGGAATGTGTTGTGTAAGGGCTGTGCCCATTTTTCTCCACTTTAGTTTTTTTTTAGTCAAAACTAACCATTTTGGTGGAGAGGAAATTTCTATTTAAAACCAATTTTCTGAGAAAAATTACTTAGCTGCTACATCTTTTGGTGCTGTTTCTTCCTAGGTACTACTTCTTCCTCCCTACTAAATGAATCACATGGATGATCCCATCCGATCAAATTATGTAATAAACAGGATAACAGTACCGCTCTATACAGTCAGTCAGATTTCAATGAATAATGGTATGATTGGGGGCAAATGAGGGCAACTGGCAGTTAGGATAAATCTTTTTGTAAGGCATTCTAAAAACTCAAGGCATTTCTGGCGCCAGCAAAAAATATCATCAAGAAATGGAAGTAATATCACGTATGAAAGTTATTCCTTTCAGCTTCTCCTTAATTAATTTAAACTCTTTTGTGAACAAGCCATTTTCAGGATGATTCCCTTAGAAAATTTTGATATATATATTGGAGGGTACTTTCAAGAGTGTTTTTAGACTTTCCCTCTTCATATTCCATCATCTTGAGAGAAACCTAATAAATCTGCCCCATGGGTTAAATTGGGATACTCAGTCATGTGTTAAGATGGTACCTCAACCTTCTTCTACCATGTGCCAGCTTTCTTTTTAGACTTAGTTAAACCTAGAACAGTGGATGTGATAAACTTGTGTCACCTCAATCTTGTGTCACTTCAGACTGGAGGTACGAGTTTGCATGATTGAATGCTCTACTGTATCTATCTATTTGTGTGTGTGTGTTTGCAGCTGTCAGAGAGAAAGCATCTAGCCTAGCTTAGTTTGTGACATATAAAGTTTTCTGGGGACAAGTTTGCTTTCTTTTACTTCAACATATGACATAACATTCAACCATGTGACCCATATCTACATCAGAAAATGGTATAGTCCTGCCTGAGAGTTGCCACCTCCTCAGTGACAGTCGTGTGGTGTAGTAGTTTGAGTGATGGACTAAGGACTTTTTCAAACGGTTGAACCCCCCCCCCGAGGTCGGGAGAAGAATGGGGTACATAGCCCCATTTCAGACAGCCCCATCCTCCTCTGTCCTCCTCCTGACCTTCCTGTGCTGCTGGTGCTGCTTTTTACTGATGGAGGTTTTCCATCAATAAAAAGAGGTTCCAGAAGCAGGGGGGAAGGTTGGGAGGAGGACAGAGGAGGACGGGGCTGTCTGAAATGGGGCTGTGTAAGCATGACAGCCCCGTTCTTCTCCCGACCTCCTCGGGGTATTTTTCAACCATTTGAAAAAGTCCTAGGACTCTGAAGACCTGGGTTCAAATCCTTGCTCAGCCATGGAAACCCACTGCCGGCTGTGAAAGCCTTCGAGTTCCCACTGGGTGACCTTGGTCAAGTCACACGCTCTCAGCCTCCAAGGAAGGCACTGGCAAACCTCCTCTCAACAAATCTTGCCAATAAAATCCCATTATAGGTCTCCCTTGGGGTCAAAGTAAAAAATGACTAGAAGGCAAACAAGAACCAACCAACTGCTGTTTGTATGACTCAGACTTTAGAATCACAACAGTCCTGTCAGTTTAGGCTGGGAGACAGGGTTTTCTCCAAGACTGCTCAGTGAGCTTTATAGCTGAGTAAAGGTTTGAATCTATGTTTCACACATTTAAAGACAGCATCCTGGACACTATGTCACACTAGCTTATTGGTACTAGAATCTGTTTACAGTAAATGGCTCCATTCCAATCCACCACTAATATAATTTACACAAGAGGTGTTATTCCTTGAGCCTGGAATATATCACTTATTAACATAGGTGAGGGAGGCAGAAAAAACAAGAACAACAGATTTGAAATGTACAAGTATGCACATTTTGCTAGTGAGAAATGTAGGACCTGATTTAAACACTACTGGTGAAAACAGCTGGTGTTTTAATGTTTGCCAGAGTCAGTGTTAGTGACTAGCAGTAGTATCCAACTCTGCAAGTTAACCCCCCCCCACCACTGGAGTCCTCTCACACTTATCCAGTCCTCTTCCTTTGTGCTGTCTCTCTCTTGCCACTCTTTTGCTTTATCTATTCCAGTGCTTGTTCAATCTTTCTCTCTATTAACTCTTCCCCCCACCTTACCATTCAGCAGAACTTTTCTGTCTATCTCTTAAGTTGTTCAAAATTTGGAGACCTGCAGTTTGGAATACAAGCTTGGAGCTGCCTAGAAGTCCTTCTAAGCAATGACTGCCCCAGGTATGGCTGCAGCTTTGTCTTTTCTCCTTAGGGAAGATTAGGATAGGCTGCCACCTAGTGACTGGAGATGGTACTATAGGCTGCAGACATGTTTCAGTTAAGTACACTCAATTAATCAATTGTTAAAAATGAAATAAACCTCAAGTGCACACCCTAGGGCTCCCTTAATATCTATGCCAAATTTCAGTGTCATGGAGCTGTGGCAGGGACAGAGATACAAATATAGACACAAATTTTCCTTTATTATAATAAATAGAGAAAACTGCCCACAGTTAGGCTTTGAATTCAGCTGGATTTTCTAAAAATCCAGAAAAAAGCTGAGTTATTTATATCCCCAACCATTATGATACCATTATAAGCATGATGGGGTCGGATCTACCTCTCAACCTCTGTGAGAAACCTCCAAGTCCCTCTCACATACCTACCTGCTTGCTTCCCATCCCTTTATTTATGTTTACTGTGGTTCTGTTAGCAGCAAGAGGAAGGTCAAGGAAAGGAGGGTAACACGCATTCTTCCATAGCCTCTCTGATCTGTGGGACACGGCTATGACTGCATGCACGGCAACAGGAACTATGGAAAATATAGTTTGTCCAGAGTTGCATATAGCATGGGGAAAATGATATTTCCCAAGAATGCCAGACTACATTTCCCACTGTAGCCCTTGCAGCATGCAGGGTGGTATCCAAAAAGGAAATTATGGGAGAAACTTCCTCCTTCTCCATTCTTCTGCTGTTGGAGAAACCATCAAAGGTTTCCAACAAAGATGAGATGGAAGGGAGGGCTGAATGGGTTTTTTTGGCTCAGAAACTAGCATTATGAGTTAGCCAAATTTGTATTTGTCAGACTTGGAAATACAAATTTCAGCACCAATAATTAATGGTTTAGTGTTTGCATCTCATTTTGCTACTTACTGCTATTTTCCTCTCTTCTGCTGTAAATAAATATTTTGTATTTATGACTGCTGCCCAGTTAAAGATAAATCTGTACATTTTAGCTGATTGCTAGGTCAAAAGACTCTAGTATTTTACTAGACTGAAGATTTAGGAGATTTTCAGATGGGGAGAACTCCCCCCCCCCGCGGAGATTGGGAGAGAAACAGGGCTGTTCCACTACCAGCGCTCCGTTTTGCACACCCCGTCCTTCTTCTGACCTCCCTTCATTCTCCCTCCATCCTGCTTGCATTTTCCTTCGTTCTTCGTTAGTAAAAAATAGCAGAAGGAAAATGAAAGCAGGATGGAGGGAGAACAAATGGAGATTGGGAGAAGGATGGGAGTGTGAGAAATGGAGCACTGGCAGCGGAACAGCCCCGTTTCTCTCCCGATCTCTGCAAGGGTTATTTTCCCCATCTGAAAATCTCCTTAATCAACAGCATAGCTAACATGTGAACACAGAAGTAAGTCCAACTGAGTTTAATGAGACTTAATTCTGTGTAGATTAGCCTTAATCTAGGTCAGTTTTTCTTTGAGGGAAAGAAGCATAATGGTTCTTAAGGATTTTTTTTTTTTAACTTTGGACTTAGATAAAATGCATGTGTAGTATTATTTGCAAGAGACATTTCCAATTCCCTCTCACATAGGAGAGAATGCCTCTTCCAAGATGGTGCTTTTTATCTGCAGGGTAGTTGTTGTTGTTGTTTTTTTTAAAAGTGATTAGTTATATTATAAACATATTTTGAAATATTTGCATCTGCTGCTCAGTTAACTGGGGTCACCTTTTTAGTCAATAAACACATTTTAACTATATTTATCAAACCAATTAAGCCAACCAGACCTTACAGTCATAATCATAATATACTATAATCGAATGTGTTAGAAACAGAGAGCCAATCTTGGAGCAGACAGAAGTGAGTTAATATCAGAACTCCGCTAAGGATTTATCATGTAGTCATCATCAAGCCTCTCTCCTCCATTTATTCTTAGTTCCTCATCTTTAACATGGAAATAATGCCCCAATGGCTTGTTGTGGGGCCCAGCCACAAGAAACTATGCAAGGAATTTACTAAATCCAAAGAGATGTTGTATACATGATAAATAGGAATAGTATCCTAGACCAACAAGCTGGTCTCATATAGTGGCTGTGATATGAATCAGGAAGTTCTTGGTTTGAATGTCATTTCTGCCATGAATTAACTATGTGCACTTAGGCCAGCTGTTGTGTCTCAGGGGTTGTCTAGATGGTGAAAAAACTCATAGAATGCGAGGAGAATACTTTTTGTCCCAATGGGATTGCTCAGTGATTTGTGAAGGGGGGGGGCAAAAACTCTAAATAATCAATGGGAAAAGCCTTCGCAGCTTCCCCCCCTTTTAAAAAAAAGCTCAGAAGGAAATGTGCATTCCTGCTCGTTCAAACAATGATGTGATCTGTTGCGCAGTCCAGAAGGGGAGGAACTCTTCATCTGATTGGGTGGACATGCACAGGTGTGGGCTTGTTGTCAAGTGCCTGGAAGCACTAGAGATTGTGAGCTTTTGTAAACTTTTATTTTTTAAAAAAACCTGTACTGTCAAAAGGGCCATATTGTTCTGCGCGAGGAGTGGGAAGGAGGCAAAGGTTATCCAGCAGCGCAGCACCTGGAGACGGTGAGGAGGGTGGCCACCAAAAGGAAGAGGAAGTGAGCTGCCACCCTTTACCCATCCTGGCGGCGGCAGTAACGGCCTCCGATTCTGGCTGCAAAGGGATGGTAGGAGCCTCTTTACCAGCTGTTGGGATAAGGAAGAGGAGGGCAGTTATTTGCCACTTCATCTCACCTTCCACCAGAGTGGCAAAGAATTGCCCTCCTCTTCCTTTTCCCAGCAGCTGGCCAGGTCTTTGCAGCCAGAAGCGGAGGTTTCCACTGCTGCCACAGGGATAGGTGAAGGGCAGGAAGCTCTCCTTCTCTTCCTCGTGATGGCTGCCCTCCTCGTCATCTCCAGGTGCTGTCCTGCTGGAACCCCCTCCGCCTTCCTCATCCCCTATGTAAAACAATGACATGCCCACCACCTTGATTCGCAGCCACGTGAACATTGCATACTATCGTTTTTGCCAAAATGCCATGAAGACAAAGGAACGCTGCTGCAAATAGCCTATAATGTGCAGCTATGTGCATTATTTCTTCCCGTATAGGCAAGCCCTCTGGGTCTATGATGAGGAGATAATAATGCAGTCCTATCTTGCGATTAGATAATGCATATGAAGCATTTTGAACACTTGAAAGCCTTACATAAATGAGTGATGATGATAATGAAGATGATGATGCCTTGTTTTATATATCCACAGCTCAAGTTGTTTCCAGTTGGAGCCCTTTCACCTCCCTATTCTGCTCTTCAGTCACCTTTATGTATAATTCCTTGAGCATATATAATGCAACCAGGAAATGTCTCAGCAGTTCTTTCCCCTAGTCAGCCACTACCTTACTGACTTATAAAAGCTATTTCTGAGTGGCCAGAGACTTCCTTTCTTCTGGAGATTCCACAAGCCATGTGACAGGGCACTTCCAGGTATCTCATCCAACTGGAATGTAAGTGATTATCAGGGCTTGCCCTACCATTAGGCAGCAACATATATGGGGTGTCAGTTTGGAGTGTCATAAAAAGGCAACAGAGTTGCTCTTTTCATTTAACTCATTTAAAGTAATTTATTAGGATTTATTTATTTATTGTTTTGTTTTTATTATTATATTTTTACTATCACAGAGGGAGATAAGGAGAGGTTCTGGTGAGATCTTTTGCCTCTGGTGCCAAAATAACATGACTGACCTTGTGCGTCATGCACCTTGATTTGGAGAAAGCTGCAATTTCCTGCTTTGTTTCAAGTTGCAACACATATGGGGCTGGTCCTGGTGACTACTTCAATCTTGCTGCTACTGGGGATTATACCCATTTTGTCAGGAGGATCAATAGCTCAGGATGTAGGGACTGCCTCTATTGTTCCCTATAGGTAGACCAGTAAGTCATCTGCCATGTTGTCCATTGGCAAGCTTTCCCACAAGATAAGCGGGGAGGATGATGATGGTGATGATGATGATAGCAACTTTTCAACATTTGTACAGTACTTTTCCAGTATTCAAAGAGCTTCATATAAGTTATCTTCATGTCCTTCTACAAAACAGTACTTCCCTCACCATTAAGTAACCACAGTTTACCATCACAAATCTAATGATGAGCTGAGCTATAAATTTCCACAGAAAACCCTATCTTCTTAAACTTAAATACCCCTTCCACCTATTTCTTATTTTTTGCAGGGCTAATGTTGTCATTAGGTAAAATGAGGTATCAGATGCTGTGGGCAAGGAATGCTAGAAAAGTGATGGAGGACAGAGCTGTATGTGCTTAGCCTGTTCCCAAGGGGACTGGTTTGGGAGTGGAGCACAAGACTCCTGGGCTGCCAACCCATCTGGGACATAGGTGCCACCAGCCCTTTCCCTTGATCGTTGCCATGAAAGGAAATAGAAGGGAGAATGAGGAATATGTTGGCGGTGGCAGTTCTAGTGACCCTTGCAAGCCAACAGAGAGGTTGAAGGCTTTCTCCCTCCTTTCTTGGTGGTGTGCAAGGGCCATTAAATCTGCTGCTAGCACCCTCTTCCCCTCCTTCTCCTTCCATTTTGGGAGGATTCAGAGTTGTAAATACGCCCGTTTGTGGGGCAAGGAAAGGTGGAACCAGCACTGAAGTGTGGTCATAACAGATGCTTATTAAAAGAAGGTGCTCCTCCAAGACACTGGGAGGCTTGGAGTCCATTTTCTTCTTGCCTCTAAGGTACATCCCTGCTGTGTCCCCCTAAGTTAGCCACAGGTATGGCAGAGATCACTGTATGTCCTGTATCCTGAAGTAAGATTTATTTGCTAGTCTAGTCAGCTTCTGTTAGTGGATTGTGTTTCTTGAGATCAGACAGCAAAATGTCTTGTGTTAGTCCTAACTGACAAATTACTTTTGGTCTTGCACTAGATACATGGTAGGGAAGCCCATTTTTTTCTTCCTAATGCCTAGTTCCACTCTGTGAAGCTGGGATTCCAAGTCAGAAGGCATAGCTTCTTCCCCAAGGCAGCTGTGTTCCTCCTCCCATTTGACAAAAACGGACTCTTAGTCCACCAAATTCCCTTAGCATACTCCTCTATGGTACTTACTGATACATTTTCCTTCGTAGGCTAGGCCAATAGATCTTCCAAGCAGGCAGGTAGCTTTCCTCAGATGACATGCACTTGCATATGTAATTCCATCATTCCCACAGAGATATTGATCTGGGGAGGTAGGCTCTGGGCAAATCCGATTACATGTCACACAGTTGGCATTATTATTTTGATCAACCACGCATGTGGAGCTGCCTGGGCATAAAACATCCCTACAAGTCTCTGAAACAAAACAAAAAACCCAGGGAGACAATCTGTGAACAATAGAAGACAGGAGCCATGTGTGCCACAAGTCATAACAACCGGAGAAGCATTTAGCAGTTTTCTTTACGAGCATGAACCAGGGACCATGTGACTCTCAAGTTATCTTATATCCAGAGCTTGGAAGCTTACTCTTTCTGATTATAAGCAGGGGCTTTGTAATCCAAAAAGTAACTTTCTGAAGTTCTACTATGTGTTAGCCACAATCATTGTCTGGATCTGAACCACCCAATCTGCATCCTGTGGCCCCCTGTGATCAACCAAGGAATAGTGCAAGTGCTTGGCCTCGCTGAACACCCATTGAAGACCCACTTTCAAGACTACCGTGGCTTTGCTATTCTCTTTGCGGCCTGAGGAAGTATTCCCTTGGGAATGTTGACTGTAGCAAAGAGCAGCAGATACTCCCATATGTTCCTCTCCAGCTAGCAAACAGTGGCAGTGAGGACAAGGAGGGCTTTCTACTGATAGAATCCTTCTTGGTTCAAGCCACTCATAACTACCCCTACTAGAAAAGAACCTGGGCAAATGTCTCAGGTTTGCAGTTAAAACAGTTCAGAATGGTCCATAGATCTCCACAGTTTGCACACCAATTTCCACAATGTGTTTCTATGTGTCAGTTGCAGAGACATATGCATGGCAGGGTGATGTTGCATGCCTGCCTTTCTTGTGGACACTCCATAAGCAACTGTGTTGCTTATCTGTAAACATTTTGGTCAAATCCAGTATGACTACTCTTATGGTCTTATGATTCATTCTACAACACTAGAATGGTTTCTGCACTTTCTGAGCAGTTAGCATAAGAATAGAAAGTTTTTGGACAAAAACTGGTCCAATTGCCTCTCCTTGAAGCCTCCAGGAATATCAATTCAACTTTTAAATAGATTGCATCCCCTCACTCATTTCACCATTTCACATTTTAAAAATACCAATTTTTCAACATTTTTCTTTTATTGGCAAAAGGTCTGGCTCCTGGAAGGTCCTGGGGGCAGAAAACTGGCCCTTAGTCCTGCTCCAGTTGCCCAAGCCCTAATCAATCCCTTTAAGGTAGGGATAGCTGCACTATTCTGCTTCCCATATATATATATATATATATATATATATATATATATATATCTCCTGCCTTTCTCCCAATATAGGGACTCAAGTCAGCTAACAGTGAATTTAAAACTACAATTTAAAAACAATACAAAAGCATTGAAAGTACTGCATAAATATAAAATTTAAAAAACAATTAAGCAATTTATGAAGTTAAAAACATTAAACATTAAAAATATTAAACTGTATTAAACTGTATGCGAACCTTTAAATCCAAATCACACAGCATCTAAAAGCCCAGCCTTCCTCAGTTTGTAAAGGACTGATGGCACAAAAATGCTTTTACCTGCCAACAAAAGGAGAGCAGAGACGAGGCCATCCTGGCCCTCTCTAGGGAGGGAGTTCCAAAGCTTGGGAGCAACCACGGAGAAGGCCCCCTCTCTTGTTCCCACTAAACAAGGATGAGAGGGTGGTGGGACAGAGAGGAGGACCTCTCCAGATGATCTTAGTGCTGTACTGGTTCATACAGGGAGATATGGTCCTTCAAATAATGTGAGCTCAAGCCATATAGGGCTTTATGGGTAAAACCCAGCATTTTGAATTGTGCCTGGAAACGGATCAGCAGCTAACAGAGCTATTGCAACAAAGGAGCTGTATGCTGCCTGTAGCCAGCCCCAATTAATAGCCTGGCTATTGCTCTTTGGGCCAACTGACGTTTCTGGGCACTTTTCAAAGGCAGACCCATGTAGAACACATTATAGTAATCTAAATGTACCATTGCGGCTGGATCCGACTTCTCCAGGAATGGGCACAGTTGGTGTACTAGCTTTAACTGTCCAAAAGCACTTCTGGTCAATGCTGAAACCTGGGCCTCCAGTCTCAGAGCTGAATCCAGGAGTACCCTCAAGCTGTGAACCTGTGTTTTCAGGGGGAGTGTAACACTATCTAACACAGGCTGAATCTCCATGATGCCACCAGCTGTCATTTATAGGGAAACTTCCATCTTAGTGGGAAAATAATTTTGAAATGCCATCCTGCACTTGTAGTCCAATAGTGATACTGTCTGGTCTATAGTCCAAAGTGATACTGTCTCAAGATTCTACCCCTTCATTCTGCTGCATTTGTGAAGACTACCCTGACATCCCATTGATATTTATGGACTTAAGCATGCTTGCTTATCTGTTTCATATGACTTTATCACACTTCACTGTTATAGTGGTATTATTCCACTTTAACTGCTTTGGATGCCTCCCGTGGAATTCTGGGGTTTGTAGTTTAGTGAAGCTGAAGAGACCTCTGGCTGAGAGTTCCAAATGTTTCTCCCTAAACTGCAAATCCCGGGATTTCACAGGAGGCAGCCATAGCAGTTAAAGTGGAATAATAGCACTATAACAGTATAGTGTGATAAAGTCCTTAGACTACTTTGTTTTATTATATTGGAATTTTTTAGCTATAACCCACTACTTATTTTCCCACTAGGGAGAGGAGTCCCATTCAGCTCTGTAGTAGAATAATTACTTTACATCTTCAGGCAATCACACACACATTTTCTTCCCAGAAAGTTTAAAAAAATAACTTAACCTTCTGAATTCCTAGCCAGAATGACCAATAGCCACACTGGCTGGATTATTCTTGTAGTTAAAACCATCCCCAATACCATACTTTTCCCAAGCTCTTCCCCCTGCCCCGCCCTTGCCTCCACACCATAACAATGTAAACCAAAGAGCATCTTTGTTGTAAACCTACTTTTGCATTTGCCCTGATACTGGACTTCTAGTTCAGGTTGTTCTTTACATCTAGCTTTCAAAAGGGCACACTCGTTTTTGTAGGTTTTGCCATCCAAGCCACACACTGGGCCCTTCCATGTGATATTAGAGCAATCCGGAGCACAGACACATCGTGGTTTGTTCTTTTTGTTCATTTTACATTTCTTCCCAGGTCCACAGTCCACATTCTCACAAGTTTCTAAAGAGGAATGGGATGCAAGCAAAGGGTAGAGGTGGAACAGAAAACCAGAAACTTTGTTTTAATAACATCCTGAGTCCCCACTGCAACATCATGAACTACAGCCAACATGGGAGAAGTTGTTATTTTATTTTTGAACCAGAAAGTATGAAAGAATAACCCCCATACTCCCCTGGCAAAAGACTGTCAAATAAATATAATGCATGAAAATAAATATTTTTCCATTTTGCTAAGTTGGCTGTTTTGATGTGACTATGCAGACTTTCCACATGCCCCTTATTCTGTTGTCAGAGACTCACATCTGTGAGCCTCCGCAGCAATTAATCAGCAGTAATGGTGACTCTATAGTTTCATGTACATACAACCAGCAGCAATATGTCTTAAAACTTCCACAAATATGCATCGAAAGGGACAAAAGGCTACCCTTCTACAGAGTTCAGGAAAGATACTCTTTGGCCTACCACTCTCAGAATCCCACAATGAGCATATCTGTTGGTTATTCTGTCTAGAGGACTCTGGGAGCTGAAGACCAAAAAACAAAACAAAACAAAACCATTCATAAGCACTCCATCTTTTACCCCTCCCTTTTAACCAGAGTTTGGTTACTTGCTAATATGTGAAGATCTGTGCAAGCGAGTGAGGTACATTTCAAAGTTGTCATTATTTTTCTAAAGTTGTTTCAGGCCTTCTTTTCTGGCAATCTTCTGTGCTCACCCAGAGTCCCTGACACATTGGACTTGTCCTCCAACATCTTTCATGCTGAAGGTCACTGGAACAGAGTCATCCCAAGGTTGCATGTGCCTATATGAAAAGCTTTGGCAGGAAGCCATAGCTTTTTATTATTTTTTATTCTTGAAAGTAATCATATGCAAGATTACTTGGACTTCTCCAGGGTAAGTGGGTTGAGTACTGCATTCCACTGTGCTGCATGCCAACTTCCTATACTACTTAGCACCCTGTTGGCACTGAAAGATGTTAACAGCAGTATCAGCTTCCTCTCATGCACACAGCATGTTTCTCCTTGTAACCATGCCTTAATTTAAATCAGGTTGGCAGTAGTCAGTGGCAGATATGGCCACCCTCCTACTTGCCTCACTGGGCCTACATGCACCCAAGAGCTGTGTGATTCAGCAAATACTTCCAGTTACCTGAAAAATGTTACCTGCTGAATTTTTGCATGTTGTGCAGTTATTAAAGGCCAAAGATTCCTGCCAGGAAAAATTGTTGGCAAGCCTCCCTGAGAAATATGATATCTAGAGAGTGCTTCTGATTTCTATGGAATACCATTCTGCACACATATTACCTCCCTGAATACACCTGGAATTAGGGAGTAAAACTTGTGGGGTCAGGTAACAATAAGCTTCAAGTCAAGCTCAAGCCTCAAGATTTCTCTTCAAAGAAGAAAAGAAAATACCCTTGCCCATAATAAGGTTGAGAGCATGTGTGTCAAAAGTAGTAAGTTCAATCTCCAGCATTCAGAGACAGGGCTGGGAAAGGCCCCTGTCCAAAACCCTGGAAGTGACTGCCATTCAGGATATGGCCAGTATGATGCTTGATAGACCAATAGTCTGATTCAGCATATGCAGAACTTGGGAAAAATACATTATTACACAACAGCATTCAGAATCCTCTAGCCAGTGTGGGCAGTTCCTATGGTACCCCTTTCTTTGATGACACTGTATTTACCCAATAGACAGGAGAGGGGGCTCCCTCTGCACCTGCTCAGAGGCACTGTCATCTATCCTCTTTCCTGTTTTATGACTGAGCCCCTGGCATGGAAGATAGATTCCTGGGCTGAAGCCTAGCACAAACAAGCTCTGGACTGGGGAGGGGAGGGAAGAAGTCTAAAGTCCTATAGCTTCACATGCCAGATCTAACTTCTGGCATCTCCAGTGATAAAAGGAATGTCAGGTTGCTGGTCCAGGGAATTCTCTGCTCTGTGATTGTGTGGCCTTAAAAAAGAAACTACTAGTTGCAGTAAGCTGGATTTGTGGACTGGATGGACCAACAGGGAATGATCAGGAAATATTACTGTTTTGGACTGCAACTCCTAGAATTGTAGCATGGCCAGTGGGGGTTGCAGTCCCCAAACTATCTTTTCCAAGCCCTGCCTAACAATACAAGTATTCTCCAAATCAGTAATGGCCAACATGACCAGGAGTGTATGACTTGCAGCCTTCCAGCTGTTGGTGGACAGCAGCTCTAATCATCCCCCCAACCACCACCCAAGACAGGTGTGGTCTAAGACTGATGGGAGTTGCAGTCCCACAACATTTAAAAGTGGCCCTAAGTGGCCCGTCCCTGTCTGAAAGGAACAGAGACACCTCTGAAAAGTTTGTGTGTGCGTTTAAAGAGACACCCACCTTTGCAGGGGATGCAGTTGGGGGCACCCCCGCTAAAAATCATCCACTTGAAGAGCACGTGGTCGCTGACGTCCTCCTCTGTCCACGAAGTGGTCAGGCGGCCAGTTTTACAGCATTCCTCTTTGCTGAGCCCGTTTTTGTAGAGGACCTGGCACCGGCCGTTCCTGGCTTGCCGGAGCCAGCAGTTCCCAGCTGCAGTCAGGAAATTTCAGTGGAGAAAGAAAGAGAGAGAAAGATTATGATGAAAGAGATTATCAGAGAGAGAGAGAGAGAGACCCAGCCATATCAATGTCGGTTCCCAATGACCCAGACACAGCACGTGCGGCTTTCATTGACTTGGACTAGACTGTTTACTTTTTTATTGGTCCCGTTTCATCACCTGAAGCTACTTCTCTGGACCCGGTGGAAGGAAGCGCTGCTCCAACAACCCGATCAAGCCAGTCGGGCGTCTCCTGATCCCATAGAGGGACTGGACTGGGGGCTGTGGAAGGGGAGGGCGCTACGGTGCAACATGGGTGGGGAAGGGGGAAAGAGAGAGTAAATTGCACGTGACAAGGGTTTGGAAAGAGCGCTGGAGTATACAGTTTGTTTAATGGAGAATGCGTGTGTGTGTGCTACAAAGCCCGATCGAAAAAAAGAAGAGGGAAGAGTTTGCTTCCGTTCTCCAGACGCCCAGCCCTCTAAATTAAAGAAGCTGGCCGCCCAAGCTCAGAGGGGAATTTCATTCCAGCCCTCTCCGTCCCCCACCCCCTCCACCAAGTATAGGGGGGATATTAATGTGCGCCTGAGGTCACCCTCCTCTTTCGAAATCTCCCACCCAGATCTTGGGATCAAACTCTTGCACGCCTGTCCCAGCCGCGAATTGCAAGCTCTGGCGGAGGCTGTCAGAGAAAAAAATGTTGGACAAGTTCGCAGGGGCTTTAGAGGGAGAAAATAAAATTAAAAAACAAAACCAAAGCAATGAGTTGTGGGTGGGTGGTTTTTTTTACACACACACTCACTCACTCACTCACTGGCGCACGCAGAGGTCTGTCATTGAGGGCTCCGAGCCAAGAGCCCTGAGCTGACCTGTCGCCCCACCGCTCTTTGGAGAGATTTCCTTGGGATGAGATCCCCGTGAAGCGGCCGCCCAAAGGGAAGTTTTCACTCAGGTCCCACCGAGTGAGCCGATCATTCCGCGCTGAATCGTCCTGTTTCTGGGGAAGGCACACGACACAAATAACCCAGTTTGAAACTGGGCTATTTGCCCTGGCTCCTGCCTATGGAAGCCTGGGATTTGTAGTTTTTACAAGGTCTTTAGCCGTCTCTGCCAAAGAGTGCTGGTGCGTCACCAAACTACAAATCCTGAAACGGGACTATTTGCCCGTGGCTCCTTCCGATGGGACCCTGGGAGTTGTAGTTTTACAAGGTCTTTAGCCTTCTCTGCCAGAGTGCTGGTGCCTCACCAAACTACAAATCCCAGGATTCCATAGGAAGGAGCCATGCAAATAATCCAGTTTCAACCTAGTTCTCTAGTGTGGATGCCCCCAAATAAACGGACTAATACTTCAGGCAAAGCAACTAGAATAGTAGTTGTAGTGATGGCAGTAGTGGTGGTTTTTGTTGCTGTTGCATGCCTTCAAGTCGTTTCCTACTTGTGGTGACCCTATCGCGGGGTTTTCTGAGGCTGAGAGAGTGTGATTTGCCCAAGGTCACCCAGTGGGTTTTCATGGCCGAGCAGTGACTCCAACCCTGATCTCCAGAGTCTTGATCCAACGCTCAAACCACTACGCCGGCAATAACAATAATAATAACGAGGAGGACGAGAATACTAATAGTGATTTCGTTTAGGAGCTTCTTTTAGTTGCTGCCTGCCTAAGGCTACATCCAAGCACTAAGGGAGGCAGGAGCGTTAATAAAATAAACCGCCACACATTGGAGAGGTATCTCAACCACTGAGATAATTGGGGTGCCGGTGGGGGAGCTAGCTTTGTAAATATGTAGGTTTATGATTATTATTTTTTCTCCCCCCCCCCAAAAAAAGCATCCACGTGGCTGCAATCCAACAGCCAGTGACCTGGGAGCAAGCGCCCCCGAATTCAGTGGGGCTTCCTTCCACCTGGGGTTGCCCTGGAAGACCTCTTTTGCAGCTGTGAAGCTCAACCTGGTATACAGGAATGGGCGAAACTGGAGGGAGGAGAAAGACACCCAAACCATATTCCGAACTTGAGCAAAAGTGTGGACCCTAAAACTAAGATTCAGTCAGGACCGGTGAGTAGGGGTGGGGTGGGGAGCTGTGATGTTAAAAGTGAGGGAGAAACCACGCAGACTTTGAAAAACCACACTTCCATACCGCTTGAAAAAGTTCTGAGTTGATGCTGCCACTCATCCAGGCACTACTAGTATACGGGAGCGATGCAAGTTTTCTTTTCAAGCAGCCATTGAGAACTTTACAACGAATGATATAAGAGTACTGTATAATGAAGGTGATTAAGGGTGTAATGAAGAGGAGGATAATAATGGTCCTTCCCAATGCATCCGGCTAAACATGATCTCTCCGATCATGTCTGTGTATTAATTGAAAGCAGCCCGGACACCTTCATCCTAAACGCGTTGGCTCAAAAGTAGTAAGTCCCACTGAAGTTGTTGGGGAGGGGGCACTTCATATTTATATTTATCTGTAGGATTGCAGCCTTAGTTCCAAGTCAGCTCATCAAAAGCTTTGGAGAAGACTTAGATTAGAGAGGGGGGGGGAAGGGGACATCTGTCCATAAAGAAGTAAACGGTGTCTTACCCTGTGCTGTTTGATCTTCCATGAAGTGGCAGAAAAACATCAGGAGTAAAACCATGCCGGGAAAGATTCTCTGATTTAACATCCTCGGTTATTTCCTCCCCCCTCCTCGGCGAAAGAGAAGACCAGAAGACCCAGCCTCAAGTGGCGGCAGCGGAAAGGCGAAGAAGGCAAAAAAGCAAGAGCACCCCAGTTAAGACAGCCCGCTTATGATCGCTCTATTGAATGAACGTCAGGCTCTGAAGGCAGTCTCTCTTTAAATCGATGGGGTCTTAGCTCTGAGGTGGGCGGTCTCCTAACGTGTGTGTGTGTGTGTGTGTGTGAGAGAGAGAGAGAGAGAGAGTCAGTGTGTGTGTGTTCGGGTGGTGATGGTGAGATTTAAAAAGTTCAGTGTGAATCAATGTGAAACCCTTTCCCATTATGTGATTTTTTTTGGGGGGGTAGGTGTGTGCCCGCACGCGCGCGCGCGCACACACACACACACGGAGTCTCTCTTTCTTTCTCAACTGGACGAACACGCTGTTAGACGAGAGCTCCCGAAGGGAATCGTTTTGGCTCTTCGAGCATCGGGGGAAGGAAGGAGTGCGTTTGCTTGCCTTGGGGGACTCTGTATGTTTATGTGTGTTTTTCAAGCCAATAACCCGGACTCGCAGTCTCGAAGAGGCTCCTTGTGAGGGGGCGAAGGAAAGGAAGCCCCCTGGCTCCCCTCACAACCGCGGGGGGCAGGAAGAGAAGGAGGGCGGCCAGGGCGAGGCGGCGTGGAGACCCCGGTGGTGGGTGGATGGGGCGGTGGGCGCTAGTTCTGGGAAGGCAGCCTCAGCCTTTCTTCCTCTCCCTTCCTCTCCTGGCCCTTCCCAGTCCCTGGCTTGGAAGCTATTCGCGACCCAAGGTGGTGCCCACTAAGCCCTGGTTGCCTTGCGTTGGGGACGAGGTGTGTCTACACACAGAGAGGGCATATTGTGGAGCTCGGCCCTGCTGGGCGCGGAACAGTGAGGGAGTCTCGCCTCAGGAGGCGCCTCGGCGGCGTTGCCCTCTTCCCCGCGGGTTTTGTTTTTGGGTGGGAGCGGTCTCTACGACACCGACACCCACAGTCCGGCCGCCTTTCAGCCGTCTTCCCCCCCCCCGCAGCCCCGCTCCCCGCCCCAGATGTTGTGGCTCCTCATAAATCTCTAACCCTCACACCTCCAAACAGTAGTGAAGTTGCTCCCCTCTCGGGGGCTCGCCGAGAACAAATGAAAAGTGGCATGCCCGGTTAATACCCGAGGTGTCCGCCTTTTCCCTCGGGGGCGTCTGGAGTTTTCTCCTGAGGCGAAGGGAGCGGGTTCTCTGTCTCTCCCCCTCCCCAAATAAAGGGCAGCGAGGGGGGCGACGTAGGCGGTCCCTTTTCCCGGAGAATAAAAATAATCAGCCCCGAGGAAGGAGGGACCGACCCGCGATTGCAACAGGCCCTCATGGACTTTCCCCCTCCCCCCAACACCCCTTTTTGTAGCATTAAGTCTATTATAAAAAGTGCTATCTGCCCCCCCTCCTATTCTTCTTTCCAGAGAGTTTGGCGGGGACTCGTTTATAATATTTTTTGGCAACGCTGAATGAAACTGAGTAGGCGATATTTCCTTTTATACCCAGCGCGATTACTTAACGGGATGGGTGGGTGAAGGCGAGTGTGGATTAAAAAAAACAACAACCCAAAACGCCGCCTCTTTACAAACAACATCAATTAACAACAATAATAATATTAGGAGAATTTCTCTCTCTCTCCCGCCTCCTCCACCCGCGCCGCCGCCGCCTCAACGCCGTTTCTTTTCCAGCCGTTACCACAGGGCGACAGACAGCCAAATATGCAGACAGAAATTCTTGCCTATTGCCAGGTCACTGTGATTTCTACTGAAGTCCGGCCGATGCTTCTCTCCCTCTCTCTCCTCCTCCTCCCCATTTCAACCCCATTTCTGTCCCCCCTCCTTCCCCAACCCCAACCCCAACCTCCCCACACAGCCAACCCCCCTCCCCACAACTACAAATAACTCCGTGATAACAGATTTTTTTCCACCAACTGCAGGAGATAGTGCTAATCTTTTAATAAAAGATCCCATTACAATGGGATCTGTCTGGACGGACTATAATAGATCTAGAAATACAGCCGTGCTAATATTAGAAGACAGTTGTTTGGGTGCCTCAGACGGGGCCGTGGCTCCACGGCTTTGACAACGGGCATGAAGCACAATGCCACGCCGCGGCACACCGCCTCCCGCCCTTCCTCGTCGCGCCCATTCACAAACGGACTGGTAAAAAGGACTGACCTCCTCCTTGCCATTTTAAAAATCTCCCCCCCCCTCGTTTCTCTCATTATTTTACTTTGTAGTCACATTTTCATCTTTCCCCCATCGGGATTCGGGGCGTTTGATTCGCTTCAGAAGAAGCTTCCTGCCACTTTGCATCTTCCCCTTCCCTCCCCCCTTCCCTGTCCACACAGCATTTCCCCAAATTAGTCCTACTCCTCTCTCTTCTTTTCTTCCCTTCCCCTCAATATCAGCCTTAATGCGGGCTTGATGAGCGCCCTCTTACGGCAGATCTCATGATTAATTGACTGGAGGAAATAAAAAACCCGCCTTTCTCAGGCAAAGGCATCCTCCAAAGTGGGATTCCTGTCAGAAAGCGAAGTGATGTTGTGGCGGGATATAGAAACCCAATGTCCCAACATGGTGCTTTAAAAACAATACAACCCCCACACACAGAAATCGAGATTATTTTTCTGGCTCCCCCTATGAAGATTAAAAAAAAAGGGGGGGTTTGAATTTCCAGACACTGGCCTTTTTTTTTGGAAACTTTCATAGAATCATAGAGTTGGAAGAGACCACAAGGGGCATCCAGTCCAACCCCCTGCCATATAGGAATACACAATCAAATCATTCCTGACAAATGGCCATCCAGCCTCTTTGCTTGTCCCCTCATGTAAACTTTGCTGCTAAACCTACTTGGGTCTCTGATTTAGCCCGAGGCTCTCCCTAACTTCTGAGGAAATAATAAGCCAAGTACAGTCTGCCCTCTGTATTCATGGATTTGGCATCCACGGATTCCACCATCCATGGCTTGAAAATATTCCTTCAAAAATGAATTCCAAGAAGTAAACCTTGACACCCCCCCCCATTTTATATAAGGGACACCATTTTACTATGTCATTGTATATAATGGGACTTGAGCATCCACAGATCTTGGTATCCACAGGGGTCCAGAAACCAAACCCCAGTGGATACCAAGGGACCGCTGTGTCATGTGTGGATAGTCACAAATTTTGTAAAGGCCCTGAATGTCTTCATTATGTGTGCATTACCCATCCAGGAAGAGGCAAAAAAGAGTATTTCCTGCTATCCTGTACTCTTCTGACAGAGTTTGGAAAAGTTCCCTTTTTTTGGACCACAGCTCCCAGAATTTCCCAGCCAGCATGACCACTGGGCATAATTAGAATTTTGCTGTCTGTTGGCCTGTGGTAGTGGTTGGAAAAGAAGTGACACTGGAGCAAATTAGAAAATTTGGGGAGTTGCAATTCTCTCGAAGGGTAACCTTATCAAATTCTGGTTTCTTCACGTGTGTTTTTGAGTATAGTAGACTAATGGTGTGAAGGTAGGAATGTTACAGTAGACACAATTCTATAACCCCTGGAAGGAAGCCCTGCTGAACTTAGGGCCCTTTCACACTACACAGTTATAGTGTTATCATTCCAGTTTAACTGCCATGGTTCCATCCTATGGAATCCTGGAACTTGTAGTTTGGTAAGGCATTAGAGCTCTGTGACTAAGAATTCTAAATGCCCTTTCCTACACTGCAAGTCCCAGGATTCCATAGGATGGAACCATGGCAGTTAAAGTGGAATAATCATACTATAATTGTGTAGTGTAAAAAGGAATAGGAGTGGTGCTAATGAGAAATAAGAACATAAGAGATGTGCTTCATCAAACCAGGGGCCTATTTAATTTAGCACTCTGCTCAATGGCCAGCCAGATGCCCATGGGAAGCTCACAAACAGGACGTGAGTGCAAATGCACCCTCCTGCTTGTGCTTCCCAGCAACTGGCATTTAGAGGCATACTATCTGTAATACTGGAAGTTGTATACAGTATACCTAAACTGGCTAGCCACTGATAGCCTTATGAATTCTCTTGTAAATCTGTCCAAGTTGGCAGCTATCATCACTTCTTCTGGTTGTGCATTTCACCATTTCACTGTGTACTGTGTGAAGAAGCACTTGCTTTTATCTATTCTTAATCTCCCAGTTTCACTGGATGGCCTCGGGTTCCTTGTACTTCCTCTGCTTCATGCATAATTTTATATAGTAGGACCCCCGTATCCACTGATTCGTTATCCACTGATTCAATTATCCACAGGAGACAAATGGATACCATACTGTCTTCCTAGAAAATGTGTCCTTTCTAGCCATTTGCTAGGTCCTCCAAGGCAACTCTATGGTATTTTAAACCGGAAGTCCCATTATTTTCAATGGCATTCACTATTATCCACAGTTTTCAGTATCTACGGAGGCTCCCAGAACCAATCCCCAGCGGATACAGGGTCCTATTGTACACCTGTTACCTATGCCCTTATTCCCCGCACCCCCAAGTGAAGCCCTTCAGACATATTAACCTTTCCTTATAGGGGAGGTGCTCCAGATTTTTAATCATTTTGGTGGCCCTTTTTTATACCTTCTCCAGCTCTGTTTTTGAGGCTTGATGACCAGAACTGTACACAGTATTTCCAAGTGGGATTGCACCACAAATTTGTACAAAAGCATTATTTCAATCTGTTTTCAGGCCTGGTTATGGAACAGAGACAGCTTTGGCCACCTTGGTGGATGATCTATGCCAGGAACTGGACAGGGGGAACTGGACATCTCAGTGGCTTTTGATACCACCAACCATGGTATCCTCACTAGGATGGGACTTGGAGATGTGTTTTAAAATGGCTCCATTCCTTCATGGAGGGTCAAACTCAGAAGGTGGTGTTGGGGACTCCTGTTTGAATCCCTGGCTCTTTGGGTCCCTCAGGGCTCTGTTTTGTCTCCCATGTTATTTAATATACAGGTTGCCCTCCGTATATGTGGAACCAATATCCGCAGTTTCAGTTATCAAAGGAACACAAAATAGGGGACACATACAATAGAATTGTACTGGAAAATGTCTAGAGACATGTCCTCTTGTTAGCATGCCCTACTACCCCTCCCTGTGAGTTTTCATAATTGGACATATTAGTTACTTTTCAGGGTCACATTGGCTAAGGCAGACTGGAGGTCAGTCAAAGGTCACAATGATCTGAGACGCGTCTAGAAATATAATGGAAAATGCAAGGAAAAGATCATTTGCATTTACGGCATCGCAAAATATAAGAGAAAATTATGTGAAAGTTGCTCTTAGATGGTACTACACACCCCAAAGACTTAATAAGATGAACCAAAACGTGTTAAGCAACTGTTGGAAGTGTGGGAAAAACAAAGGAACATTGATGCATATGTGGTGGCATTGTGAGAAGATAAGGAGATTTTGGACGCAGGTCCACACAATAATTAAAGAGATTTTCCAAACTGATTTTGAGCCTAGCCCTAAGATATATTTATTAAACATAATTGAAGGGTTGGAAGAGGAGAAAAGAAAGGTTCACTGGAGAACGGTGCTGTATATGATCACTGCAGCTAGATTGGTCATTGCAAAAAAAAATGGAAAGTAGTAGAACGCCCAACGATAAACGAATGGAAAAATAGATTGATAGAGATGCTAGAATTAGATATACTTACTAGAAATCTGCGTAATAGGAAAGAAGATTTATGGAGAAAAGAGTGGGAACCAGTTATTAAATACTGGAAAGACAGGGCGAATTGCAAATGAGTTTGGATATAGGTTATTGAGTTGCCCCAGTGTAGCAAAGAAGATAAGCCATTGTAAGAATAAACAAACACAAAAATATCAAAGTCATTATGAATTTATAAATGTATAATGCTGAGAGTCTGATATTCGCCAGAATACAAATAGGAAGTCATAGATAAGCCTCGGATAGGAAACTGGGAAATTACTGTTGTTGTTGATTTTTTTTTCTCTCAACTTGTCATTATGTTTTCCTTGTTGAGAGAGGTGATGTCATATATATATATGTCATGAAAAATTTCATATATAGGTCATGAAGAATTTCGAAAAACTTTGTATAATTTATCAAATTTATGATGTATATCATTCAAATTTATATAATGCGGATTGCTAAAGTGAAAGTGGTTTAATTGTAACTATGCTAAAAATACAAATAAAATTTTGAAAGAAAAAAAAAAGAAATATAATGGTGGGAAAGCCCAAGTTAGGATTATGTAGAAAGGGTTTATGGTAACAACCCAGTCATTAAGGTGTATGTGCTAATCCTTCCTACCAGCCCTGGTGTTTCAAGCAATAATTCAATCAAGCAATCAAGTGATGATGCCTCATTCCATATCCTACAGAAATCTCTCCTCACACACCCTCCTGTCCAACCGTACGAGGTTGTTGCAAGCCCATGAATGTTCTGTCTCTCCACAATTAAAGCGATCAGTTGAGTTTCGGTTCCTTTTGTCTGTTCTGTGGGGAAAACATCCAAGCTTTGTTATTATTAACTCGCCCCTCCAAGGCATGGAATAGAGTATAAATGTTAGAGCCCCAACAATAGCTAGGTGTGTCACAATCGAGGTGCGCCACAGTGTATGGACTTGGCCACTCTCTTTCTCAATGTGCCATGGATTGGAACCTTCTGTGCCACCCTCAGTCACCTGTATGAGTATCTTCACTGCACATAACTCTCTTCTCTTCAAGACTGGTAATTATCACTCTATCTTCCTGGACCTCTCTCTCTATCCATCCTTTCTGCTTTCCTCAGCTATAGCCTTGTATGGTTCATAAGAAGGTATGTTGTGTATGTTAGTTTACTTTCTGCATAATTTCAATAAAATACTTTGTTTTACTTTAACTGGAGCCTTCTCTACAGTTAGTACTGATATACATAGGTGAAAAGATCCCTGAAGTTATTCTCCTCTCACAGGCCTCCTATCTGAGCTAATAATTCCATCAAATATTAAAGGAGGTTTTGGCATCACGGGTGAGACTCTAGCATACCTCCCACCTCTTAGGGTAACATTTTCTAGCAATTGTTAGGTCCTGCAATGCATCTCTATAGTATATTTGTACAGTAAGCCCTTTATTTTAATAGGATTTGCTGTTATCTGCGGTTTCACTTATAAATGGTAGGTCCAGGAACATATTCTCCATGGATCCGGGAGGCAACCTGTATACATTAAACCACTGGGAGAGTTCATCTGGAATTTTGGGGTATGGTGCTATCAATATGTGGATGACACCCAGCTCTATTACTTCTTTCCACCTCAATCCAAGAAGGCTGTATTGATTTTACACCAGTGTCTGTCATCAAGAATGGACTGGATGAGGGAAAACAAATTGAAACTCAATCCAGACAAGACGGAGATGCTTCTGGTTATTCAAAAGGCAGACCAGGGAACAGGAAATCAGTCTGTGTTAGATGGGGCTACACTCCCTCTGAAGATGCAGGTTCACAGTTTAGATACTCCTGCAAGTGGCTTTGAACCTGGCCAGAACTGACAGTGCACACTTAAAACCAGTGTGCCAGCTGTGCCGATACCTCGAGATGCCAGATTTGGCCATGGTGGTACAAAACTTAGTTAAATCCTATTTGGACTACTGTAACATGCAGTACATGGGGCTGCCTTTGAAGAGTGTTTGGAAGCTTCAGCTAGTACAAAGACCTGCAGTCAGGTATGTTAACCAGGGCAGGTTACAGGGACCATACTACTCCCCTATTACAACAGCTCCACTGGCTACCAGTTTGTTTCTGGGCACAATTCAAAGTGCTGTTCTGACTTATAAAGCCCTATGTGGCTCAGGTCCAGGCTACCTGGCAGACTGATTTCCCCATCTTGGCCTGCCTGGGCCCTGAGATCATTAGCAGAGGCCCTTCTCTCAGTCCCATTACTGTCACAAGTACAGTTGGTGGGGATGTGAGATAGGGCCTTCTCAGTGTCTTCCCATAATGGTTCCCTCCTTGTTGTCTTAGAGAGAGCATATTTAGTAATCCGTGAATAATCAAATCTGCAGATGCTTAACCTGCAAATGTAGAGGGATGACTATATATTGTACATCAGACGTAAGTGATTCAAAGCATGATCCCATGCATTCTTACAATAACTCTGTAGAGGGGTCCAGTGTTATCCAGATACTCCTGATGGACAGAGTTAACCCAAGGGATTTTGCCCCTGGAGGTGAAGAAGAAGATGAACACACCATTCCATCCAGAGAAGCTAACTAGACTACAACTGAATCCTCAGCACTGGTGGTGCAATAGTGTCCTTTACTCCATGTAAGGGCAGCAGGCTTACAGCATACCTCAATATCATCAACAGGGGGCTACAGGAGGCTGATCTTCAGGCCCTGAAGATGGGGCAGTACAGTTGCCCCTCCACATTCACAAACTTAGCATTTGCGGTTTTGATTATTCACCCCCTGCCCTCCCAAAACTGTGACAAGGAGCCTCCTTTTGTTCTCCCTCCTTCTGAATATGGCAAAATGATGCAAGATGCCATTAAGACAGTCTGTATTCTCCTTGCATTCTGTGAGGAGTATTTCGCCATTTAGGCAACCCCTTGGTATCAATATGACTGAGAGAACCTTTAAACTAGGGATTTCTCTAGCTGCACTCTTAGCCTCTACACTGCCTCCAGCTGGACAAAAGGAGCATAGCAATATTAGACCCTGTGCTTCATAGAGAACATTCTGTGTATGATATGTTTTTCCAACAAGTAGCAATAGGGATGGGAATATATTAAGTGTCTCCCACTAGTGTTACACAAGAAGAGGTTTTGGGGTGTGTGTGTGTTGTAGTTCCCTGGAAGGTATCACCAACATATCCAGTGGTATTTTGTGCCTTTTTTGGGCTTAATAATGGTATCACCATGGTGTGGATTTTGTTGTATTTTGCAGCATGCTCAATATGGATGCCCATGAATATGTCCAGTAGTGAACATTAATATACCAAGTGGTGAACAGGGAAACACTAGCGTACAGAGCATTAGTTCAACATGGAATAGTAACAGCAGAACACCTGCCATGACTGTTCGTTCATTGCTAAGCTTATAACATTACTGGCACTGGGAGGGAGGGATATTATTAATACAACTCTTCTTTCTCACAGCTCAGTCTGGCATTTATGTCCTCAAAATCCAGACTGAATGATCTTTCACTAAAATTGAGGTGGCTGATGGGACAGACCAAGGTGCCTTGCTGCCTGAGGTAAAGAGCAAGAGGCTTTCTTATCCATGCTATGTAAAGAAGCCAACTTGAGTGGCAGGTGGGACTTATTTCAATGCCAACCATGATACAAGATCCCAAACTGTATCTGAAAGCGGCAGACCCATGGTGTAGTGACAAATTTTGACGCCCACGCCCTTATAAGGACAATCTCTATAGCAATTTCTTCATGAGATTCCAAAAGTACAGCTAGCTGTGTTGCTCTTAAAACAATTTTTAACATTTTCCATCTCTATCAGGAAAAGGTATTTTCTAAAGCTAATGGATTTTGCCAACTGAAAATGAAGCCACCCCCAAATACTTCGGAATACAAAAGGGATCACTCCTAACAATACATTGTTGCTGGGAAAACATGCACCCCTCCCATTAGTGCGAGGATAGCAACTAAACTCAGGGAGAACAGGGGAGACCAAGGGAGATGGCAGACAACGTGTTCCAACTAATCAAAAAGTCCCAGGGCTCTGACCCTGTGAACATCAAATGCCACTACAACAGACTAGTTCATGGGATGCAAAATAGGCTGCGTGGGTATTACATCTTTGTCCTCCAGGGGCTTCATGAAGAATAACTGGGGGCTGCCCAGTTGCCCAATGCTGCCTAAAAGGAAAGCCATCTTTGGAGGTCAGGGATAGTCAGGGATAGTCATGATAGTCATGATAGTCATGATAGTCATGAATAAGAAATGGTTATTTGCTCCAGGGGATAGTTCATGCTCTTTCCCAGTTTTACTTTGGTTAGGTTCATCTTGATTCTGTATTGATCCATTGGACAAAATGTTCACCCCGATTCTAGAAAATGTTTGACAATACTAGGGTTGATATTAAGTGCCCATATTCCTGGAAGTGAACCTCATAATAGGTCCGAATGGTCCCATCTACATCTTAGATGTGCATCATCGGGAGATCAATACCATTGCCCTGGTATGGAGACTTGAATCACACCTGTTTTCTGACTTCATATGCAGACAGCTGCACTTTCTTTTATTGTTTTGGCGTCTTCAAATCCTAGACATTTGGTTTTGCCTGTGTACCTAAATGTCAGGGAAATGCTGATGCCTTTCTTTCATATTTAAGCAAGATTGCATTTTTGACTGCCCTGCCTCTTTCTTTCTCTCTCTCTCTTTTTTGCTTTGTCAACAACAAAATGTAACTTACAGTAAACGCAACAATAAAGCCCACTCTCTGATGGAATTGTTGAACAGGACACAGGAATGCTGCTGTTCTCAGACTTTGAGGTTTCTCGTTAAAAAGCAAGCTTGTTTCAGAAATTTATACATTTTAATATGTCTGGCTGGATCGTGAGGAAAATAACAAAAAAAGAGACAGTGTCTCATCGAAAAAAATGTTCTTTGAAATTGCTAGTACAGAACCCTATTCAATATACCCTTATAACAAATGTTACTTATTATTGTTAGTGTTGATTAATATTCACAGTGGGGATTTGCACCAGTGTCTGCCCATGTCAGAGCCACTGTCCACGTTTACTGGGAGATTCTGGGAACTGTAGCCCCCCAAACCCATAAAACCACACCTCTTCTATGCTCTACCTGCCCTAAAGCCTATAATCACTTGCACCTATCATTTTTATATACAGTTGTCCCTCTGTATCCTCATATTTGGTATCCATGGATTTAAGTATTCACAGCTTGAAAATATTCTTAAAAAATAATAATCCAAAAAGCAAACCTCGATTTTGCCATCTTACATTAAGGAACACCATTTTGCTATGCCATTGCATATAATGGGACTTGAGTATTCTCGGATTTTGGTATCCATGGGGGGGGTGTCCTGGAACCAAACCCCAGCAAATATGAAGGGACAACTCCACTTCTGTTTTCCTCATGCTGTTTTTTCATACTAATTTACCTCATTTTACTCAAACCTCTATGGGTATAATTGGGTGAGGCAAACAGAAGGTCTTTTCTGCATACTTTCTAGGAGAAAGTTAGGAAAATATTCTTTTCTTCTTCAACATGAATTTTTTTGTCTGTTCACTTAGCAATACTGCCCTACCATTTGCTGCAACACTATTATTCCCATTTTATAGATGGCTACAGATTCTGAGATATAGTGATCTGCTTAAATACCCTCCAACATTTCACAGATGAAAACCAGGACATTGTGGCTAAGCAACATCAGAATGTGGTCAAGATGGCAAAAGCTGTTAATGAAGAAGATAATCTAAGGGTTCATCTTCAATAGCCAGGATCAGGCCTGTTGTTCCCCCATTCCCTCCATAGAATGGGGAAGAAGAAGCCCTAACAGGCATGTTGCTGTCTCCGAAGGTAGGAAGGGGCTCCACAACATGTGTCCAAGGCCCTCTGCATGTGAACAGCCTCAGTCACATGTTGTAGGACTCCTTTCTTTCTTCCAGGGTCAAGGGCCAGCCTGCTGGGACAGGCTCCTGCGGTCTCGCAGGGCCCAACCTGTTTCCTCCCAGTGTAAAGGGATTTAAACAGGCGTTATTTTAGAATGCTTTAACAGGCCCCACCCCACCTTCCCCCAATCTCAGCCACATATCTGCCCTCGGGGATGTAGGAGTAATGAGTCTAAAAAATAAAATTGTATTAAAAAAATTCCAGGATCTAGTCCTTTTAAAAACAACAAGAATTATCTCTTTTAAAAAGGGAGTTAAAAATCATTCATTTACTTTTAACTTCATGCAGAGTGCACTTAAGAATGCTAAGACTGATAAAGCTCAATTAACACCTAAAAAGTGTATTCAGAGGTCTGAGATCACTCAGTTAAATTAGACTCATTACAAAACAAAGGAGTCAGTTTAAAATGCAAATCAAACTTTACTGAAGGTATATCAATCTCAATCTACATACTAAAACAAACTTTAAAAAGAGGTTCCTAACTGACTAATGGTATTTAGGGTAGGAAAACTCACCAGCCTAAAGCGGTAGAAGGCTGCATGGTGAAACATCATAGCATGGTTACAGGAAAGATTGCTTAAGATGTAGATGGCATAAAGATGGCTAAAGATGGCCCCAGCCTCATGGAGACACAAACTTAAAAAGAACTTACACACAGCAATAAAATTTAAATTAGGTCATGTGTGGAATGACCCAGCACTCCAGTTGGCTGGAAGTGCCCAGTGAAATAAGAGAAAGGGAACTTGGGAGAACAAAAGGCATGCAGGGAAAAACCCTAGACTTATCTAAGGATGTGAATGAGGTACACAAGATTGCTTTTACATTACAATGATTATTTCCCCACATACTACAGGGGGTGGTGAGGATTGCTGGGGGGCAGAACGGGGCAAATGGCCTGTGTCATATGGATTGCAGGGCTCTGAGACGGGGGCAAGGTGGGGTATATTGCTCATGTAGACAAGCCCTAGAAAAGCTGCATTGGTTTGCCTTTGCCTGAGTCTATAGGGAAGGCTAAGATTCTGCTCCCTCCTCTCCGCTGAGTTGAGTGCAAACTCTTTTGAATTCAGCTTGTGGTAACTGAAGAAAGCTGAGGACAAAGGGGAGAAATAAGATGAAGAGAGAAAATATTTTAAAAACAGATGAAAAAAGTGGGATGACAGGATTAATTGGGACTGTTCCTGCCAAATCGGGACAATTGGCGGGTATGCACTTAGTGATGGCTGAATTAAAACTCAGGTTTTCAAGACCCATATCCAAGACACTAGCAGAAACCAAGCTCTCTAACATAAGCAGACATCTCCAGATTTAAGACTATCAGTGATAAAGTGCCTCCTGGTTCTCCTTCTCTATGTTAATAGGCCTGGGTTTACCTATTGACAGCAGCAGGTGGCTATGAGCCTCCATTTAAAATTTCCCACAATGCTAGGGAGCAACACCATGACAGAGAGCTTATGAGAAATTTAACATGGCAGCTCATAGACCCAAGGCAGATACTAGAGTTGATGGGCTCTGATGAACCCAGGGATGCTGTGCAGTGAAACTGGTTCTGCTAAGATATAATTATAGTATTCTTGTAAAACACTTTGGAGTAGGGATAAAATAGCAATGGAGAGTAGAAATGTACTAACTTTTACCAATGACTTGAAGGCTTATTCTTAAATCTCCTCACTAGGAATGTGCTGGAAATGATCCCATGTATCAGTATGTCCACTTGGAGATCATAATGTTATAATTCCAAAACTCTGGAATCACTTCCCCTGAGAGGCTAGGCTGGCATCCTCTTTACTATATTTCATTGCATGGTGAAGACCTTCCTGTTGAGGCAACTATTTTCCTTTTGAGTTTTTAATGTACAGTATTTATATTTTCTGTCTGTTTTTATGTATATTTTGTAATTTTATTGTATTTTATTACTTTTAATTGCTAAGTCTGCTGCCCTGACTGATGTGCTAGAAAGGTATGATATAGATTTTGTACAAACAAAAAACAATGTATTACAAACTTTCACCTAGTATGAACTCAAAAGGAAAACATTGAAACCATTGCCAGCACATTTCAATCACACAAGGTAGAAATACTTGCCACCAACCTGGAATGTATGCCACTTGCTGTAGAGGATTTCCAGATAATTTGGGCAAGGTTCTAAGTGTCATGATGGTGTCAGAAGTCAATCTCTGGAGTGTGACTATTCAAACGGAGAGGAGGAGGCAGATTGCCAGGAATCTGCAGCTCCTGACAACAATGTTCTGTCTGAGGAACCTGAGGGGTGAGGCAGAGGAGGTCCTACTCCTCAGCAGGAAGTTGGAGACAACCCATTACCATCATTCATCATGTGACGAGGAGACAAAGAGAGATTGCAGTAGTTAAGGAGGAGATGCTGACTGATTAGGCACCTGGTGTCTTGAAATAGCTGCCTATAATTCTCCCAGTTACTTCCTGGCAGCTTTGTTGCTTTCAACCCTCCTTCTTGGTGACAAGCAGTACTTTCTGGTATTCGTGTTTTCCTCACCTTGGACTGGCTATGATTTACAACTGTTTTATTTCTTGCTGGCTTTGTTTATCTGGACTACTGACTTGGTGAATGACCTCTGGACTGACTAAGGACCACTCTATTGCCTCTCCCTTCATCCTGCTGAATACCATGTGACTGACTTGGATTGAATTAACTCCTTGACAACTCTTACACTCCAACCACCTGGTTCCTGGGTCACTTGCTGACTAGAACATAGGACAGGTGGCCATTAGGTAGATCTTCCATCTAGGCAAAAAGGGAACACAGATCAGTAATAGGACATGTTCTCTGTGTCTATACACAAGATACTAGATGCAGTTGTCAATAGTTCTAGTTAAAGTAGAGGGGCTTGGGGATGTGTGGCTCTCCTGAAGTTGTCAGACTACCATTCCCATCAGTCCTACTCTGCATAGCATGCCTGTATTTTTGGATCTTTATTATTTATTAAATGTATTAAAACACATCTATCCCACCATTTATCATGGGATCTCGTGGCTATCCCTTCTGGGGAGACCCTTCTCTCTGTTCCATCAACCTATAGGTACATTTGGTGGGAACATGGGAGAAGGCCTTTCTGGTGGCTAATTCCAATCTCCTGAACTCCCTTCCTAGAGATATTAGACTGGCACTCACCTTGCTATCTTTTTGTAGGCAGGCAAAGACTTTTATCATTTCAGCAGGTCTTTGAAGACTGGTTGCTCAAGGGGAATGGGGTTTACATAATGTGTTGTATTATCTATTTGCTGTTTTCCTTTCTAACAGTTATGTTTTTAACTAGTTTTAATTTTACTGATAGTATAATTACATTTTTAACTATTTTATGAGTTGATTTTTTTAGTTACTTGTTTTAACTGTTGAAAGCTGCCTCCCAGATACTGTATGTACTGTAAAAAAAAGCAGGATAAAAATATACCAACAGCAACAATAATTATTTTATTTCTTACCTGTCTCTTCCCAAGGCTCGAGGTGGGGTGCAACAATAGTATATTATTATTATTATTATTTACTAATAATTATTAATAATAATATAGCCAATGGTCAGGGATGATAAGGATTACAGTTGGACAACATCTGGAGCACCATATATCCCATGCTCTGTCTCTACCTGTCTCTATGTGCATATGTGTAGTGTTCTCCCTTTAAATGAATGGGGTTTCAAAATGCTTAGCTTTGGCTAAATCGTGTTTCACTGCACCAGTAAACCTTTATCAAGTTTGCAGATGACACCAAATTAGGCGGGGTAGCAAATACCCCCAAGGACAGATACAGAATTCAGCAAGATCTTATCAGATTAGAAAGCTGGGCCAAAACTAACACAATGAATTTCAACAGAGAGAAATGTAGGATACTGCACTTGGGCAGTAAAAATGAAATGCACAGATATAGGATGGGTGACACCTGGCTTGATAGCAGTACATGTGAAAGGGATCTAGGAGTCTTAGGAGATTTTCACACAGGGCCAAAATGCCCCGTTACTGCCCCACCACCTCCTTTCCTGTTCCTGCCATGGAATAACGTAAATCTTTCACACACTTACCTTAATTCCACAGCAGGAATGGGCTCCCCCTCCCCTCGCTGGCCGGCCGTAAATGCAGCTGTCATAAGGCTGCTTTTACAACTGGCTGTCTGAAATCCCGGCTGTTATTGCGTGATAACGGCTGGGTGGTAAATTTAAAAAATAAAACTCCCCCAAACATAAAACCAGTTCACCAAGCGCAAAACACACTTTAAATCACACAATCAAAACAGGGAGGGTAAAATAAAGGGTGCCACTTACCTGGATGTCCAGATCGTACCAGGAAGTGCTCAGAATGGACCTCTCCTCTGCGGCTGTCATTTCGGAACAGGAACGGGGCTCCTGTTCGCACACCGGTGATTGCGTGATAGCGATGGAACGGGAGGTCTGTTCATGATGAAAAATTGTGATTACATTGTTCCAGAACAGTCATGGGAGCAGGATGGATGCAGGACAGAACGGGGTCAGTGTCATCCGAAAGGGAAAACCTCTCCCGACCCTGTTCTGTTCATGCCAGGGGATATATAGCCCAGGTGAAAATCTCCCTAGTGAACCACTAGCTGAACATGAGTCAGCAGTGTGATGCAGCAGCTAAAAAAGCCAATGCAATTCTAGGCTGCATCAATAGTAGTATAGTGTCTCGATCAAGGGAAGTAATGGTGCCACTCTATTCTGCTTTGGTCAGACCTCACCTGGAATCCTGTGTATTCAAGAAGGATATTAACAAGCTGGAACATGTCCAGAGGAAGGTGACCAAAATGGTGGGAGGTCTGGAAGCCATACCCTATGACAGTGATGGGCAACCTTTTGAGCGTGGTGTGTCAAACTGCGCCAAAAAACTGAGCATAACTCAGGTGGTGTGTCACCTTGAGGAAAAAACATTATTTTGTGATATTTATAGTTTAAATAATATAAATGTATAATTGTTATATATAATTGTATTTAATAAACCAAAAACTAATTATTTAATTTACCTGCTTAGTGACTTCTTTGTTCATCGGTCAGTCGGTTTCTTTTGTTGGTCTTGATATTATTTAGCTTGTGTGGGGTGCTGTGAACTAAGATAAGTGAGGGGGAGGGGGAATTCTTTAACTAAGCTGCCTATTAGTGACTTTTTTGTTGCTGAATTTCATTGGCTAAATCTTCAATTGAACGTTGGTATTTTGTACACTTCAGGCCCAAGCAAGCGCTACTAACTTCATCCGTCAGTCTGTTTCTTTTGTTGGTTTTGATATTATTTAATGCTGAGCATAATGCCTCGCAAAAGTATGTAGAGGGAAAAATTGTGAGTAAAGCCATTGCTATATTTTTCAGGGTGCTAAAAGTGTCTGGTAGTTGGTTCCAAGCACTCCAAATTTCCTGTTTGTAATGGCACTCCTTTTGATTCTCCAAGCGGCGTCCCCTGCTGCATTCCACTGCTCCCTGCCCTGCTGGCGGAAGTGAGGGCAAAGATCCCGGCTTAACTGGAAGTCCCAGAACTAGATGCTCTGTGCTGGACTTCTGTTGTTTTGGCCTACAGACCTCCAGCACAGAATGTCTAATAGGGGAGGATGAAACAGTTGCGACTAGAGTCTTAGGACATTTTCAGACACAAAAAAGTCGTCCTGAGGGACCGGGAGAGGTATGCAGCTGTTCCGCGGCAGGGGGCCAGTTTCTGACAACGCTGTCCCTCTCACGTTACTGTCCATGTTCCTTCTGTGTCGCATGGAAGGAAAAGGTGCCACTTCTTACTCACGGAAGTTCTTCGTGAATAAAAAGTGGCGCCTTTTCCTTCCATGCGACACAGAAGGAACACGGAGGGTAACACGAGAGGGATGGCATTATCAGAAACTGGCCCCCTGCCGTGGAAGAGCCGCATACCTCTCCTGATCTCTCAAGATGACTTTTTTGTGTCTGAAAATGTCCTTAGAGATGGACTCTTAACTCCAAGACTCTATTCGCAAATGTTCATCCTCAGAAGCAGCAATGTTTCATCCTCGGCTACCGCACTTGGCCATGCAGGAGCCAAGGATGAAACATTCTTCTCGGCATGCGGCCGCCTCAGTGGCCATGTGTCATCAGAAATAGCAACGCGTGTCAGTGCTGACATGCATGTCATAGGTTTGCCATCACTGCCCTATGATGAGTGGCTTAGGGAACTGGGCATGTTTAGCCTGAAGAGAATGTTAAAAAGGTGATATAATAGCCATGTTTAAATATTTGAAGGGATGTCTTAATGAGGATGGAGTGAGCTTGTTTTTTGCTGCTTCAGAGACTAGGGACATTTTCAGATGTGATTTTCAGCAGCAAATATCCCCAAACAGCTCCGTTGCTGCAGTGCGGCTGGGGAGCGGTTTCGGATGATGCCGTCCCTCTGCCAAAACCCTCCGTGTCACTTCCACGACAGAGTGGAGGAAGCTGCAGCATATTTCATTCACAAATGTTGCCTGTGAGTGAAATATGCCACGGCTTCCTCCATTCTGTCACGGAAGTGACATGGAGGGTTTCGGCAGAGGGATGGTGTCATCCGAAACCGCTCTCCTGCCACGCGGCAGCAACAGAGCTGTTTTGGGATATTTGCTGCCGAAAATCACATCTGAAAATGTCCTAGGACACAGAACAATGGACTCAAATTACAGGAAAAGAGATTCCACCTCAACATTAGGAGGAACTCCCTGACAGTAAGACCCGTGCAACCGTGGAATGCACTGCCTCGTAGTGTGGTGGAGTCTCCTTCTTTGGAGGTTTTTAAACAGAGGCTAGATGGCCATCTGTCGGGAATGCTTTGATTGGGTACTCCTGCATGGCAGGGAGCTGGACTAGATGGTTCTTGAGGTCTCTTCCAACTCTATGAGTCTTTGAAACCTTATGTTTCACAGGGATCTTCAATGAAGTCATTAGGTTTTTCCGAAAATTATTGTTTTGTTGATTCTAGATTCTAATAGGTTGGTTAGCAAAATGTCGATTAGCATGTATACTGTGAAAAACAGAGGAAAGAGCTATGGAGGGGATTTTTTTAAAAAAAATACACTTTATGCAAACTATGCACAGTACTTTTATAACAGCAAAATACTTTAGTAACAACTTTCTACATTAATTTTCCAAGAGTCTCCCAGATCCATTTAAGTCATCAATTTTCATAATCTTAAAGTACTACATTCTCATTGGAGAGGTGTAATTTGGAACTTTGTGTAGTGAAACTGAGAAGGAACTATGTGAAACATTTATCTTATCACACTTTAATTTGTTTATATACAGCAGGAGCTGGCAACTTAGTCATCTAAATATCGCTGGACTGCAACTCCAAGAAGTCCCAGCTAGTAGAGACCTGAGGAGTTGCAGTCCAAGAAAATCTGGAAGCCCTCAATGCCTTATCATTCAGGTAGAAAAGGAAGGCAATAGTACTCTCCCCACTCCTTCCCTCCATCTTATCTTCCCTGTCAGATGTTCGTTGAGCAAAATATCACAAGGAACTTTACTGCACTGACTTGGAAAACCGCCCCCTCCCAATGAACTCCTTTATTAGACCAGTGGCTTTATTAGACCAGTTGTCTCTTTTGCGTATTTGGTTCATCATGAGCCAAGGGGAAGCACTGTGAGCAGGGTGATGTGTCTGTGAAAGCTGTCTGTGACCTTAAATACAAGAAGCTTCTTGTGAAGCCTTATGAAGCTTTAAGGACTATCTTGACTGTGTGTGGTTAGACAAATGCTTTGTGTGGATATAGTTAAAAGGGCATGTGAGCAGGTGGCATTCCCAAACGCCTCCAAATAAATCTGCACATGCTGTATAAGGTCAAACTTACCCATGCTTGGGGTTTATTGGTAGCTCAAATAGTAATAACAGACCCTTGTGTCCCTACTTGAGGTCATAGATTTTGACACACATTGTTAACAGTCAGACAGTAAGGAAAACTGAAGGGCCGGTTGGACACTTGGGGGACTGCATCACACCCTTTTTGTCACAGGGTGTTCCAGAAGATATCACAAAAGAGAGCCAGAGAAAAGGAAGAAAAGAAAGAATTCTAACATTTGTGTTTTTAAAATTGCAAAATCCAAATTGTCCTTCCCACTGTTGGAAAATCTTTTCTTCTGCAGAATGGGGAGAAGTATGATTATCCACCTTGCCAGCAGTCTACTTGGGAAACCTTATGGAACAATTGGGGGTGGGGGATGAAGAGAACTTGAAAGGGTAGGAGGAGAAGGGAAAGTTCTGCTTGTGATGCTGCAATGTCTACCCATGCAAGGAGAGATGATAACATTTAGTTACTAGCCAGATGTGACACAGCTACCCTTCTTAACACCATGGATGACAACTGAGCCCAGTGTTCCGTTCAGGCATTCTGTGCCATTTTTGCATGCATGTGTACCCTTCAGGTATACCCTTAAAAAAACATACGATGCAAATATGCCAATTAAATATCTGGAAAATGTGTATCATAAAGTACCTAGAGTTTCTGCTAATCCTGAACCTCATTAGAGAGAAATGAGATTATCTATGTCTCTTTTTCAGTTGTACACATGATGGGCAAACCCAGGTTTATTGCTGTGCAATGTGTGAAATGGGCATGTTTTTGTGAGAGGTATGGGCAAAGTGTAGCCTCCAGCCTGTGTATGGATCCCCAAGGCTGTTTTTGTGGCCTCATATTCAGCCCCTCCTGGAAAATAAATGTGTCATTTTCCCATTCTTGGGAATCTCTTTGAATTTTATCAGGCTAGCATCTAAAAATGCTGTAATTCTGTGAATGAAGATAGCAGGAACATTGTGGCATTATAACACTTACTATCACACATAGCTGTAATCACGGAAAAGAAATGCCATTATGCAATTATCGCATTATGACCACGAGCACTTTAAGAATGGGAGTTTACTTCTGCGATTTGCCATGGGTAAGATTTTGGCTGTTCTCATGAGAAGACGTGAGCACAATTAAAACTCCACACACACCCCAAATTAACAAAGATAATGAATACACAAGCACTGAAACAAACCTAAAAATGTGCAAACTAAACAGGAGAGTTCATAAAAAGAGTGTACTGTGCTTCGTGTTCGTGTTATCACCCAGACATTTTCTCACTGCCCATTCATGCTGTAATCTCGCAATTACAATGGGACATGTTTTGGCACACCCTCAATACCGTGAGAAAGCAATATTGGTGATCTATTGATGGCTTGTCCTGTCAATTAAAAGGAACACCTTATTTGCAGCTGGGGCATGGGGTAACTACGAGATGACGACGTTATGCAATGGCTGTGGCCGTTCGCGTTACCATGACATCGTAATCCCATGATTTTTACCATGTCTGATAAAGTCCTTTGAGTTGTGGTTTTGCAGTAAAAATGACCAGACAAACTCTGAAAAATCCCCAGCCCTCCAGAAGAAATTGGGATCCGTTCATACTACATAATCTTAGTGCTATGCTTCTATTTTAACTGCCATGGAATCATCCTGTGAAATCCTGGGGTTTATAGTCTGGGGAGGCCCCAGAGGTCTCTGCCTGGGGATTCTAATTGCCCCTCCCTAAACTGCAAATCCCAGGATTCCATAAGATAGTACATGACAGTTAAAGTGAAATCATAGCACTACAACTGTGTACTACGAAAGCGACCCTGTAAGCGAGGCCCTTTCAGTTTTGATTTTTCATTATCTTTGCACATTTTCAGGACTGCTGCAGCCTACAGTGGGCCCTGAGGATAGAAAATTGCTTCTCAACCTCCCTGAAGTTGCCTGCTGCTGTAATTGAGCAACGGGTTCACTCTTATATTTTGCAGTCATTGTATACGTGCTAGGATGTTGATGCAGCCATCACATTGGCTATTTAGAGTTAGAGTGCTGGACTGAGGAGATTATCACATGGGGCTAATGTGGTGCCATAATGATGTCAGCAGAACGCAAAAGAACGCCAATAGCAGGCCATAACGTCCTTTTGCATTTCTCTGGCATCATTATGGCATTTCTTTTTATTGACAGGCTGAGCTGTCAATAGATCACCCATTCCGTTTTGGTGCCGGTATTGCCAGCGTGTGAAACCTTGGGCCATTTAACTCTCGTGAGTGTCAATGCAGCATCAATGCCAGAACCCTTCCAGGTGAGGTTGCAACATCCAGGTAAGTGACACACTTTTTAAAAACTTCCCTGGTTTACTTGAAAGTTTTAAAGTGTGTGTATGTGCTTTTAAAAACCTTTTTGTGTGTATTTGTCTTTTTATTTTTGAATTTCCTGCGCTTGTGTCTTCTTGCGAGAATAGCAGGATTTCAGTCCAGAAAGTGAACAGAGCTCCGTTAGAGCTCTGTTCATGCCTGGGCTGCCTGTCGACAGAAGAGAAGGTAAGTGTGATGGGGAGGGTTATTGTGCTGGGACAGGGGTGGGATTGGAGATTGTGGGAGCCTCGGGAGATCCAAGTTCCAGTCCACGCTCAGCCATGGAGTTCACAAAATGTCTGGCTTGGTCACTGACTCCTAGCTTAACCTTCCTCAAATGACTGTTGTGAGGATTAAATGGAGAGGAGGAAGGGTACAATCTAAGCCACTTTGAATTCAATAGAATCAAAACTCAGCACTTACAAAGGAAGTCCACCCAGGGACAGGGGGAGTTCCAGCAGATAATGGCCCATCAACCAACCATTAGCCAAACAGACACTAATCCTCTTCGCATATCTCCACCCAGAAACTAGCCATCCAAATACACAAATTTACATATACTCCCCAACAGGGATTCACAGTATATAAACTCCACATACACTCCTACCCAACCATTCTCTGAAGATGCCAGCCACAGATGCAGGCGAAATGTCAGAATGAAACTATTCCAGAACATGGCCTCACAGCCTGGAAAAAAAACAAGGAAAATCCACTTTGGATTCCTTGGAGGAAAAAACAGGGGTAGGGGTATCAATAGAATAACCTGGGGGACATCTGGCCTGATTGGAAAAACTCAGATTTTGTTCCTGTTCTTTCTAATTTAGTACCAAGTTAAATCAACCTGGGGAGCTGGTATAAAAAAATCTCTGATTGTATCAGTAGCTGACAGAAAATATTCTGGGATAAACAAAACATGTATGGATCTCCAAAATAAGATTGGAAAGATCAGGAACAACATCTGGGACTTCCTGATCTTTTAAGTCAATCTGGATGCACCCTCAGTTGGGCTCTGCTGCTGCCTTGGTTGTAACCAGCTTGATCATGCTGTCATGACCAAAGAACACTGCTATCAGTAAAGTTTGTGATCCCCTCTGCCAAATTAAGTTTATGGGGCTTAGGTTTATGAAATTATGAAACAAGTGGCAATAATGCAGCAGTGCCAATGCTGATGTGGTTTTCATCATGTATGAGCTCCTGCCTCAAATATGACAATTGTATCTTCTGCTCATCTCTAAAGTACCTGAGCTATGTGGGCTAAAAAGCTGCTGTAGGTAAAGCTCTATTTTTTCACCTAATTTTCTACAGTCTGATGTGAAGAAGAGTCCTCTTGAGAGTCATGTCCAAGCCTGCATACAGTCAGAGATACACAGGTATAGAGGGACCTTGAAAATAGTGCCATATCTGACCAGAAGTAATAATAATAATAATAATAATAATAATAATAATAATATTTATATCCCACCCCTCTACAAAATGCAATCGGGGTGGCTTACGACATTAAACCCCTCTATCCCACCACAACCCCTCCATCCCACCTGTTTTCCAGTAACATTCACTTGTATAAGCTTTATTTCTCAGGGATTAAAAAACATGATCATAGAGAAATATAAAATATACAAAATGATCCTTTTGGAGGAACTGGTCATTTGAAGGAAGCAGCCAGTTTCAAATATCTTGGGCTTGTCTACACATGGGGCAAAAATTCTGAATAGAATTCTTCCCTCATGCCCCCACTTTCGCCCTGAAATCTTGTGCATTATTATTCTCCACAGGGACATGGGGTATCTTGTCTTCACTGTCCCTATGGAGTTTGGTCCACTCTTGCTGGCACCACAACCATAATTTAAATCTCAGGAGGCAGTTCCTGGCTGAAGGGCAAGGTGTTCTCCCTTCCCCTGGTTTGGCAGCGCTGCCTTCTCCCGCTCTCTGCTTGCCTGTCACAGGAAGAGGAGCTTGAAGAAAGTGACGGAAGCACTTGAAGGAAGGAAGCACTAGTTTCAAAGTGGATAATTTGCGTAGTGTGGATTTGGCTTCAGTTGTGACTCAGAGTATGTATGGGAAAACTGGCGTTTGCTCAAGTAAATACAGTTATAACTGTGAGGATGTTGTCCAGCTTTGGTGCTGGTTATGATTGCAAGCTTGTCCTTTTATAGTTCATAGAGTGCCCATTGGAGGTTAGCAGAAGCAAGCAATTGCCTTTCATTCTGTTTCAAACAACCAACACAAGAGCAGCACTCATATCACATTATTATTATTATTATTATTATTATTATTAAACAAATAAACAAATAAATAATTTTTTATTTTTAACCCACCCCTCTGCTTGGCAACCGGGGTGGCATACAACAGGATTAAAACAACAGCAAGTTAAAACAATCCTTCCCAATCCTAACCCTCCCACCCCTTAAAACTAAATTAAACTAGTGGAGAATTAAAACAAACATAAAGTACAATACAATATACAAATTACGATCAAAAAATGGCAATAGCGGCAGGGGGGCGGGTAGGCAATCAACTCCATGTGAGCCGGGAAGATTATTCCGGGAAGGCCTGCCGGAAGAGATCCGTCGTTAGCGCTTTCTTGAAGCTATCAAGAGTAGTGATAAGACGGATCTCGTCCGGCAGGCCATTCCAAAGTCTGGGAGCCGTAGAAGAGAAGGTCCTCTGGGAGGTCTGCAACAGCCTAGTTTTCATAGGTTGCAGCAGGTTCCTCCCAGAGGACCGAAGTGCACAGGGGGATCATATGGGGTGAGGCGGTCCCGGAGATAAGATGGACCCAAGCCATGTAGGGCTTTAAAGGTTAAAACCAACACCTTGTATTGTGCCTGGAAACTGATCGGCAGCCAGTGGAGAGATTTAAGCACAGGTGTTATATGCTCTCTCCTAGATGTATCCGTAATTAACCTGGCTGCCATATTTTGTACCAGTTGAAGTTTCTGGGTTAGGCACAAGAGTAGCCCCATGTAGAGTGCGTTAAAGTAATCCAGACATGAGGTTACCAAAGCATGTACCACAGTTTCCAGATCCCTTGTATCCAGGTAAGGGTGGAGCTGGCGTATCAGCCGAAGCTGATAACAGGCACTCTTGACCATCACACTCACCTGACTAGTCATGTGAAGCGACGAATCTAGCAGTACCCCCAGACTGCGAACACAGTCCTTAGAGGAGAGTGGGACTCCATCCAGGACTGGAAGATGTATTCCCAGACCTGGGTTCGGGCTTGTACCTCCATTTTGTCTGGATTTAGTCTTAATCTGTTTTTCCTCATCCAATCCATTACCGCTCTGAGACAGTCATTGAGAGGAGAGACACCATCTGAAGTCTGAGCCGACAATCTGGTTATGGAGAAATATATCTGAGCGTCATCAGCGTACTGATGATACCGAGCTCCATGCCTCCGGATGATCTCTCCCAGCGGCTTCATATATATGTTAAATAGCATCGGGGACAGAATGGCGCCCTAATGGATGCCACAATTAAGCTCTATTCTAGTAGAACAGCTGTCCCTGAGTCTCACCCTCTGGGATCTGCCCGAGAGAAAGGAACGGAACCACAGCAGATCAGTGCCTCCAATTCCTAACTCTCTCAGGCGATCCAAGAGGATGGAATGATCTATAGAGTCAAAGGCCACTGAGAGATCCAAGAGCACCAACAGGGTCACACTACCCCTGTCGATGCTCAGGCGGAGGTCATCGGTTAGAGCGACCATGACAGTCTCCACTCCATATCCTGTCCTGTCCATGTGAGGTACGTATATTGATTGGCCTCCTTTGGGACTCATAGGTCAGAGCAATAGCAGCTGGTGGCTTCCATCTGTTCAATCTGTTCTGGGTTGTAGCCTGAACCTTAAAGGAGCTATGTAGAATATTGAACCCTATCCCCCAAATAGGCTCAGTTCTTTGGGTAGAGTCTTTGAACTTCAGACTATAACCTAGAACAGATAAAAGTGAGAGCATCACTGGTCTACCTAGGACAATACTATTCCTATGACTTATTTTGGCTCTCTCTCATGGGACTGTGGTTCAGTGGCAGAAAACATGCCCTGACATCCTTGAAATTGGTTGGGGAAAGCTTTTGTTTGAAGCTCTTGAGAACTGCAGCTTGTCAATGCAGACAAAACAGGGCAAGGTAGGCCAGTGGAATGATATTTTATAAGGCAACTTCCTTTGAGCTTCCTAAGAAGGTTTCAGGCAAACATTTCTACTAGCTAAGAGATGCCAGAGATCTTTTGCATTCAAAGCTAATGCCTCACCATTGAAACTGTGGCCACTCCTAGCCATGCTTTGCAGGGTTTCAATGTCCCTAAGTTTATGGTTTAATTCTGCACTTTGAAAAAGCCATTGAAGCATAAACACAGCTTCTTGTCAGCTGTTTCTGTGGCTGAGAGGCAACCAGTGCCAACATGCATTTGCAGACTATTTCCGCAATAGCCATACAAAAGCATGTGCCAGCTTATGCAGACAACAAATGTAAGTGTGAGGTTGGAATAGATACAATCACTACATAAACACTACAGCTGGGAAGGGGCTTATGTTGATCTTAGTGTGTAAACCCCCTTCTGTTAACATCTCTGTCCTTGAAAGTAGTCAGTTAAAATGGGGTGCTAAAAAGCCGTGTGGATGTAAGATGAGTCACTTCTATTGAAGGCACTTCCCTATCTGGTGGGTGACTTAAAACATAAACTATGAATTCCTATCACTGGCACTGTTTATGTCCAGCTGCAGAAGAACAACTATGGTTGATTAGGGCAATGTAATGAGAAAAAGAAACAAGTGGGACTTACATGTAAGAAAACATATATAAGGTTGGGGTGTAGCAAGATAAATATATGGAGGATACAGCATGATGAAAAGTAATCTAGTAACTTAATAGCTGCCTATGGGTTATGAACAGTTTTCTCAATAATATTTGGAGGACTTCTTCTGCTGAAGTGGGTCCACACTTCACACCAAGGGTGGCAAATTGCAACAGTTCCCAGCCCTCTTGACTCTGCAAACTAACCTTTCTTTGTTCAAAAATCATGATGAATTGCCTCTCCACCAAGCCTCTGGAACGTCTTCCCACAGGAGACTAGGTCATCCCTCTCTCCTCACTCCTGCTGGCAACATATAAGTTGCCCTGACTGAGATGATGAGATGGATTTGTAAGCAAAGACCTGATAAAAAAGAACTCCTAACCTCTGGTTGCTGATAGCTTCCATGTCAGTAGACTGGTGAATCTATTCTAGGGCTTAGTCTGAACTTTACATGAGCTCCCCAAAGTGCTGAATACAATCCCCCAAATAGGCTGAGCATATTAGAGAGCTAGTCAAAGTGTTACTCATAGTTGTCATCTACTCTATATTAGTAGCTCATTGAGTGCCACCTGACCTAGGAGTTTCATCTTCTGGCATGATCTCTTGTTTCATATTGGATGGTCTCTCCGTAGGGGTTTCACGGTAAAAGTCAGAAAGGGGGAAAAACAGAAAGAGTTCTCAAAGAACCTGGTTTATTATTATGCCTAGTGCATTTCAGAAGTATAATTCCTTTTTCATGGCAGAGCTTAGTAACTTTTACAAAAAGTGAGCTGCTCTTAAATCCAGTATCAAAGGTATAATTTTATTATATTATAAAAGTAACTTAAGAAAGGATAAATTCAATCCTTATGGAAAGTAGTAATACCCCGGGGGGCTGTTGGTTCCCATGTCAGTAGAGTGGTGAATCCATTCTGAGTTTTAGTCCAAACATTAAAGTATTATTATTATTATTATTATTATTATTATTATTATTCATTCTATAGTGCCATCAATGTACATGGCACTTTACAAGAAAAAGAACAACAAAACAGTTCCCTGCCCTCAAGCTTCCAATCTAATGAAGACATGATACAAAAGAAAAGAATCAAGTGGATGAGGTGATAACAAAGCTTCCAGATTTTCTTACAGTTTGTGACATGTTAGCACAAAAGAAGCCAGAAAATAACTGAAAGTAACTGAACAAAAGTTGGTTCCTATCTCCTTTTAGCAGTTTAAATGTTAACATTTCTTTGCAATCTGATCTGAATTTCTAATTAAAACATGCAGACTGCACTTCAGCTGGCTGAAAATCTTGTTAAAGTTCAAAGTATTTTAGAAGTGGAACCTGTGCAGTCAGAAGTAAATGGAACTGGTGGGTTCAATGAAGCTTTACTCCTTTTCTCTGTGTGTAAGATTGCATAGCCATGCCCATGGAAACCTAAACATAGCTTGTTTATCATAGAATCATAGAGCTGGAAGAGACCAGAAGGGCCATCCAGTCCAACCCTCTGCCATGCGGGAATACACAATCAAAGTGTTCCTGACAGATGGCCATCCAGCCTCTGTTTAAAAACCTCCAAAGATGGAGACTCCACCACACTCTGAAGCAGTGCATTCCAGTGCTGAACAGCTCTTACTGTCAGTAAATTCATCCTAATGTTTAGGTGGAATCTCTTTTCCTGTAGTTTGAGTCTATTGCTCCATGTCCTAGGAGATTTTCAGACAACACTGTTACAGTGTTACTATTCCACTTTATTTGCTATGGCTGCCTCCTCTTGAATCCTGGGATTTGCAGTTTAGGGAGGGGCATTTACAACTCTCAGCCAAAGAGTTCTTAGGCCTCACTAAACAAAAAACCCCAGAATTCCACAGGAGGAAGCCAGAGCAGTTAAAGTGGAATAGTAACACTATAACAGTGTAGTCTGAAAATCTTCCTAGTCTCTGGAGCAGCAGAAAACAAACTCGCTCCATCCTCAGTATGACATCCTTTCAAGTATTTAAACATGTCTATAAACTCACCTCTTAACCTTCTCTTCCCCAGGCTAAACATACTCAACTTCCTAAGCTGCTCCCCATAGGGCATGGCTTCCAGACCTCCCACCATTTTGGTCGCCCTCTTTTGGTCACACTCCAGCTTGTCTATATCCTTCTTGAATTGTGGTGCCCAGAACTGGACACAGTATTCCAGGTGAGGTCTGACAAAAGCAGAATACAGTGGCACTATTACTTCCCTTGATCTACACAGTATACTCCTATTGATGCAGCCTAGAATCACATTGGCTTTTTAGCTGCTATATCACACTGTTGACTCATGTTCAGCTTGTGGTCCACTAAGACACCTAGATCCTTTTCACATGTACTGCCTTCAAGCAATGTGTCACCCATCCTATATCTATGTATTTCATTTTTACTACCCAAGTGTAGTATCCTACATTTATCCCTGTTGAAATTCATTTTGTTAGTTTTGGCCCAGCTTTCTAACCTGTTAAGGTCATTTTGAATTTTGATCATTTCTTCTGGGGTATTAGCTACCCCTCCCAATTTGGTATCATCTGCAAACTTGATTAGAATGCCCTTTATTCCATCATCCAAGTCATTGATAAATATGGTGAATGTTTGCTTTTTATGATGAGGTTTTAAACATAACATTAGCTACTTTATTTATAAATACCAGAGCATGCAAAGCTAATTTAAAATCTAGTTACAGTTATAGTTGCAAGCCTCCCACAGTACTTGCTTACCCTCAGAACTACTTTAAAAAAAGTTAATTCTTTAGTTTCCTGTTTCTCAAAATTAACCATTAAGTTACATTTCAGTTACTTTATAAAAACCCTCTGAATGCTACAAGCCTCTGGCCTGCCTATATCTTTCTCTAATCCACTGTATTGTCACTTCAACAGCCACAACAGAGAATGAGGAAGCAGCACGAGGCACAAGATGACAAACTGGACTGCGTCCAGAGGAGGGTGACCAAGATGGTAAAAGGCCTGGAAACCAAGTCCTAAGAGGAATTGCTGAAGGATCTGTGGCTGTTTATGTTGGAGAAAAGAAGACTGAGAGGTGAAAAGATAGCCATCTTTAAATATCTGAAGGGATGTCATGTAGAAGGTGGGACTAATTTGTTTTCTGTTACTCCAGAGATTTAAGACATGAACAAGTGGATTACAAATGGCAAGAACAGAGATTCTATCTGAACATTAGGAAGGGATTTTTGATAGTAAGAGCTGTTCAACAGTGAAACAGAACTGCCTCGATGGGTAGTGGACTCTTCTTTGGAAGTTTTTAAATAGAGGTTGGATAGCCACCTCCTGGGCATACTTTATGGCAGGGGCTTGGACTAGATGGCCCTTGTAGTCCCTTCCAATGCTATGATTCTATGAAGCAGCACTTGAAGTATGTGGTATTCTTCCTCCATCATTTATAGAGGCCACATTTCATAACTACAACAGTAGTTGAAAGTTACAGGACATTATCAGACTCGTGTCTAAAAATGCTGTAACCCTTCAAATGAATATCACGGCATTATAACACTTATTATCGCATGTAGCTGTACATAATCATGCAAAAGGAACACATGGAATTATCGTACGATGACCACTAGCACTTTAAGAATGGGAGTTTACTTCCGTGATTTAGCATGGGCAAGATTTTGGCAGTTTTCACGGGTAGATCTCTCTGGCTTTTCTTCACAAACAAAGATTCAGGAAGGACGCATCCTGCGCTTTCTGCAAGTGTGCTGATGACTGAAAAGGCCAATCCGAGATAAACATGTCCGGTTGCAGAAAGCACAGCAGAAGGTCTCCTTGGGTGATGTTTCCGGGTTGTGATTCTTTCTGCGTTCTTGTTTCTCTTCAAGACTTGTTTGGCGTGAGCTCTCAAATAAGGCTGCAGCATTGTGGATAGTGCATCTCCATGTCTCCCGATGTGACGCCATGGCAGACCATTGTTGGTGATCAATTTGGCCAAGCCTGAGATGTTGTTTCAGGGAGTCCTTGTATTGCTTTTTTGGAGCACCCCTCTTATGCTGACCCATGGCGAGTTCACCATAGAGTACTATTTTTGGGAGGCGATGGTCCTCCATCCTAGAAACGTGCCCTGCCCAGCGCAGCTGTGTTCTCAATATCATGGCCTGAATGCTGGTGATCCCTGCTTGCTCAAGGACAGCAACATTCGTCACATAGTCAGTCCAGTGTATATTTAGGATTGTGTGTATACAGCGCTGATGAAAGCGTTCGAGGAGTCGTAAGTGTTGGCAATAGGTGACCCATGTTTCAGACCCATAAAGGAGAATAGACAGTACGATGGCTCTATACACATTGATTTTTGTGCTTCGCCTCAGGTGTTTGTTACTCCAGACTCTTTTGTAAAGATGCAAGTGTGCTTAATACTCCAAAAACCCCTTAATTAATAAATGAACAAGCAAACACTTAAACAAACCTAAAATGTGCAAACTAAAGGGGACAGTTCATAAAAAGAGTGTTTTGTGCTTCGTTTTCACGTTCTCACCTAGAAGTTTTCTTGCTGGGAATGGGGAGGGGGAAAAAGAGGACTGCCCATTCACAATGTAATCTTGTGATTACAATGGGATGTGGTTTCGCACACTGGAGATTTTTGGACGCTTCTTTCAGCCTCTTGCTGCGCAAGCAGCCTCTGGTACAGTAACGAGGCTGCTGCGTGGCAAGGGGTCCATTTCGGATGATGCTGTTTCTCTCTTGGTGTCGTCCGTGACTGTTGTGGCTAGCATTGGAGGCAACTGCACTGTTTTTCACTCACGGAAGTTGTCCGTGAGTAAAAAACAGCGCGGTCGCCTCCAATGCTAGCTGCAACAGTCACGGACGATGCTGAGAGAGAAACGGCGTCATCCGAAATGGACCCCTTGCCGTGCGGCAGCCTCGTTACTGCACCGGAGGCTGCTTGCACAGCAAGAGGCTGAAAGAGGCGTCTGAAAATCTCAACTGTCAATAGCATGAAAAAGTGCTATTGACGATCTATTGATGGCTTGTCCCATGAATTGTAAATAATGCCTTTTTTATAGCTGGAGAATGGTGTAAGAATGTGAAGTTTACAACATCATGTCATAGTGGGGTTCATTTGTGCTACCCTGACATTGTAATCTTGTGATTTTTGCCACGTCTGATAATGTCCACAGTTACACTGTGAAGGGAGTCAAATTATCCCTCAGTCATAACTTAGAATCATAGAATCATAGAACTGCAGAGTTGGAAGAGACCACGAGAGCCATCCAGTCCAACCCCCTGACATGCAGGAAATCACGATCAAAGCATCCCCGACAGATGGCAATCCAGATACCTAGAACTTTGCTACTGATAAAAGAAATTCACTACAAGTAATTTAGCATTAGTTATTTGTAACTGGTTGATTTTAAGCTTTAGAAATACAAGAAACATGATGTATCTATATATTTGGAGGCATATGCTTCCCATTTTCCTCCTATTTCTCCTTGTTCTTCTCACCTGCAGTTCCTTCACCTTGTCATTTAAAATCAGTCTTTCCAGGTAAGGAATTTTTATGTATATACTCTCTTTTAAAATGTAGAACATGCAATGTTTATATTGAAGAGGAGAGCAAGTTCATTTCGACTGATACTAGCTGTAACAATGAAGTGTGGCTCTCCAAACCTGGAAAGTGATAAAAATGAAGGTAGGTCAGTCACAAGCATGTGTGATTGGATCTGTGATGGCTTATGCATGCCTAAGCACTAGGTTTTCCCTGCAGGAAGGCCAACACTCTAAAATCTTCCAAAATTAGCAGTAGCACAGTAAAATTTGAAATATTGAAAAATCACACTGAGATCATTATTCAACTTCAATGAGACTATAATTTCTTGAATTCCTCTGTGGAGGTTGTTAGAATGGGTTTTAGTTAACCATAGCAAGTAGATGTTAGAGCAAGAAAACAGATACACTTTGGGGGCCTAGAATTCTTAGAATCCCCTCAAGCAGCATGGCCATCTCTATTTGGGCCTTATCACGTTACACAGTTATAGCATTATTATTCCATTTTAACTGCTCTGGTTGCCTCCTATGGAATCTTGGGATTTAGAGTTTGTGGGGGGGTATTGGATATTCTCAGCCAAAGAATTCTTCAGCTTCACTAAACTACAAACCCTGGAATTGCACAGGAGGCAGCCATAGCAGTTAGAGTAGAATAATAGTGTTATAACAGCATAGTGTGAAAAGTTATGTATTTTAAAAAATTCTTTCCCAAGTTGTGAGATTATTATAGTAGGGTAGAGACAAAATTATATTCCATTAGAAATGGCTATGAAAGTTTCAAAATGTTGCAGACAGAATCTAATTGTCCTGCATTAAAAAACAAAACAAAACAAAACTCCACCCTTTATCTGATGAGATGTTGACTCAAGCTGGGAAGCTGAATTCTGACTTTTTCTTCCCCCCCTTTTTGGACCTCTGCCTCAAGGATAGGCAGTCATGCTTTTTGTGGTGGCTGTTAAGGATGACTTTCTTATGACCCTGTCTAAGCTGATGCTCTTGGGTAGCTTGAATGTAAATAATCTAATAGTCTTTAGCCAACAATTCCCAAAGGAGATGCAGCTGTAGTGCTATTAGTTGTGGAATAACAACCAAACCAGATCTATTCATGCTTGAGGCTGTGGTGTATTCATCATACGATACACACAGAGGAACACAATATGTAGCAAAACCTCAGCTAAACAGATACTTGTGGCATAAGTTATACCCACAGAAATGCAGGACACATATTTCTCCAAAATACCATCACACATATAAGCTTTGCTCTCACATGATTTCCAGTGCAGGCTGATATCTTCCCTGGATACTTTATTTTCTCTTACTTGGGTTAAAAGTGAACTTAGTTGTAATGCATAATGCAATCTGTCTGAGCTGCAAAGTCCAACCAAACAAAACTTCTTAAAGCTCATTGACTCACCATATTAGTGCAGTTTGGCTAGGTTCAGGATTGCACCCGTCAACAGTAAATAATCAAGCAAGGAAATTATATGTTTCCAAATGCACCTGAGCATTCCCCCCCCTCTCCTTTTCTCCTTCTGCTTTTAACTATGAAAATGAGCGATTGTACAGAAAGCCATACTGTGAAGCACTGATTTGGCTTCCAGGCATTGCAGACTTGTAAGAAATGAGAAAGTTGAAGGGCTTTCTGAACTTTTATAGAGGATCAGGAGAAAGCTGTTTGGCACAGGTGTTTCTGTAATTATGATACACTGGAAAAAATTCATGGTGATCCACAGCTCTCATGCTGAGGGCACAGCTGTTCTAACACATACTTTTTATGCTATGATGCTGTGCTTCAGCATTAGCGTGCTTGCTTGTGTCATATAAAACAAATGGGATTTTCCCTCCCCAACTAGGATTTGGTAGTTTTAGTGGCAGAGCTTGTAGTCCTCAAAAGTAACTGTTCTAAGCTCTGGTTAATGGATGATGAGTGTAGGTAATTTTTTTTTCTTGTTGCTGTTTTCAATGGGATTATGCTAGTGGACAGTATTGAAAGGAGATACAGGAGTGAGACTTAACTCTTGCATCCTGTTACTCTCCATTAGCCAGTGAGGTTTAGGACTTTATCAGACCAGTCAAATACGCCATCATAAGGACACCTAATTATCACGAAAGGGCACACGTACCAGACGACGTCGCCCTTTCACAATCATGTACTGTCAAAAAGCCTTACTTTTTTATTGATAGCCCAAGCCGTCAATAGCTCTCCCATAGTGATTTGTTGCTGGCATTACTGGTATTTGAATTCACGTGTCATTGTACTCATGTGAATGCAGTGTCAATGGGCAAACACTTCTGGGTGAGATTGTGACAGCCAGGTGGGGGATGCTTTTTTTGGACACCCCCCATGTACTTGGGACTCTTAAAGTGTGTTTTAGTGCTTTGCTATACTTTTTGTGACTTTATTTTGTTTTTATTTTTGAATTTCCCACACTAGTGTCTTCTCGCGAGAGTTGCTGAGATTTCAACCCTGGAAGTAAATGGAGCTCCATTTGTGCTCCATTACTGCTAGGGAAGCCTCATGGATGCTGCTTAAGGTAAGTGTGGTTGGGGGTTCTTTTGCTAATATAAAAATGATACAGTTTATGCTGGCAAAAGAACATTAAGGGAGCAGTGGTCTGATAAAGTCCTTAGAAAGCTATCACGCTTAAATTTGCTGCATGATAATAAATTCACCCCAATCCTGTTGCCCAAGATTTTAAAAAGTAAAGGATGGAATAGAATAGGGACATCCATGCTGAACTTTGATATAGCACTTCTTCCTATATCAAGAAAATAACAGTTCATATAAACAACCAGCTCACCTGTGCATCTATGCATCTGTGTTACCATGTAATTATTGTCTGTTCAAGTAAAGCAATATAATGCAGCATGTGGTGTGGTGGTTTGAGTGTTGGTCCAGAACTCCGGGAGACCAGGGTTCAAACTGCTGCTCAGCGATGGGAACCTACTAGGTGCTTTTGGGCAAGTCACACTCTCTCAGCCTTAGAGGAAGGCAATAGCAAACCAGCTCAGAATAAATCTTGCCAAGAAAACCATATGGGAGAGTCACCATAAGTTGAAGTTGACCTGAAAGCACATAACAACAACGTAATGCCACTTTTTGTGCTTTTTGTATTTCAGTTCCCTCTCACAAAAATGATTACCAGGGGCCCTGGTGGTGCAGTAGGCTAATGCAGCTAAAACTGTAGCCAAAAATTATGTGGATCTTGAGTTCATAAGCTTGATTCCAGGGCCCCCCAGGTCGACTCAGCCTTCCGTAAGTTGGTAAAATGAGTACCAGCATAATAAAAGAGCTGGGGCAACATGCTGTGGAAGCTGTTAATTCAGTTTCCAAAAAAGCGACAGTCATTATGAGTGTACAATGCATTCTGCAGTGTCACTATTGCAGCATTGTTTGTATGCCAGCAGCGCCATCTACTGGCACTCACATTGTACAATGTCTGTACTGAATGTACCATTCTCTGAAAAGTGTTGTATTAAAAATTGCATTGTAATGTATTGTATTGAATTTACTGTATACTGTACTGTGTGAGGTTGTACCCCGCCCCGATTCTGAGGAGAGAGGCGGGTAATAAATAACTAAGTAAATAACTAAGTAAGTATTACATTCCCACCCCACATCTGATGAAGCAGACTGCAGTCCATGAATGTGTATATGAATAAACCTTATTAGTCTTTAAAGTGCCACAAGAGTCTTCATTATTTTTGTTCCAACAAGCAGATATTGCCACATTTTGTTGTTAGATCACAATCAAGATGAATGACCCACCAGTAGCATGGGCATTTATTTGTAAATTAGGAATAAGCAGATATTCAAACATTAAGCCTTATATAAAAGAATGTGTGGGAACATGAAAGTTGTGGCTCTCCACTTGTCTCTGGACCCCAGCACTGACAAGCACTACAAGAGATGTGGCATATGTTTTGTTGCATAGTGCTTGTTATAAATAACCTGTCAAACTGGTTTGAATTTAACTGTGTTGTTGTTATTCGCCATCATGTCAACTTCAGTCCTATGAATGAGAGACACCCTCCCACAAGAGCCCCTGTCCTCAGATGCCCTGTGCAGATCTTGCAAACTAATTGAATGTAGTACATCTATACAATTACAGTCTGAGTGTAATATGTGTGGATGAAATAAATGTAGAAGGACTTCTGGTCATGCTCATGGAGAGATACCACCATTGTGAACTGGGACTGGACGTGCTTCCTGAGATCTATAAAATAAGCTGAACACAGTGCTCTTGAACAGTCTGCTGTGAGATCTAGGAATAGTGGCCATAGTGGTTGAGTGTTAGGATTGTCCCCAGACTGTGCCTAATCCTACCACTTTTCAGCTATTTTCCTGTAACCTTGACTCTAGTTGCATTTTTCTCTTAAGGCTTGCTAACAAGTTGGTTGTTTGTTTTTTTTTTGCCAACTGTGGAGTGGTGGTAACAGTTTTGGCTAGATTGGAAAGAGAGAAGTATGCAGCTGCAAAATCAGGAGCCCTGGTGGTGCAGTGGTTAAATGCCTGTACTGCAGCCGCAATGTTGTGAGTTTGATCCTATAGGGCTCCAAGGTTGACTCAGCCTTCCATCCTTCCATAGGTTGGTAAAATGAGTACCCAGCTTGTTGGGGGCAATTAGCTAAACACATTGTAAACTGCTTAGGAGGTGCTTTGCATTGATAAGCGGTATAGAAATATAAATGCTATTGCTATTGCTAATGCTATAAAATCAGCCTGGGAAAAGGAGGCTGGCTGGTGCAAGAAAGTGTAAGATCAGGGGTGATGGTTAGCCAATGATGTGAAACCCCACTAGATCTTTATAGGTTGTAATATATTTTTAATATAGTGTTTGTTCATGCAGTTTCAATTCTCAGCAACAACCTTGTATGGTATGCTTCTTGAATTTCTGTGCCAATAAACTTTTCTGACCACTCTGAAACTATTGGTCACTGCATCTGGGAATGCAACTACATGACACTGGAGGATTCAGGGAAATCCAGTCTAGAACAGTAATACACTATACCAAGAGCTTCTGACTGGCAATGGTTCCTCATGATCTCAGGCAAAGCCCCCTCCCAGCCCTACTACCGAAACATTTTAACAGGGGATGACAGGGATTGTGCCTTCTCAATACCTTTGGTTCCTCACCTTTGCTTCAAACTAGCAGGTGCTGCCTTTGGCAACATGGTGAACCCCTGGCACAGTGACAAATCTACATCCAACCTTGCAAATGCTGAACAACAGAGCTGGCTGGGTTTGGCACACTTTGTCTGTGTGAAGGATCCAGAGCCATGGCTCTGCCCTTAATCCCATTCCACATTGAGAAGATGGGCTTAGTCTGCATTATATTAATCCTAGGATGTATTGTACATCTGCCAGGCAGCACTTCTGCGGCATTTTGGGATCAATCCAAACAGTAGGAGGTGGGTAGGCTTTATTCCTATCTGACTTTTTAGAACACAAAAGGAGGAAAAGTTAGCAGTAGTACAAGTGGAGTTAACAAAGGGCTAGCTAATCACAGGGGAGAGGTGTCTCAAAGGCTATTAGTTAAGATTATCAGGAGCAGCTATAATCTCATTCTTAATCTATAATTGGCCTGTTTCTATTATGCTTCCTCTGAAATGTTCAGTGTCAGTCACTGTTGATGACCAGAGTTTTCACCAGTTTTTGGAGAAAGAAAATCTCAAAACATTTCTCCTTGTTACCAATTCTGCTTGCAGAGATTTACATATACAGTATAATCTCTTAACTCTTAAAAAAATACTAAATAATGGATGCTGTTGGATTTAGGGATTTACAAAAAATGTCAATGAACCACAATCTAGCCAAGTGTTTTAAGTCCTATTGTTTCTGTGGGAGACTTAAGCATATGCAGTGGAGCTTACTTTGGGTTGAAGATGCACAGGGTTATGTGGCTTCTATGTCCCAATTTTAAAGCAGGACTTTAAAAGTACTTAACTTAAAAGGATTGAATTCAACAAGCTGGTACTTCACACTATTGCTTTTGATTTTAGGACATGATGCACATTTCAGTGTAGTGGCTTCAGTGGGAAAATGTAAACACATGTTTAAGTCTCCTGCTGAAATCAGTGGAACTGCAAAGGACACCATAAGGAATAGAGGATGAAGAAGCATTTTTGGGAAACATGGTTCCCCTTCATTCAATATGTTAATAAGCATGACAAGGCCACTAATCCACACATTGAAAAGGCATCTGCTAATGGAAAGGTGATTGTGCAATCCATCCCCACTCACTCCACAAATGCTGACTTCTACTATGACTGACTCACCTGCTAAAATACAGATCTGTTATCTCCTATTGCCTGCCAGAAGAACATTGGAGTTTCTTTTTTTTCCCTTTAATTTTTATTTTGCTTTGTTTGTTTTCATTCTTACTGTTCTTAATATATAGCAGTGGTTCTTAACCTGTGGTCCGCGGACTCCCAGAGGGGCCGCAGTGTCTTCACATGGGGTCTACAAAGGCTTGAATGCTGCTCAAACCATTTCCTCCTCATAGTGGAGCGGTCGCAGGACAGGAGACAAGGCAAAGGCTGTCTGTCTGGATCTGTGTATTGCTGTTCAATCCACTCCAGCCACTAACTGGCAGGAAGAAGCAGGAGAAAAGTCTTCTCTCTCCCTCTAGTGACTCTGAGGGAAGGCTTAATGGATGGTGTAATTGTTAATGGTTGATTAACATTATCATTATTATTACTGGGGTTTTAAAACTTCAGTTAAGTCTAGGGGGTCTGCAGTGACAAAATATATTTAATAATAATAATAATAATAATAATAATAATAATATTTATTTATACCCCGCCCCTCTGTTAAAACAATCAGGGCGGCTTACTAAATTTAAAATAAAATACAAATAAAATCCCTAAACACCCCCACTCCCACCCTCCCCCATAAAAAACATTAAACAAATATAAATTAAAAACAACTAATCTAAAATCACATTTAAAACTATAAATACAATAAAATATAATAAATGGCCAGCAGGCTAGAAGAGGCCAGGATCCCCTGAGGCCGGGATCTAATTAGGAAAGGCCTGCCGAAAGAGATCCGTCTTTAGTGCTTTTTTAAAGCCACTCAGGCTTGTTATCTGACGGATCTCATTCGGCAGGTCATTCCACAATTTGGGGGCAATTACCGAAAAGGCCCTCTGGGAGGTTGCAGACAGCCTAGATTTTTGTGGCTGAAGCAAATTCCTCCCAGAGGACCGGAGTGCGTGGGGAGGATTGTATGGGAGGAGGCAGTTCTGGAGATAAGTTGGACCCAAGCCATTTAGGGCTTTAAAGGTAATAACCAACACCTTATACTGGGCCCGGAAACTGATTGGCAGCCAGTGGAGAGATTTTAATACTGGAGTTATATGGTCTCTCCGAGATGTTCCCGAGACCACTCTGGCTGCCCTATTTTGTACCAACTGAAGTTTCCGGACCAAGCATGAGGGCATCCCCATGTAGAGCGCATTGCAGAAATCTAGACGGGAGGTTACCAGTGCGTGCACCACAGTCTCAAGGTCCCTTACTTCTAGGAAATGGCGCAGCTGGCGTCCCTGGTAATGAAAAGTTTAAGAACCACTGATGTATAGCGTTGCAAATTGCTATTCACAACATAATGTAATGCATGACTTGTACATCTATTACATAAAAATAACATTTCTTTAAAAAATGTTTTTTAAAAGTTTGAGTTGAGTGGTTCCTTTTCCTTAATATCCCTGCAAATTAAATGTCAAAAGCATATTAAAAGGATTTAAATTTCTGACATTTTGCTGAATTTAGAATTTGTGTAAAATTTCAGTTCAACTCTTTTTATTTATTTATTTATTTATTTTTTTAATAGGTGGTTAGGTCTAACATGAACTACACAAAAGAACCACATTCAGAGATAGCTGTGTTGGCCATGAAGGAAAACAAAATCTAGAATCCACAAAAGAAGTGATACCTTCATTAGCAAACCAAATACAGAACATGATGCACGCTTACTAAGCTCTACTGGCTTCTTCACCAGGCAAAAGATGTTAAAAAATAAAGAAAGAAAAGTGACAATGTTGGAGTCACAGGCCTACATGCTATTTCAGATGTTACTTATGTTGTTGTTCAGGTGAGGGATCTCATGCAGGCAGAGGCCACTCCTTTTGCAGCAGTGAGGATCTTCTCTGGAAATCAACATGTCTCTGTACCTTTGTGAAGCAAAGAGCTCCTTTGTTTAGGCAGAGATCATTGGATTTTTCAAGATGTCTATGTACTGCTACATCTGGAAACAGCTTTTAGGCAATGTATAGGTAAAACTAGCCAATTATAGTCTGAAAGAGAAGCTTTACCTTTGCAGTAGGCAGAAACCTCAGAGAGTTAGGACATTTTCAGACAGTGCTTAACAGTGCTTACCGCGGGATTAGGTCCCGGGAGAGGAAGGGTGCTCTTGCGCGGCAGGGGGTCATTTTCAGATGCCACCGTCCCTCTTCCGGGATACTTCATGGCTGGTCCATGAAGCTTTGGAAGCGGCCTTGATTTCAGTAAGGCCTTTGACAAGGTTCCCCATGACATTCTTGCAAATAAGCTTGTAAAATGTGGGCTAGACAAGTTAACTGTTAAATGGATTTGTAATTGGTTGACCGGCCGAACCCAAAGGGTGTTCCTCAGTGGCTCCTCTTCGTCTTGGAAAGATGTGACCAGTGGGGTGCCACAGGGTTCTGTCCTGGGCCCAGTGCTATTCAACATCTTTATTAATGACTTGGATGATGGAATTAGGGCCATACTTATCGAATTTGCAGATGACACCAAATTAGGAGGAGTAGCTAACACCCTAGAGGACAGGATCAAAATTCAAAATGACCTGGATAGACTGGAGAGCTGGGCCAAAGCTAACAAAATGAAATTCAATACGGAGAAATGTAAGGTACTGCACTTAGGGCGAACAAATGAAATGCATAGATATAGGATGGGGGACACCTGGCTGAATGAGACTACGTGCGAAAGGGTTCTAGGAGTCCTAGTAGACCACAAGTTGAACATGAGTCAACAGTGTGATGTGTCAGCTAAAAAGGCCAATGTGATTTTGTGCTGCATCAATAGAAGTATAGTGTCTAGATCAAGGGAAGTAATAGTGCCACTCTATTCTGCCTTGGTCAGACCTCACCTGGAATACTGTGTCCAGTTCTGGGCACCACAATTAAAAAAGGATATCGACACATTGGAGCGTGTCCAGAGAAGGGCGACTAAAATGGTGAAAGGTCTGGAAATGATGCCTTATGAGGAGAGACTTAGGAGATTTTCACATGCCTAAAATATCCCTCGGAGAAATCAGGACAGAAATATTTCTGTCCCGGAAGCAGCGCTGCGGTTCGCACGCCCAGTTCCCTCTCCCGATATGCCCTCGTCGTCACGCTGGGTTATTTCTTCCCTCTTCCAGAATATTTTATTAACAGTGAACTCCTGTTAGTAAAATATTCCGGAAGAGGGAAGAAATAACCCAGCGTGACGACGAGGGCATATTGGGAGAGGGAACTGGGCGTGCGAACCGCGGCGCTGCTTCCAGGACAGAAATATTTCTGTCCCGATTTCTCCGAGGGATATTTTAGGTGAGTGAAAATCTCCTTAGGGAGCTGGGTATGTTTAGCCTGGAAAAAAGATGGTTAAGAGGCGATATGATAGCCCTGTTTAAGTATTTGAAGGGGTGTCACATTGAGGAAGGAGCAAGCTTGTTTTCTGTTGCTCCAGAGACTGGAACACAGAGCAATGGATGCAAGCTCCAGGAACAGAGATTCCACCTCAACATTAGGAGGAACTTTTTGACAGTAAGAGCTGTTCGGCAGTGGAACGCACTCCCTCAGAGCGTGGTGGGGTCTCCTTCCTTGGAGGTCTTTAAACAGAGGCTGAATGGCCATCTGTCAGGGATGCTTTGATCTTGATTTCCTGCGTGGCAGGGGTTTGGACTGGATGGCCCTTGTGGTCTCTTCCAACTCTACAATTTTATGATTCTATGATTCTAATAACGTGAATGTGTGTATGCGCATGTGTGAAGACATAAGCATGTGTGAAGATGATAGTGTTACCGTTACCAACCTTGTTACTTACTTATTTATTTATATCCCACCTTCCTATTAGTGGAGTAGAGTTCAGCATCTTGCTGGTCCCTTCAAAATCTACAGTTCTATGATTCTATATGCATAAAGGGCTGAAAAAGGATAGATGGTTTTGCAGCAGGAGGCACTTCAGCAATAGAGGAATATAGTCCCAGCCGACTATTCTTGTTTAGAGGCAAACACACAGATAAATATTTCAGGGGCTTTCTCACTTAGATCACATTGTAGTATTCATGCTTCTTTGAGGCTACCAAAACATGAGTTGCAATTGTTCAGCTACTGAATGACTTGTTGCTACTGCTGTTATTTCTTACTCATCTCTCCCCATGGATCAAGGCAGGGAACAACAGATTAGCACACAACACCTAATGTCAGTTAAAATACATATTAGTTAAAAACACACAAACCCATTAAAACACATAATATCAATTTTAAAGAACAAATAAAGCCAATTCATATTAAAACAATTTAAAAATCACAATTCAAAAATAATCTGGATAGGCTTGCCAGAAAAGCGTGGTTTTTAATGTTATTTTAAATTCAGACAATGTATTCATCTGTCAAATCTCCTCCGGTAGGTTGCTCCACAGTCTGGGGCAGCTGAAGAAGAAGTCCTCTGGGTCACAGCTACCAACTTAGTCCTGACAGTTTGAAGTAAATGTCCAGCAGAGTACCTGAGTATTCAGGGTAGATTATATGGGAGAAGGTGATCCTGTAGGTAAACTGGAACCAAACCATGAAGGGCTTTAAAGGTGACAACCAATACTATGTAACAAAGCCAGAAACGATTTGGCAGCCAATGGAGTGATTTTAATATTGGTATAATGTGATCACTCCTAGGTACACCAGTAACCAATCTGGCTGCTATGTTTTGAACTAACTGAAGTTTCAGAACTTGTTACAGAGGTAGCCCAATGTACAGAAATACATTGCAGAAATCCAGTCTTGAGGTCACCAGTGCATGCTTGACCATCTTTAGATCCTCCAGCTCTAGGAAGGGGGGCAGCTGGCATATCAGCCGAAGCTGTTATTAGATACTTTTGAAGTGATATAGAGTGACAGAGGTAAGAAATGAAGTTATAATTAGAAAATATAATCAGCATGATATTAGTCTTGTTAGGTAATAATGGTGATACAATGCATCAAATATTAATTTCTTAAAACCTGTTTGTCAAGCGAATAATGTCATATCTTGAAGGATCAGATTGTCAGAGAACAGCATACAAAACCAATCCAACCCAAACCAAAGAATAAAACGCAATCCGAACCCAGAGTAAAATATTCAGAGAACTGCAGTGCGGTGACTTGCTTTACAGTATAGATGTTCTGGCAATATGTTATCTTGGCAATGTGTTATTTTGCACTTTTGTATCTTTTATAGGCAGCTGTGTTAAAAAAAGTTCACATATTTTTTATTTTGTGCCTGAATGGCACATCTGTTCAATTAACAACATTGTACAGTTTTATTGCAGCTGGATTTGGGGGTCTGCTGATGAAATCAAATGAAAATTTAAAACTCTTCTCTTCTCCCATCCTGTGCCCCAGCTATTGGGCATAATGATTTCTGAATTCAGATCCAAGAACATCTTCTTAGAGACCTACCCCCCACCTTTAAAATTTCATTGGCTTTCAAACAACATGAAAGCCTTTCACATACTATGTGATGCAAGTGTAACCCACATTGTTATTTGAGCCATTAAGAGTTGGGTGTAACTTGAGTATATTACAAAATTATTACCTGTTTGCTCTCACCAGAGGACATATCAATTGTCTCTCCCTTTCTATCCTCAGTCAGAATAAACAGAGCATGCTCAGTAGACTGTTTTCCCCCCTCAGTAGGGGTGTCACAAGGGACTTAGGGCTGCTCTTGAGGAGAAGAGAACTAACTGATCTCTTTTTAAGTATTATAGCTACTCAAAAGGGCCAAAGAAGACAACAACACTGTGGGAAGAACTGTGAGATCCATCTCAAGGACTTATTCTTTGACCATTTATATGTTTATATGTTAACATATAAATTATTGTATTGTTAAATGCCGCCATTGGGTTGTTGAAGAAGTTGTATCTTTTTAAAAAACAATTTAAGTGAATCACACAAAGAAAACAATTAATTGCTGGGAATGATTTGTTGTTGTTTGTATTGGTACGGAGGGGAAATGATAATGCAGCCATGGATGGAAGGTCCACTATCTCATTTAAATGAACTCTTCCTGATTGTTACTGAATAGCGGGTTATACAATTACCCCTCCTCAAGGATTTAGAATATGACTTAGAAATTGCATTGGCAGATAAGGCTAGACCTGTAACCATGTAGTCATCATTGTATAGCAGAGCAAAGGTGATAATGTACTTTACTAACATTCATATGATGCAGATGCAAATATGTAACTGCACATGGCTTGGATTGTGTGCAGCCATCTATAGAAGGGGGTTGTAATGTAGCCAGGATTGGAACAGTTTTTAAGATCTTCCATCAGCACTCAAAGCTAGCCTGAGATTTGTTGCTCCCTGAACAAGAGCAGCAAATGCTCTCCCTCAAGCACAAGTCAAAGTGCATCAGGTCAAGCAAGTTATTTTGGCACATGAAGCAAAGCACCCGACCAGTACTTTTCCACATCATACGTTGTTGTTGTTGTTGTTGTTGTTGTTATTGTTATGCATCTTCAGGTTGACTGACTTATGGAGAAGAAAAGGTTAAGAGGTGACATGATAGCCATGTTTAAATATTTGAAGGGGTGTCATATTGAGGACTTTATCAGACACGGGGAAATGTGGCAAAAAATTGTATCCCAAACCATGTCATAAGACTGGGACAAGAACAGAAAGGGTGACATTATCAGACACTTGCACCCTCAGCCATTCCCCGGGCATAGCGCTGGTATGGATGAGGCATCATGTTTTTATTGATGGGCTAAGCTTTCAATAAAAAGGGACACCTTATTCATGTCCACGCTATGCCACTGGAACAGCTGAACAACGTTGTCATATGATAATGTTGCCCGTTTTTGTTCCTGTCTCATTCTTATGATGCGGTTTTTTTCACACCTGATAAAGTCCTGAGGATGGAGCAAGCTTGTTTTCTGCTGCTTCAAATGCTAGGGGATCAGCTAGATGGGAGAATTAAGTACAGAATATATCACCTTACCTCCCTTTCACTCCAGTGCCTATTTGTGCCCATGATTTTGTTCGAAATTGGTTGAATCAAAAGATCGGCAATTTTGCAGTTCACACAGCTGATGGCCCAATGGAGTGGGGGGGGGTCAGAGAGGGGTGCCGGCTGCCAAGAGCAGCCCATTCCTGGCAGTGGTGGAGAAGCCTTAGAAGTCGCCCAGAGCAGCCCTTTCCTAGTGGTGGTGGGGGAGCCTTAAAAGCCGCCCAGAACAGCCCGTTCCCGGCGTTGGGGGGGGAGGAGCCTTAAAAGCTATCCAGAGCAGCCTGTTCCCGGCAGTGGGGCGGAAGCCTCAAGAGCTGCCCCAGCGGCCACCCCGAGCAGCCCATTCCTGGTGGTGTGTGTGTGTGGGGAACCATCAAAGCTGCCCCAAGTATCCCATTTCCGGCGAGAGGGGTGGAAAGCCGTCAAGGCCACCCAAGCAGCCTTTTCCTGGCAGTGAGGGTGGTGGAAAGCCTTCAGAGCTGCCCTGAGCAGCCCGTTCCTGGTGAGGGTGGTGGTGGAAAGCTTTCAAAGCCACCCCAAGCCGCCCATTCCAAGCAAGGGGTGGTGGAAAGCCTTCAAAGCCACCCCTTTCACAAATTGGTTGTACACATGACCTGTTGTCCACTTTTGTGAATTGCTTGTACATGTGACCTATTGTGCGCATTTTTGCGCACTTTTTCAAAAAGATCAGAAAAACTGCAGAAACATTTATCGCAGGCTATGTGGAGTTTTTAGCTGTCCTCCTTTTGAATATTGCACATTTGGGCCATCGTCTGTGAGGACCGTTAGCATTCTTAGTGAATTTGAGGATTTTTTTTTCATTGTGTAGATGAGTCCTAGAACACAGAGCAATGCACTCAAACTACAGGAAAAGAGATTCCACCTAAACATTAGGAAGAATGTCTTGACAGTAAGAGCTGTTCGGCAGTGGAATGTGCTGCCTCTGAGTGTGGTGGAGTCTCCTTTGGAGGTTTTTAAACAGTTGTTTCTGCCAACTGTCGTGACCATCTTTTGGGAATGCTCAGATTGTGTATTCCTACAGTTCCTACAGGGCAGGAGGCTGGACTAGATGCCCCTTATGGTGTGGTCTCTTCCAACTCTATGATTCTATGGTGATCTTTGCATAGGGTTTTCTTGGCAAGATTTATTCAGAGGTGGTTTGCATTTGCCTTCCTATAAGGCTAACAAGAGTGTGATTTCCTATGGACACCCAGTGGGTTTCCATGGCTAAGCAGAGATTCAAACTTTGTCCCCTACCCCCCCCCCCCAAAAAAAAAGTCCTAGTCCAACACTTAGACCACTAGACCACACTGGCTCTATCCAACATACATACAAGAAAAAAAAAATTACTGGTAACAATTTGTTTGCCTTTCTTGACAGCAAAAACATGTTGACTGAGGAACACAGCTCACCTTGCCTAATAGTAGCGCATTGGATAGTTTCAGACCTTTACAGGTCTGAAACATGGGTCACCGATCGCCACCACTTACGACTCCTCAAACGCTTTCATCAGCGCTGTATATGCACAATCCTAAATATACACTGGACTGACTATGTGATGAATGTTGATGTCCTTGAGCAAGCAGGGATCACCAGCATTGAGGCCATGATATTGAGAACACAGTTGCGCTGGGCAGGGCACGTTTTTGGATGGAGGACCATCGCCTTCCAAAAATAGTACTCTACAGTGAACTCGCCACAGGTCAGCGAAAGAGGGGCACTCCAAAAAAGCGATACGAGGACTCCCTGAAACCACATCTCAGGCTCGGCCAAATTGATCACCAACAATGGTCCACCCTGGCCTCACACTGGGAGGCATGGAGATGCACTATCCACAATGCTGCAGCCTTCTTTGGGAACTCATGTGGAACAAGTCTTGAAGAGAAATGACAACACAGAAAGAATCACAACCCGGAAACATCACCCAAGGAGTGCAACCGGACTTGTTTATCTCAGATTGGCCTTTTTAGTCATCAGCATGCTTGCAGAAAGTGCGGGATGAGTCCTTCCTGAATCTTCATTTGCGAAGAAAAGCCAGAGAGTGAGCGAGGGGATAGTTCAGCTGCCACAGAGATAGGTACATTCCCTCACACCTACAATATGCAACTGACATACTGTGGTGATATGAAACACACTGCAACCACCATGCCTATGAGCCTCTAGCACAGAATGGTACTGCAGCCAGGCCACTATAAGCCAAGTATTAACATGGAGAGATCCCTATATCAGAAGTTGTCTGGGTGAATTATAAAATAAAAACAAGAACAATCTGGAAACAATCACAGTGACAATAGCAGCAGAATAAATTACAGAAAAGAAAATATAAGATTTATTTATATGCTGCCTTGCTCAAAATGCCCCTAGGATAAGTTACAATTATAAAAACATGGTCTATAAGAACCACACATATTACACAAGCAAAATAGCAGAAACAGAATCAAGATACTGATTGTATTAAAATGTTACAATATTCAAATTGTGTTAAGAGCCAACAATAAAACCAACACAATAACACCAGCAATAAGATGAAGGACTACTGAAGAGAAGAGTCTTAGGACATTTTCAGACAGCGCTTACTGTGCAAGCAGCCTCCAGAGCAGTAACGAGGCTGCTGTGCCGCAGGGGGTCCTTTTTGGACGCCGCCGTCCCTCTTCCGTGACCATTCGTGGCACGTACGTGAAGCTTTAGAAGCGGCCGCATCATATTTCAATCATGGAAGTTGCCCGTGATTGAAATATGATGTGGGCGCTTCCAAAGCTTCACGTACGTTTAACTTACCTTGTTGTTCCGATCGCACCTGGAAGTGTCTGGCACGGACCTCCCCCCACGGCTGGCATCATGCCAGCATAATGAAACAGGAACAGGGCATTGTTCAGATCACCCATGTTCTGTTACAGAAACGGAACGGGTGGTCTATTAACGATGTTTCCCCATGAATAAGGTACCAGGGGGAAGAATGGGAGCAACACAGGAATGGAATGATGCTGTCAGAAAGGGAAATCCTTTCTTGATCCTGTTCCGTTCCTGAAATGGACTTTAGAGTCCATCTGATAATCTTCTAAGCCCCAAAGAGGATTCACCACCTCACTCACATGTAAGCCACCAACTAGGGGATCCTTTAACTGACTTATGTGTCCACCTCAGCCTAAATCTTCATCCCACTGGTCATCATTTCAAGGAGATGTCAGTCACTGAATGATATCAATGCACATTTTAAATCAGCGTGCAACTGTAATCTCATATGAATGTCTACTAGGAAGTTAAGTCCCACTGAAGTCAGCTTACTTCCAAGTAAACATGTTTTGGACTGGACTGCAAATTTACATATTTCAAACTTAGGAAGCCACACAGAAGCTACAGGGATAAGATGGGCTGCAATTCAAATAAAATGAAACAAACAGATGGAGAAATGGTTAAGAGGACATAACAGCTTGGCCCATTAGCGATTTCACAACAGAGCCAAACTGGGGCCTCACACAACAGTCATTCTTCTCTACTAGATGAGTTTAGCCAGTGAAATATGCTGTTGTTGCGATGATTTAAAGGGACATGGAATTCTGGCTAATTAATAGGGTCATCTTTAAGGTTTGATGCTCTCTTGGAGAAGAAGTTGTGAACGGGGCCATTTCCTCTTTACTGCTGCCCACTGGCTCACCTTTCCCTCATTCCCAGACCGAGAAAAGCCTATGCCCTTCTTCATCACCATGGTTTGCTTGCTCACCCTCTCTTCACTGGTGACAGTGAGTCAGCTGCTGTTGATGCTGCTTCTCTTCTTCTTTGCCACCATTGCTACTCACTTGCTAACCTCTCCCTCAGAGAACTGCTGCAAATTTGGCCCAGCCAGACCCCAGGTGTGTGTGTGTGTGTGTGTGTGTAACAGATGAGCAATCTGATGCTGGCTACAAGCCACAGCACTTGCTCACTTCATTTTCTCTCTTTCTGGGCTACACAAAAAAGGCAGGCAGGCAGGCATGGTGAGAAGGAGATGCAGCCACTTGGAGGTTTCTGCATTTCTCACAGCATTGGGCTCAAGGGGTAGGCAACTGTGGGATGATAGGGGGCTTGGAAGTCAGCACTTCCACTGCCATTCCCCCTCCCACCCACCCCCGTGTTTGCCTCCAAATGACCTCTTGGGGTTGTGGAGAGCATTTTTGCCATGTTTTGGTTCCCTGGGCCATTTTTGGCTCTGAAGAGGCATTTTTCACAAAAGGAAATGACTGTCATGCCCTCTTTTTTTTTCAAAAAAAAAGCCTCTTCTGGTCTTCAAATGACCTGGAGGAGAGCATAAATGTGACAAAATGCCCCCCTCCCTAGAAGTCCTTTGGAGCATTTCAGGGCACTTTTTTGGCTCCCAGGTTACACCTGAGGTCTGTTGAATGGACCTGGTGGATGCATGCAGACTGTGAACTGCATTTTGTCCAATCCTGTGAAGACAGAGCAAGGTAGCCATTTTAGGTAGCAGATACTGGTGTGTGTGGGGGTATGCATGTGTATGCTCAATGTATGTGGATATGTGCATGCATGTGTGCATGCAATGAGGTGACAGAGAACAGAACTATGAATGCCAGGCTGACTCTCCAACCCCTTCCACTGGCCTGCTGCTGGGATGAAGGATGATGTACGCTCCTTCTCCACAGTGCTGATGTAAAACCCTTTTGTACATGGACTGGTGGTACTGAGGAACCATCTTGTCTTCCTCTTTGGACAGCAAAATGTTTTGAACCTGCTCGGGGTGGCAAACATCATTTAAAACATTAATCCATAATCTACAAACATTAAAATAACATCATTAAAACCACTATGCTACACGAGGGCCAGCGTGGTCAAGTCAGATATGGCGATGCTCTTTCAGAGCCTTTTCTAATAACTAATGGAGTGAAGCAAGGTTGTGTTCTTGCACCAACTTTATTTACAATCTTCTTTAGCATGATGCTCCAAAGGGCTATGGCAAAGCTTGAAGAAGATGACGGCATCTATATACGTTACCATACTGATGGTAACTTGTTTAACTTAAGCCGTCTGAGGGCTCACACTAAGACTCTAAACTATCTAGTCCGTGAGCTGCTCTTCGCTGATGATGCTGCCCTTGTTGCCCACACAGAAGCAGCTCTGCAGCGCCTAACATCCTGCTTTGCAACAGCTGCACAGCTGTTTGGGTTGGAAGTCAACCTGAAGAAAACAGAAGTTCTTTACCAGCCTGCACCACAGGACGAACACCACCATCCCCACATTGCCGTCGGCAAATCTGTGCTCAAGTCCGCTCAGCAGTTCACCTACCTGGGAAGCATCATCTCCTCAGATGCCAAGATTGACAAAGAGATCGATCACAGATTAGCAAAGGCATATAGTGCATTTGGAAGACTTCACAAAAGAGTATGGAGCAATAAACACCCGAGGCAAAGCACACAAATCAGTGTGTATAGAGCCATTGTACTGTCTATCCTCCTTTATGGATGTGAAACATGGGTCACCTATCGCCACCACCTACGACTCCTTGAACGCTTTCATCAGCACTGTCTACGCACAATCCTAAATATACACTGGACTGACTATGTGACGAATGTTGCTGTCCTTGAGCAAGCAGGGATCACCAGCATTGAGGCCATGATATTGAGAACGCAGCTGTGCTGGGCAGGGCATCTACAGTGAACTCACCACTGGTAAGTGTAAGAGGGGCGCTCCAAAAAAGCGATACAAGGACTCTCTGAAACAACATCTCAGGCTCGGCCAAATTGATCACCAACAGTGGTCCGCCCTGGCCTCACATCGGGAGGCATGGAGGCACACTATCCACAATGCTGCAGCCTTATTTGAGAACTCACGCCGAACAAGTCTTGAAGAGAAACGACAACGCAGAAAGAAACACAACCCAAAAACATCACCCAAGGAGACCTTCTGCTGTGCTTTCTGCAACCGGACTTGTTTATCTTGGATTGGCCTTTTTAGTCATCAGCACGCTTGCAGAAAGAGCGGGATGAGTCCTTCCTGAATCTTCGTTTGCGAAGAAAAGCCAGAGAGAATGGTAATTAATTCAAATTTTACCTATAAAAACACTATTAAAATACAGTTGTCCCTTCACATTCGCTGGGGTTTGGTTCCAGGACCCCCCGTGAATACTCAAATCCGCGAATACTCAAGTCCCATTATATGCAATGGCATAGCAAAATGGTGTCCCTTATATAAGATGGCAAAATCAAGGTTTGCTATTTGGATTATTTTTTTTTAAAGAATATTTTCAAACTGTGAATACTTAAAACCGTGAATGCCAAATCCGTGAATGTGGAGGGACAACTGTAACTTAAAATAAGGAAAGACATAAAACATTTTTTTAAAAAAATGACAGAATAGTAAACCGGAAAGTGACAGCTGGGCATCTAATCTAATCTGGAAAGACCTGCCGGAAGAGATCTGTCTTAATAGCCCTCTTAAACATCTCCAGATTGTCAATGTATCAGATCTTCTCTGACAGGCCATTCCACAGTCTGGGAGTGGTAGCAGAAAAGGTCCTCTGGGTGACTGTGGCCAGCCTAGTTTTAGTCACCTGAAGTAATTTTTCCCCAGAGGACCTAAGGGTACAGGGCGGATTGTACAGGAGAAGTTGATCCCATAGGTAGCCTGGCCCTAAGCCATGAAGGGCTTTAAAGGTAATGACCAACACTTTACACCTTGCCTAGAAACTAATTGGCAGCCTGTGAAGAGATTTTAATATTGGTGTGATATGGTCACTCCTTCTTGTTCCTGTAACTAGCCTGGCTGCCATATTTTGAACCAGTTGGAGTTTCCGGAGCAGGCATAAAGGTAACCCCATGCAGAGCGCATTACAGAAGTCAAGCCTTGAAGTTACCAGCACATGTACTACCATCTTTAAGTCTTCCAACTCCAGGAAGGGGTGCAGCTGGCGTATCAGCCGAAGCTGATAATAAGCACCCCTGGCTGTCGCATCTACCTGTGCTGTCATCTGGAGCAACGGATCCAGGAGCATTCCCAAGCTGTGAACGCTGTCTTTCAGTGGGAGTGTAACCCCATCCAGAACTGGTTGACACACCTCCAGACCCAGTTTGGGAGACTTAATAATAAACTTAAGTAAACCTACTTCTGTAGTGTGAGCATCAGCAGTTGCCCAATTTCCAGAGATGTAGACTTGAGTCTATTGAATCAGACTCAAGTCGTTTCAATGACTCAACTTGGACTCAACTCAACAATAAATGATGCACTGACTCAACTAATCACGCAACTTGTATATTTTTAGCAACTGATTTGCTGACCTTGGCTCAGTAACATAGCGCATTTGTCTAGAAATGTTATGAAATGGAAAACTTTTTTTATCCTTTGAATAATGCTTCTATGGTCTCACTGTTTTTTGCCTACCTGTTGTGTGATGGAAGCGGTAACAGCAAATTTATTAGGCAATGGGATTGAGGTCAAAGGATCCTTCTAAAGCTTTTCAAAGCTTTAGAAGGCACCTCCAATGTGCAGTGGGGACAGGCTGCTGAGCATCACAATTGCCACCTCAAGCCCATTGCCTAATGCGGAGTCTTGCCTGATGCTCTGATGAAAAGCCTTCTTCAAAGAGCAGCAGGCAAGACTCACCCCCAGAGCATGGGACACTTTTCTCAAAGGGGAACACAGCAAATGTGTTATCCAATGGGCTTAAGGTGGGAGCCTTCTTCTTGATTTTCTAGTTATTGAAACTCCACACACCCCACTCCCCACCACCAACTCCTTTTTTCCTGTTAAAGTTGGCTCCCAGACTTGAGACTCAACTTGAGATTGTACTTGAAAATATCTTACAAGGACTTGAGACTCGACTTGAGACTTGACTTGAGACTTGGGGGTCAGCTAGATGGGAGAATTAATTGTGAAAAAGAATGCATTACCTCACTATTGCAGCAGTGTTCATTTGTCCCCATGATCCATTCGCAAAATCACTGGCATGGAAAGCTATCCGGCATTTGCAGTTCACAGGGAGCATGCTTGTGAGAAAAGATTGTGGCTGCGAGTGAATTACCTGCCTTATTATTCCCCAAAAGCTCCCTCCATTCCCCCCCTTTTTTTGGGGGGGGGGTAAATGAGAGAAGTGGAAGAGCAATCTTCTGCTTAAAAACTTTTTTCTCTGCTGCTTGAAAATAGGACTCGATTGTGTCCCTGAAAAAACAACAATGGCAGTTCTGTCTGCTTTGTCGCCAGCAAGCCTGCCCCTGCACACCTCCGACCAATCACGTTCTGACTTCCTGGACATGCCCCAATTCAAATTGGTTGTTCAGATGGCCTGTTATAAACATTTTTGTGTACTTTTTAAAAAAGATCACGAGAAACAGTGAAAGCTGTAATCACGAACTACTTGGAGTTTTCAGCCCCCCTCCTTCTGAATATGACAAATTCTGGCAGGAGCGCATCTGGACAAAAGGTAGCCTGCCTGCATTCTTTGAGGATTTTTTTTTCATTGTCTAAACAACCCCTTGAAGTAAAAGCCTTGAATACGTCACTGCCAATGTCTCTCTCCTTCTTCCACTTTCCCCCTTCCTCTTCAGCTTACTTCAATTGCTGTGAACTGAATTCAAAGTACAAAAGTACATTTGCACTCAATCAACTCAGCAGTAAGGAGAGGAGGGGAAAGGGTGGAGTCTTGTCCTTCCCTGTAAACTCAGGCAAAAGCAAACTGTTGCAGCCTCTCCTAGCTTGTGTGTTATTTCTCATTAATAAATGTTGGCATCTGGACCATACTCCTATGTTGCTTGGCCAGATGCACCCTGGTTTTCATCTCTGAAATGTTGGAGGGTGGTGTTTTGGGGTTCCGGCAGTAGTTTTTAAGCAGAAAATAACCTGAATATTATGCTAGATTTTTTTAAAAAGGGGGAGCTTTAGAGTTCTGCTGGGTGATTGCAGATGTGGGGTATAAGTCTGCGTGTGGTTGAGGGCCATACTTCCCCCACCTCAACATTAAGTCAAAGCATATTGTAAGGTAGTATTTTGGCCTCATTTTACTAGCAAGTTCATTCTGGGATGCTCAATTCACTGTATCTGTTTCTAGAGTCAATCCATTTACCATGTATCACCTAATATATTTGTTTAGGTATATTTTAAATTGGAAACAGTGCGATGGGGGAGAGAACATGAAAAAAATAATGAGAAATAGTTGGGGAAGTTTACTATAACAATAGAAACAAGACAGGCAGTAGTACATTACCAGACGTTTACTGCATTATTCTCCAGCAAAATAAAGTTTATAAAAATATTACACAAAACGTCCGCTTTCACATTTTTAATTAGATTTTGTGGAAATGGAAAAATAATTTGCTTTAATGGAATTACTATCAGTCTGTGACCCAAAACCTCTTTTAATATTTAACTGCTTTAATATAAACCAGTCATTCTGAGTTAAGTAAAAGAATGTGTTCGAAATGGGAAATAACCCAGAAAATTTACCACACTCTTTTCCTTTTTCTTTTTTATAAGCCTCAAACAGTTTCCATTTTACTAATGGTCTTATTCCACATTCAAACTATACAGAGGAAAGCTTCAAGTATTGGGACATCTTACCTAAAAAGAATATTTATGAAGACGGTTATGTGTGGGGGAGGGTGTTTCGGATAAACTACAATGCCTGCATTTTGAAGCCCACTGTTGAATGTATAAACAATATTGATCTATGTATAAATAGAGTTGGGAGAACAGTTTGACTACATTAGAACAGAAATACAATTGGTCATCCAAAATAAAAGAGCCATTGTGGTGTAGTGCTTGGCGTGTCAGACACAGAAATCCACTGGATGATCTTAGGTCTCATCTATAGGAGCCTGAAAAAAACAGATTGCTCCACAGTAATAGCAATTTGCAACAGCTGCAACTTGTCTTAATGGTTTTACAGCCACCATAAACTTCCCATGCCCTCTAGCCAATATGGCAACTGCAAGTGAGTTACTCGAGTTTTAAAATCTGCCACCACCAATTTTTTTTAGAATGAACTTTTCCATGGTGCACACAAGTGATATTTCATGTTTATAAAAAAAAAAGAGAGAAAAAAATAATACAAATCACTATTTCATCGCCTTAGCGATTGCTTGCTAAGGTGAAAATCCATCATGGCAGCAGCAGACACTTGCCCTGTAAGCAAGCCCCACCCTCACGCTTGTCCAGCCAATCAGGCTTGTGCTTCCTCTCATAAGGGAAACTGCAGCAATGCGAATGCAATTTTTTAAATGAGTGGGAATGTGCACCTTCTAGGGTGCTTTTAAAAAACTCAGATAAAAGGAATAAAGGCTCTCTGGGTGTAGTTTTTGGAGGTTTTTTTTTGCTGCCCCTCCCCTCCCAAATACAACACATCAATGCAGGTTCCCATTAAGACAGAACGTATTCCCAGGAAATTCCATGAGGATTATTTTGACCATTTAGGCAGGACCTTGGACAAGTCAGCCTTTGAGGAAGGCAATAACAAACCTCTTCTGAATAAATGTTGACAAGAAAACTCTATGAGAAGGTCACTGTAAGTTGGAGTTGACATGAAGGCATATAACATAACTCTAAACTAAAGTAGCCTGATTGATCAGGCTGACAGGTACATATGGTTCTATGGCAGGGAAGGGGGGAAATGTGACTAAGGCACCATATGTCCATTTTTGTGGTCCCAATAACCTCTTTGATTTTTATATGTGAGGTCGCTTTAAACCTAGGAATCCATCTCCATTTATCCCCAGTTGTCAACCTGACTCAGCACGAAGGTGTTTGCAAGGTTCCACAATCAGCTCACACTGAAGAAGTTCTAGACCACCTTCAAATCTTTGTTTGCCCTGCCTCTGTGGCCATATGACATCTCATAGGTGGTAAGTCCTATAACATCACAAGGGCCCAGAAGAGATGTCCATGCAGACTGTATGGAAAGACTACAGATTGATTATCCCTTATCCAAAATGCTTGGAACCAGAAGTGTTTTGGATTTCAGTGTGGGTTTTTTTTTTTTGGATTTTGAATAATTTGCATCTACAATATGTCCCCCATATCCATGGCACCAGTACCTGTAGTTTCACTTACCCATGTCTGAAAAAATAGAATCATAGAGTTGGAAGAGACCACAAGGGACATCTAGTCCAATATCCTACCATGCAGGAATACCCAATCAAAGCATTCCCGACAGATGGCCATCCAGCCTCTGTTTAAAAACCTCCAAAGAAGGAGACCCACCACACTACGAGGAGGTGTATTCCACTTTCAAGCAGCTCTTACTTTCAGGACGTTCTTCCTAATGATTAAGTGGAATCTCTTTTCCTGTAGTTTGAACTTATTGCTCTATGTCCTAGTCTCTGGAGCAGCAGAAAACAAGCTTGCTCCATCCTCAGTATGACATCCCTTCAAATATTATATCACCACTCAACCATCTCTTCTCCAGACTAAACATACCCAGCTCCATAAGCTGCTCTTCATAGGGCATGGCTTTGAGACCTCCTAACATTTTGGTTGCCCTCCTCTGAACATGTTCCAGCTTCTCAATATCCTTCTTGATTGTGTTGCCTAGAACTGGGCACAGTATTCCAGATGAGGCCTGGCCAAATCAGAATAGAGTGGTATTATTACTTCCCTTGATCTAGACACTGTACTCCTATTTATGCAGCCTAGAACTGCATTGGCTTTTTTTAGCTGCCACATCACATTGCTGATTCATGTTCAGCATGTGGTCCACTAAGACTCCCAGATCCCTTTCACATGTACTGCCATCAAGCCAGATGTCACCCATTCTATATCTGTGCTTTTCATTTTTACTGCCCAAGTGTAGCATCCTACATTTCTCTCTGTTGAAATTCATTTTGTTAGTTTTGGCCCAGCTTTTTAATCTGTTAAGGTCATTTTGAATTCTGATCTTGTCCTCTGGGGTATTAGCTACCGCTCCTAATTTGGTGTCATCTGCAAACTTGATAAGTACGCCCTCTATCCCCTCATCCAAGTCATTGATAAAGATGTTGAATAGCACTGGGCCCAGGACAGAACCCTGTGGAGCCCACTAGTCACTTCTCAGTTGATGACTACCCTTTGGTAGTCAGGACCTCTCTAGGCATTTTCTAGGTCCTTTAGCGCAATTCTTTGGTTTACTTCTGGCAGAAGTTGACCACAGAGTTGTGCAGGACGACCTCCAAATGCATAGAGAGGTGTTCTCTATAGGCATTTTTTCAGTCCTCCAACGCAATTCTATGGTCAACGTCTGGTAGAAAATGATTATAAAGTCACACTGGAAGACTTCCAATTGTCTAGAGAGAACAGTTCTCTAGGCATTTGGAGGTTCTGCACCATGATTCTATGATTTTCTTCCACTAGAAACATAGGGTTTGATACTATCCATGATTTTTGCTATCTGCAGCAAGTCTGGGAACCTATCCCCCACAAATTCAGAAGTCGTACTGTATATGAGAAATTTTGGAGATGGGACCCAAGTCGAAACACAAAAATCATTTATGCTTCATATACTCCTTATACACATAGCTTGAAGGTAATTTTATAAAATATTTTAAATATTTTTTATTTTTATTGTATTCACTTTTTATTTTTATTTGCATAATTAAATATTTTGGATTGTGGAATATTTCAGATTTTGGATTTCCAGATATGGGATGTTCACCCTGTAGTAGGCTCTCCAAAGCAATCTGCAGCAACAGGGGTCGCCAGCACAAAATTTATGCCCCTGCCCCTGCCAGCATTGTAGCCCTGAGAGTCTACACTTTACCCTAATACTCAGGGGAGAGGAGCCAGACTATGAGACTTGCCTGGAAACCCTACAGTTATCTGTTTACAAAGGGCAGGGCACATTTCTAGGGTGGAGGACCATCGCCTCCCTAAAATAGTACTCTATGGTGAACTTGCCACGGGTCAGTGTAAGAGGGGCGCTCCAAAAAAGTGATACAAAGACTCCCTGAAACAACATCTCAGGCTCGGCTAAATTGATCACCAACAATGGTCCACCCTGGCCTCACATCGGGAGGCAAGGAGAGGCACTATCCACAATGCTGAAGCCTTATTTGAGAACTCATGCCGAACAAGTCTTGAAGAGAAACGACAACGCAGAAAGAATCACAACCCAGAAACATCACCCAAGGAGACCTTCTGCTGTGCTTTCTGCAACCGGACTTGTTTATCTTGGATTGGCCTTTTTAGTCATCAGCGCGCTTGCAGAAAGCGCGGGATGAGTCCTTCCTGAATCTTCGTTTGTGAAGAAAAGCCAGATAGACGTGATAAAGAGAAGTGCTTTATAAAATTATTCATTCCTGCAGGAGAGAATGAATAATTAAATCACCTCCCTCCCCATATGAGAATATCTTCAAAAACTGAGTCATTTTTAAAGATGTTCTTGCAGGAGAGAAGAAAGTGTTTCTCTCTCCCACTCCGTTAAATTTTGATGAAAACGTGGATTGTCCTTTTTGGGAAACACATCCAAACATCAAGAGGCAACACTGATGGCCACATTGCCTCTACATGTTCTTATTTTTTCAACATAGCAACAAAATTTTAAATTATTCTCCTGTGTTATGTACTTGATGAGATAAAATGGATGTCAAAACCACAGTTAGACAGAATTAAGCCCCTTGAATGTTATGGGCTTGAACATACCTAACTTTGCAGGGTTATAACTCATGAATAAACTGTTAAGTGTGTGGCTTTTGCTTTTCTCCGCTTCCGAATGGTGCTGCATTTTTTGGATAGTTGGTGAATTGCTGTTGGAAATCTGAGTTGCAGCACCTGCTAACTAAATGCAGGTGTGATTAGATAACCAAAAGGCCAGGAACTTGAATTTGTAACTGTGTTTTAACTGTTCAATAACTTTATATTTTAGTTTCACTTAGGCTGCATTTCTATACCTGCTTACTTGAAAGTTTGGCCCCTTGTAGTTAATGGGAATTCATTTCTTAGGACTGTATCAGATGCACTAAATATGGTGTCATAGAGACACCACATAAATGCGACACATCAGACAACATCGCTCTTTTGTGTTTATGTATAGTCAAAATCCGAAGCACAAAAATCAGTGTGTATAGAGCCATTGTACTGTCTATTCTCCTTTATGGGTTTGAAACATGGGTCACCTATTGCCAACACTTACGACTCCTCGAACGCTTTCATCAGCACTATATACGCACAATCCTAAATATACACTGGACTGACTATGTGACGAATGTTGCTGTCTTTGAGCAAGCAGGGATCACCAGCATTGAGGCCATGATATTGAGAACACAGCTGCACTGGGCAGGGCACGTTTCTAGGATCGCCTCCCAAAAATAGTACTCTACTGTGAACTAGCCACGGGTCAGTGTAAGAGGGGCGCTCCAAAAAAGCAATACAAGGATTCCCTGAAACAACATCTCAGGCTTGGCCAAATTGATCACCAACAGTGGTCTGCTCTGGCCTCCCATCGGGAGGCATGGAGACGCACTATCCACAATGCTTATTTGAGAACTCATGCCGAACAAGTCTTGAAGAGAAACGACAACGCAGAAAAATTCACAAAGCAGAAACATCACCCAAGGAGATCCTCTGCTGTGCTTTCTGCAACTGGACTTGTTTATCTCGGATTGAACTTTTCAGTCATCAGCGTGCTTGTAGAAAGCGCGGGATGAGTCCTTCCTGAATCTTCATTTGTGAAGAAAAGCCAGAGAGAGAGATAGTCAAAATCCTGTACCTTTTGATTGACAGCTTAAGCCATCAATAGATCCCCCTGCAGCTTTTCTGCCAGCATTGCTGGCATGTGAAGCCTTGCCCCATTTAACTCTCAGCAATGCAGAGTCAATGGCCCGACCAGACAGAACACTTCCGGGTAAAATCACGACATCTAGGTAAGTGAGAAACTTTTTATGACCCTCCCTGGGTTACTTGGAGGTTTTTTAGTGTGTGTATGTGCTTGCTGTGCTGTTTACATTTTTATTTTTGAATTTCCCGTGTGATTTCATCACTCAGGATTTCAAAAGAGGAAGTGAATGGAGCTCTGTTCACTTCCTCTTTATTGCTGGAGCTGCCTTTGCCAGGAGAGGAGGTAAGTGCACGGTGGAGTGTGGGAACGTTCTTTTGCCGACATAAAAAAATATTTTTTAATGCCAGCAAAAGAACATTTTCAGGGAATCATCTGATAAAGTCCTTAGTAAATTAGCATAGAGCTGAGATGTTAACCCCATTACTTCTACATGGGAATTTAAACTCATTTAAAATCTCCAAATCATGTCCCTTACAATATTTGTACTTACACTATTATTATGACTACTTCTATGAGCCTTTGAACAGCAGAGCTTGGAATTTTTACTTTTTGGACTACAACTCCCAGATTCTTCCAGCCCTGCAACAATCTTTATTTTGCCTTCTCTTTCAATGTTTCCTCACTCCTTCCTCCACTCCTACAGAAACTCTTCTGGGACAAAGCCCTTAAAATTCTGATTCATAGTTAACAGGAGACAACAGATATCTTTTATCTTTTTTTCCCAGAAATTTCAACCGTTTGGGGTAATATTGTAGCTCTGGTACTGAGTTCTCACTTTCTCTTTTTGCCAGTGAGTTATTGGGTTTTAACTTACATTTTGTTTTATTTTAATTATGTTAAAATAGCAACAGAGAGGCTCCTCCAAATAAGAGGTGCCAGGAGGTTCTGACATATGTAGCTATAGTTCTCGTTGTTTTTTTTAAAAATGTCCAGATAAATTTCTGTTGTCCAATACTGTTTTCAGGCAATTCCTGGCACCAGCTGCAATATTTTATTCCCACCCTTGAGTGTGTTTCTTGTCTCCTCCCAAGACATATCAGAACAAAAATGACTCCACCTTTTATCCTTTCTTTTTATTTTTAGAGCTGTAGTACATGAATACATTAGTGAATCAGTGAAATGGCAGTTTTGCACCATAGGATTACAAATCTTTTTTTTTTTTAAGGAGAAAATCTGGCCTTCAAATCATATGATCACCTCAGCAAACCATGCTGCCATTAAAAAAATGGCACCTTGACTCAGATCCTAGAAATTGCTATAAATGTCCCACTCCCAAAGAATGGAATGACTGGATCTGTCGGGGATGCTTTGATCAAGATTTCCTGCATGGCAGGGGGGTTGGACTGGATGGCCCTTGTGGTCTCTTCCAACTCTACAATTCTATGATTCTATGATTCTATGATGTGGAGGTGACAACTACCAGCAAAACCTGACAAACTCCAACACGCTATATTGAAATAATTCATGCCTCTTTAGATCAGTTTGGAAGAACCCATGTTGTTAGCTAGCTTAAGTAACTGTCAGGATCAGGCCCAGATGTGTCCTTTTTCTGCCAAGTTCAGTATTGCTGTTTAACCTTGTAGCTAATTGTATTTACATTTCTCTGTGCTTGTTAAGGAGTGTGTAGCTGACTGTAGAAGGGAGTATGTGGTTAATGTCAGGAAGGTTTGATAAGGAAGTTGGATCTCAGCTTTGGGAAAAGGGGGCTGAGAATGCTGGTCCTGTGAGAAGAGACAAAGGGCATTATCAGATGGGGCCAAAATGCTCTGTTACTTCCCCGCTACCTCCTATTCTGTTTCTGCTGTGGAATGGAGGTAAATGTTTGCACACTTACCTCCATTCCACTCCAGGAATGGGCTCCCTTCCGCCCTTCTGGCTGGCTGTAATGCAGCTGTTGTAAGGCTGCCTTTATGACCACCAGCCGGCTGAAATCCCGCTCATTCTCACCAGAGGGGGAAATTCAAAAATACACCTCCCCACCTGTGAAATAAATAAATAAAAAGCAAAAATAAATAAATAAAAAACAAGTAACCCAGGGAGGGGGGGGGAAAGGGTCCCACTTACCTTGATGTCCTGTTCGTGGCAGGAAGTGCTCGGCACAGAGCTCCTCCCCTGTGCCTGTCATCTTGGAACAGGGAGCGGGCTCCTTTCCCCACATCCCCGATTCCATGACAGGCACAGAAGAGGTGTTCTATTCACAATGCTTCATTGTGAATAGAATACCACGGGAGCCCCTTTCTCGCCCCTGTTACGTTCCTGCCCCGGAATATAAGCCCCGTCTGATAATCTCCAAAGAAAGGAATATTTATGTGTTTAACCAATGATTTTGAAGCCTGTCAGATTTGGCTCAGTGTAATGTGCTTTTAGTATAATGTGTTTCTGTTAAACAACATTCACAGCAACAACCATGTAGGGTTTGCTTTCTGGATTACTGTGCCAATAAAGTTTTCTGTTTTGAACTCTGAAACTGGTAGTCACTGAGTCTGGGGATGCCAGTACATGACAGTAATTTTTAACAAAGTGAGGTGTGGGTTTGGGTGGGTGCATACTTTTGAAAAACAATGGAATCAGCGAATAAGTTCCAGTGTTTTACCACCATTTTACATGTTATTTACATTTCTAACTGTGATGTACTCAGAACACAAACTCAGGGTTCTTCAATAAAACTCTTTATTGGAAGAGTAGCTTGTGTAAGGAACCATTGCAAAGCTGCTACTGAAGTAAATGTAAACTATCCAGAGATAATAAGGCATCAAGCGTGAGAACAGATACGGGGGAGCAAAAGTAGCTGGGGAGCGTGGCCTTGAGTTCCTGGTAGGACTTGCGTTACCATGCCAACCAGGAGGCCTGGCTCATTTCTCAGGCATTCCAAAATCCTGAGAAAATACTAGCTACATGTCAGGGCCTCCATGAATTCCACTCCAATGCCCAGAATTCAGGGATGAGCCTGACATACTGCCCCCCTGAAGACCAACCCTCCCCCTTTCTCAGCCCGGCTTATCGGGAAAGCGGGCATGAAACTTTCGCAATAAGCGTTTGGCATTGACATGCTCAGAAGCAACCCACTCTGCATGGCCCAAAGGCAGGTGTTTCCACTTTACCAAATACTGTAACCCTCCCCGGTGAAGTCTAGAGTCCAGAATCTCAGAAATTTCAAAATGTTGGTCTTGATCCACCAGGATCGGCTGAGGAGCAGGTTCTGGAGCCGGGTGGTGTTTGTCCGGAGGGCTCACGGGCTTGAGCAGGCTGGAATGAAACACAGGATGTACATGACGGTACAACTTAGGCAAAGACAGTTCAAAAGCCACAGGATTTATCATCCTAACAACACGAAAAGGTCCGATGTATTTGGCTCCCAACTTTTTTGAGGGTTGGGGACACTTAAGGAATTTGGTGGACAAATAAACCATATCTCCCACTGCATATCTGGGGGAAGGGTCCCGTTTCTGATCAGCATAATGTTTGTAGCGTGCTTTAGCAAAGTCCAAGGCCGAGATTACATGAGGCCACGCATCCCTGACCTTTTGACTCCACTGGGAGACCGAAACGGGGTCAGAGTTGGGAGACCCCTCCAACAAGGGGAGGGGACCGAAATCATGCCCAGACACAACCTTGAACGGCGAGAGCCCAGTGCTCTGGTGAGTGGCATTATTGTAGGCCACTTCAGCAAAAGGTAGAAGATCAACCCAATCAGATTGTTGGAAATTCACATAGCACCTTAGGTATTGTTCCAGAGTCTGGTTCGTTCGTTCCGATTGTCCATCCGATTGGGGATGATGGGAGCTGCTGAGACCAAGCTCCACCCCTAGAAGGTTTGTGAAAGCCTTCCAAAACTGCGAAGTAAATTGTGCCCCCCGATCCGACACAATCTTGGCCGGAATGCCATGAATCCGATAAATATGCTGAATGAACAATTTGGCTAGTTGGGAGGCTGTGGGGAGCTTCTTACAGGCCACAAAATGCGCTTGCTTGGAAAACAAATCAGTCACAACCCAAATAACCGTCTTTTTCCTACTCTCTGGCAAATCCACAATAAAATCCATGCTAATGACCTCCCAGGGCTTGTTTGGGGTAGGTAGAGGGTGGAGCAAACCTTTGGGCTTCCCTGACCCCCCTTTTGACACTGCACAAGTGGTACACCCCTTTACATAATCCTCCACCTCCTTCCTCATGCGGGGCCACCAAAATTGTCTGCGGGCCAAATGTAAAGTTTTGAGATACCCAAAATGTCCCGCACTCTTGACATCATGGCACTGTTTGAGAATACTCGCTCTCAAGACCTCAGGAACATACAGGCGATCCCCTTTCCAGGCCACCCCCTCCTTCACAGTTACCTCATTGGGGTGAGCCAGGAACCACTGGTCCCGGGGCAGTTCCGAGGCCAATTGAGCATGCCACCCTCCTTCCTCCCCTTGAGAAACAGTGGGCGTGGCAGAGCCATCTGCCGTAGGGGTCACCACCTGGGTTCCCGGATCGGGGGAAGGCGGGTCGGGGTTCAAGGGCTGTGGCACCGGTCCCTGCCCCAAGGGTGAATCACCGCCACTTTCAGTAGGACCCGGCACCTGAGCAGGGCTATCAGTGGATTTCTGTTCTTTGGCTTTGCTCCGAGTGAGGACGGCTAGTCCCAAGTGGGAAGGAGAAAAAACGGTATCAATGACCTCCTTGCGCTTACTCTCATGCTGTGGTAGCCTGGACAAAGCGTCAGCCAGAAAATTCCTTTTCCCCGGGATAAATTTCAAGGTGAAATTAAATCGGTAAAAGAAACTGGCCCACCTGACCTGCTTGGGGCTCAAACGCCTAGGGGTAGCCAATACTTCCAAATTTTTATGATCAGTCCAAACTTCAAACGGTTTGGGTGAGCCCTCCAGTAGGTGGCGCCATGTCTCTAGTGCCAACTTGATAGCACCGGCCTCTTTCTCCCACACTGGCCAATTTCGTTCCGTGTCATTGAACTTTCTGGATAAATAGGCACATGGCCTCAAATCCCCGTCCTCCCCCTTTTGCAACAACACCCCACCCATAGCCACATCAGATGCGTCCACTTGGACCACGAAAGGTTGGGAGGGGTCGGGGTGTTTGAGAATAGGTTCAGAAGTGAAAAGGGATTTCAATTTGTCAAATGCTTGTTGGCACTGTGGTGACCACACAATTTTTTGGGGAGGTTTGTTCCCATTACCGTGCTTGGAACCTTTGGTTTTCCCTTCTTTGGTTTTTAACAAATCTGTCAGGGGGAGGGCTACCGACGCAAAGTCAGGGATGAAGGACCGATAAAAATTAGCAAACCCCAGGAAGCTCTGCAACTGTTTCCTGGTTCTAGGGGCTTCCCATGCCAAGACCCCCTTAACCTTTTCTGGGTCCATTTCAATCCCTTTGTTTGAGATGCGGTACCCTAGATAATCTAGACGGCTTTGGTGGAACTCACACTTGGACATTTTCGCCTACAGATGGTTTTCCCCCAACCTGGTAAGCACCTTTTTCACCAGTTTCACATGGGACGTGTAGTCCTCCGAATAAATCAACACATCATCAAGGTACACCAACACCCCTTTGTACAAAAATTCACGTAACACATCATTAATCAAGTTCTGAAAAATGCCAGGGGCCCCTTTGAGGCCGAAAGGCATGACGAGGAACTCAAAAGCCCCTAGGGGGCAATTAAATGCAGTCTTCCACTCGTCCCCCTCCCGAATCCGTACTCTGTAGTAGGCCTCTCGTAGATCCAGCTTCGTGAAAATCTTCCCTTTGGAGAGATGGGCTAATATGTCCTTCATCAAGGGCAGGGGGTACTGGTTGGAGACACTAATAGCGTTTAGCCCTCTGTAATCCTGAATCAAACGAAGCCCGCCATCAGCCTTGCGCCTAAACATCACCGGGGCCCCCACAGGCGAGGTTGAGGGCCTAATGAACCCTCGGGTTAAGTTCTTATCTATGAACTCTCGGAGCGCCTCCATTTCAGCTGGTGTCATAGAATAAATGCGAGGTTTGGGCAGGCTGGACTCCGAGAGTATCTCAATGGCACAGTCAAAAGGCCGGTGGGGTGGCAAAATGTCACATTCCTTCTCCTCAAACACATATTGCCACGCCTTGTACTCCACTGGCAACCCTTTCAGCTCCCCTTTTACTAAGGCAGTTGTGTAATTCTGCGGCTTATCCACCAGGGGGCCCCCGTCCCCTGGGGATCCTCCCCCCGCCCCGTGCTCCTTGATACACAACGGGTCTACAAAAGTCAGTGTTTCTTTTATCCAGTCTATGGATGGGTTGTGGTACTTTAGCCAGTTCAGACCCACAACTGCTGCAGGGACTAATCCTGGAGCAATCACAAACTGCAGTTCCTCCTGGTGGTTGCCCATCCTCATGTGCATGGGACCAGTTATGCACCGGGCGGGGCCCCCCTTCATCATCCCCCCATCCATCTGAGACAGCCACACGGGCTTGTCCAGCTTAACAGTATCAACGTTTAGTTCACTGACTAAGGAGGGATGAATAAGTACTTGGGTACAACCAGAGTCAATCATTAACATAACTTTGCGGGTGGGGCCCTCCCCTCCAACCCCCACTCGAGCTTTGATAAAGAACGGGCCCTTCACTCCACTCACCACGGCATCCGGGCGCCCTTCCGGATTAGCCCGCCCTCGGGCGCTCAGTAGGGCGGGCTGGGCCCGTTTCCCTCCGGCTCAGCGTCGGAGGAGTAGGACCCACTATCCTCGGGATCATCTGAGGACCCCCCTGCCGCCTGGCCTGCTGCCAGGGCCCTGGCCGTCGCCCTGGCCTTGGGTTTGGAGGGCGTCTTGGAGGACTCGGATCTCCCCTCGCTCCGCGCTGGCTTGGCGGCGGCGGGTTGCTCCCGTGGGCTCCTCTCTGGGCACTCCGCTATGCGGTGTCCGCTCCTCCCACAATGCAGGCACAGACCCTTTCTCATCCTTCGCTCACGTTCGGTCTCTCCGGTGGTGCCTCCCCCCGAGCGTGCCGTCTTGGTCTTCTTCCCGGGGCCCCCAGCGGATTTCCCCTCCGTCCCAGCCTGGCGGCGCAACATCTTAATGCTGGCCTTCACCGACTCCACTTCCCCAGCCAGCCGTATCCACCCCATGAGGGTTTCGGGGTCTCCCTGGAACTTGGCCCACTCTAGAATGTCAGGGTTCAGGCCCTCCTGGAAAAACTGCACCTTGACCTCCTCTGGCCACTCCGGTACTTGGCTGGCTAGGCGGCGGAACTCAGCTGCGTACTCGGCCACGGGCATCGTGCCTTGCTTCAGGCTCCTAAGCTTGCTTCGAGCCCGCTTCCCTCTTAAGGGATCGTCAAACTGGGCCCTGAGAGCCATCAGGAACTCTTGGTAATTACCCAGTTCAGGGGCTCCCATATCATACAGACCCACCAACCACTGAGCCGCCTCTCCCTCCAGTTGGTTGGACACATACTGCACTTTCTCAGCCTCAGACTGGAACTCCCCTTCCCACTGGGTCATGTAACTCACCACTTGAGTCATGAAGTAGGGTAGTTTTGCTGGATCCCCATCGAACTTCGCCTTCAGGTGCCGGTGTTTCCAGCCCCGGGGTCGCTCCTGCGGCTCAACCGGGCCAGCCCCCACCGGGGGAGCCGGTCCAGGAGCCGGCAGGCCAGGTACAGCTGGGGGCTGAGCGGGGACTCCATCCCCGGGTGCCTGGGCAGCCACAGGTGGCGCTGGGGGAGGCTGGGCCCCTCCGGGTGCTGGTGGAGCTGGCGGGGTTCTGTGCAGGAGTTCTAGGAGCACCTCCCGTATCTCACCCATTTGCTGTTTCAGTTGAAGAACCTCGGTTCCAACTTCTGCCAAGGAAAACTTCGCTTCTGGCTCTCTAGGCCCCTCACCCTGGGGTCTGTCCCACCGGGACCGGCGGTCTTCTCGGCGTCCGGCCCCTGCCCATGGCCAGGCCGGGCCTAAAACCTCTCGCACTGGAGTGCCGAAGCTTGGCAGGCTGCCCCTCCCTGGAGCCAGCTCCATCCCCAGCTCCCAGGGCTCAGTGGAGGGTCGAAATACTGCAGCCCTCCGGCGGTCTCGGTCCCGGCTGGTGCCTTCAGCTGCGGCAGCTACAGCACCCCCCTCTGCCCCGGCCTCCTGCTTCGAGGCGCTGGCTGCAATCAGATCTTGGTCCGTCTGTGTGCCAGTCTCTGCGTCGTCAGACATTGCAGGCAAAGGCTCCACAGTTTCAGGACAGAGGAAAAAAAAATAAAAGTACTGAGTAGCAGCTTTCTGTGATGTACTCAGAACACAAACTCAGGGTTCTTCAATAAAACTCTTTATTGGA